>OY284495.1:26828120-28311392 GCA_958336395.1 Ctenicera cuprea | reverse complement strand
AAGTAAGTGATAACCTGATTTTTTGATTTTATTTAAACTTGAGTGCATTCCACTAGAAATAAGGCACTGAGGGCTGTTTACTTTAATTATAATATTTGTCTTATTAAAACTACGATAAGCTAAATATAGGTTAAATTTACTATTTAATTCGCTTTGCTTAGCACAAGGCTCAAAAAAATTAGTAACTCCAGACAAGTGAACAGACCTTTCCTAATTTAACAAAAACTTTTAATAATCTTCTATATTTGCAATAAGTTACCCAGGGAGGTTTAATGTGAAATAAAATCGCATTCTACGGGATTGTGGAGTCTGCCACATATTCTGAGTGCAAAAGTTTAACACCCAGGTCTGCGAAAATAACGCCCCGAGTATTGTTTTAAAGAGCAGTGATCAGCTCACAAGTTCAATTCCAGAATTTTAAACTTTCTGGATATTACTACAAGCGGACTTAGTTTTCACAATATTTGAACTTGTTTTAAGGCCAGATTAGGAGGGTTAGTATACGCGACGGAGTTCAAATGTGGAATTCTTCTCTTTCTAGAAAGAAAAAGAAATCGGGGCTGGTTCATTCTCTAGTGAAGGGGTGGGCCACTATGATGGTCTTGTGTCTCCCACTTCAGCCGAAAAAGGATGGGTTAGAACAAGGAATTTGGATTAAAAAAGTACTGTTCCAGTATTCATCTTTTGGCATAGGAAAGCAGCGGAAAAACCTGAGCGAGGACAGTCGGGCCGGGCCGTGATTCGAACCCAAGCCTCTCGAATGAAAAGCGGACGCGCTAACCGCGGAACCATCTCTCTCTCTCTTTTTGAGTGCGGAGAGCATTTCATAGGAAAAGGGCCTGAATAGGGAACTATGGTGCGCACTCAGATATATAATAATTCGAAGAGGGGTAAGGTTAACGGACTAGTTTGCATTCAATTCTAAAAGTTATTGACCAATTAAAATAATCCTTGCGAGCTAACTAACTATATAAGTTTGCTAGAAACGTATAATATCGGTCGCCGTTGCCTAGATTTTTAATATTTTTGAAACGGAAAGTCGCCATTGCCTAGCAGAATAAAATTCGTATTATTATACATGCATACTGCTGTTATTGTTATATTAAATAATTTTACATAGACATTGTCGAATGTGCCTCGAGGATGGTCGAGGACATAAAATTAGTGCATGTATCATATCATTCATACATTTGAAAGTATTTCAAAATGCGTGAAAATTGGTCCAATAGTTCCACGATTTAATGCGTGACACGTAGACGCACGCTTCTACACGCATACACGCAGACATTTTTTAAATATAGTTGTTTTTGAATGTTTAGATAGTGTATATACACCAAACCCTCAAAATGGGCTTTTTTTATGATCAAAATATAATTTCATATTGGAAATACAAACAAATAAAAAAAATGCAAAACCTTTCATCTTGAAATATCATAAAATAGAAAATCTAAGGCTTTTCCGCAAGTTTAATTAAAGTAAACGAGTGCTTTTGCTTCAAACAACATAATTACTAACTAAATTTATAATTCCTGGGGTTGTAGCTCAGCTTTATCGCAAAACTGAAAAGTTTGTGCATTTAAAATGTCTTAATTAAGATGCGCTTAGATCGGCAAAAAGGCTTTAATAAGAACGTGCATACAGCGTTGAAAATCAATGTTAACATCTTTTGAACTACTATAAGTCGTTTCAGGGCCTTTTCCTTTACACGTATTGATTAAATACTGAGAAATTAGTTGTTCGCGGACTTAAACAAGCACAAAGAGTTGTTCGTGATTATAAATTGTAATGCTGGTATCAGAAAAATCAGTTAATTGTAATTCTTTGGGTGAATTCCAGATGATCTGCGTGCGACAAACACATTCTGAGCATAGTTGTGCCTGTAGTAAACATTTCTGGATTTCCTGTTTTAATTGTTGCACGTATTCAATTTGTATGATTCTCACGTACGCGTGAATCCACGAATAACACATTGATACAGAACAAAAGGCGGAATATAAGGGAATGTCTTCTTTAAAAAAAATTGGAATTGAAGAACTTTGGACATTTCCGGGGGATGTTGTTTATGACAAGAAATTTGAATCCTCGAACTCGAATATGTGCTTATCAGCGGCGGTCCGTCCTATTAGGCAGGGTAAGCAATGCCTACCCATAACTTTTCGAAAATAATCAAATTCTAAGTTCCAATTAAAAAAAGTTAATTTTACATAAAGTTTTTACTGTTTTGCACAAACACAGTTTGGCATACGCGAAGACGCGAGCTTATCGGGCCAAATAATTCCAGCTACGACACAATCAACCAATCTATTATTCATTATACGTTTGCATGAACATTGATAAAATAATGTAATGAACAAATGCAATGAATGCGACATTAAAAAGAAGCTATTTTGTTGATTTAAACAGTCATTCAGCTGCAATTAAAAAACATGCTTCTACCAAAGAACATTTATCTGCAACTATTTAATTAAAATCATTTGGCAAATCACGCAATAACTTGGCTTTGGACGAAGGTTTACGTTATCAAATTAAAGTGCATAATGACAAATTAAAATTTAATAGGGATTTTATACGTAGATTAATTCATTTAACAACAGGTTTTGGTAAATTGGAGTAGCCATAATTTTGTTACTTTTTAATCTTAATGTTAAATAATTTTTGCCATTGTCGACATTGATTTCTGAATCGAACACAATACCTTCCTCTTAAACCGGCTAGGAAGGTATTGTATTCGATTCAAAAATCCATGTCGATATTTTAACAGATACGCACGTTTTAGAGTTCAAAGATAACAAAAAATTTGTTTAGATCACAGCGTTCGTGCGTGCGTGCGTGCGCGTTACTGTCTTCATACACTTTAGGTCCATATACTTTTACACAAGAAAATCAATTTAAGTTTAAACGATTATTGGCAATCGCATTTAGATGAAACTATAAAAAGCGAGGTTGGTCCGTTAAAAAATAGTAAAATGGTGCTTGACTTGAATTACAAGTGTCAAGAATTGTATTTAATTTTTAACACCCGCTAATCAATAACAACACATTTTGCAGCTGTAAATGCTGCTTTTGTGAGACAAGCCGCTGCAATCACTGTCATTAAAGTTATTATACAGTCGCTTAGATTAATAATCAGACTGGTGTAAGTTCCATGTAGTTCTTGACCCAACATCGTTGACCCCAATCCAGAAAGTGCAGAGCGACAACGATATTACTTTCTGCTTCGACACGCTTTCATTTTTTTCATAGGCGTTATTTTTTAAAACAGCACCCCGTACAGAGGATCGCTCGAACTCGCAGCACCCGAATAAGAATTTTAAACAGTAAATTGGAAATACTGGCTGCAATTTCCAGTTGCATGACGCATTTAACTTTTAATCGTTTCGTACTGGTGACAAATCAAATCGTTACAGAGTGCGAAATTGTGTATAGTTAAAAATGTAGAAGTGACTACATTTGGAGCTATACTAAAAGCATTTTATCGTAACATTTTTGCATTTGTTCTGTTAATGTAAAAACAAACTTAAAATTTAAGTGTGTCAGGAGCTCCCGGAACAAATTGGCCATAGCAGCCGCCTTTTCCCATCGGTGTCCATTGGAGATAGTATCAGGTGCGCCATTACTGCATACCAGAGGGCAAATTATAGGAATTTCTAGCGTAAAATTAGTGGAATTGCGGACGACACGTTGGCATCTGACACTGCAATATGGAGCGCAGTTCTATAAATTATTCGGTCACGAAACGCCCAGCTAAATGGACGTCAAACATTATGCAATTATGAGTTAGAGGTGCAATGTTAAATGACCGCGTTTATGTGATATATAATTGTAACATATTCACTTGGACAATTTACATTCCGGAAGCAACGAATTTGAATGTAATATGGCATTATTGCTTAAAATAAGATATTAAAATTACAGCAAAAATGAATTGTCTTTATAATATAAATACCGCCACTTTATTTTTAATATTTTAACTGTAGTAGATTCTTTCAGAATAATATGTCTATGAACACTAAGAATAAATGTTTTTAATACTAGCTCGTCTAAACCAATGTTAACAACGATATTTGCAGAAGTAAATATTCTTTGAAGCAAAATACTAGCAAACCACTGTAGGTTTTCAATGTTACATCTTTAAATTTCATAATGTGCTCGACCTTTGGCAGAAAAAGCAAATAATTTGACCAGCAAGGTCTTCGGACCTAATACCTATAAGCGTTTTTAATGTAATAATGAACTTTATTATTAAAAAAAATGTTTTAAGAGTGTTTAATTTAAAATACATTTCAGAATTAATTTACGGTCGTTAAAATATAACACTCTCTACAGTTTTGTATATCAGGATAAAATTTAAAATTAATCTTTGATATAATTTTAGTAGTGGCGGTTTCTCCATTGGGTCAAATTATCATTGACCTCCCAATGAAATAAGAAAAAATAAATAATTACTTTTTGTTTAAGTACATATTATACATTTTAATATTTAAAAAATACTTTATAGTTAACTTTTGTGTGAGATTTCTATGCGAGAACGTTTAATAAAGAGCTGCCGCAAGATCTGAAAACGTTTAAATGTTTGAGTATTTTGCGTGCATTGAACGAATTTATGCGAGGGTCATTTGGCTGTCAGTCCCCAATCTAGCTATACGCCACCGAATACAGCCGCCGGATTAAAAGGCCTTTAAATGAATAGGAGTAACATAGAAAGCTCATTGCGGTAAAATTCATATTACACAAGCTAAAAGAAGATAGAAGTATCTGCGTATTAAAGAGTTCAGAGTCACGGACCCAGCACTTCCGAGAATTGTGCTGTCAGTTGTCCGTGGTAAGCAAGCGCATGCCAATAGCCGCCTAATATGCAGAATTCGCACGTACACGACGTAGTAGTGTGAAAACAGTTGTTGGTTGTGTAATTATAATTTAGTGGTGTTGTACGATGTCCGTGCAAATAATTTTGGATTGTGAATGCCATGTAAGAAAATGCTTTCACTTGTTTCTACTGTCTGATATTTTGTGATAATTCATTGTGTGATATTGGCTGCAAACATTTAAAAACTAAATTGCAAACAAATTTTTTAATCGTAAACCACATTAAAAATTTTGTGCATTTTGACACACTGGCAATGTGGGTATCAATTTATACTAATTTTATTAGAGAGTGCTTATCGAAAGTCTACTAAAGACTTCAATGAAAATGTTGGTGAAAATAGATCATTTTTCCAGCGTAAAGGATGGGTTTAAAATATAAGGCTACCTAAAACTTCGGTAAGAACAGTTTTTTTTCTTAAAAAAATACTTTAAAATGCTTCCCAGTACACCACACCACGAGCCGCCACTGAATTTTAGCTGGGTTTCTTGAAAACAGTTAAAGAACAAAGGAAATAGTAAGTGATAATGCGCCTTCGAATTCAAAACCTAGTAGATCGTTGAAGTTTTTTGCATTTTTTTCAAAACTATTCTAATCATCATCATCATCATCATCATCTGACATGGAGCTGACACGAGGGCCGATCCTGGATTACGCCAGGCCCACCCCATGCCAGTAAGGTGGGTAGGAATTTATGTGATAGGTGGGATCGGGTGGGGTGTTGAGCGGCGTTAGCATGTCTGCAATGCATACCGCAAGACACCGCTGCTGCAACACCGGGTAGTTAGTAGGCTACGCATCAATGGGGTTTTTGAGTACGCAACCAAGACCGTTATGCGATTATGCATTTTAACTTAATAAACTTTGGTATCAAAGTTTCACATTGTTCTTATTTCATACGTATCTATTGTTCTAAGATTACAAATTGAAAATATCTTAATTTCCTAATAACTAATAAACTACTTAATATTACGTATCGTCCGGGTGGTATTGCTACCCACAAATATCCTACAAATATCTTAATTTCCTAATGGCTAATAAACTGCTTAATATTTACCCCAAAACTTATTTAAACTTTATTGTCACTTAATTGTAAAGTTCCCGCAGCTCGATTATACTTCCTTCTTTTCTAAATTTCCCCTCTGCAGTTGACCAGTATTTATTCGTCGTTTTCTTTCCCCCTGGTGCGTACTTGTGTTCCTCTTGCTTTGTTTTCTCCTTCTCCACCGTGTTTCTGCCTCCTCTTCTCCGTTTACCTGTTCTTCTTCAATCGATTCTTGATCCGATTCTTCCATTATTGCATTTCTTCTTGCCCATTCCTCCCATATCTGCTGAGGTATGCCGGTGTTTTGGATTTTCCGCACTGTCAATTTGTGTCTGTCCGTATATACTGTTTCCTGTTTCATGGTAGGTACTGTGCCGCTTCTGATGATTTCCGTTGGTTTGCTGGTGTGTACACTTCCGTTTATATTTGCGCCATTAGATTATGTATACATATAACCTATACCTATATACATACTTACATACCTACACCTTACACTTTACACTATGCTAGTATCATTAATTAATTAACTCAATAATTAAATAAAATTTACATTGGAAACTACGTTTAACAGAGTATTTTAAAATTTTTATTTAAAGTTTTTATTCCTGTGTTAACCCTCGGTTTGAAATTCAATAGGTCCGGCTTATACAAAAGAATTTTAGTCTTTTAGTTTAAATAGCTTGTTTAAAATGTAAGCGATACTTTCCCCTGCTACATAAAGAGCCCTTTGTTAGAGATTTACTACCTGCTCATCACCCTTGTGCTTGGCCACCCTATTCCCGGAATTTGTTTGAGTTCTTGGCTGCGGGATTTAGCAAGAATCAGCCCTATTGCAAAGCTAATGGAATAAGATAAAATAAAGCTCCTACTTTTTACAATTATTTTGCTGTTTAATATCTATGCCCCCCTGATCTGCCACTATCCTGGAGGAATTCTATATGTTTTCTACAAGGTATTAATTTTTACTTTCCTATTCTATCTTATTGAGTATGTACTTATCTTTTGAGTGGCTGCTGGTTAACCGACTTCCTTTCACCTGTTGTTAGATGAGCAGGTAATCCAGGTGTTCCACCTCTCCTTTCCGGTATTTCTTGCCTCTTTGTTGGATTGTCCCTGAGCACTGGCGCACTAAACACTCAAAAGCACAAATGCACCTGCTTTGCTCTGGCCGAACAAAGGATCTTCGTGACGCGCTATGCTTTTACCTGCTTTACCTGTTACGTTGAGCCACAGGTATCAATTCACGAACCCTGCTTTTGATGTTTACTATAGGATCGAATTGCACTAAAAAACCGTTTTAAACGGCGAAAACCCTCGCTTTTACTTTTAGAAACCAGAGCTGCGCTGTTGCACGTCTGCTCTCGGCCGATTTTCAAACTGAACTCTGCATTTTTTTCAAAACTATTCTAATGTTTCCAAATTATAATAAATACTAAAAATAGAAAAAAGCTAGAAAACCAATACAAATATTCATTGCTATTTTTTAGTTTCGTAAATGGCGGAAGCAGCCAAATTAGAAGCGTCTAGTCGGTATAATGCAACAGTCACTCCTATGTGCGCACGCGCACGTTCTTTAGAGTCTTAGTAATATCCTGCAAGTTCGAAGTGGCACAGATAGAAATGCGAGTGTATTGCTTTTTTCTGCATAAATGGTCGAGGGGTCGATTCTCGGTTGGGGCCAAAGTTTTTATTTTTATTTTATACCGATTTTTTTAAAACAATGTCTTTGCGGTCTGCCCGAGTTTATGGTTAAGAGCAGTAATATTTTTCAAAGAAAAAATACAAAAACAAAGTTGCATTCGCTCACTGAGATTGACGGCATACTAACTGCGCAAGTCCGATCGTGCACGAAGGTCATGAAAGCACCAATAAAGAGTAGGAACGTAGTTGCATTAAACCAGCTAGACCCTAGTGCCAAATTCGTTGGCCTGCAAAGTTTCGGAATCTCCAACCAGTAAGCTGTTTCGATATATGCTCGTGCATGTCAATGTAATGGTAAAACTGATTAGCATTTGCATAATATTGAATGCATTCACGCATGGGCGCCGCTGGATAATTTTTTCCACGGGGGGGGGGGGGGGACAATAGTGTGTAAAGCTGCGTTTACATACAGCGAACGAAGGCGAACGAACGATAGCGAACGAACATTCGCAAGCGTATGTCATTTTTCCAACAATTCGCTTTTATTCGTTCACTGAACCGAATGTTCGCGTTCTTTGCGCTTTGGTTCTGCTTGAGCACCACACTTTAAAGAATCGCCAATTTCCTTCCAACCGTCACTTTTCTTGGATTTCAGTTTACGGTTTTTATGTTTTGGGTCCCACATGTATTGTCGCTCTTCATACAGTTTAATAAGATTGAGTACCACATCGTTTGGCCACTCCATTTTTAAAAAAACCCCGTTTGAAAGTCGCAGCAAACTGCGAATGAAGAAGAATGTTTTATTAAACCGTTTAAACTGCGCACGAATTCTTTTTGATGTACCGCTCAAGCAACGAAGCCCAGCGAACGCGAACGCACTGCTTCGTTCGTGTTCGCTTACCCGTTTACACTATGCGAATTCGGCGGTTTGCTATCGTTCGTTCGCCTTAGTTCGCTGTATGTAAACGCGGCTTAAGGGCAAGCGCGACTGGAGGGCCTAGGGGGTATGGAGAACCCCCCGGTTAGGGGGGTGGGGCATCTCCCCTAGAAAATTTTGGAAAATTTGAGGCAAAATACCCACCAAATTGGCTATTTTTGCCAACAAAAGTCGATACGTTTTTAATATCATTACTCGAAATCCTTTATAATTCCCCGCTTTTATTAATAGAACTAAAATAAATTTCAAAAACAAAACAAATCAGTCAACGCATTTTTTTATTTCATTGTGGCATAATATATAAAACATACTTATTAGATATAACAACAAATATAAACTTTAAAAAACTGAAAACTTACATCAAATCTTCTTCAAATAGTAGCCTTCTTAGTATATTTCCAATAATTTATCTAGATTCCGGGGTGGGGGCAAATGCCCTGTCTTGCTGCTCCCAAACGGCGCGGCGCCCGCATACACGCAATTTAAAAAATAATACTGGTTAGCAATGTATTCATAGTTATTTATGTTATTAGTGGGATAAAGACGTTATTATTGTAATTGTAAAACACAAATTTGAAAGTTACACGACAAGGTCGTAGACCGCATCCTGTAATCAAACGAGTGCCATAATAATGCATTATCCCACGTGTGAAACACAAAATTTTATCTATGATTGCTCAAAATTTGTTAAAAATTGAATTTTTTTGCTTGAAATGGCATTAGACATTTCGCATTAATTTATCTGTAAATTTCAAGTCATTTTGAAAATACTTTTGTTTTAAAATCAAGGGAACGAGATAGATTCGATTTGTTCAATACTATCGCAACCAGCAAGTTTTCTCGTAAACAAAGTTTCAGTTTTGTTTGTGTAAATAGAATGAGTTAGGTAATGAATTCATTATCTCACAAATGAGATAATGAACTTCATTACCGAATGCAAATAAGTGCCATAAAAAGTCCTTATCTAAGCAGTCGTAGACAATAGTTATTTATGTTACTAGTGGGATAAAGGAGGTATTATAACACGAGTTTATAAGTTACACGACGAGGTCGTAGACCGAGTCGTGTAATCAAACGAGTGCCACAATAATGCATCATCCCACGTGTGACACGCAAAATTTTATCTATAACTACTCAAAATTTGTTAAAGATTGAATTTTCTTGCTTGAAATGGTATTTGACATTTCGCATTAATTTATCTGTAAATTTCAAGTCATTTTGAAAATACTTTTGTTTTAAAATCAAAGGAACGAGATAGATTTGTTATGTTCAATACTATGGCAACCACCAAGTTTTCTTATAAACAAAGCTTCAGTTTTGTTTGTGTAAACAATATGACTTAGGTAATGAATCTTCATAAAACTTCATAACCTAACGCAAATAAATGACATAAAAAGTCCTTATCCAAGCAGTCGTAGATAATAGTTATTTATGTTACTAGTGGGATAAAGGCGGTATTAAAACACGAGTTTGAAAGTTGCAAAACGAGGTGGTAGATCGAGTCGTGTAATCAAACGAGTGCCATAATAATACATTATCCCACGTTTGACAAACTTAATTTTATCTACAACTGCTTAAAATTGGCTAAAAATCGATGTTTTTTTGCCTGAAATGGTATTTGACATTTCGCATTAATTTATTTGCAAATGGCAACTCACTTTTAAAATACCTTTGTTTTAAAATCAAAGGGACGAGATAGATGGGATTTGTTCAATACTATGGCAACCAGCCAGTTTTCTTATAAACAAAGCTTCATTTTTGTTTGTGTAAACAAAATGAGTTAGGTAATGAATTCATTATCTCACTAGTGAGATAATGAATTTCATTATTTAACGCAAATAAAAAACATAATAAGTCCTTATCCAAGCAGTCGTAGATAAAAAAATTTTTTGCATTGCAAAACTGCACGACAAAATAAAGTGTCATTTTGCATATAAATTCAAGGCCTACCTAAACCAGTAAAGCTTTTCGCATTTTTACTTTCCTATACTTTCAGTATACACAATTTTATTTCATCGAATTCGAAGTTTTGACGGAAATACTTGTTTTGGGCCTCTTTCTGTTTTTATGGTGCTGGCTATCGTCGAAGGTTGACGATCATGAGGCTATTTCGAATTTAAATACAGCTACCCGGAACAGAGATTTTATACTTTTCCCAAACTAATTACCTAGGTATTTTGGACCTCCAGGAACCCAAAGATGTGATTCTTAAAAACGTCTGTCTATGGGTGGATATGCATGAGGACATATTGTATGTGGACATTTGCACGTCATATCTCCCGAACGGATGTACCAATTTCGATAAGCTTTAGAACGTTCAGGTATATCAAAAATTAATTGACAAACGGAGCAAAAAAATTTGAAAGTGGAAGCGGAAGTTATAGATATGTTTTTTGGTAGCTTTTCTTTCTAGAACTTGTGTTATTATAATTGCCCTAGGAAAACGTAACAACGTTACCATGTAGACGAATTTCTGAAAGAATTAAAACTGTGGAAAATATTTTCAATACTTTGGAAATTAAAAAAGTATGTTGCTCAAAAACTGACCCTACCGTTTGTAAAAATGTTGTAGATCATAATGCTTAAGATACTGTACCAGACCGCTAATTACTCTGCGGCGCCTTCTACGAAGATTTGAAATCGAAAATTCATACCTCTTTATTTAATAAATGTACCACCAAGCATTTTCGTTTATGCTAACTTGCTCATGAGTGATAATAGAATAAGACATTCACAACTTAATTTTTCGGCAGAGTAATATTATTTTGAGAAAAGCCTGTCACATTACCACTAGATGCGTGAAGGTCTGTGGAGGGAGAAATTTCCAGTGGCATAACATAATGGGTTTCAAACATCTTTAAATCATGTAAAAATTTAAAAATTTGTAAATCTAAAATTAGATTATAATTATTATGCGCAATATGAAAATTTTAACTAATTTTATATTTAATCAGTAAATCGATTAAATGCGTTACTTTATTTCGATAAAAACAAAGGATATCGTAATGTTAATTTTAATTGTAAAGTTTTCAGAACAAGATATAGGTAGTTATAAAATTAAACCTAGAACAAAAAACACGTAACAATAATAATAAAAAATTTAAATGAAACGAAATGCAATCAAAAGGATGTTCAAGTTATAAAAACACGCAAACGCGGATGACTACCGGCCACCCATATAAAATGAATAGACGACTTCATTCCTAAAACAGGATTTTCCCTGAATAATATATTTCTACAGTAATAATAAGGCGCACTTTTCCCTTCTTGCCCAATTCTCTAAAAGTTATATCATGCAAATTTTCGAATTTTAGATTTTAACGGAAATACGCGTTTTGGGGCTCTAGGAACTTAAAATAGTGGTTGTTAAAAAATGTCAGTCCGTGGATGGGTGAATGGTTGAGTGTTTTTGGTATAGATTCTTTCTAAACACTTTTAAAAATTTGGAATACATAGCATTGTAGTGCATCTAAAGACAAATTAAACGCTTATTTTCCAAATGCTGTATCTTCAAAATGAAGGCCGCTATGCATTTTTGAAAATTTTAACTTTATTGCCCGATTACCCAAAAACAAAATATCCAATCAATACAAATTATTACATTATATGATGGTCCTTAGGCCGGTATTACACTATCAAAGATTTGATAAAAGATCTTTTATAAAATATCTTTGTCAGAGAAATTTTACAATGTAATAGGCTATATTTTATAAAAGATTTCTTTTATAAAATATCTTTTATCAAAGTTAGCTACATTCGACCATATTTGATAAAAGATTTGACAACCACTTTACAAAATGGCGTCAACTAAGTTTACGTGGTCACTTGATGCTACTAAAACTTTAATTTCTGAATATGAAAGTTATGAATTTGTGTATAATGTTCAACACGAAGATTACAAAAATATAAATAAAAGATTAGAGGCGTATCAAGAAATTTCCAATGTGATCAGCAGTGGATGCACACACAATGATGTAAAAAATCTTCTTTAAGTGCTTTATAAATGGCATCACAGGTTTCGGGTATTATAGAGCTTAATGACATTGTGGTATTCGCGTAGAATACTTTAAGCTGGAATAACGTTCTCCAGTAGCCAAAAACCGAAGAGTCACAAGAACGCGATCTTCTACACTAATGCAATTTCTTAAATGGGTATTCTTTCGCGCAATACAAGGAGCAACTTTTGATACAACTAGCTGAAATGTAGCATCATCCATTCTTAAATAATTTTTATAACATGACATATCTTCAACTCTGAGTTCCTTCAATAAGTTTTGGTGTATACCCAGATCGTCACGTCTCGAAACCCATGGTTTAACCCACTCACGTCTTCTTTGCTTTTTACTCTTAGTCTTTTGTTTTTTTAATATTGCACAAATTATGACAATTGAACTAATTGAAGCCACACAAGCATAGAGCTGTTGTTCATCCATCATATGATGACAACTGTGATCAAATATTTTATGTAGTGTAATACTAGTTTTCAAATCTTTTTTTAATCTTTGAATAAAAGAATATTTTATAAAATCTTTTATAAAAGATCTTTTATCCAATCTTTGATAGTGTAATACCGGCCTTAATAAGCATAATCAAGTTATGCAAAAATATTTTTGGAAAATGAAAATTGTAAATATACTAGCGGTTCAAAATTTTAGACAATTTCCAAAAAAACTTCCTCAAAAACTGCCCACACCATTCTTTTTAATTTTTGAGCCGATAGAGCTTGCAATGAACTACAAAGTTTGTTGTCTACTAATTTCCCAAATTTCACTCTGACGCCCTCTAGAAATTTTTGAAAATTTTTAAATTGATTAATTTTTTATTCCTAAACGCAAACGCCGATCGTCATAAACATTTATTAGTTCGATAGACTATTTGAAGTACTTTATTAGGATTAGCAAGAATTTTCAACTATTTTGAAAATTAAGGAAAAAAGCGATAATTTTTAATATCAACAACGTGTTTTCCGGCAGTTACATAATTTTAACTACGCCTATCAATTAGCTCTAATAAAAATAAATATTTTTCATTCTATGCAAATTTTTAATAACTGTATAAATAAAGCTGTTATAAAAATTTTCGTGAGCGCATTAAATATCTTAGCGCCTTTCACGTCGCGTCGTAGGAGCGCGCGCATCCCCTAAGTAACCAACATGTTGAGTCTGCTGAGGGCTTCGGCCGGCTAAATTAGATGTAAATTTCCATCACTTCTTGACGCAAGAATATATTTAAAACGTAAAAAGTATGGGAAAGTACCAGCGACCTGTTTCGCCCATTTTTTTTCCTATAATACATTTTTCTGTGTAACTTAAGGTAATGCAAATCAGGATATCATGTACGCATGCGAAGTGGCGATTATGGCTTGGCTCAGTTTGACTGCATGTCATATTACGTTGTTCGTTGCAAGACCGGTATCTTCCCATCGTTGTGTAGTGCAGCAAACAAATGGGATATATTTGTATGACGTGTTGCACCTGCCTATTGCGAAGTAATCAACGTTCGTGCAGTTGTACTGGTGTATAACGACCGATGGGGGCTGTCGAATTTTGGGACCCTTGTGACCAACAAATTTTGTGTACCTGTGACATTATTATTCCAGTGTTGGCGTTGTATGTCATTCAACTAATATTTTATATTATTTTGTTTTTCTTTTTAATTTTTGGTAAATAAAACTAAAATAAACAATTTGAAATAGTGCAAAAAATAATTTTTGAGGTGAAACTTTTTGCCGGCGGGTGCAACATGCGATCATAACGTAACGTAACGTAACAAAATGTAACGTTTCGTTACAATGCAGTGTCAAGCTCATACAGTGATCTGATTTGCATAAAAATTGGCGTTCGATGGGTTTTGAGGCTGCTAATAAGAACACACTAGAAAGTTTCACTTAGAACTTGCGTGATCGGCACGCACTTCTTTTTTTTCCGTTGTGGAGCTCCCTAAAAATTGAGAAACCTATACGCGCGCCACTGCTATTGAGGTTACTACGTTGTGCATAAATATTTTAAAAAGTATAAAAAGTAAGAGTCCAAAGTATATAATAGCAAAAAAATTTTGCGTTAACATTTATAAAATACTGTTTAAAGCATGTGTCATAATCATAAGTCATTGCACTGAGCCGTTATTTGTCGGATTGTGTTAATAAATCAGTTCGTAATTTTACCTTATATAACACAAGGTTCTGTGGCAAACAGCAGGCAAGGGAGTCAAGATTCCTCTTCTGGATGCTATGGTGGACTACCTTCCTTTACAATATGCCTTTAATAGACACTTTAGCTGGACCAACCCAGCATATGTACATATCCATCTTCACCAATTCTTGAACGACAAATCAATAACCAACGTATTGGTATCTACAGCGATAGCAGAGCCGCTTTACTAACCCTAGGCAGTTGCAAAATCACCTCAGGAGTGGTACTGCGGTGTCGTGAAGCTCTCGACGATACCTCAAAAGATAATGCCGTCTCCCTTGTATGGGTGAAAGGACATGACGGAAACTTCAGCAACAAAAGGCTGATGAGATTGCGAGACTGGCCTCCGGACAACCTCTCTGGGGGCCAGAATCCGTAATTCCCATATCCCTGAAGACATTACGCTTTATGCTATACCAAAAAACCTTAAAAAGCTTCACACGAAGATGGGTTAACACTCAAAGCTGTCGTCAAGCAAGGGCTGCTATTACGGCACCCTCGCCAAAAACAGCCAAATACTGTGTGCAACTGTCCCGAAAGAACTTAGGACTAGTTGTGGGTATCTTATCTGGACACTGCACCCTAAAGCAACACATGCACAGGATGGGGCTGGCGGACAGCCCAAACTGTCGTGCATGCAACGAGGACGACGAGTCGGCAGAACATGTCCTATGTCACTGCCCAGCTCTCGCAACAACCAGAGGATCCATGCTGGGGGACTTCTGGCCTAACATGGCCGAAATCAGCAACACTCCAATTGCGGATGCCCTCAAGTACATCCAAAAGGTTAGATGGCTTGGGTGATGTCTAATGTGAAGAGCTGCTGGGGAGGTAGTACAATGGGCCCGCCCACCTATTGTGGCCTAAGTGCGCGTGAGGTAACTCACACTCCCAAATTCCAAATCCAGAATGCAACACAAGGTGCGGCATCTAAAGCGTACAAGGTGATATATCCAAAACTGTGAAAAATTGAGCAACAATTTTTTTCATGAATTTGTGGGACGGTATATTAGACTAATAGTTAGTTTTAAAGAAAACTTCATTTAAGGGAATGGGGGGGCAACTTAAAAATTTTAAAAAGGTGGTCTGTAATTTTTATATTGTTTTAATATCCGCATCAAAATAGGTCCAGTCTATTTTTTTCAAATTGTTTGGAAAACGTTTATCTGCCCTTTAACATAGCTGAATGAAATTCTGCAAATTTAAAAAAACGGATACGAGATTCTTTTAAGTTTGAATGTGTCTACTTAAAATATGCAACTAGAATTAAATCAAGCAAAATTTAATAAGGGTGAATCACAATCCCTAAACAAGGGGGGGGGGGCTAAAATTTTGTATATTTTTCATTCTAATTACAGTTTGCTTAATTAAATTTTAATTGCTTATTTTTAGTAAACTAGTTAAAATTTAAAAAAATAATTTTCTTTTTTTTTGTAAAACTTCATTTCTTCATTTATTAAAGGTCCTCTACGGTTAAAAAAAAAATCTGGAAAAATATATGTTTCGTTGCACTCTGTGTAATTTTCAAGGTAAAAATTTGCATATCAATTTATTTGCTCGTCAGTAAGAATAAAGCGTGGTATCATACTTTTTGTTTATGTTATTTTAGGTAACATGTAAAAGGAATAGGTACTTGCAAATCACCCAATTTGTTTTACTTTTTTGGTGTATTTTTTTAAATTCCTAAACGACTACTTTTCGAAAAACCTAGTAAATAGCAGGGACTCATTGTTTGGCTTCTAATCTGAGTAATCACTCATATTTTTAAAGTTATTCAGAGTCATGAATCACTATTTGTAAACCGTCGTAAAGAGCAAAATATTTGAAATAATCTAGTTTTTTCAATAAACTTTGGGATTAGAAAGTTCATATGAATTGGCGAAACACTTTGTCGGTATTTTTGTGCCAACAGTGACTATAAGATTGCACCGTTCTTACCACTGTAGCAAGAGCTTACAGCATGTAGTACTGTAGTTATACTACTATAGTTAACAACTGAACAAGACTAATTTTTGATTTTTGGGAAAAGCATCTTATGAATTAAAGAACGTTAGAGCCCAAATTATAAATTCATCACCTAGAATTTTAGCCTCTCTAAACAGGATAGAATAGAATAGAAATTCATTGAACTACATGCGTTACATGTATTGTTTATTAGTACAGGTAATAAAATATAATAAAGCGTATCAATAATTCAAAGTTAAAAACATTACATCACCTAAAACTTAAATTTGTACAGAAATGTTTAGTCTTTTCCCATTTATTATATAAAGCGGCATGAATCTTTTATAATAAAAATTTTTTAGTAAAAAATAAAATATCGTTTTTAAGCTATACTTTTTTTGCTATTTAAAATATTTATAGTATATAAAAGAGCGACCGTAGCTCAGTGTTAAGCGCGCGGGCTACTTTTTTCCTGGAATTATCTTTCCAAGGGACTTTTTTCCTGAGACTTTCTTTTTTTTTGGGGAGTCTTTTCCCATTTGCTTTTTTCCGTGACTTTTTTCCGGGGACTTTTTTTTCCTAGATTTATTACATTTTCCCACGGATCTTATATTAACTGCAGTTTGTGTCCTTCGCCCAACTCGGTTTTGAGAAATTAAGCAATTAAGTCAAAATGTTGAAGCTAGAGATGTCGGAAAAAAGCTTTAGATTTGCGTATCAGTTCTCATATCCGAATTTCTAATTTCTCAAAAAGTTCCGCTGTCGGCTATAGTAAAAACAGTTTACAAGGATTACTATTTTGCTGTGCAGTTGTTTTTTCTTCTTCTCTAGTCCTAGTAAGGGCACTGCCGATCTCTCTCTCTCTTTCTCTCTCTCTCTCTCTCTCTCTCTCTTATGTCGATATTTAGTGCGCTTGGGTAGATATTTTGCACAGAAAGACATAGGGGACCTACAGTTTAACGTGGGCTCCGAACCACAGGAAGTGCATGCACTTCTTCTCTTTAAAGTTTTTTTTGGGGGGGAAGGGGGGAATCCACCTCGCTGGATTCATTCCCGTTGCCTTGCGATAGAGAACGACCGGGCCGGGAGTGGAACCCGCATCTAATATCACCGAGCTACGGCCGCCCATAGTTGTGTTTACCATAAAATCAAAATTACACTTCTACCGCAATAATACAAGCCTTTGAATTGAAAGTTTAGATTTGTCTTGGACGCAGAATCTCTAATTTATTAATACCTGTATAGTGTCACATATTATAATCTTGTTTTTGGAGTCCATAAAATCCAGGAAGACGCCCACAGTAAGCAATAAATTAAATTTCGAACAAAAGAAATGCCAAAAATCAAGTTTACTAGATTCCCAAAAGCGTGAACCAAACAAAGTAGGTAAGTTAGATGCAAATAAGTGCTATTAACTAGCTTTTTTCCACAATATAAATTTGGTTCACAGTTCAAGTAACAAGTATATTAATCTCAGCTTCATTTAAATAACAAATGGGCACTCCCCAAAACAAAAAGTGGAAAAACGAGTCGGTAGCTCGTATTCAAACTCTGTGTATATATCATCATCATCAGTCTTCCTCCTTATTTACACTTCGCTACATCTCTAGGTGTGTGTGTCCAGACTGAAAAATCGCGCGCATACACATACAGAGAGACGTTAAGCAAACAATTCCGGAAACGGATCGGCAAATAACGAACTACATCCTTTATTCGTTTTTTTTCTGCTCCTCGCGAAGCTAAAAGCAAATAATACAAGCTCTGAGTACATCGACAGCGTCTGATTTATATCGAAGAAGCAAATACAAACCGCAAATGTATTTATTTTGCGGAGAATTCTCTATTTTATCATCCCTTTTTAAATTTTCGAATTAAAACATTTCTGACGTTAAGAACGTATTAAGCGCTACCTGTACCAGAAGCAAACACCAAAATATTTATTCCGAAATCCGCGGTAATAAACAAAACCAATGGAATTATGGCCATTAAAAGCTTTCGGGGATGATATTAAATTACGCTCTTAAAGAATTACTGTCATTTTAATCGGCCCTGTCCAAGTTATGAGAGCTGACACATGGGGAATCTTATACGCGAGGAGTGCATTGCACTGCAATGAAATAACACGAACTGGGGTCGCCCATGTACTTGCTCTTATGCATTTGCCGTTAGGGGCGTGAGGTCAATCGTGTTTCTCGATGATACAAATCTTTTGAATCTCATTATTGCTCATATTCCGCATTCGATGCAAGATTGCTTGTGTTTTTGTTGACATTTTCTGGATTGCTGTCCACTGACACCATTTCTGCTTCGTTTTGGAGCTTTATGCAGCTGCAACTCGTAATATTCAACAGAAATCCACTCTTATTTTAGCTAATATTAAAGCTTTGAGCTTTTAGGCAATTTTTAACGTATTTTAATCAAGATTATGTCAGATTTACATTACCAGGTTTTAGTTTTTAAACACAAAAGCTCAAATTGCTTATACTTCACAAGTTAGTGTCACTTTTCTCAGTTTTAGTTACTTTTATTAGTTTTGTTACTTTTCTCCCCGCTAGAACCTCAAGACAAAGTAGTTCAACTGGACTTTTCCATAGTTTAGATATTGTTACTTACCGTATCTGCAAAAGTAAATTTGTATAACATTGCACCGGCACTTCAAAGCGAGCACAGGCCGCAGAGCGCACTAGTAAACAGAGCTATGTCTGCGGCATTAGTCGCCTGGGTCCAGTACACCTAACCTTGTTTTTTCTTGCATTTTTTTTTATCAAAGAAAGATAATGAATTGTATGCAAAGTTTCCAAAAAAATGTATTGAGACTTGGACATCTCAAGAGTTGGGTTGTTGGAAAAACAAATTTCTGCTTCATTTTATACATTTTCAAATTTATGAATATGTGAATGACGTTATTTTCTTGTTAACTGCGGACAAAGCTTCAAATTGCTTACCTAAATTATTAATGATGTATAAGTAGTATTTGAGTAGTATAATTGTTTTTGGAACGTTTTATTTATTGATGGTTGTATCAACTATGTATTTTCTTGATAGGCAAAACATAACATACAATTATGCATTGGTTGTTAAACAGCTAGTATTTTTTTCCCAGTATTTTACGCATTTAAGTCGAAACTTGAAATATGAAACAAAATACTATATTTTCAAACCAAACCCCTTTTTTGCGAAACATCTGTAAATTCTTTAAAATCGGTAGGGGTTCGGCCTATTAGGCAGGGTAAGCTGTGCCTAGCATAACTTTCAATATAAAAAGTTACTTTTACCCAGTTCTTAATTTCCGATACTTTCGGTATAGAAAAGTATTGATTTCATGAAAATTTTCGAAATCTAGATTGTAACGAAAATACACGTTTTGGGGCCCAAGGAACCCAAAATAGTGGTTTTTAAAAATGTCTATCTGTGGGTGTGTGGGTGGGTGACGCCTCCACAGGCGAAAGTACTGGACCGATTTTGATGAAATTTTAAATCAAAAGGTATATCTAAAATTGTAGTTCTAGCTTTAGAAAAAATCCGAAACCGAAAACGGAAGTTAGACATGTTTTTAATAGCGTTTTTCCAAAGCAAAATTTTGAGAATTTGAGCACGGAATCTTAGAGAAGAACTTAAGGCAAATCTAAAACATTTTCACCGAACTTTCTAGCTTTAAAATGGCGGCCGCTACAGCTTTAGGTAATTATCGACTTTAACGACCATTTACTCAAAAAGTAGTTGTCTGATCGGGATCAGCTACTATGTACCTACTTGCTTAAGAGATCTTTAGGGGCAGTATACGATGAAATAAAATTAATTTTGAAAACACGAAAAAGATCACAATGGCTATGCTTCAAAATGTTAAAAAAAAAAAGGGTTTCGAAAACTGTCTACACGATTTTTTTTAACTTTCTGAGCCGATAGAGCTTGCATTGAACTATAAATTTGTTTTTTATTTAGCTCCCAAATTTTACTCTGACGACTTCCAGGAATTTTTGAAAAATATGAAATTCGTTAATTCGTCACAAACGCCGTTTGTTATAAACTTTTATCAATTCGATAGACTATTTAAAATAATTTATTAAAATTCGCTAAAATTTTGAACTATTTTAAAAATTAAGAAAAAAAAAACGATACTTTTTAATATCAACAACGCGTTTTCTTGCATTTACGTGATGTTAACTACGCCTGTCAATTGGCTCTAGTTAAAAAATAGATATATTTTTCATTTTTGATAACTTCCCCAATAAAGCTAATATAGCCGTTTTTGTCCGACATCCTAAGCGGAATTTGTAATCCGTTGATAGGCGCGGCGGCGGGCGCTTACCTTGCGTTGGTGCTGGTAATCGCTGCTTCTATGGGTAACGTTATAGTACAGAAACCAATTAAACAGGCTATCGCAAATTCAAATTCCCGCTTTTTTTTTAGAAATCTAATACTCGCTGAATTGTACAACGTTATAATTATTAAAAGTATTAGTATCTAGTATTAGCTACAATTTGTTTTTCTTTTTGGAAGATTATAATTTCACTGTAGCGCTTTCTATGAATTTGGATGGGTGAAATGGACGATTATAATTATAAAATTTACATTTTTTCAACTACGATAAGTTTTAGTATGGGAAAGTCCACTCGAAGCACACACTTCAGCTTTTTACTTTGTAATACCACCGCGTAACATTAACAATTAGGCGCCAAATAAATAGAAAGCCGCGAAGGCCAAGCTTATCGTGCCGAATGATTCCAGCTACGACGCAATCAAGCAATCTATTATTCTTAATACGTTTGCATGAACATTGATACAAATAATGCAAGGATCAGATGGACAGATGCAAATAAATAGTAGGGATTTTAAAACGCAATAAGCACGGCAAAGGCACGGCCCCTGAAGTACATTACTTGGGCCGGTCGGCGGCAGTTATTTGCAGCGTGCATATATTATGTGTTTATTTGTTCATTTATTTCATACGTAATTTGCAAATTTGAAGTAAAATGGAAATTCTCGTTGGCCAATTTTAAAAGAAAAATTTAACGAATACTCTTACAAAAAAAACAAATGGAAATAAAGAACCATGGGCAATGTACTTTTAAATGACAAGGGCCGTTACAGACAGACAGTAAGAAAAAATTTAGATCGTTTAATACCGAATGATTTTAAAGAATGGACTGGCGAACTGGCAGCGATATTAAAATTAAACTGTTTTGCTGTAATTGCTCACTATTTTCATCTATATCTAACCCCTCAAAAGTATAGTCTGAAACAAGATACTCTGTTTCAAAAAACTTGCAGCTGCAATAAAAAAAAACGTATCCACCAAAGAACATTTATCTGCAACTGTTAGATTAAAATTATTTGGCAAATCACGCATTAACTTGGCGTTAGACGAAGGTTTACGTTATCAAATCAAAGTGCATAATGACAAAGTGAAATTTAATAGGAATTTTATGCGTAGATTAATTCATTTAACAACAGGTCTTGGTAAATTGGAGTTGCCGCAATTTTTCTACCTTTTAAACTTAATGTTAAATAAGTTTTGCCATTGCCTACCAAAATTTTAAACCCACAAAACGCCACTGTTTTAAGTAACATTAAAGACGTAGTTACCAATATTGTATTGGGGGTTGTATATCTCAATGACTGTCGCGCCCCGTCGTAAAGAGAACCTATGCTGCAAAACAGATAGTAGCCAAGGAATTGCCTGGGGCATGGTCAATGTACCTAGGTTACAACTAAACGTTCGAAAAAAAATTTTTCTTACGAAACAATATCGATTTTTGATTTTTTGCAGTAAGATGCCTTGGTATTAAATAAAACCAAAAACAAAACGACAAACTCGTCGTCTCCCGTTTATTACATAACAATGCATGAAGTTTGAATTTTCAAAAATTCATTGAAGGCGTTACAGAGAAATTAGAGAACTGGGACACGAACCAAATAACAGCTAACCACTAGCTATATTAGCCTGTAAAATTACCAAAGTCGTGTAGCCAGTTTTTGAGT
Source organism: Ctenicera cuprea (assembly GCA_958336395.1). Classification (NCBI taxonomy): domain Eukaryota; kingdom Metazoa; phylum Arthropoda; class Insecta; order Coleoptera; family Elateridae; genus Ctenicera; species Ctenicera cuprea. Next base: position 28,288,788 of record OY284495.1, on the reverse strand, counting down.
AATATATGTTTTTGAAAACGTCAAATTTTGAAATTTTTTACTTCAGAGCTTTAGTTCCAAAAATTTTCGTTAGCTAGAGTAACATTGGGTATTCCCAAGGCATTTCCAATATTAAATTTCAACCCGATCTGATGATGATTGTTTTTGAGTAAACAGGCGTTACATCCAAAATATTCAAAAATTAATAGTTACAAAGAAATTAGCGGACTGAGACGCAAGCCAAATTGTAGCTCATCCCCAGCCCTATGAGCCTACAAAATTAAAAAAACATTGTGTGGGCATGTTTTGAGAAAGTTTCTATAGAACTTTACAAAGTTTTAAAATAATTTTTACTTCACAATTTTCACGCGTTTAAAAATTTTTGAAAATCGACTATTTTGTCTTTCTAGACCTACCACAATACCAAATTTATTCCCGATCTGTCACCTCATTTTTGAGTAATAAAGCGTTAAAGTCAAAATTTTCAAAACAAAACCGTTGCGGCCGCCATTTTGAAGCTAGAAATGTAGGAAAACTGCTATCGCTTTGACTTAAAGTCTCATATTAATTTCAATTTTCATATTTAAAAAAATCGTTTTCGTAAATACAGTCTACTAAAACAACCTTTATATCCTAGGTATACCAAGTTTCATTTAATTCGGTCCGATAGTTTCTGAGATTTCACGCCACATACAGACATACACACATACAGGTAGACTTTTTATACAATTTACTTTCGGCTTAGACCGCGTCGTCAATTGGGAACTACGCCCAGCATAATCAGGTAAGGATCGACCTGTAGCTTGTCTGCCTTTACAAGTATTTGCTCTGAAAGTTTGAGCAATATTCGTTCGTAGGCCCTGCCTGCCTAAACAGGGCCGTGTGCTTAGATTATTTAAACCTTGGGGCGGACAAGGATTTGATCTTAATGTATTTTGTTTGCCAGGACAATAATATTAATCGGCTTATGCCTGTTAGCTGTTTGTGAACCCATACAAACTAACGTTTCGCAAGACATTACAGCTTGCATCTTCAGAGTGAATAGATCACTGAATTAAAATTCAGGAAAATTTTATCTAAAAAACTAAAAGAAGTAGCACTTGCATGTTGGCCTTTAAGAGGTCTTAGGCCCGGTCCTGAGTATCCGGCCGCCCCTGTGAAAACCAGCGGCGGCGCTTGAGTTGACATTTGGAGGGTGCACACTTTGTCCGTTCCGCAGCGGGGAAGGTAGAAGCTGACCGGCCGGTCTGGGAGGTCCGGCGGTACTCCCCCGAAAAAGATTGGAAAATTTGAGGCAAAATACGCACCAATTGGCTATTTTTATGATTATTTTATACGTATATGTTAATGTAAAGAATAACATGACCTACCATACCTGATTGTGTCAGCGTCTTCGCGGAATTCTCGACATTTCCAGCCCAGACATAACACATCAGTCATAGTCTATTGGTCAGCAATAGCCTGAATGGTTTATTCTTTGATTTTTTGTGGAATGAAACACTTTGTTTATTAGACTCTAACATGCGTTAATAAATAATCAACAATCAACTAGTTTCAGATCAGTTTACCGCTCTCTAAATCGGCCGTCCTCTAAATCGGCCGACCTCTAAATCTGCCGCCCTCTAAATCGTCCGCTCTCTAAATCGGCCGCCCTCTAAATCGGCCGCCAACGTGCGGAGCACGTGTTCGCCCCCCGTCAGGTCCGGGCCTGGAGATTATCTAAATGGCGTTCTTGTTTTATCTTCCTTTCTCACAAATACAAGCACTATACTAGAGGAAGTAGTGGAATCGCCAAAAAAATCGACCTGCGTGATTTGACGAACAGACACGTTTTAAGGTTCAAAAATGCCAAAAGATGGGTGCTTAACATGGTGTTGGTGTGTGTGTCCGTATACAATTTACAGCTCAACCACAGCAAAACCGCAGTCTACGTTTAGAAGATAAGATGAGATTGGTCTGACTCTACCAACAATTACAATGACTGTGGGCAAGCGCTAGAGAAGTTGGTGCGACGTTCAGTTTATAGCTGAGACAATGACGGCTGATTCAAGTTATATTTTATTTGTCGCGATTTGTCTTTCATGCATAAAAAATACGATTTTGATGTGTTGACGAATAAGCATACTTTAAGGCCCCATATTACCAAAAGAATTGACGTGGTGTCTGTGGTTGTCTTTTTACCGTATAATACACCCTAACTCAGCAAAACCAATTTTGCGTTACAAAGTAAAATAAAATTGATCTATTTATAAGTTCTAGCTTCACTTCATTGAAGGTCATATTTAGTACGAATAAAATACTTTATTACTTCAACAATATTGTTGAAGTAATAAAGAATTTTATACATACTAAAAATGAAATTGGCCCGTCAACAATTCCAGGCTTTCCGACTGTTTTTTGTTTTTTAAATTTGTTGCGGTGTTGCCAAGTAATTTTATTTTTTTCTATAAATTTGACATTTGCAGACCTTACCAGTAAAATCTGTACAAGCCGTATTTTTAAAGATGAAACAATTTGCTTTTGGGAAATATTAGTCAAGACAATGTGCTATTCTTCAGATGTTTCAAAGTTGAATTTGGGTATACAGGATGTTTGTTGCCGCGGTCCAAAGTTTTCGAACTTTAATGTGTCATAACTTAATTTTTTCAAACAAAAGTCCCAAATTTTCATTTAATTTTTGAATTCTACTGTAAATTTCCCATCAAACCTCTATTACATTCCCTATACCCATCTCTACTAGTTTTCCTTGTTTTTTTTATTTTAATTTTATTTAGACAATCTATTCAAGTTTACGCGCAGTAATACTTTAAAACAAATGAAAAATGATTTGAGAAAGAAAATTTTAATTTTATTTAAACAATTACATTACATTACAGCTTGTTAGAAGATGTACCACTAATAACTAGAAGAAATATGTAGCTACAACATATTAGTACTCCTGCACATTATAGCGCCGCAGTACGGGAGTGGTTAAATCACAGATTCGATAGAAGATTGATAGGAAAGGGAGGACCGATGGCTTGGCCAGCCTGATCTCCAGACCTAACCCTGTTGGATTTTTTCTTATGGGGTTACATAAAAATCTGGTGTATTAGGAACTTCGAACTACCTATGAAAACTCGCAGCAACTGGTAATACGGGCTTTTGGACAAGTTCCAGTAGAGATGTTAACTAGAGTACAAGCATAATTTCGCGAACGAATTAGTTTGTGTTTGCATAACGAAAATACACATTTTGAACAGCTATTGTGAATAATCACAAGCTGTAATGTAATGTAATTGTTTAAATAAAATTAAAATCTTTTTTCTCAAATCACTTTTCATTTGTTTTAAAGTAATACTGTGCGGTAAACTTGAATAGATTGTCTAAATAATATTAAAATCGAAAAAACAAGGAAAACTAGTAAAGATAGGTATAGGTAATGTAATAGACGTTTGATGGGAAATTTACAGTAAAATTCAAAAATTAAATAAAAATTAGAAGGTTTCATTTGAAAAAATTAAGTTATGCACACATTAAAGTTGGAAAACTATGTACAACCAAATTCAACTTTAAAATATTTGAAAAATAGCACATGGCCTTGACTAATATTTCCCAGAAAAAAATACGGCTTGTGCAGATTTTACTAGTAGGTCTGCAAATGTCAAATTTACAGAAAAAAGTTGAATAACTTGCAACACCGCAACGGAATTTAAGAACAAAAAAACAGTCGGAAATCAAATTAAAAGGCAAATAATAATTTGCAAGCGTATACAGGGTGTTTAATTTAAATAAAATATAAGTTTGCTATCCAACTCTGATATGGAACACCCTGTATAATGGAAAATATGTTCATCGGATAGTATACACGATCCCAAAGAACTCTTATCTAAGAAAGTTTCTTCTATCTCTAATACTTAACCTGCAATCGACCAATTACAGCGGGCTGCCACACCCTGTATAATAATATAAAAACTGATATGGAATTCTTCTTAAAACTGAAATACTTTTGTTGATAGTAAAAACAGAGAAAAAAAAATAAACAGGAAAAAGTTATAGCTAATTTAAAAGGTTTTACGAAATACGAATGGTCACTATTGTTACTTTCCTATACTTCCAGTATAGGGAGTTCATGAAAATTTTCAAAATTAAAACCTAAACCCTGTTTTTTTAATGTCTGTCTGTGATTGGAAGAAGGATGGGTATGTGTATGTGTGGGGTGCATCATAACTAACAAATCTGGAGGTATGTCTAAAATTCCCCAACAATTTTTTTTGGTAGTTTTTTTTTCGGAAAATGAACTTCCTAAATCGAAACCGGAATCTTATAGACAACTAGGGCAAATCCAGCGCTTTTTTACGAATTTTCTAGCTTCAAAATGGCGGCCGCACATTTTTTGGCAATTTTGACTTGAGCGCCTTATGACTCAAAAACAAGTTGACATATCGGGTTCAAATACTTTACCGTAATAACCCTACAGAGACGCCACGTTACTGTTTGCAAAAAGTTTCAAAAAGTTAAAAGCTATGAAGTGAATAAAAACAAAATTTTGGAAATAAAATAGTATATTAAAGTATAAGTGGATAAAAAGGTCTTTAAAACACGCGCGATTTTTCGAGCACGACGGCGCAGCCGGAGTGCTCAAAATAGAGCAAGTGTTTTAAAGACCAGTTATCCACGAATACTTTACGCTATTTTTTTTTATTGGTGCACTTTGAAATCATAAATACTGGTATTATTACTACAAAAAATGAAAATAAGAACTAATAATGTAAAATGGTTGAATTTGTGATGTGACATCAGTATACCTTTCGTTGTCATGGAAATGATCGAAACAGAAATTAATTTGCAATTTGTCATCAAAGATTAATTGTTGTCACCGCACTGCTTAAAAATGAATTCTAATATGGATTTTTTAAATAGTAAAGCAGAATCGCGGTTAATACCGCAAAAATCTAATGATGCGTATAAAAAAGAATATGACAAGTTCATCAAATGGATGGAAGAGCAAAAGGTAACAGATATAAATGAACGAGTTGTGCTTGCTTACCTTCAGAAATTTGTTAGTAATATTTTATTTGACGTTACAAGGTACTCCTGTCAGATCAATAATCAAAAAATTGTCATTTAGACTTCACGTTTCTCGAGTTGTTGATGTTGCCATGGTAACTTTAAAAAACGCGCGTTTTTGAAAGTTCGATTTAAACACGCTGAGGCGTGCTTTAAATAGGTAAACTGGGGCACCAATAAAAAAAACAAAATTTACTCAAAAACTGACCACACGATTTTTTTAAAGTTTTGTAAGCTCATAGAGCTGAAAATGAGCTACAATTTGGTTTGTGTCCCAGCTGGTAATATCTCTCTGACGCCTTCTATGAATTTTTATAAATCGAAAATTCACGCCCTTCTTTTTAATAAATTGGAGACGATTAGCTAAATTGCTCATGAGTAATAGTGGAAAGAGATTAGGAACTTTATTTTTAGAAGCAGTAATATTTAGGGGGGGGGGGGGTTAATTTTTCACTTCTTTCCCTAATTTTGGCGAAAACATTTGTCCATGCAAAATGCTTCGCTCACTGTGTTTTGTTTTATTTAGAAGAAAGCGCAAAAACTATTGTTTTTTTAAAAGTGGGCAATATTACAAATTTATTTCGTTTTCAGCAATATATTTTTGGCATTTGAACTTGTCTGAACAAACTCATAGTTTTGCAGAAAATCTCCTATTTCGGGTAGGTACAAGAAAACGGTTTTTCTTCTTTAGCCCGTCCCGGAGTGCTTTTATATCATAATTTATAGGGTGTACTTCTATCTGGAGTAGTAGCGGCGTATAATTTTTCTTAATTTGAGGAAAGGGGTGTTCGTAGCAGTCTCCGATGGGCCGGAATATTTAATTAGTTCGTCATTTTGGTGCAATGCGCTTTAATAATATCTCCATCCCGCTTGCAAAGTGCAGATTTATATATCTGCCTCTCCATTTGGCAATAGTCCGCTAAATTAAGCAAGCCCGCCGCTATCAACATCTGTCTTAGTTTCTGTATTGCGGTTCCAACCTCTGGATTTCAGCAGATGTTCCTGAAATTGCGGCTGCACGATGTCGATAACTTTTACTCGGCCACTTATTTTCGCGTTTCTTGTCCTACTCTACTGTACGCACACCGGAAAAGAGCCAAGTTTAAAGTTTTTGTTAAAGACACCATCAGGACAACGAAAATTCGTTACTCACCGCCTAACGCAAACTGTGTTTTTTCTGAATTAATCTTTGCGGAAGAAGTTTTTCCGAGGGGAAAGTCTCCGTGTGTAATGATTATGCCTAAGGTATGGTTTTTTGCTTGCGAATTATTTGAAGAAACTTGGTTAAAGAAGTTCGTTTCACGTATTACAGGCAGAAAACGCGAAGTTCTTAGAGAAGTGTTCAATTTAAACCTGCTTTGTTCTCGTGGGGTTTCATACACTCCAGCCGTTTTATTATTGTCACCATTTACACATGCGTAGAGTTATGTATTCCACATTATATTATATGTACCTTCAAGCAAAGCGCATGAAAATAATGAAGTACTTTGGGGTGTATTACACCCCACTATATTATTTTCTTATTTTCTTAAACGCCATATCAAATCAGGGTAAAAATAAAAATAATTCTTTTTAATTGATTATTGGTATATAAAATACTTAATTACTTCAACAATATTTATTTATTTTAACCTTTTAGGTGTTTCGGCATGTTTACATGCCATTGTCAAAGGTTATACGAAAAAGTAAAAAGTTAGTGTTGTTATAGCAACAGAACTTGGTGACTTGATCTCGGTAATCGTCTGCAGATGACTTGATTTCCTATTCCAAAATGTTCAGTAGAGGAGAATTTAAAAGATCAATTTGCTCGTTCATTAACGGTAGAGTTTCTAATGTTTGTGAATTCAAAAGCTTCTAGTATATCTAATTTACGTTTATCATCACAAAAGTGTAAACATTTTATAGTGTTATTAGATGTCATTGAATGATTGTGTTCTAGTAGGTGTTTAGCGTAATTGGATTTATATGGGTGTTTGTATTTGTAACAACGTACGTGTTCTTTATACCTAATATCAAAATTTCTAATTGTCTGGCCTATATAAACCGAATTACAATGCGAACAATTTATGTTGTAAATGCCTGATTTTAGCAAATCATATGTTTTTTTATTTTGCACTAAACACAGTGTTTAAGATGTTTCTAGTTGTTTTAAAACTTTCTTTATATTTATTTGTGAGGGTTTATAATTTTAGCAATTTTTTCTGATTTGTCACCAAAATATGGCATCGAGGCATATTTAATTGTATCGGACGAAGTTAGGGTATTCGGATAAATTTTTTGAATGGCTAATTTATAATCTTTTTCTTTAATTAATGTATCAATAAGTTACTATATGCAATTTGTTTAATAATTGAAATTTCTCTATTATAATTAATTTCATCTAAAGGGACCGCCAAAGGGCTATGTATCAGGGACCTGTATGCTGCTAATTTATGACAAGAATCGTGTGGTATTGTACTGTTTGTTTGTGTAGGTTTTCTATAAACTGAGTATTCAAATTTGTTAGTTAAATTAATTTTTATGTTTAAATCTAAAAAATTAATGGACTTATTTTGTTCAGTTTCTAGTGTAAATTTTATTTTTGTTGTTTCAGAAAATAGATAAAGGGGCTATAGACAAAAAAATTGTGCATTAGTTTTAAGATTTATACCTTTAGCAACCTGTTTTTCTGTTAAAATCTTACATATGCACTTCTTCCGATATTTTCTTTGAATATTAAAAATAAGCAGATTATTAGCAGCCTGTGGCTTCCGGCTTCTATTTTTTTAAATTCCGTTCTCCTCTTGATATATTCAATATTACACTTTTTCCATCATTACTTTTACAAGTATTGGTGATAAACATAAATTACGACTGAGAAGCCAAAACCTGTAGCAATTTCCCGACTGTCAAGTACGAATCGACATCGATATCAACCATTATTAGTAAACTAATGGCATAAATTTAATTTGGGCGTCTTGTCGTCGCTGTTTCAAGTCCTCGCGATAGTCCTTATCATCCACTTGTTATACGGGGATTTGATGGTTGTCTTAAACAGGCTGGCTATAAACACAGTTTCTCGAGTTTCCCTTTCGCGCTCCGCACATCCGCTTCATATTCCCGCAGAATTTCCACAGAACATGCATTTGGAATCGTAAAGAACTCGACCTTTCGAGTGCCCTATGTTTTCCTCGCCCACGTCCTCGGAAAAATTTGAAAAAGTTTCCTCGTCGTTTATATTCAGCGGACACGACGCTTGTTGGGCGAAAAATCGCTGTTACCTAGCTAACCCTATTTTTTCTCTTCTCCAAGATTCATCAGGCACTTAAATTTAAAGCGGCTCTTGCAATTCCGCAGCGACATAAACACGTTCGATGTGGAGGAAATTTAGCGCCTTCTTCGAATTCCTCGCGAGGAAAGGAGGGAAAAAGGGAGTCTTTCGTGATCTATTTTGATTTTTATTTGCATTCCTCTGTAAATTAAACGTGCAAAACTAAATACGACGAGCATTAAAATGCGACCGATCGCGGACGTGCAAACGGCGCCGAGTGCATCATGTACATGAAAAATAAAAGAGAAAAAGCTGTCGGTGCGGAAAAACATCCTCGCGTCCGCTAATTGACGGTGCAACAAGAAACTGCGTTTAGCACGCCCGGTGTTAAAAAAATTGTAAATAAAAAATTCCGCGTATTTCTGTGATGATGTAGTTCTATTCATTTATGCTGCTTTTGAATTATGAACATTGTATTTAAAATTATTTTCATTAGAAAATAAAAACATGTAACTTTATACTTTTACGTGATGTTTTGTTCAAAACTGAAAAAAAAAACATTTCTTTGTTTTCATATTTTTCCCCTTTATTTTAACTCAGTACTTTTTTTTATAACATAAATGGTTTGTTAACACTGAAGTCCTAAGAAAATTCTGGAAGTATGGCAAATTCTCCACGCGAAATGCAATAAGTTAAACAAAATAATTTAATTTAGGGTAGTTTGAATTTGTTTATAAAACAAAAACCCAGTAAAAATGTTTTTGATGCCCAAGGTCATAGTTAAGCTCGTTGGAAATTTTCCAATTGAACCGAAACTCAAAAATAAATTGGTGGTCGGTCGATTCAGGTACCAATCATTTCTTAAACAACTAGATTTTGCTGTTTCTAGTTTTTCAGTGCTTTTTTGCTAATTATTTTTCTTGATGGTTTGTTTCGCTTCTCTGTACTTTCTCATGCACCACTTTTGCTAAAAAAATTTGAACTTCTATTAGAAAAAGAAGTTGTACATGTATGAAGCAAGCTCTTTTTTTTGTAAAAGAAATCTTACTTTTGTAGATAAAACTCTACACTTATGGAAATACCCCATAGTTTTATGAAAAACAATTCTATTTCTAAGGAGAAATCCTACATTTATTAAACAAAATATTACCTTTATGATACAATTCCTATATCTATAGAGGAAACGCGGCATTTATAGAAAAAGAAATTTGGAAATCTGCATTTGTGGGAGAAAATCTTACTTCAGCGGATAAAATTATCGATTGTAATACTCTACATTTATGAAAAAACAATTTACGTATATAAACAACAGTCGTACCTTTGCCGAAAAATCATAATGCTATAGAAACATTCTAAAATATTTAAAAAAAATTACGTTTATGAAAACAATTCCACCTTTATAAAAAAAATCTTTTTTATGACTAAAATCGTATATTTATGAAAAATGTAAATTCTACATTTATGAGATATAATCCTATTTTTTAGGAAATCATAATTTTATGCAGAAAATTCTGCATTGAAGTCAAATATTAAATTTACGAATAACACTCTTGCCTGTCCGAACAAATTATGTGAAAACAAATTCAATTTATAATCTTATACTATTTTATGACAAAAATCCTACATCTATAGAAAAATTGTAATTATATGGAAACAATTCTGCATTTATAGAGAAAATTTTACAAATCTAGATTTTCACGCAAATACACGTTTTGGGGCTCAAGGAACCTAAAGAAGTGGTTGTGAAAAATATCTGTCTGTGGGTGGGTGAGTGGGTGTGTGACGCTTTTAAAGGCGGAAGTACTAGACCGATTTTGATGATGTATTAAATCTTTTTTTTTTGAATCATGAGGCCGTACGTGAGCACGACTCCATGATTCCCATCCCACCCCCTTGCCCGGGCTCATCGGATACACCGGTCTAACATGCCCCACCCCTGAAAGACATGCAACCCAACATACACGCCGTATTTAACATATTCAGAAAAATTTCCGACAGGCAGAGGATTCGAACCTACTGCCGTTGGGAGTCTAGTTCTAGAGGTTGGGACTCTAACCATCAGACCACCCGCTGGCCGTGATGTATTAAATCAAGAGATATATTGAAAATTGTATTTCAAGTTAAGCTTTTAAAAAATATTCCAAACCGGAAACGGAAATTAGAAATTTGGTATCGTTTTTTTTCAAAACAAATTTCGGAAATTTGATCACGAGTTCTGAGAGAACTTAAGGCAATTTTAAAACTTTTTTACAGAACTCTCAAGCTTCAAAATGGCGGCCGCTACAACTTTTTGAAAAAATTGACTCTAACGCCCATATACTCAAAACGTAGTTGTCTGATCGGAATCAGCTACAATTTGTTTGAAAGCCCTTTGTGGGTAGTATACGATGAAGTAAGATTAATTTCGAAAGTTCGTAAATGATCGCAATGGCGTTGCTTCAAAATTTTTAAAATTTTCAAAGAAATATTATTTAAAAACTTTCTGAGCCGATAGAATTTGCAGTAAACTACAAATTTGTTTTTTACTGTTCTCTCTCATTTATTCTGACGCTTTCCAGGAATTTTTGAAAAATTTGAAATTGATTAATTATTTATTCAAAAACTCAAACGCCACCCGATCGTTATAAACTTTTATCAGTTCGATAGTCTATTTAAAGTACTTTATTAGGATCAGCAAGAATTTTCAACTATTTCAAAAGTGTAAATAAAAGCGAGACTTTTTAATATCAACAACGCGTTTTCCGACACTTACGTGATTTTAACTACGCCTGTCAATTGGCTTTAGCTAACAAATATATTGTTCATTCTTTGCACATTTTTGATAACTATTTAAATAAACCATTTATATAGATTTTTAGTCCGAAAACTGATTTAGCTGTAATAAAGGTTGACGTAGGGATTGCAATAGAGGATATAGAGCCTATACAGCTTGTTTTTATAGAAATCTAATAGTCGGTGAACTGTACAACGCTATAATTATAAAAAAAATATACTTTTGCAAAAAGGCAAGTATTAATATCTAGTATAGGAAAGTCCACTCGAAGTTAACACTTCAGGTATTTTGACTACTAGTTTCACCGGAAATTACTCCAAATTTGAATTTCAAATGGAACATTCTGTATATTTTGACTTTTTTTAGAATCCTGAGACACCTGCATCATTTTTAAAAAATTTTAAGCTCACTTGATTTTTTTAGGGTCAATTTGTACTGTTATTCTAAATCATTCTATACGAGTCGAAGGCAATAGCCAAATAGTTACGTAAAAAGTCAGGAAAGTGATGCTTTGCAGGATGAGGAGCAATCGAAACAAGTATTATGTCAATTTTTCAATTTTTATACACAAAGAAATTGGTGGATTTAGATGTATCGAATAGTGATTTTTGCCACTGGCTGAATACCGAATATTCGGTCAGACTATCATGGTTTTATACCGAATGTTCGGCCAACTATTCTGCGAATATTTCGTAAATTATTTGACCTCGTATTCGGCCAAAGAGCCAAATATTCGGTCAAATATTCGGCTGAGCACCAAATATTAGACCAATTACTCGGTGAAATATTCGGCCAAGTACCGAATATTATCTAAGTCGAGCTAATTATTCGATTATAGTCGAATACACGCAGTACAAAAAATGTCGAATATTCGCCGAGTATTCGGCGAATATTCGTCAGACTTGAAAAACTATTTGTCTTATCCGAATATTCGGCATGCTTCAATAAAATGGTCAAATATCCGGCCCACCAAATACTCTGTGCATCCCTAGTTTAGATTAACATCAATTTGATTTTGGATTTGAGGATATTGTCGGATTTGTAGTGAAAATTTGCATTTAGATACCTAGTGTCTAAAGAATAGTTCCATTTGAAAAAAATGACTAATTTACAAAAAAGTGATGTCTTCAAATATGAATATGAATGTTTGCAATTTTTTGTTAACGTCTTCTTCCCTTAGGATGATTTGAGCCCGGTCATAGCAATTCAGATTTTAAATAAAAATTTAAATTAAAAATTTTCAAAATTAGTGCAGGTGTAATCAAAATTGTCTCAGAAATCCAAAAGTGTCAAAATATAATATGCAGGGTGTCTTATTTGAAATTCAAAAGTTGGTGTTATTTCCGGTTAAACCGGAAGTCAAATGTGCCTTTTTGGTACGTATTACCTGTGCAAGTTTTCTTGTCATATCTCAATAACTCGAGAAAATACGGGCTATCTAAATATTTCGTTGACACCCAGTATACAATACTTCCTCTGTTTTACAAGTTTCTAAATTTAGTCCATTCTATAGTACAGAGACTATCCGGATTGACTGGACAAGAGCTAAGCAATAAAAAAACTCTTTTTTTTTAAATTTAAGGATTAGGGACGCATCTGTAAGCTTGCTCTGTTTGGTCCTAAATATAAAGGTTTTAAATTTTTGAACCATTGATTTTATGAAATTTTTAATTTCAGGATTTTGACGGAAATACATGTTTTGGACATCTCAACATTTCGATATCGATGGGCTTTGGAATGTAAAGGTACAACAAAAATTGCTAGAAAAAATAAGCTTTAAAAAAATCTAAAGCCAGAAGCCAAAAGTAGTTTTTCTGGTAGCATTTTTTCAGTATTTTCAAATTAGGAAGCTGATTCGGATAGAAGGCCTTAGAGGGAATCCAACGCTTTTTCCCGAAATTTCTAGCTTCAAAATTATAGCCGCTGGCAGTTTTTGAAAATATTGACTTTAACTGAACTAGATAATTTGGCGCAGCCCATTAGGGGCGACCGTTTGGTACAGGTACGTTTGGGCACGGGGACGTTTTGGTACAGGAAAGTTTAAACGCAGGGACGATTTACCGCGTGACGCGGGATCATTGGACGCGAGCCGTTTGAACGCGGGAACATTTGGGCGCAGGGACGTTTGGGCGCAGCGACGTTTGGGCGCTAGCGTAATCTATTGTGGTTTATTTTATGGAAACTTTAGTGGTTGTATTATATTCGTTGAACTATCCAATTTGATTAACAAATTTTTAAATATGTATCCTGATTTAAATTTAAAAACAGTAGACAGTGAAGCATTCCTATCAATTTGAAACTAAGCGATTGTTTACATTTATTGTTTGACTTAAGACGGTTTGCGCTTTGTGATGTACCCATATAATCGCCCCAATTTGTTTTTTTTTTATTTTGTGCTGTTAATTTTGCTAATTATTTATGTAAAAATTCTGAATCTCGTGTTAATTGTTAATAGATAATTGAGTAGCTGTTAAAATATTAATAAATTGAACAAAGAACAAAAGCAAATAATTTTCTTTTTGGGTCGAAACGTCCATGCGCCAAAACAGCTCGCCCCGAAACGTCTCTGCGCGAAACCGTTCCTGCGCCCAACGGCCCCGCGCTAAATATTCCTGCGCTCAAACGTTCCTACGTTCTCACCCAATCGGTGGCGGTCAAACGTCCTCGATTTATTTTTTAATTTTGCAGCACGATACAACAATCTTCTTTAATCTTAATTGCTCATGTATTACAGTAGAATAAGATTGTTGGATGCGGCAATATTTAGGAGGAGAAATTTTTCCTCGTCCATCTAATTTTTGACTGATGAATTTTATGTCTGGTCCCTGCTTTTCTTGAATCCCACAAAATCTTTTTCCTACTAAACTTTGCAAACCTAAGGAAATGACGTTATGCCGAAGAGGTCGTGGTTACGGCTTGGCTCGTTTCGAATGCACGTCATATTATGCCTTGTTCGTTGAATCGTTGGCCGGCCGGTATCTCCTTATTCTGGTGTGGTGCACCAACAAATTGGATATATTTGTACGAGGTGTTGCATCTGTCATTTGCAGAGTAATCAATGTGCGCGCAGTTTATCACTGTCGCTGCCCGTAGGGTTACAACACTGTATATCAATACTTTTGAATTTAAAAAAGGCAAACGTTTATAAAGTTTAGAAAAGTCCAGACTGTTTTCTTCGCGCATTTATATACTTGTTGTCGGTACGCGACATTTGGGCGCCGCGCCGCCATTTGGGTTCCGAAAGTTTGGGCGCCGCCGTTTGCGCGCCAGCAACTGCTAAGTTAATTTAAACATATTCTAGAAAGAAAGTATTTATTGGTAGCCTTTTCACTTTCTAAGCAAAACGAGTTTTACGTCGATGTATAACGTAATGAAAGTCTTACAACAGTACCAGCGTTCAAACGTCCGGCGCCCAAAAGTCCTACTTTGCCTCTTGTCGAGTCAATCTGAGAACACCCTGTATATAAAATGTCTCGTAATAATTCCAGCGCTATCTGTTACACAGTTTACATTATTAAATCTCTTGTCTGGGAAACGAAAACTAGCAGCGTCATTTGCTATTTCCCCATTCCTACTCTCGGCAAAATCGCAAGTGGAGCTGAAGTCCTCAGACGTATTATTACATATTTAATCTTCGTTAAAAGTGATTCGTGACTGGAAAGTGCGATTTAAAATTAACGTAACATTGCAGACAGCAGGAAAATGCACATCGCTTCGATTAATTCCACCGGTGTTGCACTGTAGGAAATGAATTGTTAAACACGTCAAGGCTATACAGGATGACCAGAAAATTATCGTTTAGCTTATAGTGTTCGCTTTATGAAAAAATACCTTAAATAACAAATTTTTAACGGGATAGGGTTGGACAAATTTATATTACTTTTAAATTTAAGAAATAAATTAAATCAGCAGTTTGCTTGAATTTATCCGCAATATAATTTTGTAAATCAAAAATAATACGGTTTTCAATTTTTTATTGGTTGCTGAAAGGTAAAACGGGACGTAATGATTTGCCGACTTTTTATGAGTGAAACAATAAGTAGGAAGAGCCTACATTTTGGCGCTGTCAGATTTCAATGTAATTTTGAGATCGTTCAATACGTTGTTTTGGTAGATACTACTTTTCAGATGGTCATAAAAACAATCTGGAGATCTCGCTGGTCAAAATATGAAAATAAAAATGTAGACTTCTATTTAAAAAAATCACCATGTCTCGTCATCACAATTTTAATTTATAAGGTTAAAATGAAGCTATTTTTTCTGAACAACTTTTATGTGAAATATTTAGTGTCAAAACGAAGTAATTAACTGGCCAAAAATAGTTTAGTTTTTTGTAATGGCTTTATAGGGTTTTTTAATAAAATTGATTTGAAGAGTCAATTGTGGTGTAATAAAATATTTTTTAGTGGTTTATAGAACTAAAAGTTTAAAAAGTAATAGTTGTGATGATCAAATTAAAATCGGCAAACTGTTATATTTGGTGATATTCCAATCACCAATTTTAACTAACTTTAAGTTATATCATGGTTATATCACAGCATACTTATATATATAGTAGCGAAAGCAAAGGTCATTTATGGTAATTATAGCACCAAGCGGCGAACACGTTACACTAAAGTCTGACAGCTAACGTTAGTAGTGTTTCTCTGCTTTTTGAACGTTATAAGAACAATTTTCAAGTTGTTTGCCAGTGTTTTTATAAAAATGTGATTAGTGATATACCAATCTATTATGAGAGTCTCGAAAGGGAGCGCATGTTCCGCCGTAAACTGCGAAAACAACAAAGGAAAGAATCCTAACCTTAGTTTTTTTACATTTCCCAAAGATCCAAAAAGGTAATAAATTCTAATAAATATTTATACGTTAAAGTTTGACTTTCTCGTCGTTCTAGATCAAAACAGGGGGTAGTAAACTGTAGACGTGAAGATTTACGTGAAAAGGGGGTGGGATATTTGAATAAAAACTGCACTTTGTGTACGCTGCATTTTGAAGATTCGCAGTTTATAAATGTTAATAAATCATATTACTGGCATTATCTTTGTATTAGTTAAAAACCATTATATAATGTAGCTCGTAATTTTTCTGTTTTGCTTATTAAAAATATGGTAACAACAACGAACTGGATTGGAATTTAAAACCCGCCATAATTTAAACGATAATTGAACTTGTCGACCGCTTGGAGCGCCACTAGTTATAGCTTACCAGGCGTTATACGGGCGCTTTCGCTACTGTATATATAAGTATACTGTGGTTATATCACAACAACAAAAGCTAAACTATGTTTTTTTATAAGAGTTATAAGCAGTGGCGTTCGTTATAATTGATGATACTAAAAAACACTAAAAAAATAATTTATTTTGATTTTTTGTAACAAAACACTTATTAATTCAAAAATTAACTTAAATTATATGTAAACATTTAACAAAAATAACAACAAATATTGAATTAAATACGAATTTTAAAGCGAACAAAATTATTAAATACTGATATTTAATCAAGTGAGTCTGAATCGTTCTTGGAATCTAAATCAAATGGTTCAGAAATATTTGGTGCATCTTTCGCCTTTGTTAATGGGCATTTTAGTAGAGACAAGACTTCGGGAGAAAGACTTTCTAACTTCTTCTTTGGGAGAGGTTTAAGCTGGAGATATAGGGGTCAGACCAGCATTTGAATTCACGCGGGGCCATTCTCTAGAATGGCCCCCTTTTGAAGTTTCTATAATCTTTATTCCTTGCTTCTTGGGCGTCCTCTGAAAATTGACCTACAGGAAGAATTAAGGTCCTAATGACATCTGCACCATGAAGTAAAATCTTGTGTATACTTGCTGGCTTATTAAGCCATTTATATAGTTTTATATACAGAGCTTTCATTAATTACTGATACCCACGTGACCTTTGGTTCCCAGTGACTTAGGAAGTTTTAAATTTAGATATTGAAGTCAGTTCAGGATTGGTACTCGTGGTAACTAAAAATTCCCTGTAAGTGTCACTGTCAACACTCAAAGTGAGGTTATGTATGTAAACAAGCAAGCCTTGATAAGTTAACAAACGGCTTGGTAATTTTTGTATAAAAGGCTTACTAACAGTGTAAGTTGGGTTGCCTATATTTTGTGGTCACGTGGGTATCAGTAATAAATGAAGGTTTTGTATAAATCAGCGGTATTGCTTGCGCACTTCTCAAATTTTTCTCCAGCTAACTCGTAACCGCTTGATATGGCATGAAGTATGACAGAAAATCTTGGAATAGGTTCTTCGTCGATTCCAGTTTTTCGGGAAGATATACCAGAATTGTGAATGAAACGTCTAGCAGTGTTGCCGTCATTGCTCGTTCCACTTCCTTGCTTAGGCTGATCTACAATTAAACATATTTCGAATTGATTGTGTGGTAGGCACATGGTGAAACATTATTAATAAATATTTAACTATTAAAAATTAATAGTTTATTAATAAAATAAAACGCTTGGTAATTGTTTTACAATTTGTTGGTTTTTATTTACTCGACTCGAGTTTCAACCATCACGGTTATCGTCAGGAGTTTACAAACAAAACTAAAACTAAAAACCTACAGATGTACAATACTACTCATTCAATCGTCGCCGATTTTAAGTGTTAACACTTGTTTTTATGCTTTGTATACTGCAGGTCCAGGAGGTGAACTCCTGACGATAACCGTGATGGTTGAAACTCGAGTCGAGTAAAAAAAAATCAACAAATTGTGAAACAATTACCAAGCGTTCTAATTTATTAATACACTATTAATTTTTAATAGTTAAATATTTATAAACCTATTTCACTTTGAAAAAGATCGATGACATTTTTTCCGGATGTTAACTATTTCTATATGTTTTGCTTCAGTACCTATTACTTGCCTAATCTATAGCTTATATGTAGCAGACATTCAAAGCACCTACTCCAGGCATGCAATGTCGATAACCCAAAATTTAAAGTTTAAAGTTTAGCTTGCTTTTGCTTAACAATTTCTAAATTATTAAAGTCTTTTGGGGACGCACTACATGTATAACAAATTTGGGATGAAATTGATGTGATGGAATTGTTAATATTAACTTGTGCTTTACCGAAAAATCCGCACCGCTAATCTATACCTTTGTTGCAGTTAAATTTTTAATTTGTTCTTCTATGTGATTTTTTTCTGATCGTGTAGCTTTAGCAGTTTTTTCATGAATTGAAATTTAATTGGTCGACAATACCTGACAGATGATGGTCTAGGATTTTGCCAAATTATTACCTTTTATCGTGATTCTTGATGGTACCCATATAATTGCAAAGGCACAACAGATATCATGAAAAGGTCGTTATCGGTAATGTTGTTAACAGCAGATATTTTTTGTTTATATATACTTTGCCCAGAGCTGCCATCTAATTTCGGTAATTTCTGCAACTTCATTTCTACAGAATAATCATTAATGGTGGTCGAGTCATTGGGTGCAGTGGGGTTCAAAATTTGGGTAGGCATAGGAAAAAACTATTTAACATTAAGATTAAAAAGTAAAAAAATTACGGCAACTTCAATTTACCAAGACCTGTTGTTGAATGAATTAACCTACGAATAAAATCTTTATTAAATTTCACTTTGTCATTATGCACTTTAATTTGATAGCGTAAACCTTCGCCCAAAGCCAAGTTAATACGTGATTTGTCAAATAATTTTAATCTAACAGTTGCAGATAATTGTTCTTTGGTCGACGCATGTCTATTAAATGCAGCTGAAGGATTTTTTAAATTAGAGTATCCTGTTTCAGACCATACTTTTGATGGGTTAGATGTAGATGAAAATAGTAAGCAATTCCCGCAAAATAACTTATTTTTAATGTTGCTAGCAGTGAGCCAGTCCATTCGTTTAAACCATTCCGTATTAAACGATCTAGATTTCTTCCTACCGTCTGTCTGTAACAGCCCTAGTAATTTAGGAGTACATGATTTTTTATTTCTATTTGTTTTTCGTACGAGTATCCATTAAATTTTGCTTTTGAAAGCTGGTCAACGAGATTTTCCATATTTGCTGCAAATTTTCAAAATACGTATGAAATCAATAATCACTCACGCTGGACGCGAATGCCGCTGACCGACGCTAGTAGTTTAGAGACTACCGAACCGAGTTCTGATAAACGTTCTGAAATTCCTACTATTTGTTTCCAACTGATCATCGCATTATTTTATAAATGCACATGCAAACGTATTAATAATAACAGACTGGCTGATTGTGTCTCATCTGGAGTAATTCGGCCTGGTAACCTGGGCCTCGCGTAGGCAAAACTGTGTTTTAAACGCTTGTTTGTTTATTTGCGGTCGCTTTATTTCAGAACTGTTCTGCTATTGCTGCTTTAATTGTAAGTGAAATTTGATTACATGCTGGTTAATACATTTACTTCCACTTTTTGTTTGGCGTCCAAGTTTTAATATGACACAGTGGTGTTAAAAACAAAAATAAAAACTGTATGTAAAAGTAGCGTTTTTTTGTTGAAATTTAGAATTTGATTTTTATTTAAAAAATTATGGGTAGGCACTCCCTAGGACGGACAGCCACTGATTCGGTGGATAGCAATCTTTTTTAACTTGCAATAGCTTTTTATACGATGGGTAGATATTTGCATTTCTGGCTTTTGCTTGGCTTCGAATAGATATACACCGATGTTTCGTCAACTTAATTTCAACATAAAAGACAAGGGCTCCTTCAGGTGTAAAGGAAATTGGGCCACTTTTATTCTGTGATTTGTAGGCATGTTTAATTTTTGTGGCTCGTTTTGGTGATCTTTCTGTTTAATTTTCTCGCATTTCTGTTTCCCGAAGCTTTTAGACTCATACAAGATGCGTACGATAGTTCCGCACGACTACTACTGTTAAGTAAATTTTTAAATTTACCCCTTTTGGTTCTTTCGGAGCAGTGGCTAAAATTAATGGATGTTCGACCACGTACTACCTCTTCTCTATTACCTGGCTGATAATAATTAATTGGAAGATGAGAAAAATATTTTTCATGGAGCCATTCCGAATTGTATTTATGAAATTTTTTTATTTTTATTTAATTACATTTCTTTGGCTCTTTGGCCACCTTCTACTGAGACTAAGCGTAAACTTTAAAATAATGTTTTTAATATTTAATACTTAAAATCTACATTTTCTCTCAACAAATTGGCAGAGGTATTTTAGCGAATCAACACTTGTTGGCTTCACGAAGTCCTTTTGTCGCAAAATATCGAACATTTCATAATTGCTTACAATTATTCCTCTTTCTACAAATTACAAAAATAGCAATAAAATGCAAGCAGCTGCAAGCAAATGAGAGCTCAATGTAAAGATAAAGAGTTGACTCATGCAATACAATCATGCTCAATTGCGTAATTTTTATATAACTTACCAGTAAAAGAGTAATTAGCATAAATTATAAGTAAATAATTCAGGGAAATTATTTATGCAAAAGCTCCAATAGAATTAGATGTATATATTGCTATGATATTTGGAGGTGTTTGATTTGACTGGAGTATTGTGGTTCCTGGAAGGCAATTTTTGGGATGCTTGTTACAATTCAATTTATGACTGGAGGTTTGTGAAGACTGTAAGGTTTTGATATTCAAACTTATAAACTCAGGGTTGCGTATTATTGCAGTAATTTCTCGTTTTTAAAATTCAAATAATGTGGTTACCATTATATCGTTTGTATTTTCATATTTGTGAAGTTTTGTTTACACTGAAAGAAAGAAGAACACAATCAAATTGATACGATTATTGTTTATGTTAATTTTAATTATTAAATAGTTCAGAATTGTTTTAAAAGGTTTAATTTATAAGAAGTTTTAGACTTACTTGTTTGTGCATCGTAAAATGTCATTTGTGGGGGTTATGGATTTGAAAGTCAATTTGACAAATGTCTAAAAAGAATACTCATTGTCACGAGATTTGTTTGTTTTAAGAAAAAATATGAAAGATCAAGAGGGAAGACAAAAGAAAGGGAAATTTGTTTATTTAGTTACGGCTCGTCCTGTAAACAAAGACACCGGATTTTGAATTCTCTGTAAGAAGAGAGAAGCAAAACGAGTTTAAAGTAATATAAAAGTGATTTTGAATTTAAAAGAACCTATTATAAAACGGATACAAGTGTTTATCAACGAATTGAGGAAAAATCCAAAAGAAAAATAAATATAAAGCGATCCAGAACGAATTTCCAGTTACCATCGTAGAAAAGCCAAGTATAAATTAACATAAAAGCAGTCCAGAGAAGGATTCAAATTAAAGGCGAGTGTTGTGGTTATTTGAGGAACCTGCAAACCAGAGAAGAGGGAGTTGGACATTAGACGTTTGTCGAGTGAAGGATATCTTAATAAGAAGACACAAAGATCGGTTTTAAGAACAATAGTATTTAGTAGAAATTTCTTGATCTTTCGAAAATTTGACCCCAAAACTTGATTTATCGAATAAAAGCTTTTGTAACGTTGATATTATTTTGTGTATTTTCTTTTTGAATCATATTTATTAATAACATTACTTCCAAGCTTTATAACAACCATGAGAAAGTTAATAAAAGAGTCTCATATAAAATATAATTTGGAATTGCGTGAATTACAGGCATTTAGGGAATTGTTTTCTAGTAGATACAAGACCACGTATATCATAGCAATATACAAACAAAACCTTCAGGATGCACCGCCATTTAAAACTTGCCTATTTTTTTTAACACAAAACTAATATAAAAATCTTTTAAATAAACTTTATAAGAAGCGTGTAGTCTGATTGATAGAGAATCAATGTGGTGTGCTAGAATTATCTTTTTGCATGCATACCATTGTTGACCGCATAATTATTTAGGAACGCCACTATGCGGCGGTACCTTTTTGGTCACCCTATGCATAGCGATCGTGATCACGTGAGCGCCTGGCGCTGGGCAACCCATTTATCAATCTTTTCATATGTGAGTGTATGTGTGATCTAAGAATGCCGCGGTCTTGCATTGGCCTACCGCGATTCAGATTCAGTATTTAGCCGGCACTTGCTGGTCGTGGATCACCTGCGATTGTGCATTAACGAAAAATAATCTCGTGACGTTGTTTCGCGACTTTGTAAAACTTTTATAAACTTACGCTTTTTAATGATGTTGATTGTTAACCAACAGGAGCTCTTCAAGCCAAGTCCAGACACCTAGAGGTCCATTTTTGACGTGTCGATTTTTTTCAATGGTTTACCACAACATGAATTTTGTTTGTCTTGCTGTTTTCTGCGTTTTAAGTCTTCACAGCTGTGCACGTGAGTTAATTTTTTATGTTCAAAATACGTGTGTAGTTCCTGCTCGTTAGTACGATTTCCAGAATTTTTTGGTGAAAATACTTGGAAACTAAATTGAAAAATGTTGTTTGTATGTTCTAGTTGACAAAAGTTGTTGTAACTCATAGGAAAAATAAACAAGTCGATTGTGTTTGGCATACAGTGGAATTAGGCTCGTCTTTTTAGATGTAAATAACTCATGTTGACATGTATTTTTGTGCCAAAATATTATGTTGAATATGACGAGTTTAATTTTTCAATCTGTTAAGGTCTCTGACGTTGCCATATTTATATTGTTGGTAATTAACGTGGCATATTTTTTTATGTGGAAGTAGATGGCAGGTACTGATTTTTGGTACAGTGTAATCCGCTTATAACGTACGCTGATATAGTGCCCATTCGAATACAATTTAACTAGGAATCCTGGCCTAAATATTGTTAAATGTTTATAATGTACTTTTGTTATACACATAGTGAACCTAACTTCAAAGTTTACAGAGGTGCGTTATAACCAGGCTACACTGTATGTTTTAAATGGCAAAAATAGAAATGTATATCGAAATAGTCAAAACTTTTAACCCAATCTGCAGAAATATATTATTCTTGGGTTTTAGATTAATTATGTGTCAAAATTGTTTCCAATACTTTTTTATTCAAAATTTTGTCCTTCAACAGTCAGAAGATTAAAGCATGGTTTCTTTTTTAAAATCCCATACAATGGTGGTAAAAAATTTGGTTCAAAATGCCACCTATTAAAGATTAAAGATTTAACATTTTCTCAAAATGACATTCAGTTCGTAATTCTCAAAAATTTCACTGGGAAGGAAAACTGCAAGTTTCTTCAAAATTCCAACTTCTGGAAATACGTAGGTAACTTATTTCTTTAAAATATAAGACTGTATGAGCCAAACTGTAGAGTTACTAGAAAATATCATTTTTTAGGTTCAAACCTCAAAGTTTTTCATAATTCGATCCATGTAAAGTCGAAGTTTAAAAGTTTCTTCAAAAACACGTCATTTGAATATTTTAAACTTAAAGTGACTTCAAAATTCAATCCGCGAAAGATTGAAGATTTATGGTTTATTTAAATTTCCTTTGTAGGTAGTTTCTTCAAAATTAAATCCAGTAAAGAAGATGAAAAGTTTCTTGAACGTGGAAATTTTCGAGCGTCTTCAAAATTTTTTTTTTGAAATCCAAAAGAAAGCTTGTCACAATTCCAT
Source organism: Ctenicera cuprea (assembly GCA_958336395.1). Lineage (NCBI taxonomy): Eukaryota > Metazoa > Arthropoda > Insecta > Coleoptera > Elateridae > Ctenicera > Ctenicera cuprea. The sequence goes on along the minus strand of OY284495.1, from coordinate 28,265,244 downwards.
GCATGGAACGATGAAAGTTTAAAAATTTAAAGCGATTTTAAGTTTCTTCAGAATCACATGAAACGTCGCAGATTTAAAGTTGTTTCAAAACTTCCCCTATATGAACTCTAAACTTCCCCTATATGAACTCTAAACTTTAGTTTAGATTGGTCTAATTTACTAAGTCTTAAACTTGGAAGTTTCTCTTTCTTCAAAATACCAATCATTCTTAACACTTACTCTTATTTTTTTGATCGTCTAAGACTTAGTTTCTTCAAATTCTTATCATAAATTTTAGACCTAAATTTGCTCAAACTGTAAAATTTTAAACCTTGGGTAAATACGGTGTTTACCCGCTTATAACGTACGCATTATAGCTTATACCACCCACTAACCCCTGCTTTAATTAATGCTACATTAAGAATCGCGTATAATGTACTTCGGTTATGAATATAATGAACTTAATTACACAGTCCACAGATGTGCGTCGTAACCGATATGTTGCAATATGTTAAAAGTTTTAAAATGTCAAAATGAATATTGTTATTTTTTTGTACTTGTTTTAAAAATCATGAGTGTATCCCCGGTTATAACGAAACTCTGCCAACTTTGAAATTATGTTCGTTATAACCGAAGCAGATTATAATTTATTTTTAACGTAATAATGTTGCATAGAATTTAGACAGGAGTGCGTTGGTTGTGACTTGTGTACATTACAAGTTTCAACTGATTGTGTATTATATTAGTGCTCGTTATAAGCGGGTTACGCTGTATTTTATTGTATTCCAATTTAAAAACTTCAAATTCAATTTTGGTGATTATTAATTCTCTGTTTGTTTCAGCCGCAAATTTGTTGAAATTAATATTTCTTAAAAATTGTAAATTATATCCAGAACAAATTGAAGGCTTTGGGATTGAAATGTAAAATATTTACCTACGCTCTCGATTATTAAATCTTGTAAAAATTTATGTAAACTTGATCTTTGAAATTACACCATTGTACATTGTACCTATCTATAGAAAACAAGCCGATAAATGTGTAAAAAGCGATTGCTTCGAGTTTGAAGAACGAGACAACAAAGAGGCGCAGCTAATAAACCTCGTTTCACGCATGTTTGCTATTATTTCGGCATTAGCATAACAAAGATAAAATTGAAATTACAAATTTGGCGTGTTCACGCACCAGCAGTGAAGCGGCCATAAAACTAGACATTAGAACATCATTTTTTCACACCTTTTTATCACCACGGCTTAAACAAGTTATACTCACAAGTACGTACATACTCGGTAATGTACTAAAAATAATGCTTACTGTGCCAATTGCGCGAATAAGCTTTTTGTCAGGTATTATTAACGCCCACGCAATCTTCGAACTATATAATAAATAATATTTTTGTGGGTGGATTCGAGAGAGTTATAACGAATAAATATTATTGGATCAAATATAGGTTGAAGGTTGTTAATTTTTGTGCGACATCAGAAATATAACGTCACGATAAAACGGAAATAAGCAATTTCGCTATTTTGTAACAGGTGCTACGAATATTACTGCGCCTCGCAAATTTTTATATTTAAATTTTAACCTCGCTCTTATTAGATTTATTAGTTAAGGTGAGCAATAATTTAACTTGGCCTCATTACGTAAGAAAAACGTGACGAATTTGTTACATAAACATGACTTTTAGGATTTTTTAAACAAAACTAACATGGCGGCTGAAGAATATAAAAATCAAAATGGCGGCAAAAATAATCGCTTTGCTCGAGCGATTAATAATGTATTTTTTAATGTTAAAGCAAACAAATAAAACTTGCAAAATTATTTATCTTTTGAAATATCAACAGACTAGAATATGTATATGGGGTGTCCCGTAAATAATAGGACAACGTTTAGGTGTAGCTTCCTGTGGTCAAAGTAGAACAATTAAACATGCCTTAGTAAAAAGTGCTTCCTTGGGTAGCTATAGGGCCTTACAGACTAAAACTCATACTAATCAGATCTCGTTGAAATTCGGTAAGGTTATGTTTTATGGGTCAAAAAACACAATGGTACTGTTTATTTTTTGGATGTTTGTAAAGGGCGCTAGTTACGCCATTTCAGCTTGATAATTTGGCACGTAACTGTTTTGATGTTAACTTTCTGGAGTTTTTGATCATAAATTCGGGTGTAGAATTTAATTTCGCGAAAAAAGGATATACTTGTAAAAAGTCTATGAAATAAACCGTTTTCAAGAAATACTATTTAAAAGTTTTAGTGTACAACAGAAAATACCACCACTCGATGCATTTTATCAAATAGGCATGTGTAATTTTAACAGGGTTGTGTATTGTACACGTCAAATATTATTTACTACATTACACGTAAAAAAGTGTGTAGAATATGGTATATCTATTTTTTTCTACATATTATACATGTAAAGTATGTAGAATACGTAAAACATGTGCGATAGATTCTAGAAAAACACGCATGTGTGCATGGTATGGGGGGGGGGGGGTATTGCGACTATTCAACGGTACGAACGCGCTGTCTTTTTTGCTTTCTATTCGAACGTACGTTTTTCAAGCGCGGTTTACCCCCGAGTAACACCATCGTATTTGTAGACCTATATAAAACAACCATACCGAATTTCAACTCGTTCTCATTAGTAGGTTTTGAGTTTTAGTCAAAAATAGAAACAAAATTTTTGTTTTTCAAGCCCTATATCTTCTTAACACTTCTTGATGTTAGGTATAATTGGTCTACTTTGACCCCCGCTGTTGTCCAATTACTTACGGGACACCTGTAAATTAAATTCTGAACTGGGTCAACTTTACGCGACGACGAGTTATGCTGTTACATCCCGGTACGGCTTACTTAATATTGTGTTAGCTGAATTTGGAGCAAATGTTTATGTAACAGTCACGTAGCACTTGATTCCAAAAGCTTGTGGTGGGCGTAGTCCACGGGTTCAGCTAGTCTAAAATAACGGAAGAAATAATGAAATCACTCGAAAAATGTATTTTCATATGCATCTAAAAAAAATTCAAAATTCGTTTAAAGCTCTATATGGCAATTGAAAATCGATGAAATATTTTTTCTTCATGTACAACCGCATTGGCCAATTCAAAATGGCGGCCGAAACGTCATTTAAAATATTATTTTTTTGAAAGCTTAAATAGGACAGGAAATCCAAAATAGCGGTCAAAATAATGTAATTAAATCTTTCATTAACATAATGTAACATTATGTTTAGATATAAAAATAGAAAATGCCGCAGCGGCTAAAATAATACTCCTATTTGACAATCATAACATTGCCTTTTTTGCACAAATATACCAAGAAATTCAAAATGGCGGCTTTAATAATGCAGTTGCATCATTCAGTCGCAAAAAGTTATAAACAGAAAAAATTAAAAATAGCGACTAAACTAATTGATAATTATTTGCCTATTTCTACATCCATAATTTAATTTTTTACCAACAATTTAAACAAACTACAAGTTTTTTTAAGACAAAACAGAGGAATGGATTTCAAGTAGCGATCAAAACGATGCAGTGAATTCAAACTGGCAGCCAAAATAATACTTTTATATCCGTTTTTAAGGTATAATATATAGAGAGGGCAAGAAATCGAAAATGGTTATTATAATAACCGCGACTACTAACATCAGTAATTTATTTGTTTTCCTAACAATATCAATAGGTTAGAATATCTACTGCGACAGGGGCGATTATGAGGGGAGGCACATACTCCCCCCTCCCTCCTTTTCCCCGAGCGTTCACGGTCAGGCTTTAATGTTTGCGAACTGCACAACAGAAGCAAAAGCAAGAATAGGATATTGTACAACCAGCATGGAATGATACTCATTTCTCACGACTATGAAAGGTGTGAGAAATGGACATTCTATGCAAGTCGTACATCCTACTTCTTTACGACTATGACTTTGTTGCCCGTTTAGATTATATTTTAAAAATAACCTAAAAAAGCATTGACAATTTCTTAAAAAAAAAACTTTAAAAGTTCTGTTTTGTTGCTATGATACGCCTTCCTGAAACTCACATCGCACGGGTTCAACTCATATCACACGAGTTGCAACGGCAACCCGTGCGGTATGAAAACGCGTATACAATGCACTACATATACTAATCAACAACAAACATATAATGAGTAGATATCTTGATAGTCGTGGAGAAAACAGTTTTTCGGCACTAAGAAGAACTAAAACGTGGTTGATATCCGGAATGGGAGAGGAATGTCGGCATACAGATACAAAGTCCACTTGCCGCAACACCCACCGTTCCCACAACGTCCATCGTGGACACAACGCCCATTCCTGCCTGGTGGTTGCTACGCTCACCGAGTCCATAACGCCTAACAGTTACGGATTACCGTGACTGTCGCCTCGCACGATGACCGGTGAACACAACGCGACCATATCGCCCAATACCGTAACGGGCCACAACGTACACTGTGACCGTAACGCCCACTACCGTAACGGGCAACCGGAGCAGGACTTCAGGGCGCTACCATTTGTGTGCTGGACTTATTGGGGACCGCCGTTTGGGCGCCGGACGTTTGGGCGCTGGTAATAATGAACCACATATGAATTGTATAAATGTTACTTTAAAACACATGTCTCGTACCTACGGGCCAGAACGCCTACCCATGTCTGAGGGACACACACAACGCCCACCAGTACGTTTGACGCGGTCAGCTGTATTGGTAGCGTGTATTCCAATTTAAACGTCTATAGTGTTTTTATTTTAATAGATCTAAATTGTAAAAGCAGTCTATGGAAGGGTCAAACTTTGAAGTTGCACCACTGATACTCGCCTATATTAAAATAATATCTAGACATGCAGTGTAACATGTAGTGACTTAACATCATTAATGTGCAGCGGTTATTATTATTATTATATTTTATTTAAATATATAGTTATATACTTTTAAAAAAGCAAATGTCGAATTATGCACCTTTTGAGCTTTTAGGGAGTGCTGTGGCATTTTCAAGTTAAATTTTTGAATACAATAAAATATAAATGTCTGTCTTTTACGACAAATGTTTATAAAATGCATAGAAGTGTTTCAAAATAACCATGAAAATGTATATTTTGACTTTCCTATACTTCTACCGATTTCTACAAAATTTCTGATTTTAGCGGAAATACGCGTTTTGGGGTCCAAGGAACCGCAAAAAGGTCTGCAGCGGGCTGCTTGTTGTAAATTTTAATCACTTATTTACGCGAAAACATTTAAAACGTAAAAAGTATGAGAAAGTACCACCGTCCTTTTTTGTCCATTTTTTACTAATGCCTTTATTTTATCAAGTAAAACATTATTAAATCTAATTTTAATTTTTAATTGTTTAATTTACTTTTGTTTTAACAAAATAACAGATCGAAAAAGGTATAAACGCAGGCCGTAAGCTAACCCAACAAGAACCACCTGTTTTATTTAAATTAAATTGACTAATAGCGTATAAGCTCATGTAATAGAGAAAGCAAATTGTTTTATGGGGGGTTTCATGTCTCTTCCAAACATTAACGTCCCATTGTTAGTTTTTAAAAATACGTACTTGGAGTACCGCTTTCAATGAAAAGCTATAAAATCCGACATCTGAGTCTTACTGTTTGAAAATTGCATTTAATATTTATGAATGGTTTTGTAGAAGTTAAAGAGTTAAATGTGTGTCACATTACTTAGATATTTTAATATTAAAATATTTTTGAAAAACTGTTTTTTAACTTCAGACAAAAAAAATTATGAACGTAAATTAAAAACGTATAATTAAAAATTCTACAAGATTATAGCATAAGTAACTTTTACCTTGATTTCAAATATGCGAAAATATACGGGGTGTTATATGTAAAATAAGAATGTTGAGATCACTTCCAGTAAAACAGGAAGGAGAAATTACTAAAACTGTTTTAGGTCACATTTCATTTTGATCTATCTATTAATAAATTAATAAAGAAAATCGGGTCTCTTCTGTTCCATTAACACCCGGTTTATACGTAATAGCTAGTTTTTGCTTTGTTATATTGCAATCAGCCTTTACGTCCTACTGCTGGGCACCGGCACTCTGCCACGTACTCTCCTTAGCGCTAAGGTGGAGTACGGGGGACCTACAGTTTAACATCGAATCCGAACGACTAAATATCGGAGAAGGTTTCAGGCATTGAGACCCCAGGGCTGCCTACACCGGATTGGGGAGTGTGAGTGGCGGGTTGCGGCATAGATTTTTATTGTTGCATGGCTTCGGCGGGGAATCGATCCCTAGACCTGTAGCGTTAGAAACTAAGCGCCTAACCTCGAGCTACCACCACTCCTTTGTTATACAATTATCACTAATTGTAAAGGTAGGGCCATGTGTAAATATGGTTATCTCGAATAATAATAATTGTTGTTTCTTGGTAAATTCAGCCTCAATTTAATTTAAAGAAAACAAAAAATAAAACGTGATTTTAATGGGCTCTAGGTTTTGGCCTGCGTTTACACCTTTATAAGGTTAAAAATAAAGTATATTAAACTATTGAAATTCGAACTAAAATATATAAAATGAATTTATTTCTTTGTTGTTAATTAGTTATTGTACATTTTTATGGTTTTCTTGTGAAACTTCTGCGCATTTAATACTCATTTGTCGTAAAAGATAAACATTTATTTTTTATTGTATTCAAAAATTAAACTTAAAAATAAACGTGTGCGGGCTCCCTAAAAGCTCAAAAAATGCTTTCGGTTTTCGGTTTTTGAAAAAGCTTACAATTCTATATTTAAATAAAATATGACAATGATGTTAAGTCACTTAACGTACATATTATTTTTATATATGCGAGTGGCACTGGTGTAACTTCAAAGTTTGATCAAGACAATTCCATAGACCCTTCTCAGGATTGCTCCATCTATTGAAATATAAAAAGTATAGACCCTTAAATTGGGACACAACGCTGACCAATACAGCTGACTGCGTCGACGTACTGGTGGGTGATGTGTCCTTCAGACATCAGTGGGCGTTGTGGACACAGATGACGTTGTGACCAGTTACGATAGTGGGCGTTGTGGACCGTTACGGTAGTAGAACTTATGATCGCGGTTAGGGAATATAATCTCGAGACGAAATTTTAAACCCGGGATTTCGGGATCGAAAATTTATAATCTCGGAATTCCGGCATTCATCTCGGGAACGGGACTAAACTACTACAATAAAAAAATTAATTTTATGCATTAACTTTAAGCTGTATTAATTAGAATTTTGAAAATAATGACGCAGGTATAATAGTTCGTTCAAAGTGGCGTGCTGGTACAAAATTCTCAAGCTGCAGAAAACGCTCTTTTCAACTTCCACGATTGTCCGCTGAATTATCATTAAAAACACATAAGTCAGCTGCATTCTCTGCAGTAAAAACTGACCAGTTTTTGGTTCCAAAAATCCCGGAATTTTCGGGCCCAAAAACTAGCAGAGATCCCGGGATTGTATTCCCTAGCGCGATGGCCGTTGTGTTCATCGGTCATCGTGCGAGACGCAGTCACGGTAACCCGAACTGTTAGGCGTTAGGGTCTGGCTAAGCTTTGTGGTTACCAGACATGAGTGGGCGTTGTGTCCATGCTTGACGAAAGGGTCACTTTCAGTGGTGGGCGTTGTGGATCTACAGAATGGTCATAGTTATATGATTCCTAGCAATTCTAAATAATCTTTAATAGCTTCTCTATTTTTAAAAATCTATACATCAAACAGTGTATGTATTTGGAAAGAATTAAAATCGGAATTTTATTTAAGTCAAACCTAGTATGGTTTCCATTAAAAAATACTTCAGAAACAGTCGCAAGTACAAAAAATCCGACCACGCTACTGTACCTGTACAAAATAAGCTATAACATTTTCTTAGAATTTTGAAAATAAACGACCTAGCAGAAATAGTTAAAATTGCATTTTGACTGTAGTTCAAAAACCCAAGAATTGCATCGCTATTAAATTCGTCATCAAAAATTGGCAACAATAAGGCGCCAATTGATTTTTCATAATTTTAATACTACTTAGCAAAGTTCTCATATACTGCATCAAAAATGAACAACCATCCTGTACATGGGGCACATATAGATATTAATGAAGATAACGTTAGCAAACGTTTTGCATATGGCGGTATAAGTAACGAAATATTGATTTTCTTTTTTGGTGGTGACTTGTAAAGTAACGTATTATAACTAGTGGAACCCGTAAGCTATGCCCCCTTTTGTTTTTTTGTTTTGATAATACATGCCAACGTGTAGCCTTAGCCTGACCTACATCTCTCCGCGAAAGCGGGACAGGTTGTACAGTCAGCAACGAACGGAAGGTCGGCGGCACGCAACGCAGCCCGAGTGTTGAACAAAGTGGAAGGGCACCGCGTTTAATATATAGATTTTAGCATATTTTAAAGAATATAATTTTTAGTTTATTTTGTGTGTTAGACTTTATCGAGAATTCATGTTAGTTTTGAAATTTTTATTTATTTATCTTTAAATCTTTTTTGGTAATCGTTAACAATAAAAAATTGTTTTAAATTCAAATAGTAGTTAAAACTCGTTTTCAAGATGTCACGCCACCCTGGAATAAAACAAACTGTCTGCGGTGCGTTTTAAAGATGTATTTGAAATTTGATTTGTCCCCCAGGAAAAATGAATATGACCGGCCGAAATACTACAGTCTCTTCACACATTAAAAAATGTATTTTGAGAAAATGTTTAAAATGATAGGCACAAAGGTTAAACAGGGCACAGTGCCAATAATGGTGACCAAAATTGTTATTTTTTCCTAAGGTTTAAAAGATACGTTGTTGTTATTTGCAGTAGCCTTAGGGTACACGTAATCCTTATAAATATAATAAAACTCGTTTCAATATCATAGTTGAAGGATAAGATAATTTTTTGTGCGACAGATTCCTCAATGAACGTAAAAGGCATCGAGCTAAACAAAAATCCGTGACCTAAGCAGCTGATTAAATTATTTTGCTATTAGTAACTCTTGCTAATTGCACAAGTATGCAAAACTTTTTTTTATTTAGATGCGAGATAAGACGAGATGTTTGTTTTTAATTACTTTGCGGTTTATCCCGACGTCACGACGTTGCAATATTAGAAAAGTTTTTTTTTTGCTATTTGATATATCTACTCGTATCTGCTTTTACGTCTCCACAAACTGACAAGAGCAAGTAAAGGTGAGTTTGTTTACTCGTGGGTGGGTAGTGTTATTATATTTTATCGTGTAGAAGAAAGTTGTTGGTTGGTTTTGTCTGACATTTTGCTGAGGACACGATTCGTATAAAAATTGACATTATCGTAACATTTACTTTTAATTAAAAACCATTAAAGGCAAGAATGCGATTTATTACAGGTTGTACTTGGGAAATTTACATTCGGATGAAGAATTGCGTAGGCCGTTATTATAATCGTTTCATTTTCAAAACAGTTTTTCATAACAAATAGCCAAAAAAATTAGAAAAAAATGAGGCAGAACTATTATCAATTCGTATAAAAATTGAAGATTTTTTAAACAGTAGTAATTAAAAACTTTCTGCTAACAAAATTACCAGTTTATTTACCAAATTACTACTGAAGTATGGAAAGTGACGATTTCTTGTAAATTTTCGATTTTTTAATTTTAACGGAAGTACACGTTTTGGGGTCCAAGAACCCAAAAAATTTTTTTGGAAATGTCTGTGAGCGGATGCGTTCCCCTATAGCTCCAGAACTCTTCTACCGATTTTTATCAAATTTGAAAGTTTTTTAGTAGCAGGTAGTTCTTTCTAAGGCTTTTAATCAGAACCGGAAACGGAAATTAGACATGTTTTTGCTATAGAGTTTTTTTTGTAAAAACATTTTTGAAATTAAACAACCTAGAAAAAATTGGCTTCTTAGTTCAGTTTTAGTTTGAATTTTTTTTGATTATTTGTTTATTTTTGCTAACTTTCCAAGTAAACTATTTACAGCAATTTTTGTTCCAATGTCCGCAGCGTAATGTCTAAGTAGTCGTAGGGCGCTTACCTTGTTTCCGTGCAGTTTATTCGAAGCTATCGCTGCCTGCTATGCTTACAGCTGTGTTACGACATCCTATTGTACAGACTATCGCAAGTTCATATTCCCGCTGTATCTTTTTTAATTCCTTTTTTTTTCTTTAAGTTTTGCTGAAATAGTGTTATTCGGTTATTTATTGTCACAAGAATATTTAAAATGTAAAAAGTATGGGAAAGTACCAGCGCCGTGTTACCCTTTTTTTACCTACTAGATCTATTAGAATTTTTAAATCTCTCATCAGCTTTCTCGCCTTTTTACTATTACTTTCTCTCCCGCTTTACTTTTTTTTTTAAATCTAGTTTTATTTGCAGATCTCCCACCCATCAACGTTTTGTACCTTCAGCTTTTAGCCTTACTCCTATTTTTTCCTCTGTATCTGCTAAATGTTACAGTTCTCCCTCTTGCATCAACGTTTCCAACTCTACCTTTGGCTCCCCCCCCCCGCGTTGCAGTGCTTCTTTTCACCATCGCTCTATGCCGTCTACTTGTTTGGGTCTGGGTTTCTTGAAATTTTTTCACCGTTTCATCAACGTGCTTTCTCTTTTACATTTAGCTTTAGTGTTACAGTTTTCTTTCCCCCTTATCAACGTTCCCACCTCTCCACCTTGATTTGTCTCGTGCCCCCTTCTCTTTAGCTATATTACTTGTAGCACTGTCTTCCACCGGCGCTCCATCCCTTCCACTTTTAGTTTTGTCTTTTTTTTACACTTTTGTATGTCTGGGTGGCTTGCAGTTTCCCTACTCTGTCATCAACGTTCTATCTTATCTCTACTACCGTTAGTCCCACTCGTTTCCTCCCATTTACCTAGTAGATCTGTTACAGGTCTCATCTCTCCCTCGTCAACGGTCTCACCTTTCTACCTTCAGTCTTTATCCTGTTGATCTCCCCTCTTTACCTAGGTCCCTTGCAGTGGCGGTCCGTGAAGTTCAAAACTGGTTAGGCACAAATGCAAACATAATTCATACTTACTTAAAAAAAACTATGCCAAATATTTATTATACATAGCAAAAAATACATTTAAGATTAGCAATAATAAAAATTAGGATTTGTATAAAAGATTAATTATTCTTTCCTTCATACCAACAAAGTTATCAATAATTTTGTTATACCACTATTCGTATTTTTCTAAATTTGAAACTAAATTCTTTACTGCTTTTAAAGATAACCCTATTAATACAGAGCCTTCATTAATTACTGATACCCACGTGACCACAAAATATAGGCAACCCAACTTACACTGTTGCTAAGCCTTTTATCCAAAAATTCCCAGGCCGTTTGTTAACTTATCAAGGCTTGCTTGTTTACTTCCATAACCTCACTTTGAGTGTTGACAGTGACACTTGCAGGGAATTTTTAGTTACCACGAGTACCAATTCTGAACTGACTAAATCTAAATCTAAAACTCCCTAAGTCACTGCGGACCAAAGGTCACGTGGTTATTAGTAATTAACGAAGGCTTTGTATAAATATTTAACAATTTAAAATTAATAGCGTTTTCTTTTGTGGGAGATTGGGTCTGTTTGATTAAATAAAAAAATGGTTTAAATGTTGTTTACAGCTGTTTCGGTTTTTGGCCTGCTGCAGAACTTTATTATTTACATTAATTTAATATATAAATTTGTAGAAATAGGCTTAATTGCCTGTCAGTAAAAATTACAAATAATTAATTTAATTCATATTCAAATTGATGTAAAATATATAAAAACACGTGCTATTTTTGACATATTATGTCAATAATATTTTCTACATGTGTTTTTATGTGTTTTAATTTGTTTTTAATTTAATTTAATTTGATTTTAATATGTACTTACATTAATTATTTTTTATTTTCATGACAAAGGCTGTTAAGCCTATTTTTATAATTTTAAATATTAAATAAAGTTCTGAAGAAGGCCAAAGGCCGAAACAGCTGTAAACAACATTTAAACCGTTTTTTCTTTAATCAAACAGACCGAATACTCTACGAAAACAAATGATATTGTACGTTTTACAAGGTCACAAAAAAAAACAAAAAAAAGTTAATAGTATAATAATAAAATTAAAAAAAAACACTTGGTATTTGTTTCACAATCTGGCACAGATTGTGAAACAAATACCAAGTGTTCATTTTATTATAAGACTATTAATTGTTAATAGTTAAATATTTATTTATGTTTCACCACGTGCCTACCACACAATCAATTCAAAACTATTAATCTAGTTTCAGTGATTGCAATACTACAATATGTTTTTAAACGTTTTAAAGTTGGAAAACTTTGTTCAATTGATGCAGTAGTGATGTGAGTGCTGGGTACAGTTGCAGATAATTCCAACAATTTATATACTTGAAGTAAACAGCATTAGGTCCAGAAAATGAGACACAGCACTAACAAAATAGTTTATTTTGATTATCGCTTCCAGTGAGCCAGTCCGCATGTTTGTATCACTCGACATTCATTCATGTGTATTCTTTATTTAGATCTTTTCGCTTTTCATCATTGCTTTATCCCTTCTACTTGTAACCCTTCTTGTTTTCCGGTTCTTTCCAGTTATCAAGCAGTTCCGTTTCCCTCCAACATCCTCTTCCTTCTACGTTTAGCTCTTCTGATTTTTTTCTTCATTCATTTTTGCCCCGTCCCCTCCCATCCGCCCACCATTAATTCATATTTTCTTCTTCTGCTATCCCCCAACTTCTACCATTCTTGCTGTCTTCGTTTTTGTCCTTTTTTTTTTACTTATGTCACTTCTCTCATCTATGCGATCTTGCCTCTGCTTTACTCTTTCACTATATTGGTATCTCTTTATTTCTCCAAAATTTCTGTTTTGGATAATTATTTTGTGTTTTAATTGGTGTAGCAATAATTGTGCACCACCTTACTCGCCCCGCCTGTTTGAAAGTAAAATTAAGATTGAGGAGGAGGAATACGATATTGTTATAATGACAGTATTTTAGTAAAAGCGAAAGTAAAATATTCCCCGACTCTTATTAAATCTGTAAAAAAATATAGCTTTAATGAAAATCAAACCAATTTCCTCTAAAGTACTTCTCAGGAAACACTGAAATCTTTAACATTCAATTTGGACGAAGTCTAAAGTAACCAAATCTTGCATAATTACTCGACGTTAATTGCCCTTCAGATTTAATTAAGCTTTTAGAAAATCACAGCGTGTAAACTTAACTACGAGTTCCAGGGATTACTTCACACGGTTTTCTTGTTAGCGGGGCAAAAATATTCCTTCTAATAAGATCGAGAAGTTACGGCTGGGAAAGAGAGCCGAACTAAACCTACAGGTTTTATTTCTCTAAAATAAAAAGGACGAGTGTGATCTAGATAACGCACTTAAAAGAGTGTAACAGCAAGGTAAATCGAAGCAATCGCCTTTAAATACAGGTAATTCATTAGGCCGATAAAAGCACGAGAACACGATTTCACACTCCCTGTGTGTCTAATTAATTCACCGATTCAGTTGCTTGCTTGCTGCTGCATTTCAGATGATTTGGTTTTGGTTCAACATACTTTTGATCGTCTTAAAAGGACCAAGAAGGGAGCGGAGCGTCATGCCTAAACTTGCACGTTTTATTGTGAAATTCGAACTCTGTATGTAATTGGTTGAATGTTCTATAGCGGTGAAAATGTTATACTTATAAATAAATAGTCGTCGACGAAACGATACATATTTGCACGTTTGTTTGCTGTCGAACTAGCTTTGATAGTTATTATATGAGTAGTGACTATGAATTGATAAAGTTGCGATAAAATTCCAAAGGTTCAATTCACTGTGTAACGTTGTGGGATTTAAAATACCTCTATTGTTTATGTAAATAGAACAACGAGTCGAATAGCTAGAACAGTAGAAGCACATGTGTACTTTTAACAATATTATTATTAACATTTCTCTTTAAAAAATCCAGACAATTCTCCTTAAAATAATTATTAACCACAAGCGCGACATCTTTCTAATAACTGATAAGACAATTTTAAACTTTGAGGTATTTCCACTCAGACCTGACGCCTCTTATCAACAGTATATTATTACACATAAATACTTTTCCGGGTAATAAATGTTTAATTTGCGGTGTATAATTAGTAATATAGAAATTCTTCTATCTCTTGTTTTATTACTAACAGGTAGTTATGGCACGAAACTATTCGCTTTATCTGCAGGAAATAACAAACGAGTTAGTCGTGGTATCCGTTTATTTTCAGTGGATCTGGCTTAAAAAATGCCAGGAATTCGCAAACACACACACACACACCCATCCGTACAAGCCGCAATCATTGCACAAGGGAGAACAATACCATTATCGATGTTTACGTAGGTATTACAAAACAGCCTTTCCTCGCTCCCCAACATAAATATTATACGGTATTCCTCTCTCCAAGAGCACACAATTTAATATTATTACACCCGCAGCAAATTACACACATACACACAACTCTCTGTAAAATAATATCCTCAGCGTCGTTTCGATATCTAAAGTGGGTAGTTTTGGTAATATTGCACAAACATACCATCACTCTCGCTGATTGATTGCGCGCAATTACAAACGATTTCCAATATCCATATTAGTAACAATTGATGCGAATGGACGTATCTGTGTTGTTATCGCGTCTTCTGACACCATGTTATATTTATGAGACAGCAAAAACGAGTAATAAAATCAGCTGATTTGTTTTATACGCTCCTTCGATTGATTCGTCAGATTTTTTGCATGGGAACGTTAGATGAGGCCATAAAGCGAATCTCGAACGTATACTGAATACAAATTGCCTTGTAACGGTACAATTACCAGTAGCGAGAACGAGATCTCTACATACGAAGGATATTCGGGAAAAAACTTATAAATTCACCACAATTTCAAGGATTTGCTGTAAGGTACAAAAGAAAAATGGAAAACGTGGGAGGCATGGGGGAGAACAGACTGATGAATTCAACAATTAGTAGACAGCGAATAAGACAAAATTGTGAGAGGGGTAAACTGAACACGATGAGAAGAGGCAAATAAAAACAGTTTCGAAAAAATTAAGGGGAAAGGAGAGACAACTAAAAGGTAATGTTTGTGAAGACATTTATGTTATGTATTTGCATTTCTATCTGTTTTCCTCCTTTTTTATCGGGGCACTTGCTTTGTTACCTCTCCCTGGCGCTATCCCCCGTCTTTATTCGCCGCGTCTCTTGCAGTCTTCCCATCCTACCACTAAGGCTTTCCCCCTTGTATGTTTTCCTTTTTTTCTACCTATATCTTTTACAGTTTTCTCTTCCTTTATATGAACGCTCCCACTGTTCTATACTTAATCCCTCTCTTGTTCTCTCCCCTCTTTACTTGGGGGATCTTTCACTTCTCTGACTATCAAATCAACGCTTTGTTTCGCCCTAGCCCCATTTCCCTCCACTACGTACTAGTTATTTTGCAGTTCTCCTTCCCTTTCATCAGCCACCGTACCTTTTTAGTACCTTTGTTATTCTCCTTCCCTTTCATCAACCACCGTACCTTGCTACTACCTTTGTTCCTTGTCGTGATTCCCCTAGCGCTCTTGCAGTTCTTTTCCCCTTTTATCAGCAATGTTACCTTTCTACTTCTGGTCTTTTTCTTGAAGAGACTTTGAATAACCCAAACTAATCCTCGCTTCTAAGTGTGATAACTACATTTATATTCTTAAGTTTTAGCGTTTTTCTGAAATGTTCTCGGTGGCGCAGATGAAAATAATAATAACGTGCACAGCCTTTTGTTGGATAGGTGGTTGTGAGGTCGAATCTTGGCGGTGCCCAACTTTTTAAAATTTATACGGCAGTTTTTAAACAATGTTGTTGATCTGCTAAGTTTACGCGATGATATGGTTGTGTGATGCGGTTGTTTTTTAAAACAAAATTACGAAAACGAAGTTCAACTCGCTCAAATCAAGTGCAGTCAATTCTGCTTTCTACCTTGAGCCCCACCTCTGATGCTCTTTTTTTATAATTACATTTCTTACTGTTCACGCTTCCTCATTAATGCTAGACCCTTCCAGTTTTAGTTTTTTTTGGTCCCAATTCTTTATCGAGCTCTCTTGCAGTTCTTCGATCGCCTCGTCTTGGACACCTTATCTCTTGTACTTTTAGTACCACCCCTGTTTTACTTATTAGATCTTATTCAATTTTCTCTACTTCTCAACAACGCTCTCACCCTTCTACTTCGAATTCATTTATTGGTACCCCTTTTTCATGTATTGTAGTTTCCCCACCCTGCTTTCTTGCTTGCTGTAGTCCCACTCCTTCTGTTCCTTTCTGCTTTATCTAATCTTACAGTTCTTCTACCCTGTCGTCAACGCCCTGCTCTTCTAACTTTGACGCTTTCTCTTTTTACTATTACTTCTTTTCCCGATTTTGGATTTATTG
The DNA here is from genome assembly GCA_958336395.1 of Ctenicera cuprea. Taxonomy (NCBI): domain Eukaryota; kingdom Metazoa; phylum Arthropoda; class Insecta; order Coleoptera; family Elateridae; genus Ctenicera; species Ctenicera cuprea. The sequence goes on along the minus strand of OY284495.1, from coordinate 28,248,880 downwards.
TTTGTCTGCCTCCTATCATTTCTTACAGCATCTTTCTGTCTCATGGTTGCATCCTACTGACCATTTTTTTTTTAAAAAAAGGCTTTCCGTTTTCTGCTATCACACCTTTCTATTATTCATAACTTCCCCGTTTTTCCATCGTCTCTTTTATATCCACATTTTACCGATTTTTTCGTCGTTGTACTCCCCTACTATTCGCTCATTTCTTTTTTCTTTCCTCCCCGTGTTTTCAAGATGTGGAATTAAACCTTTCTAAAGGTTCATTTTGTAATATAATTATATATATATATATAATATATAATTCTATGACTAACCCATTAAGGAAATTCTTATGTTTTGTTATGAAATAATTATTAGGACACTATGCGGTTGTGTTATAAAATTTAAAATTGTATTTCTTCAATTAATTTCTATTTTTACGAGTTATCGTTACAGTACGGCTTGGAATGATGTTTTCGACATATATAAGCATACTTTAACCAAATTCCGATTTGAAAATTAACATCCTTTGAGTTATGCAAATATGACAATTTCAAAACACATTAGCAAGCAATCAATATGAGTGATGGCTTGATAGGTACGCGAAGAAGTAGCAAAACATCGCAGAACTTGACCGCGAAACCGGTTCGGATTTATTATTTATTTATAATTATGCAATCGAGTTTATTTTATTGTTCCCTGTTGTAAAGAATTCCACACGAGATTGCTACTAAAGTGAGTGATTATATTTCCTGCTGGTTTCTGTATTTCAAATTCGATTTAGAATAAAAAAAAACACTCGGACAAAAGCATTTCGGTTGGAGATTCAAATCCAATTTGTTTGTAAACTGGAATGGAATATATGCTTCACGTAATCTCTAATTTACATATCTAAAAATGCAAATATTTATTTGTAACCTGATCAAAAATTCTAAAATTCTTTTATGTTGTGAAACAAACAATCGTTAAATGAGTTTCTATTTTAATTAATAATTATTATATACATTACATTATACATAATTAAATAAATATTACGATCAAAGCGAATAGTGCAGTATTTTTAAAATTTTGTTCCATTGTAGATCGTGAACTGTTGTAAAGTTTAAAACTTTTTTTTCAAAAACTTATTTTTTGGTGGTCTAAATTAAGACTAAAATTTGTTTTTTCAAAATCTGTTCTACAGAAAATCGAAGATTTTACAATCATTCAAAATGCCATTCAGTTGAAAATATATACTTCTTTTAAAAGCAGCTTTTTAAAGTCAAAATTTAAAAGTTTCTTACAAATAACATCGTTCGGCAGAACAAATCTTGTTTTTTGTTAAAATTCCATCCGTGGTAATGTGAAGATTTTAAGTTTCTTCAAAATCCTATTTATGAAGAGTCGGAATATTTAAATTCCTATATCGTTACAAGTCGAAAAAAATATATCCTCAAAATTGCATAACATTGAAGATTAAAGTTTCTTCAAAATCCTGCCCATGGAAAAATTGAATTGAATTGAATTTCAAAAATACATTCTTTGAGAGACCAAAGTTTACAAGTTTCTTCCAACTCCCAATTATGGAAGGTCGGAGATTTCAAATTTTAAAGTGGTAACGCATTTCTACTAATTCTAATTCTTTGTAAGTGAGAACATGAACATTTTTTCAAAATCTCATTCTTGGGAAGGCCAAAATCAAATCCGTGCAACTTCCAAGTTTCTTGAAAGTCTTTTGGAGGTTAAAAACTTGAAGTTTCAGAACCATACCTTTTCCAGCTCAGGACCTAACATATTCTTCCAAAATTCCAACCATGGAAGGTCTAAGATTTGAAGGGTCTTTAAATCCTCTTAAGGAGGGTGGAATTACGATGTTGTTAAAATTTTTATTTCTTGGAACTCCAAGATCTCGTTCGTTATAAGTCCATAAGTAGATTCTATCGTTATCATTTGGAAGTCTAGGATCTTAAGTTTTTTTAAATACGACAACTAAACGTTTCTTAAGTTCAAGAAGTTTCTTTAGAAGCCCATCCTTTGGAAGTTCCAATCTTAAAGTTTCTTCAAAATTAATTTCTTGAATCATATATTTTGGCAGCCCAAGGCCTAAATTATTCTTTCAGAACCCATCCATCGAAGGTTCAAGATTTAAAGAAATTCCTTCTTCCTTTTTTAAATAAAGCGAGATTTTGATGATTTTGTAGTTTCGTAATATTTGGAACCCGCAAGTCTATTAAGACCTAAATTATCTTTCAGAACCCATCCATTGAAGGTTCAAGATTTAAAGAAATTCCTTCTTCCTTTTTGTAAATAAAACGAGATTTTGATGATTTTGAAGTTTCGTAATATTGGGAACTCGCAAGTCTATAAAGTTTATTCAAATTCTTGTCCTTTGGAAGTCTAAAACTAAAGGTATCTTTGAAATTCTATCGTTTGGAAGTTCAAGACCCACAAGTTTCTTCAGAAACCCATGCTTTGGAAGTCCCAATCTTAGTTTCTTCAAAATTAATTTTTTGAGCTTTCAAACAAAATCATATATTTTGGCAGCCCAAGACCTAAATTATCTTTCAGAACCCATCCATTGAAGGTTCAAGATTTAAAGAAATTCCTTCTTCCTTTTTGTAAATAAAACGAGATTTTGATGATTTTGAAGTTTCGTAATATTGGGAACTCGCAAGTCTATAAAGTTTATTCAAATTCTTGTCCTTTGGTAGTCTAAAACTAAAGGTATCTTTGAAATTCTATCGTTTGGAAGTTCAAGACCCACAAGTTTCTTCAGAAACCCATGCTTTGGAAGTCCCAATCTTAAAGTTTCTTCAAAATTAATTTTTTGAGCTTTCAAACAAAATCATATATTTTGGCAGCCCAAGACCTAAATTATCTTTCAGAACCCATCCATTGAAGGTTCAAGATTTAAAGAAATTCCTTCTTCCTTTTTTTAAATAAAACGAGATTTTGATGATTTTGAAGTTTCGTAATATTGGGAACTCGCAAGTCTATAAAGTTTATTCAAATTCTTGTCCTTTGTAAGTCTAAAACTAAAAGTATCTTTGAAAGTCTATCGTTTGGAAGTTCAAGATTCTAAGTTTGTTCAAAGTGTTATCTTTTGCAAGACCACCGCTTATTAAAATGAAAACCCAAGAGTTAAAGTTTCATCCGTGGAAGGTGTAAGATTTAAAGTTTCTTTACAAATTCCACTTGCGCGGGTGTAGAAATGGAAACACTGTAGAATTTCTAAGAAATTTATCCCATGCAACATCGGAAGTAATATGTTATTCGAAATCTCTTCTTTTGGGACTCCAAGCCCAAGAGTTTCTCGTAAATTCCATCCATGGAAGGTTTAAAATTTCAAATACTATGTAAATTATGTTTCTTTCTTAAAATATCTTCTCTTAAAGAGAGTGGTCGTGCGAATTCTTAAAAAAATCCATCCTAGACCACAAACGTGTACCTTCCAGTGCCCATGACAAACAAAAGTAAATCATAATTTGTCCATCAATAAATCAAGCTGGCAAACGAACAATCCTTACAAACAACAATCGGTCGTGAACTTGCACATATTTCGTCACGGTTCTCCAAGCAAGAATCAAAAAATCACTTCGAACGTTCTATCAAGTTCAAGGCCCGAGTAGTCAACAGAGTCCTGTCTGATCCTATTTCTAGCCATTTCCTATTCGCCGCGGATTTACATCATGACCCTTGCGACCGGGGAGAACTTGTTGCTCGTGTGTCTGTATGTGTATGTGTTGTTTATGCGTTAAACTAAAAAACCAACCTCCACAGTGGATGGATATGCGAATTCAATAGGTGTTTTTATGGCCCATTAGTCGTCGGCCGGTATTTCAACCGGATTCATAAATTATGCGATTGATTTTTATGGTGATGCTTGGAGGCTTTTAGTTTATTCCATTTTTGAAAGTGTAATGGGACAATTCGGAAATTTTGTGGGACTGTTATTGGATTCCCCCTGAGAGTAGTTTAAAATTTAGGCCGAGGGGAATAATTGTCGTTATAAGTATAAATTGTAGGGTTTACACAACGAATGTGAAGATTTATTGGGTATTTCTACCCAGCGAAACTTTCTGGCAATCGATTTTAATTTGGGACCGGTTGCTGAGTGGTGGATTATGTAAGATTATTGTGGTTTAATTTAAATTTACCTGTGATTTTGCAAAGTTTATGATTGAAAATAATTGTTTTCTCATTATTGACAATATTTTATTTGTAATGGTTTTTGTGGGAAATGAAGTCATTAAATTACATAATGGTCGATGATTTTTGCTTTCCAGTAAGTATGGGAATATTAAAAAATTCGATTATGAAATTTAGATGGAAATCTATATTTTGGATCTCAAGTTTCAACTAAAATTCATAGTGTGCACAATTTTTTTAAGGCGATGCGGAAACGGTTAAGCGAAGTCTTTCTGTGCCATTTTTATTAAAAACAATGTTAGAAACTTGAGCACATAGTCCGATAGAGGGCGTCAACACAAGTCGAATGCTGTTATTTCGAACTTTCTAGTTTCAAAAATGGTGGCAGCTATAATTTTGTAAACAATTTTGGGTTTCAGGCTGGTTTGTCTAAAAAACGTGTTTGCAGATCGCTATAAAATTTGGCAACCTAACACAACTCTAGAGGGACAAGTTACTAAGATATGGAAATTTTGTAAACTATTAAAACTGAAATCAAAATTTTGCAAATTATAAAAAAAATTATAAACTCCACATGTTTTTTTTTAATTTTGTGATATATTACAGATGTACAGTAGGGTATCATCACAGATAAGGTTAACGCTACAGATATACGGTAAATATGTGAGCTATCGGCAGCTTGTTTTATATGATTAATAATCTGCAAAAAGATGGCGCTACAATGACCACTTGTACTCTCACAAATAATTAAGTCACAGATGACTGTGATTGAGCAGATTACTTAGTACATATTCAAACCAAAAGTTAGACAGCCATCTGCCATGTTTAACGATTTCATTTGAGATGTTTAATTGTCAAATCGCAATTTTTCGTATTGAAGCCAATTCTACTTCAATTATATTCATGATGTGACAGACTCCAAGTAAATAAGACTACAAAGACGTATGATACAGTTGTGGAATCTAGTGTATTAATAATAAAATCAGTAGAATTGTAACCTCAAAATATATTTAAATTACAATTTATTTTATGTTATACCTCTGGAACCATTACATATTACAACTTTGAAATATAATCAATATAATTTATAAGGTAAAAATCTAGGTATAGCATCACTTTGAAGTCACCCTCGTGTGGCGAAGCTTTAAAAACCTTTGCCTATGGTCTTCAGCTCTGGCACTTAAACTGCAGTCTGTAATAACTAATAAGGTAACCCTAACCTTGCAGAATGCAGTGTTAAAGATAAAAACATTAGAATGAGCTAGCTTTTGGTGAAATGTGAACGTAGGTATACACATTACGTCTGCGAGAACCTTAGAAGAAACAAACAAAAGTTCAACAATAATTTACTTTTTCTGAAATATCAAATTTCAGTAAACAGTAAACACAAAGAAAATATAAAATACACGCTTAAACCAGATCCCAAATAAGGTTAGGCTTTTAGCGTTATCTGTGACAGATGCACTCAAATCCCCGATAAAACAGTTTACAACACATTTCAACAGTAATAAACGAATGGCGATAGCAGCGCCCTAAAATTGGTCTGGTGCGTTGCCGCCAAACTACGCTAATTTCGCCTCCAAATATGAATGGACATATTGTATAAGGGGTCGTATATCTGTAGTGTTAACCTTATCATTTAGTTTTTACATTACTCTCCAAATTTAGCCAACGCTGCCTGTAAAAATTTTTAAAGCAAAAGCTGTGAAGATAAACATTCTGTTTATAAATAAAATGTATAATAAAAGTGGCCATACAACACTTTTTAACTTTCGTGACCTCAAAAAGAGCTCAACTATGCCGCTCTCCATGAATTTTTGAAACATAAAAGTGGGAAGAGCAATATCTCAAAACTTTGAAAATTTTCTATAAACAGTTTCTCAAAAACTATCTACAGGTCATCTCTTTTAATCGGCAAAGAAGGGCTTTTGAGCTAATAATAAATACCTACTTTATTTTTCGAATATCGTTAAATTGATTAAGCAGTTGCTGGCGCCCAAGCGGCGGCCAAGAAACGTCCGTAGTGCCGCATACCGTTTAATTCAACTACAATACATTTACAATTTTTTCTTTGAAGATTTTCTTCTATTTCCACTATGAACAGAAATAATTTTACCTTAAAGAAATTATTTTTTTAGGTTTCTTGCTCATATCTAGTAAGCTATGGGTATTTTGAGAAAAACAGAATTACCATTACATTGCATTACAATACCAGGACACTATAAAAGTTTCAAAAACTATAAGAAATATAAAGTCGGTTAAATTAGATACAAGTTCGGTAATTAAGGAATTAAAATAGACGGCCTAGTAAAAACAGGTAAAAGTTATCATTTTGTTTTTATTCTGTCCCAATTTTCCTGTGCCACCCGCTATGAATTTTTGAAGTTTTGAATGTAATGCTTATCTATTAAACAAACAGGAATGATAAAAAGAAACGGCGTTTAAACTGGGTTGCTCATCGGGGACAGTAGAACAACATTCTCTACTTATTTTTAGATCTCTTTCCTCCTCCTTCTTGGTTTTTGGTATTCTACTCGGCAGATTTTCGTTGCTGTTTATTCCTAAGAATCCTTTTTCTGCAAAAATTTAAATATCTATTTTTCTTGAAAATTGTATGGTTTATCCTATCCTAAGAAGTATAATGCCGACTACGACTACCGACAGCCGATACCCATCCTGCTGCGGTAGTTGTTGTAACTCTTACGATTATACACGAGTGCTTAACTTGAACGGCGCGACAAGTCGAAACCTAACGCAAGCCAAGCATATGAAGTTGCATTTAAAAATAAATTGTTGAAGATAGTACAACGTTTCCCTAATTAGGGAATTAAGATACACGACCTGTATATGATTTGTTTTGATTTATTAGGCCTACAAAAAACAGGTATGAGCTATCATTTGTTTTTGTACTCTAATATCCTAGTTTGTCTGTGCCACCCGCTATGAATTTTTGAAGTTTCGAATGTCATGCTGATCTATTGAACGAACGGGAATGATAAAAAAAACGGCGTTTAAACTCGGGGACAGTAGAACAACATTCTCTACTTATTTTTAGATAAATCTCTTTCTTCCTCCTCCCTTGCTGTTTATTCCTAAGCATCTTTTTTCTGCAAAAATTAAATTTTTTTTTGAAATTTTGGTGGTTTCTCCTATCCTAAGAAAGGCCGGCTACGACTGCCGACAGCCGACACCCATTCTGCTGCGCCGTAGTTGTAACTCTTACAATGCTGTGCGAGAGCGTAACTCGAGCGCTGCGACGAATCAAAACCTAACGCAGCCAAGCATATGAAGTTGCATTGAAAAATAAATTGTTGAAGGTAGTACAATTTTTCAGAGAATTTAATTGAAAGCAGCAGAACTCGCAAGTTACGCCGAACGTTTTTTGAGGTAAATTCTTTAAAAACTAAATAAGCTGTACCGAAACATCAAATACCTAATCATTAAAAGAAATTTGATTGCTTTATTATATACAAAATTTTTAGAAAATGTACCCAGTTTGCCTTTACATAGCTGTTAAAATGCTTTGTTAAAACCTTCAATAAAGCTCAGATGCGAACAGAGAGGCGAGTTATATTAGATTGAGCAATCGATGATTAAGTTTGTATGTGTAATAAAACTCAATACCTGATAAGCAATTATCAATACAAAGCTGTAGCGCATGTGAAAGTTGTGCAATAATTGTATAGTAAATCATTCTTAGGGCGTAGCTCACGGGTTCGGTTAGTTCTTCTTAAATGCGAGCTGGTAGTGAAAACGCAGCAGTTTGTTAGCAACGTGTTTGTTATTGTTTTAGTTTCTCAATTATTATGAATTTTTAGCCTATTTATTTTCAATAGTCAACAAACGATAAACAAAATCGAATCGGGTCATTATTTCTCATAGCATCACGTAAACTTGAGATGACCGTATTTATATTAGAAGTTTATGAGCAAATATGGCCTGTATTGTAATTGTCCAATATTTGTTTGTCCAATTACTGCTTTTACTTGTACGTATCGTAAGGAATGTCGTATATTTTATTACATTTTGTAGTACAAGTGTGTATTGAATGTGCCCGTGTACTCGAGTCTTTATTCACTTTCCCCTGAGCAGCTTGCGTCGACCTCAGTGTCGAAGTTTGTTTTTGTAATGCCAGAAAGCTATCAGCATATTATGTTCCAATAATACAAACAAACAGTATAAACACATTCGCGTATTTGCATTGAAAACTTTAACGGTCTGCTGTACAAAGGAATAAGCACCTTATGCATATATAATCGACGCGTAAATATGTGGGTTTTAATACCGGGGGGCCCTCGCTACTAAAAATTGAGGCCAATGGAAGTGGAAGAATTTGAGTTATCATTGGCCGTCATTACTGCCTACAGCTGTTGTAAATTGACATAAATTTTCTGTTTATGTCTCGCGGAATAACTCACATGTTTATCTCATCAAAAGTTTTGCGTGCACTTTTTATTTTTCGGAAACTGCGAGTGTAATCTCACGCAAGAAATTAATTAATGTTGAGGTCATACGCAATATGTGTGTGTATAAATAAATAATTAATTATGGGTTCAAATACTCGGTGAAATAGCTATGGATGAGTCAGCCAGGTTAAACCTGACATTAACACGTCCAAAACAATACAAAATTTTCATTTACACACATAAAATTCGTCTTTATCTGACTGGAAGGTTTATACCCAACTTGGACGAAGATAACGATAGAAATTTCATTAAATGCAACGGCGGCCCCTATGTAATTATACAATCGAATTAATTATAGACATTAAAACCAGTTTAGTTTTGTGACCGATGATTAAGCCTGGAATTTTGATGTCAATTTCCTGTATGGGGCGCATACATTCAATTAATTCTTTTGGTACTAATTTGAGTTTTTAAGATATTTTCGGACTCGAATTAAAAAATTTCTTAACGACTCTTTAGTTGCGATATTTATTATTACATGTACGTAGCGATTGTAAACACAAACGCCTTATTAATTAACCCATTCGTGTGTGACGTGCAATCAAGATTTTTGTCAGCAACAAGGAAGCATAATATTGTCGTTGTGTGTACGGGCACTTTGCGGTAATTGAAGCGTGTGGCTGGTTTTCTTGAATTAACTCAACGAGGAGGAGGAAATAGAGGCGAGAGAATATAACACACAAAGAGAAGTCGAAAGTTTTTCGATTTCTGTTAAAACGACCTTTCTCTGCGACAAGAGAAGTGGAATAAAATTTTTAAGTAGATTAGAAAGTGTGGTTGAAATCGATAGTTTGCACAAGAAAAAAACCACTTCCCCATTATTCTCTCTAGTTTGCTGAATGTTTGTATGTCGATCGCCATCGTGGACTAAATGATTGATCTCCCGATAACATCTGAAATTAGAAGTGACATGACTGTATTTTTATACGTTTTATATGTGTGACGTCACGTTTGAAGGTTGAAATTTGAGATGTCGGTGGAATTTTGAAAAAAAAACGTTTTGAACGATACAAAAATAGAAATTCTAGACAAATAAGTAAAAGAGAACACGAATTTTTAAAAGTACGCGTATTGTAACACGAAAATGCTTGCTTGTTAATTGTATATTCATTGGTAGCTAAGTGTGGGTGGATTGGGTGGGATTTTGTTTACTTGCCAACAAATGTGTTCCCATGTAGTCTTACATATTTAATTGGTAAACTGTTTTAGGTTTTTTTGAATTTATATACAGGGTGATTTAGTTGACCACTGTCAAACTGTTTGGCCGTGTAGATACATCTAATACAAAAAAAATTGTCCTAATATGCTTAGTTTTCGAGATATGAACCTGTAAAGAAGGCGCTTTTTAAAAAAAAATTATGAGGCCGTGCATGAGCACGACTCCATGATTCCCATCCCACCCACTTACCCGGGCTCAGCGTACTTCAGCGCTATTCACCGGTCTAACATGCCCCATCCCTGAAAGGAGTGCAACCCAACATACACATCACAAACAATGGACACGCCGGATTTAACTTATTCAGAAAAATTTTCGACAGGCAGAGGACTCGAACCTACTGCTGTTGGGAGTCTAGTTTCAAAGCCTGGGACTTTAACCACTAGACCACCCGCTGGCCCAAAAAATGGCGCTTGAAACTGCTTTATTTGGTAACATTTTGAAAATGTTTGTATTTAATAATTTACTTCAGGGACGGCGCAAATGGGGTCACACTAATACTTAGGGATGCAGCGAGCAGTACTTTTTCAAAATGCCGGATAACGGATATTCGGTATCCGGTTGCTCAGCCGGATAGCCAGATACCGGATTATCTGGCATAGTTTTTAATTTCAAAGTAGTTTCAGCTAAAAAAGCATTAAAATTCAGGTTTTAATCACAGAGCATAATATATACCCAAAGGGTATGCAATGCACGAACCCCATGATCTTATTCTGTACTGTTTTAGAGAGAGAGCACCGAGACAAGGAAACTACTAAATGTTCCATTTGAAGGATGTGCTGATTCGCTCTAATATTGTTTTTGATTACAATTAGGATTGGAAATCTGTCACCGAAATTGATTGTAATTGCATGAATCTATAATTTTCAACAATTGTTAAAACTAAAACGTGTTTTGTCCTGATATATCCGACACCATGAAGAAATCAACTGACAACCTAACATATATAGTTTTTATCGACATTTAAAGTAAAATATTGACGATTGACGATCGAGTGCTTTTTATAGGTTCCTTGGGTCGGATCTCTCTGTCAAATGTACTGCAAAATTGAGACCTGCATATCATAGCAACAAGCGGTTCATGCATCCTCCTTATGTTATATATTACTTCGTGGTTTTAATAAATAATACTTATTTATGTTGTTTGAAATTATTTTGAATTTTTAACTCGCTTAAATGCTGATCTCAATAATATAAATTTAGTAATTTTATGCAGATCTACAAAATACTGGACTTATGGGGTTTTTGTTCTCTTACTCTCAATTATTTTAGTCTATACTTCCAAATCAAATTGCAGGCATTATCTATTTTACTTGAAGAAAAATCTCCGGCCGGATATTTTATATTATCCGGCCAAACCGAATATTCGTTGAAATGGCCGGATAGGCCGGATAACGGATAAAAACAGAATATCCGTTGAATCCCTACTAATACTCTGTTCTAAATAACTTTGTGTCTATCAGATTTTTTAAAACAAATTAAAAAAATCTTATTCCTTGAACAAAAACACACAAAAAGGTACTCTTATTGAAAGTCGCTAAACACGACGGTTTTCGAGATAATTTAATTTTTGTGAAAAATCGAGTTGGCATGAAGGGCTTTTCTTAAGATTCGCAAATAGTTCGTACATATTATGAGGAAATGTTTTACGCATTAAGAAAGTTCGGAGACGCTTCGTTACGGAGTTACAGGCTCCAGTCCCAACTGTCCAACCTGTTCACTCTTTCGGGGGCTGCCACTTCGTAAGGAAGAAAATATTGATTTATTAACCTATAGATTTAGAGACTTTTAACAAGAATACCTTTTTTGTGTATTTTTCTACGGAGAATAATATTCTTTAATCAAAAGTTAACTGTGAAAAAGATACGAGATATATATATATATAGAGCACACGCCACATCTCGGGAAATACGGGCTGATCGCCTGAGATATCCTCCTAGCCCTAGCAAGACTTTCCTAGTGCCGGACCTGCTTCGGATAATTTAATCGATTGTAGAAATCGATAAATCTGTCACGGTTTATGATATATTTCATTTTTTATATTACCGATCTGTAAATCTTTTGATCTGTATTTATATTTCACGTTTACAACCAATAAAAATTATTATAAAGAATTGCAAAGCACTCTTATAAATTTTCCATTTTTGCTTTCTCATACTTCCAAGTATAGGAAAGTATTAATTACGAATATGCACTGTTGGGCTCAATGGACCAGGTTATTAAAAAAATGTCTGTGGTCTTAGATCGGCGGAAGCGGATGTTAGTTTTTTAATAGCATTGTTTTCAGAAACTGATTTTTTAAACCTGGAAGTGAGATCTAATAGAAATTCGCGAGGCAAATGCACTTTTTCCCGAATTTTATTGTTACAACGTTGACTTTTAACGCCTGTTTACTCAAAACTGAGCTGTCAGATTGGCAAATATATTGGTAGGATAATAGCCCTGTGAGTACAAAACTTCATAATCTATATATTCATGCCGTATTCCTTCCCCCTGTTTCAACTTTTAGGGAGAAGCCAATCTTATAAAATACCGACAGAAATACTAGTGTCTAGTCTCTTACGTTTCAATCGATCCTGACTTGCGCAACTGCTGCACGGTTGGACTTGCGCAGTTAGTATGCCGTCAATTAGTGAGTGAATGCAAATTTGTCTTCGTATTTTTTCTTTAAAAATATAACTGCTCTTAACCTAAACCTTGCGTAAACAGCAAATAGCAACAACACTGTTTTAAAAAAACTATTAAATAAAAAAAAAATTTGGTCCCAACCGAGACTACGCCACAACCACTCGTGCAGTAAAAAAGCAGTACACCCGCATATCCATCTGTGCCACAACGAACTTGGCGATTATCGCTGAAAAAGTGCCAATTGAATGCGTGCGCGATAGAAATGCACCAATAAAAAGTAGGAACAGTTGTTAATCTAAGCGACTAGACGCTAATGACAGAAATGTGCTTGGGGTCGAGTCAGTCTTAAAGTGACCCTAAAGCAGATCTGTTGTAAGTACTATTTATACTCGTAAGTACAATATAACTACAAGTACATAAGATTCAGTTGTACTTAAGTATAGTGCCCCGATTCCTCTCACCTTCTGGTTGCAATTGACTATGTGACTGCGATTATTATATATTTTCCTAATCGCCTCAGCATCGGACACACAAATGTGCAAAAATATAGAAAGCGTTGTATTTAAATGATATAAAAATGAAGGCAGAAGCACGACCATGACATGTGAATCCCCGGAGCGCCATACTGCGTAAAGTATTCCAGTGGTGAGTGAATTCGTATAAGCACAAGTACATTGCAACTAATTGTGCTTATTTAAAAATACAAGTCCTTTTCTAACAGGAAAGTAATTAAGTATTTTAAAATGTACCTAGGTCTACTTACATACGCGCAGCTTGACCCAGAACTACATCTGCTACATCGCTCGGTGATTCTAAATGGCGTCGTTTACTACTTTTTTTTATTCAAATTTACGTCGTAGCATAAAAATGAAAAACTATATTTTATTTAAATTTTTAAAATATATCTTTTATTAACCGCAAAACTAGTTATTAAAATTTGTAATTTAGAAGGCGTTCAACAATACGAATACAAAAAAATACGAGTCATCAGACGCTACATACGCACATTCGTTTTAGTGCTTATTTTTTAAAGTTTTTGTGATTTTGGTTGCTGCTGTTGATGTCATTGCCTGCTATTAACACGTGACTGGCCAATGTTTTGGGCTGACGACGTAGTTTTGTTGTTATGTCATAAAAAACGACTTTTCCTTTTATTTCCATATTTCCACATGTAAACAGTCGAAAGTATATATTAATTACCTTTTTGGATTATCCAGGGTGTTCCGAAATTCACGGACACGGACGGTGGGACGATATTCTACCATCAAAATGGAACAAACATTTTCCCTGCGATTTTTTCCACTAATATTTTTAGAGTTATCAAAGTGTTGAAAAATATTCAAACTTAAATTTAAGTGTTTGATCAAGTATTGAAAAAAAATCATGAAACATTACAAAAACAAGAGAGAGTCCAAAACGATAATTGAGAGAAAAAATTACAAATGTTGTTCAAAATGTCTGAAAACTCAAAATTTACGTGTTCAATTAAGCAGTGGCACGCTATTGGCTGTTGAAAACCAGCACGTCATTATTTATTTGTTTCGTAGTTCGTCATTTGTTAGAATTTAGTTCTTAATTTTCCATTGTGCGAAAGAATGGTCGCGTATAACGTGCCGCTATCAGTGGCGTGTCATGAATTTAATAATTTATGAATACTAGAACTACGAAACTTTCTGAGATAGATAGATAGTAGATTTAAGTTTTCAGCCATTTGAAGCGGCATTTGTAATTTCCTTCTCAATTATCATTTGAACTTTCTCTTGTTTTTTGTTTGTTATTTATCATGGATTGATTTTAAGTGCATCCAACACTTAAATTTGAGTGTGAAAGTTTTTTGAGAAACTGCAATAAATCGTACAATATTTTCAGAAAACCCACAACTACAGACATGGTCATGCATTCAAATCCTAAACAACCAATCAAAATTTAAAAATCAGCTTTCAACAGTATGATACACAGAGCCATTCATATCCCACTGTCTACCGAAAATTTCAATAAAGAACTTAGCACAATTAAATTTATAGCCCTAAGAAACGGATACACGAAGCAATTTGTAGATAACATTTTAAAGAAAAAAAGAAAATGTAAAACATCTTTTGTACAACGAACAAAAGAAATCAATTAAAAAAACAATATGGTCAAAAATCAATTATATAGGTAGAGTTAGCTATAAAGTTTCTAACAGGCTCAAAAAATTAAATATTAACGTAGCTATGCACAATCCGAACAAACTCTATAAACATCTAGTAAACAATAAAGACACAATAGAAAAAAATGGTATTTATCAAATAGACTGTTCTAATTGTGATGCAATATATATAGGACAAACAGGCCGCAGTTTTAATACAAGAATTAAAGAACACGTTACATCAATTAAATACAACCACAAATCAACCGTCATTTCCCAACATTGTATTACAAACAATCATTTTTTCAAACACACAGATACAAAAATTCTACACATAGAAAACAAAGGCAATAGTTTAAATAAATTGGAAAATTTAGAAAATAAAAAGGCAATAAATAATAATAAAAATATAGTCAACGACCACACCGATTTAGGTAATTCACTCCTCCTTGACCTACAGTCAACAAAGCATAGAAACACATGTGTTAACACTTAAACTCAGGGCGGCGACGACAGAATTCCAGAAATGGGTAGTATTGTACATCTTTAGGTTTTAGCTTTAGTTTTATTTGTAAACTCATAAAGGTAACCGAGATGGTTGAAACTCTAGTCGAGTAAATAAAAACCAACAAATTGTGAAACAATTCAAAAGTGTTTTATTTTATTAATAAACTATTAATTTTTAATAGTTAAATATTTATTAATAATGTTTCACCATGTGCCTACCACACAATCAATTCAAAATATCGTACAGGAATTTTTTGTTTAGTTATTTTTCGCAGAATACTGCCCCACAGTCCGTGTCCGCGAGTTTCGGAGCACCCTGTATTGTAATTAGTTATGTTTTAAAATTGTCTGTCAGTGCTGCCACTTTAGTATTTAATGACGTCATATTCCCTCCAGAATCCACTTTTAAATTAGTATCATGAATTAAATTGCATTTGGCAATTAATTAATTATCAAATTGTCTTCAGTAATACGGTTTGTCTAATGCATATGCAATAAATTTGTGAAATACACAATGTTTTTTGAATATTTAAGATGTAGTAAACAACCCCATTGCGTGGCGCATAGTCCAAAATTTGCAAGTAATTAGTAGCCTGTTTGCTGACCTCGGTGATAGGCCTTAACAGCAGAAATGACGGTACGATGAATAAATGTAACAAAAAATCTACGAATTATCCTATGTGACTTTTCTATGCATTTTTGAACTTAGAAAATGAATGCTTTTTTGTATTCAACAAACGAATGATGATAATGGATTCTAGTTACGCTAAATTACTCCTTAGTGACGGTGGAGTATAATTTCAAACATGTCTCTGGATACAGTAATGGAAGGGTTGCATGTTGAGGATGATGCTGCAATCCATGTTAAGTATTTTGTGTTAGTACCTAGGTTCGGCAGCGGATGGCTCTGCAATCAATTTTATTAAGCCTCGATTTCTTTTATCTCTGCTTTAAATCATTCATTTAAAATGACCAAAATTAAATGTCACAACTCGTCACAACTTCAATACTTAATCTTGATTGCAGAGCCATCTGCTATCGAACCTATGGGTAACTATATAAAATACCCAACATCGATTGCAGCGCCGTCTACATGCAACCTCTCCATATTTAGGGGAATATTTCCCCATTCCTACTTTCTGATTTACAGCGCGGCGGTTTGTAACCCTTACCAACTTTCTACGAAAAGTAAAAAATGTCAGAGGGAAGCTTTTCCGACCTTAATCTCGGAATATTCAATTTTACCACTTTTTCTTAACATTTCCGATTTTTTGAGCGTTTTCTTGAAATTTCTGACTTTTTACCGTTACAAATGTCTAGCATAAAGCCGAAATCCGGACTTGGTCTGCAATTTTGTTAAATTTTGACGAAAAAAGTAGGAAATTAATGTGTTTAGGAATTATTTAATTATTTATTTACTAATTTTTCCAAAACTAATTACAAGTCTAAAAAAATACATGTTCCGGGATTAAAGACGGATAAAAAAAAATTGTAGAAAATTACCGGGATTATAGTAAAAAATTCTGGGTTAAACATGGAATTTTGGGAGTAAAATTTAAAATTCTGGAATAAGTTGGCAATATCTTTGAAAATTAGAAAACTCGGGGATTAAATGTAGTAAATCCAAAAAGCGATAATTCCGGGGATTCAACTAAAAGTGGGGAATTGTGGGATCAACTGAAAATTCCAAGAAAAAAGTAAGAAACTCCAGAATTAAATATACACATTTTGGCATAAGTCAGAAAAACCGTCATTGAAAACATAGGCGCCGAATACGGCCCCCCCCCGAAAATTATCGGGGGGGGGGGGGGGCAGACCCCCCTGATATTTTTTGCGTTTAAAAAATCGGATGGTACAAATGTAATACGCGACCTTTTGCCGGAATTTGTTAAATTTATTAAAGTAGTATTAACGATTCCTGTATCTTCGTGTAGCGCAGGGCGGTTGTTTTCTGTTTTATGAAGGTTAAAGACGTATTTAAGGTCAACTATGTCACAAAGAAGACTTAATGATTTGGCTCTACTTCATATTCGCAGAAACCAAAATACAGATTTAAATATAAACAAAATTGTAAATGTATTTATCGCCAAGACAGAAATGAGACGAAATACTTTCTTTGTGGAGTAAGTGTTGTTTTTGTGTAGTACTGTTCTTCTTGTTACTTTATGTTTCTAATTAGATTTACTGTTCATGTTTTTTTTAATGATAATATGTACTTAAAATAACGCGTTTCAAAACCATTGGAGTACAACATAGCTTATTTCTGTTAAATTCCTACAAAATCAGTATGCAATAAGCAATACTGCATCTTTTAACAAATAAAGGAAAAACATCAAAAAATCGAAAACTTGTGCCCACGAAACCTATTTTTCCAAGGCAATAGAATTTAACACAAATTCCTAACTTTTAATTTAAGACGGTTTGACCTTGAAAATTTCAAAAATTTCGCTTGCGGCGCATTTCTATTAAGCCCCGCCTGAGAATTCAAAAACCCGGCGCCTATGATTGAAAACGAGAATTCTAAGAACAAGTCGAAAATTTCGGATTTATTGTTTGAAATTTTCAAATAAGGAGTAAAAATAATGGAGAAGAAAATCAGTGGCCTTTCTACGCTTACACAAAGGTTCTTGCATAAGTAGAATTTTCGCAAAATCATAGCTTAAATCAGAAAGCTTGCATAACTGCTTTGTACGCGAGTATTACGTGTACAACGGCTGCTTATAATGCACCCTTTTGACCTGAGGCGTTTAAGTTACGAGTTTCCAATTCTAAATAGGAATATCTAGATTTATATTTCAATTTATGATATTAAAATCGTCCCTGGCAAATTTCATGCTGCAATTCTCCCCACGCGTCCCATGAATATTAAACGAGACTAGGAACTTGAAACTTTTATGTTATTAGCTCTCTCGTATCTCCTCTTCTCTTTCTCTCTTTCTCTGGCCGTAATTACAGAGTTTTTGGTGCATCACCTAAATTTTATGCATCCGCAATAACGTTCCAAATTTAAAAGCGTTTCGTTCTGTGAACGGGCACCGCGCGCTTCCAATATTTCGAACGAAGCAGCAATAAAATGCACTCACGTTGAACCCTCAACCTCCCTCCATTTTTGGCAACAGGTAGAGCACCTACAAGAGCAAATAAAACGACCAAATGAATATTTATGAGCCACTTTGAGACTCCTAAGTTTTTTTGAACGCCGCAAGTCCACCCAAGCCAGAGTTTTATTGGAGAGCAAACACCGATTCGACGTTTCCAAGCTCTTCACGACACCTACACGAATTTACTTATCATCCAAGTATTTTCACTTCTATTTTGAACGCTTTTTTTTGGTGATTATTGCTTAAAATTTACAACCAAGTGCCGCGTCTGATCGCGAAAAAAAAATATTTCCAAGCAACATTTTTCAATCGATCCGTTCTAAGAACGATTTATTTTGAGCAAATGTTAAATGGATCGTGTTTCTGTTGGGAAACCAATTAATCTGGTTTTAGAAGGCCTTGCCCAATAAGGGCACTGGTAGTGGAAGAGAGACGATGATATCGGTGCTAGATCAGCTGACTTGGCTAAATTAGTGTCCAATTAACGAAATAAATCTTCCGGTAGGAGCAGTAACATAGCCTCAAGGTCAAGAGACCTGATTGATGTAATTCAGAACTCGATATTTGATTCCGCAATACAAACAGAAGTCGGAGTGTTGGCGCCAGCCAGGTATTTTTTTTGTCGACTCGATATATTTGCACCCATCAAAATAATGTTTGAAGGTTTTTTACGCAACGTCGTCTTTGCGGCCGGTCAGTTTGCACACCCAGGTGCAAAGTCCGTCCCATAGTTCACACCTTGTGGTTGCTTGCTCTTTTATAACGTTTTTTTACGTATTTTGTTTTTCCTTAATTTCTTTGTTTATTCATTTAACGTTTGTATTCCAACTAGTTATGGACGCCGTTTTATTTTTTACTGGTCGTGATTTTCGGAACAACACAACTAAGTTTATATGATTAAAAATATCGCGGAGATATTTTTATTTATTTTAACATATCTTATTTATTTTTACGCTTGTACTGTAAATATATACGAATTAAGATAATTTTTATTCATCTATTTAAAAATATCTTGGATATTTTAAAATAATTATATTTTTTTATTATCTTGGATATTTCAAGATTATTTTCATTCAAAATAATTTAAAACAATGGAATTGACGAATATTTAAGATATTAGAAAATCACCTAAACGGTTTGCACTACTGCTAAGTCAAACTACATCTGGCAACGTTCCGTAATCATACATAACTTCATTTTAAGTTAAATATAAAAATAATTTGATGTTTCTGTACAAACTAGAGCGCCATCTTCATTAACAACAAATTTTCATACCATAAAGATGGCCGTAATCTCCAAATATCTTAGATAATCAGCAATTTCTTTAAGTTTTAATATCAAAGATATTTTAAAATAGAATAATTGTAGACTAATATCTAAGATACTGAACAATCAAATGTGTTTCGGACAACTAAATGTATTTTAAAATATCCGAGATATTTTAAAATAGTGAATTTTGGAGTAGAAAATTGTTTGAAATATTGTTAGATAAATTTAATTAATTAAATATATCTCAGATATTTACTAAACAACAAACGTTTTCATACCACTGCCATGCGCGGCGTTCCTGCTGAGCCTGTAGCTATCCACTGTTATCTTATATGATTTTAAAATTTATCGGACGCACAAATCATATCGTAATCGGCTTTTACGTTCCACTGCTGGGCTCGGTCACTCTTCTCTGCCACGTATTCTCCTTGGCGCTAAGGTGGAGTATGGGGGACCTACAGTTTAACGTCGAATCCGAACGATTAAATACCAGAGAAGGTTTTAGGCATCAAGACCCCACGGCTGCGCTTACACCGGATTTGGGAATGTGAGTGGCGGGTTGCGCCATGGCTGCGGAGAGGAATCGAACCCCAGACCTTTAGCGTTAGAGGCTAAGCCCAACCTCTAAGTTACCCCCACAAACTATATAGATAACTGTAATTTTTAAATATCCTAAATATTCAGCAATGTCTTTAATTTTAATATCAGATATTAAAAAAAATAATTTTAGAACACCTAAGTTACTAGGCAATCACATGTGTTTAAAATGTCTAAGATGTTCGACAACAAAATGTGTTTAAAAACATCTGAGATGTTTAAAATACGACATTCTAAAATATTGAAGATACTATAAAGTATAAAATTATTTAAAAAATTGTAAAATAAATTTAATTAAACAAGGATATCTAGGATATTCCTAAATAATTGAATTGTAAATATATTATAGATATTTTTAGCTATTTAATAATATCTTAGATAATTTTAATTACTTAAAATTTCACGGATTCCTTCAAGGAGATTATTAATATTTAAAGATCACGCACTGGAAACTACCGCTCAACTTATTTTATCAACCAGGAAAAATTTCAATTAACAAAGGCATCAAGAGATAATTTTTCATAATAAAATACATCTAAGAAATTGGCAAATCAAAAATATCTAAGATATCATAATTGTAGTTGTATACAAATATTTAGGAGAAAATGAAAATTATTATCGTATGAACAATTAAATTCAAGTCCACATCTACAATAAAAATTATCACGGACGCGTGTTTAATTATAAATAATTTAAAATATCTAAGATATTTTTAATAATTTAAAATTATCTCTGATATTTATAAATCATGCCAATTTATACTTTTATTGTGTCGAAAATCGTTGCTACAGAAAAGTAAAAAAGTGTATATTATTTTTCACGACTGTATGTGTTGAAAAAAACCAAGACGAAGGCTGCTATTCTGCCGCGGGCTCGGACTGGGACCCCTTGATACCAATCAATAAAGTCACTGGTTAAATTTTTTGGAACAGCCGAAGCTATCCCTACCTGTTCGGATACTACGCACCGCCCGGATAGGTCGGTAGCTGGTCTGACCGGTACCTCAACAGCGTCGGGCGCAGAAGCACGAACCTTCTGGGTCAACACTTTGATAGTGGGCGTTAGTAAGTAAAATGTATCACACCCCTCAGGCCCAAGTCTCTAACGCGAGCAGCTATGCCACTCTTTCTTGGATTTAACCTTTACCTGTCTTTATCATCGGCCTCTAACCACCCAGTTTACCGCCTGGGCAAATTAACAACTTTGGAGGGTCGCCCAGACGGAGTGACTGGAACGCAGGTATATTTATAGCCACGGCTAGGGGGTCTTGTTAAAGAGGACGCGCTGCCGCTTAGTTCTTATGAACTTATACTGAGGGATAGTAACATTCACCTAACCCATTTTTTCACGGTTTCAATTAAAGTAAACCTAGAACCTCTCCGAGCAGAGGTGGGCTCGGCCGAATCACAGCCAGACCTGGGCAAGTACTCGATACTTTTCTTTAAATTAGTACTCGAGTACTGTGAGTACTCAGTGTACTCATGAGTATTTTTTTTGTTAATACTCGTTACTCGTACTCGTGAATTATCGCAAGTACTCGTAATAAGTACTCAATGTATTTACAAGTATTTTTTCGAGTATGTGATTCTCCTAATTCGGACATTAAATACAATACCAGTTGAAGAAGCTATAATACATGTATTCGATTTCTTATATACATAACTGCGATTCTCCTGTCTACGTAAAAATTGAACGGGGACTTAAATTATTATTTATTTAATTATTATTTTTACAAAGCAAATTAAATTAATTTTAGCTGTCACCTGTCAGACGAAAGTACTCGTGCGCTGTACTCGTAATTTTGCATCACGAGTTGCGAGTACTACTCGTTACTCGTATGTGTTTAACTAATAAGACTCGTAACGTTGTACTCATGAGTACTTTAATAGAGTACTCGCAAAAAACACTCGTGAGTAACCTCATTCAGTACTCGGCACAGCTCTGATCACAACTATGTAATATCTTTAAAAAAACAACGATTATCTCAGATCGTGATTCATCAAGTAGGTTGATGCAGCTGAATCACATGCATACATAATAATTTTATACCTCAAAATCGTCTTCTTAAAACATCTAAAAACTATAAAATATTAAATAACTCTCAGCCTTATTATAAATTTAACATCCCATCACAGCCGATACTGAATTGCGCTATTCATCTAATATTGGCTCGCATATGTGCAAGTGTGATATTTACATCGAGATTTGCATTATTAAAGCCGATTTTTTCATTGCTAATAAATTGCATTCAATAGAGAATAACAAATACTTTTTTTTTAATTTATTACCATACTTACGTGTTAGTATGCCGTCAATCAGTGAGTGAATGCAAATTTGTCTTCGTATTTTTTCTTTAAAAATATAACTGCTCTTAACAAATAACCTTGCGTAAAGAGCAAAACGCAACAACAGTGTTTTAAAAAAAAAAACTATAAAATAAAAAAAAATTGGTACCAACCGAGATTCGATCCCACAACTACTTATGCAGTAAAAAAGCGGTACACCCGAACACACCCGCATACCATCTGTACCACTGCGAAGTTGTGGTTTACACACATTTCAGCTGCATGCAGAGGAGGTGCGCAAGTCATGTCTGTCGCCCAAGGGGCTAGACGCTAATAACATTTTTGACTCGGCTGAATCATAAAAGCTGTGACTCAGCTGAATCATAAAAGCTGTGATTTAGCTGAAGGAAAATATAAATTTTCAAACATCATAGCGACCGCCATTTTGAATCTAGATTTGTCTTACCGTTTTCTTTAAGTTTTTGTTTTCATCATAAACAATACAAAATTATAAAAGAAACCTTTATAGAACGTAAGCTGTTTTGGTTTAGCCAATTTTTCAAAGTGACTTAAATCTATAAACTTCGAGGAAAGACACATTACAGGGTCACTAGGTTACCTAAAACTCGTCCTGATTTATTCCCAACATTACACTGTAAGCTATTAAGTTATAAAGAAACAAATTGACAGTTGATTTTCAAAGTAAAGCAACACTGAAAGCTAGCATATATTGTAAATCACTCAGATTTATAGCAAAAAAATTCGAAATAAAAAATTCTGGCTGTTTTCCAAAGAAAACGACACACATTTAACATAAATCTATTAAACCGTAAAAAATTCCTACGTATTCCCAGAAAGCTTGTGCGTTAAGTCACGATTTTACCAAAACATTGCTGGTTTCCTTGTTCCCTCAAATAAAAATGTTGCTGCCTTAAGTACAAAAAAATCATAATGCCAAAGAATTAAGACCGAACGGATTCTATAAATAGAACAAAACTTGTTTGAACAATTTCGCAAAAAAATCTCACACATCAACTTCAAAGTCTGATTTATCTGTTTGTTCTAAATCATTTATTGACACATTTACTTTATTGATACTCAGTTAATTTCAAACTTCAAAAACCATCCAGGAGAATAACTGGATAATAGCTAAAAGCAAAGTGCCAAAGTGGCCAATAAAATTATCCTTGCGTTTACATCCAACTGCTTGTATATGCACGCTTCGCTAATTACCAAAATTAATGACGTATCAAACGAGAGTTTGTCAACATATTGTTCTGGTTTATCTTTCGTCTTTGATGTTCGGGGTTTTCGCTTCCACTAAACATATGGCCTGTTGCTTGTGCTGGTCGTCGTGGTGGTTGTTTTACCAAAAAGAAATACGTAAAAAGGATAACATAACCCCGATAACCAGACACGAGTTATTTTTTGCAACACTTCTCCCGTTGTCGCTGAGTCCGCGCGATTCCTTTTGATTGCACATCGCGTCTTGTTCTCGTGACGGTGCAATTTTCATTGTTCCGGCTATTAATTAGGTATTCTTTTGGCGCAGTTTTTGAAGATGCCGCAAGGAAGGCGTTGAAGAACGTAAAAATAGACTTGTAATAGCCGCGCGTTGTTTTGGTTTTGTTGTTGGAATTTAATTTCACCGTGTGGTTTTCGCAATTGTAACTTTTTGACGTTATAGTGACTATTTTCCACCACATTGCGATTTTGTTAGTTTTTCTGATAAAAATCGCTACTCCTCATGCAACTGGTGTCATTAACTGTGTCTATTGATGTACATTAAAAAACAATACTGTGGGTATGAGGTCCGAAGACCTTGCTGGCCAACAAATATAACTCGTTCGTAAGGTAATTTAAAAATCTAACAATGAAAATTAATAACGGTTCGCTAAAGTACTATAGTGTTTGAAGGTATTTAACGACGTACCTACCAGAACAGTACATGGATTTATACATAATATTATTTTTGTCCTTTGAACTTTTAAAATACGTAATAACGTATAAGTTGTTTTTCCCATGCAAAGGAGTGCACGTATTTACTTTTAACGTGGCTCTTTCTTTATATACGACGGATAAAAAATAACTTCCATAAAAGGCCAACCTAAATGCATACCCACTTTCTCTTTCTTTGATTTATTTAGTTAACTTCTGTTGTTGGTCGTAACAAAATACACCACGTTGTTTTATCGCGCTGTTTATAATAATAGCCCAGAGCCCTGGAAAGAAATGATTTTCTCGTCCTCCAGACATCGGAAGAAAAAAACTTTATCCAATAAATTCGCACGCGTATGGCCCAGGGCATCGGGTCCGAATTTGTTTACGTTTCGAGATCGCGTGTGAAATTACTTAATTTTCTGATTATGATTCACTGCGTAATTATTTAAAAGATCTCGGCTGTAGGTATGGCGTTTATTATGTAAATTATACGTTTTTGTGTTTCGATTCGAAATTTATGATTTTTGGTCTTACGGTGGCTAAGTTAGTTAGTTTTGGTGTAATTATACAAATGAAACGTTTTCGAAATTGTGCATGCAATTGCGCACTCGGGTCGTAAATTTTTAATTTTATGACAACCTAAAAGCCGACCCCCATTAACACGTTTATCTCGAATTTAATGTTCGAATATTAACCTTAGTCATTCGTACTCCAAAATAATTGCCTCATTTTTATTTAATATTTTACGGCCGGATGGCTCGCGACTCTTTAATTGCAAGGGAAGCAATTTTAGTAATTTTTCGCCCCTGTACACTTTCTCGTTTTCTTTGCGAAAATAAATTTTATGCAGCTGTAAAACTCTTTAAGATAAAATCCAGAAAATAAAAAAAATTCGACCAATTAAGGAATAAAATAGCCATTGTAGTGAAAGTTAATTCATGAATCGTTCAATAATTATCAACTGTACTTACGTATAAAACGTAATTAGAGAAGGTCAATAGATTTAGATTCCCATACATTTCAACCTAATGAAAAATTGACCCTTCAAACAAATCCAGGGCGGTGGAGTCTGGAGATCTAGCTGGCCGGTCGGTAAATATGTATGCGAGCTGCGCAGGAAAAATGTCGTAAATATTTAATTGCAATCAAAAGGTAGAGTGTGGAGGTCACATTAAAATAAAAGTTTTGTTGCAGAAATGATTTTTGAAAAACTTGTAGGTAGTTGATACTTTAAACATTCACACAAATCTTAAACTCGCCGTTGGGCTCACTCTTGAAATTTTATACCCTTAGAATTGTTGCTCAAAAACTGTACAAATTTTGGACTGGAATTCACGTTTTTGAAATTTTTTCTCAGAATTGTGACTCCTGCAACTTTTCGCTCTTTAAATGTTTACAATTTTTACTCTCAGAATTATTGCTCCTAAAACTTCGTACGTTTGAAATTTTACTCTGGAATATTTGCTCCTGAAATGTTTTCTTTCGAAATTCAGTTTCTCCTCCCGGCACTTTTAATATTTTGAATTTTACTCTAAAATTTTACATTTTTGAAAATTATTTTCTAGGAATTGTAGCCCCTGCAACTTGTTAGTCTTAAAGTTTTTTAAATGTTTACTTAGATTTGTTGCTCATTGCTCTTGAAATTTTATTCTGGAATTTCGCACTCTTGTAATTTATTTTTGAAATTCCACGCTTTAAATTAATTATTACTGATGAAAATTTTCGTTCCGAATATGTCACTCGTGGAATAAGGCTGTAGGACTTGTTGCTCCTAAAATTTGTCATCACACTTTTACATTCTTCAAATGTTTTCTTAAATAGTGGAGACTTTTTACTTTTGGAATACTTACCTTTAAATTTCTTACTTTTGGAATTCTTACTTCTTAATTTTTCACCCTTAAAATTGTGTACGCTCGGAATTGTTGCTCTTTACACTTCTTGCGTTTGGAGTTTTAGTCTAGAATTTCACTCCTGCATTTTACAACTTTCGGTATGTTTGCTCTCGAATTGTTGCTCCTAAAAACGTCGTATTTTTGAAATTTTACAATGAAATTTACGCGTTTGAAATTTTTTTCTCAGAATTGCGGCTTTTGCAACTTTTTACTCTTGGAATTTTTTTACTTTCTAACTCGCAGTTGTTTTCAAAATTTTGTACGTTTGAGATTTTACTCTGGAATTGTGGTTCTTTGGAGCTTTTTAGTTTTGAAATTTTTATTATTTTTTTAACTCAGAAATTTTACTCTCAAATTTAACGTTCGTGCCTAACGGCAATGTTGCTGCCGAAACTTCCCGCTTTTGAAATTCTACCCTTAATTATTCCTTTTGAAATTCATTTCTCTCTCCGATTTCTCAGTTTCGAATAACGTAACTCTCGGAATTGTGCTCCTAAAAATTTTTACGCTTAGGAATTTTACTTCGGAATCTTACATTCTTAGAATGTTTTTTTGATATTTTCGTTCCCGCAACTTCATACTTGTGGAATTCTACGCATTAAATTACTCAGTTTTGGAATTTTTGCTTTCAATTTTTTACTTTTGTACCTTTCCAATTGCTCTTTAAACTTCGGAATCTTACATTCTTAAAATGTTGTTTCGATATTGTCGTTCCCGCAACTTCTTTTGGAATTCTACGCATTAAATTACTTAGTTTTGGAATTTTTGCATTAAATTTTTCACTTTTGAAATTTTATACCCTCACAATTGCTCTTTAAACTTCTTGCGTTTGGAGTTTCAGTTTGGAATTTCACTCATGGAGTGTTTTTCTAGGAACTGTATCCCTTGCCATTTTCTACTTTTGGAATTTTTACCCTTACGTTTTTGCTCCTAAACTTCCTACTTTTGAAATTTGACCACCATATTTCGCGCTTCCGAAATTTTTTCCGCAGAATTCTGGCTCTTGGATTTTTTGTAAAAAATTGATGTTTCAAAAACTACGTACTTTTTTGATTTTACTTTGGAGTTTATGCTCCTGAAATTTTTTCTTTCAAAATTTAGGTTATCTTCACAACGCAAAATTTTGAATGTTACTCTTCTAGAAATTTACGATAAATGTTAAGAATATTTTTTACTCAGAATTGTTGCTCCTGAAACTTCCTACTTTTGAAATTCTACGCAAAAAGTATTCCTTTAGAAGTCTTCCTTCTCGAATTTTTCACTCTTAGAATATCGTAACTCTTGGAATTGTTGCTCCTAAAATTTCTTACACTAGGAAGTTTTACATTCTTAAATTGTTTTCACGAAATTGTGGCTCCTGCAGCTGCAGCTTTGTAGTATTGGTATTTTTAATATATCTTTACTCAGAATTGTTGCTCCTGAAACTTAGGACTCTTAAAATTTTACTCCGAAATTTCACGCTCTAGTAATTTTGTCTCGCGGAATTGTTGCTCTCGAAACCTTTGAATTTGTACGCTTTAAATGAATTACTGCATATGAAATTTCTCACAATTGGAATAGCGTACCTCTCGGAATTGTTGCTCCTAAAATCTGTTGCACTTGGGGATTTTACATTCTTCAAATGTTTTGTTGAAATTGTGACGTCTTCTTATTTTTGGAATTCTTACTTTTACGTTTTTACTCTTTAAATTTTGTACACTCAGTATTGTTGCTCTTAAATTTCTTGCATTTGGAGTTTTAGTCTAGAATTTCACTCTTAAAATATAATTTTGTGCCTTCTGCAATTTTCTACTTTGGGAATTTTTATTCTCCTTCGTACTTTTTAAATTTAACACTGAAATTTACGCCTTTGAATTTTTTTCTCAGAATTGTGGCTCCTGAACCTTTTTGCTGTAGGAATTTTTTTAATTTCATGCTTTCAAAAATTGGTGCTCTCAAAACTCCATACTTTTAAGACTTTACTCTGGAATTTTAGCCCCTGATATTTTTTCTTTCGGAATGTAGTTTATCTTCACGGCCGGCAGGCGCTTCTAACATTTTGAATTTTACTCGTTTGAATTTTTTTTTGGATTTGTGGCTCCTGCGACTGTTTTTAGTCTTCAAATATTTAAAATAATTTACTTACAATTGTTGCTCCTGAAACTTCGTACTGTTGAAATTGTACTCTCGAATTTTACCCTCTTGTCTAACCTTTGCAATTCTGCGCTTAAAATTATTTCTTTAGAAATTGGCTGTCTCGAATTTTTCAATCTCACGTAACTATCGGAATTGTTGCTCCTAAGCTTTCTCGTTTTTGCTTCGTAATTTGCGCGTAATTGTGGGTCTTGCTGCTTGTAGCTTTTGGAATTTTACGCTTTAAGTTTCTTAGTTTTGGAGTTTTTAGTTTGAATTGTTCACTCTTGAAACTTCCTCCAGAACTGTTGCTCTTGAAACTTCTTGCGCATTTGAAGTTTTGCTCTGGAAATTCAAACTCTTCAAATTTTTTCCAAAATTGTGCCTTAACAATTTCTTACTTTTGGAATTATTACCCTCAAATTGTTGCTTCTAAAACTTTGTACTCTTTTCCTTGAAATTTTACTTTGGAATATCAAGCTCGCGAAGTTTTTTTTTCTCGAAATCCTTTCTTCTAAATTCCTTTACTCTTAGAATTAATTAAATTACGAAATTTTAAAGCTCCTAAAATGATAATTAAAAAAGGAGAAGAAATAAGGAACTGAAATGTCGCATTTGTACCTTACAAGAGCTTTCCCAGAATTTCGTTTGGAACAAATGCATTTTCATTGGTAAATCTCCAAAATAGCTCGAAGTGAAATATTCAAGCACTAAAAAAATAAAGTGATCGTGGCTCCTAAACACTTCGGAGAGCAAAAACACTCGAGGAAAATTACCAGAAGATCATAAAAAGTAATAAAGTGAAGAATTTCCGAGTCCCATTCATAAATAAACCTAAGAACATCCGTCTATAGGTCAGTGGTTGCGCTATTCTTAGCGCCTTATTTATTTGGGTTCGCGAGAATTCTATTGGTAAAGAACGTGTCAGTTTATGCTACCGTCCAAAAATAATGTTTACGGATAAAAATACCCCGCGTTTATCCCTGCGTTGATTTACAACGAGCTGCGATTTGAATATTTTAACGTGAAACCGCTCGTGCCTCAACGCATGCGAATTTTCCGCAGAAAAAAAGAAACAGGAAACCTAACACTCGCTTGAATTGGGACAAGTAGCCCGAAAATAGATGAGTCTTCCTCAATTTTAAAATGAGTTACGACGCGAATACGTTTTGCGCACCAAAAGAAATCATTTAAGCGAAAGAACAAGGCGGTTTTTGCTGGGTGCTGTAAGTTATATTGCTTGGATTTTATCCAAGGATATACTTTCGTTATCCTTCATTGTTTAAAAACGTGGGCCGCGTGTAAGAAGAATTTTGACATAAACTGGTTTACGATTTTTTACGTGGGATGTGTGTTTATGAAAAAAAAGTTTCTTGTCACGTAATATCCGTTTTTAAAAATAAAGATTATGCTCGCGATTCGTACGCACAAACTCTTTTAATAAAACACTCTTGAAATGTTGCTTACTTACATCTCTAAACATTACCACCTACACCTACTTATTTTATCAACTAAAAGCATGCACATTAAATTAATGGTCTTTGTATGTGGGTATTACTTTTAATTACAGTACGAAAACGAGGTCTTGCTTAGTGATATTGGAATTCTCGATTCAAATCTTTGCCTTTAAAGGAATCAATATCGAATTTGAAGTAAAATATGAAATTGCTCAAGGAAGCACTTCACACTGCAAATTAAAAATACGTATTTGAAACCACATCAAAGAAAATGACTACACGATTATTGTGCTCTTTGAAAAGTGGTGCCAATGAAATTACAATCTGTAAAAAAATACTGACGGTGTAAAGGAAGTGCGAGTGCGAAATTTGACGATTAGGTTGTTCCAAAAGTAGGAACTTTCGGGAGCCAAAGTAGGAAGTTTTAGGAGTAAAAACAGACTAGTTTTGGGAGCAACAATTTTAAAATTAAATAATTCTGAGAGCGAGAAACTGCCGAATTAGAATTTGACAATAAAATATTTAAAACACAATTCCAAAAGTAAGAAGTTTCAGACGCCACAAATAGAGAAAGTTTCAAGAACGTAAAATGCTAGACTCTAGCATTAAAATCGCAAGATTTTAAGAAGTTTCGGGGCAGCTACTTTGAGAGAACACAATTACAAGAGTGCGAAATTTGAAGATTAGGTTGTTCCAAAAGTAGGAAGTTTCGGGAGCGAAAGTAGGAAGTTTTAAGAGTAAAAACAGAGAGGTTTTGGGAGCAACAATTCTGAAAATTAAGCGAAATGTGAAGATTAGGTTGTTCCAAAAGTAGGAAGTTTCGGGAGCCAAAGTAGGAAGTTTTAAGAGTAAAAACAGAGGTTTTGGGAGCAACAATTCTGAAAATTAAGCGAAGTTTGAAGATTAGGTTGTTCCAAAAGTAGGAAGTTTCGGGAGCCAAAGTAGGAAGTTTTAAGAGTAAAAACAGAGAGGTTTTGGGAGCAACAATTCTGAAAATTAAGCGAAATTTGAAGATTTGGTTGTTCCAAAAGTAGGAAGTTTCGGGAGCCAAAGAAAGAAGTTTTAAGAGTAAAATCAGAGAGGTTTTGGGAGCAACAATTCTGAAAATTAAGCGAAATTTGAAGATTAAGTTGTTCCTAAAGTAGGAAGTTTCGGCAGACAAAGTAAGAAGTTTTAAGAGTAAAAACAGAGAGGTTTTGGGAGCAACAATTCTGAAAATTAAGCGAAATTTGAAGATTAGGTTGTTCCAAAAGTAGGAAGTTTCGGGAGCCAAAGTAGGAAGTTTTAAGAGTAAAAACAGAAGTTTTGGGAGCAACAATTCTGAAAATTAAGCGAAATTTGAAGATTTGGTTGTTCCAAAAGTAGGAAGTTTCGGCAGACAAAGTAAGAAGTTTTAAGAGTAAAAACAGAGAAGTTTTGGGAGCAACATTTCTGAAAATTAAATAATTCTGAGAGCGAGAAACTGCAGAGTTGGGATTTTACAATAATAAATTTAAAACACAATTCCAAAAGTAAAAGTTTCAGAAATTCACAAATAGAGAAAGTTTCAAGAGCGTGAAATGCTAGACTCTAGCATTAAAATAGCAAGATTTTAAAAAGTATCGGGGGCAGCTACTTTGAGAGAACACAATTACAAGAGCGAAATTTGAAGATTTGTTTGTTCCAAAAGTAGGAAGTTTTGGGAGCCAAAGTAGGAAGTTTTAACAGTAAAAACAGAGAGGTTTTGGGAGCAACAATTCTGAAAATTAAATAATTCTGAAAGCGAGAAACTGCAGAGTTGGAATTTTACAATAATAAATTTAAAACACAATTCCAAAAGTAAGGATGCGTGAAATGCTAGACTCTAACATTAAAATAGCAAGCAAGCAGCTACTTTGAGAGAACACAATTACAAGAGCGGAATTTGAAGATTTGGTTGTTCCAAAAGTAGGAAGTTTTAAGAGTAAAATCAGAGAAGTTTTGGGAGCAACAATTCTGAGAGCGAGAAACTGCAGAGTTGGAATTTTACAATAATAAATTTAAAACGCAATTCCAAAAGTAAGAAGTTTCAGACGCCACAATAAGAGAAAGTTTCAAGAGCGTGAAATGCTAGACTCTAGCATTAAAATAACAAGATTTGAAGAAATTTCGGGGGCAGCTACTTTGAGAGAACACAATTACAAGAGTGCGAAATTTGAAGATTAGGTTGTTCCAAAAGTAGGAAGTTTTGGGAGCCAAAGTAGGAAGTTTTAAGGGTAAAAACGGAGAAGTTTTGGGAGCACCAAATCTGAAAATAAAATAATTCTGAGAGCGAAGAAACTTCAAGAGTATAAAGTTTTAAACATTAAGAAGTTTCAAGAATCACAATTCCAAGTATCACCGGAGAAAAAAAATTTAAACTATGTTTGAAATTTTTCATTGGAATTATAAGAAGTTTCAGGAGCCGCTACTTTCAGAGAGCAAATTTTATGAGTTCGAAAAGAAGTTTGAATCATTAATTTTTAAACATATACGTAAGAAATTCAGAGTAAAAGGTGTACACGTCGGAAGAGGCAGAGTTTGTATAAAAAATTTAAAGAGTGCGAAATGTCTGAGCAAAATAGTTGAGGCATAGAAGTAAAAAGTTTCCGGAGCCACAATTTCGAGAGACGAAAAGAGCATGATTTTTCAAGATACAATTTGAGGTGTAAGAAGTTTTAGGAGCAAGAACAGTAAAAAAATCCTGGACCGAGAGATACTGTTGTTGGTAATATTCCTCAAGTAAAACATTTCAAGCATTGAATTCCAAAAGTACAAACTTCTAGGTGCCACAATTTTAATGCAAATAAAATCCTCAAAATTTTCAAATTTCATGAAGTTTCAGGAGCCTCAACGCAGATAGAAAATAAAGCAAGAGTATGAAATGCGAAAGTTTCAGGACTTTCAATTCTAAGAAAGCCAGAGCAAACATTCTAAACTTAGGGAATTTTAGGAAATTCTAGACCAAAAATTCCGAGAGAAATAAGAATTTTTAGGAGCTATAATCCGGCAGAATTAAATTTCAAATTTTTCAGATTAAAATTCCAAGTTATAAAATCATGAGCAACAATTTGAAGAGTAAAACACTACCGTCTAGCCCCTTGGGCGGGCCTGCCGATCCTGAATTGCGCAATATCACCTAATATTGGCTCGCATATGTGCGACTGTGATATTTACATCGAGATTTGCATTGTTAAAGCCGATTTTTTCATTGCTAATAAATTGCATTCAATAGAAAACAACAAATCCTTTTTTTTTATTTATTACCATATTGCGTGTTAGTATGCCGTCAATCAGTGAGTGAGTATTTCATTAAAAATATAACTGGTATTAACAAATAACCTCGCGTAAACAGCAAAACGCAACAACAGTGTTTTAATAAAAACTATAAAATAAAAAATATTTTGGTCCCAACCGAGATTCGACCCCGCAACTACTTATGCAGTAAAAAAGTACTACGATCGAACATACCCGCATATCCATTTGTGCCACTACGAAGTTGTGGTTTACACACATTTCAGCTGCATACAGAGGAGGTGGCAAGTCATGTGAGGTAGGATCGGCTGGAAGCTAGGGGCTAGACACTAATGAGTAAAACTACTCGAGAAGTGCAAAAGTCAGGGAAAAATACCAAAAATAAAAAGCTTCAAAAGTCATATTTCTGTGTGAACAAATTTTCAAGAGTATAAAGTTACAAACAAAAAAAACTGGGATTAAAAAATTTAAGCATAGATTTCCAAAAAAGTAAGAACTTTAAGAAGCCACAATTTTCAAAGGAGGAAGTCAAGGAAAGAGTATGAAATTGTGGAGTAAATTAAATTCGGACACATACAATTATTCCAAGAATGTGCAATCCGAGAGTAGGAATTCCGAACGTAAAAAATCGGCAAATTCCATAAAAATAGAGTCTGAAGAGTAAAATTTTAAAACTAGGAATAGGATGGCCAAATCTATCAAAACTACTATGTGGAGAACTTCAAGACTATGAAATTTAAGTAAAAAACAGCTATAGCTGTTCCGAAAAGGGTAGATTTCTTCAGGCGCAAGATACTCTTAAAAGAAAAAAATTATTCCACATTTTTTCAAGACTTGATTGCAAATCTCAAAAATTCACCTACTTCTCCTCATTTCTTTTAATTAGACCGTTGAAATATCATCGTTTCAAATCGTAGAAGTAAGTTTTTAAATTAGTGTGAAAATAACGTATCAGCACTTAACATAAATAACACGGAACATCTGGAATGACAACATAAAACACTCATAAAAACGTCAATTCTCCAAATATGGTGACATACAGCATGAAATCTGACAGCTCGATTCGAATAAAGATTAGTTGCGTGTGTTTTTTAAAGGCCATTCAATAAATCCGATCCAAATTCCGGGATATTATTATAATTTTTCATCCGCTGGATTTTTCCAAACAAGAGTTTGCCAAGAAGTTGCTAGAATGACGTAAGTATACGTAGGTACGAAGTACTGCTTCAAATGGGACATTTATAGAAAAACAGCTCTGCATTGTTGTACTTTACACAAAAGGAAGGACGTGTTCGTAATAATATGTGAAAGAACGGAATTTTTATCTCGAGATCTCTCTCTGGGAGACCGACCGACTTTTAGGCTACGTGAAATAAGCGCCAGTAATTACGTACGTAGTAATTATAGTTAACTAGATGGAGAATGTGGAGCCAATATTGTCCTTAAGGGGGACATGAATGTTAATTTACAAACATTTGCCGTAGTGGTTAGCAAATTGGCGATATGTTAATGGACTTGTAAATTACAATTTCTGTGCTTACCTACCAATTATTATATTCTGTGACTAATTTTTATTTTATTTTTTTCTTACAATGAGCCGGTTGGCCTTGGAATTTCTTTTTGTTTGAGGATTATAACCTCGACATTGAATTAGCATTATGGAAATAATGATAATTATTCTATAAATTCGAAAATAAATAAATCAATAAAACTATACTAGATTGTAAATAAATTAATCCTAAAATATTCGACATTTATTCACAATTCAAAAAAAAATTATTTTGCATATTATTATTATTGCAAAAAGTTGTTTCTTTAATCCGAAGATGACCCCGAAGTCAGATAAATTTGCTAAACTCTGATTTAGAAGTAAGCAGAACATGGACATAAGGTCATAAGGGGGGGTCTATACCCCCCCTCCAACTGACCCCGACAGTGCTAAACATGCGCGCGCCGCATGACAGAATAATGTTGGCAAGTTTTGTAGAATATAATTTTTGGTTTGCTTTTTGTGTTTCCGTTTATCGAGAGTTTACGTTAGTTTGTAAATTGTTATTAATAATATATCATAGAAATAAAATTGTTAATAAATTCAATAGATATTTATTTTGGCCTTATATACTATTATTATAATAAACGTAAAGTATATATACTGGAAGCATTTGAAATTCATAAACATTTAAAAACTGTACCTTTAGTGAATGAGCAAAATAATATTTTACATTCGCCATTACTAGAAATTTTGGAATAGAAATCAAGTCATCTGCAAGTATAGATAACCAAGATCAAGTCATCAAGCTTTATTGTTCTTACAAAATACCACCTGTTTAATTATAATTTGCTTTTGATATTGATGTGCAAATGCGTTGAAATGCCTATAAGATTAAAATAAATACCTGTTGAAATTATTAAATATTTTATTTACAACATATTAACCTTTATAAGCCCAACTGGGGTTGGGGTGCAACATGACCCTATGCGGTATTTTAAATGTATATTATTAGTTACTGATTCAATCATGCTGGGAATTTATATTATTGTTCTTAAGGTATTCTATTATAGTCTTACATTTACTACATTGATTCAAAGTTTTTAAAAGTACTTTTATAAATTTATTTTGTCGTGATTTTTCCACCTCAGCTCAACAATCTCCTTCACGATCTCAGGGTTGGTGTGCTACCTTTGTAATAGCAAAAAAGCTGAAGTGTTAACTTTGAGTAGACTTTCCCGTACTAAATATTAGTACTTGTCGTACCCTACGACGTCGCATACCGTATAAGAATAGTAAGAACGGAACCGCTTGTTCTACAGCTAATTAGATGCGCTTCGGATTTCGGACTAAAAATGGATAAAAATGGTTTATTTAAAAGGTTATCAAAAGTATGCAAAGAATGAAATAAAATTTTTTAACTAGAGCGAATTGATAGGCGTAGTTAAAATCACGTAACTGCCGGAAAACGCGTTATTGATATTAAAAAGTATTGTTTTTTTCCCTACCTTATAAAATAGTTGAAAATTCTTGCTAATCTTAATAAAATACCTTGAAATAGTCTATCGAACTGATAAAAGTTTATAACAATCGGCGTTGGCGTTTTTGAATAAATAATTAATCAATTGCAATTTTTTTTTAAATTCTTGAAAGGCGTCAATAAAATTTGGGAGATTAGTAAAAAACAAATTTTTAGTTCACTGCAAGCTCTATCGGCTCAAAAAGTTTAAAAGAAATTGTGTAGGCAGTTTTGGAAAAATATTTTTTTTTGTAAATTTTTTAAATTATTTTACTTCATCCTATACTACCCACAAAGGGCTCTCAAACAAGCTGTAGCAGATCCCGATCAGACAACTACTTTTTAAGTAACGGCCTAATTAACGTCGAGATATTCAAAAAGTTCTTCTCTCAGATCCTGTAATCAAATATTCAATTTTTTTTTGATAAAAACGCTACCAAGAAAACATGTTTAACTTCCATTTCCGGTTTTCGATTTTTCTGAAAAGCTTAGCTAGAGCTAAAATTTTCGATGTACATCTTGATTTAAAATTTCATCAAAATCGGTCCAGTTTTTTCGCCTGTAGAGGCGTCACTCAGCCACACACACACTCACCCACAGACAGACATTTTTTAAAAATAATTTTCTGTTTTTTGACCCCTAAAACGTGTATTTCCGTTAAAACGTAGATTTCGAACATTTTGGTTTAATCAATACTTCTCTATACCGAAGGTATGGGAAAATGAAAAGATAGGAAAAGTACACAATATTGAAATCAGTGCAACAAATTTGATTGTGTACAACACTGTAAAACACAGTTTGTGAAAAATGTTCTAATTAAGTCAAACACGATAAAAACTTCGTAATCGAGAACTAATGCTTGTGTTCAGTAAATATGCATTTTTTTGCTTTTGTAATAAAAAAATTTCCATTAAACAAATAAACAAAAATGCTGACCGCTTATGCATTTATCAACACTATTACCACAAAGTTTATAATTGGGGTGCATTTGCACCCCACTTTATTGGGTACGTAGGTAAGATTACGTTAGACCCATGAAGGTCTAAACTTCAACATACTCAAGCTAGAACTTATTAATAAATTGTATTTTGTCCAGTTTTTCTGTGAAAATTTTTAGGCAACCTCTGTTAGCAAATAAAAAATAATTTTAAATTTAAATAGTGTTGTTTACACTCGTTTTCAAAATGCCACAACACTTTTACTAAAATAATATTTCCGGCTCATCTTCACGAAGTGTATGAAATTTGACTTACTGTCTGATAGCCCCCCCCCCCTCGCCCGAAACAATTAATATGACCGCTTCCTAATTCCACATCTCGTGGGCTGTTTCCTTTTTCATCTTTTTTTTTTCATACAAGGGTGAATATGCAGAGGAGCCGACCTAGGAAAATTCCAAAATTGGAGTAGTAGGCGGGAAGGGGGGGGGGGGGGGTATATTGGGTAACTTTAAAAAAGGCAATCCCTTTTGAGCGAACTTAGAACGAACATCTATTCTGCCATATGTTCAAATAAAAATACATACGAGTTGGCCGTAGAAAATAAAATTACATGCTTTGGAATTAAACAAACAAAACATAAATGTCACTTAAATTTTTTAGGTTATGTTTGTCAGTTGTAGTGACACTGACAGAGTGACGCCATACAGTTAATGAATTCTAAAGCATGTAAAGACAGTAATTTTATTTTCCATGGCCAACTCGTATGTATTTTTTATTTAAACATACTGTATAACGCCGACGTAAAAAAATGTCCCGATTATGCATTGTCTGGCAGCAAATATTATTTTTCGAATAATGCATTAGGCTACAAATTCTAAGACGTATGTTTTCCCAAAGAACGTACAAGAGAAGATAATTGCGTTTAAATGGTGGCAAGTGATTTTTGTTCGAATTCCGACGTAGGTTATGTTATTTTTGGAAAAACACACCACTTTAGAATTTATAACGTAGCGTAGAACTCGAAAACTAATAGTTTCGTAGCCGGAAAATGCAGAAAGGGTCTAACGTCCAGGTTTTTTTTTATAACAATTGTTGGTTATTCAATAAATTATATTCAAGAACGTGTTTTCCGTATAAATATTTTAGATATTTAAATATAACAAACTTGTTAAATAATTTATACATTTTTTTTCTGAAGTCTAATTATCTACCGTTTGGGGACTTTTAATAAAAATTAAAATCGTTCTCGTGTGCCTTGAATTAACTGCTATTTTTCGACCTCCCCAAGCAACCATTCAGTACACTTTTTAACGGGCAAAAAAAAGAGTCGTTGAAGGATATTTATATCTATTTCGGTCGGGCTGACGCAGAAATTGAAAACTTTTTAACAGGTATAAATTCGTGCCGCGAGCAAGAGAACAACAACAGTGATAACGACGTTAATGCATTAATTTATAGCTTTAATAGTGCTTCTCTTCAAACAAAAAATAGACCTTAATGAAATTCCTGGCGTGCCTCCGCATCCCATGTGCTGCACATGTGGTTAATTTCTACGGGTATCGCAATCTTATGAGGACCTATATTTGATTGAAAGGTATTTTCCACTTTAACGAACGATTTTAAAATACCCACTAACGCCTACGACGACGTTCTCTTAACGTGTTTGTGCATATAACGTGTCCAGGACCGTATGTGGATTGTGATTAATATGCGGATGGGCCGCCCCAGAAATTGAATTGGAAAAAGTAGGGGAGAGTAGGTTGCGAAATCAATATTTAATATTAAAAAAGTAATAGGCAGTTGAAGTTCTGAAAAATTTGACCCCAAATTTGGTGGAACGGTTGAAAAGCAGAGCCAGATTCACCGCAAACGTAAAACAACTGCAATATCGGGCACCTATCAAGAAAAGCAAATGGAAACGAGCACCTAATAATAATAATAATATAAATAATAATATAATGCGTCAAGTTAATACGTTCTAAAGCGTATGTTTTTTTAACTATGAACTCGATATAATTGTGGAAAGCTTTTCACTTGAATACGACTCTGTGCACGGCGTGCGTATTTCGTGCAAGGAAGACGTATGAGGGCCATTTAAATTCTGTGGCCCATGTACTCGTATTTCTCTTCTTAGTTGTTTGTACCTACCTACCACGAGAGTTGGTAGCAAATTATTCCTGAATATTGCGCATAAATTGAGGAAGAACTAAGTGCTGCCCACCTCTTTTCCCCATTACAACATTAAAATTAAAAATAAACTATCGTCCTCCGGAGAGTTGGTGAGCAAAAAATGCGACAAATTTAATTTCTTTATAAGTTCAGTGATTGTTGTCGGTTCGGTTATTTTTAGCCTTCCTAAAAGTTCAAAGTCCAACGAGATGTATTGTGAAATATGATCGTTTTGCATAATGAGATCAGCTGGTTTTGTTTAGGTTCGCAAACTCGGAGCTCTGCAATAGAGCTTAAATTGCTATTTTCGCGAAGGTATAAAGTTGTAAATGTTTCGTCAGTGATTTGGCGAAAAATGTAACAACAAAACGACTTCCCTGTTGGCACACGTCGCGATGGACATTTATAGGTTATTAGAAATACATATGCGATACAC
Organism: Ctenicera cuprea; assembly: GCA_958336395.1. NCBI lineage: Eukaryota > Metazoa > Arthropoda > Insecta > Coleoptera > Elateridae > Ctenicera > Ctenicera cuprea. The sequence goes on along the minus strand of OY284495.1, from coordinate 28,209,372 downwards.
AAAAGCAGTTTTGTTACAAAGATGTGAACACATAACACGCACACCTACGTGTAAATCTTGGGAAACGAATAATTAGTTAATTTTTTGTTGGAATCGCCAGACCTTATACCAGACAGAGTTGGATAGCGAAAAAGGTCAATGCTGCGTGTCCATATTAGACTTATTTTCGATTTGGTAACCTTCAACGAAAATAAATCAGTTCTAGTTTATCTTGATCAAAACTGAAGGTTTATTTGTAATTATGTAAATTTTAGTTTTTTTTTAAGAATTTAAGGAACGTACAAAAAAGATCGAAAATATTCAAATCTTGAAGGTCAAGAGTTCAGAATTATAAAAATATTTTTGACTATCATCATCAGGTACGGATTGGCCCACTGGAACACAGGACATTGCTCGGTGGCCTGGTCACGAACTGGATCCTGCTGTACTGGCTAAAAAAATAAACCATAAATGGAATTTTGTAAATATGAGCACATGATGGAATTACATCAAATCGGTGTATTTTCAAACTGACAATAAGTACCTTCTTTTATTGGGTATTTGTTTTTGCAAAAAATTAGTTTTGAAAAATGCCTCGCAGTTTTTTTAAATTTTGTGGACGTATAGAGCTAGGGATTTGTTTTTTTACCTTAATTCTGTAATATATGACATTTTAAATTGTGTATTGCTCAATGAACGGGGGCTAGTAAAAGTAAAACTTTAGGGACAGTAAAACAAAATTCTAAGCTCGTTTTTTTAGCTGCACTAAGATCTAGGGCGATGTTACACGCAGTGGCGTAACGCAAAAAGTAAGACCTCCCCCGAAAACTTTTACAGCCCCCCCCCCCCCCAAATTAAAAAGAAACATCTAAGGTTAACAGTCACATACCAGAGTTTTAATTTAATATTTTAAACATTACTTAAACTCTAAAACTCTAGCAGCTAAAGCTTGCCTTATTATTGTTATTGATACTCTTGTGCGTAAAAACACAGTTTTGTCTATTAACAACCAACTACAATTACATTTCAAATATTTAATTAGCTGAGCCCGTGGACTACGCTCCACACATTTCTCCTAATAAAATTGTTAGAAAAAATGTATTAAAAGTAAGCCGTGTCAAACATCTTATTTCCTCACGACAGCTGAGGCGAGTTTGAACGCAGGTGGAAGGGGATGAATGAGTGACAGGTCGGCTGCGCACGCAGGCAGTCGAGCAGAAAGTTGTCAAAACGAATATCGGCGTTTAATATATAGATTAGAGTAGCTCCTGGGCTAAGTTATTAATAAATGTCGGACACCGCTCCGTGCTGCGTATATGCCCTTCGACAGCGGGTTGGCGACTGAAGCTAGATGATCAGCTCGAGGTCCGTGTGCTCCCACCACAAAAACTGTGACAACGACTTTTCTGCTTTTAATATACAGATACATGTGCGTTTACGATTGAAAACGAACTAATTATTTCTAAAACTATCTAGTTATGTTACTTACATGGAGATATTTATGCTTTTATTTAGTCTACCGATTATCGAAATGACTCGTACAATGACCGTGTATATATTTTGTTCAATTTTATCTTTTTAGTTTTTGACGGCCACTGGTCGCCCTTGGCCCTTTAAAGGCTTGAGCCCCCCGCGGTGCGGGGGTCGCGGGGGAAGTTTGTTACGCTACACGCTTCTTCACTTGGCGTTTTTTTTTAAATTCCAAACTACCAATTTTTTTTATTTAAACAATGAATATAGTAGTTTTTATGTTTTGGTCAGTGTTTCGGTAAGGGAAACATATTTTTAGGCACTTTAGTAATGGATATGTTTCTAAAATTGCTAGTTATGAACTGGCGAGCGGTATAATCTCAGCTATTGAGTCGTCTATACACCCTAACATATTTTTTTTTAAGTTTGTGCAGGGGTGATAATTCTAACCTCCAATCGTTCAAAATTTTAAAAATCGATTGGAAAATTTTACAAATCCTTGAAGTTTTTGCACGATTTCACTCTGCACTATACGCAACTTCTCCCTCATCATCACTCCCTACTTTTTTAACCACCTTCCCACTCCTTCCCAACCTACACCACATCACGGCGGAAGTAGGAATTGGTGGGGCAGAACGCGAAACCTAATTGGTCGAGAAATCTATATTGCATATATTTGTGCATACTTCTTGCTTCCTCCTTCTCCCTTTAATGGAGGGGGGGGCTTTACCGCGGTAAAAGTTTTCTACGTTTTCTATGTAATCACAACAAATTTTCTCAAGTTGAGAGTTAATAAAATTTCTTATCCACCGATATGACGCCGTAAATTTCGAACCATCCCCACTTTTTCCCTCACTTTCACCTAGTTGCGGTTTAAGTAGAGAGGGGATTTTGCACATTTCTAGACGTGGTATAAGCTTAGCTGTTGAGTTATCCATGGATGGTCCGATTTCAATGAGCTTTGGAATATGGGGGTGTATCAAAAATTCATCAGGGAAATAGGCTTTTAAAAAAAATCTGAAACATGAATTGTAAGTTAAGATATGTTTTTTTTGGTAGCAGTTTTCGCGGAAAGCGAATTTTATAAATCTGAAAACTGAATTAGATTAAACACCTTAAGGCGAATCGAATGCTATTTCTTTAACCTTCTAGCTTTAAAAGCGGCTGCTACGATATTTTGAAAATTTTGACTTTAACGCTTTACTAGTACTCAAAAACAATTGAACAGATCGGGTTCAAATTTTTTATCGTAATAGCCCTTTAAGAGACAAAATGTTACTGAGCACAAACATTTTTAAAAAACTAAATGAATTGTAAAATATTTTCAAAATTTGGAAAAATTTCAAACAAATATTGCTCTAAAATTCGGCACAATCTTTTACAGGCTAATAATAGAGCTGAATATGGGCTACAAATTAGTTTGGGTTCCAGCTCGCAATATTCTCTATGACGCCTTATATAAATTTTTGAAGATTTTGAATTTTACGCTTATTTACTCAAAAACAAGTTATCTAACTGGGATAAAAATTAATCTTGTGAATTTCCTTGGGGTATGCAATGCTACAAGCTATGAGAACTTTTAAAAAACTATTGAAACTTTGAAGTGAATAAAAAATCAAAATTTTGTCATTTGCAAAAAAATATTGCTCAAAAGGTGGCTACACGATTTTTTTTCAATTTTGTAGGCTTGGGGATGAGCTTCAATTTGGTTCGTGCCCCAGTCTGTTATTTGTTTTTCTGGCGCTTTCTGTGATTTTTTGAAAATCGCAAATTTAATAAACAGATGACGATAAATTCTGTTTAAGCTAAATTGCTCGTTAGTGGTAGTAGGATTAGATTCGCAACTTAATTGCTAGATGCAAAGATTAGATGAGCTAATTTGCCTCTCTTACCTAAATTTTGGAGGACGAATTTGTTTTTCTGTTTTTATTTTTTTTAATACCAATGAATCTTTTTTTCTAAAAAATAAATGTTTTTTTTTCTTATAAAAAAACTTGAAAAAATGTTAGCTTTCCAAATACAATAAGACACTATTGGGCGCTAATCGAGCGGGCGGCTTTAAGTGATGCGAACCGGATTAACGTTGTAACGCTGAAGCAGCCGCAAGCAGTGAAGTGGTAGCTATGGTATAGCTCGTTGTGACTGCACGTCATACGTCTTTTTCTTTGCACGACCGTTACCTACAAAACGTGTTGCATTTACGTTTTGCGGGATAATATCAATATGGGTTTGTATCGCCATCTATTGCTGTGGGTCTAGAAAGTGGTGCGTAAATACTTTTAAACATAGGAAAAGTGAAGACTGTTTGGTGGAGAACCTGCGACGCCACTGGTGTTCTAAAATATCTCTCTGGAATATTTCGAAAAGAGCGGATTTTACAAGATGAACGCAAGAATATTTTTTTCTAACACTGGTGGTGCCTCAATTTTCTTTACCAAAAAGCGGCTTGGTACTCCACTGCGATGTCACCAGTTATTAAATAAAAATTGCAGTTTAAGGCGAGCTTCTTGCTACTTGTTTCAGAAGAAGACATCCAACATTTTATTGAAATATCTCAAACCGTTTCTGAAATATTGAAAAAAAAACCAATGATTTTGAAAACATTTTAAACACACTATATCTCCCAAGGGATGCATTTCCGGACCCATGTTAGGTAAAACCTTTCTTTATAATTTGGTGGAAAAAAGCGATTCTAACTAGGAATGTACTGAATATTGATTTTGACCACTGGCCGGATACCGAATATTCGTCCAGTCTCTGACGTCCTAATATCAAATATTCGGCCTACTATTCGGCGAATAATTGGCTAAGTATTAGGCCAAATATTCGGCCGCATACCGAATATTAGACCAATTACTCGGCCAAATATATGCGTTCAAGTACCAAATATTAGGCCAACTATTCGGCTAAAACTGAATATTACCTAACTTGAGCCAATTATTCAGCCATGTGCGTGGATAATAAATGTGTGAGTTAATTGCTTTACATAAGCGGAAAGGCTACCGAAATTATAAATTGGTTTTAGTGTATTTTATTCTTAATTATACCATCAAAATTTAAAAAAAAATGCAACGCAGTATTGTTTTCATCAGGGTTGGCATGCAGAATATCACATGTAAAATATACTAATTATACATGGTTATTCTGCTATAGAATATTAAAATCTTTTTCTGCATATTCTACATGTAGAATAATACCGAAGCATAATGAAACACTGTAAAACCTAAAAAGAAAGAAATTTCCTTGTCGATTTATTCTTCGTGAAGAGGCGGCTATAAGGGTGTTTCAGACTTCGTACCGGGGTCTTAAGTCCCTCTTTAGCCGAGAAAGGCTGGCAATGATGAGCTAGACCAAGGGATTTGGATAAAGGATGATTTCCGTGGATAGTACTGTCCCTGTATTCACCTTGTGGGTCTAGAAAACCACGGAAAACCCTGAGCCTGGACAGCCGGCCGGGTCAGGGAATGGAACCCAGGCCTCCTGAAAAGAAGGTGGACGCGCTTACCGCAACTCACCTTTCTTGGTTTTAAACGTAAATGAACACGTATACATTTTAACAAGTGCCTCCCCTACACCAAAATAAAATAATTTAATATTGATAAATTAAAATTTAAAATATCTCAAAATAGTAAAAAACTAGAAATGTAAAATAATTGCGACCAGTGCTGGAATTATGATTGGGCGTGCGGTACTTCCGCCCCAGACGTAGCGATTTGAAGGGGTCAGTTTTATTGCATAATTTTTTAAGGAGCCACCTGATTTGTCGTTTGGTAGCTGCTGACAAATACAAACATTTTGCAGTGCGGTACGTTTGAATAAGTATTAAAAAAAGCGGCGCGTTCGTACCGTTGGATAGTTGCAACTATGCACACACACATTCACCTAAATAGTAAAGTGAACACAATGATTGTATGCAAATGTTTTTCTAGAATCTATTTGAACACACCTTACATATTCTACATATTTTGCATGTATAATACCAGTTGTATTTAAGATACATATTCTACATATTATTCTACATGTTCTACGTATTCTATACACTTTTCTACGTGTAAAGTTACAACTCTGGTTTTTACTGTAGTACCTACACAAAATGCCGAATATTCACCGAATATTCGGCAGACTTGAAAAATTCTTCGGCTCATCCGAATATTCGGCAAGCTCCAAAAAATGGCCGAATATTCGATCAATCTCTAATCCTAACAGTAGCGGCCACCAATTAATTAACACCTTGTTGAATTAGATGAAGGTTTGAGAAACAATAAAAAAATTGTTAAGACTACTGTCTTAAATATTTAATATTCCTTTTTTATCTAGAAGTAACAATGTCGCCCATTTCAAAGAATTTTCTGCAATTTGGTTTTATAAGAAATTTTCTTCAAATTGTAAGGAAATGCTAGAATATACACTGTGTCCATAAAGTAACCCCCCCCCCCCCTAACTAACTTTTAAACGACTTAATATTTTACTAAAAAATTTGGTGTGCTTTAATGGGAAATTAAATACCATTTTTTAGCTCATAATTAAATAATGTATCATTCAAAATGGCGGCTGGGCGCCATTTTGAATTTTTTTTTAAATAGAAAGGGGGGTCGAGTGACACCTCATTTGAAAGGTCTTTTAGTTCTGCGTCTGATCCTAGAGTTTCAAAGAAAAACATTTAGCCATAACAAAATGACAAACGTTTGAAGTAAAGAAGTCTATTAAAAAAAACTAAGAATTAAAGCAAAAACAAATGAAATTAAGTGTTCGAAATGTTCACCATTCACTTCTTGGCACATAAAAAGTCGGTTATGACATACCTGCCTTACATTTTCATAAGATTCTGGAGTGATATTTCTGCAAACTTCTGTAATGCGTTTTTTTACAGAAATGTCACTCCAGAAACTTGTGAAAATGTAAGGCAGGAATGTCATAACCGACTTTTTATGTGCCAACAAGTGAATGGTGAACATTTCGAACACTTAATTTCATTTGTTTTTGCTTTAATTCTTAGTTTTTTTTAATAGACTTCTTTACTTCAAACGTTTGTCATTTTGTTATGGCTAAATATTTTTCTTTGAAACTCTAGGATCAGACGCAGAACTAAAAGACCTTTCAAATGAGGTGTCACTCGACCCCCCTTTCTATTTAAAAAAAAAATTTCAAAATGGCGCCCAGCCGCCATTTTGAATGATACATTATTTAAGTATGAGCTAAAAAATAGTATTTAATTTCCCATTAAAGCACACCAAATTTTGTAGGAAAATATTAAGTCGTTCAAAAGTTAGTTAGGGGGGGCGGTTACTTTATGGACACAGTGTACATTAGCTTGTACCTGTTTGCGTTACAAAAACACAGCTTGCTATCTAAATTGTGAATACTTTGTTATCTTTCTGTACCTTTTAATTAAAGCTATTATTGTCTTTCTTTAATTATTAAGTTTCTCATAATGTTTTTCTTTGTTGCAGGTGAGTACTTCATACTTCTCGCATATTATTGCTCTAAAAACCGGGTCAGGTAAGACACCACATGTTGTAAATGAGGCAATTCAGAACGTATTTCGGAACAAGGGCGATGATAATGCAACTGGAGGTTCTAAAATAATTCACATTAACAACCGTTTGACGTAAACCGAAACTGCATGATGCACAACTTCGAACACAACACGTGTGTTTCTAATAAAATATTTCTATCAAGTAGTGTGACGTAAATGAACGGAAATACACACATGCAACATGCATCAATCACCGGATAATTTAATCAAATTCCTATTTTACAGAACTACTATACATAAATATTGCTTCTCGATTGTTTTTTTGATACCCTAAGGAGAATTTCTTTGAGAATAGAATGTAAGTAGGCGATCATAAGACGAAAAGCGTATCCGCAGGAAGTTAATAATCGCAATATTATTATTTATTAAGTAACGGAAACATAACATTAGAGTCGGTATAAAAGTAGAGTAACTCAATATTGCGGAAAATGAGTCTTTCGGCTCATGCTTCCGCTGTTAGATGTTTATTCTTAACCCCAGCTAAGTAGAATCCAATTACTCTTAAGGCGGTGTAAACACCCACCCTCCGTTGTGTTGTGGTGGGGTTATGCAAACGTTTCCCTCCCGCCTAAACAACTCTCAGGAATTCCTTTGATGAAAAGCAGTTCCTTTGGATGCGATCATAAAAAAATCTGCGTTATTCGACTAGAAGGAAGAGGACGAGGTAATGCGTCCTCTGTATTCATAAACCGAGACCTCGCCATCGGACTTCATCAATGTTTCAGCTCGTGCCGACGGTGCTCCCCTGAAAGTTGTCAGTGTTTCAGAACGAGACTTTTATTTAGGAAGTTTATTGCTCTTTTCTCTCGTTTTTAGTCTAGTTGGAGACGAGTTTAGGCTTCTACTTACGACCTTTTGATGAATTATTAATACGCTAATTTTTTTCCAAAAGTTTGTGCCCTCGTTTTCGCTCTCCAGAAAGTTTGTTCATAATTTTTTCAGACATTTTTATGTTTACCTTTGGAAAATAAACGTACTTTGAGAAGGAGAACTAATAAAAGTTGTTTTTAAGGTGTTAATTTTTTGGAGCTTCTTTTATAAGGAAATTTATGGAAGTCGTGGGTTTTCAGGCACTAATTATAATAGAGAAACTTTCAGCGGTGAATTCAGCACCTTTGAAAAAGAAAACGGTGAAAGGGAGCGTTTTTGAATATTTCAAGCAAAAATTATTAGCGGTTGTGATGTTATTTTCCCAGATTTGTTCTTTCAACTTCAATATTTCATGAGGTGATTATTATACATAAAGTAATAAGAATAGTTTTTTTGGCTTTCAAGATGGCGCCCTTTTTCAATCGGAAATTGGCATTGCAACGTTATGTTCGCGGTTCCACCGGACATCATCAGGGTTGCTCTCCATTTTGGAATCTTGAACACAACATGTGTCTTCCAAATATCGGATTTTTTGTGGAATCTGAAAGCTAACAGTTGTGTTACCGATCCCACATCCCATAAGGAAGCAACCCTGAAGATTTTCCTTGGAACCGAGTGGAAATTTCTGGTAAGATGTGGTGCCGGAAGGTACGAAGCTAATCTAAGTTAGTCATGTTTTAGCTGTTTCAGGATTTTACACGTTTTGAAATTGCTCGTCTTCAAAATTTGTGTTTATACAGTTTATTTGAATTTATTTTTAAAAATAAATTTTGCGATTTTAATGCCTCTTCGTCATATCGCGTAAGCTATAATAAGATTAAGTAGAATTTCGTCCGTAAGTCAAAACCACCGTTCGTTCAGGAAAATCTCCCAAAATTAACGACCCACAACTCTCTAAATCCCATCAGGATCAGACGTTAAGCTAGATTTTCCCGAAAATCCATGTACAATTAATTAAGATCGGTCGTTTGCAGATGAGAGATGCGGCACGGACATCTACAAGTGTCAGCGCTGTAGTATTATGATCGGTGGTTGTTCGCTGGAACCGAGCCAAACTCCAAACGTAATGAAGCCAACCACTATCAATGGCCCATGGCTCGTATTATGCCAGCTAAAATAAAACTATGATGTCAAATGGCTTCCAGATAGCCGGACAGATAGTTTATCAGAGCGTTATTGTGGGAATTATGAGGGCATACCGCCGCGTTTAGAATCCCTCCGTTTTCCTTGTTTTCATTCATCTCTGATGATGGTGATGAGAGAAGTGATTAGCGGAATTATTGTCGGATGACGTGTTGGCTTATGTAACTGTGACAATTTGTGCTGATTGATGACCGAGAGACTCGTAAAAATATGCGAGTTCTATATTTGTAAATTAGGGCCAAGTAATCAATCGATCCATCAATCAATCAATAGTGTTCCGGATGTTTATTTGTCAACAGTGAAAATAGAACAAAATTTTTTTAGATTGCCAAACAGAGTGTAAAATTCCAACTTGTTCATGGCTTTGTAAACAAATTTATGATTTTGTTGTACATTTGAAAACATGGATTGTTTGCAATTGTCATGAGTACAATCACAAAGTTGATAATTTTTAATTACAAGAGCTTTTACGTTTTTAAATTTCCCTTTTGCTAAAGCAGGATAGAAAAAAAAATTATGCGAAGGGATAGATTAGGGCAAAACTAGGTTTGACATTCTGTCCCCACTCTCTATACTTGACCCCCTCTTCAATCAGAAAGAGTAAGGGAAGAGTAAAAAAGGTGAGGAGTCATGGGGGAGCCAAGAAACGTGCAGAAAACATTCGTGTAAGAAACTCAATTATTTGGAAAATTTTGCAAAAATTGTTTTGTTTATACAGGAAATTTAGAAAGCCTTATCAAATTACTCTCATTTTACCGGGATAGGAAAGAAATAAGGGTAAAGTCAGGCTTACTGATTACTGACCAAATGGGATTTATAATATTCTGACCTTCCCCCTTAGGTAAAGGTGGCGAAGAATTGGAAGAAAAAATAGAAAAGTAGAATGCCATGAGAATGGCTAATTGCGTATAGTAAAAGAAAAAACATGTTAAACTTAATTGGTCCAAGGATTTCTGCAGAAATTTATGATTTTGCTGCTTATTGGTAATTATGAAGGAATAAAGAATTAATTATATTGAAGTTTTTTTTTTCATAACAAACAGTTGTCTACTAAATTTGATAGATTTATCCATACCTGCTTATGGGAGAACGGGAAGAACAAGAAAGTACAAAGCGACATTGACCAATTGGGTTTTACATTCTGTCTTTTCCCCACCCTCTTCAAACATGACTTGGAAAAGTGGAGAAAGGATATAAAAATAGGGAAGGAGTCGAGAAGTACCAAAGAAGTAGTGGGGGGTGAAAAAGCAACGATGGAATAGAGGAGTAACACTACATGGGGAAGGGGCTCCGCGGAAAAGTGGAGAAAGGGTATAAAAATAGGGAAGGAGTGAGGAAGGGGTCGAAGAGTACCGAATAAGTAGTGGGGGGGGGGGGGGGGTGAAGAGTAACGATGGAATAGAGAAGGGTTCGAAAAGTAGGACAAAATGGGGAAGGGGTGGAAGAGTGAGGGAAAGGAGAAATTGCGTATAGTAGACAAAGAATTCCTGCAAAAATTCAAGAACTTGGAAAATGTTTCTTTTTAAATAAGAAAAATTGTGAATTTCGTTGTAAAAATTAATTTTTCAATAATTAATGGTTGTCTTTTGTCAAAAAAGTCATTCCTGGAGAAACCTATCTAAAATATTTTTATTTATATTATTTCCCGAGTTCCACACGCTGAACTCCCTATTTTCAGTAAAATCAACTATTATTGCCAGTGTTCAAGAGTTTTCTATTTAAAATAATTTACTTTCGAGGATATCCCAGAAGTGAATAAAAAATCAATATATTTTTCAGATGCACAACCTGGGTATTTCACTTAATTAATAATATTATGACATCAAAATGTCAAAATTCGCATTTCTTACTGATCCTAAATAACAGTTTTCAAATTGAGGCATTTTAGTGTCTGTAAAACGGTGTTATTCAAATGAAGATGTCTCACTGTAGCGGCTGTCACATTCCCCCCTGTTTTATAGAGTTCTAACGATTTAATTCGAAATAATTAAGTGCTAAGCAAACAAATGTTAGTTTATTCAGATTAGACGGTCCACTTCTCGCCTTTCAAGTGCACATTTCACCAGTGCTCTGGTCACTAAATTAACTTAATTAAGGAGAACGGCGAAATAGTATAGTGTTTAGGTTTCTGGTTTGCCTTCCTCCACGTCCCCTGGGCAAAAATCCGGCCATCTCGGGGATTAGGGAGACGGTGTGGGAAAAGGGTGACTGCTCGGGCCCTCCGAACAGAGAGAGTACATTTGTGATTGTCTTTAGAACTAAATAGTGAGTTGAGCGCCAACTTTGTACGACGAGACTATTTGTCTTCGTTGTGTAATAATAATGTAATCCTCGGGGAGTCGAGACTACGGCTTATCAGCCTTTTAACGTAATAAACGTGCGTATTCAGAACTACGTACAGAGAACTGAAAATCCTGAAGAACTGAAAACCCCAGGAAAAGATAATTCATCACTTTTCCCTTTGTCCCCTGACGTCGCTTTTTTTCTTTCTTCTCGAACTTCGATTTTAACCAAGTGCACTTCTTAAAACTTTTGTGTATAATATCATTGACTTTATATTCATACATTGGCCAAGCCCATATAAAAATTGTAGCACTACAAAGGTCGTTCTCAAGATACTCTTTAAGCGAAAATCGTTTGTTGAAGGGTCGCATTGTGGAGGTCGTGCCACTCTGTTTAACATGTATACGCTGATTAGCTTTTTATTTATGGATTGGCAACACCCATATAAATATGGTGCCAATTCAAAAATCTTCTTTGAAGTATTACAGAATTTATTAGCAAAGTATTGACATTTATTGGTTGAGTGCTACAAGTCTGTGTGTGGAAGTCATGGCAGTCATTGTAATGTGTGTACGCTCATCGACGTTGTATTAACAGATTGACAAAGCCCATTTAATAGGAATACTTACTTCAAAGAGACAGTGGAGACTTGAAGTAAAAGTACTACCATCTGTTGGTTGACCGCTTCACGCTTGTGTTTGGAGGTTGTGCCAATCTGTTTATCGCAAAATCAATGGTACGAAGAGCAGCAAAATCCCAATTGATTTCTCTAGTGGAAAAATCTGTCCTTTTGTGGTAAATGCAGTGGTCTGGAGTGGCGGTTAATGTAACCGCGACGTCCAATACGATTGCGAACAGGACTTTGGTCGTCTTATTGAGTTTCCAACTCGAGAATTCTCAGGATTCTCTCCAGGGGACGCGACCCCTTCCTGGACATCCACTTACATCATCCCCTTGCACATACTGTACTCTTAAAGAGGCGCACAAATGATGACCAGGAGCCCGAGTTCGACTGGAACGTTGGCGTGCGCCCGAAAATATTTACACATGCAAAAATACACACGCACGACCTTGCGTGACGTTTTGGTCGTGCCAGTCTACATGACTACAAAGATTTCTTGTTTGTTTTTGATAAGCTCCGATACACAGCAACAATTACAATTATATCTCTTGTCTGAGAGAAAATATACAAAGCGAAATGTTTTCCTACTTACTGTTAATAGATGTTTTGTCATCTTGGAGTAATTGTTAAATTTTCAAGGTCAATTGATACATTTTGTAAGTTGTATCTGAAAACAGAGCCGTACTGGAAATGTTTTTAAATATAGCTAACCAGGAATTGGGTTTTCTAATATTTATAAATTTTTAGTTGTGTTGATAAACTAAGTATCAAAGTGGAAAGATGTCGAATTAGTCGGTTTGTATATCCGACAAGCAATTTCTGATTCAAAAATATGCCTTTCCAGCCCGGGGGAAATCCGTTACACAAGTCCATTCCGTGGTAATAAATCAAGTGGCCGGCGTGTTTATTTATTATAATGGACTGGGATCACATTACCATATTGTGTGCTTCTGCACAGATTACAGTGATCAGGGCTCGTTATCCCTAATTTAAGTGATTAACACAAGGTAGGGCCGCCGCGGCCGGCTCCCCTCTCCAGGTCCGGTTGTGGGGCCGAAGCTCCATCGCTGCTCTTCTAAATGGATTAAACTGACCATATATCGTGCCAAATTGTACCTACTTTCACGGCTTTGCTCTGACTTAAACCCTCCATATTTTAAGCTTGACCAACACGCCGGGTCGATGCATTACCGCACGTTTCTTTTCCTCTGTGCTTTATTGGATAGGTCGGGAATGAAAATACGAGTAATACGTTTTCTGTGGGTGAAGTTCATCTGTTTTTTGTTTGGTAACGACGAAAATTATAAAATTGAAAAGCAAACAGTTTGTCAGATTCTTGTGTAATTTTTTATGACTTGAATTTCCAGTAATTTTGAATTTTAAGAAAGAATTTCGTGCAGACTGAAAATTCTGCATTTGTTTTGGTTCGAGACTGTCAGTAGTCATAGGCGTGTCTTAAATTGCGAGTTTAGAATTTTTGGGCCTCCGGAGCATCTTCTACTCTTTAATCCTCATTAATCCCATTTTTCAACATTTTGCTCATTTCTTCCCCCATCTCTACTTTAGCTTCGTACGGAGGGGAAAGGCAGAATGAGAAGCAAATGCATCTTATTTCACTCCGTCGTCGGACTTTTTTTTCTTCCCTTTAATTTAAATAGTTACCTACCTTAACACTCCTCCCCCATTCCCACCTTATTTCGCGTCTGCCTAAAAGTAGGGAAGGGAAAGGCAGAATGTGAAACCAAATTGGTGAAACTGAATCTTACCTACTCTACCCCTTCGTGCTTCCTTCTTCTCCCTTCCCTCTGTAATAGAAGGTGGATTTAAAAAAATTAAATGCCTTCTAAATTTCTTATACACTGTGTTTCCTGAATATTCTAACATAATTTAGGGGGTGATTCCTTACGCAATTTTATGCAAAACAGTTTCTATGAACATGTGTGATCAAAGCTTTAGTTTTCGAAATACAGGATGTGAAAATTTATATTTATTTTAATTTTAATTTTATTTTATTGTTAATTTTATAAATGTGTTTCTTGTCAATATTTCAAGGCTCGCTAGAGTTATTAATACGTCCGACATGCATTTAGTTTTGTCCAATTACTCGTGAACGAATGAAGTTATCAAAAAACTGCAAGAGGTAAAACAGTTCTCAGTTTTATCAGGCAATTTGAAGAAATTGATTATAGTAGCCAGTGGCGTATCATAAACAGTTAAGGGGGGGAAAGTGTTTATGATTAAAAAAATCACCCTGTACATTGTTTTCCGTCAAAATTTTCTAGCATAGTTGCTCTTGCTTGTTTACCAATTTTCAGATTAATATCTCACAAGCTGTCCAAGATATTAAATAAAATATAAATTAATAAAAATCTCGAAAACTAAAACTCTAAGCACACATGTTCATAAGAACTTTTATTCATAAAATTTCTTAAATACTCGCCTTAATTATTTTAGTTTACTTAGAAGAAACACCTTTATACACAAAACTTTTCTAAGTAACATTCGGTTGTGATTTTAAAAATTTTGAACACTTTTTCAAGCTCTAATTTTCTTTAATAAATTCTACATTACTATTAGTATGTTTCTCAATATAGTATTAAACCATAAATTTTCCTATAGGAAAAAAACTTCTTAATAATTTAGGTTTTAAATTTTTTTTTGATTTTTTTCTAAGGTTTCTAAATTCTTGAATTTTTTGCATAAATTCGTCTTCTACTATACGCAAGTACCCTCCTTTCGCTTCTCCCCTACTTTCATTTTGACAGCTTAATTAGAGAAGGAATGGCACTTACAAAAGTAAAATCAACCACATAGACTCGGAAAATTCTGAAATTTAAGAAAAAACTTCTGAATAAAAATTCTAGAATGCAAGAACAAATTTTTTGAGACCTACCATACTTCCTCATACTTACACTATAAGAATGTATTGGTTATTTTTATTTTATGCAAATTTTCAATTTACATACTTAAAAGAAAATTTGTTTTTGGGTTCAAAAACGCAGAAAAGGTTTTGGGGTCAGTCGGATAGTGTGCACTTTGCTGCGCCTACGTGTGTTTTTTTGCTAAAACATCTCGGGGCGCATAAGCAGTAGCATTCGACCATGTACACATTAAACAATAATTACTAATTAATTTAAAAGAATACAAAAGATTGACTCTGGGGATACCGATGGTGATTGTTGCAAGAAATGTAGATATTTCCGAACATATTTCCAGAAATTTTGCATCGACAGTTTTTTACAACATATTTGCATTTTACGTTTTGTTGGGCCACCCTGTACATGTCTACTGTTTTATCTTTTTGCTTCATTTAAAATTCGCAATTGTGTAATTAATGGTTCAAACCCAAAAGTTTCTTCATTTATTGGGTCTTCTTCTTCTTATAGTGCCATACCCTATTCAGGGCGTTGGCGACCTCTCTCCTATGTCTGTGTTTGGTGCGCGGTTATAGGTAATTTCCACAGACAGACATAGGGGACCTACATTTTAACGTGGGCTCCGAACCACAGGAAGTGCATGCACTTCTTCTTCTCCAGAGAGGTTTTCCTGGGGAAAAATCCACTTCGCTGGTTTCCCGTTGCCTTGCGAGGGAGAACGACCGGGCCGGGGATCGAATCCGACCGGATCCGCTGCATTGGTAGCCCGCGCGCTTACCACTGAGCTACGGCCGCTCATTTATTGGGTATTTACTATTTATTCTTTTGTCACAATTTATAGTCACTTCTAAATACAGTCATACTCAATCACTTTTCTACTATTTTATGAAAATGTAGACTCTGTCACTTACAGAATCACAAAGATTTTGTTGTTTGTATGTGAATACATAGAACTACGGGAACGTATTTAGTGACCAGCTACGTCTCCAGACCTCACATTTCGGGTTTTGTTATTTGTGGAGTCATTTCAAAAGACCCAAGTTTTCTACAATATTCTTACATTGTAAAATAATTAAATGGTTGGTGTTTAACTTTCAATAGAAATTCGGGTTTTGCATAGTAAATAGAGTAAATATTTCAAAATTCTAACAATCGAACTAAAACTGAAGAAAACGAACTTCTACGTTCTGAATCTTCTTAAACCTTTAATGTCCTAACAGTAGTCTCAAAATGTAATATTTAAAAAAATTGAAGTTCTCGGGAAGCAACAAAAAATGTTAATTTTTGTGCGCCGCAGTTTTTGAGACATACTGTCTATGATGTAAAATAGGAATTCTCAATAAAGTGTACCGATTTTATTTTAAATACGCCAAGAAAATTGTTATTTTTTCATTTTAATTTATAACATCCCGCATCCCAAGGAAACAAATTTCAACAACAAATATAAAATAAATCAACTTAAAAAATGTAATGCCTAAATTTCAAACTAAACAAGCACGATTTAAAATTTCTCATGCTTTTGCCAGGTGTTTTATCAATATTTGCATTTTGTGGTGCCCTCGTCTTAAAAATATTACTTTTAAATAAACGTGAGCTCAGCCATTAGCATACAAACTGCATAGTTGCTCTGCTGCCAAAAAAATCTCGAGAGTACACCAAAGTTCATGGCGAGCAATTTCATTTTTTGGCCCTGATTCATGCAAGTGCAATTGGCTTATGACTTAACGCTTTTGCTATTTTAAACGGTGCAAACAATGTCAGAGGGAATTGCGATGGCTGGCTCGTGCCTAACCCACGTCTGCATTATTCGGAAAAAACGAACATGATTCAATTCGATTATAAAATGAGTTAATTAGATTTTTTTAGAATTGAAGACAAAATTTGACGACTGCTGAATCTGAAAACGAAACATTTATACAATTAAGGGTAGCTGTAATTTCTAGTGGACGTATAATTCGAAGATAAATTACAAGGACATCATCCTGTATGCTACGTGCGTTATTAATATAGCTAAAGCTACCTATTTTAGCAAAGGGCAAAGTTTTAAGGCTGCATGACAGTTCCAACGAAATCATTAATCTCAAAGCATATGTTTCTGTTTCCCACTGGGGGTTAACGAAGAGAGGTCGTAGGAGCCAAGGACAAGGACAGAACGCCATTGTGGCAAATCTCTCCCACAACGCTCGAATAGACGCTATTTCAATGTCATAATCAAAGCGTGTGTATCTCATCAGCTACTGCTGGCAGTAGGTTGCTTGGTTGTTTGGATTCCAATACAATATTGTCCAAGTGGGGAATTTTTAGCCCGAAGGAATTCGGGACTGGCTTGAACGCAGGTGCGAATTTAGCTAATTTTCTACACGAATTTGCGCTCACAAAGGGTTCCGCACAAGGTAATTGCATACGCACACAGGACGAGGTTTAATAGAATGCCACAATAAATCAAAATATTAGGTTATGTATAGAACATATTCGTAACGAGATGTCAGCTTTCAGGTATTATTAATGCAACAAAATTAGTAACACCAGCAACCTCTAATTAATCACCCACGTATGGAAGTACAATCTGCTTTAAAAGTTGCATTTCTTGCCTTGTATGTACGTGTTGTACGTGAGACTCATTTTAAGCTACGATTTTCTTCGTGAATTAAAGTGCTAATACTCGTTTACTACTGCATTTTTATTAACACACCAAAAAGAGGAAGTGTATTTCTGTCGGTTTTAGTTTGACTTAATTTCCATTAAAATTTTCAAAAATCTGGATTTCTATTTTAACTTTCAAAATTTAAGGTAATTATGGGAAAATTGATTATTGAAGTGACACCATCAAAACTCCAGCAGGATGAAGTCTGCAGATGTAGCTGGCGATTCAATACATCCCTCTTTCCGTTCATTTAATAACGACAGCCAAATGTTTTTGATTTCAGATTTTTTTAAAGTTTGTAGTGTTGATTATTAGTAAGTAGAATTTTTTTCTTAATATAATTGAAAAATGATTGAGAGTATAGAAAGTGTGACTCAAACGATTAAAATAAATGCCCAATAAACATGAAACCTTTTTATTGCTGTAAACCAAAAAATACAATTTCAAGTCTGTAGCGAAACAATGTAAAAAACATTGAATCTATCGAATATGTACGGGGTGTTTCAATGAAACGTAATTTCCGTATAATATTGTTATTTTGAGAACGAAGAAAAATTGTTCAAAAATAGATTAGTACGAGTGTAAGCTCATCTTAGATTGTTGTCTGAAGTGGCAATTTTACACAGGGCATTCTATTTAAGTGCAGTTGTATCGGCTTTAGTAAAATGTATAATAACTCTTATAATGCCCCCACTATTTATTAACAATAAACAAAACTAGTTTCAAAATAAGTGTAGCCAGCAATTAAATACAAAGGGCAAACGCAAATAATATATATTGTTGAAAATCAATTTTAATCTCTATTCAAATATTTAATAATATACAGGGTGAACATGCAGTTATTAAGAACAAAATTACCAGCCGCTCAACGCCCAACTTTATTTAAACAATCAATATACAACGCTTATTCAAATCAAGTTGATTTAATTCCTTATTTAAATCAAATGATTTATTTAAAAAAAGCAGTGATTTAAATCAATTGGCCTTTATGTGGGTTGTCGTTTTCATGTGTAATTTTCCAATGAGTACAATAATGTGCATAGTTTAGATTGTAAGCTTAGAATAGAATAAAATTACATAAGAGTTGAACAATTATACAGGGTGTATTTTTCAAAAGATGCACACTGTTGGTATCTTGGTAACCTTGAAAGCTAATGATTTGGTTGCATATATGGGAAAGAAGTGTAACTTTTTATGCTGATTAAGATGCAGAAGTATTTATTCCATCAATATCTCTAGCATTAAAAGTTTTTTATTAAAAATTTAATTTTCTTTCAGCATATTTTAAATAATATACCTACAGGGTGTTCATTTGAAATAAAACTATTTATGGAATAACTCAAAAAGGGAACGTTCAATTGTATTGCTGTAAACGGCATTTTAATCGGCAAAAAAAGATACATTACCCCCCTCCCCCCAAATTTAAACAAATTTGTGGCTCTTATTATTTCCAATGTTGTGCATCTTGAAAATTTACACAATATACTTTATTTGAACTGCATACAGTCAGAAGTAATTTTTAATTCTACACAAATGCATACGGAAAATAAAAATAGGGGGGGGGGGCAGTGATTAACACTGGTACTCTCGCGCTCTTGCACATGCTTTTAAATTAAACTCGGACGCGGTGACTATCATGAAGTTGCTTACATGTGAGAATGTAACTCGATTAAAATTGGAAATAAATACAATGTTAAAAGCATTTTATACGTACATTCAAAAATACTTTTACAACACATTCTGGTTTACTAAATTAAATACTGGAATGAAGTTCTTACAATTGCTATTGGGAAAAAACAGGTGTATTTTACATTCTTCGCATTTATTGACACAATTGAACTTTTTTTCATTTTGTTTTTTTTCCACTTTAGAATTGGTTGTTTTTTTGACTGAACCTTTTTTTAAGGTAGTTGGTACTAGTTTTGACAACGAAATGATATCAAGACCGTCAAAAGAAAAATCTTCATCACTATGCTCGAATTCGTACTGGGCGATGATTTTAAAATATCATCATCGAAGAGTTTAGAATCTGAACCAGTGGCGTGGCGTGACTTTTTCGGGCGTGTAATCGCGAAGATGAAAAAACTAAATATTATGAGTAGGTATTAAATATGACGGCGATAACGCTCTTTGCTAAACTTTGGCTGGTAAATGATTGTTGATTTAGTAAGTCTTTTAAAACACACCTACATTCTTGGGCGTTATTCTCCACGTAACTTTATGTAACCGCTGGCAGTAACGATTACATGGATCCATTATTGCTCATATCTGCAGGCCGTAGTGGGGGTGCGTATCAGCGGCCATAGACTGATCTCGCACGATCTCCTTGCTTCTTTGGTGTAACCGCAGCGATTTGCGATTACACGACATTATTATCTCCTTGGTTCTGTGAACAGGACAAATAATTTATAAAGGTCTTTCAACTGTAATCGTCGATTACAGCGTTTACATACACGCTTCGCCACTGATTCAAACTTCCATCAGGAATGGCTTATGTGCTGAACTTTACCATAAAAAGATTTGGCAGCATTGCAGCAATGGGGTTCATAATCTGCAAAAAAATTTTAAACAAAAAATAAAATTTTTTGACAAGTTGTACATGCCATATGCACTATATTTCCAGGTAAAAACGCAAATAATTAGCAACAAATTTTAATAATTTTACGTAGTCATAATTTTAAACCTCAACAATGATCAATCATACCGTAGCAACTGATCATCATTTTTGTTTGAGGATACTTACCTTGTATTTATAGAAACACACATTATAAACAATCACTGCCTAGAATATCACCTATCAAGAAGGATTTTTTTTATTAGCCACATGGCGCCATCTAGTGCCAAGTAGTTGTTTGCCAAGGTTACTACACGGTTTCCATAAGGGAACAATATGCGTCTGGATTCGGAATAACGCATAGGATAGTAGCATGGAATTTTATTGTATTGTGTTCCCAATTGGGAACCCTATGCAATAGAGAATATTTAAATAAAAACTCTAATTCTACAGACAATGCGTGATTAGTGAGTGCCAGTAACCCGGGCTCCCTAATTGTTTCTAATGATAACAATTAGTTCAAATCAAAAAATCGATTTATATCGAAGAAGTCTGATTTAAATCAAATAAATTGATTTTATTTTTTTTTCTATAAAGATTTTTCGTTTTTTGCACCCTGATAACTCCTCATTTTGAAGTTAAAAAGCAACCAAAACCATGAAAGATTGGGCAATGTCAAATAAAGTGAGAAAAGACTTCCGGAAATATGTAGCAGCTTGTTCATTAGGCCAACAAAATTTAATTTTTCATTTCCAAGGACACTTTATCTGGTATTAGCTGTACACTGCTCAAATCAGTATTATGGGGAAGTGTTAACTCTATGAAAATGTCCAACTTTGAGATTTTAATGAAAGAGGGGCTCACTACGTTTCGTTCCTGAGGAATTTAATGCAACTTTAAGGGTAAGGTATATCAAAAGCTCTGGAGTTAGATTTTTTTTAAATCATTTTTTTAAGCGGTAACCAGTTTTAACATTTTTTTTTCGAAATTAAAGAAATTAAAACAAATTAATAAATAATTTATTTTTAAGTTGGCTATAAGATTGCGGCGTTACTTTGTCAGCTGATAGAGTTAGTATAGCTACAATTATTGAAAGTGAAAAATTCACTTTATTCGTGTGTACGTACGTGTACGTGTACAAAGCAAATTATGGCTCATAAAAGGACCGAGGATAAACCTCTCACCGACGTTGTTCCTCTAACCCAGGCAAATTTGATTAACAAGATGTTTTTGCCAAGTTTTTACCGGAGTTGCCCTTTAGATCCTCTTAAGCTAAATGTGTGAGGGTTTTATGTTAACAACAGACACCACTCAAAATTTTATAGCCCAATTAATCAGAACGCCTAAACAAGCAGATTAAGTCCCGTGTAAGGCGTTATCTTCCAGGTTTAATACAATTAGATTGTAAAGGTGGGCCCAGAATGCAAACAAAGCCACGTCGTTGCATTAATGTGCATCGCATCAGAACAAACACGTTCATGTGTATGTGTGTAAGCATTCATAATTACCCAGCTAAATAGGCATAAATTTAAATAATAAATAACTCCAGCTTATCAACAATTAAATCCTGACAAACACCTGAAATTTCTCGTCGCAACCAGTTAATTTATTCAAAGCATATGTTTACAATTTCCGTGCCGTTACGATTAAAGCTTCTTCTTGTAAAGAACAAAAGCCAGTTTACCTACGTGCTCTGTCCTGATTAATCCCTTTTTAATCCACGAGAATTGCCCGTTGAATGGCGAGTTTGTTTGTGTCTGGAATTGGAAAGATTCCAAACGGACGGTGTGTCAAAACAATTCCTGATGAAAATCAACAAGTGAGATATGATCTCGGAAAGTTTACTATCGATGTATATTACGTATTGTTGGGTTTCCGCGCTTACAAGGTTGGAAATTAAAATTTTTTTAATTAGTTTAAGTGGAAATGTCATGAAAATCATTAACTCAAATTGACACTGTCAATATTATAAAGGAACCACCATTTCTTCCTCTCACACCTTGCTTCACATCTTTATCCTTCCCTTGCAGATTACCCCCTACTGGTCCTTGCACAGGGTTCCCACTGACCCTGGATAACCTGGAAGTCATGGAAAAGTCAGGGAATTAAAATTTTAACCTGGAAGTCATGGATTTTATGCAAAAAATGGCAAAAGTCTTGATTTTTCTCTTGATTTACAGTAAAAAACCTGATTTCCTTGCAGTAGTGTTAACATAATTTTAAAAAAATTAAAAATTTTCTGATACAATTTTTAAAACTGCCGCTTATAAAACTTTTGCTGCTGAAGGTTTTTAAAATATCATTGAGGTACTTTTCTTTTCCTTGTCCAAGGAACGTAATATGGCTTATGATTAGGTGCAAGTGAGACCGCCATATACTGCTGTCTTGTGAATTGATAAAAAACGCATAAACGTGATTATTTTACATCACCAATTTTATTGATTTTTTTTGTCGAGAGTCATGGGTAAGTATGATTTTTGGTCATGGATATCCTGGAAAAGTCATGGATTCTAATTCTTGATAGTTAGTGGGAACCCTGTTGCATCTCGATCACTTTTTCTCTCTCTGCTCTTCCGACCTTCATCCCCTCTTTGACCTACGTTTTTTCCCAGCACCATAATTTCCTCACACTCCACTTCTTCATTTCCTATTGGCATTACTTCTCCATCCACTTCCATCCCCTGCCCCTGTGCTCTCACTACTTCTGCGACTTCCATCCCCTCTTAGGTCTATGTTTTCTCCCATTACTCTCGATCTTAACCTCTTCTCAGTTTTCTTTCTCTCTCCCTTTTTTCCGTTCTTCACCTACTCCCTGTTTTTTTCCCCAACTCAATCTCCCATTTGTCCTACTTATTAGACCATCTTAATCTCCTTACGCTCCATTTTTTTCTGATCTTAATCCCTCTTTGCCCACGTTTGCTCCCATCACCATATGACCTTCTCACTTCCCTTTCCCTGACCAATTGAAAGCAATTTTCTAGGCTTAATACCTACACCACTTTTTCTATTTTTTTCATTGCTCAACTCCATCCCCTATTGGCATTATTTCTACTTCTACTTCCATCCCCCGCCTCTGTGCTCTCACTACTTCTGCAACTTGCGACTTCCATCCCCTCTTAGAGGGACGTTTTTTTTCTATTGTCCTTTGGTCATACTTCTGTTTTAACCGATCTTATTCTCTTTGCTGTTTTCTTTCCCCGTCTCTTTCCTTCTATTCTTCACTTACCCCCTTTTTTTCATTTCTCAACTCCATCCCTTGTTTGCCCTACTTCTTATACCATCGCAATCTCCTTTGGCCCCATTATCTTCCGATCTTCATTCCTTTTTATCCACTTTTGCTCCCTCCACCATACCTCCTACTCACTTCTTTTTCCCTGACCAAGTAAAAGCAATTTTCTACGCTTAATACCTGCACCCCTCCTTTTATTTATTTCATTTCTCATCTCCAACTTCTATTGCCATTATTTCTTTTTTTCACTCCCATCAATCTCGATCTTAACCTCTTCTCAGTTTTCTTTCCTTTCCCCTTTCCTTCTGTTCTTCACCTACCCCCTGTTTTTTTTTCATTTGCCAACTCCATCCCCTATTTGTCTTACTTAATTAGACCATCTTAATCTCCTTAGGCTCCATTATCTTCTGATCTTAATCCCTCTTTGCCTCCTTTTGCTCCCATCGCTATATCACCTACATTACTTCTATTTTTTTCAGTTCTCATTTCCATCTTCTATTGGCATTATTTCTTCTTCCACTTCCTTCACCTGCCTCTGTGCCCTCACTACTTCTTCAACTTTCCCCTCCTCTTAGATCTATGTTTTATCCCATTACCTTTTTGTCACACTTCTTTTTTAACCGATCTTATTCGTTTCTCTGTTTTCTTTCACTCTCCCTTTCCTTCTGTTCTTCACTTACCTCTCTTTTTTTTATGTCTTAACTCCATTCCCCGTTTGCCTCACTTCGTATTCTATCTCAATCTCCTTTGGCCCCATTATCTTCCGATTTTCATCCCCCTTTGTCCACTTTTGCTCCCACCACCATATCATTTACTCGCTTTCCTCTTCCTGACCAATTGATAGCAATTTACTACGCTTGATACCCACACCATTTCTTCTATTTTTTTTTCATTTCCCATCTCCAGCCCCTATTGGCATTACTTCTCCTTTCACTTCCATCCCCTGCCTCTATGCCCTCACTACTTCTGCGACTTCCATCCCCTCTTAGATCTATGTTTTCTCCTACTACCCTCTCGTTACACCTTTTTCTTAACCAACCTTATTCTCTTCTCTGTTTTTTTCCTTTTCTTTTTCCTGCTGTTTCTCATTTACTCCCTGTTTTTTGTTCATTTCTCAACTCCATCCCCTATTTGCCCGACTTCTTATTCCATCTCAATCTCTTTTTGCCCCTATCTCCCGATTTTCATCCTCCTTTGCCCACTTTTGTTCCCACCACCATACCACCTTTTCACTTGCCTTTCCCTGACCAATTGAAAGCAAAAAGGAAGGAAACGCGGCAAAAAGATACTTATATTTTTTTGTTAAACGATCTGCTGGACCACCCGTGTGTGTATTTGCGATAATTTATGATAACAGTATAAAGTGAACTACAACGTGAAGTTTCGGGACAAGGCAACCAACCACAAGAACAATTCCATTTATCATGGGATTTTGTATTTCTTATTATTGAGAAGTTGAATTTTCGGTAATAAATCGTCGAGATTTATAATCAAAGAAGGTTCATTCGTTTATTGTCAAAAATCATTAATCATTTCGGGCGAAATGTAACTTGAGGTGGGCATAATTGAATTATTTTTGGAGGTGACTATCAATCTTGCGGTTTTCAGTGTATTATTCATACGCATTACGGCACTTTGTTTATGTTTACTAATTATGCTTGCCAAAAATGATATTTCCACGAAATGACTCATGCAGATTAATGAATTCTATTAATTGAAGTAAGTGCGCAGAGAAAAGATATATTTTTTTGTAAATCGCGTTTTAATCAATAGCACCATTTTTCAAGCTAGTTGTAAGTCTCAAAGCTCGTTTTTTGTGAAACAAAACCGGTAATTGCTCTTTAACTCTGTAGGTTTAGAAGAAGACGAACACTGTAGCCACACTGATAACGATGATTTTAATTAGAAAAAGGGGTTTATTAACTACGAAAAGGTACAAAACGCTTCAGAATTGATATTTATATAAACTGTTTTTTGCAGGTAGTTAATTAATTATGTTGCTGAAATAGGTAAAAGTTGTCTGATAAATAATAATAAAATGTTTGATGCGTTTTCAAAGGTATTTTTTATTTTTTGTTAGAGCAAAAGTCTTGTTTTGCCTCAAAAAACGCTTCCCTAATTTAATATCGAAATTTTTCAGCATTATTTTTTATATTTTGTAGGTCTTTGAGGACTGTTTCATGAAAATTTCAGACTACTCGTTTTCGTTTTTATTCATTTAGAAAGCTTTCAGAATTATTGCAAATTCTTACATATTTTCCATGATTCGACAGGGAAATTGTAATAATTTAACTTTCTTTCTTATACTTCCCAGTATATTTTTACTTTCGACATTTTAACAGAACAATTAGTTTTAGGGGTAAGTCCGTTCACTTGTTTCTTCATATCTCCGAAATGACTAATACGACTTGGATGAAACCTCAACTGGTGATGTATCAAAAAATTATTTGAGAAATTAAGTTTGTAAAAATCGAAACTAGACCTTGTTGTTAATTTGTTATTATATGTATAGAAACGAGAGAATGCATTGAATCGCCAGCTAGATCTTCAGACCCCACCCCTCTGAATACCTTTTAATGGGATCACCTGAAACGTAAAATCAACCAAGACTAACTTGTAAGATTTTAAAATTTGCTTAAGAAACGATGTAGAATTGACAATCTGAAAATGCTTGCATAATTTTTTAGATGGTCTTGAAATGTGAGGATATATCAAAAATTCATCAGAAAAAATAAGCTTTTGCAAAATCCTGAATCAGAAGCATTTCTTTGTTGGTTTTTTAATAGATGCATCGGAATAAGAGGACATACTGAATGACCGATTAGATCTGCAGACTTAACCTATTTTGTGAGTCTAATATCAAAATCATCATGATGACAAGACAAGTTAAGGCGTATGTATTTAATAACAGTTTTTAAAGGTGAACAGGATTTTATAGAAAACGGTTTTCTATAGCTTGAAAGTGGTAGATGTGGTAATTTTGACATCAACGTCTTCTTACACATGTCCAGATCGGCGTAATAGGCCTAATAGCAAAACATCGTGACAAAACATTATTTGTAGGGATAGGCATAATCGAATGATTTTCATAATCGGATGATTGCCATTCGAAAGCATTAAATAATCGAATCATTTATTCACATGAAATCATTCGTATGTTTCTATGCGGTAAAAAGTAGTAAAAACGCTCTCCGCATACATTTTTCTGATTTATTTATAAATTAATTATCTATACATATATAAAAGCACAAAGGGTTTTTTTCTCCGGTTCCTCCAGCGGCTACCACTTTACCAATTTGGACCATTTTTTTTTAAATGAAAGGTCTCCATCCACACATGGAACATGAAACATTTTTATATTTTTATTCTACGTCGATTTTTTAATAATAATTATTTTAATTTATAATATATATGAAGGTCGGCTAGACGCGCGTCACTTGGGGCGCCATCTACAATAACGTCGCGTGTCATTATTGGAACTAATGCATCACGTGACTTGACATTTCGCCGGTTCTATCAACGCTGCCTGTCAGTGCATTGTGCGCTGGGGCAACACTAGTTTTTTTTTAAATGAGACCAAGGATAAAAACAATATCCGATTATTAATTATTATAAAAATAATCAATTTTCATTTTTGCTGTGAGTGTACCACTTGTTTTTATCAACAGTAATGCAGCAATATTTCAAATATTAATAAATTTCTTTGTATTTTCATATTTTCTATTATTTATACTTTTTAAGGCAATTTAAAAAATTTTAAATAGAACCCTGCAATGGAATGACCACGAGAAACAAAACA
This sequence comes from Ctenicera cuprea, assembly GCA_958336395.1. Classification (NCBI taxonomy): domain Eukaryota; kingdom Metazoa; phylum Arthropoda; class Insecta; order Coleoptera; family Elateridae; genus Ctenicera; species Ctenicera cuprea. The sequence continues at coordinate 28,182,367 of OY284495.1, read as the reverse complement.
GTGTAGTAAAAACTGTTGTGTTTGCTATTCCTAATAAATAGTAATGTTAAAGTCAAAACATTCTTATCTCGTTGTGCTTGCGGGGGACAGGCGGAGGTCATCTTTATGCAATCGCATTGCAAAAGTTCTGTTCCATTTGTGTATTCGCATCATAATACCACGACTGGTGGTATCAGCCTATCATGTATTTGCATTGGGCATTTGCAGTTTCCTACAGTATTGCTTCAACGGCCGCTTCAGAAATGAACAATACGAAAATTTAAAAATCGCAAATCATTCGAATGGTTTTCTATAATCTCTCGAGATATCTCGAGATGTTTCGATAATTTTCGTTCAAAATAGCCCATCATTAATTATTTGCAAAACTTAAAAAAGAGTCATTTTTGTAAAATTTGTCTGTTTGTTTAATCAGTATTGTAAGCTAATAGAATTGGTAAGAGGTTGTAATTTGGTTTCTTCCCATCTTTAAATTCGTCTGTGACGCTCCCTATAAATTTTTGAAAATTAAAAATTGCAACGTTTCCTTTTCAAAAACACAGTTACAGGAGGTTACTTTTCTCCCTGCACCCCATTTTGGTCTTGCAAATTTTGTTCTCCGCTCTCTAGTTTGCTCTATTTTTCCGCAATAATTAAAACACGATGTTAGACCTTTTTTGGTTTTTATCTAGACTTGTGTCTTTTTATAGGAGTCCTTGGTCTAAGTGATGACTTGCTATTTATTATAGTGTTGCCAGCCGCAAAATCAGACATTTTTATTTTTTTTTCAAAATTAGTTTCAATTCGAATTTTTCCTAACAAACAAAATTTACGTGAAAACATTTTTCTTGAAACTTTTAGCATCTTGAACTAGTGAACTTAAATTTCTGCAACATCGTCAATCTATCACGAGTGGGAGCAGCAGGCAGTCAGTGAAAGCGTTAATAAAATACCTATCTAAAACGGATGTTTTTCACAATAGAAGGTATAGACACGGTTTCAGCACACGATCATAAATTCAGCCGCCAATGTAGCGTGAAGTCGTGTAACTGACTTATCTTTTATTGCACTTTCGAACAATTTCTCGGCGAAATTTTTAAATAGAGTACGAGAAGCAGCTCCGATAGTACTAAAATCGTTACTTTAACCCGGATCGAGCCCTCCTCTACTATCCACTTAAGCGTCCCATAAAAATTTATGATTATCGAAAAACATACGGGGAGTTTTGTATGAACTTCCGCGTGAACTAGTTTCCTCGAGATGATTTTTTTTTCGAAAATATTTCAAATTGAAATAAAACGTTTAAAGTGGACGTGAACAACGAAGCGTAACGACATCAGTGCAATAAAGGCTTGTATTATTTATTTGTTTCTAGCTTATCTTGGGGCAAATATTTATTCTGTAAGGCGTCGTGCGTGGCCTTCGTGTCTGTAAAAGTTTCATATGTGAGGAATATTGCGCGTTTACCTAAAACAGGAAAAAATTCAGTACGGAAATAACGCACGTTTTATTTGCAGTTGCGAAGGTTAAAATCACTTATCTTTTATCTTTCATAAATCATTGTAAATATTTACTATCGATAATTATTGCTTATTGTTGGGGTTGTCAACATAAAGGCTTTGTTGCAATGTTGGAAATTAAAAATTAAAATGACCAGTGTAGGCGGAAGAATGGTGAAAATTCATAAATGTTAACAATGCTATGAACGCGCCGAGTATGGGGGGCTTATAGAAAATTTGAGAGGCTGAGCTCCCGCTCTGTCTCCCGTAAAAAATATAGAAAAACGTTTCGATCAGATCGTAATGGTACGGATTTAAGCTAAGTGTAAGCTAATTGAGAAAAAAAGCTGAAGTATTAGCTTCGGGTGGACTTTCCCATACTATATATTAATAAGTACTGTATTTTCAAAAGCGTAAATGTTATAATTATAACGTTGAACAATTGAGTCTGTTGAATTTTTAAGAAAACAAGCTATATACTGCCCTCACAAGGAAGAAGATCCTATCTGCTTTTGAAACATTTATGGAATATGGTGCAAACAATACATGGCATCAATAATTATCATAGACTACTCTATTTTGTAGAGAGGACCTTCTTCCTTAGGAGGACAGTATAGGCAACGCTCTATACTATCCATACTTCACTGTCAGTTCGTGACGTCGCGTCGGCAATAATGATGCTGGGGATTTGTAATCATAATCATGCTTGACCATAACTTGGCCAAGTCCAAAAGTGTTTGTGAGTAAGAAAGAGAAAGAGCGGGGGACTTGTAGCCCCACCAAATATAAAATTTTCTAAAAACTAACATTCGATTTTAGTTCTACTAATGAAGATGAGTAATTCTTCTTACGTATAGAAGCTATTTGTTGTTTCCCGTTTAATAAATAAAAAGATACTAATTATTGATTTTTAAAAATTCCTAGAATCTAAATTGTAGCCTATGTTTGCTTCTGTAAAACTACAAAGTTAAAAAAACGTGTTGCCAGTTTTTGAGAAATATTGCTTTAAAAAGTTTCAAATATTTGAACTATAAAAGGTCTAACAGCAAAGAGGAAAAAAGGAATCTTTTGCATGTGTTGGTGTAATTTATGTTAAAATAAAAATTAGAGTTTAGTTCTACCAATCATTATGAGAAATTCTGCATAAAAAAATTTTCATCGGGCCCCGCTGCATAAATAAAGGAGTACCTATTTACAATTTTCAAAAATTCATAGAAAGCACCGCAGTGAAATTATAGCTTTTAGAAAAATAAAACAAATTGTAGCCAATCTTCGGTTTACAAAGTTTTAAAAAATCGCGTGGGAAGTTTTTGATTAATATTTTTTAGAAAATTTTCAATATTTTAGAGGAGCGCAATTGCGATCGTTTTCAGATTTTCGAAATTAATTTCATGTCATCGTATACTACCCACAAAGGGCCGTAAGCAAGTTGTAGCTCATCCCGATCAGACAACTACCTACTTTTTGAGTAAACGGGCGATAAAGTGAGATTTTCAAAACATCGTAGCGGCCGCCATTTTGAAGCTAGAGAGTTCGGTAAAATAGTTTTCGATTTGCCTGAAGTTCTTCTCTCAGATCCTCTGCTCAACTTGCTACCCAATCTAACTTCCGCTTCCGATTTTGGATTTTTTTGATAACTAGAACTACTATTTTCGATATACCTCTTCATTTAAAATTTCATCAAAATCGGACAAGTACTTTCGCCCTTAGAAGCGTCACAGACACACTCACCCACTCACAGACAAACATTTTTTTTAAAACCACTTTTTTGGGTTCCTTGAGCCCCAAAACGTGTATTTCCATTAAAATCTAGATTTCGAAAATCTACATGAAATTTTTACATACCGAAGCTATGGAAAAGCAAAAACTAAATTGGGCAAACAATACCTTAAAACGGCAACCGCTGTGTGCAATAGTAACCCAAATTTGCAACACTGTCAGCGCCAGTAATAGATCAACAGTTGATTAATCCGTAGTTGTTCCAACCCTAAGAATACTAGTAAAACCTAGGCAGTGTTACCAACCCAGATAGACGGAAATCAAATATTCTTTTGATAAATTTGGCAGATGTATATTTTGGTACTTTTCGTGGAAAAACATAGTTAACTTAAAAAAAAAGTTGGTTTTAAATGCATTACACACATACAAGATTACAAAAAACAGTGTTATATAGAAACACGCATATGAGGATGCTCCGAGGTTCTACTTATAACCTTAGACCAAGCGGTATGTTCGAGGAAGTACCTGCTTTTCCTATTTCTTTTCTGAGCGCAAGTAAATCAGATAACTGAGAAAGTACATGCTTAAAACCTAAAATCATAAAAACTCCCTTTGAATAGTATTGTATCCGAGTCTCCATTGGAAATTTGAAACTCGGCGCCTATGAATATTTTAGTGGATCTGTTTCTTCCTACGTTTTCACCTTAATGCCGCATTCACCCCACTTCTGCTTTCACTTCCATCGTAATATCCTACTGCCCGTACTTCTCCATCCATCTTCATCCCCTCTTCTACTTTCCCGTCCACCCCATATTAGCCTTGTTTCTGCTGTCACTTCCAACTCCATCCCATAATTGCCCTACTTCTCCTTCTACCCCATCCGCTGTACTTCTACTTCCAATACCAGTTTTTTATCGCCGTACGTCTACTTTTACCTCCACCTTCTATCTCTTATTTACATTACTTCTCTTTCCATCTTTATCTCCTTACCCATACTTCTCTTTCAACATCATTCTCCCCACGTTTGCTGCCATCACCATTTCACTCTTCCATGCCACTTTTCCTTCCCCAATCTATTCTGGCCGTACTTCTCCATCCATCTTCATCCCCTCCTTTTTACTTCCCCTTCCACCTCATATTAGCCTTATTTCTGCTGTCACTTCCAGCTCCATCCCCTAATTGCTTTACTTATCCTTCTACCCCATCCGCTGTACTACTTCCAATACCAGTTTTATATCGCCGTATACGTCTACTTTCACCTCCACCTTCTATCTTTTATTTACATTACTTCTCTTTCCATCTTTATCCCCTTATCCATACTTCTCTTTCAACGTCATCTTCCCTACGTTTGCTGCCTTCACACTATTTCACCCTTCCATGCCACTTTTCCTTACCCATTCTATTCTGGCCGTACTTCTCCATCCATCTTTATCCCCTCTCTTTTACTTCCCCTTCCACCCCATATTAGCCTCGGTTTTGCCGTCACTTCCAGCTCCATCCCCTAATTGCCTTACTGCTCCTTCTACCCCATCCGCTGTACTTCTACTTCCAATGCCAGTTTTATATCGCCGTATACGTCTACTTTCACCTCCACCTTCTATCTTTTATTTACATTACTTCTCTTTCCATCTTTATCCCCTTATCCATACTTCACTTTCAACGTCATCCTCCCCACATTTGCTGCCTTCACTATTTCATCCTTCCATGCCACTTTTCCTTACCCAATCTATTCTGGCCGTAGTTCTCCATCCATCTTCATCCCCTCTCTTTTACTTTCCCTTCCACCCCATATTAGCCTCGGTTCTGCCGTCACTTCCAGCTCCATCCCCCAATTGCCTTACTGCTCCTTCTACCCCATCCGCTGTACTTCTACTTCCAATGCCAGTTTTATATCGCCGTATACGTCGACTTTCGCCTCCACCTTCTATCTTTTATTTACATTACTTCTCTTTCCATCTTTATCTCCTTACCCATACTTCTCTTTCAACGTCATTCTCCTCACATTTGCTGCCATCACCATTTCACCTTTTCATCACAGTTTCACCTCCACCTTCTATCTTTTATTTACATTATTTCGCTTTCCATCTTTATCCCCTTACCCATACTTCTCTTTCAACATCATCCTCCACACGTTTGCTGCCATCACCCTTTCATGCCACTTTTCCTTCCCCAATCTATTCTGGCCGTACTTCTCCATCCATCTTCATCCTCTCTCTTATACTTTCCCTTCTACCCCATATTAGCCTTGTTTCTGCTGTCACTTCCAGCTCCATCCCCTAATTGCCTTACTTCTCTTGCTACCCCATCCGCTGTACTTCTACTTCCAATAGCAGTTTTTTTTATCGCCGTACGTCTACTTTCACCTCCACCTCTATCTCTTATTTACATTACTTCTCTTTCCATTTTTATTCACTCACCCATACTTCTTTTCCAACGTCATCAACGCATGTTTGCTGCCATCACCATTTCACTCTTTTATGCCACTTTTCCTTTCCCAATCCTTTTATTTGAAGGAAAGGATACAAAGAAGGAAACGAGACAACAGGAAGTTATAAAAAAGTGCAGGCGCATAAATGGCTAAAATCTTAAACACATACGTCATCAGATCAATCACAGCGCTCAGTTCAATGTTTTCCACCAATGAAATCAAAATTACAGCGATAACTGGCACTAGTTAGCTCATTATCGTTATTTTACATTATTTTTTCTGGAAGGCGTTAACTTAGGAACTTGGGGAACATTTTAATAAAATTACACAAGACATTCTCTGAAATAAACCTCTTTGTTAAGCTACCGCAAGGAAAAGCGTCCTGAAAGCTATACTATCACTAATAACTCATGCCATCAATTTCACGTATGCTAGATTCTCAAAGAAACAATAAAAAAGATACAACACAAATCATTGTTACGTCCCTTGTAACACGCTTGTCGAAGATGGTGCGTGGCACAAGAATTGTTCCTAACAATAAAGAACAATAAAAACGAAATTAGCTTCGTCGAAGAGAGAGCAGATAAATCAGAATTCAATTTCAGTTTTATTGATTTATTGTTCGGGACCACATAAAACGTTGTAGTACATACATCTCGTCAATTCAACTGCATCATCGCATTTAACCGGTGTATCTCTTACACAATGCAATTTGAAAATGAACACTGGCGCAGCTATAAATAGTATGAATCTAACTGGCAGTTGTAACCGATGTTTACGTAATTGCTTCCTCTCTTTGCGAAAAATTGAAAAACGAATCTGGTGCCTGCCAGCAAAAGGACTTACGCTGATATGATGAGGGGGAAATATAACATTGCGGTGTTTCCCAGAACTAGGAGACAAACTGGGAGAAGTGAATAGCGATAATCCAAGTTGGGCTAAACACTAATGACGTGCAGATTGCCGGCAGCGAGTTGATATTAGTCGCAGTAATTAACGTGTATCTAGAACGCGCCTTTGATGTTATCGTGTACGCCTCACTTCGTTTCTTTACTCTCGACGCACACACACACACTCACAGATATACATATGTGCCACGCAATCCAGAAGAGAATGAATATATAGCAATTACTGGAGGACGTGTTTCTTACTCATGTGGTTAATATATTCAAAATACGTGTGCCATTTTGTAATTTACACTAGTTATAGTTGACAGAATTTAGTTTAAATGCGTAAAAATAAATTGGGATAATTAATTCATGCTTAAAAATTTATTAGCTACAGGCGAATAGGTGAAAAAAAAATATAATTCGCTCGCCATTGATATTGTTTCATGACCTCCCTTTTCAGAACTGAAATTAATAGAATAACCTACAAGAACAAAATAAATTTGTGATATTGTGAAATATTATGAAATATTGCCGGAAAATTATGGTAGTAAATATTAAAATGAGAGCTTTTAGATGTCGGTTGAAAATTACAAAAAATTAATTGAAATTATGGAAAATTACTGCTTTATGTACAAGTATAGTTATCGCCAAAAATTGTATGACATGAACTCTGCTGTTATTGCTATTATATGAAATTAGCTTGCGACGCAAGCTTTTGAAATCAACTGCCGACGCGCCTTGCGTGACTGCTACATAAACCTTGGCTCCAGAAACTTTAAACAAAATTATAAATACACTGTGTCAAGGCATAAGAGTTCCTGATTGAATATATACATAGAAGACTAGTTGAACCCGTAGTCTACGCCCCCCTTTTTTGTTTCGAAATGTAAAATATGTACTGAACCCGCGGAGATCGGATTGGAAATACGGTCTAACAGATCTGTGCTTCTCAGTTGTTGAGTTGAAAAGGTAAAAAAGATCAGAATTTTTAATGTATAAACTAGTGGAACCCGTGGGCTAGCAGTAGTGTAACGTACCGCTGATCAAAGTCCTAGTTCTATGAATTGCAGCGATTTTGTAATTTTTTTTATCCGTATTAAATGCGAGCTGGTTGGTGTAAACGCAGCAACCATTAATTGTTTTAGAGCAGCACGTTTGTTATTATAACGCCTAACGCGATATGCGAGTTCTTAATATTTGGATAAAGTTTGGAATATTTCTGTGGGAAAAAGAGTTATGTTTTTTTAATTCTTAGCCTTTTTATTTTCTCCGCACCATCACTCGAGTTTGTAGTGTAATTATTGTTTAATAGCTATTCGTCCAATTATTGCTTTTACTTCTGCATATCTTAAGGAATGCCCTATATTTAAGTAATGTTGTATGCCATTATGCAATACGTTTTTATTAGTGCGTATTGTAAGTGCACGTGTTCTCTAGTGTTTGGTCACAGAATTCCGCTGACCGGCTCAATATGCACCCGACGCAGAGTTGAAGGCTCGGCGCATCGCAATCCATTCATCTTACCAAACAGTGTAAATCCAATGAGTATCTGTATATAGAATACTTAATTACTTTAACAATATTTATTTATTTTAACCTTATACGTATATATGAAAAAGTAAACAGTTAGTGTTGACACTAACTGTTTACTTTTTCATATAACCTTTGACAATGGCAAGTAAACATGCCGAAATACGTATAAGGTTAAAATAAATAAAGATTGTTGAAGTAATTAAGTATTTTATATACAGATACTCATTAAATATGGACTTTAACGAAGTCAAGCTGAAATTTATAAATAAAGTGTCAATCCAATTTGCTTATTTGCCGCGAAAAGTGTACTGATCCGCAATACAGCAGTACATACGAATAAGCGCCGTATATAATTGACGCCTACAGATGCGACTTCTAAGGTCTAGTAGCGGGGGCCCGGCGACAGTAAAATATGAAACAATGGTAGGGAGCAGGAGTTAGTATTTAGATAGATGAGCAAAATTGATGCTGATTTCTGAACTGTTGTAATTAAAAAAAATTAGCTTACATTATGAAAAATTTGTTCTAAAATGATACATCAAAGCTGAAATGCAAATTAATGACAAATTCATTGTGCAATGAAATAGATTCGACGCTAAAAATTAGATTTTAGCAAAATCTACACTTAATTTCCAGTTTTAATTTTAAATAATTAATAAACAATCTAAAAATGTCAAGTTTTTGTAGGCTGTGTATTAGTCCGTCAAAAACTCAATTATTTTTCACACAATTTGACGCAAAATCCCAAAGCAAAAATTCATAAGATTATTAAATAAATGTTGACCTTTAAAATTTTTCGTGCCGGGACAAAGGTTGCCTTGCGTATAATTCAAAAGACGAGTATCAGGGACTATAAATCAACTCGGAATGATCTATATTACATCTGAGACAAAGAAAACTAGCAGCCAGGATAGCAGAACGTGGGGGTAACAAAAAGGACCAAAAAAGGTCAGGGAAAAAGCAACTCGCTCACACATCCACCTGTCTGTTTATCTTTCATGTATGATATCACGACTTTCGGGTTCAGCTGAGTTCGAATCCTGCAAAAATTTGTTTTCAGCACAGTTCGAAGTCGAAACACGTAACAATATGACGTATTTAAAAATAACCCGCGACCGCCGCATCAGCAGTCTCAAGCCATGTTGTGAGATAATTTCGAGAAAGATATCCGCTTTCTGAGAAATGCATTATTTGACACCGGTAATTACAGACCAAGCACATACTATCACACATGCTGACGACGGGGTTACAACTGAGAAGAAGTTATGGCCACAGCACTTCCTTTGAACTTTCTCATACGTCAAATCGTTCATACTTGTAAACAAATGCATCGTAGTAAAGCAAATGTTTACTCTTTGGCCCATAAAACATGATTATCCTCCAAAACCGCGACGTCGAGTTTGGAACCGAATACAATACCTCCTTGCCGTAAAATATTTTGTAGTATATCAATCGGCTAATAAAATGTGTGAGGATCACATTTACACGATTACAATACTTCCCCACACTAAAGTATGAGAAAGTAAAAACAGCAGTTGGTGGTTCTCTCTCTGGCTCTTTCTAGAAAATAGAAATGGGAAAAGCGAGAACTAAAGATGATTTAAAAGACGAAGGCTATTCGCGAACAATGGAGGGTCTTATGTGTTATGTTGCAGTAGCGTCCGCCTGCCCTTGGACACACTGCATTCTTATCTTTCCGCATTATTTGCTCTCCGTGTTGTGTAATGCTGTACTTCATTACCGGATGGGGAAAAGTGGGACTTTTCTTCGCCTTTGAGAGACTCTTCTAGAGCGAGCACTCAGCCTTCGGGTAAATGTGGCGCCCTAAATTGGTTTAGTTAAGTAAAAGGACAAAGTTACCTATTCGTATTCTTGTCGTTGACCGAGTTGGATATTTTTTAAAGAAATTCTCCATTCTTGTTAAGAATTGGAGAGGTAATTTAAAAATATTGCTAATAAAAAAGTTAAACAAACGTTAAAGGTAAATAAGTTGTTTAAACATCTTGGGATGAGTACGTTCAACATACACACACGTAAATGAAGATCTTAGATATGCTTATTTGACCATTCTTGAGGATGTGACACCACAGGTTAAGTCAACTTAGGAGCGGCTTCTTTTGGTGACTCATTCTAGATGGGTGCATTTCCACGACCTAAAACAAAAGTGTCAGCGTTTAAAATACATTTTTGTGGTTTTTTCGGGAAACTCTGTACTATGAATTGCGTAATCATCAGACAAGCAAAGGTATTAAATTAAAAAATCGGAACGTCTTAGAAGCTTGGGCCCTCGGCCGTTTCAAATGACAACAGATCATTTTTGACTAAAGAAAAAACAGAAATTGAATTAGCGCCTAAACTCTTCAAGATTTTCTTTTAATGTCGATAAGTTATTGATTTCTGTCTTGCCAACTTTTTCAAAAAAAAAAGTATTAGGAGCTTGTGAAAAGATAACCTTCAAGTTAATAAATTTCTATTGTGTGCGTTTTCGAGAACGGTTCGTCGTATTATAAACAGGCAGTTAGTTAGCTAGCGATAACAGCCGTTCCCGATTTATTTTTTTAAACGAAAAACGGCCGCATTTAAGAAGGGAACGTATAAAGGGAACAAACACGACACCCGCGGGATTACATCCTATAATATAACATACTGTTCGCAACTTTGCTTACTTCGACCCGGATCTGTTGCTCCTCCGCCAACTACCAACAACAAAACAGGGACTAACAAGTTTTAAAGTGGGTTGTTACAACTTTTGCTAACCAAGTTCAGCCCCTGCTTGATATATGAGGACTTGGAACCCCCGAACACGACCTTCTTGACGAATGTGTCCTCATGATCGTCTTTTTACTTTCTTGTACTTCTGAATGGGTAAAATATTACAATGATAAATTGAAAATGGATTTTGAGATTATGATGAAAATGAACATTTTGGACGTGTAGGGACCTTTAACAAAAATACGTTTAATCCAAATCTTGATTTTCTGAAATTGTTACACCGATTTTTATACATTTAAAAAAGAACTTTACTGTTCTTTTCTCTCACCTTGTTTCTTTCGTTTTCCTCATTTCTTTTTTACCATTTGTACTCTGTTTCTTCTACTTTGCCTTCTACCTTTCGTATTTCTTTCAGCCCTGGATAGTATCCCGACAGTCGACCTACTAACCACCTTGTCAAAGCTACGACAGTCGGAAAGTGTGCACTATGCTGCGCCTACGCCGGTACAAAGTGTCTCAAAAATCATAAGCAGTAGCGTTCCACCGTGTACACATTTAAAATCATTTATTAATTAATTTAAACAAAATTTTAAAAACATCGACCTGTGCCGAGGTTAGATCTGGCGGCTACCGACGCTAGAAACGCATTTTCCAATTGAGTTATCGAGCTGTTTACAACAAACTCTACCACATGGAACATAAACACGCAACCTGCGAAGCTTTAAAAAGCAGTTACTACCCTAACTGTTGGGATAGTATCCACTGTCATTTCTTCCACCTCGTAACTTTTTTTACACTACTTTTTCTCTGACCACCCTCTCGCTCTACCCTCTCGCTCTACCTCTTTCTTCTTTTATCTTATTTTTTCCTGTATGTTCTCCCCCCCCCCCCCCAGAGTGGCGGTGCTCAGAGGTTGGGCGCTCAGTCTCTAACGCTGAAGGTCTAGGGTTCGATTCCCCGCCGAAGCCATGCAGCAATAAAAATCTATGCCGCAACCCGCCACTCACATTCCCCAATCCGGTGTAGGCAGCCGTGGGGTCTTAATAAAAGCCTGAAACCTTCTCTGGAATTTAATCGTTCGAATTCGACGTTAAACTGTAGGTCCCCTGTACTCCACCTTAGCGCTAAGGAGAGTACGTGGCAGAGAAGAGTGCCGGTGCCCAGCAGTGGGACGTAAAGGCTGATTACGTTCTTTCCCCGCTTCTTTATCCTTCCTTCGATTAGCTTCTTTTTACTTTATTCTTTTATTGGGGGATTCAATTTTTTATTTGCTTTACTTCATTTTATACCTCTGTTCTCTACACTGTTTTTCCGACCTCCAATCGCTCATTAACTCACTTTTTATTCTACCACCAGATTACCCTCTCCCCCACTTTTACCCGTGAATAATTTTCTGTTCTGTTTTCCTTTCTTTCGCCGTTTCATCGATGCTTAGAGCCCTTAGAGGGTTTCGTTTACTTATACAGAACGTTCAAATAATGACTTAATCACAGTCGCCTATGAAACGAGCGCGGCATGTCGATGATCAGTTTGCAAATCGGTGAGTTGTTGTCATAGTTGCGCGGTTTATTATTTGACTTATTTTCTCATATTTAACATTTTTAAACAATTAGCAAGTGATCATTCTGAATTATTTTCAATATTTATTATTTTTATTTTACAAACGTGCAGGATAAATGTCGATTAGCAACCGTGACCCATTTAACTCACATAATGCAAAACAATTTAAACGTTATGTTGGTTTAGCGGTAAAGGCGTGGGTTTGGAATCTGGCGGTCCTAGTTCAAGTCCTGTGGCAAACCTGTTTTTTTTTCAGAATTTTTTATTTGATCTTGACCTTACTATGCCTATAAATAATTTTAATTTTTATCTTTGTTCTATTTTAAAAAGAGGTAACTTGAAATACGTTTTTATTTAATTTAGATTTAAAACACTAAACAATTAAAACGACATAGTAACAAAACAATTAAAAATCACAATAAATGTTGAACATGCTGTCCATTCGTTTCTAGGCATAGACAAACTCGGTTTTCATCATTTCAAGACCCCTAAATTTAGAAAACTAATATTTTTTTCCATTTATGTAACTTAATTGTGTTAAGTTTGCCAACTACATTTATCACGCACGTTCCTTAAATAAAAATAACAAATATTATAAATAATTTACAACGCTCACTTACTAATTGTTTAAAATATTTAAATATGAGCAATTACTGCAACATAATAAACTGCCTAACTATGATAATAGCTCTACGATTTGCAAACTAATCATGGACTGCGATTCAGCGCTCTGTATAAAACATGGTAGTGACTCCAGTAGACCCAAAAAACTTTTTGTGTATAATTTTTTTTAATCAATATTTCGACAGATGCGGGTGTTTTAGGGTCCGAGAATAGCAAAAAATCGTTTTTTAAACGATCTTATACTGATTATAGGTGTTATATTTATTTGCAAACTTGAAAGTATTTCAAAATGTTGCAGTGTGAGGTGTCTTGATGAATTGTTTTGTTCGGTTGTCGTGAATGATTACCGCACGGGTTGTTGCGTCCTGTTTATGTATGAGATTTAGGAATATTTAGAAAGCTCTGAGAGAGCAGAGGGAAAGAGCACGAGTAAAACAACAAAAATTTAAAACGCAAATTCAGCTTTGTACATCAAAATAAATCACAAATTCAGTTAAATCTCTCGCATAATCTCCTCCGTCCTTTAATAAATTCCGTTTTCTCTACGCATTCCATAAAGCAGCAGCACAGCGACTGAGACAGATAATTTCTTTCGCTTTCCGCTCCCGGTCTTCGTCTTTTTCCCGTGTGCTGGCGCGCCAAGAGAGGGTCTATAAACTATAAAAGCGATTCCTTTAAAGTAAGGAGGCGTTCAAGCCCTATCCTCGAGCTGCTCTTTAAGATTCGGGTTCATAAAAAGACTCAATTTTTGGAATGGCCCATAGTAGCAGCTTGCAAATCTCCGCCCCGGTTATTTGAGTGATAGCCCCCCTTCGAATAAAGACGACGACGACGACGACGACGGATCAACATATTGTTCCGGAATTTATGTCACTAACCTACCTACAACCCTAATGCTGTTTCTACGCGCGCTAAAATCGCGTGTGCTCCCGTCTCCAGCGCTCCACAGGGATCGCTTCTCGGGCCGGTATACACATATACCCGTAGATCGATTCGTGCATGCGTCGAAAGGAAAATTCGAAGTGGGATCGCGTAAATGCGTCCCTATGCCCATCGAACCCTCCCAGGGGGTCAGTTGCCGGGGCCTTTATTGTCTATTTGGCTCGCGAAGTCCGTCGGAAATGCCAAAAGGCGCGCTTTTTTATGTTCGTTATTTAAAATAAATCGCACTATTCGAGTAAAACGCAAGGAGGAAAAAAAGCAACAAGCACAAGGGAGCGAGAGTTGCTGAAAACAGAGGCGATAGAGCAAAATGTTTGAATGATGGTTTTCGGGCAGATGGAGAGAGGAGATTTCCCACAAGACAATACACCCGTTTATCTTCCACGACTAGTGCGGTTCACCCTTTCGTCGTACATTTCCTGTTTGTGATTGCGTCCGGTTAGATTTATGGCGTTTTATATCCAAGATGCTACACGACGCAAGGAAATCTGGGAAAAAGTAAAACAACGCTTTTTGTATTTGTACAAAAAGAATCTCATTTATAACTCAGCCGCACTTCATTTGAAATATTATCCTTATACATATATTTATAAATAAAAAAATGAACAAAAATTTACAGTTTCTCCAAAATAGATTTTTACTTTTTTAAATTCGAATAACGTAAATTACTGCAAATATTCCGAGGCAGTCGGACAAAGAAAGGCAGCTATACATACAGTGAGAGACAGACATACAGAGAGAGAAACAGAGAGACCGACAGACTCCCTAATAAAGAAAAAAAAACAGATATATGAAACACGGACGGACAGAGAGAGAAAGATTGGCAGACAGTCATACAGATAGGGACAAACAAACAGAGAGAGACTTACAGGCAGAGATAAACAGGCAAGGGTAGAGAAGAGACAGTGAGGAAGAGATAGGCAGACGTATAGAGAGACGTAGGAGATACCAACAAAGCTATAGGGAGAGGGGAACAAATTGACTAAGCGAAATGCCTAAAAGTTTGGACGAAAAAAAATATAATATAACATGTATTAAGAAAAAAGAAAACGGGCAGGCATTTCTTAACGACTGAAGGTCTCTTAAATTAGGTCTGCATTTACAAGAAATGTTAGTAACAGTTACCGAGATTTTATAGCTGGCATAATTATGAATTACCCATTTGCGTAAAAAAAATGCATCCAAAATAATTCAAAAATTAGAGTTTTAAGGATTAATCTTTAATTGAAATGCCCTACATTCCCAAAGTTTTTTCTTTTATAACGACGTGAAAAACTAATTTTATATGCAATCGAGGCACTTTTAAATGCCTTTGAGAAAATGCCGGCCCAGTTAAAAACGGAACAAAAAGCGACAGGCTCATAATTAATGGCTAATAAAATCCTTGTTTTAATAACCCTTTAAATGAACCAACAGTTACGAGCAATTAAAGATCTAATTAATTATCTAATTACAGAAAAAATGCAAAAATTCGGAACGCATTTTGTTTTGAACATTCCTCGTAATAATATATTTAACATCAAAGTGGGAAAATGGCACGAATAGTTTAGAGGAATTTCAAAGGTTGAGGTTGCGATGTTTTTAAGTGCCTAATCTTGAAATGGAACTAAAGTACAATTTGTTGTTGTATTTAGACTTATCGCGTGCGTTCGTTGAACTTTTTGGGAATAATAATTATTAAACTGATTACTCAGAAATTTATCTAGAAATAATGAGAAAAATGCAGAAATTCGAAGAAATATTAGTTTGTTTATGATTTATGTAAGTTTGGTTTTTTTCGTGAAGAGACAAACAAAGCATAGGCGTTCTTGTACACTGATGAGAAAATCAGGTTAATTTTTCTAAACAAACAAATTATGACCGTACCAATAATTTATTAATAGTATAAATTGATAGCGTTTCTTATTAGGGTAGTTAACTAATTCTCTTTCGTATACTTTTTCTCTTTTTTAGATTGCAAATTTCCAAGTACGCCACTGGTTGCAATAAGTCATTTTTTTTCAATAAATCTCCGACTTTGAATTATTACAACCTTCACGCTGCATTATCTTGCATCATGAGTTTTAATTTTGAGTAATTACCAACAATATCTCGAAGATAAACAATTAGCCAGCTTTAAATTTAGCAATGGAACGAAAATCTGCCAAATTTCCAACCAATAAAACAGGAGAATGAAGTAAATCTCGTCTTGGCGAACAAATCGCGTTCGTGCCTTAATTAACTTTTAACAGGGAGATCTTGCGACTTTGAAATTAGACACACGCAACTGTTTGTGGTAATCTCGGCTTGAAATCGACGTCAATACTTTATATAGCGTTACACACCGCCACCATACCGGGGGTATTATTTAACATTGCACGTGCAGAAAGTGCGACCGCAAGTTTCTGTTTCCTCTCTTTGTGTCTTTTGGACGAACAATTCATAAGATGCTTACGACAAGAAACTTCCGCAGTGCAAAAATAGAGAAGTGAAAGGGAGCTTTTTCTGCTTTTTTAAAGCTTGAAAAGGTACAGAACCAGTGACGTTAAAAAATTTCTAGTTTGGGCTACAAAACAACTGAAATGGAAGAGTTGTCTTGATATGTTTTAAGCTAATTATCCTTCTTCGCAGTTAATCTTCTATTTATTTCAAAAGTTTATATATTTAAATTTTTGCGTTAGTTTAATTTTATGTCCGTCATTGCTTTTATTATATACATTTGTTCTTCTTTTTTCTATTTTGTTTCTAGCATTCCCCTCTTCGTTTATTTGCTTCTTGCTATTTTCTGTCACTTTCTGCTTCTTTTTTCTTCGATTTTATTATTGTTCTGCTTTTTTTTATTTCTTACCTATTTTCTCTTTAGTCTTCACTCCATACTTCTTCTCCCACCTCCAAAATGCACTTGTTTCTTCTTTCTGCTGTTCTCTTTCTTTCTTTCGTGTATATCTGCTTTCTGTATTTTCTATCTTCTTTTATCTTCTGCAATCATAACCGTTCTTCTTTTTTCTCTTCTCAATTTTCCCTTTTTTATACCGCATATGCTCCTTTTCCCACCTCCATTCTGCACCCCCTTCTTCTGGCTGTTGTTTTTTTTCTCGTATTTTGCCCCTTTTTTGTTGTGTTTTGTTTCTCTCGTTTTCGTCTACGGTGTATTGGTCCCTTCCTGTTACTCTTCTCTTCTTCACTTCTCTTTTTTAACCGACTTCAAAAAAAGGAGGAGGTTCTCAATTCGTCTGTATATATTTTTTTTTTAATTTTTATTTTTTTTATGTATGTTCGGCCATAACTTTTTTGTTTATGAACCGATTTTAATGATTTTTTGGTGTTGGGTTCAGTATAGTTCCAAGGTGGTCCCATTATAATTATTTCATTGGTATTGGAGCTTGAACTTCGAAGATACTCCTCAAAATCTATTTTTTAACGGACTTTTTTAGTGTTTCCGTATTTCATCTTCCGTTTCAACTAGCAATCGTTTCCTCATTCGAGAAGCATCCTTACTAGGTCTACCCATCACTTAAAATTGTAAAATAATTAACTTTTGAAAAAAAGAAAACCGACTTCAAATAAAAACACAAAAGTAACATAAGTTAACTAAAAAGCAAAAAATAAATGTTTTTTTATACAACAGTTTAATACTTATTTGTTGTTCCGTTTAATGTAATTAAGAAATTGTTGTTTATTATATAATTATTAATTGTTTTATAATTTTTAAGTCGGTGCCAAGTAAAACATAAAAATTATATACCTTGCTACAATAACAAATTAGATTCGAATGTTTATGTTTTACTTGGCACCGACTTAAAAATTATAAAACAATTAATAATTATATAATAAACAACAATTTCTTAATTACATTAAACGGAACAACAAATAAGTATTAAACTGTTGTATAAAAAACATTTATTTTTTGCTTTTTAGTTAACTTATGTTACTTTTGTGTTTTTATTTGAAGTCGGTTTTCTTTTTTTTTTAAGTTAATTATTTACCTTTACGTTCATTACATATCATCTATATCTGCGCTTCTCCACTCTTTTCTCCATATGCACCGCCCTTCTTTCTGTTCTTTTTTTCTTCCTGTTTATCTGTACTTTTTTATCTTTTCTTTTTAATTTTTTTTTGCTGTTTCTCTGTTTCATTTGCTATTTTTATTCTCTTCTTTGTCTATTATCTTTTCCTTCTTCTCCTATTTGTCTATTACCCTTTCCTTCTCCTCTCCTTCTAAATTCACATCTATCCCTTATATTGTCTTTTGCACTCGTCTCTTAGCTATTTCTCTGCTCTCCTGTGCCTAGCCGCCCCCCATGTGCCCTTTCTTTCTTTCCTGTTTCGTATCTAGGCTTACTTCTTATTCTAATCTCTCTGTTAGTTTTGACTTCTCGTTTGTCCTTTTTATAGTCATTTTTTTCTATCTACTCTCTTGTTTTCTTTCACCACTCGTCATCACAGTCTTTTCTTTTCCCTGTTTATTATTGTTTTCTGTCTTTTTTATTGTATATCTGCACTTTATACTAAAATTTCCTTTTATTTCTATATACACCTTGCTTGTCCTTTCTGTCGTTCTTTTTTTAGTTTTGCTCTTATCTTGTAACAGTTCTTTCCTGTGCTTTTTTGTTCGTCTCTTATCTTCCTCTTATCTCTTCGTCTGCTTCCACGTCCATACTCTATCTTCTCTTTGCTGTGCTGCCTTCCTCCTTTCTTCCGTCTCGCAACTTTTACAGTCTCAACTAGGGATGCAACGGATATTCGGTTTTTATCCGTTATCCGGCCTATCCGGCCATTTCACCGAATATTCGGTTTGGCAGGATAATATGAAATATCCGGCCGGAGATTTTTCTTCAAGTAAAAGAGATTATGCATGCAATTTGATTTGTTGGTCTAGACTAAACGCAATTGAAAGCAAGAGAGCAAAAGCCCTATAAGTCCAGTATTTTGTAAATCTGCATAAAATTACTAAATTTATATTATTGACATCAGCATGAGAGTTCAAAATTTGAAATGATTTTAAATAACATAAATAAGTATTATTTATTAAATCCACTAAGTAATATAAAACATAAGGAGGATGCACGAACCGCTTGTTGCTATGATATGCAGGTCTCAATTTTGCAGTACATTTGACAGGGAGATCCGAGACAAGGAACCTATAAAAAGTACTCGATCGTCAATCGTCAATATTTTATTTTACAATGTCGATAAAGACCATATATACTAGGTTATGTCAGTATGTCAGTGTCGGATCTATCAGCACAGAACATGTTTTAGTTTTAACCATTGATGAAAATTATTATTTTTTGTAATTACAATCAAATTCGTTGACAGATTTCCATTCTTAATTGTGAACGAAAAACAATGTTAGCGCAAATCAGCACATTCTTGAAATAGTACATTTGGTAGTTTTCTTGTCTCGGTGCTCTCTTTCTAAAACACAACAGAATAAGACCATAGCAAGCAGGGTTCGTGCATACTGTCAAGTATAGATTATGCTGTGTGATTAAAAACCTAAATTTCACTGCATTTAAGCTGCAACTACTTCGCAAGTAATATCTATGCCGGATAATCCGGCTATCCGGCTGAGCAACCCGATACCGAATATCCGTTATCCGGCATTTTCAAAAAGTACTGCTCGCTGCATCCCTAGTCTCAACCTTATTTTCGAATTTTTTTTGACTTCGACATGCACCTTCCTTCTTCCTTTCGTTATTCTATTTTTCTCCGTTTATACATTTTTCTACCTTTTTTCTCGTCTCTCTTTCACCTGTTTTTCTATTCTCTTCTTAGCCTTTTATCGTCTCCTTTTTCTCTATTTTTTAACTTTTACCCGTATCTTATCTTTTCTCATATTTGTTCTTCTACCTTCTCCCACACTATGTCCCTTCACTCTTACTTGCTCTCAGCTGCAGTCTTTTCTATATGTCGTTTATTATAGTTTATCTTTTTGTCTATATTTTGCTGTTTTCTATTGTTTTCAGTGGATTTGTTTATTTTTCGATCTTAATCCTTCTTTTCCGTGTTTATAAATTTTTTTATCGATATTTCACTGCTGTGCTCGAAAATCTTTGTAGGTTTAATTTAATCGACTCGTGAACTGCGTAAGTTAAAATAAACAACTCCTGAACCTGTTACAATATATGAAAAGTTCAAGTAACTGAAAGTAGCTAGCTATATTATGCGTCAGTTTCAAAGGGAATTAACGTTTGTGTGACTGCTGTAGGTTGAATATTAGGGGCCAGTGTAGCCTCCCCATTTGTATTTGCCAAGCAAATATCCCTAAAGCCCATTTGCCGACGATCCCCGACCTTAAACCAGAATCTATCAACTCTAAGAAGATTACCTCGAGTTACGAGATCGCCCCCTGAAAAATATTCTCGCGCGGACTACCAAACACCGTTTGACCTCTGAAGTTGAAATATCTGAACGAAAAATATCATCTTTGTTATATGAAGAGCTGTTTTTTTATATTTTAAGTTAGGTATAAAGGCAGCGATTGTTAAATTTAATGACATTTCGTGCTGCATATCGTTTGGTTTAAATCGGCTTAATTGAATTTCGTTTGATGTCGTCTGAAACGCCGAAAGGCAGAGAGAGTGCAGTGTACACCATAGGAATCGGAATAGCAATTAATTCTTCCTTGAAACTATAATATTAGTTTTGCTTTGCTCTCCGTAACGAATTCTCCGAATTGATCCGTTAACGAAGGGAGAAAAATCGGGGCCATAATTACAAGTACAAAAGCAATTCGCGGGTAACAATGAAGCGTTTCGTGGTCAGACAAGGAAGTTATTACATCCGACATGCACGTGCAACACAATAACCCCCATTTGTTTGATGTCCCCCCGGGACATATAAATAGTAAATAGAAGGAAGGCTCTAAAGCACAGAGTTTACTGCGAGCTCTCTGTGTTTATGTACACCATAAAACTGAAATGTGTAACATTCATATAATGATTGTTAAAACCAGTACTCGTAAAAAAAATTGGTCCAGGTTTCGTTGTTTCGATACATTGTTTAATTGATTGGGTCTGTTTCGCTGATTTGTGATTTTTGGTTTGGTTGAATAATGATTGTGGCTTTCGCGGTTTAATTGGATGTTAAAACAAACTCTCGAATTTTTATTTTTTACAAAAACACCAACAGGGTTACTGGTGAGGAAATTGTGTTTGGAAAAGGTGCACATGAAGCGAAAAAAAATTATACATATATTTCTATCAGAACAGGTAATGGTGGGAAGATTTTGTTAAGAACACGCTCCGGAA
This sequence comes from Ctenicera cuprea, assembly GCA_958336395.1. NCBI lineage: Eukaryota > Metazoa > Arthropoda > Insecta > Coleoptera > Elateridae > Ctenicera > Ctenicera cuprea. The sequence goes on along the minus strand of OY284495.1, from coordinate 28,161,252 downwards.
AAAGAAATATTTGGACGTCGCGCGCCGTAGAATTTGTATGTGCAAATTCTATGCACGTTTGATATCAATTGTCAGTTGTGACGTTTGTTAGTACTATTACGTTTTTTTTCTATTAGTATGTTATTGAAGGGTTTTATGGTAATATTTTAAAAATCAAAATTTTAACCTTCGAATAATTACTACAGCAGCATGTTATATATATATTCACAGATTTCTACAGGGTGCTCATTTTATCGTGTAACCCCTTAACTCATCAGAGTAGGCAACACACGGTGCAGGTCATCGACGTTGGCAGTTGATATAATGTGAATATAATAGTATATGTTTTTCCTAGCAAAGTCAATGGCGTGACCGTTAGCTTTAAGGCACCCCCCTTCTTTGTTTTTACAATTTCAACGTGTTCAGCTCATATTTATTTTTGTTTTTATGTTTTTGCTTTCAAACGTCATTCAAATTTAATTTTACCTTCTAAGTTCACTAAAAGCATTTACGCATTTCCCGCCACGAGTAAATAAAGATCTAGAAATCCCATATTAAACCAACAAATAACCACGAATTTAACCAAATCGGGCCCGAGGTAATTAAACCTTGTCACGCGCATTATATTTGGATATGCTTTCCCTCCTCCCCCCGTTTATTACCCCACACATCAAATAATTGCTGAGCGACACGATACGAAAAATTGTGACGCGTAAAAGAGTGACGAGAAAGCTAATTTTAATCGAGTTTGGTGTAGGGTTTATCAGGGTGTACTCGTCAAACTTTAATTAGAAATGTTGTTGTTTGTGTTCCGGCGCATTCTCTGACAGCTCCGGGCTTTTCCGGAAAACGCAGTCACTGAATGCAATCTATGCTGACATCTGAGAGAGAGACTTCAGGATGTAACTGATGATATAATCTGTTAGGGCGTTGATTTCTACAAATTTCTTGAATAGAATCGCTTTTGGACGACATTTTCAATCAATAATATGGTCTTTTATTGCGTCCAGAAACTTGAAACTTTTAACACACCAATTTACTCTGAAATGACTCCCTTTTAATAGTCATTTCCATCTAAATTGACTTGTTTCAATTACACTTTTGGAAACTTAATCAATGCACGTTGTAGAAGTTTCTGATCGTATCACAGGCCAGGGTGTATTCTTTAATTCAGTTAGAAACAAAATTTTTGGTATGAAGGAAACTTTTCGAAAAATTCTTGTAGTAGAAATTTATTTGATTGAATCGCAGGAGTTCTCTATTTAATCTTTAGTTTCGTTCGATATATCTCAGTTTCCATAATAATTTTCACCTAAATTGGTATGTTTTAATTATACGTTTGCTTGGTACGCAGAACTGTTTGAATGCACCTCGTATAATTTTCTGATCTAATCGCAGGAGGGCACGGTTTAATCATTAATTCCCCGATTCCGATAATCTACTAGATTCGTGGTAACTGCTACCTAGCCGAACTATAATTTTTATTATAAATAGTTAAGAGAGAATGTAATACAAAGCGTGCTTCATCCTTGAACCTTCAGCCCCGAATGTATAATCGAGTGAGAAGGGAGCAATTCACCCGTCCTTATCCGTTTAAGTTAAATACTCCCTCTTTTCTCGAAGTGTAGCGTTGCATCTCTCTCGGGGGAGCATAGATCAAGGGTGGTTAATAGCGATGCTCATTTTATTCTACCTCGAACTCTATCTTTACTCTAGTCGAGTCTCTATTCGTCTCACTTGAAATAAATGATCGTCGTATGTTTCTGTCTAACCGAAATACGGGCTTTGTGGAATGTATAAATTTTTTATTGGCCCAAACAAGACGAGGTGCACGAAAAAGCAACTTTTTTTTCTCAGCCGCGGACTCGACGACGTTCTCTGTTTAAGAAGAGCTTTTAATTAAAATGAAGCAAAAAATTTTTGGTGGATGGCCCAGCTTTTTTTTTAGTTGATGGTTGTATGGCTCTTAGTGCGACGAATATATATTTTTATTAATGAAATATAAACAAAATAAATCTGAATTTTCCTTTAAATTGAAAATTGTAAAAATTACAGAAAATTTTGCGAAACAAACAAAATAAAAGTAACGGAATTCCCAAAACAAAATTGTCTACACAATTGCAGTAAATCTAGGAGAAACAATAAAGAAACATTTAACAAAAATACCGAAAATCTAAACATAACAGATGATATTTTAACAAAAACAAAGAAGGAGCTGAATATATTGAATAAACAGTTAAAACAAACGAAGCAATTGAAAAACGCTCAGATTTCTATATAGATACACGACCTCTATGTAAATACTGAGGCCAGACGCCATTTTCTAGAAGGTCAATGTTAGCTTGTGATATGCACAAATTCAAACAGTGTTTCGAGTTTCATCCCTCCCTGAGAAAAATTAATATAACAATTTTATTGTAAAATCTAATAATTTGCTGCGATAGGTTTAAGAAATCGTGGTTTTTGTGGTTTTTAAGTTGGGATTTGATAATAAATTTGTGTGGTATATGATTATTACAAAATAATGGTAAATTTTGTTTTAAATATGTAATGTATAGGATTTTAATTTGAAATTTTGATTTCGTAGAAAATGGCCGACAAGCTTCACTGTTTTCTCACGCCAATCCGGAACAAAAAGAAAACTTTTTCTTGAAGTCATTTCTGAAGTAAAAAAAATCACTGTAGTAATTATTACTATCCAAGTTCACTCAAGTGTAGTTATTTATTTTTATTTTTGCTAACATTAATAATTAAATACAACGTGCATTTATAATTCTTAGCAATCATACTGCCAGCGTCACAGAAACAGAAGCTTCCTAACAGATTTGCAGATATAAAAATAATTGATGCAAATGCGCTAGCTATGCCGTTTTAAATATAACAGAGAAGTGCAAAATCAATTGAGTAAAATAGTCAGTTTTTACATGACATGCAAAAACTAAAACAACGGACATCTCTGTTGTAGTACGCAAGGCACCCGCGTTTAAAAGTATTTATGCTATTTACCACTTCCGGTGCTTCTTACGTTAACAAGTTTATAATATTTAGTATACAGGTTGATTGTAAATTTAGGGCCAGTTCATTTGCTCATTTATTATTGGCGATAGAAAAAAATGTATAAGTAAAAGTTATACAGTTTATGACGAGTATTTTGGGCATACAAAACAATATGGCCGTTTTTCGCTTTAAGCGGAAGCGACTATATCTTTATTGTTTTAAATAGAACACCCTGTATTTGTTTAAGCTAATTCAATCATAGGATAAATTTTGTTTAAGAAACTATAATACAACAAGCTAATAATGAGCGAGATATTTTGATTTAAAGCAAACGTATGTAACCAATGGTTATGATTATAAGTACAGTGCAATTGATCGTAGGAAGCTGTTAAAAAAATAACAAAAGCGATAAACAAACGTATAACATCTGTTACAACAAAGTTTGTAGATTAACTAAGGCACTTTTCTTTTAATTTTCCAAAGAAAGCGCTTTTAGCTGCCATCCTAGCTCACCTGACCTAACTCATATAATTTTTTTGTTTCGAGATTCTTAAAATATAATAAACAATTGATGTCTAATTAATATGAATTGTTTTGAATCAAAATATCTCGCTTGTAATTAACTTAAGGCCTACAGCTGTTATAGTTTCTTAAGCAGAATTTATCGTACAATCGAATTAGCCTAAAAAATACAGGGTGTTCCATTTAAAATAATAAAGCTTAAACCGGAAGTCGGCCATTTTGTTTTGCATGCCCAACTAACACTCAATTTCTAATCGACCTGTATACTGTGTTTATATCACCCTCGATTCCTCGATGTCAGAAGTGTGTGCCGGCAACTGACGACAGTAGAGAGTAAACGAGTGTTTCGAGCAATGTTGCTAAATGTAACTCGTCTTGAAAATTTCACGCGGAAATATTAAAAAGTAAATCGCTTGCGTATAAAAAAACGGAACAGTTTTCAAAATCCGGGACGTTTTAAGAGACACTTTACCGATGCGGAACAAAGTCCTAAAATCCGGGACGAATGGTCGCCCTGGTTTAAAAGATGCAGTCGTGTATCTAGTACGACTATATAGAAATTTGTGGAAAACGTACAAAATGGTGCTTAAAACTGTCAAGAAAACAAAAGAATATTCAAGAATGCTAGAGAGAAAATAAGAAAACGATCGAAAAATATCTAACTGTAAATAAGTTTAAACATGTGAATTATGGAAAATAGGAAGTCAGTACCTACTTCTTTGAAAAACATTTCAATATGTACTGAAAAGCAAAATTTTTAATTTGATCATGTCTAATACTTTCCCCCATTTTTTTCATCGAAACAACAATGCGCTGTAATTTCAAAATAATGACACAATTTAATTTTTTTTATTATTACTTAGATCTGTACGTTTTGTCAGTTTTGACTTTCCAGATCATGTTAGTTTGTCGAATTTTATCACTGTAAAAATATGTTTTTTGAGTAATTCAGAAAAGCTGCCTGGTGAAAATAACGGAAAATTGTGATGGAAAAAGTTACGGGCATTTAACTGCTACTGGTTATGATATGATGCTCTCTAGAATGTTTTTTAATGGAATGGCCGTGCCTGGAACCCACTGCAAAGCGCCTACAAGTTTTTGAAAATTTCGTTTACTCAGCAGAATTCTTTTTTATGTGACCTAAAAGCTACTTGTAGGAATTTCTATTAAATTATCACCAGACAGCTCTTCTAAATATTTCCCGTTTTCGGACACAAAACTAGCGTTATTTGGAAAAATTATATTTTGAATTTTTTTCAAAGGCTTCGAGGTATTTTCGTTATAGTGATGTGTGAGTAAAGCAAACCCTTGTAATTTTTCCTGATGAAACCAGGGGCCTGTCCGAATGCGAAAAGCCGCTAATTGCTTTTCATTGACGCACGGTCGTGCTACAAACGAGCCCCACTTTGTCCGAAAGTAAATTACTCTTTTGAATGATAACCGGGGGAAGATTTAGTCTTTCATTCCCCTAACAAGATCGATTAGGGAGGTCAACAATCTGACACTGAATTAGAACTAATTCAATCGGAATTTGTGTCAGACAGTCATTATCTCACAGCCGGCTTGTCATAGATAAAAGTGTCAACTGAAGAAAATTATTGCTGTACAAATCAAATTCGTTTAATTAGGCCGAAAGGAATTATTATATTTTGTAATTGATTAACTTTTTATCTCTCTGGTATTTTGTTTTGCTGGTGTGTGGTCCTGCCGCTTTATTTATATTGAAATAAAATTGATCGTCTTCGTTTCTACTATAAACAAGTCGTAAAGATGACTTTGCGGTTATAGTAGAATATTAAGCACTCACTCAAAGATTGCCTTGTAAAAAATTTATATAATAAAGATACTAAAAATACAACATATTATTATTATAATCAGATGTGCGATCTGATACCATCGTTAACATCGTGTTGAAGTGAATGATACTTCAACGCTTGCAATCTATGGCAATATTTACTGGAGTGCCTCCTCATTTCAATTTAATTGCATTGCAAAGAAGTGCTATAGAACAGAATATTTGTTTTGCTTACAGATTTTATGTAGGATGATGGTTTGGAATTTAAATGTAGGACAACTAATAGTAAATAAACAAAAATATGCAAATACTTCAGGTTATTTGTTTATCATACTTAAAAATGATGGAAATACTTTAACTTTTCAAGATATTAGTTCTAAAAAAATTGTTTTTAATTCCTTACATTTACAAAGTGTGTAGGAGATGTATGGTGATGTTTGGATTGTTTGGAGGTTATCATCATACATTTGTGAGTTGCAAATTATAGGGACAAAACTGTTTGTGGGTAATTAGCTCTGTTATTATATGCTTTAGAACCTTACCAGTAAAAGATTTAATTATGTACCGTTTGTCTGTACGTATGCGCCTCTGTCTCCGTCTATTTATTTACCTTTATCCACTTTCTCCCAAACCGTTTTGTTTGTACGCCTGCTGCCTATCTGTTTGTCCGTCTGTTCGTCTGTATCTATTTGCACCAAATCGTTCCTCCTCATCTCCAGGAATTCTAATGTTGTACGTCCGTCCGTATGTATGTCTGTATTCAATTCTAAAGACATTTCCATACTTACTCTACTCGAGAAGATTCAATGTTGTAGTGTTTATGTATGTTTGTCCTCCGTCCGTTTAAATATTAATTTGTACACTCCCGAAACGCTCTAAAATATGTCGATCTTCTCCCTTTCCTAATGTTAAAACTCTTATAGAGAACGTTTTTCACAATGATGTCTGAACCTTAATAATTAATATAGAAGCGTTAAATTTGGGCTACGTGGACGTTGATAAACGAGGAAGTATAACGACAATTATTATCAATTGCAATCTTGGTATATTTTGTTATGTTAATTTTTTTACATTCAACCGTGTTTTTTATTGCATGTGTATACAGATGTACAAAATTATCTAAAACTATATTTTTCTTTTCCAGGGGCGGATCGTCCTCCAGAGTTTCCAAGTGAGCCCTGCCCCGAAGACAGCGCGGCCATCGAAGGGGTCTGCAAGTGCGACCACAGTCTCTGCGACAAACCTCCCTGCGCCACAACCCTTACCTTGGCCACGAACGGTACAAACACCCCTGGATTCTGCTGCCCTACGTACTCCTGCGAGGGGTGTCCGAAAAAGGACCAAATAGACGGAAAGTGCCCCTGTCTTCCTGGTGCGACTCTCCGCTCTGGACGCAAGTGCGAATGTGTGAATCCCCATAAGACTCTTAGGAACGACACGTGTGTATGTGATCCTGATAAGTGCGAACTTCCGGATTTGTGCGACGAACGTTCCGTTCCGGTAAAGGACGTCGAAGGGTGTTGTGAAAAAGTTAAATGTGTACCTTGTCCTGACGATAGTTACCCCACGATTTATAACGATCTCCAGGTAGAGGACAAATGCGTATGTTTCCCTTGTCCCTCCACCAAATGCACCGAGAATCAACGGCCTCAGATTTTAAGACGAGGGAAGAACATACCCGGAATGTGTTGTGATATTTACAATTGTGAGGATGTGGACCCCAATAAGGGATGCGTGGTTAATGGTACGACCTATACTGATGGCGAGATGTGGAACTCCCAGGGGGACGACAAATGCAAATGTCAGAATGGAATTTCCTTCTGTTCACCTGTTAGCGAAAACGACTCCTTTAGGCCTTGCTTTTCAGGAGGGAAGGTTTACAATCATCTGGATACTTGGGTGGAAGATACCTGCACCAACTGCACTTGCAAAGATGGAGAACCCAAATGCATCGCCCACATGTGCGACGTGCATACCAGTGAGGTGAAAAAGCCAAACCCAGGATGTCCTCCATTGGCCGCATGCAAAAAAGCTTGCGAAAATGGCTTCAAATTAAACAAGCAAGGTTGTGAAATTTGCAAATGTAAGCCATCGGATAAGGTTACTGTTCAAGATAAGTACACCCAATTGGACGCTGTGCTCAAGGAGTACAATTTAACTGAAACAGATGTTGTCGTCCTTGTGAAGAATTTAGCTCAAGAAGGAGCACGGCTTGTGGATGTCAATGTTCGTGAACCCAGCAGCACCACTCCGAGAATGATCACCACTAGCACTACAGCGAGCACTACCGAAAGTACTACCGCGAGTACTACTACGACCACAACGACGTCCACGACGGCACCTTCTTCGGCTATTTATATTACTGATAGTAAAAATGCTCATGGTGAGTATATTTTAATATTTAAAAGTTAGAAACTTCAAACTTATGAAAATGGTTAGATTTTTGAAATTCCAATCTGGACTAATTTGTTGAGCTACTTAATTTATTAACTTTTATTAATTTGATCTAATCGAACTCGAGGAGCCGTTGTACCATCTAAACTAACTTCAGCGTCGATTTGGGCTTTCGTCTTGACGACAATAATCGTTGTGAAGGACTTGAACTGAGTTCAGATTGACAGAATGTTAGTACAACGGAACCAATCTTACTAACAGATCGCAGCACGTAAAACGAAGAGTATTTAAACAGTGAACATACAAATCACTGGATTGCACTAATAAATTTATTGCATGGCCACCTCGTTTGCCAGACTTTATACCTTTAGAATTTTTGATCGGGACGTGTTCAAAATTTTTGTGAAGAACTATTAATCGAATAATTTCAGATTGAACCATAATTCAGAGTTCTTATTAAGACTGTTGGTAATTTGACCTAAGTTCTATGTAACTGTTCTAATTTTATCCATCATTTTCTAATGTTTGTGATTTAAATTGTTGTAGTGTGGACTAACTTACTTTTAAAGCTTGTTTTTTTATGTAACTTGAATCTTGAAGGTTTTTCTATCCAATTTAAATTGGTCGGGGTTGACATAATTAAACAAAAATTTCTAAATTCATCTTTTCAATTGTTGACATGAAACAAACACAGCTAAAAATACTATCAAGTTCTAGAATTGCACAAACAGATCGTTAAACTTTTAACAGCCAGAAGTCATGTAAAAGAATTTGTCTCGTGGACATTAAGGAGTGTTATTACCTATCAGCGCTTAATAAAACAAGAACTTTACGATATCACCATTAGAAACAGCCCATAAATACTTTCTCAAATCAGTTAAATGAGTTATTTTTAATTTTTCGAATTTTTCTTCCAGGCGACTGCACCTATAGTTGCATTTTGGAGTACGCCTTTCCAGGGTTCGCAGTCGGAGTGATTTTCGCAGGAATTCTGCTGTTTTCCTTCCTAAAGTGCTCCGAAAAGAACCGACAAAAGTACCAAATGGCGTACACCTACAAGCCCGTTGGTAAAGAAGCCGTGGACAAGAATCTGAACTTTTCCCCAATAATCAAAACGAAAAACTTTGAGCTACAAAGTTACAACGAGAAGAAAAATGTTTATTAGGTAATTTTTGGACTATTAGAAAGAGAGAAAGATATGTGAAATGCGAGCGAACGACGTTATTATTTTGTTAAGTTTTTATTTATTTGATAAGATTGTGATATAATAATTTGTAGCGAGGCTTACTGAAAAAAATATGCTGTAAGTAATATTTCGATGTTGATGTTTAAACTGTGATGTACAGGATGGTACATAAACATTTTAGTAACCACCCTGTATATCATTTGCGTACCTAGAGTTAGAAAAAATGTGTTTCAGAATATTCCAATTTGCTTACTTTATTTAAATGAACTTTTGCTGTATCTTGTAATATAACGCAATTTCCATCTTTATTTTAAAAATTTTATAAAAAGCATAGAGAGAATAGTTTTTAATTACCTATTAAATTTGTATTATACTACCGAAACTTAAGTGTAAAAATGACTGTTGTGAATAATATCTTAATAAGAAGACAATAATATTTTTAAAATATAAGTCATTTAACTTGCGTTAATTTATTTTTTTGTGTAGATTTGTTGTTTCGGTTACAGGGTTTTAGTAGCTTGCTTAGTTTCAAAACTTTTAGGCAAATCCTCGTATACTTAACCTCTTTCAAAAAAAATTAAGGCCTAACTATAGAATTCTGGGTTTTTATTTTGTACAAATTACAACGCATTAAAAGTTATTACACTACCTATTATTATTAATAATTTATAATTTAATTGTTGTATTGTGATAGCAAGTTCTAACTTTAATTTTATTTACTCCTAATACACAGGGTGTTGAAAAAATGAAATACTACATATCCTTTACTTCTTGAATATGAAAGCACCCTGCAACTGCTGTTTATGTATAATTATTATTATTATTACAATATAAATAATAAACTTAATTGTTCCTAAGCAAGACTTACAACTGCAATATTATTGTGTTTAACGATATAGTAGTTAGTCGCTGTGTTATTTTTAGGGTTCGCAATTTAGTTCGAAATTATTTTTGCAGTATTGAAAATATGAGTATTGTTTATCGTGAAGTATTTTTTTAAATGTACTACTAAAGAGGCAAAATTCTGATTGATTTCTTCGTTTGCAAGAGAAAAAATTATTATGTACTTGTATAAAATATTATATAGGTTAATACATAATGTCATATTGGGCTTAGGTCTGTATAATAAAAAATTTGTACTTTTTTCGGAAGTGATGTAGCATTAAGACGTAACTGTAATATTTAGTTTTAAAATATTTATTAAAATCGCTTCATAAATGGTAAATATATGTTTGTATGTATATATTAAAATTATTATGAATAAATATATTAAGTTATTGTTGTGTTGTTCAATATTTACCATTGGGTTTTTTGCTAAAATTTCTGTGATTTTGTACATTTTTGTTTTGTATTCAAGTTGCCCCATCTGTCTGTGTTCTGAAAAGCATTCCTATCTAACCCAAGAAGGTTGAAATATTGTACTGTTTCTGTATTAGTCTGTGTGCTCTGTTCGTCCATCCGCTTGTCAGGCTCTATCAACCTTCTCCAAAATGTTACCTATTCAACTTGACAAGTTGAAATTTTGTACTGATTGGCTTTCTGTCTGCTTGTGTTGCTTGTGTATAGTGCTGAATAGTTCGATATTGCTTTAAGTATGTCTGATCGTATCTGCCGTTGTGTGGCTGTATTTGGCCTGACTAGCTCCATTTGGTTATGTTTCATTCTGTATGGCTCTCGTTACTTCCAACTGACTATGTTTGCCCGTGTCTTGCTTTGTCTCTGTTTAGCTCGATCTGCATGTGTATGGCTGCAACTAGCTCTGTGTAACTCTGTTTTTCTCGTGTGACTGGTTTTTCTACAGTGGTTGGAAGTAATGAATTACAAGTAATGCATTACTGTAATTAAATTACTTTTTTCGGTAATAAGGAATGTAATGCATTACTTTAATTGATAAGTAATTAGTAATTTGAATGCATTACCTTTTTTTAGTAATGTGATGAAAAAATACATTACTTTTGTCATTACTTTCATATTCAACAGAATAAATAATCAGGATATTCAGAATATCATTCATGAGTCATGACATGACAAATCCGGGTAAACCTGGGACCAACAAAATCCTTATTTTCCTAGAATAAGGTGTAATACCTACAGCACTGAGTGAAGGAATGTTAAGTAAGGTTTCATAAGAAATTTGTTGCTTGGTTGAGAACGAGGTACTTAGTTCGTGTTCCAAAAATTAAAATACTTTCGTGCAACATATTAGCATCGTCTAATTTAAGAAAACATCTTGTGGTAAGTACTAAGTACCTAGTATAAAACTACCCTATTATTTGAATGTTACAGATATTTTCTTATTATTAATTCCAAATTTGTAGTATACCTAATACTTATACATTTTGCCAATTACCCTAATTTTATATGTACAATGTTGAACAGTGTGAAATATCGGTATTGTAACATTTTAGGAAAGCTTAATTGGATGTTGATTAATTTTTGCTTTTGTGGCAGCAGACGTTTTTAAAACGAAACGTTACGCTCTAGCAGATAACAATTTTGAAACGCAATTGTTAAATTTAAACACGGAATATGTAGAATACATACATACAAATAAATTTTTTTTTAAATTATTGTGTTTTGTGTGGTGTAATTATTAGTAGTATTTAATAACGACAAAAGTAATGTTTAAAATAATGCATTACTTTTTTCGGTAATTAGTAATTGTAATGCATTACCTTCTACGTAAAGTAATTAGTAATGAGAATGCATTCTTTTTTTGGCAAAATAATGAGTAATTGTAATGCATTACTTTTAAAAAGTAATGTTCCAATCACTGTTTTTCTATATGATTCTATTATGTTTTTTTTGCCTCGGTGTAGCTTGGTTGACTCTGTAGGACTCTGACTTGCTGTGTCTGCCTCTGTACGAGTCTGGTACCTGTTTCTCAAAATATTGGTAGTAAATAAATTAAAATGTGTTGTTTTTCAATAATTTCAAAATTTTCCGTATTCTGAATTTGTTAAATTGATCGATAATATGATTTGCTAGTTTAAGTTCCCAACATTTTTAGTATATTAGAAAAACAGTAAAATTCTAATGTTATCTTAAAACATAATCTTGTAGTTTCTTACTCGCATCAATCATTTTCAAAAATTGTGAAAAAATTACCAATATGAAAATAAAGTATCAAATTTAAAAACAAATTACTTTTCAAAACGGCAAGACTTGTTTTAAAACAATTAACAAAAAATGATGAAAACTGATCCTACATTCCAGGATGTCATGCTCGAAATTAATATTGATCCTTCAAATTTGCAATTATACCAAAACAATTCAAACTAAAAATAACAAACCTTTTGTGTTTTGTGTTTTAATATTTAATTCGTGGAATATTCTAATGAATTCATTGACCAACTCAACTGTGTTGATGCAAGGCAACATTGCCTCCTTCAGAGCTGTGATCTTTCCTAGCAACAAAAGTTTGTGGTCAATGAAGCGACAGAATTATTGCCAGTTTTTAATTTACTTGTAGTATTGCTGTTAAATATTCTACTCGCATTGTAACAGCCAATGGCAGTCGTTTATGTTCAGGCTCTTAACCAATCGCACCCTGACTGATTGCCATAATACTTTTTTTAGCAGTTTCTTTGATATCACTGTTGTAACCGTAGCAATCAACTTGACCAATATTGTTGATGCACAGCAACATCATTCCTCCTTGGGACTCGCGTTGTTTTCTAGCAACAATTCAATTTTGTTGTCAATAAAGCGACAGAATTATCGATAATTAATAATTCACCTGTGATATTGCTGTTGAATATTGTACTCACATTGTAACAGCCAATGGCAGCTGTTTATTTTCAGGCTCTTAACCAATCGCACTCTGACTGGCCGCGATAATACTTTTCTTAGGAAGCTCCCGCGTTATCGCTGTTTTGACCATTGCAGTCACATCAACAACATTTTTTAATTTTTGCATTTAATAATTAAACAACGCGTTTGTACGCAGTACTGCCACTCGAGAATTAAAAATTATTATATCTAGATAACTGTCTTTGGTTAAACAACTCAATTGTGTTGATGAGGGCAATATGTATAACTCCTCTGTTGAAGTCGTGATATTTACTAGCAACAACATAATTTTGTTGTCACAGATAATAAGACATGTCGAGAGTTTTCTGAAAATTGATTTGTTGTTTTCATAGAAATAGTTGTGCCAAAAATTCACGAAACAAAATCAGCTCAAAAATCCAAGGAGCCGTTAGGCGAGAGATTTCAGAGTGATTTTGTTTAGTATAATTTGTATGTGGATGAAAAAATTGTTGTTAGGAGTGGCATTTTGAAAGATTACTCAAAAATATAACTTTGATTATCAACTTTAATTATCTTTATTTACAAAATAATTATTAATATTGCATAACTGTCAGCAGCTGACAAGCACTTACTTAATAATTTAATTTGATAGTGAAAATTCTACACCTTGAAACTTCGATTACAGTTTTTTTGGATTGGCGAAATGTAGACAATGGAAGCATTTTATTGGTTCTTGTAATAAGTTGAATAATCAATGAAGCGGCGAAATTATCGATAATTTTCAATTCATTTGTGGTATGTATTGCTATTGATTATTCAACGCATCCATTTTCCAATTCAACGTGTAGAATTTTCACTATCAAATTAAATAATTAAGCAAGCGCTTGTCAGCTACTGACAGTTTTGCAATATTAATAATTATTATTTTGTAAATAAAAATAATTCAAGTTGATAGTTAAAGTTATATTGTTGAATAATTTTTCCAAATACTACTCGCGACAAGAATTTTTTCAGAGAATGATTCGTCATTTCCATACAAGTTTTACTCAACAAAATCCCCCTCGCCTAACGGCTTGTTGGATTTTTGAGTTGATTTTGTTTCATGAAATTTTGCCTCACAATTTTCATGAAAACGACACATCACTCTCAAAAAATTCTCAACACGGTGTTACCAAGACTTCATTATCTACATTTATAGCAAAAAAACCTAGAATGTGTATGTCAAAAAGTTATACATTTCTGTCAAATTTAGTTGAAACTTTCAAATTTTCTTTTTTTTACAAAACAACCTCCAAGAAATCACATCCAAAATGGCATCGGTTCAAAACTACATTTGTGATGCAGAAATATTTCCTATTCACATAATCCACAAGCACGCGTAAGTACCCAAAAATCACAACAAGAAGAATTTGGACAAATTTCGTATTTTAGTGCCCTAGAAGATGTGGAAAAGAAACGTCATTATGCAGCTTTAATAATTCAAAGGGTTTGGCGCGGTTATGTTGTTCGCAAAGAGATTGTCAGATGGCACCACGCAGCTGTTATACTTCAAAAATATATCAGGGGATTCCTACTCAGATGGCATCTACCGGAGATTTTGAAAGAGTATCTGGACTGGTACAGGTTGCAATTTTACAACAGATCGGCAACGAAAATTCAAGCACTTTGGCGCGGTTATTCCGTACTAAATACTACATAACGCTATACTTCGTGATTTTAACTAAATATAGGTTTCTTTAGGTGAGAAAAAACAGGGTACCTATAAAAGATCTGCTTCGACAAAAATTGTTCATAGAACAAGCCAACGAAAATATACAGCGCCAAATGAGAGAAGCTTTCGAAAATATGGATAAGTTAAAGCAGGAAAAAATGGAAAAAGAGGCTCAACAATGGGTCCTGTATATCATTTTCAAACTTCACCATCATTTAAGAACCAGGGCGCAGGAGGGAATTTACTCTTTGCATGGGAAAACGTAATAATGGATCAATTTTCACTTTTATTTACTTATGCTGCAATAGTTTAGGAAAGTCCTGTATTTGTGAAAAAAACGGGCAAAGGAATTTGCCTGCATTTACCAATAATTATTACCTTCTATGTTTTCAAGAATTACAGGGTGTCCACTTTTCTGGAAAACAGGGAAAACCTGGAAAAGTCAGGTAGTCTAGAATTTTGGTCAAGGAAATCAGGGAATTGTACCAATTTCAACGTAAAGTCAGGGAATTTCACAAAATAGCCAGGGAAAATTCTGAAAAATGCAATTTCCAGGGGCGGATCGTCCTCCAGAGTTTCCAAGTGAGCCCTGCCCCGAAGACAGCGCGGCCATCGAAGGGGTCTGCAAGTGCGACCACAGTCTCTGCGACAAACCTCCCTGCGCCACAACCCTTACCTTGGCCACGAACGGTACAAACACCCCTGGATTCTGCTGCCCTACGTACTCCTGCGAGGGGTGTCCGAAAAAGGACCAAATAGACGGAAAGTGCCCCTGTCTTCCTGGTGCGACTCTCCGCTCTGGACGCAAGTGCGAATGTGTGAATCCCCATAAGACTCTTAGGAACGACACGTGTGTATGTGATCCTGATAAGTGCGAACTTCCGGATTTGTGCGACGAACGTTCCGTTCCGGTAAAGGACGTCGAAGTGTGTTGTGAAAAAGTTAAATGTGTACCTTGTCCTGACGATAGTTACCCCACGATTTATAACGATCTCCAGGTAGAGGACAAATGCGTATGTTTCCCTTGTCCCTCCACCAAATGCACCGAGAATCAACGGCCTCAGATTTAAGACGAGGGAAGAACATACCCGGAATGTGTTGTGATATTTACAATTGTGAGGATGTGGACCCCAATAAGGGATGCGTGGTTAATGGTACGACCTATACTGATGGCGAGATGTGGAACTCCCAGGGGGACGACAAATGCAAATGTCAGAATGGAATTTCCTTCTGTTCACCTGTTAGCGAAAACGACTCCTTTAGGCCTTGCTTTTCAGGAGGGAAGGTTTACAATCATCTGGATACTTGGGTGGAAGATACCTGCACCAACTGCACTTGCAAAGATGGAGAACCCAAATGCATCGCCCACATGTGCGACGTGCATACCAGTGAGGTGAAAAAGCCAAACCCAGGATGTCCTCCATTGGCCGCATGCAAAAAAGCTTGCGAAAATGGCTTCAAATTAAACAAGCAAGGTTGTGAAATTTGCAAATGTAAGCCATCGGATAAGGTTACTGTTCAAGATAAGTACACCCAATTGGACGCTGTGCTCAAGGAGTACAATTTAACTGAAACAGATGTTGTCGTCCTTGTGAAGAATTTAGCTCAAGAAGGAGCACGGCTTGTGGATGTCAATGTTCGTGAACCCAGCAGCACCACTCCGAGAATGATCACCACTAGCACTACAGCGAGCACTACCGAAAGTACTACCGCGAGTACTACTACGACCACAACGACGTCCACGACGGCACCTTCTTCGGCTATTTATATTACTGATAGTAAAAATGCTCATGGTGAGTATATTTTAATATTTAAAAGTTAGAAACTTCAAACTTATGAAAATGGTTAGATTTTTGAAATTCCAATCTGGACTAATTTGTTGAGCTACTTAATTTATTAACTTTTATTAATTTGATCTAATCGAACTCTAGGAGCCGTTGTACCATCTAAACTAACTTCAGCGTCGATTTGGGCTTTCGTCTTGACGACAATAATCGTTGTGAAGGACTTGAACTGAGTTCAGATTGACAGAATGTTAGTACAACGGAACCAATCTTACTAACAGATCGCAGCACGTAAAACGAAGAGTATTTAAACAGTGAACATACAAATCACTGGATTGCACTAATAAATTTATTGCATGGCCACCTCGTTTGCCAGACTTTATACCTTTAGAATTTTTGATCGGGACGTGTTCAAAATTTTTGTGAAGAACTATTAATCGAATAATTTCAGATTGAACCATAATTCAGAGTTCTTATTAAGACTGTTGGTAATTTGACCTAAGTTCTATGTAACTGTTCTAATTTTATCCATCATTTTCTAATGTTTGTGATTTAAATTGTTGTAGTGTGGACTAACTTACTTTTAAAGCTTGTTTTTTTATGTAACTTGAATCTTGAAGGTTTTTCTATCCAATTTAAATTGGTCGGGGTTGACATAATTAAACAAAAATTTCTAAATTCATCTTTTCAATTGTTGACATGAAACAAACACAGCTAAAAATACTATCAAGTTCTAGAATTGCACAAACAGATCGTTAAACTTTTAACAGCCAGAAGTCATGTAAAAGAATTTGTCTCGTGGACATTAAGGAGTGTTATTACCTATCAGCGCTTAATAAAACAAGAACTTTACGATATCACCATTAGAAACAGCCCATAAATACTTTCTCAAATCAGTTAAATGAGTTATTTTTAATTTTTCGAATTTTTCTTCCAGGCGACTGCACCTATAGTTGCATTTTGGAGTACGCCTTTCCAGGGTTCGCAGTCGGAGTGATTTTCGCAGGAATTCTGCTGTTTTCCTTCCTAAAGTGCTCCGAAAAGAACCGACAAAAGTACCAAATGGCGTACACCTACAAGCCCGTTGGTAAAGAAGCCGTGGACAAGAATTTGAACTTTTCCCCAATAATCAAAACGAAAAACTTTGAGCTACAAAGTTACAACGAGAAGAAAAATGTTTATTAGGTAATTTTTGGACTATTAGAAAGAGAGAAAGATATGTGAAATGCGAGCGAACGACGTTATTATTTTGTTAAGTTTTTATTTATTTGATAAGATTGTGATATAATAATTTGTAGCGAGGCTTACTGAAAAAAATATGCTGTAAGTAATATTTCGATGTTGATGTTTAAACTGTGATGTACAGGATGGTACATAAACATTTTAGTAACCACCCTGTATATCATTTGCGTACCTAGAGTTAGAAAAAATGTGTTTCAGAATATTCCAATTTGCTTACTTTATTTAAATGAACTTTTGCTGTATCTTGTAATATAACGCAATTTCCATCTTTATTTTAAAAATTTTATAAAAAGCATAGAGAGAATAGTTTTTAATTACCTATTAAATTTGTATTATACTACCGAAACTTAAGTGTAAAAATGACTGTTGTGAATAATATCTTAATAAGAAGACAATAATATTTTTAAAATATAAGTCATTTAACTTGCGTTAATTTATTTTTTTGTGTAGATTTGTTGTTTCGGTTACAGGGTTTTAGTAGCTTGCTTAGTTTCAAAACTTTTAGGCAAATCCTCGTATACTTAACCTCTTTCAAAAAAAATTAAGGCCTAACTATAGAATTCTGGGTTTTTATTTTGTACAAATTACAACGCATTAAAAGTTATTACACTACCTATTATTATTAATAATTTATAATTTAATTGTTGTATTGTGATAGCAAGTTCTAACTTTAATTTTATTTACTCCTAATACACAGGGTGTTGAAAAAATGAAATACTACATATCCTTTACTTCTTGAATATGAAAGCACCCTGCAACTGCTGTTTATGTATAATTATTATTATTATTACAATATAAATAATAAACTTAATTGTTCCTAAGCAAGACTTACAACTGCAATATTATTGTGTTTAACGATATAGTAGTTAGTCGCTGTGTTATTTTTAGGGTTCGCAATTTAGTTCGAAATTATTTTTGCAGTATTGAAAATATGAGTATTGTTTATCGTGAAGTATTTTTTTAAATGTACTACTAAAGAGGCAAAATTCTGATTGATTTCTTCGTTTGCAAGAGAAAAAATTATTATGTACTTGTATAAAATATTATATAGGTTAATACATAATGTCATATTGGGCTTAGGTCTGTATAATAAAAAATTTGTACTTTTTTCGGAAGTGATGTAGCATTAAGACGTAACTGTAATATTTAGTTTTAAAATATTTATTAAAATCGCTTCATAAATGGTAAATATATGTTTGTATGTATATATTAAAATTATTATGAATAAATATATTAAGTTATTGTTGTGTTGTTCAATATTTACCATTGGGTTTTTTGCTAAAATTTCTGTGATTTTGTACATTTTTGTTTTGTATTCAAGTTGCCCCATCTGTCTGTGTTCTGAAAAGCATTCCTATCTAACCCAAGAAGGTTGAAATATTGTACTGTTTCTGTATTAGTCTGTGTGCTCTGTTCGTCCATCCGCTTGTCAGGCTCTATCAACCTTCTCCAAAATGTTACCTATTCAACTTGACAAGTTGAAATTTTGTACTGATTGGCTTTCTGTCTGCTTGTGTTGCTTGTGTATAGTGCTGAATAGTTCGATATTGCTTTAAGTATGTCTGATCGTATCTGCCGTTGTGTGGCTGTATTTGGCCTGACTAGCTCCATTTGGTTATGTTTCATTCTGTATGGCTCTCGTTACTTCCAACTGACTATGTTTGCCCGTGTCTTGCTTTGTCTCTGTTTAGCTCGATCTGCATGTGTATGGCTGCAACTAGCTCTGTGTAACTCTGTTTTTCTCGTGTGACTGGTTTTTCTACAGTGGTTGGAAGTAATGAATTACAAGTAATGCATTACTGTAATTAAATTACTTTTTTCGGTAATAAGGAATGTAATGCATTACTTTAATTGATAAGTAATTAGTAATTTGAATGCATTACCTTTTTTTAGTAATGTGATGAAAAAATACATTACTTTTGTCATTACTTTCATATTCAACAGAATAAATAATCAGGATATTCAGAATATCATTCATGAGTCATGACATGACAAATCCGGGTAAACCTGGGACCAACAAAATCCTTATTTTCCTAGAATAAGGTGTAATACCTACAGCACTGAGTGAAGGAATGTTAAGTAAGGTTTCATAAGAAATTTGTTGCTTGGTTGAGAACGAGGTACTTAGTTCGTGTTCCAAAAATTAAAATACTTTCGTGCAACATATTAGCATCGTCTAATTTAAGAAAACATCTTGTGGTAAGTACTAAGTACCTAGTATAAAACTACCCTATTATTTGAATGTTACAGATATTTTCTTATTATTAATTCCAAATTTGTAGTATACCTAATACTTATACATTTTGCCAATTACCCTAATTTTATATGTACAATGTTGAACAGTGTGAAATATCGGTATTGTAACATTTTAGGAAAGCTTAATTGGATGTTGATTAATTTTTGCTTTTGTGGCAGCAGACGTTTTTAAAACGAAACGTTACGCTCTAGCAGATAACAATTTTGAAACGCAATTGTTAAATTTAAACACGGAATATGTAGAATACATACATACAAATAAATTTTTTTTTAAATTATTGTGTTTTGTGTGGTGTAATTATTAGTAGTATTTAATAACGACAAAAGTAATGTTTAAAATAATGCATTACTTTTTTCGGTAATTAGTAATTGTAATGCATTACCTTCTACGTAAAGTAATTAGTAATGAGAATGCATTCTTTTTTTGGCAAAATAATGAGTAATTGTAATGCATTACTTTTAAAAAGTAATGTTCCAATCACTGTTTTTCTATATGATTCTATTATGTTTTTTTTTGCCTCGGTGTAGCTTGGTTGACTCTGTAGGACTCTGACTTGCTGTGTCTGCCTCTGTACGAGTCTGGTACCTGTTTCTCAAAATATTGGTAGTAAATAAATTAAAATGTGTTGTTTTTCAATAATTTCAAAATTTTCCGTATTCTGAATTTGTTAAATTGATCGATAATATGATTTGCTAGTTTAAGTTCCCAACATTTTTAGTATATTAGAAAAACAGTAAAATTCTAATGTTATCTTAAAACATAATCTTGTAGTTTCTTACTCGCATCAAACATTTTCAAAAATTGTGAAAAAATTACCAATATGAAAATAAAGTATCAAATTTAAAAACAAATTACTTTTCAAAACGGCAAGACTTGTTTTAAAACAATTAACAAAAAATGATGAAAACTGATCCTACATTCCAGGATGTCATGCTCGAAATTAATATTGATCCTTCAAATTTGCAATTATACCAAAACAATTCAAACTAAAAATAACAAACCTTTTGTGTTTTGTGTTTTAATATTTAATTCGTGGAATATTCTAATGAATTCATTGACCAACTCAACTGTGTTGATGCAAGGCAACATTGCCTCCTTCAGAGCTGTGATCTTTCCTAGCAACAAAAGTTTGTGGTCAATGAAGCGACAGAATTATTGCCAGTTTTTAATTTACTTGTAGTATTGCTGTTAAATATTCTACTCGCATTGTAACAGCCAATGGCAGTCGTTTATGTTCAGGCTCTTAACCAATCGCACCCTGACTGATTGCCATAATACTTTTTTTAGCAGTTTCTTTGATATCACTGTTGTAACCGTAGCAATCAACTTGACCAATATTGTTGATGCACAGCAACATCATTCCTCCTTGGGACTCGCGTTGTTTTCTAGCAACAATTCAATTTTGTTGTCAATAAAGCGACAGAATTATCGATAATTAATAATTCACCTGTGATATTGCTGTTGAATATTGTACTCACATTGTAACAGCCAATGGCAGCTGTTTATTTTCAGGCTCTTAACCAATCGCACTCTGACTGGCCGCGATAATACTTTTCTTAGGAAGCTCCCGCGTTATCGCTGTTTTGACCATTGCAGTCACATCAACAACATTTTTTAATTTTTGCATTTAATAATTAAACAACGCGTTTGTACGCAGTACTGCCACTCGAGAATTAAAAATTATTATATCTAGATAACTGTCTTTGGTTAAACAACTCAATTGTGTTGATGAGGGCAATATGTATAACTCCTCTGTTGAAGTCGTGATATTTACTAGCAACAACATAATTTTGTTGTCACAGATAATAAGACATGTCGAGAGTTTTCTGAAAATTGATTTGTTGTTTTCATAGAAATAGTTGTGCCAAAAATTCACGAAACAAAATCAGCTCAAAAATCCAAGGAGCCGTTAGGCGAGAGATTTCAGAGTGATTTTGTTTAGTATAATTTGTATGTGGATGAAAAAATCTAAAAAAATTGTTGTTAGGAGTGGCATTTTGAAAGATTACTCAAAAATATAACTTTGATTATCAACTTTAATTATCTTTATTTACAAAATAATTATTAATATTGCATAACTGTCAGCAGCTGACAAGCACTTACTTAATAATTTAATTTGATAGTGAAAATTCTACACCTTGAAACTTCGATTACAGTTTTTTTGGATTGGCGAAATGTAGACAATGGAAGCATTTTATTGGTTCTTGTAATAAGTTGAATAATCAATGAAGCGGCGAAATTATCGATAATTTTCAATTCATTTGTGGTATGTATTGCTATTGATAATTCAACGCATCCATTTTCCAATTCAACGTGTAGAATTTTCACTATCAAATTAAATAATTAAGCAAGCGCTTGTCAGCTACTGACAGTTTTGCAATATTAATAATTATTATTTTGTAAATAAAAATAATTCAAGTTGATAGTTAAAGTTATATTGTTGAATAATTTTTCCAAATACTACTCGCGACAAGAATTTTTTCAGAGAATGATTCGTCATTTCCATACAAGTTTTACTCAACAAAATCCCCCTCGCCTAACGGCTTGTTGGATTTTTGAGTTGATTTTGTTTCATGAAATTTTGCCTCACAATTTTCATGAAAACGACACATCACTCTCAAAAAATTCTCAACACGGTGTTACCAAGACTTCATTATCTACATTTATAGCAAAAAAACCTAGAATGTGTATGTCAAAAAGTTATACATTTCTGTCAAATTTAGTTGAAACTTTCAAATTTTCTTTTTTTTACAAAACAACGTCCAAGAAATCGCATCCAAAATGGCATCGGTTCAAAGCTACATTTGTGATGCAGAAATATTTCCTATTCACATAATCCACAAGCACGCGTAAGTACCCAAAAATCACAAGAAGAATTTGGACCAATTTCGTATTTTAGTGCCCTAGAAGATGTGGAAAAGAAACGTCATTATGCAGCTTTAATAATTCAAAGGGTTTGGCGCGGTTATGTTGTTCGTAAAGAGATTGTCAGATGGCACCACGCAGCTGTTATACTTCAAAAATATATCAGGGGATTCCTACTCAGATGGCATCTACCGGAGATTTTGAAAGAGTATCTGGACTGGTACAGGTTGCATTTTTACAACAGATCGGCAACGAAAATTCAAGCACTTTGGCGCGGTTATTCCGTACTAAATACTACATAACGCTATACTTCGTGATTTTAACTAAATATAGGTTTCTTTAGGTGAGAAAAAACAGGGTACCTATAAAAGATCTGCTTCGACAAAAATTGTTGATAGAACAAGCCAACGAAAATATACAGCGCCAAATGAGAGAAGCTTTCGAAAATATGGATAAGTTAAAGCAGGAAAAAATGGAAAAAGAGGCTCAACAATGGGTCCTGTATATCATTTTCAAACTTCACCATCATTTAAGAACCAGGGCGCAGGAGGGAATTTACTCTTTGCATGGGAAAACGTAATAATGGATCAATTTTCACTTTTATTTACTTATTCTGCAATAGTTCAGGAAAGTCCTGTATTTGTGAAAAAACGGGCAAAGGAATTTGCCTGCATTTACCAATAATTATTACCTTCTATGTTTTCAAGAATTACAGGGTGTCCACTTTTCTGGAAAACAGGGAAAACCTGGAAAAGTAAGGTAGTCTAGAATTTTTTTATTTTGGTCAAGGAAATCAGGGAATTGTACCAATTTCAACGTAAAGTCAGGGAATTTCACAAAATAGCCAGGGATAATTCTGAAAAATGCAATTATTTTCATATTTTTATTTATGCCTGCAAAACGAAAATTTTGTTACATGTGTTTATAAAATTTATATTTTTTTCATTTGGTTTTTCCTTAAAGTTTAGATGTTGTATTTTGTTATGCTTGTTGCAAAATTTCCATTTACTATAAAGTAATTTAAGTTTACTTTGCTAATTTTTATGTTCGGTTACAATTTTTATTTAAAAAAAGTAGTTGGAATTGGGTTTTGTACCATAAAAATGAGTCAGGGAAAACTGAAGTTTATCAGGTAGGGAAGTCAGGGAATTTGAAAAGCAGTTTTAAGTGGCCACCCTGGAATATTTAATACTAATAAGTTCCAAGTTTCTACCTAAGATCAGAATCGTTCTGCTTAAGTGATGGACTCGTGTAACAGAGCCGTCGTCGTTGCGATCAGAAAACTTGTGGGGGGGGGGGTCATTATCATATACAATTACGTATTATTCTGTTTTTATTAAAACTTGGGGGACGGAAATTACAAATGGGGATGCTATCCCCCCCACACTATAACCCCATAATGACACGTCTGCCGTGTACCTCACAACGTAGTACTTGAAATTTTTTCAGTGTAGTATACAATTTTGTTCTACTATTTTCTCAAATATTCACAGAGAGCGTCACAGAGAAATTAAAGCATTGAGCAAAAAATCAAATAATTATCCCTTCCAATTCGTATTAGGTCAAAAAATTTAAAAACATTTATTTGGGCAGTTTTCGATAAATAATTTTTCGAAAGTTTCTATTATTTTTAAAAATTGTATTTTTCGCAGTTTTTATGGTTTTAACAATTTCCGTACATAGCAACATTTTCGACTACTAGTGCTGTTACAATATACAAAATTTTGATTTATTTTTATTTATTCGTTTCGGAATAAGCAAGCTGTAAATTTAAAATTTCTAAAAGATATGGTTTCAAAAAGATATGGTGGACTTTAAACGCAGAAGCCGGGAGATACAAAAAAATATTCGATTCGTCTTAACATATTTTATCGATACATATTTAATACGCACCTCATTTCATGTTTCATTACTATACAGGGTGCGACAATTAAAGTGTTGCAAGCTGATATCTACAAATCTGTAGAGGATTGAGCAACATTTTTTTAATAAAATTTTATAAGAGTGCTAAGAGTGAATTTTGTAAACCTACCCTATTTTCAGGAGTGGGAGGGGGTAACCTATAAATTTTGAATGTAATTTTTAATTTTTTAATATTTTTTTTAGATTTTTCTAAAAACGTTTTATTACCTCTAATGAGGGTTGAAATGTATTAAAAAGCCAACCGAGATTTTTCAATTCAAATAGCTTATTAAAAATAATCAACCAAACCTATATCAAGCGAAATAAGAAATGTAGGTTTACAACCCTTAATATATGGGGGGATAAAATTATGTAAATATTAAAAAGCGGAAATAAATATTTTTTAAATTTAAATGTTTGAATTAAAACGAGTAATCTCGTCTCGCTTTTTGATTACCTTCATTTTCACATGATTTGGTAGTAAACGTTATTTATAAAATTTCTAAGAAATGGGCTGTAGGTAGCTATTTTAATGCGGCTATTTTAAAAAATATTACAAATTGCATATTATACGAAATTTTGAAGTAGCCCCCCATTCCTTAAAATAAAGCAGTTTTTCAAAAGTCAACTAATATAAGGCCCCTTTGCTGAATATTATATAATATGTAGCTTTTTACAGGCCTTTAAGGCCCATAGCTTTTTCGAGGACTTTATATAGTTTTTGGAAATATTAACTTGTAACACTTCAGTTGTTAGTAAAAGTTTTAGCAATATAATCAAATCAACTGCAAAAAGTAAAACTTCCTACCTTGTTCATGTTAATACTTGATTTATCTATTCTTGTTCCAATGTTTTTCTAACAGTTTGTCTCTGCACAATAAAGTGTTCCATAATAACATAACACAAATTATTCATCATTATCAGCAGTTCCAGAATATTTTTATGCAGAAACCATCAACTAAAAATTTAGTCAGAAAAAGTGACGTTAATTTTAGGACGAGTCAAAAACTCCAAGAATCGAATATTTTCTAAAATTTAAATCCATAAACCATTGATTATATAGGTGTATATAATCAATGCATAAACTAACTGTATTGACTTGGTTTATTCGACTTGCGTCTTAATAAATTTTAAATCTTAAATCCATTGTTTTCGTTAAAAATTACAAGATACCAATTTACACCTACTTGTTGCCCTCCCCCCCCCCGCCGTCGAGAATGAATGCAGATGCCTGGCTCATAATTTTGAAGGCAAAACATTGTTATCGCACTTACATATGTTTGGTTTATTTTAATTACTACGTGCTTATTTCATGCTTTAATATAAATTTATTATTCTTTACTGATTGTTATGTTTATGTATACAGGATGTATCAAATTGCGTGTTAACTATGGGAATCTCGCTTATTTGAAGAGATACGACGATGGTTAAATTAGAGAAAAGTTGTGGAATTTTATGCCCACTAATAATCTGAAAAGAAATTAGAACTATCTTGCTTAGTTTCTGAATAAATTACAATAAAACTAAAATTTTCAATTTTTTGTGTTCGTCCATAACTCATTTGTCATTTATATTACATATTTCTAGTTAATGTATTATTAGGACACTTGTTCATGCTGAATCTAAATTTTTGATCAGATTTGGTATAACTGTTACCATTGCTCATTTTTGACTGTCAACTTTTTTTTTCTTATGGTCGGCATTTTAAATTTTTTCATAATTGAATAGAGTTTTTAATTCTGATTTCAACGATGTGTCACACTTTGCATTTTGTTTAAGTTTTGAGCACTGTATTACAGAAAATAAAGATTTCATGAGTGCCATTGAAAAGGCCACGTTATTTAATTTGTTTTGAAAATATTCTGGTAGACCATGAACTGATTGAAGTAACACAAAACACTAATTTTATTTACTTTGGTCCTTACATACATTAGGTATGTGAAAATTTCAGCAAACTTTATTTTGAGCGTAGGCAGCAGGTTATGTTATTTTTTATAAAAACAAATGAATGACAAATTTTCTAACATACACAATTTACTGAAAATTCTACTTGCAGTTTTTATGTTTGCAACTGACAAGTTTTGAGCATTATATTACAGAAAATAAAAGTTCATAAGAGTGCCATGGAAAAGGCCACGTCATTTAATTTATTTTGAAAAAAAATCTAGTAGGCCATGAATTGATAGAAGTAAAACAAAACACCACTTTTATTTACTTTGGCCTTTAGGTACATTAGGTACGCAAAAATTTCAGGAAACTTTGTTTTGAGCGTAGGCAGCAGGTTCAGTTATTTTTTACAAAACCAAATTATTTTATTTCCATCAGTTCATGGAATACTAGAATTTTTTCAAAATAAATTAAATGACGTGGTTCTTCTATGGCACTCTTATGAAATTTTTATTTTCTGTAATAAAATGCTCAAAACTGAAACAAAACGCAAAGTGTGGCACATCGTTGGAATAAGAATTCAAAAGGCCTACCATAAGAAAAAAAAATTGACAGTCGAAAATGAGCAATGGAAGCATTTATACCAAATCTGATAAAAAATTTAGATTTAGCATAAAAAAGTGGCTTAATAATGCGTTAACTAGAAATATGTAATATAAATGATAAATGCGTAATAGCCGAAATCTAAAAATCCAAAATTTCAGTTTTTTCCAGTTTTTTTTTTAAACTAAGCAAGATAGGTCTAATATCTTTTTAGATTATTAATGGGCATAAAATTCCACAACTTTTCCCATCGTCGTATCTCTTCAAATAAGCGAGATCCCCATAGTTAACACGCAATTTGATACATCTTGTATATTATGATCCGGAGTTTTCATTTAATGCAAAATTGATAATTATGTAATTCTGGACTTTTAAGGTGCATCTACATTTAAATCTGAATTCCAATTTTAAACAAGATCGGGGTTGCAGTTTCACCCATATTTAATATGTGTTTTTCTTCCCGGAATTTTAGTTTGGGCGCGGATTTTCATTTATGTTCGAATTTACAGTGAATCCGGAGTTGTAATTTTATGCAGGATTGGTGTGTGATTTTGGAGTATTAATAAAATTAGATTTAAGAATTTAAGTTGCATCCTCATTTTTAACTTACATAGAATCCGGGTCTCAATTTTTACCGACGTTAATGTCCGCATTTTAAAGTAGTTCCTTTTTACGCAAGACTTGTTTGTGATTCCGGAGTTTCAATTTGAATCAATATTTTTATTTAAATCCTAATTTTATAAAGAATCCGAGTTATAATTTTATCAGAATTTGATATAATATGTTCGTTTATTATGACCTCCTTGCGTCCGGATTTTGTTTGAGGCCGGATTTTAAAGTAGATCCGGAGTTATAATTTGGTGTAGGATTTGTATGAGATTGCGGAGTTTCAACCTAATACAGATTTTAATTTGTATCCTAAATTTAAATACAATGCGGTTTTAATTTGCCCCTGATATAAAATACGTATATGTTCGGTTCTTTTTAAATCCGGGTGTTTAGTTTGGGTTCTAGTTTTAAAATGGTGACCGGAGTTGTAATTTGATGTAGGGTTTGTGTGTGACTTCCAAGTATTAACTTGATCCAGATTTTAATTAAAATCAAAGTTTAAAAAAAATCTGGATTTTAATTACTTCCGGATTTAATATAGGTTTGGTTTTTAAATCGAAGTTTCAGTTTCGTTCCGTATTTTAAAGCGGATCCGGGGTTGTAATTTGATGTAGTATTTTTATCTGATTTCATAGTTTTAACTTGAATCCAGATTTTGATTATAATTTGTAATAGAATCCAAGTTTCAATTTCATTGGGTTTCATTATACGTTCGGCTTCTTTAACCCGGAATTGTTGTATGGGTCCGGGTTTCGTTTTATACTCAAATTTTAATATTAATCTGGAGTTGTAATTCTAATGTTGATCTGTAGTTGTAATTTTATCTAGATTTTAAGTTGCATCCTAGTTTTAAATATAATTAGAATTTGATGTACACTGTGTCTATAAAGTAACTCCTCCCCCCCCCAACTAACTTTTGAACGATTTGATATTTTACCACAAAATTTGATGTGCTATAATGGGAAATTAAATACCATTTTTTAACGAATAATTAAATTTTGTATTATTCAAAATGGCGGCTGGGGGGCATTTTAAATTTTTTTTAATTGAAATGGGGTCAAGTGACACTTCATTTGAAAGGTCTTTTAGTTCTGCGCGTGATCCTAGAGTTTCAAAGAAAAATATTGAGCCATAACAAAATGGCGGTTTTTAAACAAATGGACTCACTCAATTTAAAATTGTTTCACCCCTCTTTCCATAAAAAAAATTCAAAATTGCGCCCAGCCATTTTGAATGATGCAATAGTTATTTACGTCACTAGTCCGGGAAGTGACATATTAAAGTATGAGTTTAGATATTTGCGGACGAGGCGACGAAAGGAGCCGAGTCCGAAATTTCTAAACGAATGCTTTAATAATCACTTCACGGACGTGTATCGTACAAAATTTTATTTCATTACTGCCAAAACCATTTTTTATTTGAATATTTTCTTTTTATAAAAACGTCATTTTTAAAATTTATATTCTGTCAAATGAAACATTCGCTGTTGGTATTTCATTTTAAATCACTCGTTGCTTAGCTACAAATAGATGTGTTTGATGAATTTTTCTCCAAGCAGTCCGGGAAGGGCTGCTAAGCAACACTTCTCGACCTTGGCCTGTAATGTGCCATTTCCCGAACTCAAATCAATGACGTAAAGTGGTATATAGCGTACAGTATGAAATAAAATTAATTATGGGCTAAAAAAATAGTATTTAATTTCTCATTACAGCACACCAAATGTTGTGGTAAAATATCAAGTAGTTTAAAAGTTAGTTGGGGGGGGGGGGGGGAGTACTTTATAGACAGACGATATGTTCCGTTTTACCCGGAATTTTAATTTGGGGCCGGATTTGATTTATGTATTATTATGAATTTTTAAATCGATCGCAGTTATAATTTGTTGCAGGATTTTAATTTCATTCGGGAGTTTTAATTTGAATTCAGATTTTAATTTTAATCCTAATTTTAAATACAATCCGGATGGTAATTTAATTCGGATTCAATACACGTTGGATTTCTATGTAACCCAGAATTTTAGTTTGAATCCGGATTTTGATTTATGTCCGAATTTTAAAATACACCTGCAGTTATAGTTTTATGAAGGATTTTTATGTGAGTCCGAAGTTTCAACTTGATCCAGATTTTATTTTAGATCTCAATTTTAAAAAGAATCCGGTTTATTGGTTCTATAGGTTCCGTTTTTTAATACGGAGTTTCAGTTCGGTTCCGAATTTTAAAGCGGATTCGGAGTTGTAATTTGATGTACTATTTGTATCTGATTTCGGGGTTTTAATTTGAATTCAGATTTTAATTTGGATTATAATTTTAATAGAACCCAAGTTTCAATTTCATCCGGATTTATTATACATTCGGCTTCCTTAACCCGGAATTGTTGTATTGATCCGGGCTTCATTTTATTCCCGAGTTTTATTGTTGATCTGGAGTTGTAATTTAAGGCAAAATGTGTAAGTCATTCAGGAGGGTTAATTTAATTAATAATCTAGGTTTTAATTTGCATTCTAATTTTAAACATAATTAGAATTTAATATATGTTCTGTTTTGCCCGGAATTTTTATTTGGGGACGCCTTTGATTTATAATTTGTTGCAGGATTTTAATGTACATTCTAGAGTTTTAATTTTAATCCATATTTTAATTTGGATTCTAATTTTAAATAGAATCCGGGTTATAGCTTCATCCACATTTAATACACGTTGAATTTCTATGTAACCCAGGGTTTTAGTTTGAGTCCGAATTTGGTTTTATGTCCGAATTTAAAAATACAGGATGGCATGCTAATATTTTTTAAGATGTGATTTCTTAGCTGATTTTAAGTAAAAAAGTTTCTATAAACATATTTCATAAAACATTTCGATTTCGAGGTACAGGTTGATAAAGTGTTTTTTTTGTAATTTTAATTTACTTCATACTTTTTGTGATAGTTGACTCATATTTGGTACATAGCCACAATTTATATATACATGGTGTTAATGAATTGTAGGGACAAACTTCTAGGGCTTGCAAAACACAACAAAGCAAACAACTTTTGTTAATAAATGTGTGGTGAAAAGTGTTTCCTTTAGAAAATAGAGCCTCTTAAAGATTTTTTAAGAAGTACCTGAAAATAGGCAACCCAAATTGCATTTTTAATTATTTTGCACAGGTCACTCGGAATTTTGAAAAAAAAATCTAAACATACATGCATTCAAATAACGCCAATTTTGACACAATTCGATATTTTTGTGATATTTTTTGACTTTTCTTGCATTCGTTTCTTTCTGTGCCTTTTATAATTCGTTTTTGTGATTTTTTTGATAAACATTTTCTTCTTTATTTTCGTTCTGTGTTTCGTATCTTTTTGTTATGGCGAATTATACTTTTGCCGAACAGCATGACATGATGTTCATGTATGGAGCTGCTTGGGGTAACGCACACGAAGCTGCTCGCAGGAATTTATTTCATAGATGTGCTTCGTGTGTAAAAGCTGGGGGCGACATTTTGAACATTTACTATAATTTTGTTAATTTTTGAATTAGTTATTGTAAATTTTTCAAATAGTTGATTTTTGCTTTGTAATTTTGGTTTTCTCTATTGCTTAGTTTTGAAACTTTTCGTTAATTAATTTATTTTAATTTGTATTTGAAAAGTGGGAAAGAGGACTTTATTTATCCTGTATTAATTTCCGTCGTTATGGAAACAAATAGTAGGTAGTAAATTGAGTTGCCTACATTTAGGCTTTAAATGGATTACGATCAGAAAAATACTACATAGTGTTTCACCCAGAACATTTTTGCAATTTCTCTATTGGCAACAAGAAAAATTGACTAGGTACTAAATTTGAATTTAAAACTTTAATGCAATACAAAAACAAGGACATTTTTGGTTTAATTAAAAATCAAAATACATAAAGTTTGTGATAATTTACATTATTACACTTACATCATAATAACTGCTGAAAATGACTTTTCTTACCCATTATGCACGCTTCTGCTTTTCTCCTTATTGATGCAGGCACTCTCACAAACATTCCAGGTGTTTCGAAAATTTTCACATGCAGCCATTATGAGATTTCTTAAATCGTTCAAAGTTTTAATTGGTGTTGTGTGAACACTAAAGATTTAAGATGTCCCCATACGAAAAAATCGCAAAGGTCAATTTTGGGGATCTAGGAGGCCATGATTGGGGTCTTCATTACTACTATTTTTACAATGACGAATTTTATTACAAAAAACCACCAATATCAACCTACTCGATTTAGGTATGCCATTGAACATTTCATGCCGTTCTAAGAAATTTGGAGCTCTTCGGCTAAGAACTTGTAGCGCCCTAACAGCAAGGATAACATTCGAATCTAGGGAAAAAAATCCCTGGAAAAAACATCCCGGAAAAAAATCCCCGAAAAACTATCCGCGAAAAGAGACCCTGGAAAACAATTCTCAGGAAAACAAAGCTCCAGGAAAAAAGCCGAAAAAAAGCCCCGAAAGAAATCTTTGATACAAAAAATACATGTTTTGGACTGCCAGGAACGCAAAGAAGTGGTTTTAAAAAAATATCTGTCTGTCTGGTGTATGGGTGTTTTTTTTAATAGCATTTATACCGGATAACATATTTTCTGAAACTGGAAACAGAATTTGATAGAAGACTTTAGGGTATATCCAGTTTTCTTTTCTAATTGTTTTGCTTCAAAATGGTGGCCAATACTGTTTTCTGAAAACTTTCATTTTAACGCATTATTACTCAAAAACGAGTTCACAGATTGGGATGAAGTTTGGTGTAAAAATAGCCTTAGACAAACACAATGCCACTATCTAAGAAAATTGGACAAATAAAACTTTCTTCCGGGGTTTATTTTTCCGGAGTTATTTTACCAGGAATGTTTTTTTCCGGACACCGTAACATTCTGACAAACCACCACCAGTTCACACAACGACACAACTGCTGCAGTACAGGTTCATACATGAGCTTGAAGTCGGGCAACGGCGGCGACACGTGTCTTTCTAACGAACACTTTCTACCCAATTTTTACACAAATGCGCACTCAGCGCAGGCGCCCTTATAACCAGGTCAGGTGTGTTTTGTCTACCTGGTAGATTGATAGCGATACTAGCGGTATATGCCTAACTTCCACTAGTTGGCACTCCAACATATTTGTGATCCACCAAGGGGATGATTGTAAAAAAATAGAAAAAAACAAATATACAGCATGTTTGTAAAACGCTTTACAACTTGTAACTTTGTTATTAATAAAGATGTCGAAATAAACTTTGTTTTTGTTTTCAATGGGAGAATGTATAGCACAAGATGCCGTATGCCAATATTAAACAACGCCTACTGTTATTTTTTAAATGGAACACTTTATATATTTATAGATATTTGAAATCAGCTCTAAAAATACTTTATGGTGATACACTTAAATCGAAATTTTAGAGTGCTTTTTTTTAATAAAAGAAAATACATTTTGTTGTTTTTGTTTTTTCAAAGGCTAATTTTCACCAATAAGGGAAGTATGGCAAATCATTGTAAAGCTGTTTTATTATAGATTTCAACTATCTAATGCAACTCATATGGTTCCATTAAAAAATTACGTTTTCAGTTGTTTTAATGAAGTTCGGTGTGGTAATTCGTGTATGGTGCACTTTTAAGGGCAAGTGGCCTTTATTTTACCTTCCTTGAGCATTTGTTAGTGATTTTACATGTCATGGCCTACTTTAACAAAATGTATTTTTTTTATTTAAAAAAATATGCACTCTAAAATTTCGGTTTAAGTATTCCACCATAAAATATTTTTCGTGCTGAATTCAATTATCTACAACTATAAGGTGTTCTATTGAAAAAACAAAAGTTATATGCCGTTCTGCAAAGGCAAGTAGGCGTTGTTTAATATTAGCATACGGCATTTTGTACTATACATTCTTCCATTTAAAACAAAACAAGAGTTTATTTCGATATCTTTATTAATAACAAAGTTACAGGGTGTAAAGGGATTTACAAACACGCTGTATAGCTAAAAGAAATATTTTTATCTAATGTAGTAACGTAAAGAATAACTATTTAAAACGATATATTTCATAAAACATCGCCCGGCGCTTTTTTGGTCCCGGCGCCCTAGGGCTATAGCCAATTAGCCCAATGGTTGGGATGGTACTGGGTACAAAAAAATGCAAGAAACCAAAAAGTTTCAAAATGAAACGAGAAACCTGATTTTTTAGAGAAAGATGGTCAGTGTCGTCGTAAAAGAAGTTTAAGAGGGTAAAATGAATTTTAACCCAAAAAAATATCACCATTTACATTGTTCCGAATGTTGGCAATGTTTTTTCATAATTATTACAAACAAAAAATGTCTGTGCACTAAATTTGAGCTAATTATCACAAAACGTGGGAGGTTAATTAAATAAATAAAAAACAATAAACTTTATCACCCTCTGTCTCAAATACAAAGTGTTTTAGGACATATGTATATCAAAACTTTTTTACTTAAAATCAGCTAAGCAATCACATCTTGAAATATCAGCATACAATTAAGGAACACCCTGTAGCTCCTAATTTATAGTTTATGCAGGATTTGTATGTGATTTCGGAGTTGTAACTTGATACAGATTTTTAATTTGAATACCAATTTTAAATATGATTTGGGTTTTGATTTCGTTGGGATTTAATATACTATTGTTTTTTTTTAAATTCCGAGCTACAATTTGGGTCCGAATTTTAAAGTTGAGTTTAGAGTTATAATTTGATGCAGGATTTGTATGCGATTCAAAAATTTAAATTTGAATCTAGAATATAATTATTAACAGAATACAAGTTACAATTTCATCTGGATTTATTACACGATCGGTTTCTATAACCCGGAATTTTAGTTTGGGTCCTGATTTTGTTTTATATCAAAATTTTAGTGTTGATCCGAAGTTGTAATTTTAAGAAGTATTTGCACAACATTCCGAAGGGTTACTTTGAAGTACAAGTCGGTATAAATATATGTTAATGCAATGTAGTTTCATCCGGCTTTAATGCACGTGCGATTTTTAAGTAACCCGGAATTCTAGTTTTCGCCCGGATTGTGATGTATGTACAACTTTTTAAGTAGTTACGGTGTTCTAATATTTTGCAGATTTTAATGTGCTTCGGGATTCGAATTGTGATTTTAATATTAAACCTAAAGGTTTTAATTTGAATCGGATTTAATAGACATTTCGATTTTTATTTAACCCGGATTGTGATTTACCTTCGAATTTTAATGTAGATGCGTAGTTGTAATTTGATGCGAGATTTTTACTCGATATCGAAGTTTTAATTTTAATAATTTGTAAATTGGATCATTATTAAAGTAGAGTCATGATTTTAGTTTCATCCGGATTTAATGTGCGCTGTTGTTTTTAATCCGGAATTTTAGTTTGTGTCGGTATATTAATTTATAAAATTTTGAAAATAATTGAAACAATCCGTTTTTTGAATTAGGTAAATTGGGAGAACGGTATTTTATTCAATTAACCTTATTTCAGGAAACTTTCAGACATCGAACATCTTTTTAAAGTACTCCCTTTGCAAGAATACATGGGCGAACTAAAAAAGAATTACTATAAAGAAATAAAAGAAGAAAAACCGGCTCCGCCATACATCTTTAAAACCAAAGAATTGCAGAAACTTGAAGACAATTACAGAAAAAGAAATAGAAGTCGGGAAACTAAACAAATATTAGTACCTGACCGAAATATACATAGCAAACCGTAAGTACATGCAGTTGATATTGTTTGAGAATCCCTCTGTATATTCAAATGCGAACAAAGCGCACTTTTGGAAAAAAAACAATCAAATATGTAGGACTTCATTTAGAAAACTGAAGCTGTATTCTTATGTTCCAATCTGAATAGACCGTTTTTTTTTGCGAAATATATCGCACATCACGGAGTAAACTTTTATTTGATGCATTTTTCCAAAAATTAATAATAACACGATAAGAAAGTGTTTCAATACTTATGCTTAGATCATAAAACATATTGTTTCATAATTCAATTAATTATTCTGTATTATTAAAAACTTTAACGCTAAAGGCTGTAAATTACTTTTAGGTTTGTGCTAACTAAGAAAACCACCAAAAAGGCTTATGAAAGATTACTTTTATACACTGAAAACTATGCAGGGCGAAGATTCACTTTTAGTCGAGCAACTGACAAAACCAAACATGTCTGTGATAATGACTTTGATTTACACGTTATGAAAAAAGTTACCATTAAGCCTCAACCACCACCTTATTACATAGATTTTTGGGAAAACATATGCGAAATACATAATGCTCCTGATTTGTAGAAATTAAACTGCTTGTGTAATTTTTTTTAGATTTTTTTGTATTTTTTATATAGGTATTATATAAATATAATATTTATTATGTATACATAAATAAGAAAATAACTTTTTCTTCTGACCAGTTATTAAACTATACAATCTTAAAAACGTACATAATAAAATGATTGATTTCATATTAATTGTATTTGCAAAGCCCACACAAATATTTCCCCATTAGAGGTTTGTTTGAAGCAATATTTACTAGAGGGTAGCAAGACCACAGTATATACTAAATAGATACAGTAATTGCACTCCGGTAAATTTTAGTATTTCAGTGAAATTTTGCGCAGGTTACTTCGCATTTTTAAGCTGCGAGTAAAGTAATGTTTGTGTCCCTCTTTGTTTGGAGTATACCTTTGAAATCTCCCTTTATTCTGCTAGGCAGTGTCGAAGCAGACTGCAGTAAGTTATGATTATCATACTTCTTATAACGGTCGCTAGATGTCAGCAGGGCTAAATGCTGTCTTAATTAT
The DNA here is from genome assembly GCA_958336395.1 of Ctenicera cuprea. Taxonomy (NCBI): domain Eukaryota; kingdom Metazoa; phylum Arthropoda; class Insecta; order Coleoptera; family Elateridae; genus Ctenicera; species Ctenicera cuprea. Next base: position 28,124,972 of record OY284495.1, on the reverse strand, counting down.
AATGTGGCAACAGATAATATTTCCTACTGTCTATGTTATACACTTTACTGATAAAATACATCATAGTTAATGTAAAATTTAATAACAATTATGTTTTCTAGTATTTAAAATAAGGAAAACAAAAATTGATATCTAAATATGCAATGATTTAATACATGGCAGAACGTAATGCTGTTATTAATCACGGGACTTAAATTTTTGTCTGTCAACACGTTTAGCTCTGCTGCCCGTTGGTAACCTAGTAAGTAGTATTAAAAAAACAAACTCCCGTTGTTATTACATTTTATATTAATTATTACCTACTGTTACAAAATACCTCTCACAGAGGGTACCACTTTCGCCATTTAAAATTAGGTAGTCTACATTCCTCTAGCGGCTAATAAGTGAGCTATGTCAATCTAGTTATTATAAAATCAAAACTATACAAACTTTAATTTTGAATTAATAGTTAATTATCATAAACTAGGAAAGCGGCCAATTGTAAATTCTTCAAAATTATTTTTCCCGACAATTTATACTGACTGTATATTTCTTGATTGGATGTTAAATTTACAACGAATTCGTCAGATTCAAAAGCGCAGCCAGGACGATTGTAAATAAGCCTTACTTTGCTTTGAGATAGTTTAATCGGTTCATCTAAAAAATCTCTAATTATTAGAGAACACAATGGTCGGTATTAAAACTAAAAAACCTTACCGTTAACTAAAATGCTTCGAAACATCTCATTTTTCGTGCAAACATCTATTTGGGTAACCCACCAACCTTCAAGTTCTTCCTGAAACATTATGGTAAGGCTCGTACATCACCTCACGGGCTGATATTTACCTGCACGAAACACCACTTCATCGAATACCCTTCCCAAGAAACCCTCATCCAAGCTTCGTTAGCCAAACAAGATCCTTCTACGATTGCGTCGTTGGGCATATACGTGGATACCACGTTATTATCACCAACTGGTGAGTTAAAACTGATCTACGAAACAAAACTTTGAATATTTGCATAATTTTTAATTCTCATTCTCTAACCTCTATCAATCCTTCAGTTTTCAACACTGCACACTTAAAGGGTCCAAAATCGTGTAAACTATACACAACACCTTTCCCACCGGTCGAATTTGAGGTTGTATCGTTTAGTTCCGATGGAGAAATGGTGGTTGTGTAATTTTCGTTGTAAAGAGTTTCGTCAACAAAATAAGTGGTTGAATTTTCGCTAATTTCAACAGCTGGAGATCTATTGATACCTTTTATGTGCAGACGATGTGTCATACAAAGAAAAATCAGCTTAAATTAATTAGTTTTCCAACTAAGTACAGTTACGCACCTAAAGCTGAATAAATTTCATTTTCTAAATCGAAAACAGATCCAAAATTTGTATCACCATTCATAAATGGCTGTAACTGGAAGTCTTCCTTTAAATATATCTTCGCAGTGAAGTTTGCTGTTGGCGAAACGTCCCTACCTTCGGTTAAGATTAGATTTACCGCAGTTTTATTGAAGATCCGATACGAATAACCAAGAGGTGTGGGAAAAATTGGTTCCGTTGTGGAAAACGTGAATGATTTTCCTGTGCAAAAAATATTTTTTGGATTACTTTTCGATAAAAATCTAATTTTTCTTACTTTATTGATTAGATCAAGTAAAAAACACTTACCACAAAATGCGAATTTTCGAAATCCCTCTGTTCTTGTGTTTATTATTAGGTCTATTTGGTTGACGTACCATCTTTTTCTTCCTGGAGTCTAAAACGTTAGAAGGTTTGGTATATGTTTAATTTTCTAATCTTGTTTGAAGAATATTTTAGCCGACCTTTGCGAAATTCCATACAAGTGTGTATTCGTTCCAAGAAATTCGAATAAAAGAAGTATCTTCTTGCTCACAATTTCCTTCTATAACTGCGTTAGATGGTACAATTCTTGAAAATATATAACCATCTATTTTTTTACTTACGTTGGACTTCTTGTAGATGACCTAGAAAAATGAATCTGTGTTTTGTTTTCGGTGCGTGTAGAAAAAGTAGAACAGCTCACCAAAATTGATAAACCACCTTTGATTTTTGTGCAGATAGAACCATTATTTGCTAATAAGGTCAGCAAGACTTCTTCTGTGTGACTTGTTTCAATTTCTGACTTTGCTAATCTTGGTTCGCGATCTAATTTTGTATGCATTTGTATACTACAGCGTATTGTTAGATTATTTTTGTCTAAAAGCGTATTATTTGGAGCTTCTGCATTGGTTTTAGAAATTAGATTAACGTACGAGTAAATCAGCAAAAAACCAAAATCTGATATTAAAAAAAATATAGCAAGCATTTTCAGAAAAATGCAGAAAATAATTTACTTACAAATTAAAAAAGGTCGACAATACAAATCCATCCGCCTTTTGGCCATGTCGTCTGCACTCTTTTAACGCATTATATCACATCAATTGCTAAAATTGACGTAATAGATCTGCTTCCGTCAGAAATAGACTAGGGAAGCAATTGGTTAAAGCTCAATCTCCACTGATAGTATTTCTACCACTTAATTGTACTTAATCAGAACTTTGAACGCCAAAACGTTTATATAATTAAACAAACAAAAAGCAGGTCATATTGGCAACGAAATGTTATTTCAATTTTAATACAGTTGTGTTGTCTAAATACGCCTTCATAAATTAATTAAATCAAAAAAGAACTCTAAACATCAATATAAGGTGGCATAGTGTAATTCAAGCTTAATTTTGAGATAAATAAAACGTTTAAATAAGCAAAACAGATCGATGGATTAATTTTCTTACTAAGTTATTTATTAATTTTTAAATATAAAAAAAAATAAAAATTTAGATATGTCAAAGTTAATAATTTTAGATTAATCGTTTAATATATTAGAACTGGATTGGGGAATGTGAGCGGCGGGTTGCGGCATAGATTTTTATTGCTGCATGGCTTCGGCGGGGAATCGAACCCTAGACCTTTAGCATTAGAGGCTGTGCGCCCAACGTCTGAGCTACCGCCACTCACACATTCCCCAATCTGGTGTAGGCAGCAGTGGGGTCTTAATGCCTGAAACCTTCTCTGGAATTTAGTCGTTCGGATTCGGCGTTAAACTGTAGGTCCACCGTACTCTACCTTGGCATTAAGGCGAGTACGTGGCAGAGAAGAGTGCCGGTGCCTAGTAGTGGGACGTAAAGGCTGATTACGACGATATTAGATCTAATTGCAAAATTGAGCCTGTATAACAGACGTAACGCTCAACTGTTTTGTTATTATTTTAATCGTGTAAATTAGGCTTAATGTAAGAAATCGATTTACAGAAGTCGGTGATTAATTTAAAATTGATGTGAAGAAGCACTCTGTAAAGCAGGCTTATTTTACAGATATATAAAGCATGTAAAACTAAGTCAAAACAATAATTGTTTTTAACAGCTAGGCTTCTAGCCTGCAACTTAGAATAATTGTTTTAATGATTTTCTTAATTAATTTTTAACTTTTCAAAATTGTAAGAAATTGTGACAATATGGTCTTAATACATGCTCCATTGTGTCTTAAAACATTGAACGTGTAAATTATACCCTATGCTTATTATAACACGTTTGATGTAAAATACAAGGTTAATAAATTAATTTAAAAAAAAGTTACAACATGTAAATTAAGCTTAGCACGAAATGTTGAATAAATAAAAATTGATTTAAAGTAGGTCAGTGTAAATCCGACCTTTAATTGACTTGCAGATGAATAAAACAATTAGACATGAAAACACGTCAAAATAATTAATTTTCTTACTAAATTACATAGTTAACGCGCGCACCAGAAACAAATAGTAGCGGGCAAGTTTTGTATTCAAATACTAAACGAAAATTGTATGCAACGAGATCATGTTTATTGTCTGTATGTGTTCGACATATTATTAAAAGGCCCTTATTAACCCGGTTACAATTTACTCTCTTAATCAGTACCCGGACGGACGCGGAACTCCCATGCAGGTATCGAGGAATCCACGGGCTGACCACGCGCTAGCTATTGTTTGAGCGCGCGCTGTTTTAGAAACGAACAGACTTTAAACACTTCAGTTGCACGAAAATGTGTTGCAATATATCATATTACTGAAATCATTCCGTAAGAAAAGTAAAGGTAGTAATGTACAAACCGACAATTACTCATGCGGACAAAATAAGCAGGCTAGGAATCTGTATATACAGAGCCTTCATTAATTACTGATACCCACGTGACCACAAAATATAGGCAACCCAACTTACACTGTTGGTAAGCCTTTTATCCAAAAATTCCCAAGCCGTCTGTTAACTTATCAAGGCTTGCTTGTTTACATACATAACCTCACTTTGAATGTTGGCAGTGACACTTACAGGGAGTTTTTAGTTACCACGAGTACCAATCCTGAACTGACTTCAACATCTAAATCTAAAACTCCCTAAGTCACTGCGGACCATAGGTCACGTGGGTATCAGTAATTAACGAAGGCTCTGTATAACATTCATTATGAAAACATTTTCATAGGAACAGCATTTATAACAGGCCAAAGTGGGGTTTCAGTAAAAAAAAAATAATAAAACACGTAGCTGATGCCGCTGTTTCAACTAATATTCGCTGGCAAAGCACGTCGGTAGTTCATAAAAATGAACTAGCGTTGTATTTATTCCATTAATATTTATACCTGCTTTCAGAATGAGCAGTTGCGTAAATTCTCTCATTAGAATTTACATTGACTTTTATAAGTTATGCTGTGTGGAACGCTAATATTTCATAATAGTAAATTAACATTTAAAGATTTCGTGTTTAGTATGAATCGAGCAAGTCTGTTTCTTTTTATTTTGCTGGGCTGTTAGAATGATCCCACATAAACGCGTACAAATGGCAGACATGTTTCAACAACACAGAAAGAATAAACTCTTTTAAGATGCTTTGTTCGTTACACTTATTAATAAATTAATATTGCTGTTCGAACAGTGGTGCAACTTTAGAAAACTAAGAAAAGGCACCAATTGAGGACTCCTCCCAGACTCATTTTATTTATTTATTTTTATTTTTGTACAGGTATTAATAAGGCAAGTATAAAATATAAACAACATTTACATAATTTCCTTAATAACAAGCAATTCATATAATACTAAAACAAATTGCATCGAGACAATTATTAAAATATCTATTGGCGACGCAACTTCAGAAGATAAGCAGCAATTGGAAGACCTTCTTTTGTCTATTTTATTTTAATGAATTATTATAATTTTTTAGGGATATATCAAAAAGAAGCACTAACTGAGGGTCCTCCCATACCCGTTTTATTTTAATTAAATATTTTTATTTTTTTTGCAAGTATTTATAAGACAAGTATAAAATATAAACCAAATAACACAATCTCTTTTAATAACAAACAATTCATATCATACTAAAGAATATTGCACCGCGAAAATTCTTAAAATTTTTATTGCTCTACGAATAGTGACGTAACTTCAGGAATTAGACAGCAATTGAGGATTTTTCCCTTGTCCTTTCTAATTAATTCACGTATTCTCAGTTTTTTGGTTCACATCACTCGAACGGATACTCATTTTATTTGAATTATATATTCCTATTTCTTTAAAAGTATTTTCATACATATAAATTATTAAAATTGTTATTGTTGTACGAACAGTGAGGTAATTTCACAAAATAGGCACCACCCTCTTACCCATTGTAATTAATTTATTTATTTTCATTTTTTTTTGGCTCACATCACATATCAAAATGTATCGATTAAATAAGCTTCCAAAAAAGACCATCCAGAACCGGAAGTGGAAGTTACACATATTTTTTAGTAGCATTATTTTTTAAACCGAATTTTTTAAATCTAAAAACTGAACTGAACCGTGGTAAAAATCCATACTTTCTTTCGAACATTCTAACTAGAAAATGCATCGACTAAATAAGTTTTAAAAAAATCCGAAACCGGTAGTGGAAGTTACACATATTTTTTAGTAGCATTATTTTCTAAATCTAAAAACGGAATCAGATACAAAACCGTGGGGAAAATCCATACTCTTTTTTCAAACTCTCTAGCTAGAAATAGCGGTCCAAAACGATTTATTGAACATTTAGCTAAGTTATATTTATGTAACCTTGCTGATCCCGCTGATGCGAGAGCTTTATTTACATAAATACGGTCAATATTTAAAATAAAGTTTCTGCATTTGTTAACATCTATAATGATTTATTCAATATTGAAATATTTAAATTACATGTTTTAAGGATTTACTACAATCGATAAACATTTCTTAAATATTGGAAGATATAAAATAAATATTTAAAAAAGTATTTTCGTTTATAATGATTTATTGACATATGAAGAATTTAACCAAATATGTGTCTAAGTATGTATACTAAAAATTGGAACATGTATATTTTAAATCAGGAACGGTATCAACTTTACGCGACGGGCTCTTACATCTCGATAAAGTTTATTTATTATTTTGAGGGCGACACGGTAGATATAAGTTACCAAACAAAAACGTGGGGCGAAGGTCACGGGTTGAGCTAGTTGTCTTTAAAAACGTTGAACTACACACACACACACACGCATTAGGCTTAATGTAGTAATACAAGTCGATTTACACCAAAGTTAATTAAATTAAAATTGTAAATTAATCCTGAAATTAATTTACAGATACGTGAAGTGTTTGAACATGTTAACACAGACTCAGTACTATTTTGTTTTTTATTTAAAAAGTAGGACAGTGTAAATCAGACCTGTAACTAATAATAGTATATTATAATACAAGTGTATAAGCAAGCCTTTAAAGCACGCGCGACGGGTTTAAAAGCACGAGGCGAAGCCGAGTGCCTTTTAACGGAGCAGTGCTTTAAAGGCTCTTATACACGTATATTATACGCTATTTTTTATTATACCTGCATCATAATCTAGAAAATAAGAAGAATGTAGCTAGGAAGCAGCATTTTGATTTTGATTCATCTTACATAGTAGTCTATGATGTGACGTCATATCATTTACCTGGAGATTGGTTAGCATTTTTTGTTGTTTATGTTGCTATGTGAATTCGAATTTTTTTTTCGCGTGTTTGTAATTTGTTACTTCAAAATTGATGACGTCATTGTTGCTCAGCAACTTTTAAACACCGGGGTGTTTTAATGTTGGGTTTACGCACACTTTTTGGTTTGTTTTACAAGGATTATGATGCAGGTATAATAAAAACAGATTAATATAACTTTTGAACATAAAAAACACTTAAAACAATAAATTTGCTTATTAAACTACTTAGTGTTTAAATTCTAAAACTCAGAACTAATTGGAACATGTTCGAAACACGTCTGGTTAATTAATGTATTGTTAATTGATTCATTGGAACGTGTAAAACAGGCCAAACACACGTTCAATTGTTTTCTAAAAATTGAACGTGTAAATTGTACTTTATGCTTGTTATGAAACATTTTGATGTATCAACTAAAGTGATAGGCGCCAATTTGTAAATCAAACGCCTTAATAATTATTTGGAAAGAGTTCAACACGATTGACATTACATGCTATTTTGTATAAAACGCAGTAATTTCAATGCTGAGTAGACTACAAACCTTAACGTATTTGGGCGCCATAAGTTGGAATATTAGAAATTAAATTGAATTAAACGAAAATTTAAAATTGATAAAAATGTCTTAGTGAACAAATCATGTCGTAATTAAACTTTTATTATTATACATATTTTTTACAGACCTTATAGCTAAAGGCACAAAATTAAAATACAATTGCAATAAATTTATATTTTTATCTCTAAGCAAAAATTATGCATTTCTTTTTCAGATATAAAACTATACACAAACAGTATTTAGTAAATTAATTTACATTTTACAAGCAAAAAGAAGATTGTTAAATTGAGTATTTTATTATTTTTACAATAAGATTATATTTTTCTTTAATTTCTAGATAAGATTCTCAAATTTGATATTCATTATAGCAGGAAGATATTGCGCATGACGGGTCGAAAAGTTTGGCTTGGAATGCTGTCATTTCTACCCCATTTTGATGGCCTTGAAGTACATTTCCTTGACCTACACCCATGTTGCTTAAGAGGATTTCTCTACAATTAAAAAATAAATTAGTAATTTAGCAACTGAAAAATTTAATTGATAGAAAATGGCTACATAGATTGAGGATGGTTCATTTAAATTTAAAAAAAAAATACTTATTTCTCGATAACTCGGAATTAATAAATATGAATTGGAAGCCGTTAATACATTTTAATAAAATTTGCAAATTTCAAACAAGGAATGTGAGACAAGTCTTCGTTAGGAACGCCACTGCAATGTTTTACGGCCCCTGCCACCATCGCTGGAAAGAGAACAATTTACAAAAATACAAAATCAGTTTCAGAAGCAATAATTTTCTTTTGTTTGCAACACAAAACCAGTTCCGATGGTTATTTCTTTCGCTCTCTATGTGAATTGTTTGTATTCTTTCGCAGAGCGAAATTAATTTAAAATTTTTACGCCAATGCCATAAAACCAGGGTGTTATGACTGTCCGGAACCTGTAGCCCTAGAAATTACTCAGCACATTTGTTCAGACGATGAAGCTAACGTCCCACCTGGTCGCATTTAATTCGATATTCGTTCAAATGGTAAAGCGGAGCGTGGAGAAACATGTGAATGTAATATAAGCACGTTCGGGGTAGCATTTATTTGTATTTGTTTTCCAGACCCGAGAACTCGAAGATATTTAAATTATTTAATAATACTTACGGTCTTGGTTGCGGGGTGCGATCCCTTTGCCTCCTATTTTTAAACCAGTTCGAGACCTGGGTGAGGGTGAGCCCAGTCCTTTTAGCTAGCGCCCTTTTCTCATCAGGGGTGGGATACCTGTTCCTCGAATAACACTCCTTCAAGGCGTTCCTGCTGCGCTCTTTGAAACAGTACACCGTTTCCTCTCCATCCCAGATCGTTTTAGGTAAGGGGTACTTCTTGCGCAGTCTGTATTTATCCACTGCCCCTGGAAAATTACTCCACAATAACAACCAAAAGTACTGTTTTGAAGATTTTCTTACCTAGAGGTCTTCCTCGGATTTTTTCCGCTTCTCTATAATGAGCTTTAAACCACAACGATTGAAGATCTGAATGCCAACGGGGGTGAAATGAATGTGACTCTAGAATTGCGTACAGCTCGTGATAAGAGCCTCTGTGGAAGGCGACCACGGCGCGTGCTCTTAAGACACTTTCGTTGCCTCTTAGTAGTTCTGAAGGTGGCAAAGACCACAGGAACGAAGCTAGGCGTTCTACATCGCCTCTTTGGTGAAGGGCTTCGCACATGCATTGCACCTACAAACAGATTGAAGTTAAAATAAACACCAAACTCAAAGGTGCTAAATGTAAGAGAGTGGCCCTATTTTTGTTAAGTGGCTAAATGCACAATTTTGTCGATTGAAGACGTGTAGATTCTTATATAGTAGACACAAAACATTCAAAAATCTATAGCTTTCCAATTCATCCCACGCCGAACGTTATATAGATGTCTCTAGGGACATCTATCACCGTTATTGTTATTGCTGGCAAATGCTTTCGATGATTGCATTTACAAATAACAACAGTACCTGACTTCAGAGTTTTAATAGGGACGAAACGCGTCTAAGGTTGTTCCTATTTATAAATTTAGCATCTTTTTCTTACTAATAAGAAAATTTCATAAAAGCCTCAAAATTAGGTTTAGAGAGACTAATCTGCTTTCTCTTGGCTTTAGCTGTACGGCACCGTGAAATACTGACTAATGTCTGCAAAGTTATGCTATCTCGTTACTGGCGGTTCCTCACAATGTCATAAATGGTCAAAAGACTTGTTATTTTCGCGTTAATGATAAATTCCCTATACCTAATAACCAGTATTGGAACCGTTTTATTTTGTCTAGTTACTAGATACAGATACTTCCCAAGTAGCACACAATATATATCCAATATCTATCCAAGGTTTATTTTATGTTCTACATTGGCTCAACATTTTATCGTGCATCTTATATCTAATATATAATGGATAACTATTGGAAATACAAGGTATATTTTGAAATATTGGCAAACTGTTGAAACTACCTGGGACAGGCAACATTGGTATCCCAGGGTAAAACCAATATGTAACCAATGTATGGGATCCCGCAATAAAACCATGTTGGGTAACCAATATAAAACAGTTACATAACCAACAAGCCATTTACAATATAAACTTGCAAAGGTAAAATCTACATATAACCAATGTATGGAATCCCGCAATAAAACTATATTGGTTAACCAATATAAAACAGATATATAATCAACAAACTATTGGCAATATAACCTTACAATACTCTGCCAATAACGAACAAGTAAATGTAATACTAGCAGTTGCCAATATTGCCTGCCATTATAAAGCCAATATATTTTACCATTGAAGAAGGTTTGTAATTAAAATTATAATGGCAAGGCGATATAAAGACAACAAGAAACCAATAAACACTAGTTGAGATACTGCCAACATTTGAAATTAACCTAAATCCAATATTTTTTGATAAACTTAACGTTAAATGTAAATAAAAACCTTTCACTTTTAAAAATTTAAATTTCAGTCAGCACTGCATTTATTTAAAAAAAATTATTATTCTGTTTACTGTTACTAAAGACAGGATCCTGCTTAGTTAGGCAAATTGTTTTTTTACAAATAGGAAATTTAAACCATACTCTATTTAAAACCCCGTTAAGAGTATATTTACATTTAATCCAATTTTTTTTTGTATTTTTTGAAGTTTTTGAATTTTATAGCCCTTTATCTGGGTTTTGTTGTTTGGCTTTTTTTGTGCAAACATTTTTTTATAATTTATTTTCCAGTCATACTGTTTCCTATATTTTAATTTTTGTAAGAAATTCCAAAACAAGCAAATAATGTTTAAAACTTTTGAAATAAATTCAATTACAAACCACCGAAAAGTTCACCAGTCTTTAAATCCTTATTATTCTGACGTAAGAATAATATTAGCGACCGAACAAGTATTCTAACATATATACAAATTAAGGTCAATTTCGCATATTCTAGAGATGGCTACGGTAAATAGAAAGTTTTATGACGTCATTCGTGAATCCCTCTTGATGGAATGTTTAAAAACTGATAAGAACAGTATAATTATCTGCGTATGTCATTTTTACCTATTTAATTCTCTGGGGTGTTTTTTTAATAACATGTTTGCTTTTTTGGTTCCTTTTTTGTCACTTTCTTACCTTTTTACGTATGTTTTTATACTTTAATTTCTTGCCTGTTTTTAAGGATTTATTTGTATGTTAACAGCTATAATAAAACAAGTATCCGTTTATGGTTATAATTCCCATATACATATTATTTTATAGAAAAATACTAATTATAATATTTTACTAAAATTTTCGGTTTGTGTCGTTGTTTTCAATGTACATAGATAAATCAAAAAATTGGACAAAATATTTTTTACTTTACTTTGATAAAGGTTGACACATGCCATCTTTAATATATTTAGCATTCAGAGTAAATGTACAAAAAGTAGTACCACCGATTAAATTACACGCTATAACTCAGTTACACCAATATCTGTGCGTCATAAGATGCAAACAACGAAAACACCTTTTGAATAGATATTTCTAAGAAATGAGTAATACCGAGGGCTGCAAGCAAACAAATTTGCCTTGGAAAAATTTACCAACGGACTAGAGTTTGTATTGCTTCCAGTGGCGTTACCACAGGTTAAAAATAAACATATACTCTACAATTTATTATTTTACTTATTAGAATTGTTCAACTGACTAATTCAGTACGGTTAATATAAAAATAAAACGATTATCTCAATTGTTTTATTATACTCTAATAAATTGTAATATTTGTTTTATTATTTTGTAATTAATTTGTACTGGTATCAGGAACCATGACATTACTAGAAGATATTTTTTGAATCAAGAGATTCAGAGAATCTAGGAAATAGTATCCGAAAAAAACCACAGAAAGTTCCCGGGAAAATAGCTCTCTGAACAAAAATCTGGAAAACAGTTCCCGGAAAAAATTCCCATAAAAGTTTCAGAAAAAAACTATGACATGTACAGAAATTTATTAAACATAGAATAACTTTATCCTTTGTCGAGATACAAAATTAATTTGTATTTTTAAATTGCAATGATTGTGAGCTCTAGCGTATTTTTTGATTTTATTATACAAGTTGATTGCAAATTCAAAACCAGTTGATGTGCTCATTTATTTAGTCATAAAACCTAAATATTGTAGGCAATAGATACAATTTCCGTTGACGAGTATTTTATACCCAAAAAACGAAATAACCGATTCCACCTAACCCATATGATCATTTCGAACATTTCAGAAGTTTTAGGGGGCTTGCACATCAAACAATTTTTTTGGAGATTTATTTCCGAAGACTTTTTTCTGAGTACTTTTTTCCTGAGACTTTTTTTCCTGGAGACTTTTTATTCGGGGACTTTTTCGTGGAACTTTTTTCTAGACTTTTGTTCTGAAGCACTTTTTTTCGCATCCTCTAAAGAATAAAAAACGCCTCGACAAAAATAAACAGCACTATTAAATTAGTATTGCAGAAAAAACAATGTGAGGTTCATAGCATCCTCATAAAAATTGGTTGCATAAAAAAGGGTGGCTTAGCATTTCTGGAACAGAACTTTATAAAAATGACTAGCACAAAACAACTTAAAGGATCCAAAAAATTTTAGCAAATAAGTGAATTTGTATTTTTTTAAATTGCAAATGTTTCTTGGGCTCTGTAACAGTACTACTGCCGACGCCACTGTTACATAATCCTTTTGCAAGAAAGGGTACATATTTTGCTACCTGTGCTTTTACTCTACTGATAAATCCAGTTGGGGGTAGTGAGTGTCCTAAAATCATTTTCTTAGTTTAGTTTCAGTTTAAGCTAGTTAGTTAAGTGTTCTTTTGATATTTTAGTACAAGTTAATTAGTTTAGTTAGTTAGTTACTTAAATGTTTTAACTGAAATTGTGTAAAGTGTTAACAGCTTATTATTACAAGTAAGTATAAACTATATATAGTATATTTATGCATAATTCATAGATAAAGATGTCTGGCCTTCCAGAGATTTATATCGATCCGTTATTTCTTTAAAGTTTATCTTTGATTATTGGCTCAGTGGTCAGCTCAGGCAAAGACCAGAAAATAAAATTGGCTGTAGTATTAGTTGTACAATTCAAAATTGTGAAAATAAATTTCAATGTACTAATATTATCAAGACAAAAAAAAGCATTTAAAAAAATGCTTATATAATACTTCTTTCATAACCCAAATATTTCTCGCTGGTTCTGTATATCGTTTAGAAACGCAATTTTTTTGCAATATTTGTAGTTTACGGCAAAATATCTTATAGTAGTAGTGTACGTTGATCTAGTACATGGTTTACAGAATATATTTACTTACAGCAAATTTGCAAATGTTTTAGGTGTTTTTCTATTTAAGTAACAGCACTAATTTAAAAAATTACTTTTTTTTTCTATTTATAGAAGCAATTCGTAAACGATTCCCGAGTATTACGGATACGGAATTCTTAGGAAGGGTGGGAACCTTTTTGTGCACCGCAAAGGATCGCGATGGGGGACGTAAAAGGAGGAAAACTGAAAACGCAGAGGTGGACAATAATTTATAAAATGTATTAATTTTTTTTATATTTAATATTTTTAAAATAAATTATTGAATTATTATTTGCATTTTTGCTAGTTTACATACAACAGTTAATGCGTAATGTAATTGTTTAATTCTAAATAAACTTTAGAAGCGCATTCACATTCTTTTAGACACTATATATGTATTTCATTCAAAAACTTATATCTAACCCCATCAAAGAAACTACCAGAAGGAGAAACAGCAAATGCTGAATTCAAAGACGTGAAAAATATACTTACTCTTATTTAAAAACGTATAACAAATTAAATATACAAAATTTTTAAGGCTATTTTTTATATAGCTGATACTTCCATTGTAACATTATAAGTTGAAGCTTACTCGCACTTATAGGATGTGGCATGGGAGTTGCACATCGTTTGTACTTCAAAAACTAGAAGTGCTACGAAGTCGGTTAAATGAGTAAAAAATATCAGTTTTTTGGGCTGATTACGATGCTACAATTAAAAAAACACAACTAAACGCTAGTTCCTAAAAATAGTATTTTTGCATATTTCGATGGAAAATTAAATTGTTTATAAAAAAGTTCAAATGCACTACTAGCCCAAATTTGAAAATAAACTTATAAGCAATTTTCTACATTAATAATAATAGCAATAATCATTGAATAATGCATAATTTTTATATCCTATAATAACACGGTTTTCTGTAGAAAATTGCTTATAACTTTTTTATTTTCAAATTGATTGGTTGTGCTTATTAACTTTTTTATAGAAAATTTACTAAATATGCAAAAATATACAGAATGTTCCAAAAATTAAAAAAATATTTATGAAAATATCTCTAAAACTAGACATTTAATTGGTTTTTTAATTACAGCTTCATAATCAGCGAAAAAAAACTGTAAATCTTTGCTAATTTAACCGACTTCGTAGCTCTTTAGTTTTCGAGATACCAATGGTGTGCATCTCCCGTGACACACCCATATAGGAAAACTACGCAGAAAATAATGCACCAATATTAACGACCAATAAGCATCCAACAATAATATTTTATATTGGGCACGTAATGCCAACCAATAACTAATTAATATTTACACCCAAGATTGGACCATGTCTGTTATACAATAAGTAGCCAATGTCAGTATTTGATGTTGGACATATGTTGGTTGTCAATATATAACCAACAAGAGTGACCAACAAGAAACCAATAAACTTTTCAGATATCTTACCTTGCTAGATTTCACATATTGGCTAAACGTTGGCTGCCAATATGTAACCAACAAGAGTGACCAACAAGGGACCAATAAACTATTCAGATATCTTACCTTACTAGACTTCACATATTGGTTAAACCTTGGTAGCCAATATATATCCACTATAAACAAGCGTTACATTTCAGAGATATCACCAATATAACAGAGCCAATATTGGCCCAACTTTAGTGTGCTACTTGGGTTTTATGTTCTAATCTACAGTTACCACGAAAATTTATCTAGATAGGTACTACTTAGTAGATGCGTTTCATTTAATCGACATATACTACATTCACGTTTGATATCAATTGTTAATGGCAAAAAAATATTAAAACCATGTTTTTTAATATGTATTATTAATATTTTTGGAACATCTGTAGGTAAGTAAAAAACTATTAGTGTCAAAAATTGCCGATTTTAAGCGTGGTCGTGTGAGCGCAAAGGACGAACCCCGCACTGGACGTCCAGAAACGGCTACTACCCCGGATATGACTAAAAAAGTCCTCCATATCGTATTGGATGACCGTCGAGTAAAAGTGCGCGCGTCAGCAGACATAGTAGGCATCTCAAATGACAGTGTGCGCAGAATTTTAACTGAAAAATTAGAAATGAAAATATATCCCGCGCGTTGGGTGCCGCGTTTGCTCACACCGGAGCAAAAACTGAATCGTTTGATTGTTTCTCGGAACTTTTTGGCACGTTTTCGCTGCAATCCGAAGGACTTTTTGCGCCGTTTCATAACCGTCAATGAAACCTGGGTCCACTATTACACTCCCGAAACCAAGGAACAGTCCAAACAATGGACACACAAAGGTTCTCCGCCACCAAAGAAGGTAAAAACGGTTTTGTCAGCAGGAACTGTATTTTGGGATTCTCATGTAATTATCTTCGTCGACTACTTGGAAAAGGAAACAATAAATGGCGAGTATTATGCCAATTTGCTGCAGCCATTGAGCGGTAAAATCAAATAGAAACGGCTTCATTTGGTGAAAAAGAAAGTGCTTTTCCAACAAGATAACGCACTTGTACACACGTCTGCAATCGCCATGGCCAAAATTGACGAATTGGGATTCGAATTAGTGCCTCATTCGCCCTATTCGCCATATTTGGCTCCAAGCGATTTTTATCTATTTTCAAACCTGAAAAAATGGTTCGGCGGTAAAAGATTTTCATCCAATTCCGAGGTAATCGCTGCTGTAAATAGCTATTTTGAGAACTTGGGTTCATCGACCTACAAAGACGGCATTGCTGCTTTGGAGCATCGTTGGATTAAGTGCGTTGAGCGAGCAAGAGACTACATTGAAAAATAAAATAATTTTTTGCCCAAAAAAGTGTTTTCTTTGTTAGGCCACGTACATTTCGAACGACCCTCGTAGATACCGTATTGTCCAGTTTTAAAACTAGAAAGTTAGGAAAGAAAGAGTTAATTTGCCTCAAGGTCTTCTATTAAATTCCGTTTTCTGATCTAGGAAATTTGTTTTTCGATAAAGATGCTACCAACTCATCTCTGACTTCCGCTTCCGCTTTAGTTTAAAAGCTTATTTTAACGGTGAATTTTTGATTTTGAATGTTTTGACGTTCCGGAGCTCATCGAAACGGGACCATTCGTTTGGGAGTTATGAGTCACTTACACACACAAACCCACCCTCCCACAGATAGACATTTTTTGTAAAATCACTTATTTTAAGTTTCTGGAAGTACAAAACATGTATCTTTATTACCGAGGATTGCTTTTCGGGGCTTTCTTTCCGGCGCTTGTTATACTGGGGCTTTTATTCAAAGCCCTATTTTTCGGAGGCTATTATTTCGGTCTTTTTTTTTCGGGGTCATTTTTCCGGGAATTTTTTTCCGGGACTGTTTTTTCCAGGGATGTTTTATTTTAGATTCACCTACGTATATTAATTTTTGACGATATTTTAGTAAAAACTTATGGAACTTAGATACGTCAGACATACTGCTGAAACAGATACATTTTATTAATATTTTAGTAGTTTATTGTGACACTTTCAATACTTGCAATACTTTTGATACTTGCAATACTTTCAATATTTCGATGCTTTTGTATAGTATCGATAACAAATGGGTATCAATACTCAATATTCATTTTGCGGGATCGCCCAACCCTAATCGCGATACTGGTATTGCATTGCTTGTTGAGTATCGAGTATGGGTATCGCGATACATTATTAAAAATGTGTCGAGTTTCGCCATTGGCTATCGCAATGGTTTTTGAGTTGTTGAGATACTTTGGCAGTACTATTTTACTCGGAAATTCTAGAAAACTAAACTAAATAAGTAATTGGAGTTCCTGCTGGTAACACTTTAGTAGGTAGGAATGTGAATATTGGAAACAACCCTTTACCTGGCGAGGATTAACTACTATATTGAAATTCCCCAAATACCTTCTTTTGTGCTGTATGAATAAATCTGCCACATGCATGAATATTAAATAATCTAGTTCACATTAACGATTGTATTATGGCAAATTTGCTTAACTTGGTCAAACTGCAAGTGAGCGCTGCATTATTTTTCTTAGTTTCTTTTTGTCATTCCTTGTTAAAGCTAGCAGTCTAAACGTCTGAGACGTTTGATTCATTGCTTGTGCTGGTCTTATATATTTTGTCAATGAAGCCAAAAGGTATGCGCGACGGTTCTATTATCAATAGTTTGCCGTAGACTCACTACCGCGATTATTTTACGCGGCTGGATGGTGGCGCTTATACCAAGGGAAAATTTAAAGTGAATTGCAAGATTCGTATTCCGTACAAAGAACTTTTTTGTACAGGGTCACCTGCAAACTTTGAGAAAAGATTTTGGTATACCAATTTTACTTTTAAATTAAGGCATAACTAAGGCTGCGCGATATCACAGTATCGATACCAATTTGGTACACAAAAATATAGAAAAATCTAAAGTATCGAAAGTTTCGAAACTATCGAAAGTATTGAAGTCGAAAGTATTAAAGTATCGAAGTATCGAAAGTATTAAAAATATCGAAGTAGAAAATGTGTTGTAGGTATTTAAAGTTACTAAAGTATCGAGAGTATCAAAAGTATCATAATAAACTACTAAAATATTAATCAAACTTATCTGTTTCAGCAGTGTATCTCATGTATGTAAGTTCCATAAGATTTCACTAAAATAGTGTCACAAATTAATATACCTATCTATTATCTACGTATGCAATAACAAGATTACTTACACATACCTTTGGCAGTGAAACTGAAAATATCATTGATGTTTTGCGTTTTACAGAGGTTAGAAATTACATGTAGTGAAAAATTGGTAATTATAAATTAGAACCTCGCGATTTCGCCTTTTGTTCTAACATCTCAACTATTATTAGATTAGATATTAGAATTTTTGAACGTTAACTTTGTATTTTTAAATAGCATCATAGATTTTTGATTCAATATATGAAAAATATATGAATTTGATACTTTCGATACTCCGATACTTTCGATACTTAGATACTTTCCATACTTTCGATACTTTTGATACTTTCGATACTTCGATGTTTTTTGGATACTGGTATGGATGATTGCTATCAGCTAAAGTACCGATACTTTGAGTAAGTACTTATCGATACTTTTCCCAGTCGTAGTTATAACTTGTTTTTTGTTTTACCATCTTATCCCATTAAAAATGTATCGTACAGCGATACTTTTTTTAGTATGGACTATCGGTACTGCGATACTTTTCTGAAAAAACATATCAAATATTTTAAATTTAAAATACTACCACAAAAACAAATCAAAAAATATTACCGGAAAACAACGTAGTGCTACCAACAAATGCAACAATAGACAATTGATATCAAACGTGAATAGAGTACAATATAAAAATATAAAAACATCCTACACACTTATAGTTTATGTTTTTCTTCTGCGTAAGTATTGCACGATTGCATTTACGGTTAATGATTAGCTTAAAAAAGTATCTGTATATTCTTTGAGGCTTTCGCGGTTTCTCGAACTGTCAATATTACAATTTACTTTCGGCTTAGAGTGAATAGAACACTGTGTTCTATTCACTCTGAAGATGCAAGCTGCAATGTCTTGCGAAACGTTAGTTTGTATGGGCTCACAAACAGCTAACAGGCATAAGCCGATTAAGTATTATTGTCTTGACAAACAAAATACATCAAATCCTTGTCCGCCCCAAGGTTTAAACAAACTAAGCACACGGCCCTGTTTAGGCAGACAGGGCCTACGAACAAATATTGCTCAGACTTCTAGAGCAAATGCTTGTAAAGGCAGACAAGCTACAGGTCGGTCCTTACCTGATTATGCTGGGTGTAGTTCCCAAATGACGACGCGGTCTAAGCCGAAAGTAAATTGTAATATTGACAAGTATCTGTATATCTAAAACCAAGTTACACGAGAAAAGGTAAATAGTTACAGAACACTTTAGATTTGCGTTCACAAATAGACAACCCACAATACGTCATGTGCTGTAAAGTTTAATTATGCTCTATTACGTGCACATCATTTTTTGTAATTTTAATAAAATTAATGAAATTTTTCAGCTTTAATTAAATTAATACGGGCCTGTGCTTTATTATTAAAGCTAGGATCAAAATGTCACACGTTTCCAAAATACACAGTAGTGGGTTTTGAATTATACCAAACACGACACACGTTTTAAGGCGACATATATTCAAGTTAGAACAATTAATTTTTATGAAACTTATAGGTCAGGAAATTCACCCCACTCAAACGCTACTAATCAATTTGAAAGATAAAATAGAATCTATAATGTAAGAAAAATATGTTCCATATGATACTGCACACGACCGTTTTAAAGTGACAAATAGTGGAGCAAGATCGATTAACTCATATGAAACACATTGGCCAAGGAATTCACCGGGCTTAAACGCTACAGAACACTAAAAATAAATTACAATCTGTAGTGTTAATAGAACATGGGTCATTCTATGTGACTCGGTCGTTTTAAACTGACAAATAATCCAATAAGAACGATTAACTTATACGGAACACATTGGCCAGAGAACTCACCGGACTTGAACGCTGCATAGGATTATTAATAAAATAAAATTTCGAGTGTTAGAAAAACTCACGCCTTTTCATGTACTCAACACGGCCGTGTTAAACTGACAAATATTCGAGTAAGAACGATTAAATTCACTGGAACACATTGGCCATGTAATTAGTCTGACTGAAACACTGCAAAGCACTTTAAACTTAAACAAAATCAAGAATATTAGATATGATCCTAAACATTAATGTTTTAAATTGTCAAATATTTATGTACGAACGGTTAACTTCTATGGAACACAATGGCCAGAAAATTCATCATACTTAAACCCTAACAAAAATATGAATGTGTTTTCTGTCCTGTATTTATTGAAACTTTATTTATGCAGAATCGTGTATGTTTAAAAATGAAAATTTTGGTCTCAATTTAGTAAACAAAATTTACAATGCGTTTAACAATAATATCACTGATAACATTTTCGATTCAATAAATTTGAAGAGATTCATGACGTCACCTCTACTCAAAACTGATACTTGCAGATAAGAAAACAATTTCATTCATTTCAAGCTCGATTAATATAGCTTTAAGAATAAATTGATATTTAATATGGTGATAACATAATATTAACAGGGGAATTATGGCTGCTTATATCAATGACACTTTTATCAATGAAAGACTAGGAATTTATCAATGAATTTCACTAATCTCTAGTGTACCTCGACGTGATCATATTGCAAATTACAGGGAATATGTCAATTGATTTTTTTACAAGAAAATAGCAGATATAATAAAAGTATTTGATTGCATGATGGTATAGTAATAGGGTTGTGCAGAAATCAGTAATCAGTTTCTATAATTATAAAAAGGGGCTTTTTATTATAATTTAAGGGTTTTGGTTTGGAATAACGATGAGCATAGTCTGGACTGTTAGTTCCAAAACAGTAGAAAAATTGTTAAAATTCAATAAGTAAACAAAAACCATGGGCGTTATGCGTGAAACATGTTGCACAATTTTGCAAGATTGTACAACTACAACTGCAATATTTGAGATACACCGTTTCGTTCAATGTTACTTTATTATTGAGTTGTCCAGGGGGGTTTGCAATCCGTAGTTTGAAATGTAGAAAGAAATAGTATTAGATAAAGAAAGTAGATAGATTAAAACGACACATTCATAAAATTCTTTCGTGTAGTACTTTTAAAACCCGTGACTATTCAAATACTACGCTTATGAACCCTGTTATCATTTCTCTTGAAATTATGCAGGCACTAATTATAGCTGACCAAATAAATAATACGTAACTAAACGAGCTCGCATAATTTAAACATATAGTCGTGTTTCTGTAATAATATCGTAGACAAATGGTTTGAAATTGCATAGAAGCGACAACTGTATATTTACTGAAATTAGGCAAAAATTTATTATTAATTTATTGCCTCATACTGACTAAATACTAGACTAAAAATGCGGACACTGACGATGAGTCTTATAAGAACTGTTACCTGATCGGGAGTAAAACTGATAGATTTCTTCCCAAAAGCATCAACATTGTTCAGAAGAATTCTATTTCCATCTCCACCTTTCTTAATAAAAAATTCAACTTGATTTTTCCTATTATCACTAAAATCACCAATTTTCTTGCCGCTAAAGTTATTATTTTCAAACCCAAAACTCTTCTTATTAACATCACTACTTTTAGCACCGTTATTAACACTATTATTAGCACTGCCAGCACTATTGTTGTTCTTCATCGTGTTATTATTATTAACATTAACAGCACTGTTGCAGAAATCGTCCTTTTTCGGTGCGCTAAAATAATCCACTTTTTTTAAGTCTTTGTTGTCTACTTTTTTGTCCATGAAATTTTTGTGAAAGTAATTTTCAAATTCGCTTTTCTTATTTTGCACTAAAGTGTTGTAATATAAATTGTCACTATAATACGTATTTATTTGAGAAAATTGAGCCGGATTCGAATCGTTAGAAGCACTTGAAGTTCCATCGATTTCCATTTTACAAAACTTTCGGAATCACATTTTTTCACAACTTAATCTTTATCAAATTCAATTTTTATATGAGAATTTAACAACGAAACTTTGTAAACTCTAGATTTACTTTAATGTTAACCGAAACGATTCACATATAATGTCTCCAAACGCAAATTAGAAGCGAACGAGAGAACTGGTGCATTCGAAATGCATTTTCCGTATGATTATGCACAGGTACGCACCGACATTTGCCGTATGTGATTTTGTAATGTGCTCGCTCTAGCGGCTAACAATATCACCCCAAACCACTCCTACGACCCAATCAGGAACAACCCTATGCCATCGTCATGACAGCAACCCTTAGAAGGAACCAATAGAAACGCGAGTTATTTTTGATTTTTTTATTAATGTTTTATTGAGTTTTGATGAACAGCTACACAGAGGAGCAGTAGAAAATTGAGAATCCTTAAATACAAACGAATTAAACAGCATGTTAATTTAAGGATTTTAAAATTGAGTTATTTTGAATTTTTTGCAGCAATAATTAACTTTAGGATCAACTTCACTACTGCTAGTATTTTTTGTATAAAACATATCAAAAACAAAACAAAACAAAACTGTTTGTAAGTGTTAGTAGAACTGACTTGGGTTTTCTTCGTTTTAAGATTTATAAATATACAGGGTGATCATGAATAAAATTAGTAATATAGTGCTTTATTCGTAATTTTATTATTAAAATACATTTAAATTATGAAATATGTTTTAATTTTTATCTTAGTACTAAACGTTGAGCTACTGCTAGATATTTTGTACTGTTTGGAGTAGATTTTTGATGAAAAAAAAAATTGGCAAGAATATCACAAGAACATTATCTCCAATAGGTAGTCTTTTTTGGATAGACACTTTTAGATAGTTTGGATGAACAAGGAATATTTGGTACTATTAACCATAAAAAACTGATTTCAGAATAATGAAACAATGCAAGTTAATATAATGAAATTCGTTAAAGTGTAGCTGCGTCAACTCTTCCGATAATGCCCGAACGATTGAGGCTTTTACGAAGTGACTGAAACTGGAAGTTGTCTTATGTTCATATTTCAAAATTTAATAATAATAAAAAAAGTCAACCCCATATCTACGGAATTAAAAATGAATGAGGCACTTCGTCTGGTCTTACGCATACTTTTTTTTATTTGCCATATTTCCAAAAGTATTTTTGTACCAATGTTGTAGCTTCAAACTCAGTCACTCAAAACTGCGGCAATACTGGAAGCAAAAGAAGCACAGTATCCGGGAGACAGGTTTCAGGGGGCGGCAATAACGCCTAGAACTATATACAACAAAATAACTACTGATACTACGGGTAGAGAGCCCGGTCTTGTCTTGCACTCAAAGCTATGTAAGTAATTATTCTAAGATTTGCCATCGAATAAATCTAAACACATTTGATCGTTATGACTAGAAGACAAGTAAACAATATATTTATATAAATTTAGCTTGCAGTTTCCCAACAAAATTGTTTTTCAAACTTTTTTCACATCAGGAAAATTGCCCTTTTTTCATGGACATGGACAGCAGGCTAAGACGGATTTTCGTTATTTTTGTTAAACTCCGAGAAGAAGTGAATTGTTGCAAATGTTTTCAAATACCCAGTACAAAGTGTACCTTGAATTTCTTGAACACATTTACTAGCTAGTTCGCCATTTTTGCAAGAAGGCATTTATGACATGAAAAAACACTTTTTTTTAATTTTAACACATGCTAGGTATTAATTTTAAGTGTGTGTTTTAAACGTAAATATAAACTTATTTTACATTGTTACATGAAGCACCGCTTCACTTTTAATACTTTGTAGAAAGCAAATGTTATAACTTTATGATTAAAAGTATTTATGTATATAAAACTATATAAATTCATTACTAATCAAATTTGTCTACCAATCATTATCGTAAAAATTGCAACACAATGCTCTTGCCCATTGCACCAAAGTACGTGGTTATCATGACAACGTATCCGCCACGGTCCCAACATAATGAAATGTCGTGTCGGTGTTTCATTGTGAGCAATTTATTTAAAACATAAAATGCTTTCTTTAAATCAATGAAAGTGTGTGTTTTATTTTTAACTTCTTTATCAAGGTTTAATAATGAGGATTAAAACAAGTTTTAGGTTTGGTAAGGAAGTAAAACTGTTAATAATAAATGTAACGGCAATACATACAACAGAAGGTTTAAATATATAAAATATAAACAACACTTTGCCTGTTTTTAAACCCACGAGCCGCCACTGGATTGTTATGTACAAAAGAGCATTAATTTCAAAAATTCATAGATGGCGTCACAGGGAATTTAGCGCATTTGGACATTCCCGATCTTTGGTAGTGTCCAAATGTGCTAAATTCCCTGTGACACTTTAAAGTTTTAAAAATTGAGTGCAGTTCTTAAGCAAAATGTTATAAAAATGCGTAAATTTAAGATAAAAATTTATCCAGCTTTACAAATTTCATTATTTTATAAATTTCCGTATATGGCCATATTGTATTGTAATAAGTCAAAATTTTCAAAAATAGTAGCGGCCGTTATTTTGAAGATAGAATTTGGAAAAAAGGCAATGAATTTGCCTCTGTTAGATTCCACTTTTAGATTTAAAATAGTCAGTTTCTGAGAACGCCGATACCCAAGAAAATCATGTTTAACCATCACACCTTCCAAACCGCATCAAAATTAAACCAGTTGATTCAGTCAGGATCTAAATGAGAACAAACGTACTTATAGACCAGCCCACAGGAAAGGCTGTGCAATATCATAAATTTGATATCCAATATTCTTACTAAAAAGTTATCGAAAGCACCGACAGATTAAGTTCTCGATATATCGACTTTTTGATATATCGATTTATTGATACATCTATATTTAGTTATATTTTGTTGATGTCTATCTATATATCGACTTATCGATATATTGATAAAACGATCATTGTCGATGTATAATAATTATCGATATTTATATGTTTTGCTATTTGCAAATGTAACAATAATTTTAAATATTTTGGTTTTAATAGATACATCTAGGAGAAAAAATTGAAATCTAACTTTGTTACTACAAAATTATCGATAACACCAATATATCGATACTTAATCGCTATATTAATACTTCTATAAATAAATAATATCGTTATCCGATATATCGATATATATTTAGCGATTGATCCGTATTTCTAAAATTAAGTATCGTTTTTCAATACACTAATAAATCGATATTTTTTTATCGATATCTTGATAAATGATAAATAATTTCGCAAAGCTGCCCACAGATATACGTTTGTGTTAAAAACTAGTGTTTTGGGTTCCTGAATGTTTAGAACCTGTATTTCGGAGAGAAAATATAAATTAAAAATTTTCGTGAAATCATTAGAAAGTCAATTGCATATTATATTGTCAGGGTCGGATTAGGCCCACCCGCCGCTGAAAACTATACTTTTTTACCGCCTCAGCAAACATGGTTGGTGTTTGATTACCAACAGTAATTCAGAAATCAGTTAACTAAAATACGGACAGTTGGGGGTCAAAATGGCACCTCAATAACGACTTTTTTGTCGGGGCTATTTCTGAAGGTCATATTTTTGACGGCACTGCTTTTGCGGCAACATTTTTAAGGACGCTATTTTTGCCGCCGATGTTTTTGCCGACGCACTTTTACCCTACGCTGTCTTTTTCGGCGCCATTTTTGCTCGGCGCTGTTTTTTCCGGCGACATTTTTGACCGGCGCTACATCAATTATGACATTTTTGTCGGCGCCATTTTTGACAGCGACATTTTTGACGGCGCTATTTTTGTCGGCGACATTTTTCAGGGCGCCAACTTTGCCGCGACATTTCTATCAGTGCTGTTTTTGCCGGCGACATATTTGATCTGCGCAGTTTTTTCGGCGACAATTTTGAAGGCGCTATTTTTGTCGGATATTTTTCCCGGCGCTATCTTTTCTGTCAACATTTTTAACAAGCGCTGTCTTTTCTGGCAACATTTTTATCGACGCCGCTATATTTGCCGCCGATATTTGTGAACGGCGCTGTTTGCGCCGGTGACATTATTGACAGGCGCTATGTTTGGTGGTGACATTTTTGACTGGCGCTATATCAATAACGACATTTTTGTCAGCGCCATTTTTGACGGCGTTAATTTTGCCGGCGATATTTTTTAAGTGCTAATTTTGCCGGCGACATTTCTATCAGTGGTACTTTTGCCGGGGACATATCTGATCGTAGCTATTTTTTCGCCAACAGTTTCGAGGGAACTATTTTTGCCGGCGACATTTCTGTCAGTGCTATTTTTGCTGGCGACATATTGATTGGCGCTATTCTTTTGGCATCATTTTCGAGGGCGTTATTTATGCCGGCAACATTTTTGACAGCGCTAATTTTGCCGGCGACATTTCTATCAGTGCTGTTTTTGCCGGCGACATATTTGATCTGCGCAGTTTTTTCGGCGACAATTTTGAAGACGCTATTTTTGCCGGATATTTTTCCCGGCGCTATCTTTTCTGTTAACATTTTTAACAAGCGCTGTCTTTTCTGGCAACATTTTTATCGACGCCGCTATATTTGCCGCCGATATTTGTGAACGGCGCTGTTTGCGCCGGTGACATTATTGACAGGCGCTATGTTTGGTGGTGACATTTTTGACTGGCGCTATATCAATAACGACATTTTTGTCAGCGCCATTTTTGACGGCGTTAATTTTGCCGGCGATATTTTTTAAGTGCTAATTTTGCCGGCGACATTTCTATCAGTGGTACTTTTGCCGGGGACATATCTGATCGTAGCTATTTTTTCGCCAACAGTTTCGAGGGAACTATTTTTGCCGGCGACATTTCTGTCAGTGCTATTTTTGCTGGCGACATATTGATTGGCGCTATTCTTTTGGCATCATTTTCGAGGGCGTTATTTATGCCGGCAACATTTTTGACAGCGCTAATTTTGCCGGCGACATTTCTATCAGTGCTGTTTTTGCCGGCGACATATTTGATCTGCGCAGTTTTTTCGGCGACAATTTTGAAGACGCTATTTTTGCCGGATATTTTTCCCGGCGCTATCTTTTCTGTTAACATTTTTAACAAGCGCTGTCTTTTCTGGCAACATTTTTATCGACGCCGCTATATTTGCCGCCGATATTTGTGAACGGCGCTGTTTGTGCCGGTGGCATTATTGACAGGCACTATGTTTGGTGGTGACATATTTGACTGGCGCTATATCAATAACGACATTTTTGTCAGCGCCATTTTTGACGGCGTTAATTTTGCCGGCGATATTTTTTAAGTGCTAATTTTGCCGGCGACATTTCTATCAGTGGTACTTTTGCCGGGGACATATTTGATCGTAGCTATTTTTTCGCCAACAGTTTCGAGGGAACTATTTTTGCCGGCGACATTTCTGTCAATGCTATTTTTGCTGGCAACATTTTTGTCGACGACGCTATATTTGCCGCCGATACTTTCTACCGGCGCTATTTGTGCCGGTGATATTATTGATAGGCGACATTTTTTAGAGCGCTAGTTTTACCGGCGACATTTCTGTCAGTTCTGTTTTTGCCGGCGACATATTGATTGGCGCTATTCTTTTGGCATCATTTTCGAGGGCGTTATTTTTGCCGGCGACATTTTTGACAGCGCTAATTTTGCCGGCGACATTTCTGTCAGTGCTCTTTTTGCTGGCGACATATTTTATCGGCGCTATTTTTTCGGCGACTTTTTTGAGGGTGCTATTTTTGCCGGAGATTTTTGCCCAGCGCTGTCTTTTCCGGCAACAGTTTTGACAAGCGCTGTTTTTTCTGGCAACTTTTTTGTCGACGCCGCTATATTTGCCGCCGATATTTTCGACTGGCGCTGTTTGTGCCGGTGACATTATTCATAGGCGCTATGTTTGGTAGTGATATTTTTGACCGGCGCTATATCAATAACTATATTTTTGTCGTCGCCGTTTTTGACGGCGACATTTTTGACGGCACTATTTTTGTCGACGACAATTTTCAGGGCACTGATTTTGCTGGCGACATTTCTGTCAGTGCCCGCGACATATTTAATCGACGCTATTTTTTCGGCGACATTTTTGAAGACGCTATTTTTGCCGGCGATACTTTTGCCCGGCGCTGTCTTTTCCGGCAACATTTTAATCGACGTCGCTGTTTTGCCGCCAATATTTTTTAACGGCGCTACTTGTGTAAAGTTTAAATAATATTTACTTCACAATTTTAGTGCGTTTAACAATTCTTGTGTATAGTAATATTGTGTCGCTCTAGAGCTACTACAATACCAAATTTTATACCGATCTGCCACTTTTTTTTTGAGTAATAAGTCTTTACTTCGGTTTCGAATTTTTTTTATGTTTTACAAATAAATTAAAGAAACCCAAAAACAGAACAACAAATACGTTTACCACAATTGAGTGGAAGAGAGAAAATAAATCCTCCAAAAATTGCCGTATTAAAAAATTAAGTTGAGAACTTTATTCTACTATCACTCATGAGCAATTTAGTTTCATCCATAGGTGTCACAATTAAGTTAGAGGACTGAGACCTACACTAAATTGTAGCTGATCCCTAGCTCTACAAGTCTACAAAATAAAAAAAAATCGCGGTTCCAGTTTTTTAACTGTATTTTTTTGAAAATGTCAAATTTTGATATTTATTTCATTTCGAAGTTTTAAGATTTAAAAAAATTCTGGTAGCTTGTAACATTCCATTGGGGCATTTCCAATATCCAATTTCATCTTGATCTGATTACTCGTTTTTAAGTAAATATGCGTTAAAACTCAAATTTTCAAAAATTCATAGAAGGCGTCAGAGAGAAATTTGCGAGGTGGGATACGAACCAAATTGTAACTCGTGACCAGTTTTTGGGCAATATTTTTCTGCACAGTAACGTTGTGTCGCTATGCCCTATAGCCCTATTATGATTTAATATTTGAACGCAATTTGTCTACCTGTTTTTGAATAATAAGGAGCTAATGTCAAAATTTTGTATCAGCCGCCATTTTAAAACTAGAGAGTTCGGAAAAAAAGCGTTGGATTTGCCCTAAAGTCTTCTATTAGATTTTATTTCAAATATATTAAAAATTTGGTTTAGGGAAAAACCCATGTCTAACTTCCTCTTTCGGTTTCGGATTTTTTTAAAAAGCTTATTTTGGCCGTGTATTTTTGATATAGTATCCCCGGATTCCAAAGCTCATCAAAATCCGCCCACCTAAAGCCACTTTTTTTGGTTCTTGGAGGTCCAAAACATGTAGTTTCGTCATAATTTCGTTCTCGAAAACTTTCATCAAATCAGTACTTTCGATAACTAACAGTATAGGAAACTTTCAATAACTTCGTATAGGAAAGTAAAAATTGTTACCAACATTAAATACATCATATTTATGAAATATTTCAGTTATTTTTTTGGCACTGAAGTAATGGAAAAAATGGGGAGTCACACAAAATGCAAACCTATAATTGCATTAAATGATGTATCGGCAAATAACGCTCATTTGTTTACAAATAATGACAGAAACTTCAAAAAACGCAGTTTGCGGTTTATTTAACTACGTTTAAGGAATGCGTTACATTCACCCGTGACATTATTACAAAATGCACTTTTGCGGACGTACATTTGTCTAATATTGAATTTTTTAGACCGTGGGAAGGTGCTGAAACGTCAGGATAAGATAGGGATAGTTGTAAGCGAAACGGTTCGAATTTGCTGACGGCAAACTTACAAGTTTGTAGATGCATTTCAGGACATGAACTTATCTTCAACGTTAATACACATCATGTGGCAACATAAAAGTGTTTTTTTATTATTTAGAAAATTAAATTTTCTTAACATTTTTGAAATTAATTTTCATTCAACTTAAATTAAATTAATTTAAGTTATTTGTAAGTTCGAGCCTTACATCGTGAAGTTCATTTAAATTTATTGCAAATAAAACAATTCTTACCTTAACAGGTTCTTATTTTAGCCTTATACGCATTTTAACATGTTGACATGTCATTTTCAGAGGCAAGAAACTTGATCTTCGTTTTCTATATCTGCGTTCAGATGACTTGATTTCTCATTCCAAAACGTCCAATAATGGTGAATTTAAGAGATCAATTTGCTCATTCATTAAAGGTACAGATTTTAAATGTTTGTGAATTTCAAATGCTTCTAGTATATCCGACTTACGTTTATCATCACAAAAATGTAAATATTTTATAGTGTTATTAGCTGTCATTGAATAATTGTGTTCTAATAAGTGTTTAGCGTAATTGGATTTATGGGGGTGTTTATATTGGTAACGACGTACGTGTTCCTTGTACATAATATTAAAGTTTCTAATTGTTTGTCTTATGTAAACTGAATTACAGTGCGAGCAATTTAATTAGTAAATGCCTGATTTTAGTAAATTGTCTGTTTTCTCTTTGGCATTAAACAAAGTGTTTAAAATGCTTTTTGTTGTTGTGAAAGTTATTTTACATTTATTTGTTTTCATTTTATCTGATGAAGTAGTTGGATAAATTTTCTGAACGGCTAATTTATAATCTTTCTCTTTAATTAGTGTCGCAATAAGTTGAGTATTATAAGCATTATTGTATGAAATTTATTTAATAATTGAAATTTCTCTTTTATAGCTAATTTTACCTGAAGAAACCGTTAAAGCCCTCAGTATGATGAACCTGTATGCTGCTAATTTATGTGTTTTATGATGACAAGAATCGTGCGGTATTGTAATGTCTGTTGGTGTAGGTTTCCTATAAACAGAATATTCAAATTTATTATTTGAATTAATTTTCATGTTTAAATCTAAAAAGTTAGTAGACCTATTTTGTTCAGTTTTTATTGTAAATGTTATTTTTGGGTGCAAGCTAAAAAATAAATTAAAAATTAAAAATTTCAATTATGCAAAATTTCAAATTGCCAATTTTTAAAAGAAATGTCTTTAAACAGCAATAAATCAAAAAATAAAATTAACAATTACAGTAATTTATTACATAAATCAATTAAAGAAAACATTTTAGTAAATAATCTGATTTTGTTAAGGCAGATAAAGGAAACACGTTAGTTATATTACCCAATGATATTTACTTACAAAATTAATGATTTCATAACCAATTCAAATTTGAAAACCTTTAAATAGTAATCCCACCAAAAATTATGAAAAGGAATCAAAACCAACATTGGAAAATTGTCAGGTTTGTTTAACAGGCTATCAAAAAAGACAAATAGCACATCCAAATCTACAACGACCAAAATTATATGGTTCATTAAAAATACACAAACCCACCATGCCCATTAGACCAGTAGTATAATAGATACATGCACCCAACTACTCGTTGGGAAAAATATTAAATAACATAATTACTAGTTTTGATTATAAACCTAAATATTCCGTTAAAATGCATCTGAATTAATAATAAATAAAAAAA
Organism: Ctenicera cuprea; assembly: GCA_958336395.1. NCBI lineage: Eukaryota > Metazoa > Arthropoda > Insecta > Coleoptera > Elateridae > Ctenicera > Ctenicera cuprea. Next base: position 28,093,691 of record OY284495.1, on the reverse strand, counting down.
AAATAAATTATCTAACATACATTTACCACCACAAAGCAAGCTAGTTAGTTTCGATGCTAGTAACATGTTTTCAGAAATACCTTTTCAAGAGTGTATTTCTTTGTTAAATAATATTCTTGTTAACAAAAATGTTGAATTAATAAAACGCACTGAGTTGATTAAAAAAAAAGACCTATGGGAAGTCCAATTTCACCTCGTTTAGCTAATATATTTATGGAAAATCTAGAAGATCAAACATTTGAATCAAACCATTCTGAGAAAGTTATATTTTGGTTTCGTTATGTTGATGACGTTTTAGCATTTTTTTGAGTTAATCAATGAATTTATAATTGTTATTAAAAACCTGCACCCAAAAATAACATTTACACAAAAAAACTGAACAAAATAGGTCTATTAACTTTAGAGATTTAAACATAAAAATTAATTCAAATAATAAACTTGAATAGTCTGTTAATAGAAAACCTACTCAAACAAACATTACAATACCACACGATGCTTGTCATTATAAAACACAAATAAGCAGCATACAGGTTCATGATACATAGCGCTTTAACGGTTCTTGTAGGTAAAATTGGTTATAAAAAAGAAATTTCAATTATTAAAGTAATTTCATACCATAACGCTTATAATACTCAAATTGCGACATTAATTAAAGAGAAAGATTATAAATTAGCTGCTCAGAAAATATATCCACCTACTTCATCAAATAAAATGAAATACGCATCAGTTCCATATTTTGGCAATAAATCAGAAAAAATTGCCAAAATTATAAACAAAACAAATACATGTAAAATAACTTTTAAAACAACAAACAAAATTTTAACGCTTTTTTTAATACTAAAGAAAAAACAGACAATTTACTAAATCAGGCATTTACAAATTAAATTGCTCGCACTGTAATTCGGTTTATATAGTACAAACAATTAGAAATTTTGATATTAGGTACAAGGAACACGTACGTTGTTACAAATATAAACCCTCACATAAATCGAATTACGGTTAACACTTATTAGAACACAATCATTCAACGACATCTAATAACACTATGCAATTTTTACAATTTTGTGATGATAAACATAAGTTTGATATACTAGAAGCATTTAAAATTCACAAACATCTATAATCTGCACCATTAATGATTGAGAAAATTGATCTCTTAAATTCACTGTTATTGGACGTTTTGGAATGAAAAATCAAGTCATCTGGACGCAGATGTAGAAAACCAAGATCAATTTATGAAGATTTATTGTTCCTATAGCAACACCAACTGTTTACTTTTAATCTTGCCTATGAAAATGACATGTCAACATGTCGAAATACGTATAAGGCTAAAACAAAAGCTGTTGAAGTTAAGAACTATTTTATTTACAATAAATTAAATTATTATATGATCATCCTAGCCTAACTAAATATTAATTATAATCAGCTTCCGGTTTGGACGCTATATTTCTGTTAGCTTTATCCATGTGCTTGTAACGATGCAAGCTATCTTACACCTAACACATGTAGGTGTCAGATAGCGGCGTCAACGATAACCCACACCTTCGTTGGCAATTTTTAATCATTTTTTGACACTTCAGTGCTTTTTCATGATATTCGAACATGGACCAAAACCTAAAACTTACAAACATAATTATTTATGAATTATAGTCAACGGCCAATTAAAACTACAAGTTGAAAGTATTTTAAGGGTTCAAAATTTAAAAGTTTGCTGCTCATAAAGACATCTTTTTATTCTCTTTAGGTCATTTATATTAGTCTTTATGAAACGAGCCGCCGGTTTTTTAGGTCGAACGCATAAATTTCGGAATATTTATGGGTTCCCCAATTATTTCAAACTTTGTGTCACTAAAGGTTAGGGTGAGAGTTCAGTTTTTTACTAATTCATCGATTGACATAAATTCTTTTTCTTTGGTGTAGGCTAGAGAACCATGGAAAAATTATTATGAACGAGGTTTCGAAGCTCAACTATAACAATATTTAATTAAATGGTAAATGGTGTAATCTGTGCGATATATCATTAAAGCAAGGGCGGCATCGCATTTCATATGTCCTATAATTAGTTCCAAAGGGAGTAGCAATCATTCCAATTAGGTGGTGTAGCCCGAACGCCCTCCACCTACCCTCTTCACGTGTAGTAACCGAGGGGGCCGAATTTTGCAGGTGTTGCCGATTTTCACCCTTTTGGATAATTCAAAAATTTGGTTTTATTAGTTCTGTTTAATTACAATTTGTTATCAAAGCCAAATTTTTAGATTTAAAATTGTTACAATTATAGAAACTGTGACAGGAAACATAATAAAAGTTGTAACAATATTACGTGAAAAATTGTCGTTACAATAACAAAATCCCGTTGTAACTTCTTTTTGTGCAAGCCCCTACTAATTACTTTAAAAATTCTTGCTAATAAGAACAAACGATAATTGTATCAGTTTGACATTTCTAAAAATTTTGACGTTAAAAAACCAAAAACAATCTTTCAAGCCTAAAAAAACGTTACAAAAATGTTGGTCAGCATATTTATTATTATTTTAATATAGTTTTTTTATTGCTTCGGCCAGAAGTAAGTGTCATATTTAAATATAACACAGTTTATGAATTAAAAACAATAATTGTCTCCGTCATCCACTCGCAAAAAGCAAAATACGAGAAACGTCGACGGTGGCCGATGATAACGATGTCGGTCAACATGAACCACGGGTGTTGAAATCATGACCATCCCAAATTTTAGTGTATACCTACATAATCTCATAATAATATGCATTAAAAAACGTACGTAAATATTTAGATTAAAATTGTATCTAAAATATAGTATTGTAATTTCTGTTTGACAGGTTATATGAACCAAAATCTTAAACCAAAGTAATGTACATAACCTCAAAAATATTATGAAATGCCACGATTTTTCTCCAAAACGATCTATTTTTACAAGATCTCTTCACAGCAACAGTGGGCCGGCGGGTGGTCTAGTGGTTAAAGTCCCAGGCTTTGAAACTAGACTCCCAATGGCAGTTGGTTCGATTCCACTGCTCGTCGGTAATTTTTCTGAACAAGTTAAATCCGATGGGTCCATGGATGGTGTATGTAGGTGTGTATGTTAGGTTGCATGTCTTCAGGGGTGGGGTGCATGTTAGACCGGTGTATAGCACTGAGTGTGCTGAGCCCGGGTTAGGGGGTGGGATGGGAATCATGGGGTCGTGCTCACGCACGGCTCCATGATTAAAAAAAAAAAAAAACAGCAACAGTACATAAGAACGTCAAAATAAAAACTTAAATTTGCAAAACGACGCCACGACAAAACATTTGAATACAAGCAAACAATACCATGTTAAGAGCGCCGATTCCCGAAAACATCCTAGCATTTCTGACTAATTGAATGTTACCAAAAAATGCGTCAAAAATTAATGTGATTGATATAGTTGAGACGAATACAATTCGTGATACGTTTTTTCTTTGATAAAATTGTGGTGTAAGTTAGCTTGTGCTAGTTAAGATTTAGATATTTCCACTCGCCCTACGCGCTCGTGAAATTATCATCTTAAATAGTTAACTAACACTAACTCGTGAACTTACACCACAATTTTATTAAAAAATCGTGATCACTGGTTGCATTTTTTATGATTACTTAAATAAAGTTGCTCAGACTTATACTTAACCGTTAAAAACAAAAAGAAATTTGTAAGCTAACCATTTTTAAACACTTTGTTCATTTTAAAACAAAAAACAATTGAGTTTAACATTGATCATTTAAATCAAAAGACAGTCGATTAGACTTAAAATTTACTGTTAAAAACAAAAAACAATCTTTAAAGCTAATCATTTTTAAACATTTTGACCAATTTGAAACAAAAAACAATTACTTAAGTTTAACATTGATTATTAAAGATGATCGTTTAGACTTCACATTTATCATCAAAACAAAAAACAATTGCTTAAGTTTATCACTTTTAAACATTTTGACTATTCTAAAACAGAAAAGAATCGTTAACGTTTACTATTGTAAACATTTTGAATAGTTTAAAATAAAAGAATATTGCTTTAGTTTTAAATTGAGCATTGTATCCCAAAACAATTGTTTAAAAACAAAAGACAATGGTTGAGACTTAACATTTATCGTTAAAAACAAAAAACTTTTGCTTACGTTTATCAGTTTTAACATTGACTATACTGGGTGAGTCAATAGTGCGTTCTCCTTCGATATTGGGTGAACCGTTAGAGATACGATAATTTTTCAAATACAAAAGTTTTAGGGTGTCATAGCATCTATCATTCAAAATTTTCACTTCTATAGGGTGTTTCATTTTTGCGTCACAGATTATTGATCAATTTTTTTAAATGGGACACCCTATATTCAACTGCATATTCGAATGCACCATCAAAATTGCTACAAGACCATATTTTGTTTTTGGAATTTGGCTGCACGGTTGCCAAGATATTTAACTTTTCTTGAGATTTACTGATTTTGCAGAGTTCCCATCAAAAAATCATTGTGACCTGCGGTTAGGAAATGGAGCAAAACAAATTCATGTGAGTAGTTGTCAAAGTATGCCCTACCTCTTGTTACAAAACTAGCTCAAAATATCGAATACGCTGTTTGTGACAGACGGGTGAACTTGACGAAAGTGAGGGCGTTAAAAGTTGTTTTTTTCAAATAGAACACCCTGTATTTTTTTACATTATCAGTTGCAGATCTTAATTACCTTTCATTTTTGTAAAGTATGTCCTATACCTAAATGTTACCCTTTTCGATATAATTTGACTTTTTTCCAAATATTCATAAGTTTGGCCAAAAATTAGGCATTTCTTCTGCAAAACGAGTTAGAGAGAATGATAGATGATCTTCCATTAGATATAAGTCGAATATTATGGTTTCAGCACGATGGTGCGCCCGCTCATTTTTATCTTACAGTGAGAGAATATTTGAATGCCAGATTTGGAGATCATTGGATAGGACGAGGAGTACCTGTTCAATGGCCACCAAGATCTCCCGATCTGACAAAACTAGATTTTTTTTGTGGGAATATGTTAAAGACATAGTGTATAAAACACAGGCCACGACGAGAGAAGATATGATGCAGCGAATCCGCCAAGCATTTCGAAGTGTCACTCCAGATATGTCACACAAAGTTAGCAACGCATTTTTACGGCGAATAAGAACTTGTAGACGTCAAAATGAAGAACAGTTTGAACATATCTTGCAATAGGAATTTTATTCTTTTGTTCTTTTATTTTTTTTTCATTTTATTGTTTGTCGTTACTTATTGATTGTACCTCTACATTTCTATGAATAAAATGATTTATTTTTCTAAGATTCAATACTACTTTGATGAATCCGAGAAGAAGAAATGCCTAATTTTTTGCCAAATTTATGAATATTTGGAAAAAAGTCAGATTATATCGAAAAGGGTAACATTTAGGTATAGGACATACTTTACAAAAATGAAAGGTAATTAAGATCTGCAACTGATAATGTAAAAAAATACAGGGTGTTTTATTTGAAAAAACAAGTTTTAACGCCTTCACTTTCGTCAAGTTCACCCGTCTGTAACAAACAGCGTATTCGATATTTTGAACTAGTTTTGTAACAAGAGGTAGGGCATACTTTGACAACTACTCACATGTCAGTAAATCTCAAGAAAAGTTAAATATCTTGGCAACCGTGCAGCCAAATTCCAAAAACAAAATATGGTCTTGTAGCAATTTTGATGGTGCATTCGAATATGCAGTTGAATATAGGGTGTCCCATTTAAAAAGATTGATCAATAATCTGTGACGCAAAAATGAAACACCCTATAGAAGTGAAAATAATTTTGAATGATAGATACTATGACACCCTAAAACTTTTGTATTTGAAAAATTATCGTATCTCTAACGGTTCACCCAATATCGAAGGAGAACGCACTATTGACTCACCCAGTATAATCAAAGGTTTTAAACATTTTTATTATTCTAAAACAAAATAAAATTATTTAAGTTTACCATTTGTACACGTTTTGGCCACTTTAAAACAAAGATAATTGCGCTTAAGTTTAACATTGATCATTACAAACAAGAGACAAACATTTGTACATCACTTTTATCATTAAAACAAATTAAAATCGTTTAAGTATACCATGTTTCTACTTTTTTAACATTCTTAAATAAAAGACAGTAGTTTACCATTTTTAAACATTTTAACACATTTAAAACCAAACAGTTTAAGTTTGGCATTGCGCAATGGAAGCAAACGAACAATCGTTTAAGATTAACATTGACCATTAAATATTTTGACGATTGTAACACAAAAGATAATTGTTTAAGTTTAGAATTAATCGGGAAAAACAAAAGGACAGTTGTTTAGACTTAGCAACTATCATTAAAATCAAAAAACAATAGTTTAATTTACTATTTTCAACATTTTGACCGTTCTAAAACCAAAGAAAGTTGACCATTTAAACATTTTGACAATTTTGAACAAAAGATAATATTTAAGTTTATTATTGAGTATTAAAAACAAAAGACAATCGATTAACTTTTACAATAAATCCTAAACTAATAAAAACAAATCCAAGAAAATGTGAAAAATTAAATAAAGGTGACCATCGAAGGGGCTGATAAACTACCTAACGAGTAGCCGAACGTCCTGACAACGGTCCACAAGACAACATTATCCTTAAGGATGTTGAAATAAGGATCAATATTCCGGTGCTGAATGGTGCGAAGCGTGGATCGAGTTACACAACAAATCATCATTCTCAAGGGAAGTCGGCACATAGAGACCAGCGTGATTTAGGAGAATTCTACAGAAATTCTTGTTGTTTAAAAATTTTCTTTTGGTCAAAGAATTTTTTTGTGTTAACGAACACAATGGGGAATATTTTAGTTAAAAACAAAAAACTTTTGTACTTCACAAACACTATTTTCACAATAAACTTTAATTTGTAATTTTTGAAAATTTAGCCCTAAAACAAATTTTTTATTATTCTTTAATATTTTCTGATCATTTTTTCAAAGCTTCATAAATTTAAACGTTTGCATCGAACACTGCTCCCCATATAAATCTACTATGAAGGCTGTAAAAGGCCTACAAAACTGGTTGAATGTTCCAGAGGAGTTCAGATTTGCGACATTATTACATACCTAACAATGCTCTACTCGAATTACAGGATTACGGCGGCATTACATCTGTACCTAGTCGTGTCTGGAAAGAGATGGAGAACGGTACGTTGTATGAAGAAGGCAAAGGAGCACCGATTGATGCAGATAGGCATTGAAATGAATTGTACAAATCTGTCACAAAAGGGCGTGGTAATTCGGATTGTTACCGGCTTAGGACCTTTTGCATTATTGTCACTTGTCAGACATTTCTGCTCTTCATTTTAAATAATGCCTTTATGTTGCGTAAAATTCGTCCTATCTTTAAAAGTGTTTGTGTGGAATATATGATTTAGAAATAAGTCTATTGTAAAACACATTAAAGAATGTCAATGTTTAAAGGTATCTTCAAACAAATTTTCCAATAGTTTTTAAATATGGGCATATTTCTAACACTTTGCGGCTCGTCACGCTATAGTAATTTGCATTTTTGTAACGGCTATAAGAATACAAGTGCAGTGAGCAACCTTAAATTCTGTATGTTTCTCAGAAATAAAAAAATGGAGTAAGCACTTCGCCTGGACTTTCCCATAAAAAATCGTTATTTATCATATCATTTTTTAACATATTTATTTATTTTAACACTATTTTTGTATCTATGATATAGCCAAGAATTACTATAAGATTACGTGATTTAATTAGATTGAATTACACTGACATGTTCTTTGAAGTCACTTAAGTGAAGTTCGCTTTAGTTTAAGGGGCGGCGGAGCCCAACGGGGGATTCTGTAGCTACCTAACATGCTAGAGATGTGGTCACCTGCTATATACTAGTTGTCCTAGGGTTCAAGTAGTCGCTAATACGGGGCCACGCCACAGCTGTGGTTAGAGACCGAAAATCATGAGAATAAAATTTTTTTTTTATTTTTCGAAAAAATAATAGAATAATAGAAATCGGAAAAAATTTCATTAAACAAAAACTTGAGATGAGAAGATTAGGCTCATTAAATACCAAATTATCGAAAACTATTTTTTAATACGCCTTTGTCTGTGTAACAGGGTACAGGGTTATTCAAAACTCTTACCCTAACGTTCTGCTATCCTAAAAATGTTATGATGGAATGGGAGGTTTGTTTTAATGTATCACTAACTAGAGGGCAGCAACCAGATATGGCTAATTACAACGGAAATCTTCCACCGTCATGCTTTCAGCCCGCACAACTTACTACCAACCGCAACCAATGCAAGTAGGTGACAACGCTAATCCAAATTTAAATTTTTATTCGCCGGCATACCAAGTGTCTGTCTTCCACAACACACAACCTCAAATAAATTACGATTTGTCAAGCCAACAACAACAGCTGCGGCAGCTACAGCAAGCGCAATACCAAAGTCAGTTTCTTCCTCTTCCCAATAACATCTCTCCGCAAGAATGGCATATAGTACAGTCAAGAAAAAACAAAAGAGAAGGCGATACTATACAGCAACAGCAGGCAAAACGTAGGAGTCAAATTATCTCTACCCAGAACAAATACCAAGCGCTAGCTTAGCAAGAACCAGAAGAACCTCATGATGACATCGACTCAGACGAGCCAGACGTAGAAGCAGAAATAGTATAAAACCAATAATAGATATTATAGATAAAGCTGCGGTAAAAATTATGACTGCAAAATTATAGGCAAAGATTACTTAACTGTAAAGTAATATTTGAACCGCCACATAGGAAGAAAGAAATCGTACAATGTGCCCGCTGTCAAAACCTAGGCCATACAAAAGCCTATTGTCGAAGACTGTTTCGTTGCGTACAATGTAGTCAAAACTACCCAAGATCCACATGTACAAAAAGTAAAAACACTAAACCTACCTGTGTCTTATGTAATAGCGAACACACAGCGAACTGTAAAAGTTGCCCAAAATACAAGGATGCATATAAACACAGATATCCACCACTAAGAGAAAGACAGAAAGACAAAGTCTACCACAGACATCTTCAGCTCTACCGTATGTTCCTCGACAACACTTAATATTAATATGCCAGGCTTCTCATATTCGCAAATCGCTGCGAAAAACCAGCAGTCAAACTGGAATAACACCATGCAGCAGCAAGCAACGAATCCGCAACAACAATCACTTGAAAGGCTGGAGCTACTTCTAATAAAACAAGCAGAGATGCAATCACTAACAGAAGATATTAAAACAATGTTAAACCTACTTACTACCATCGTCAACAAAATTAAATAATGGCCAAAACATTGTAAATAGTGCTATGGAATGCTAATGGGCTATGTCAACATGTGGACGATCTAAACATCTTTATAAAAGAACATGCCATTAACTTCTTATTAATTTGTGAAACACATTTCACTAGTAAAAGTTTTATGAGAATCCCCGGTTATCAGATATATGACATCCCCCACCCCGATGGGACAGCACATGGAGGGACAGCTGTTATAATAAGAAGTTCAATAAAACATTATGAACAGCAACAATAGAAGGAAGAACATCTTTAAGCTACAAGCATAGTCATCGAAGAACGGAATGGCCTGCTGATGGTCACAGCGGTTTAATGCCCACCAAGACACTTCATATCAAGTGAAACATTTACCATTTAAAACCTTGGGACATAAATTCATTGCTGGTGGTGACTTCCTCCAAACACCCTTTCTGGGAATCCAGACTCATAAACCCAAAGGGCAGAGTCTTTTATAAATGCACGATAGATAACAATCTAGGTCAAATCACAAGTGGTCACCCAACGTACGGGCCAACCGATAGAAACAAAATTCAAGACTTATACTAGACTTCTGCGTTGCAAAAGGCATAGCGCAAGCATACCGCAAATGAGTCTCGTGCCTAGACCTCTCCTCTGATCATACCCCAACAATTATCACCATAAGCACTACCATCATGGAAACTCAGAAACCGCCATTCCTTTATACCCAGCATACAGATTGGACCAATTTTAGAGAACAGCTTACAACAACCCTTACAACTTAAATTCCACCTAAATCTGAAAAAGAAATATACATAGCTATTGAATACTTAATTCGAAATATACACTGCAGTGAAAATGCCACTCCAGATATAAAAACAAGCAAAGAAGAATTCAGCATTCCCACCAACATCAAAAAGCAAATAGCAGAGAAAAGGAGACTTATAAAATATGGCAATACACAAGAAGTCCAACAGATAAGAACAAGCTCAACAACGCAGCCAATAAGTTAAAGAAACAATTGCTCAAGCTGAAAAATGAATCAATTCAATCTCACTTGCAACATTTGTTTGCTACAAAAAACAGCGATTACTCCCTGTGGAAAGCCACAAAAAGGATAAATCAGCCACAAATCAGGATTCCCCCAATCCGGACATCAGATGACACGTGGGCCAGAAGCGATCAGGAAAAAGCACAAACCTTTGCAGAACATTTGAAGAAAATTTTCACCTTACATCCTCCAGAAGCCCAACTAGACAATGAGGACATATATGAATTCTTAGACGCACCACTGCAAATGTCTGGACCCATACGCGCTTTCTCACCCAAAGAAGTACTACACGTAATTCACAAAAATTTAAACCTTAAAGAAGCTCCCGGATTCGACTTAATCACCTGCAAAATATTAAGAGAGCTCCCAATTAGAGCAATTGCCTTAATTACAGCAATTTTCAAGGCGATTCTCCGATTGGGTTACTATTCACCCCAATGGAAGCTTGTACATATCATACTTATACTTCAAAACCAGGCAAATCGCCCTGTGAAGTTGAGTCATACAGGCCCATAAGTCTTCTCTCAATCATTTCTAAAGTCTTCGAAAAACTTCTGCTAAAACGACTGCTACCACTATTAACAAAATATAATCTCATACCTCAACACCAGTTTGGCTTTCAAAAGAAACATTCAACAACAGAGCAAATTCACAGAGTTGTAGCCACCATTGAACAGGACTTACAAGCTGGAAGGTACTGCTCTGATGCATTTTTAGACATCTCGCAAGCGTTCGATAAGGTATGGCACGACGGTCTCTTATACAAAATGAAACTCGCGCTGCCCTATCCATTCTTTCATATCCTAAAGTCATACATTACAGACCAACGCTTTTAAGTTAAACTCTCTTTCATCAGCATTTAATTACTCCAGTGTTGGATATATGCCTCTCCTCGGCGCCTCCACTCCGTCATATTGTAGCTTCGGGGGTGTTAGGATATACAACGCCGCGCTATCCTACTGCGTGTTGGCGAGGGGTACCGGATGGGGTCGGGAATTATACGGAATTATGGGAATTGGGTGTGGGTCTTAGTAGAGTAATATGGACAGTTCTGGATCCACCCCCCACTCTTTAACCTTGAATCCCAAGGTCAAGGTCATATTCCAAGGCTACCCCCACCCTAGATCCTCAAGGTTACCCCCACCTTAGATTCTCAAGGCTACCCCCACCCTATATCTCCAAGGTTACCCCGACCCGACGGCCACGGCGTCCACCAGCTTCATCGCTCCAAAAGAAAACACAAAATAGATTCAAATATATTTATTAATTAAATATACATAATGATCACTAAGGTAGGTTATTGTAATTAATTGACCAATATATAAAGAAATATATAATACACATAGATAAACTAAGTAATAAAATAGTTCCGAGAATTATTGTAGAAATACAACAATAGTGATTGCCATGAATAGCAACTTTTTGTATACTAGGCTTTTTATTGTTCGTCACGATAGTTTGCCAATTAGTACTTATCGTGTATTTAGGAAAATTAAATTTAATCTTGAATGTTACGAAACCATTTTCCGTTAAGTTCTTGACAGACGATTTGAAGACTGGAATGTCTGCCCAGGTATCAATATCCATTTTGTTCCAAATCACGCTGTTATTCTCATCACGATCGTATGCAATAGATGCCGAAGTGCAATTCGATGGTTGCATCACATACAGATGACCATTGTAGACAGCTGCTAAGGCTGCTAATAATTTTATAGGTATCATGTTGACCCGCACACAAACAAAGACTGAATGAGTATATTACATAAATGGCACTACACTTTTTAATTACACTTATCCACTTCCCCCACCTCTTTAGCTGCGGCTTTTAACTCGTTTAACCTCTCGAAGGTATTAACGCGAAGTTCCAAATTATGTAGTGCAGGATATCTTTCCAAGCAGATCATCTGATACGGATTCTTGGTGTACAGAGTGGAGGCATCGTAATGAAAGAATCCCGACTCATTTCGGAAAAAGTTTGCTAGTGTAGTGTTTAATGGATGAGATATCTTAGGGAATTTAAATACCAGTTCAGGATTTATAGTTGGCTCTTCATCAAAATTATAATAACGACCTTCAGCAGCTTTATCTACGTGATACACTCCGTCGTCATGGACGTACAGGAATAACATGTTGCTCGTGCGATAGCTCGAAGAAAACTGAGATTCTTCTAACACATGGTGGCGGATAGTTGACCTTAAGCATATGAGACTGAACCGCTTCTGCGCAGTCTTGCTCAACGGATACTTTGTTTTTAGAACTTAAGAAATTGTAGAACCCAGACAGGTTAACCTTGGCCTTGGAATCTGTATAGACATGACCTGCGCTATAGTAGACGAACAGGATTGCATTTTGAAAGATTGCTACTTACCATACGCAAAGTTCGATAATGTTCAGTTTTATAAAGCTACAATTGACAATTGTGTGCTAGATGGTGCCACAGCTTATAGCAGTTATTTTGAAAAGTGTAAAAGTGTTTGTGCATCAGCTTACGGAGCCTTTAGGAATTTTAGCGATGGGAAAGAGGACTTATGTTTTGTCAAGTATTTAGAAAAAGTAGACGTAATGGGTTTTGATTTTAACATGTACGAATAAATAGATAACAATATTTTATATCAATAGTTTATTTACATGAGCAACACAAACATTAAAAAGTAATACACTAACACTAGCACTAACCTAAATTTTTATTTAGTTCTTCTTAACCTGAAAAAAAGATATGAAAACTGAATTTCTTAAAGGTTGCGAAAAAAAATACTTACAGATGCAGACGTACAGCTTCTTCTCTGCACTCTCCACATAAACTTTAGCGAACAACGTACCCTCAAGCACGTCGAATAACTGCTTCATTGAAGCGTTCGGCGACTGGTACCACAATTGCATAGGGTACATTGCATACTCAGGATGCATTAGTAGTACCCCTATTGCAGCTCTGTGCATAAGCTCTAGGCGTTCTGTTTCGGAGATATTCATTTTGCAACTATTATTGGAACACTGTAAAAAGTCATATATAAGAGGGTAATGCAGAATATTGAGGGAGGGGGGCAAGGCTGCCTTGATTTTGAAATCGAGGTTGCGGTATGGTGTGACCTCAACCTTCAACTCAAGGCTGAAGGGACGCACCTATAAATTCGCAATTGTGCATTGGTTGGCTTAGAACAGTTTACGAAGTTTTACTGTGAGTGTGCAAGCTTGGGTTGTATAAAAATTTAAAAAGTAAGTGTAATCAGATATGTACGCAGCATGTGCTAATAAAAAATGTAACAAATGCTTCATGTATTTTTTTGTCTAACTCTTAATATTTTTTAAATTATAATGTGTTTTATTTGAAGAATAAAAAAAGAAATGTTTTATAATTTATTTCACAAAGTATTATATATAACAAACATTAATCTTATTACTATTATACATTACTTAAACTAACTATTTATACAACTTAAACTAACAATTTATACAACTTAAACTAACTATTTATAAAACTTAAACTAACCTATAAGCTACGCCCAGAACGTTTTTATTGTCGGTGTCGGCATCAACATTACCGTTTCGGTTTCGAATATTTCCCTAGGCATTGCTAGGAAAACTTCGGCGTCCTCGTTAGTGATGGGGAAATGTGACCCATCGCGGGTTACGATGATCCATCCGACACCATCCTCCGTCAGTAAGAAGTATCTAAAGAGACACCCCGTAGGCGGCACAATTTGCTGTAGAAGTTCTGCAATGTTTGGAGGAACGACTTGCAACCTATCGTCGTCGTTGACGTTTATTGCATCCTCCAAAAGTGCAGAGTCGCGCTGCCCACATAGATATCCAACTTTACACATTTCACTGCCGAAACTCACTTTGAACAACATTATCACGATGTGCACTTGGTGAACGTATGATGTAAAATGAGCTCCTCGGTGTTGAATACTTACAAAGTGGTGGGAAGGGGTAACCTTGAACTCAAGGCCAGAAGTGGGAGTAAGAGTGGGGGTGGCCTTGACCTTGAACTCAAGGCCAGGAGTGGAGAAAACGTTTGGTAAAACTTGTATGTATGTTTGCAAAACACTATGGCAGACCAGACAGTGATTTAGCCGAAAAGTAACTATCGTAGTCTTCAACTAAGCTGGTCCAATTTTTTTTGCGGGATGACCTTGAAAACCGGTTTTTTGACCTTGAAATTGCATCTAACCTAACCTTGAAAAATTGCATCTAACCTAACCTAACCCTGAAAAATTGCATCTAACCTAACCTAACCTTGAAAAATTGTATCTAACCTAACCTTGGAAAATTGCATCTAACCTAACCTAACCATGAAAAATTGCATCTAACCTAACCTAACCTTCCCCCTTCTCCCCTCCCCCCTCCCCCTCCCGCACCCCTCCGGCTTTTTTTTTTTTGTTTTTTTGAAAAAATTATTTGGGATGGATGTCGAGAAATTATTTGGGATAGATGTCAAAAAATTATTTGGGATGGATGTCGAAAAATTATTTGGGATAGATGTCAAAAAATTATTTGGGATAGATGCCAAAAAATTATTTGGGATAGATGCCAAAAAAATTATTTGGGATAGAAGTCAAAAAATTATTTGGGATGGATGTCAAAAAATTATTTGGGATGGATGTCAAAAAATTATTTGGGATGGATGTCAAAAAATTATTTGGGATGGATGTCAAAAATTATTTGGGATAGATGCGGTCAAGGCCAAGGTTGACCACATTCCAAAGTCTAGACGGTCAACGTCAAGGCCAAGGTTTGCAAGATCAAGGTATAAATTTCACAAGCGTTCAGTTCCAAGTCTGCATTCGTTCGGCGCACTTGATTTTATAATGTCTGCTAATTCGCGTACGTGTCAGCTCTGTGATGGTGTAGTGTTACGTTGCGACCATCTTGAAGGAGGTGCCCGCCCTAGGTGGTCTAAGCTCTCTTTGAAGAAGGTACAAACCACGAAGTACAAGCTGTGTGCCTGCACCCAATCTACCAGCTCAGGGTCTCAGGTATGTAAAGCTGCACCTGTAGATGCTTGCTTAAAAAACGCTTTTAATCAACCCCGCTGCCTTCAACGTTCAGAAGTGAAGAATATCGCTGAAGACGTGAAGGTTGAAGGCGGCAGTATTTTACGGAATTACTTATTAAACAAAAATTTAAAAAATCCCGCTTCACGGTTTGATTTTAATCACTATGTAGCTGCAACAAACAATCCTGTTGCTAGCACTTCGCGGGCTGTTGCAAAAGACTTTGTGAATGTTCCGGACAGTAAAGTAATTTTTAATGAAAATGAAATTTCAGCAACTAGTACTCAAATTGGCATAGTCGATTTATGTATTAGTTCTGAGATAGAGTTTCCAACTCCAAGATGCAGAGGTAGTTCAGAAGTTAGCCCCTGCATAGAAATTTTTAGTGACGCTACAAATTTTAACTCCAATGACAATTTACGTATGGCTAGTATGAATTCGGAGATGGATTTTTTAACTCCAAAACGTCGGGGTAGCTTGGAAGTTGGATCCGACAAAGAAATTTGTAGTGTCGCAACAAATTTTAATTCGGAGGACATTAATAATTTATGTTCGACAAGATTTAGGGAAATGTTTGAAAGCATCCAAATTGTTGAAAGTTCGATCGCTAATGAAAGCTTGCAAATTATACATTCACAAAATCCTGCAAATGTTAGCAAGCATTCTGCAGGTGAAGCTTTAGAGGCTGTACTTCGCGGAGTCACTACACCTACATCAGCAGCTGACGCAATTATCGTAGAACTATTTGGTGATGGTGCCGATGGAACTTCACAGTCTTCTCCAACGGCAACACCACCAAGTTCTCTTAATTTATTTTCTGATAGTATGGTTGGCGCGATAGATAAGAAAGTACTTCGTATAGAAACCTTGAAGGCGGAAATTAAAGTTATAAAAACTCGCCTAGTTAAGATCGACGGCAAACTTAGCCGCCTTCAAAAGGTTATAACTTTAAAGCAGACGTGGAGCTATCCGAGTACCCTGAGCCAGTTGCGAGATCTGGAACGTTGTCGTTTATCGGCCATCATGGAAAAACTCAGGTGGCTCAAAGTGATAGAAGGAAAGATGAAAATAATTTCTTATTTATCTCGCCACCCGTAATTTCCGGTTTACTAACTGTAAGTCCCACACTAACACATAACCTAGACCCTCCTCTCCAGGTTGGCAGTCCAACGTCCCCGTCGTGCCAACTGGGTGTCTACAGCGAGTTTAGATATAAAGTCATATAACGTAAATACGCTCGCTATAGGTTTGCTAAGGACCTATTTAACTGTAGTCCAAAGGCAAAACGTTTTAGTATGTTCAGGTGCGACGGGTGTAGACAGTCCTTCACCAGATCGGATGCGCTGTATCGCCATCGAAGGGAGAGCTGCCATGTAACTGCGGACCTGCCCTCTACAAGCGGTAAGCACATTTCATGCAAACCGCATGTCTACATTACAAACAAAAAATATTTCTGTTTCAGGCGGCTCCGTACAGGTTGCGATAGCCAGTAACGGTGAAGGACCCACAGCCACTAAAAAAATTAAAAAAAATCCCTCAACTGGTGAGATAAAATGAAAACGTTTTAAATATGCATACTATAATAATTTTAATTTTTACAGAGGTTCCACCACCACCGCCTACGCGATACTGTCCCGTGTGTGACGAAAACGTTGTCAGATCGTCCTACGTTGGCCATCTAAGGAGCAATCGTCACACGACGCGATCGGGCATAGCAGACCTTGAAGATGGCGTGGTGGTGTTACAATCCGCCTTCAAGTCCCGAATCGTGACGTACAGAGTGTCTGCGGAAAAGGTTCATATAAAGGTTGTGGATTTTATGAGCGAAATTAAAAGTAAAATTTTGCCGCTGATCGAAAGGCAGATGGCAAAATTTACTAGCGTGAAAATGCATTTTGAGCTTTTTGGGTTGTTTGTTTTGGAAAGTAAGCAATTGGAAGATATAAAATCATCAATGACAAAAAATGTGGTCTCAACGCGCGCAACTGATTTGAGTGCTTTATATGATAATTTGGCCGCAGTACTGGACAAGAAGGTGGCAGAGTTTCAGGAGCGTGAGTCAGGTAATGTTTGCATTTTATTATCTTGTTACTATATTGACACGATGCAATTTATTTGCAGGTTGGGCGCTGAAGCAGATTTTATACGTAGATGTAAATATCAACAAATTCAATCCGCTTCGAGCTTCTTCCTATATTCCGCTACCGAAACAAATAGAGTACAAGAGAGCAGTAGTAAACGTTCAAAATCAGGATGAGCACTGTTTCCGTTGGGCTGTAATTTCAGCAATTTGCGAACCTGCAGGCCCCTCCAACAGAGTCAGCTCTTATCCTGATTGTCGCGAATTGTTGGTATTTAAAGATATTGAGTTTCCTGTTAAATTAGGCGACATTGAAAAATTTGAAAAATACAATCCCCAACTTTCTATAAATGTATACGGAATTGAAAAAATTTTCGAAAACAATGTTGTGAAATACGAAATTGTGGGACCTCTGTATTACAGTCATCGCAAGAAGCGTGTACATATTAATTTATTGCTTATTACTGATGACTCGGGTAACAGTCACTACTGCTGGATTAAGGATTTTTCTAGGTTGGTTTCGCGGCAAATTACGTCTAGAGACGGTAGAAAACACTTTTGTGACGGATGCTTGCATTATTTCCGTACCGAACAACACCTTGCGATGCATCATCGGTTCGACTGCAGCTATATCTATACCAAATTGCCTACAACAGACTTGGTCACAGATAAATTAGGAAACACAGTCCCTCAAAATATTTTAAAATTTAATAATTATCAAAAACAGCTAAAAGTTCCTTTTGTGATTTACGCGGATTTCGAAACTTTCTTAAAGCCTCTTGCGCCGGCAGATCCTGATCCTACAACCTCCGTAACTGTAGCGACGTGCGAGCATAGACCGTATTCATTCGCATATTTTATCAAGTGTTCGTATGATGAAAGATTTTCTAAATTCGAAATTTATCGCGGAGAAAACGCAGTGCAAGTGTTCATTGAGCGTTTGGAATGGGACGTTCAAAATTTATACTCGAAACACTTAAAGCACATTATACCGATGAAGCTTTTGAGCGCAAGAGAATTACAAAATTTTAATGATGCTATTTCATGTCATATATGCGACCAACCTTTCAAAGACGGAGACGAGAAAGTGAAAGACCATGACCATTTGACAGCAGACTATCGCGGCGCTGCTCATTCCATATGTAACCTAAATTACAATGTTCCAAACTTTATTCCAGTCTTTTTCCATAATTTAAATTATGATTCCCATTTATTTATAAAGCAACTTGCTTTAAACAATGAAACTATAGACGTTATACCTCAAAATACAGAGAAATACATATCTTTTGACAAACATTTGGAAGTTGATGAAATTATCACTAACGAGGGAAAAAAAGTCAAAATTAATATGCATATAAGATTTTTGGATAGTTTTCGATTTATGAACGCTTCTTTGTCGAATTTAGTGGAAAATTTATCTTCGAATCAGTGCGTTGAAATTCAAAAACAATTTGGCACTGGCATCAAATTTAACCTGATGAGACAGAAAGGCGTGTTTCCGTACTCCTATGTCGACTCCTTTTCAAAATTAGATCGAACCACTCTGCCCACCATGCTCGAGTTTTACGATTCGTTAAACGAAGAGGATGTGTCACAACCCGATTACGAGCGCGCGGTTGAAGTCTGGACGATTTTTAATTGCAAAACTTTAGGCGACTACTCGGACGTATATTTAAAATCAGACGTATTAATTTTAGCTGACGTTTTTGAAAATTTTCGATCTTTATGCATTCATCACTATAAATTAGATCCTGCACACTACTACACAGCTCCCGGGTTGAGTTGGGATGCTATGTTAAAATTCAGCAGTGTAGAGTTAGAACTACTGACGGATATGGACATGCTTCACTTTTTCAGAAAGGCTATTCGCGGAGGAGTGAGTACTTGTGTTAGTAGAAAGGCTATTGCCAACAATAAATTTGTTGAAAATTACGATTCCGCGAAACCCCCTTCTTTTATAATGTATTTAGATGCTACCAATCTTTATGGCTACGCAATGCGCCAGTATTTGCCGAAAGGCGATTTTGGTTGGTTAACCGAGGTTGAAATTGAAAATTTTGATGTTTTCCAAATTTCCGACGAATCCGACACCGGTTACGTGTTGGAAGTTGACTTGCACTACCCACAAAATTTACACGACTACCACAATGATTTACCTTTTTGTCCTCAGCTTATGGTGCCACCAAACGGAAAATTTAAGTGTGCAAAACTTATTCCAAATTTATTTGACAAAACAAAGTATGTCATTCATTATCGAAATTTAAAACAATGTTTAGAAGCGGGTTTGAAATTGAAAAAGGTTCATAGAATATTGAAATTTACGCAATCCCCCTGGTTGAGGTCATACATTGACCTTAACACGGAATTGCGTAACCAATCAACAAATACATTTGACAGGAATTTATTTAAGGGATTTATAAATTCGATTTTTGGAAAAACCATGGAAAATGTGGACAAAAGGGTTAATGTCAAGTTGGTTAGTCATTGGGAAAAGATTGGTAACAAACTCGGAGCTGAAAATTTAATCGCAAAATCAAACTATAAAAGGAATGTGGTTTTTTCTGATAATTTAATTGCAGTTGAAATGAACAGAACTTCAGTTCTTTACAACAAACCGTGCTATGTTGGTTTCTCCGTTCTAGATATTTCAAAAACCGTTATGTATGATTTTTTTTACAATTTTTTGAAAACGCACTATGGCAATAAAGTTTCTTTACTGTACACAGATACTGACTCCCTTGTATTAGAGATTTTTACAGACAATTTCTACGATGACATGAAACAGCATCTTGACCAGTACGACACTTCGAATTTAAAAAATAATCTTTATGGAATCCCCCAGACCGAGTCTGTTGTCGGAAAAATGAAAGATGAATACGCTGGAGTACCCATCCAAAGCTTTTATGGAGTCGGTGCAAAAACGTATTGTGTGAGCGTTGGTGGAGAATTGGATAGGAAGGCTAAAGGTATTAAAAAAAGTGCTGTAAAGAAATACCTTACCACGCAAATGTATCAAGAGGTTGCTGAAAATAAGCGTGGTGCGGTATTTTGCAAAATGTTTGTGTTTAGATCACGCTTGCACAATATGTACACCGAGATGGTGAATAAGGTTGCGCTTTCGTCCGCCGACGATAAACGTTTCATTATTCCCGGTTCTACCAAAACTTTGGCGTGGGGTCACAAAGACATACCCATGTTTGACAATGACGACTCAAACAGCGGACTAAACGATTTGGTAGAACTATTGCTAGCAGCAGATCGCGACTAAATTTCAAATATGTTTTATGTTGAAATAGCAGTACTGGCCATTACTTTAAAGCAGAAGTCCTATAATCAACGTTTACAGAAACTTTCTTGCACGTTATTAGTCATATTTTCTTGCGCTTTGTAGTTTTTAAGTAGATTGTATTAGCATTATTTATATGTGTATATATTATAATAGAGTAAAACAACTAAAGAATGTGTGAAAAATGTTTATATTTTATGTGACTTCGTTGAAGTCTATTTAATATCAATTATTTGTAAATGACAATCTAAAGAACAAACACGTTTGTATAGCAACATAATTAAACTAAATACATATTAAAAATTATTTTATTTCATCATAATTACAGTTCAAGAAAATTATACAAGATCTGTTTTAGATATCCATGAATTATGTTTATTATCAAAACCTAACCATTTAACGAACAGTTGATTTCCTTTTCTCCGAACCACTTTTTCCACTAGGAATATATCTGGGTGTTTAGTTTTCTGCAATTCGTACTCGTAAAATCCTCCTTTTATTTGTTGCTTAGTTTCATCTTCCAATATGTAGGTTGTTGGGTTAGTAAGACGAACTTTTGCAATTTTAAATATTTCGTTGCTCCAGCTGGGGGTATATCCTTTGGCAAATGCTGCTCTATATTTGCTCACCCGAACATGATCGCCCAAGTGAAATTTTTGTTTCTTAGGATCTACCGTTTTAGTATGACTGTATACAGATTGTAAAATTTGAGGCGCGTTTTTGTTACTAACATCTTTTGGCTTAAACCCAGTTGTGCTGTGTTTCTTTGAATTATACGCTTTTACGATTTTTGGTAAAAGATCTAACCATTTGTAGGTTCCCTGAAAGCTGAACTGCTTCCACATCATATTTTTTAGAGTTCTATTACACCGCTCAACTATGCTACTTTTTAGATTTGAATAACTACTGTAATGGTTTATGCCGAATTTCTTCATCAAATTTTGAAATTCTGCATTATAAAACTCTTTTCCCATATCTGTTTGCAAATTTTTAGGCTTTTGTGTTGCAGCATTAAGCGCTTTCTTCATAGCTTCGGTAACTGCTTGACCCGTCTTTCGCTTGACGGGGTATGCCCAAACGTATTTGGAAAATGCGTTGATCACAACTAAAATGTATCGGTACCCCTGGTTAAGTTTTGCGTAGGGTATCATTTCTACCAAGTCAGCTTGGAATAAATCGTTTATTCCCTTGACAATCACGCGTCGCCGCTTAAAATTTTTTCTAGCTGGTTTGTGCAATTCTTCGACAACTTCATGTTTAACGTTCATGTTAGACTGGAACCTTTTCCTGCTGCAGTGAACATTTAAGAACTAACTGCATCGACATGAGAACATCCTTTCCACCATCGGGAAGCTTAAGTCGGAAAGCATCTCCACGTTTCAATGTTTGACCGATCAGATTAGTTACATGAACATTGTTGAGATACACTTCCACGTTTTCTATAGATTTATTTGTTTGTAAAACAACAGCCGACGTTAACGGAAATATGTATTCTGTTTGCCCCTTTCCGAGTTTGAAGAATCCCGCTTTGTCAGTTTTCGATCCAACGATGTGTAGAGGGACTTCGTAATACAATTCCGATATATTTTTGACTTTAAACAAAACATGAGTGGGATAGGCTCTATAACGAGAATCGTGTAAGTGTCTTCCAAACTTATCGATCGGCATTTCGTAGCTATGTGATGAGAAGTCAAGCTTGGGTCTCTATTTAACCATCGGTTTGTTTATTTAATAATTTTTTCTGTTTTTAAAGCGTCAATGATACTAAGAATTTCGTTATTATGACCGGTATGACCTGCCAACTGTGAGGCTATTAAAATCTGTAATCTGTTTACTAACGTGTTCGGATTTTTCCAGGGAACAAATTCAATCTGCTTGTTATTTAAATTTAGGAGTCCTTTACCTCGTCGCTTGGGTTCAACTAAACGGCGAACAACGTTTTTGTACTTTTGCCCTGCATTACCACTTATTCGATCGTTGGGATTGTAATTTTGTCGGTTGGCTGCAGACCGATTAACGATATCTTTATAATTGTCTTCGTCAGCTTTACTGTAACCTATGGGTTTCTTTTTAAACATTAACTCATACATTCCAGGCGTTCCTTTGTAAACCACCCTATTTGCACCATCCATTATGACCATGTCTTCCCCATCAAAGTCTAATTCTTTATTGCCTATAGAAAATTTATTGCTCTCAAGATCCCATCGTACTCCGTAGTGCATATCAAATTCGTCCTGTGTGTCATGTATCATGTTTTCGATATATTGCCTAGCTAATCCGTCATACTGCTCTAAGAACTGGTCCAAAACTTGAGACTGCATCATTTGCTGTACGGTTTTATTAGCTTCCCGGATGCTTTCTTCATGGACTTCATCTTCTGCGGTTTGTTCTGATTCTACATGATCCTGTAATTCTGTTTCTGGTGCAATTTCTCCAATGTCCTCTAACTTTAGAAAATTTGGTTGGGGAATAATAGGCTTGGGTGGAGAGGTCGCATGCTCAAATTTACTTTTTATATCAGGAGTATCTACTCTTTCAGTTTTTAGAGTTGATATTAGATCCTGAAGGGGTTGGGAAATTGGTTTTAATTGTTCCGCCAACTGTAACTGCGATTGAGCAATGTCTGACCTTAAACTTTGATATTTCCTTTTTACGGCTTTTCTCGTTTTAAGCAGTTCGACAACTAAACGTTTATCCATCTTGCGTTTACAGTTGTTCGCCAACCACTAACAGTTTGAAGTAAGTTTTAATTATTTATGTGGAAATAGCAATCAAAGCCTTTCCGGTATCTTCCGGAATTTATTGCACTATCTTTATCTATAACTAAAAACCCGTAGTCCTCCTGCCAACAAATAGAGCACAATTCCTTTAACTGATCGAACGACATGTCCACAATGACGTGGTCGTCGTAAATGTGTTTGAGATTTGTTTTATCTTGTTGAAATACTACAATCAGATTAGCATTGTCTCTAATGAGTTGTTTGGGAATCGATGAATACGTTTGACATAGGTAAAAGCAGTCGATATTTCTATGACGTCCGAAACAATAGTAATTTTCAATTATATTTTGATTTTCTCCGACCACATCGTCAAAAACAATTACAGAATTGGGTTTTGCGTTCATAGGTTGTGGGACTGCAGCCCCATCTTCGTATTCCTCGTAACCAATTTCTTTTATCGGAGTTAATAAGTTCTTAAGATATGCATACTTAGGCTGATCTAGCGTCTTACAATATAAATAAACATTTTCAAATCGTAGGCCGTTAGGGTGTTCTATCAAAGTAACCATCACGCTTGTTTTACCGCTGGCTGAGCTGCCCACGACAAGACCTCTTTTACAATTCCTCCCTAGTAAAACACTATGCCTTTGAAATGGTTTTACCAATGACTTAGCATCGTGATTTACGATCGGTAGGGTTACATTTTGTTTTTCAATTGTAATCCTTTTCATTTCGACACCTTTCTCTCCAGTACACTCGCTAAACACTAAGCTAAACCTAAACAGTGATCAAGTTATATATAAGAACAAGTTTTAAAGAAATGTTTGCAGTTCAAACTTTGCAATCGGTCGCAATAGTTTAATATGAGAGTTTACGCGCACAAACCAGGTATTCGTCGACGAACCGTGAGAAGGAAAGGTTGTGGTGTTTTAAATACGCTTATAAATAATTTGCCAGTGGAACTACATGTGCCTGGATATAAGTTTTGTGGTCCAGGTACTCGCTTAAAGAAAAGACTTGCTAGGGGAGATAAGGGAATTAATCCGCTAGACGAAGCGTGCAAAGAGCACGATATCGCATATTCTCAACATCAAGATCTTCAGAAACGGCACGAAGCTGACAAGATACTTTCCGAAAAGGCGTGGCAACGTTTTCGTTCAAAAGACGCTAAATTTGGAGAAAAAGCCGCAGCACTAACCATAACAGGTATTATGAAAGGAAAAACCAAACTAGGAATGGGTGCTCTATGTAAAAAGAGAATTTCAAAAAAAGTGAGACAAAAACGTTCTGGCGGAGTTATTAGCTTTACCGGTGCGGTCACGCGTGCGCGAAACCGTATTAAAGGTAATAAAGGATACGATGTAATGAAAGCTGCAAAGCTAGCTTTAGCAACCATTAAAAAAAGTAAAATTGCTCAGCCAAAAACTAGAATAATCAAAATCCCTAAAACTGGTGGTATTTTACCCCTCATACCAATATTTGCCGCTTTAAGCGCCCTAGGATCCTTAGGAGGTGGAGCTGCGGCAATCGCCAAAGCAGTGGGAGATGCTAAATCTGCTGCAAAGGACCTTAAAGAAAAGGAGCGACATAATAAAGCGATGGAGTCGGTTGCTCTTGGAAAAGGTCTGCATTTGGGACCGTACAAAAGAGGATTTGGATTATATTTAAGACCCTACCAACCAAAAAACTAACTGTAAAGCTACCGCGACGAGCGTTAACAAACGTCGATTTAGCGAAGTATGCTAAAATATTAAAAATTCCGAATTTTAGAGGAGTATTCATGCGTAATGCTTTGCCATCTAGAATTCATGAGAACGAATGCGGTATCGTAAATCTCGACGATAAAATAGGTCCTGGCACCCATTGGACTGCATACGTGAAGCGTAGTGAAAACGTAACATACTTCGACAGCATAGGACATTTGAAACCTCCTCTTGAATTAATAAAATACTTTCGCAGCGACGGTAGCAAGAATAACATCGCGTACAACTTTGATAGATATCAGAACCTAAATTCCTACAATTGTGGTCATCTGTGTTTGCAGTTTTTATATAGCTACGTAAACTGACATGTACCTGCAGTGCGCTTTGAGTTCTTGAATAAAGTACTTCAGAATGTCCACCATTTTTACTCTTACCGGCAACTCGTCAGTATTAAGTGCAGATTTCAATCCACCACTTTTTTTGGAAGAAGATAGCGAATATGTAATGGGTTTACTTAGTTTTGAGTCGTACAATTCTATTCCCAATATATCACCACCGAAGAACGTTTTCAAACTTACTGGGCGAGAGGATATTGTGATACCCCAAGGAGCTTATGAAATTAACGACATCAACGACTACATACAAACTAGTCTGAATCCAGCTAACCGAGAATACGTTTTAATAAAAGGTAGTAACAGCACGCTGAAAACGATGATTAAGTCGTCGCACGAAATAGACTTCACTGCGGATAACTCGATAGGAGATTTACTAGGATTTCTACCTCAAAAATATAAACCCAATGTGTGGCATTCGTCTGAAAATATAACTAAGATAATGAAAATAAATTCCATATTAATACATTGCAATATATCGTTGGGATCTTATAAGAATGGGGAAGCAGGTCATATAATTCATCAATTTTTTCCTACTGTACCGTCTGGATACAAAATAGTTGCGTCTCCAAATCCAGTCATTTATCTTCCAATCAGCACTAAAATAATTACCAACATAACAATTAAAATACTAGACCAAGAGGATGTTCCTGTCAGTTTCAGTTCAGAAACCGTGACGGTTAGTTTGCATTTGAAGAAGCTATAATGGGTTTCAGATTCAACACCACTTACAGCAATTTTAGCTCAGACACATCATCTACAGCACCAAAAGGATATAACATGAGACATACCAAACGTTCCGCAGTCAGTAAGAGGTCGTCAGCCGATCAGTTGACAAAGAAGAATAAAGCATTTCTTAAATCGTTAGGTTTTCAAGTGTTACAATGAGTATTTTAAACATTAGTGAAAAAGTTCTTGTTGACAATTCAATTGTTAGCAATCAAATACATACCCATCAACCCTATACGAATCGCTTTGAAAATAATGACGAAATCCGGATTCCGATTCAAGAAGATATGTCAACACTACCCGGTTTAAGTTACTTGTATATACAAGGAAAATTGTTAAAAACAGCTGGAGGAGCTACAAACGCAACATTTGTTAACAATGGAGTTGCCCACCTATTTAGCGAAATTCGCTATGAAATGAATGGCGTTGTGGTTGATTCGGTAACGAAACCTGGTATAACATCTACTATGAAAGGTTATGTTTCCTACAGTTCTAACGATATTAAAAAGCTTCAAAACGCTGGATGGCTTCCCAACGCAACAAGCAAAATAGTTGATGCATCTGGTAATTTTAACGTTTGCATACCCCTCAGCATGCTGTTGGGCTTTGCGGAGGATTACGGAAAAGTGGTACTAAATATCAGGCAAGAATTGGTGTTAATTCGAAGTAATACAGATAACGATGCGATATATAGTCCAAATATAGATGAAGATGTCAAAGTTACAATTGAAAAACTTTATTGGAAAGTTCCCCATATTACAGCAGGCCTTGCTCAAGAATTAGCTCTAACAAAATACATAGATAAAAATATCGACACTCAAGTACCGTTTAGAAGTTGGCAACTTCATATAATCTCAGGACTAAATCAAGTTACGCAACATTCTCATGCGATTGCCACCAGTACAAAATTACAGACTCCGCGACAAGTTATACTGGGTTTCCAGACAGATCGTTCTGGAAAAATCGACAAAAAAATGAACGAATTTGATAATTGTAGTATTACAAATCTTCGAGTTTACTTAAACACCGATAGATATCCATACGATAATTTGAATATCGATTTCGCAAATAATCATTATGCAACTCTATACGAAATGTATTCACACTTTCAATCAACATACTATAACAAACATAACGAACCTCTATTATCCCTAGAAGAATTTAAAAAAATTGCTCCTCTGATTGTTGTGGATTGTTCGAATCAAAAGGATTACTTACAAGCTAATGCTGTTGTGTTTAGACTCGAATTTGAAACGGCAGTCAACATGGCGGCCGATACAATAGCGTATTGCCTGGTTTTGCACGATCGCGTGTTTACATACAACGCGCTAACAAAAGCAGTTAAACAGCTGTAAGAGTAAAACCAAATGGTTAGTTTAATCAGTGCCTTAGGAGCAACAACATGTTTGTTATAATAGATCTCCAAGGTTTCATGATTTCCGAAAAAAATTTTTCACCAAAAGAATTAGCTGCATACGATGGAAACACCATTTCACATTACATTTTTAGAGCTCCGTTTCATTTTTCTGCGTTACCCCAAAATTTACAACAAAAAGCTAACTGGTTGATGAAAAATCATCACTGTATTAATTGGGATGAAGGATTCACGCCTGTTTTCTTATTTCCAAAAATTTTGATGCGACTTGTTCAAGATGCTGACGTAGTCTACGTAAAGGGACATGAAAAAGCTACATTTTTAAGAAGTTTCATCGATAAACATATAATTGAAATTGAAGAACAACCAGCACTGAGTGCATCAAAACCATCTTGCATGTATCATGTGAAACCACTATGTTATTGTGCATTGTCTAATGTTTATATTTTATACGAACACTATGTAATGCAATAAATTTCAAATAAATTTTTTTATGTACTTACTAGTTTTATTTAATAAAATACAGGTTTCGTTAAAACGATAGATATATTCGTTAATAATACATTGTAATGCAAAAACATTTCTAACATACTACAAGCTATCAACATTATTAATAGTAATACATTTTAATTTCTTTATAAAATTATGCAAAGCGTTCTAAGTATATCTTATTTCTATGGTTCAAACTTAAAACTTTCACAAGCGTTTTATGTGTATCTTCAATTCTTCTTTGAAATCTACATCGATCTACAGCTACAAATTCCCAAAACTTAATTCTACTTTGCCGATATGCGAAACTCCATACTATCATATTGTGGATTTTATTTTTTGACATATCAAACTTCACTTGGCGAACCATTTTATGACATTTATGCATGCACTATAAGGGGGCTTTGCAAAGTTAACGTCAACATCAACGCTTGGTAGCTATTCTTTATATTATATATAGCTGTAATCTCATCGTCTACCTTCAGGTCTACTCCAACCAAATCAGTGTACTTAATTTCTTTGTCGTTAATATAAAGTTTAACTTCCTTCACCGAGATTCTTACATTTGTAATGGTTCCCCTTATTGGACACTTATACACGCGTCTGTCGCCTTTAGCTTCATCTCCAAGAAAAACAAAATTGGCGTTCTCATCGGTCCTAAGAGCCAGCAATAATAAATTAGATTCGCTTCTTAATTCCGCCTCACCCATTTCTGCAAGAAAAATTTGAGGGTCATGATGACTATGCAAATGTCTTCCAAATTTATCGATCGGCATCTCAACACCTTATAGAACTTTCACGTAATGATTGCCTGCTCTTCAACTGATCGTTATATATCAGGTTTTAATGTTTACCCACAAATATTTCAACTTCAGCAGTAAACTCCTCTAAATCAATATCGATTAAACTTTCCAGAAGGAGCTTTCCACATATTCGGTTCTCCAAAAATTTCCGACATAACTTGATACCCTTCTGATATTTTTTTTCTAACTCCTCAAGCTCGCTGATAGTTCCGAATCGTTCAAACCCATACACGCTTTCGTGTCCAGCATCGAATGCCAAGTCTTGAAGCAAACTCTGAAGACTTATAACTGCTGTGTGTAAATCTGTAGCCGCAGGACGCGATGCTGCAGAGTATACCATCCACATTCTGACACCTTTTGTTAATTAATCTTATTTGCAAAGTTTTCAAATTCAACGTCACATGTAATTATTTGTTCACCAAATTTTAACATCTCCAACATACACACAACATTTTCAGACTTTATATTTAAATTCATCAATACGCTATGAATGTTGCTTTTTATGTCGCCAGACATACAGGCAACCCCTTTGATAACGCTTGTGTAAAACTTTTCAAACTCCAAACCTTTTAACAGATCCAATCGACAATCAATTAAAGCTAGGAGTTCCCATAATTCCACAAGAGACTCCAATCCCAAATAAATTTCAGATGCACCCTGGTCCTGTATGATTATCACTTTTGTTTTTGCAACTGTTTGGAAGGAAATTGTTTTTGAAGGACTTATGCTTACGGGTTGAACTTCAAAATCTCTTGAAAAGAAATAGTTTGTTATCACCCCTTGATTGGCCAAGAACACTTTCCATTCTTCTTCGTTGAAACTTGTCCAGTCATTTTTACAACCATACAGTTGCACTACAGGCCAATGCGGTGTATAACTTGACAGACCAACCGCTACAAACTTGCTTCGCGATTTGTTTAGAGGATAACTTCTGCAATGTATTAATATTGGATACGGTGCGGTTTGTTTAGCGTTTGCATTCACAGAACTAACAACTTCCCCCGAATTCATTCGCACTTGGTTTTTCACTTTTTCGATACTTTTTAATAAATTATCCATCACTTTTACGAACTCGATCTTCTTTCGCGAACTAAACAAACTCAACTAAATATCGAAACAAGCATGCTCTTTATATTGCAAATCAGTCAAGGTCGCACTTTGTAGTGGTGGTGGTGGAAAGTAACGCTCATAACCTTGACTTTCACGGTCATATTTCACGAAGGCTGCATATTTTACTTTATATTTCGTGTAGAAGCTTTACAGCATCAGTTATCGTCTGAGTCTAAATCTGAAAAATCATGTCACTTCACAACTATTCCGACGAAGATGTCTTCTTCCAACCCCCAAGGACCAGCCACTACCAACGGTTCCAGCAGTTTGTGGAAAAGGGAGGAAGCTCGTTCGAGGGTAAGAAGGTGTATGCGGTTGCCACGATCGAGTACGATCTAGATCTGCAAGGGGAACTGCTTGCCGAGTTTGCAAGACTAAAAACGTTGGAGGCACCCTTGACGAAACCCTTGGACGAGTGGTACAGAAACAACGTGGTTCGGCAGGTGTTGCGCTTTACCTCACGATATAGGAACGGGGAACTGTTGTATATTAATTATTATTGGCAATAAATATTTATACTTTTTAATTTTAATTCTTTATTTTAAATGTTTAAATCCTCACAACCTTGAACCTATTTAGCCTTGAGTTGACTCCACCCATCCCCCACTCTTGTACCTGGGATTATATAACCTTGTTTGCAAATCCAAACTTCAGTTGCTTAGTGACAAGTCTGTGAAGATGTGGTCTAACCCGAATTACCAGTCTTATGTTAAACGACTAAAAACATTCGACAATTGGCCTGGTGAGCTAACCCCAGAATCGCTTGCTGCTGCCGGTTTCTACCACATCCCCACTGGTGTTGACGATACGCAATGTTTCTGTTGTGGAATTAAAATATATTTATGGGAACCCGCTGACGATCCCCTGTCTGAACACCTTCGATGGTCAAAGCATTGCTCATTTGCGAATCTTATAAAATCCTTGAAAACTACAAAGGGACTACTTGAAGAGACAAAGAAGGCTTTCGATGGTTTGGAAAGGCTAGTTAAGTTTGATGGTGTCGATGTTGCTGGAAATGGTGTAGAATCCGAAGACATTTATGATCGTCTATCGGCAAAGAAGCTACTACTACAATTTTTCCATTCTTTGTAGAACTCGCGTGCAGTTAAAATACACATCGCACATATTTATTTCCCCATTCGCAAGTTTGACATACTCGTATCAACATGGTGCGTGAAACGTTGACTCTTGAGTACGTATTAGATGAAACAGCAAGCCAAGCCAAATGTTTCAAGCATGTCAGTGAGAAACTCAAGCCGCTAGTTATTAGTAATATCGATGAGATGCAATATTTCTCACATCAGCATTATATAAAAATTAGTGGTAGTGCAACATTTATTCGGAATAGTGTAGAAAAGGTTATTATTCCCCTTACCGAAGTAAATTATCATACAAATTTGCGCGAGTGGTACCAACACAACATATATAACATTTGTGTTCCGACGGATCACTTGACTAGTTTATATCTGGAGGTTACTGGAGATTTTAAAACTACAGACTTTCATGGTGTCAACAACTGCAAGAAGATCCGCTTGATTTAAATTAAAATTATATATTGCGTATGTGCAAATATTATGTAATTTTTTGTAAAATAAAAACTATAAAATTTATTCTTTTAATTTTGTGTACAAAAGTACAGCTTTTCGTTATATATTGGTCAATTAATTAAAATATGTATATTTAATTAATAAATATATTTGAATCTATTTTGTGTTTTCTTTTGGAGCGATGAAGCTGGTGGACGCCGTGGCCGTCGGGTCGGGGTAACCTTGGAGATATAGGGTGGGGGTAGCCTTGAGAATCTAAGGTGGGGGTAACCTTGAGGATCTAGGGTGGGGGTAGCCTTGGAATATGACCTTGACCTTGGGATTCAAGGTTAAAGAGTGGGGGGTGGATCCAGAACTGTCCATATTACTCTACTGGTCTTGTCTTCCCCCTGGTAGGGTATGGGGGGGAGGGGGCAAGAACTCGTGTAGTGCAGGGTTGCCAACCCTGTAGTGGGTCTGTCCTTGCCGGGATCGCTAGGAGTACCCACCCGCTACCCTTTAAGTTAAACTACTTAATGGAAAATCAACGCTCAGTCCTATTAAGGCAGGGGTTTCTCAAGGTAGCGTCCCGGGACCGATACTCTACCTTCTTTACACCTCGGATTTGCCAACCCACCCCAAAACCGCCACAGCAACATTTGCGGACAATACGGCCATTTTGTCTTCCCATACCAATCAAGCAACGCAATACCTACAGGAGAATTTGGATGAAGTGCAAGTATAGCTGAAAAGTGGAGGATTAGAGCCAATGAAAACAAATCAGTGCATGTAACATTCACTAACAGAAGAGGTACATGCCCACAAGTCTCACTAAACTATACTCCACTGCCTCAAGCTGAAACGGTCAAGTATTTTTTTTTACCTCAAGGGTTGGGGTCTTTGCCCACTGCACTGCGTCCATAATAGGCCTATTGTGCCCCCTGTAATAGTTAGTCTCCCTCAAGTAGTCCTGTATCTTTCACAAAGTCCAGGACGTTCCTGGGGGAGATGGCTTGGAGTTCTTCTACGTCCACAAAGGGGACTCCGAATCTTCTAATCCTTTTTGCTGCCAGTGCTTTGCATCGGCAGATTATATGTAATGGGGTTTCCTCCTCCATATCACACACTCCACACATAGGGTCGTTTGTTAGCCCCATCCTGTTGAGGTGTTTCATCATCTTGCAGTGTCCCGTGAGACTTGTCAGTCTCTTTAGGTTGCTCCTGTCAAGCTTCAGGATTTGATTGGTAGTCTTCCTGGACGGGTCTTGAATAAACAGTTTCGACTGTCTCAGTCCAGGCAACGCATTCCAATGTTTGCGATGTGCTTCTCTGAGGAGGTCCTTTATATAGCCCTTTGCCCTGCTGTAAGCAATACTGCAGGTGGGCTCAGGACCAATCAGGGTGTGCTCGGCTCCTCTCCTAGCTAGTGAGTCTGCCCTTTCGTTTCCTGCTATTCCCTGATGCCCTGGTACCCACTCAAGAGTAACTCTGTTACGGGCAGCCAGTTCAGTTAAGGCTACCAGGCAGCTTTTTACTGTATTGGAGTTGACCTCCTCTGACAGTAGGGCCTTTAAGGCGGCCTGACTGACAGACCTAATGAGAACTTGCTTGTTCTCATAGTTTCTTTCCACCACTGCCTGTGCGCAACTGGTTATTGCGGTTAGTTCCGACTGGAATACGGTGGAATAACGGCCCAGGTTTATGATAATTTCATTCCCTGTGCTTTCTTCATATGCCCCGGCTCCGGTGAAGTATCTTGGAATGCACATAGATAAGCGGCTCACTTGGCAAAATCACAGATGGAACAAGAGGAAGCGACTAAATTTTAAAATGAGTAAACTTTACTGTCTTATAGAGAGAAAATCGAAATTATCCATAAATAACAAATTGCTTATATACAAATCGATTCTAAAACCAGTATGGGCTTATAGGGTTCAACTGTGGGGCATAGCGAGCACGTCCAATATAAAAATTATACAAAAATTTCAGTCGATAGTTTTCCGCATCATAACTCATGCACCCTGGTACGTTCACAACTCAATCATACAACAGGACCTTGACTTGGACTCTATCAAAGAGGTGATCCAGTCCACCAGTACAAAATACCTGGGTAAATTGGAAGTCCACCCAAACCCACTAGCTATTACCCTCTTGGACAACAGCTCTGCCACAACAAGACTACAGAGATATAGTCCTCTAGATCTGCCAGACAGATTTACTAATTACTAATGTTACTCGAATAATAATAATTAAAAAAAAAAAGTAGTCACGTAGTCATTAAAACAGAATTTGTCTCCGCTGACATCTAAACGCTGATTTGAGAAACAGCTTAAAAACCACGCATTAAAAGAAAACATCGATGACGTCATCAATTTACTAAATTAATAAATAGTTAAAATAAATGTGTCAACAATCAATCAAATTAATTTGTTTGCGAAAAAAACACTAGTGGTGTGTTGGGTGTCTTTGATGACATCGACAAATTTGTTTTAACGTTATGTCAATGTCATCCAAGGCACCCTAGTGGTGTCTATTAAGCTAAAAACCACAAAAAGATTGACTTCGAGAACAAGTTTAAATCGTGGCTGCGTTGCAACAGCCAAAAAATTATGATCAATTCCGATAAGATTAAAATGATCAAAATTCATAGATATATTAAATCCCTAACTGTCTCACCATAACACGACGACGGACTCTTACATCTTGAGGCAGCGTATTTATTATTTTGAGAAAATGTTTAGGTAGCAGTCACGTTATCAAAACGGGGTGAAGCAAATGTCACAGAATCAGCTAAAGTAGTCTCAAAACAAGAAGACCATACTGTCGTGAAACTGTATTCGGTAGAATGCTAGTAGTACTAAAAAAATTTAAAATACATTGAATCTTATACTACCATACTACATTCTGCAATTTTGCAACATGCACGTCGAATATCCCAGCTATCAATTTATGTCGCCGGTGCTTGGAATTTTGCTGACTAGGTGTACCAGAACCTTGCCAAATTAACGGCTACGTAATACTGACTAAAATTGTTGCTTTGAGGTAGGTGTTACTTTAATAACGGTAGCAAAAACGTTATTGTCACTTAAAACTTTACTTTATAGTTTTATATCTTTGAAGTAGTATTAAATGGTCTGCCAACGCTGTTCAAACTATAAAATATCACTACATAGTAGTAAGAACTTTTAAGTAATATTTGCAGTCATCATTACGTCCTAAAACTACTTTAAAATTGTTCTCAAAGTTGTTGATTGTACAACGTAATATTTATGTTTTCGACTACGTTACCGAAACTTTTAGGATTATTTTAAAAAAGACAGTTAAATTTAAGTAACACGCAAGCTGAAAACTACGTGCTCCTCACTTCGAAATATTTGTTAAATATCATTTTCAGGAATTAATAAAATAGAAAACCTTTCAATAAATACCTTGAAAAATTACCTTAAAGTAATATTGACTTTCTCTACTCAAATGTAAAACTACTTTGAAGATCCCGTTACGTAAAATTAACTAAGAGATATCGCTTGCATAAGAGGCGCGTTGTTGCGGTCGGTTACGTACGTAGTACTAATTTTATAAGTTTAAAATTCAATAAATACAGAAATAATAAAATTGTAAAAACAAATGTATCTGACACCGTCTACATTTTATCGAAAAGCGAAACAGTAATTAAATGATTAAATTTCGGCTCAAAACTGAAGGAACGTTTATCTGTAGCTGTCGCATATTTACCAGGCGTAGTTACCTAATTACAGTAGCGGGAACTTTAACGTTCCAGTTAGTAGCAGTTACCTAAAAGTGTAGGGTGTTCATAGTAGACATTACTAACTTTAGGTCTTAATCACTGCAGAGTCACTTTTAGTAGTTCCAACTACTTTGAACAAAGTGAAATATACTTTAAAGTAATGAAATCTAGCAAATATAATTATAAGGAGAAATTCTTAACAACCGCCATATTGTCTAGCAAAAAATCAGTCTTAACGAATGACGCATTATGATTTTATTTTTATTTAAATAATTAAAATTTTTAAAGCTTATTTGTATTTTTAGCAGTAGAATCATAACATTTATCAATAAAACATTCATCGCTTTACATTAATGGCGATGGAAGCCTAGAAAATCATATCGAAAATTCATAGTATTGCTATTATTATATAGAAAAACACAGTTCATTTAGGTATTTTTTTTTTCTGTACAAAATATGTTGCTGTTAAAAGTTTCAGAGTTCCAAATACGTTCCGTTGATGTTTCCATTACGTGCCTGGAACGAAAGTTTTACGTAGCGGGGACGCGACGTAAACTTGTTAGTTATCGCGACGTCGCGGTTACGCCGAAATTCTTCTCCACTTTGGTGCCGCGCTCTGCAACAAATCACCTCAACGTTTTGGCTGCTGTCGCAGTCACGTAGCGGTGACTTTAATTGTTAGCTGGGAATATTAAGCTCGTCACTCCTTATCTCTCTGTTTAGCACGTACTCTAAAAGAGAAGCGGGCGCTAAACCGCTTGTTCTAACTTTGCCAGAAACCAGGTATACCAAAACAATATACATATAAATTGCATAAAGTATCACTTTTCTTGTGTTAAAATTGTTTGAGAAGCGCTAACTTTCTGATGTGCATACCCTCGGAAGTCGCAACTTAACAGCTATGGTTTTTATTTTAATGCAACTCTAGTCGACTTGTTTGCGACTACTTTAGTCATAATCTTTGTGTGATGTATATTGTGGTTACATAAAGTAAGAGTAGAGTCTGCAACCCAAATGACAAATAATAAAACCGCCTGAATTAGTCTTTTAATACGGAAACATACAGAATTAAAATAACGTTTTTTAAAAACAGATATGATTGGAAATCTGACTTTGATTATTGTATTAATGCACAACAGCCAATCAAAATGCAGCATTAACCTACCTACATAAAAATTAAACCGAAAAAATCACAATTTTTTTGTGTATGTTACTTACATTTGATTACCTTGGTAACACCTAGTTACGTCCTAGTTACTTCATGGTTACGCTAATAAACCAAGTCCGAAATTGGTTAAATTTTGTATTCATGAAACAATCTTCTCTAATACCACTCAAGCAGTTAATTTTTATTTTAATAATTATTAATATTAATTCGAGAGGCGAGGGTGCGTACAGACAAGAAAATGCCGTATAACTAAATATTACGTAAGTACCCAAAATAGTATATTAAAAAACAAGTTTCATAAGACATGATTTTAGAGCACGCGTTCAAGTTAGAAAACGAGCCCCTTGCGGCGAGTTTTCTAATGGACAAGTGCGCTTAAATGTCTTATGAAACGTGTATTTTATACTATTTTTTCTATTTTGGTCCAAAAAAGTTAAAAATTACCTTATTTTTTAGAACTTACAATTTGAAGGTTATGTTTATAACGCGTGAAGGTTTTGTTGTCACATGGTTGTCACCAACTTAACAAAATAAAATTTCGAATTCTTTAAGGAGTTGCTTTATGAAATCCAAATGAGTTTCATAAAGTAGTCAGTAAAGAACCAAAATAGAAAAAAATGTTTTTTGGTATGTTTTTGGGAGGTAAAAGGTTACTGTTGCCTTGATTCATAATAGCCAATCGACCAGACAAGTAAAACAATGTAAAAGGAAGTAACAATTTCACCAAGTTCAACAGGACCGAATAAGATGAACAAGAAGAATAACGAAAATAACAGATCACAAAAATATCCATCGACAGCGCACCAGAAATATCCCAATTGGAAGAAAAAGAATTACTTAATCTCATGATCACTGCTATCTTTGATGTACCAATTCAGTCAACTTTATTATTTGTTATTTGGGTTGCAGACTCTACTCCACCTTTAGCGTAGCTACACTGTCAATACTCTGGAAAAAGCCCCTCCAATAACCATTATTGGTATATGCAGATTTCAGACGTACATTTCGGCTAAGTAGTCATCTTCAGTAAACTGAAAAGCGCAAGAAACAAACACTACACCGAAGTGGAATAACACAACGAAGGAAACAAGTATGTAACGCTCACGTTTTCTTAATGTAGCTATACTATATAGTCATCTCAAATATAGATAACACATGATCGCAATTTTTCTGCGTTAATTGTTAACACATGCTGGTTAATTTATGATAATTTAACTCGCGCTTCGCACTCGTGTTAACTAACACTCGGTAGCAATCAACTTAAGTTTGTTGTTCGTAAAAAAATTACCGCGTAAAAACTAATATTTACATTACCAAAAAAACTCACCGTCAACGTTTGAATCTTTATTCTAGCCATATGTTTTATACTTCAATATAATAATTTATAATAATAATAATTTTGCTAACATTGCTCACATATATGTACTTAATTTTAAACATACTCTTAGTGTATAATTTTTTATATATATGTTACTGGAAGACAGGCCATGGCAATTTACACAAAACGAGATATTTCATGAAGAAAGAAAGTGCGAAAACAAAAAACTTGTAAATTCTCGAAAGTCGACCAAATGAACGAGGCCGACCTTGCTTTTATTTTTTAAATCACAACCTTAGGAGAATATTTACATTTATTGGTATGAGAATAAAGATATGTTTAAAATTGAGGATTAACAATAAATAAATTAACATCAGGGTTAAATTAAGATCTTTTTCAATACCTGCAACGTTTAAAAAGTACCTTGAATCTGACCCTTTTGCTTGAATTTTTTATGATTAGGGCAGAGAAGTTGAGGGTTTTCCTATAATTGATTTAAGGTAACTGAAACGCTAACGATACACAACGACCTTCATAAAATATCTCTTCAAGCATTAAAATTTATATTTTTAACTTTTAACAAATGCTTCATTATTAATTAAGTTCGTTTTATCTCTCGCAGTGTTTAGTTAAAACATCAAGAATTTAATAAAAAAGCGCTAGAAACTATAAAAAGGCCAAGATATGTTTTTGGCTATTTGTATATATTTAAAATTATTGGTTTTAGAATCTGGATATGCAAAAATTAATGTCAGTCTGCTTGTAAAAGTTGATAAAAATTAAATAATCAAATTCGACTAAAAACGCCGTTTTGTCAAAAATATTACTAATTATTTTCTTATTATACACCTTCTACTTTATAAACACACAAAATTGTTATTCAGAGTCATTTTTAGCACATAATTGTATCCTATCGCTCTAAACGTCGATCCAGAAAATTTGAGTCCTCAGTAGGTTTTTGTCTAAATCTGTTCAGGAACTCGAGACATTTTTTTTTTGAGAAAAAAGTTGAGGAATTCAAACTTTCTATTTCCGTACTAACTCTAACTATAGTATACATATATAATAAATGTAAATTTTTGTATTGACGTTATTATGATATGGTGCAGTTAAGTAGTAGATATAAAACAATATATATACTCTTAGAAGTGCATAGTTTAAAAAGATATGTTAGTATTAATTGCTAATTGCGATAAACTACATTTGAATCAAAATTAATGCCATACGCACAATAATTTTGATAAAAATTGGGCGATATTTATAAATATATATTTTTGATTTGAGAATCTTATCGATTTCATCTCAATTCAACCATACCAACCATATAAATTTAATTTTTGAGAAACTGCATAAACACACATATAACCACATCAACAAACCTAAGTCGTTCAGCCTTGAAACAACAGACCTGGATTCAGAGAAAATTGGAGCATAAAAGAAAAAAGAGTTTTTCGATTTCACCCATATAAATTTTGTTTTAATGTTAAAAACTAACAGAGTTCAATTCTAATAATAAATTTTGAATTTGAAGGGAAAAGATGGTTAAGAAAAAGTTTAGCAGACGTTTAACGTCAATTAGTATCGAAATAAAAGTTTCTGAATTCGGTCCTTTTGTAATTTGGAAAGAATTATGTGGAAAAATGTTACTTAAGCCAGCACCAATTTCTTTAAAATTTTTGTGTTATAAATTACTAGCAAAAAAAATTAAAACAAATCTGTTCGTTTGAAAATACGGTTTGGTAACTTCAAGATTTCCAATGTACTGGCAGGAATTGGACACCTCTCATCGCAAAATAAAAAAAAATATTATGTCCAAACCACATCAAAATGCTTTATCAAAATTCTCCACTTAGAAATCGATCCACCTTCTAAAATAATTCATTCCATGGTGTTGTATTGAACTTTCTTAATTTTGAAATATCTGAAAACTCCGTAACCCGTAACTGTTGCCAAAACTGCTATTGCCAGCGTTGATCCTACAGCTATGGGTGCAGTTTCGTCTCTAAAGGCCAGTTGTGCGTTGCAGTCAAAGGCGGGCCCAAAATTGGAGCCCTTGAACATGAAGGGCTGCAGCTGGAACGTTCTGAGGTATATTCTTGCGCTCAAACTGGCAGGGTTGTACTCTTCTTCTGAGAGCGACAAGTCTACGATGGACTCCTCGCAAGCGTAGGATTTACCCACGGGAGTTGGAAACAACATTTGTGAGTGGATGAGTTTGAAGGACGTTGCTGGAAGAACTGAAACAGAAATGGAAAATTGAGATACATTCTGTAGATTTGTAGCAAAAACTAGGATATCCGGAAATCAAATGAAAAAGTTGAAGAAGAAAGGGAAATCATGGTATGGCAAGACGGTTTTGATCAAACAAATGATACAAGCTTGGAAGATTGAAAATTGTTTTTTAAGTATCTATCAAAAATTAAAATCTCAAGAAACAAACGGAGATTAACGTATGCATATCACCAAGAAAGAAAATGGATTACCAAAGCAATGAAAAAAAACTGGAAGTTTAAGAATCATTTTTAAAAATTGTGCCAAAATTAGAATCCTAAGAAACCAGAAGGAAGAATTGTTAAATAAATATCGTGGCATGCACACAATCAGCAGACGTTAAATGGCTATGGAAATGGATCACCAAGGCAATGTTGCAAGTTTGGAAGTTTGAGAGTAATGTCTTAGATTTGTACTAGGAATGACGGCGGGTAACCGGGTACCCGGGTAGTACTTGTCAATGTTCTACCCGCGTAGAATAATCAGTGGCCCGTTACTCGATAATCACCAATTAAGCGATTGTAACGCGTATCCGATAATAGCTTGTTGCCCGATTATAACAGGTTACTCTATAATTACCCGAAAACTGGTTACTTCATAAATACCCGTTACCTGAATAATGAACATGACTTCATACTCAGTATTAATTCTTCTTTTAATTATAGACTAATGGCATGTTTAATACCGGCAACTAGTGAGGGTTCTGTGAGCCCTCTTGGCACGTATGGCGGGCAGGAGGCTGTCCTTGCCCGTCGAAAGGGAAAGAAGTTCCACTAAGTGGTTTACGATTGCCAAAGACGTTAGTATGACAACCGGGACCAACGGTTTAACGTGTCCTCCGAAGCACGGTTGGTTGCAGATATACCTTTGTATTGGTCACTCCAACAAACTCAGTGTTGATTAATATTTAAATTCAATTAATAAAATCATTATTGTCAATTTATGATTGATGCAGTCGGTTTTACTATGCTTTAAGGCAGAAGTCGGCAACATTCTTTTTCTCCAAGAGCGAGTAACGGGCAACTATCGGATAACTGGTAATTATCAGGTATTGTCATCCCTAATTTGTACCAAAGTTAGAACCTGACGATATCAGAGTTTAAAGAGAAATTTAGATCATGGTATGCACATCATCAGCAAAATTGTTATAGTTAAAGAAATCTGTCACTAGCGCAATAATATAGATTTAAACGACAGAATACTATAATACACTAATACCAAAACAAACAGCATCTCATGATAGGAGTAAAATATAGCTTACCATGTGCTCTAATACTGTGGAACCGTTCCAATTCCGTGCTAACGGTCAATTCTATTTGGCTAACGTACCATCTTTCACCTCCAGGGGTCTAAAACAATACGTAAAAAGACAATAAACAAAGGGGAAAAATTAATATCACCAACTTTTTGGGTCTTTCGAACCTTATCCAACTAAAACAACATTTTGGCCTAAGAAAATATTTACTTTAGCAAAATTCCAGATCATGGTATATCCGTCCCACTTAATCCTCATGGATGCGGTGTCTTCATATTTGCAATTTCCCTCTATAATTGCGTCGTCCAACATGTATGCGTCATCTTGATCTTTCCCTAGGTGTGATTTAAAGTATACCTACGAAAAACCTTTTTTATATTTTATATGTTATATTTCTTCGATAAAAAGGAAATGGTTTTACCTCTATCACTCCGTCGGCTTTAAGTAAAATGCATGTGGCACCGTTGCTTGCAGTTACTTGATATAAAACTACTCCTTTGGTGGCGGTTGTGGCGGCCACATCTACTATTTTTGTTCCATTGGCTCCTGCCGTGGCGTTCGCCGTGTACTTTGTAATGCGAGGTTTATTTGTTACCATGAAGGGTAAGGTTATGGATGACACCAGCGATAGTGTGGCACCTTTTGAAATCAAAATGTTATTATTTGTAGCAAATTAATCTCCCAGAATGTGCTAAATCATAAATTCAGATTAGAAAAAATAAAACAAATACGGTTCGGATAAAATAATTTAATTGGTACTGAGAAAAACAAAAAGTTGTCGGGAACAGTAAAACAAACACAGGTCAAAGTATTTTGCTTAAATCAAAGCATACAGAAATTCTGAAACAAGAAAGTCAATTGAAAAAAAAATAAACTAGGATGTAGTCACAAAGGCGCAAAGAGTGAAACAAAAGAAATCAATCAAATTAGAAAAGTTACACTTACAAATTAGAAAACAGAGAAAATAACCGTCCATCCGTCTTTTCACCATCTTGACCACAAAATTTTATGAAAGCAATTGCATTTCACTCACAAATTTGATTAGGAATATTCTGAATGAGTGGTCGCGAAAGGGGTGAACCACATTCTAGCGACAGTGCGCAGAGTATTCGCCCCTATCAATATTCGAGCGGTTGCGCTATTGAGAAAACGTGGGC
The DNA here is from genome assembly GCA_958336395.1 of Ctenicera cuprea. NCBI lineage: Eukaryota > Metazoa > Arthropoda > Insecta > Coleoptera > Elateridae > Ctenicera > Ctenicera cuprea. The sequence goes on along the minus strand of OY284495.1, from coordinate 28,051,233 downwards.
GCGTTGCGCGCTTTTGCTCTAATTTCCTGCGTGGGTGTTGGTATTAACTTTTGAAATGTCAACTAGAATGGTAAAGGACACTATCGGGGCAATATGTGACAGCCGAGGGGTAATCCTCAGCTCTAATCTCACGGAACCCCCCGAGGGGTGAACAGAATTTCGATTAGCTTCCAACTTTTGGCAATGCTACTGTTTGAAAATCTTTGAATAAAGTAGGTCAAACAGGGTTTACCTTTTCTAGTTTTTTTACTGTAGCTAAATGGCCAAAGGCCAGTAAAAAGAGCAACCTAAATTTGAAAAGCTGTGTAGGTGTAAAGTATTGTGAATTAGAACGAGTCTTTAATGGTAAAGCCGTAGCATAATTAATTAAATTCATTAAATAATTTTTTTTATTAATTAAAAGTAAAACTTAATTTCAAAAACATTACGTAGGTGGTTAGATAATAAGTTACTTTAACTTATGTTGTTTATAAAAGTTAATTAAGAAAAGCACGATTTAATTAGTAGCCACTTTTTAATTTCGAGGGTTAAACCGCAAACGAAGTTTGGTGTACACGTTAATGGAGGTCTCCGGGATGTTAGAGATAAGTCCTGGAAAAGTCGAAAAGTTCAAGGAAAGTCGAAGACATACGAGAAGATTATGGTGGAAGTCTAAAGAAAGTCAATGAAATTCCAGAAAAAAAAGAGATTTTAAACAAGTATACGCATGCCCAGTAGCAGGGAAAGTATAAGAGAATCTTGGGGGAAGTGGAACAATATTACAATTTACTTTCGGCTTAGACCGTGTCTTTATTTGGGAATTACACACAGCATAATTAGGTAAGGACCGACTTTCAGCTTGTCAGCTTTTACAAGCATTGGCTCTAAAAGTTTGAGCGACAGTTGTTCGTGGGCCCTACTTGCCTAAACAGGGCCGTGTGCTTGAACGTTGGGGAAGACAACGATTTGATCTTAATGTATCTTGTTTGTCAAGACTTGTTAGCTGTTTGTGACCCTATACAAACTACCGTTTCGAAAGACATTGCAGCTTGCATCTTCATAGTGATTAGAGCACTGAATTCAAATTCGGGAAGCGGAGGTATTTAAACTCTTTTGAGCTAGTCGGGCAAAGCGACGGATTTCTGGTTGGCTGTCACCCTTAAAGCACAGACGGATCCGGCGGAGAGTGATCGTGAGATCGATGATGCTTACGAATCCTTACAGGATAAACTACTGGAGTGAAAAGTTGAAGCAGTACAAGCGAAGTACGAGGAAAGTCTAAGCGAAAGCGAGAAAGTACGGGAGAAACTCTAATCTGCTCGAGGAAGTTCAAAACAAAAGATATTATTTTAGCCTTATACGTATTACACAAGCGAAGAGCGTACCTGGAGTGAAAGACCTCAACACTTTCGGGTATAAGAGGTGAAAAATTAAACAAACAAACAAACGTATTTCAACGTATTTACATTTATTAAAGGCAAGATTAAAAGTAAACAGTTGCTGTTGCTATGGGAACAATAAACCTTCATAATTTGATCTTGGTTTTCTATACCTGCGCCCAGATGACTTATTTCTCATTCCAAAACGTCCAATAACGGTGAATTTAAGAAATCAATTTGTTCATTCATTAAAGGTACAGATTTTAAATGTTTATGAATTTCAAATGCTTTTGATATATCCAACTTACATTTATCATCACAAAAGTGTAAACATGTTATAGTGTCAATTGTGTTCTAGCAAGGTTTTAGCGTAATTAGATTTATGGGGGTGTTTATACTTGTAACAACGTACGTATTTCCTTGAACTTAATATCAAAATTTCTAATTGATTATTTTATATGAACCGAATTACAGTGCGGGCAATTTAATTTGTAGCTGTCTGATTTTAGTAAATGTGTCTGTTCTTTAGCATTAAACAAAGTGCTGAAAATGTTTTTGGTGGTTTTAAAAGTTATTTTACATTTATTTGTTTTGTTTATAATTCTGGCAGTTTTTTCTGATTTATTTCCAAAATATGAAATTTACACGTATTGCATTTTATCTGATGAAGTAGTTGTATCAATTTTCTGAATAGCTAAATTATAATTTTTCTCTTTAATTAGTGTATCAATAAGTTGAGTATTATAACTATTATTGTATGCAATTTTTCGATGTTAGTAACATGTTTTTAGAAATACCATCTCAAGAGTGTATTCCTTTATTATATAATATTATTGTTAACAAAAATGTTGAATTAATAAAACGGACTGAGTTGATTCAATTATTTGAACTTTGCATTAATCAATATTATTTTACTTTTAATAATAAAATTTATTTCCAAAAAGATGGTTTACCCATCGGAAGTCCAATTTCACCTCTTTTAGCTAATATACAAAAAAAATCTAGATCATATATTTAAATCAAATCAGTTATATTTTGGTTTCGTTATGTTGGTGACATTTTAGCATGTTTTGATAGTTCATTCGAGATAATCAATAATAAATAAACTTTTAGATTTAAACGTAAAAGTTAATTGAAATAATAAACTTGAATATTCTGTTTATAGAACCCCTTCACAAACAAACATTATAATACCACACGATTCTTGTCATCATAAATCACACTAATTAGCAGCATACAGGTTCATGATACATAGGACTTTAACGGTTATTATATATTATTAAACAAATTGCATACAATAATGGTTATAATAATCAACTTATTGATACACTAATTAAAGAGAAAAAATTATAAATCAGCTATTTAGAAAATTTATCCAACTATTTCATCAAATAAAAAGAAATTCCATATTTTGGCAATAAATCAGAAAAAATTGCCAAAACTATAAACAAAACAAATAAATGTAAAATAACTTTAAAACAACAAAAAAGAACATTTTAAACACTTTGTTTAATGCTAAAGAAAAAGCAGGCAATTTACTAAAATCAGGCATTTACAAATTAAATTACTCGCATTGTAATTCGGTTTATATAGGACAAACAATTAGAAATCTTATATTAGGTACAAGGAACACCTATGTTGTTACAAGTATAAACACCCCATAAATCTAATTACGCTAATCACTTATTAGAACACAATCATTTAATGACATCGAATAACGCTATAAAATGTTTTTCACTTTTGTGATAATAAACGTAAGTTAGATATACTAAAATAATTTGACGCGTAAACACGTTGACACATACGTATAAGGCTAAAATAAAAAAACCTTTTGAAGTTAAGAATTATTTTATTTACAATAAATTATAATGTGTTTTTGGTTTCGAAGCGTAAGGTTGTGTTGCTTTTAAAAGATTAAAGACTACAAGTGCAGTGATAAGCGAGGCCGTGATATCGTGAAATAATTCGAAGCGAGCGGTTTCCCGTAAATGTGTGCTGCGCGAGCGTGCGAAGGCCTACGTGCCGAGTGCCGCTAGCGCAATACTTTCAACCTCTACAGCATAATAATAATCAAAATCAAATTTATCATGACCAGAATATGCATTTATTACAAAAACCGCAAGTTTATAGCTACAATGCTCCTCCGTCCATACAAAACATGTATTATTCACAACAGCCTCAACAAAGTTTTCAATTTATGCCTTTTCCGCAATACAACAGTCAACCAAATCCACTACCGTTAAATCAATCACAAATAAAAATACACGATCCAAATATAATAACAACAAAACAGGCACCCTATATAAACCAGGAAAGGACGTGGCCTTCAGTAAATAGACAAGAGAATACACCAACAACGCCACAAATCAGTAAAACTACGTACGATGAACCTGAAGAAGAAGCCTTTGAACCAAATGAGTTATAAAAAATAGAATCCCGGCGAACAAAACGCAAAAGGAATAAAAACAGCCCGCAAAATGGAAATCAAGGAGGAAAGCAACGAACAAATACTGGTAGCGTACATACAAAAAACTCCTTTTAATTACTAAGCGATCAAACAGGAAATGAGGAAAATCATCAAACCAACGTACAAAACAAGAAAACAGAAATTCAAAAAATACCACCAGTTATACTATATGGAGTCAACAATAATGTACAAAACTTAATGAACTAATTAAATCGGCCGCATCACATTTTACGTACCAACTTTTATCAGAAAATAGAATGAAGATACAAACAGACAGTGTAGAAAATTATAAACGACTTAAAACACTACTAGATGAGAAAAAAATCATCAGACACACATATAAACTTCCAGAAGAAAAAACCTACAGAGTGGTATTAAGAAATTTACATCATACAACAGAACATAATGAAATCACAGAACAACAGAACATAATGAAATCACAGAAGCATTAAAGGAACAAGGACGTAATGCCAAGCAAATAATGACAGTATTTGACAGAGTCAAGAAAACACCAAAAAATCTATTCTTCATAAATATTGAAAAAAAAGCGAATAATGGAGAAATATACAAAATTAAAACTCTTCTAAATGCAGTCGTACGCTTTGAAACCCCTAACAAAAAACAAACGATTGTTCACTGCAAACGATGCCAAGCATATGGCCATACAAGAACACAGTGTACTCAACAATTCCGTTGCGTTAAGTGTGCGGGACTGCATGACTACCCAACATGTAACAAAAAGAAAACAGATGGAAAACCAGCCAAATGCGCTCTTTGCGAAGGAGCACATCCGGCAAATTTTAAGGGATGTCAGGTATACCTGGAAATTATCAAAAAAAGATTTCCTACACGAAATGGAGCAGCATTAAACCAACCAACCACACAAATAAAACAAATTCCATCAACTCCTAGAGTCATAAATGACCCAAAAAATGTAAACAATCCACAAATCAAAGTAGGGCTGCAGTACGATGCTCAAGCAATAGCACTACAACCTCAACAAAGTCAGCATCCTCAATTATGTCAACAACAACCAGATTACAACATTATAATTTTTCTACAACAACAAAACGCATACCTTCAGCAACAAAATATACAATTACAGCAGCAAATCCCAAGAAATAATGGCGCAATTATATAAAATAGCCCTATGGAACGCAAATGGCATTACAAACCATAAATACGAAATAGAACTATTTCTGACACAAGATCGATATTTTACTTATATCGGAATCCCATTTAACAACTAACACCAGTTTCAACATACCAAATTACGTAACTTATAACGCAGCCCATCCTGATACAGAGAGAAGGGCCAGCGCTGGAGCGGCTGTCATTATACGACAAGGTATCAAACACCATACGCTTGATAAGATTGAAGAAACATATCTTCAGGCGGCAAGCGTAGTTATCAAAGATTGGCATGGACCAATAACTGTTTCCGCAGCATATTGCCCACCAAACTACCGTGCTAATAAAGAAGGCTTTATACAGTATTATAATCAACTCGGGCATAGATTCCTAGCCGAAGGCGATTACCACGCGAAGCATACCAGTTGGGGTTCTAGAATAACCGCTCCTGGAAGGGGGAGAGTACTACACGGGGTCATACAACAATTGCACCTTAACCATTTATCCACTTATGAACCAACGTACTGGCCAACTGATCCCCAAAAAATACCAGATTGCCTAGACTTTTTTGTCATTAAAGGCTTTACACCGGGACAGTTGGACATACAATCAAATTACGACATCGCGTCTGACCATACCCCGGTAATAGCAACCATCTACTCCGAAATAAAGAAAAAAGAGCATACAACAAAACTTTATAATCAAAACACGAATTGGGAATACTTCAAAGAATCACTTAATGCAAAGATAAACCTAAGGGTTTCACTCAAAACGATAGAAGAGCTGGAAACCGAAGTACAAAATTACACAAAGCAAATACAAGAAGCTGCATGGGAAGCAACACCACCTCCAATACCGAAACAACGGAAAACAGCAAACTATCCAGTAAATATTCGAGAAAGAATAGTAGAAAAAAGAAGACTCCGTAAAATCTGACAAGCGTCGCGACACCCACAGGACAAAACAAACTACAATAGAGCAGCAAGACAACTAAAAGGATTACTAACAAAACTCAAAAACGACTCATTTCAACAATACCTTGAAAGCCTAACGCCAACAGCTGACACCGAATACTCCTTATGGAAGGCTACACGTAGACTAAAACAGCCAAGAACACACATACCACCCATAAGAAAACCGACTGGTGAATGGGCCAAAACAGATAAAGATAAGGCCAAAACTTTTGCTGACTATTTAGAAAATGTCTTTAAACCGCATCCTGCTGTTGGAGAAGAATAAGATAATGAATGTCAAACGTATTTAGAAGAACCAGAACAAGCAGGTGGACCTATACAACCGGTAACACTGAAAGAAATAAAAGACATAATTACTAATGACCTAAATCCAAAAAAAAGCACTCGGTTATGACCAAATAACGGGAAAATTAGTTAAAGAACTCCCGCGTATAGAAATAGTTCTGTTGACAGAACTTGTAAATGCAGTTTTCAGATTAAAATAGCGCAATGAAAGACAGCGGAAGTGATATTAATACAAAAGCCGGGAAAGCCACAGAACGAACCTCGCTCCTACCGACCGATCAGTCTGCTGCCCATTATGTCCAAGATAGCTGAAAAACTTGTGATTAAAAGGTTAAATAAAATAGTTGCCGAAAGAAATCTGATACCGGACCATCAATTTGGTTTCAGATGCCAGCATTCTACGATAGAACAAGCGCATCGAGTCGTTGACACTATCAACAAGAGCTTTGAGGAAAATAGTTATTGTGTAGCAGTATTCCTAGATGTCAGCCAAGCATTCGACAAGGTTTGGCATCAGGGACTGTTATATAAACTCAAAAGAAACCTACCGTATGAAATGTACCTTATCCTCAAATCATATCTGAATGAAAGATACTTCCGGGTAAGATACGAGTCAGAGCTAACAGCAATATACCCAATAACATCAGGAGTGCCACAGGGCAGTGTGCTGGGCCCGATTTTGTACCTGCTTTTCACAGCCGATCTTCCCACAAACGAAACTATAACCACAACCACATTCGCAGATGACACTGCCATCTTAGCCGTACACCGAGATCCAGTTGAAGCCAGAGATCTACTACAGCAAAACATCTATGAAATAGAAAAATGGACAAAAAATGGCGCATTAAGGTAAATGAGGACAAGTCAAACCATATTACATTTACAAAATGTCGCGGAAGCTCACCACCAATAACATTAAATAATGAAACTATACCTACCACAGATAGTGTTAAATACTTGGGTATCCATTTCGACAAAGGACTAACATGGCGCACGCACATATGGAAAAAGCGTAAACACCTGGGAGCTAAACTTCAAAAACACTATTGGTTACTAGGTAGGAAGTCCCAACTTTCATTACGCAATAAATTACTTGCATACAACGTTGTCCTCAAACCAGTATGGACCTACGGGTTGCAACTATGGGGAACGGCGTCAAAATCAAACATCAACATCATCGAGAGGTTCCAGACAAAGGTATTACGTGCTATGACAAATGCTCCATGGTTCGTGACTAACAAAGATATCTACAGTGATTTAGAAGTGCCTACAGTAAGTGAAGTGATTGCGGAGTGCAAAATACATACAGCGTCTAGAAAAACATCCAACTATGCTAGCCATTAACTTGCTCAATAACAGTCAACAAACAAGACGGCTTAAGCGTAAGATGCCACTAGACTTAGTGTAAAATCAAAATCAATACAAAATACCTAATTTGTTAGAACTGCAAGAAACTTAGTGTAAGGAAAATTGTACATATTATGTAGTATAATTATTATTTGTTATATATTTTCATATAAAGATCACTGCTCGCTGAAGCAAAATCTCTGACATGTCACTATCATCATTCCACAAAAATGCTTAATATTAGATACTCTGATAGATTGCATTGTAAACAATAAACAAAAAAAAATAAATTATAATGAACTTCAACGAAGTAAAGCTAAAACTTATACATAAAGTTTATTTATAACTTCCAGCTTTACTTCGTTAAAGTCCATATTTAATGGGTATCTGTATATAAAATACTTAGTTACTGTAACAATATCTATTTATTTTAACCTTATACGTAGTTTATTTATAACTTCCAGCTTTACTTCGTTAAAGTCCATATTTAATGGGTATCTGTATATAAAATACTTAGTTACTGTAACAATATCTATTTATTTTAACCTTATACGTATTTCGGCATGTTTACATGCCATTGTCAAAGGTTATATGAAAAAGTAAACAGCTAATGTCGTTATAGCAATAAAACTTTGTGATTTATCTTGGTAATTGTCTGCAGATGACTTGATTTCTCATTCCAAAACGTCCAGTAGAGGAGAATTTAAGAGATCAATTTGCTCATTCATTAACGGTACAGTTTTTAAATGTTTGTGAACTTCAAAAGCTTCTAGTATATCTAATTTACGTTTATCATCACAAAAGTGTAAACATTTTATGGTGTCAGTAGATGTCATTGAATGATTTTGTTCTAGTAAGTGTTTAGAGTAATTGGATTTATGTGGGTGTTTGTATTTGTACCAACGTACGTGTTCTTTATACCTAATATCAAAATTTCTAATTGTCTGGCCTATATAAACCGAATTACAATTACTTTAACGAAGTAAAGCTGGAAGTTATAAATAAAGTGATGTCATCTTCGTTAGAAGAACAAGCTAAAATGTACAAGAAGATCATGATCAAACATGGTGTAGCAACACAGAACGTTTGGTTCAATCAACAATGTCAGAAAAAGAAGCTCATGCCAAACTACATTAATATCTCTACTAAAACCAAGAACAGCATAACTGAGAAGATAATCAAAAAATGCTAAACAAAGATGGTTGAAAGAAGAATCAAAAAGATGGTTTAGAATTAGAGACAATTTGCACATTTATTTAAAGGTACTTTAAACAGAACTTATTCACAAATTACATCCAATTGAGTTTGAGGTATTTGACAATGACATTAGAGAATTAGTTAGTAGAATAAAATTTAAAAAATACACAATACAGAAAAATAAACTTTCGAGATTAGAACAACACACACGTGCACTTCAACCACACACAAAACCTGACACAATAATAAATTTTCATCCTCGTTTTCTAAATTTATCAAACAGATTTCAATGACCAACAGATAAAATTCCTAAATAAGGGTTTTAAGTTTGCCCCTTTTCCAAAATTTACCAATAATATTAAAGAAATTTTAGCAGTCAATTCTGAACTGATTCTTAAAGAAAGACATTTCCTACATGCAAAATTTCAAATTGCTAATTTATTAAAAGAGATGTCAATCAATACCAATAAATCAAAAAATAAAATAAATAATCAAAATAAGTTATTACTTAAATCGACTAATGAAAAAATTTCAGTAAATAATCTGATTTCTGTCAAGGCAGATAAAGGAAACACATTAGTTATATTACCCAATGATATTTACTTACAAAAAATTAATGATTTCATAACCAATTCAAACTTAAAAACTTTAACTAGTAATCCTACCAAAAATTATCAAAAAGAATTAAAACAAACATTAGAAAATTGCCAGCTTTGTTTAACAGATTATCAAAATCGACAAATAATAAATCCAAATCCACAACCACCAAAACTATACGGTTTATTAAAAATACACAAACCCAACATGCCCATTAGACCAGTAGTATCATACATAAATGCACCTAACCATATGCTAGCAAATATACTAAATAATATAGTTACCAGTTTTGATTATAAACCAAAATATTCAGTTAAAAATTCTTCCAAATTAATCAAAAAGTTGTCTAACTTACATTTACCACCACAAAGCAAGCTAGTTTTGATGTTACTAATATGTTTTCCCAAATACCTCCTCAAGAGTGTATTCCTTTGTTAAATAATATTCTTATTAACAAAAATTTTGAGTTAATAAAACGGACTGAGTTGATTCAATTATTTGAACTTTGCACCAATCAAAATTATTTTACGTTTAATAATAAAATTTATTTCCAAAAAGATGGTTTACCCATGGGAAGTCCAATTTCACCTCTTTTAGCTAACATATTTATGGAAAATCTAGAAGATCAAATATTCGAATCAAATCAATCTGAGAAAGTTATATTTTGGTTTCGTTATGTTGATGACATTTTAGCATGTTTTAATAGTTCATTTGATTTAATTAATGAATTTTTAATTTTTATTAACAGCTTGCACCCAAACATAAAATTTACACTAGAAACTGAACAAAATAAGTCCATTAACTTTTTAGATTTAAACATAAAAATTAATTCAACTAATAAATTTGAGTACTCAGTTTATAGAAAACCTACACAAACAGACATTACAATACCACACGATTCTTGTCACCACAAAACACATAAATTAGCAGCATACAGGTCCCTGATACATAGGGATTTGACGGTCCCTTTAGATGAAATTAATTATAATAGAGAAATTTCAATTATTAAACAAATTGCAAATTGCCATTCAAAAAATTTATCCGAATACCCTAACTGCGTTCGATACAATTAAATATGCTTCGATTCCATATTTTCCATATATTGGTGACAAATCAGAAACAATTGCTAAAATTATAAACAAAACAAATAAATATAAAGTAAGCTTTAAAACAACTAGGAACATCTTAAACACTTTGTTTAATGCAAAATCAAAAACAGACGATTTGCTAAAATCAGGCATTTACAAATTAAATTGTTGGCATTGTAATTCGGTTTATATAGGCCAGACAATTAGAAATTTTGATATTAGGTATAAAGAACACGTACGTTGTTACAAATACAAACACCCACATAAATCCAATTACGCTAAACACTTACTAGAACAAAATCATTCAATGACATCTAATAACACCATAAAATGTTTACACTTTTGTGATGATAAACGTAAATTAGATATACTAGAAGCTTTTAAAATTCACAATTACCAAGATAAGTCACAAAGTTCTGTTGCTATAACAACACTAGCTGTTTACTTTTTCATATAACCTTTGACAATGGCATGTAAACATGCCGAAATACATATAAGGTTAAAATAAATAGATACTGTTAAAGTAATTAAGTTTTTTATATACAGATACTCATTATACATAAAGTCTTTAAAATGTTTTTTTTTTTGTTACAGCAGCAGCACATCAACTATCAATTAGTTTTCTGATCGTTGTAAATGTTCTTTTTGTCTAGCTGACAATAAGAAAGAAATGCTATACAATTTTATACCATACAGTATACTAATAAGAAATGCTTTCCTGTAAGATATTTACATGTTTATCTTTTACAATTACTTATTCGAATCCAGGTATAGTTTCTATAGACACTATGCCAGCGTGTTTAACCGCGTAATTGTGCAGCATAATAATATGCTGCATATAAATGTATTAAAAATTATGCAGTTAACGTTTCTCACTGTTTTCTATAAATCCAATTTTTAATATGACAACGTGCTGCTTTTTAAGATTTCTCTTTGAAAAATAGACGATTGTAAAAAACTCCAAGCATCGTTGTTGATAAATCAAGTATACGTCGAATATGCAGTGATATTAGAATGAGCATGCGAAAATCACAGCTTCAAAATTTTACTTCTGCACATCTCCCAGAATATGCCACGACAATATGAATTTCATCAAATATGATATCACTAGTAACTCAAGTTAAACAACATCAATATCGTATACCATCTGCCTATGGTCACAGACTTAAAACGCTGCCGAAAGGATGATCTAGGCCTAATTACTTTAAAGTCATCAACGTAAATGCGTTGCCTAAAAACGCTCTCAATAATTGCGTCTAGTTCTTTAATATAATAATATTTTAATTAGCGCACTAACAAAGCACTAACGATTGGCAACCATTTTTTCGTTAGTGATTAATGTGTGCCTGCTGAGCGTGGAGATGACAGGTAACGTTGCTTTTTAATCTAGAGCACTAAAGGGCACTAGCAAAGCACTAAAAATTAACAACAGTTGTTTCGGTGGTGCTTAAAGTGTGTCTGCTAAGCGTGAAGCTGACAGGTAGCTTCGTTATTTTTAATTACTCGGAAATGTGATTGTTTGCTAATTTTCTTGGTAGGGCAATAAAGGGCACTAACGAAGCACTAACGATTGATGCAATTGTTGTCGTTAGTGCTTTCATTAACCTGCTAACTTCACAGACCCAGTTTCACCGGCTAACTTTTACATTTTTGCCCCATCAACGAGTTGCGACTTTAAAAGGTCATTTTCAAAGTTTAAAGGTATGTTGTTGGACAAGAGTACTACTTCTTTGGCTAAAAATTTAGAAAAAGTTGTTGTTGTGTACTGCAATTCTTAAGTTTTTTATTCAACTGTGGTTTTCCGTTCCTTATGAATGTTGATAGTCTAAACTTTTCTTTCGTAGTACTTTCTGGTTGTATTAATGAATTTACACGTTCTATTTTCGTTAATTCGTAGTTACTATTTTACGTTTTAGTTAAAAAAAATATTTTTTCAGTTTCATAAAAAAAGTACTATTAAAACTCATGACCATTCATATTCTACCCTTATGAACCCCGTTTTACTTTATTTTATTATTACACAAACATCAATTCCAGCTGACTAAATAAATAATAATTATCTACACAAGTTATCATAAGGTCAAACGTATGGATGTGTTACCATTCTAAACTCGTAGATAATTCGTTTAAAATTTATTATAGGCGCCAACTATATGCCAGGAATTATGCCAGGAATTATTATTAATTGATTGCCTCATAATTTAAATACTGACTAGATACTATAATAGAAATTCGGACACTAATCATAAACTACGTGATGATTCGACATTTCAGGACATATGGTCAGCTTCTGTGTATTATTATGTGATTCTCATTATACTATGTTCATTTCTTAAGCACTACGTGTTTTGCCATCTATTTCGCGCACTTTTGTTGTCGCCGATGGTTCTATGCTAACTGCAAATACACCAAATTTTTTTTTTGACAAAAAAAATCTTTTTTTGGTCTTTTTTGGAAAATATCTCCCTCGGAATTTAAAAAAAACTAACAACACAAGAACAAATTCGTTTCTCAAATTTAGGGAAGGAGGGGAAAAATTAATTTCTCTAAATGCAGCACCTAAAAATTCAGTTCTAAATCTTATTTGACTATTACTCAGGAATACTTTAAATTAAACAAAATTTTTCTATCGTTCTTCGTTTATTAAAGAAAGAGGCATGAAATTTTGATTTTCGAAAATTCATAGAAAGCGTCACAGAAAAATTAGCGGACAGAGACACGAACCAAATTTTAACTGATTTATAGCTCTATTAACCTTCAAAATTTAAAAAAATGTGTTGTCAGTTTTTGAGTAATATTTTTTTAAATATTGCTAAATTGGTAACTTTTCCAAAATTTTTATGATGTGTAACATTGTGTTTTTATAGAGCTATCACGATAAAAAATTTGATTTCAATCTGTTAACTTATTTGTGAGTAATAATGCGTCAAAAGTCAAACTTTCAAAAAAATCGTGGCAAGCGCCATTTTAAAGCTAGAAAGTTTAAAAGCAACGTTCGATTTACTTCGAGGTTTATTATCCGATTCTCTTTTTAGATTTAAAAAGCTCAATTTCTGAAAACAATACTACCAAAAAACATGCCTAACTTCCGCTTCTAGTTTTGAATTTTTTCTAAAAAACGCATTCCTCCGGTGAATTTTTGATATACCCTCCTCCCCCCATTTCGAAGCTCATCGAAATCGGACTGTCCGCTTGGGAGTTATGAAGCGCACATGCCTACATACCCACCTACCCGCAGACAGATATTTTTTTTAAACCACTTTTTTGAATTCTTGGATGTATTTCCGTCAAAATCCCGATTTCGAAAATTTGCATAAAATCAATACTATGCAATACTGAAAGTATAGAAAATGGAACTGTAAAAAGATATCTAGTGCGTTATACAACGCTTGCTTACATTTAACCTTTAAGAAGCTACAGAGATACTTAGAAGCCGTTATATTAAACAAAGCAAAAAAAAGTTGTTTTTGGTTTTTGCAAAAAGGGAAAGTTTAGAGTTAAATTCGTCAGTCAAAAAGTGGGGAGAGGGGGGCAGTAACCAAGATACAAGCAAAAATTAACAACAAACATCTCGAAGTGGAAAAATCCAAAAGAATAAAAAATATAAGGCGGTCTAGAACGAGTTTCCAGTTATCACTGAAGAAAACCCAAGTATAAATAAGCATAAAAGCAGTCCATTACATATTGGTGCTGCAGCGGAGGAAGATTCTAACCAAAGGCGAGTGCTGTGGTTTTTGAGGAGCCTGCAAACCAGAGAAGAAGGAGTTGAACATTCAACGATTATCGAGTGAAGGATTTTTTGATAAGAAAACACAAAGATAAGTGTTCAGTTTTAAGAATTGTAGTATTAGAATCAATCTTTTGACCCCAATTTGACTTATTGAATAAAAGCTTTTGTAACGTTGATATTTTTTTTGTGTATTTTCTTTTTGAGTCATATTTATTAATAACTTTACTTCCAAGCTTAATAACGACCCTGAGAAAGTTAATAAAAGAGTCTCATAGAAAATATAATTTGGAATTGCGTGAATTGCAGGCATTTAGGGAATTGTTTTCTAGTAAATACAGGACCGCGCATATCATAGCAATATATATATATCTTAATATATTATTTAACTGTTTTGAGATATTGTCTCAATATATTCTAGTCATAATAACATTTGCAAAATTGTTTCTAAAAAATAATATCTAAAAGAAATTTTGCTAAGCTTTAGGGGTTTCCAGATTTTAGTAAAATATGAAAATTTAGATTTTCGGTTTGGGCTTGCAACTTACTGGCTCGTAACCAGAAGAAAAAGTTACACTTTTTTCCTAATTTAACCAACTTTGTATCTTTAAAAACAAAAAAGTTGCCAATAGTGGCCCGGTTCCCAAAATCACCCTGTATAATAACATGGAAAAAACTGAAATTTTGGATTTTTTATTTCCGGCATAACGCATTTATGATTTATGCTATATATTTCTAATTATCACATTATTAGGACACTTTTTTATGCTGAATCTAAATTTTTAATCAGATTTGGTGTAACTGTTACCATTGTTCATTTTCGACTGTCAACTTGTTTTTTTCTTATGGTCGGCATTTAAAATTTTTTCATATTTGGATAGAATTTTTAATTCTGGTTTCAACTATGTGTAACACTTTGCATTTAGTTTAAGTTTTGAGCATTTTATTACAGAAAATAAAAAGTCCATAAGAGTGTCATGGAAAGACCACGTCATTTAATTTATTTTGAAAAAATCTAGTAGGCCATGAACTGATGGCAGTAAAAGAAAACACTTCTTTTATTAATTTTTACTTTTAGATAAATTAAGTATGCGAAAAAACAGGAAACTTTGTTTTGAGCATGTGCAGCAGGTTATGTTATTTTTTACAAAAACAAATGAATGACACAGTTACTAACACGCATATTAGAGAGTTAATTTTAGATGAGCTTCTGAGCATGTTTTACAAAGGTGTCAAATGTTTTGAACATTTATTTAATAATTGTTCGTATTAGTGTAGTTCTAGTGTTATCTGTTGTGTTTATTTAACTTGTTATTCAAATTTGTTATGTCACATAAAAACTGCAAGTGGATTTTTCAGTAAATTGTGTATGTTAGAAACTTTGCCATTCATTTGTTTTTGTGAAAATAACTTAACCTGCTGCACATGCTCAAAACAAAGTTTCTTGAAAGTTTCGCATATTTAATGTATCTAAAAGTAAAAGTAAATAAGAGAAGTGTTTTGTTTTACTTCCATCAGTTCATGGTCTACTAGAATTTTTTCTAAATAAATTAAATGGCGTGGTCTTTCCATGGCACTCTTATGAAATCTTTATTTTCTGTAATAAAATGCTCAAAACTTAAACAAAATGCAACATCGTTGAAATCAGAATTAAAAACTCTATCCAAATATGAAAAAATGTAAAATGCCGACCATAAGAAAAAAAATTTGACAGTCGAAAAGGAACAATGGTAACAGTTACACCAAATCTGAATTTAGATTCAGCATAAAAAAATTGTCTTAATATTGCTTGAACTAGAGATATGCAGCATAAATGATAAATGCGTTATAGCCTTAACTAAGAAATCTAAAACTTCGGTTTTTTTCAGATATCTAAAAAACCAGAGTGGCTACTTTAAGTTTCTTTGCAGATTATTGTTAGACATACAATTCGGCAACTTTGCCTCAATTTAACCAACTCTCGATCTCTTCAAATAAGCGAGATCCCCATGGTGGGGCTCGAATTTGAAACAGCCTGTATATCTGAAGAGCCAAAATGATCAGCTTAATTTTTTTTAAGCTATGAGTTCCAATGGCATGTCTCGAATTTGAAACAACTTCTATAGAAATCTTACGTCAATAACATGTAGTATGATCACAATATATTGAAATAACGTCTTAGTTCAATAAAATATTTAAATTAGTGTACTTTTATGTTATTGAAATGTTTTTTCAATATATTGCGATAGTTAAAAAAAATTGGTTGGTACCAGGGCGCTTCCGGTGGGTGTGGCTACCTCATCTACTATTTTTGTTCCATTGGTCTCAGACGTGGCGTTCGCAGTGTGTTTTGAATGCCGAGTAGGTTTACGTGTTACCATGTAGGGTAAAGTTATGGATGAGACCAGCGATAGCATGGTGGTACCTTTAAAAATTGAAATGTTATAATTTTTAATTATAAAAAATTTTGCAAAATCATAGAGTCAGATTGGAAAAAATAATAAGTGAAAACAAATAAGGTTTGAAAAAAAACAAGGATTTATTAGTTTGGAATTAGGAAAAACATAGGGATTTTTAGAACAAAATAAAAACTAGACTACAGAAAACAAAAACAGCTCAAATTAGTTTAAACAAAACCATACTAAAATTCAGAAACAAGTAAGTTGTTAAGAGAACCTGGACGTTGTCAGAAAGGAATTACTGAACAGCAAAGAGGGAAACAAAAAGAAACAATCACTTACAAATTATAAATCCGAGGAAATACTCGTTTATCCGCTTTTTTACCATCGTGACCACCAAGTTTTACGAAAGCAGTTGCGTTTTACTGGAAAAATTTTGTTTTTATCAATAGTTGAGCAATATCGGGGCAATATGTGACAGTCGAGGACTAAATCTTCAGATTTAATCTTTACATAACCACCCTAGGGGCTAACACATTTCAATGAGTTTGAAGATTTTATGGGAAAAGTAGCTTAAACAGATCTGTTTAAAGGTAAACTCTAGTTTACTTTTTCTGATTTGGTTTTCTGTAACTAAATCGTCTAAAATCAATAATTACGAAAAATTGCCAAGATGTAAATTATAAGGTTATATGTTAAAAGTTTGTAACAGTAGAATTACAAGGTAGTTATGAGCTTTATTTTAAAAAGATGGGCAAATTACTTTGCTTGAACTTGCCCATACTTGAGAAGCTTTTACTTTGCCTATGTTCGAAGGTTTACAGTTTTACCACTGCCAGCAGCGGTTAGCTGGAATGTACAGCAGCAGCCCGCGGGCACGTCTTCTGTGTTTAGAGAGTTTATAACCTACATATTTCGTAGGACTAAAACTTTTTTGTGAAGACCGGAGACGGATGTACATCACGTTCTTATCAATGGTTAGTTGGACATCCAAGCCTTAAATGAAAAAAGTTTCTCTTGTAAAGTTGTTACCCTGTTATTTGTGATTGCTACACTACTTTTTAATATTTATATCGTTAATAATCAACCTAAAAAAATAAATTTAAAAAGCTGGGAAAATGACTAAACTCCAGAGCCTCGATCAGCCTCTGAATTTCTTTTCTACGTCTTTCCTATACTGTGCGCGGCACTTATTCGTAATATTTTTCTGCTTGGACCATGCTTGGCTTAGTATCTGTAGTATCGTATTATCTATGCTAGCTAACAATGACTCGCAGTCGAAAAGAGAAATAGTTAATCGGCAATGCAATCTTTTCTGTTAAATCATACAATTCAAAATTCAGTTTCAGTGAAAACACGGTAAGACGTATTTACTTACAATTTGCGTGCTCGGTACACATTTTTTTTTCACGGAAAAAAACGATTTATTTTAAAACGATTCTTGGGGATATTAAAGACGACCAATAACAAAGAGACAAATTTGTTCGCCAAAATTAGGATGGGAGTAAGAAAATTATTTTTCTTATTTTTTGTTGAACTTAAATATCAAGTTGTGAACTTTATTCTACTATCACTCATAAGCATACATACATAATACATATACATAATCCGGTCCTCTTTTACCCGTAGGTGTCGAGGTTTGGTTGTTTGCTCATTTATGTTTTCTCTTTGATGAAGTTGCTCCAGGTTTTCCTGTTCATTGCCATGTTCTTTGCTTTGTTCCAGGTTTTTCCTTTTATCTCTAATATTTCTTCTACACTGTCGTTCCATGTTCGCCTTGGTCTTCCTTTTCGATTTTTGCCGATTGTTCCTGCCTGTCAGATTTTCTTTACTTGTCTACTTTTATTCATCCTTACCAGGTGTCCGAACCACCTCAGTTTGTGTTCCTCTAGTTTCCCACAGAGAAATTTTACTTGCAGTACCTCCCTAATACTCTCGTTTCTTATTTTATCGATTTTCCTGATATCTAAACTTTTTCTTAGGAATTTCATTTCTGCGGCCTGAAGCGTTTTTTCCTGTTTCTCAGTACCCATTTTCTCCCCCATAAATTAACGTCGGTAGATATATGTATAGTTTTGTAGACAGTCACCTTGGTTTGGATGGACACTTTTTTTTACTTAGGAAATTTCTGTATAGGGCATGATAAACTTTGTTTGCAGCACTTATCCTACTATTTATCTCATCGTCCCAAGATCCTTTAGTGTGTATGGTGGTTCCCAAGTATTTGAAACTCCCGACTTGCTCTATGAACTCATTTCCGGTTTTGATATTTGCTACTGTGTCGTGGTTCACTATCACTATCACTTTCGTCTTGTTCACATTTAATTCTAACTTATATTTTGTTACGACTTCTTTCCAGACTTCTAGGTTATAATTTAAATTTTTTCCGGGTCGGCACACAACACTACATGATCCGCGTACGCACAAAGTTCTAAATTAATTGTTTGTAGGTTTCGGTAGCCAATGTTGTATTTTTTCATCTTCTGATTGCATTCTGTTATTATATCGTCCATGATGCAGATTAACAATAATGGCCTTAGTACTCCCCCCTGCCTAACCCCTTCCGTTGTTATGCATTCTTCTGATAGTTTATTTGCTGTTCTTACTACATTGTTGGTAACTTTATAGGTGTTTTTGATTGTTTCTATTAGGTCTTCATTAACACGTTTTCTTTCCAGGCTTCTCCAAATGTTGCTTCTTTGAATCGTATCGAAAGCTTTTTTCATGTCTATGAAACAGAGGAATTTCTTGTCTTTTTTGATTACATTCTCCGCCAGCTGCTGTAATGTAAAGGTGTGGTCTTGTACACTAAAGCCCGCTCTTGCATTTTCGCTTGGCCCGTAGGCAATAATTACGGTTTTCACCATCTTTTTGGTAAGTTCTAGCTCTACTTTTAATATTCGCTAAGAGGTGGTTTCCCACTTTCTTACTGTTTTAACACAATCTTCCCGGATTAAACATGCCACTCCTACGCACGCTCGCATATTTTCTTCCACACCTCCGTAAATTAACAAATTACCTTTTCCTACAACAACACTACCTTTTCCTTTCTTTTTGGTTTCTGTCAATCCAATTATTTTTATTTCTGATTTCTCCAACTCTTTTGCTAGTTCTTGTTCCTTGCCATTTATCCCTCTTATGTTCCAGGTACCCATTTTATATATTTCATAATCTTTATCAGAGGCCTCGTACTTTGCGAGCTTCGTCTTCTGTTTTATCCGTCCGGTTAGGTATTTTAGTTTTTTGCTACTACTCCTTTTTCTGCGTCATCCCATATAAATTCTTCTTCGTTAATGACGGTCTTTCTGTAGCCAATAGCCAACTTTCTTTCCTTCGCTTAAATATTATTTTGCAATTTTTCTGATCTCCTCCTGTACATAAATCTCATTTCGCGTCATGTCATTTTCGATATAGATGTTTGTACCCTTTAGTTTATATTTATTTTTAATTATGCGGAGTTTCCTCGTCCAGCAGTCCAGCTCTAGTATGTTTATTGGTAATCCAGATTTGTATTGGATGGAAATCGTTCTTTTTACTATTACTTCTACTGCGAGCTTATCTTTTAGGAACTTCTCCGCGGCTAGCTCTTTATTCACATCGTCGAATCCCTTGACTACCACGTTACATCTTTTTTGCTCTTTTTCTATCATTTTCAGCTTCTCTTCCAGATTTTCTACCTTAGTTATTAATTGTTTTTTCTCTGTTTCCCACTTTTCTTACCCCCTTCTCATTTCCTCTCTTAGCTCTCGGTTTTGCTCCGTGTTTTTCTTTATTTCATACATCATTTTGTCCATCATATTTTGGATTATTTTTAGGTAACCCATACTGTCTCCTTTTTTGTCTTTCGTTAATTATTTGTTTAATGAGGTTCTGCTTACTTTACTTCTCTGGACAGCCTCAGTTTCTAGTTCTTTGCTGCTATTTGACCCTCTATTTCTTTTGTGCGCTTGTGACATTAACTGGTTTTAATTAATTGCGTCTATTGCTGGTTTTTAATCGCTATTTGTACCGCACAGCCAACTCTAGATAGCCTCTATCGCAATCGGTCCTATCGCGCGCTGCTCGACGTAGCCTTGGCCCCGTTCGCACTTTGAGTTACGATTTTGGCTTTATTTATGCGCTTATTTTTATTACTTCCGGCAAAACTTAATTGCTTTCCACTATTTTAACTACACTCTTTGACACTGCTTATCACTTTTGTTCACTTTGATTTAAACTCTACACTACACCCGCGAAATTTGCTGAGATAAAGCCCAAGAACACGTACTTAATCGCCAACATTCAATTTCACGTCCATACCGTACCAAATCCAAAACTCGACTCATATAGTCATTTAAGTAACAAGGAATGTAAAGACGTAATAACATTCAAGGAAGGTAAATACGAGCCGAGGCGAAGCCGAGGCTTGTGGCCTGCCGAGAATGTTAATAGTCGATACATTCCGTGTTACTTATTAAATTTTTCACGCTACAGGTAGAAATTTAATCATATTTTTAAAAGTTCGTTTTGACTGCTATCATCGGAATTATTTTTTAAAAGCCCCATTATTCTAAGTTGTCTTGGAATCTGTACCTTGTTGGTTTAATTATTATCCTAGGAATGTAAATGACACTACTAAGTTCCGTAGTCAAGGGCAAAAAGTAAACAAATGTTATTAGCCATTTTAATCTTTTGTAGCTATGGATGTATCGTCTATTTACCTCGCCTGTAGCGTGAAAAGCAATTTAACTCAAACAGAAATTTTTATCGTTCTCCGTTTATTAAATAAAAATACATAAATTTTTGAGTGGTCAGTTTTCGAGCAATTCCTTTTTGGAAAAGTCAAGGTTTTGATATTTTTTTCATTTCACAGCTTTAGTAGTTCCAACAGTTTTCGTATCTTGTAACATTATGTATCCCTAGGACATTTTCAGTGTCAAATGTCATTCTGCTCTGACCAATTTTTCAGTAAATAGGCGTTAAACTCCTAATTTCAAAAAATTCATAGAAGGCGTCACCTAGAAAGTAGCGAACTAGAGCACGTACCAACTTTTAGGTCATTTTAAGCACCTGAAGGTTACAAAATTAAAGAAAAAATACTATGGCCAGTTTCTGAACAAAATTTTTGTTTTAATTTAATACAGTTTTGAAACTATTTTTCACTTCATAGCTATTAGCTTTTCGAACGTTTTTGTGCATAGTAACATTGTGTTTCTATAGGGCTATTCCGATAAAAGATTTGAATCTGAGCTGTCAACTTATTTTTGAGTAATAAAGCGGTAAAAATACAAATAAAAATAAAATTGTAGAGGCGGCCATTTTAAAACTGAAAAGTTAAAAATAGCGTTGGATTTGCCTTAAAATCTTCTATAAGATTTTCATTTGAGATTTAGCTATCTTGCTTTGCAAAAAAAATCTATCAAGAAAACTTTCGTTTTCGGATTCGAATTTTTTTAAACCTTATTTTTCCGATGAAGTTTTGATACACACCCACATTTTAAGTTTATTGAAATCAGACTATTTGCTTGAGAATTACGGAAACCACACCCACCTACCCACCAACCCACGGCCAGACATTTTTTGGGTTCCTGGAGATCCAAAACATGTATCTCCGTCAAAATCTCGATTTCGAACATTTTCATGAAATCAACACTATAATAGGTGTGGCCGAGCGACATATATATATACATATAATTACGATACATTGTTGAAAGATACAATGTCGAAAAAATATTGTAGTCCATGAAAACAGTTAGTAGTAGTTTTAAAACAAAAACAAGTACTGTATAATAAAATATACATGTGTCATAAAATCTTGCAATAGTTATTTACGTTATACGGCCGCGACGACGACGAAGGAGCCGAATCTATAATTTCGAGAAGTATTGTAAGATCATCTCACGGCCGTGTGACGTCCAACATTTTGTTTCATACTGTATCGCGTTTTTAAATTTTTAAATAAAGGATAATATTTTAATCAAGCAAATTATTAAGGATAATCTGGTTGCCTTATTTAGAGTAACGATAGCAACCAAATGTTTCAATATGTTTCTTGTTTTGTGATTGGCGAAACGTTGCGAGGCAACACTTCCCGGCCTAGTACTGTAATGTGTCATTTCCCGGACTCAAATTAATGACGTAAAGTAGTGTAGGGTGGACAGTATGAAATAAGTAAAGTTTCTTTACTTCAACATCTTTATTTTCATTGCAGTTATTATATTTTACAACATAATTTTTCTTTTCCATTTAAAACAATAATATCGTTTGTCAGGGTAAAATAATAAATAAATAAATAAATAAGAAACAGTGAAATAATAAATGCCATAAAGCAATAAGCAAAGTTATACTTACAAATTAGGAAATATAAAACGTGACGACTTATTTGTTGTTCGTTCATTTTTTAAAAAAGACATGTATTTTACTTAAAAATTTTAGTTAAGAAATTTTAGTATGACCGTTCGCAAAACAAAACAACTACTATGTGCTATAATATACAGAACTTTAGACACCTTATCAATTTTGGCCGATTATGGTATTGAGAAAAGCGTGCGTACGATGCGCAATATTCATACATTTCCTGCGTGGCTCTATTGGAGTGCAGTGGCGGCTCGTGGTGAGGAGGCATTTTAAAGTATTTTTTTGGAAAAAAATTGTTCTTACCCAAGTTTTAGGTAGCCTTATATTCCTTTATGTTGGAACAATAATCTATTTTTACCAACATTTTCATTGAAGTCTTTAATGGACTTTCGATAAGCACTCCTTAATAAAATTATTGTAAATTGATACCCACATTGCCAGTGTGTCAAAATGCACAAAATTTTTCATGTGGTTTACCGATAAAACATGCGTTTGAATTTTAGTTTTGCAGTTTGCAGTCGGGTATAAGAGGTGAAAGATAAAGAAGAAGAAGAAATGTTTGCAGTCAATATCACAAAATAAATTATCATAAAATAGCAGACAGTGAAAACAAGTGAAAGCATTTTCTTACATGGCATTCACAATCCAAAATTATTTTGCATGGACACCGTACACTACCACTAAATTATGATTACACAACCAATAACTGTTTTCGCACTACTACGTCGTGTACGTGCCAATCTCGCAAATTAGGCGGCTATTGGCATGCGCTTATCACGGACAGCTGACAGCATAATTCTCGGAAGGTGTGGGTTCGTGACCCTCGAGTCTTTACGCAGATACTTGTATCCTCTTTTAGCTTGTGTAATACGAATTTTACCGCAATGAGCTTTCTATTTCACTCTTATTCATTTGAAGTCCCTTTATGCCGGCGGCTTTATTCGGTGCCGTATAGCTGAATTGGGGACTGACAACCAAATGATTCTCGCATAGATTCGTTTAATGCCCGGCGCGAAATACCTCAAACATTCAAACGTTTTTGGATCCTGCGGAAGCTCTTTAATAAACGTTGTCGCATAGATATCTCATGCAAAAGTTAACTATAAAGTATATTTTAAATATTATAGTGTATAATATGTTATATACTCAAACAAAAAGTAATTATTTATTTTTTTTTATTTCATTGAGAGATCAATGACCATGTGACCCAATGGAGAAACCGCCACTGTTGGTGTTAATTTCTAAATTGTTAATAATAATGTTTCTCAGAACACATCAATCAGAAGGAGACAAAGCAAATACAGCAGCGTAAATAGTTAAACAAAAAATGATCTTAGATTTTATAATTTAAAAAATACATTTATAGCAGAAATTACTTCTGGCACTTATCCCAAGTTTTCGTAGAAATCGTAATTTAGATTAAAATAAGTTGGATGCTACATAAGTTGATGTTTTCATTTGTCATGTACCAAAATGATGACTAATTATTTCTTTGTAAAAGCAAGCTGTTTGAAAAACATTTTATTTAAAATAATTTTTAAAATTTTAAATTTACTCGTCATATTCGTTTATTTCATTGCACTCTGTTAATAGCATTGCAGTCAAAGGTGGGTCTAAAATCAGAGCCATTATTTACGAAGGGCTGTAGCTGGAACGTTCTGAGGTATATCTTTGCGCTCAAACTGGCGGGATTGTACTCATCCTCTGGGAACGACAAGTCTACGATCGACTCCTTGCAAGCGTAAGATTCGCCCACGGGAGTTGAAAACAGCATCTCTGAGTGTGAAAGCTTGAAAGTCTTCTCTGGAAGAACTAAAACACAATGGAATATCGAAAAGCATTTCTTACATTTGTACCAAAATTATAATGTCATGAAACCGACAGGAATGCATATCATGGTATGCACATTATCAGCAAGATGGTTATGATTACGAAAATGAACGACCAACGCAGTGATAAAGATTTGGAAGCCTGGGTAGCGTTCTGGAAATTGACAGAAAAAGTTAGAACGTTGGGAAGCCAGCAGAAAAGGTTTAAAGAGAAATGGGGATTATTGAATGCACATGGTCAGCAAGATGGTATGGTTCAGGAAATAAATAATTAACAATGATACAGAAGATTTCGAATCATAGTTCGAAACATTCTCAGAAAACCAGAAGCAAAGGCCGAAGAAGAAGCAAAGATCGTGGTATGCACGAAGCACATCATCAGAAAACGGTTGTGATTAAAGTAATGCAGAGCCTTCATTAATTACTATACCCACGTGACCACAAAATATAGGCAACCCAACTTATACTGTTGGTAAGGCTTTTATACAAAAATGCCCAAGCCGTTTATTAACTTATCAAAGCTTGCTTCTTTACATACATAACCTCACTTTGAGTGTTGACGGTGACACTTACAGGGAATTTTTAATTACCACTTGTACCATTGTACCAATCCTGAACTGACTTCAACATCTAAATCTAAAACTCTCTAAGTCACTGAGAACGAAAGGTCACGTGGGTAACAGTAGTTAACGAAGGCTCTGTAGATTCCCAACGCAATGAACAGGTCAGAATACCAACAATAAAATATAGTAAACTAATACCAAAACACACAAGTTTTTATGATTGAAAAAGATTAGCTTACCATGCGCTCTAATACTGTGGAACTGTACCAATAGCGTACTAACAGTCAGTTCTATTTGACTAACGTACCATCTGTCACCTTCAGGCGTCTAAAACATTACAAAAAGGAACAATAAACAACGGGGAATAATTAAAATCAAAACCATTACTTTCTTGTCTTTCGAATCTTATAAAAATAAAACAAAATTTTGGCCTAAGAAAATATTTACTTTAGCAAAACTCCAGGTCATATTATATCCATTCCATGTAATGCTCATGGATGCGGTGTCTTCATATTTGCAATTTCCCTCTATAACTGCGCCGTCCACCATGTAGGTGTCTGCTTGCTCTTCCCCTGCATAAGATGTAAAGTACACCTACGAAAGACTCTATATTTTCTATTTTTTTGTAAAAAAAACGGTTTTACCGTTATCAATCCGTCCGTTTTTAGTAAAATGCATGTGGCACCATCGCTTGCGGTTACTTTATATAAAACTACTCCTTCGGTGGCTGTTGTGGCGGCCACATCTACTATTTTTGTTCCATTGGCCTCTGAAGTTGCGCTTGTCGCCGTGTATTTTGTAATGCTAGGTTTATTTGTTACCATGTCGGGTAAAGTTATGGATGACCCCAGTGATAGTGTGGCACCTTTTAAAATAAAAATGAAATATTTAGGAAATATTTTTTTAAATATGCTAATCCATACAGTTTTTGACGGGGAGATCGAGTATATCCTCCTCAGTGTGTAAGGAGACTAGCGAGGTTCTCCTTCGGAGATTTTAAAACACTTTAAATAGCAGATATTGAGGGGAAGGGGTCTCTAGATACGCCGTTTTGATATTCATGCATTTGGTTCTAAAATAAAATAAATTTAAAACCTTTTTAAGAAATAGACATTTACTAGAAGCCTTTAAAGGTGTATTCTGTAAATTTTAAAAACAGGCCAATTTTTTACAAGATGTTGTTGCTTTTAGATCGGCCAGAGACATTTGAGACAGTCGGGAGTTCAATGAACTTCCCGAACGGCTGCCAAGATTTTTTTTTCTATTCGAATAGTGTGTTAAACTATGACTTAAAAATTTTTTTATGAATGGAAAGCGGCCGCCTTGCAGACTTTGATCTTCAGCAACCGCTGTGCAACCCAAACAATAGAGATAGACTAATCAGCTTATACAGGGTGATTCAGAATGTTGGAGCAAACTTCTATTAACCTATAGAATAGTAAAAAGCTGAAGTGTGGCTTCGAGTGGACTTTCCCATACTAGATATAAATACTTCCCGTATTTGCAAAACTGTAACTTTTAATAATTATAACGTTGTACAGTTCACCGAGTACTAGATTTCTAAGAAAACAAGCAGAGGGAATTTGAACTTGCGATTATCCTGTGCAATTTTGGTTTCCGTACCGTAACTCTACCCATAGAAGCAACTACTAAATGTACAAAAACAAGGTAGGCATCCACCGTGCTCTTTCGGCGGATTGCAAATTTCGCTTTTGCTTCGGACGACGGACAAAAATTGCTATAATAGCTTTATTTGAGAAGTTATCAAAAATACGCAAAAATTAAAAAATGGATATTTTAACTAGAGCTAATTGATAGAAGCAGTTAAAATTACGTAAATGCCGGAAAACGCATTGTTGATATTAAAAAGTATTAGCTTTTTTCTTAATTTTTAAAATAGTGGCAAATTTTTGCAAATTCTAATAAAGTACTTCAAATAGTTTATCGAACTGATAAAAGTTTATATTTGGTTTTTGAATAAATAATTAATCAATTTTAAATTATTCAAAAATTCCTGGAAGGCATCAGAGTAAAACTTAGAAGATTAGTAAAAAACAAATTTGTAGTTTACTGCAAGCTCTATTAGCTCAGAAAATCGTGTAAACAGTTTAAAAAAAATGTGTTTTGAAAATATACAAATAACATAACCTGCTGCCTAAGCTGAAAACAAAGTTTCCTGAAATTTTTGCGTACCTAATGTATCTAAAAGCCAAAGTAAATAAAAGTAGTGTTTTGTTTTACTTCCGTCAGTTCATAACCTACTAGATTTTTTCCAAAATAAATTAATGACGTGGTCTTTCCATGGCACTCTTATGAAATTTTTATTTTCTGTAATAAAATGTTCAAAACTTAAACAAAATGCAAATGAAATCAAAATTAAAAACAAAAAAATATGAAAAATTTAAAATGCCGACGATAAGAAAAAAAAGTTGACAGTCGCAAATGAGTAATGGTAACAGTTATACTAAATCTGATTAAAAATTTAGATTCAGCGTAAAAAAGTGTCCTAATAATGCGTTAACTAAGAATATGTAACATAAGTGATAAACGAGTTATAGCCGAAAATAAAAAATCCGAAATTTCAGGTTTTTCCAGTTCTTTCAGAAACTAAGCAAGATACCTTTAATTTCTTTTCAAATTATAAGTGGGCATAAAATTCCACAACTTTTCTCTAATTTAACCATCGTCGTATCTCTTCAAATAAGCGAGATCCCCATAGTTAACACGCAATTTGATACATCCTGTATACAACTTTGAAGCAGCGCTATTGCGATCGTTTTCAGATTTTTGAAATGAATTTTATTTCATCGTATACTACCTACAAATAGCTCTCAAACAAGTTGTAGATGATCCCGATCAGACAACTACTTTTTGTGTAAATGAGCGGTAACGTCGCGATTTTCAAAAAGTTGTAGAGGTCGCCATTTTGAAGCTAGAAAATTTGGTAAAAAGGTTTCAATTTCCCTTAAGTTCTTCTCTCAGATTCCGTGCTCAAATTTCTAAAATTTAGTATTGAAAAAAGAAAACGCTGTCAAAAAAACATATCTGACTTCCGTTTCTAGTTCCGGATTTTTTTAAAGCTTAACTAGAACAATAGTTTTTGATATAACTCTTGATTTAAAATTTCATCAAAATTGGTCTAGTACTTTCGCCTGTAGAAGTGTCACACACCCACCCACCCAGCCACAGGCAGATATCTTTTTAAAACAACTTTTTGCGTTTCTTGAGCCCCAAAACGTGTATATTCGTTAAAATCTAGATTTCGAAAATTTTTACGAAATCAATACTTCCTTATACCAAACCTATGGGAAAGTAAAAAGTGGTTAAAAGAAGTACCTACATAGAAGACTCTTTAACATTGCACATGATAAGGTGTATTAAATTGTTCTTTTAAACAAACATAACAATTTCAAGAAAATTGTATTTTGTTTCCCAGAAATATAAACGACAAACAAAAAATGCTATATTAATAGTTGTTTCTTTAAACAAAATAAATAAATTTCAGAAAATTGAATTCAGTTTCCTAGAATAAAACAGCGAAACAAATTACGAAATAATAATAATAATGATTATAAGATAACAGACAAAGTTATACTTACTAATTAGGAAACACAAAACGTAACCATGTATTTGTGTTTTTGCCATGTTTTCTCTTAAAATTACAGAAATAAACCCGTATATCACTCAAAAATTTGATTAAGACTCTTTTGCAGGAACGTTGGCAAAGCAAATGCCATTATCTGCAGTAATACGCATAATTTCAGACACATTATCAATTTTGGGCTATTATGCTATTGAGAATAGTGTGGGTGCCATAGACGCCTAACCCATAAGGGCCGTGGGGTCCATAGCCCCCATGACAATAACTCAAATAAGTACGTGGGCCTCCACACGTAGTTACGCGATAAATATTTTGGTTTTGTAATTTAAATTTAATTTCAGTAATTATTTTAAGTAAATAAGATTTGTAATATTATTGTTTTATTGTTAATTGGTTCCCTGGGGCGCAGGATGTTACTGAAGTGACTTAAATTTTGTAAGTACTTTTGCAAATCTGAAAATATAGGGGAAAATCAGCGAAACCATTCCCGGAGAGTAAATACCGAAAAAACAGGAAAAGCAGCCCTCCAAAATTAATTTAAAAAAAGAAAAACTCTTTTGAGAAAGCTATAGGAAAAATCTCCAGAATAAAAATTCTATAAAATTTAAAATCCCAAGGAAAACAGTTAGTCAAACTTAGTACTTTTCACTTTTCTCCATTTCCAGAAACGAGTGATTTTTAAAATGTTTTTGGAGCGACCAAATACGCACTAAGAAATATTGTTAGACATTTACATCCGTAATTCTAAAATGAAATTCGTCCTTAATCATATTAATCGATCAGTAAGGAAAAAACTCGTATTGTTTCCAGCAAAAGCTCTTTCCTAATTCCACCAGCGAGAAAATACACCTACTCTAGGGGATGATTTTTCTGTAGTGGTTTTTCTGGGTACCTAATTATTTTATTGAAGCTGTTGTTTCCGAGAAATATTTTCACTGAAGGATGTTTCTACCCGAGCTTTTTTCAGACTATTTTAGCCGGCGGGTGGTTTTTTCATCAATGTTTTTTCCAATAAATTTGTTATGCAACTTTTTTCTGGAATGCTTTCTCCGTAAACCGAAATTGGGCGCCATAAACAAAGCCAAAGTTAGGCGCCACTGGTGAGTACAATGTCTACTTTTCAGGCATTTCCTGCATGGCTCTGTTGTTAATTTTTAAATTGTCAACAATAATTTCCAAGAACCCATTGGGTGTAATAGGAGGCCAAAAATAAACACCGAGATGTAAATTGGTAAAGCTTAGCAGATTTTAAATTGTTTAATAATTTAATAAATACATTTAAAACAAAAATATTGCTTCTAGTCGGCCCAACATCTACTTCGATTGTTTGAGTTGTTAATTTAAATTTTAACAACTTGATAAAAGATCTTACACTAATTGCAACTGTTAAGAAAAAACACATGTTATAAGTTACCAAAATTATCAGAAAGTACTTATTGATATTTTGTAAAAGCAAAGTATTGAAAAGAAATTGTTAGTGAAATTATTTTTACAATGCGGGTTTATTTATTTTATTGCATTTTGTATATAACTTCGTAAGTAGCACCCTCTACATTAAAGTCAACACACTTAATTCGGTGGCGTTATCATTCATAAAATATTTTAAGAACTCAAAAGGTGCATTAGAGAGCGCTATGTACTGTGGTGATAGCTAAGGTACTGCAAGTTCCTATAGAAAGTTAAGTTTTTAATTTGCTGAAACTTCCGGCAGAGCATTAGTGTGGTAAATTCCTAAAATATCTAATAGATGGCCTGTGCATTAGTTGGCCACGAATATTTAGAGATGCCGCTAGCTACTGGTCTTCTAAAATTTAAATGTTAAACAAAATAATCAACGATAATATCTTTTTTGTAACAATAAGCACGGTACGGTGCGCTTGAAGTCATGTTAAAGCTCTCAAAATATACATTTCAAAATTTCTACTTCACATTTTTGAAAACGGGGCGCACATAGAGCTTCTAACCAATAGGATCTGCGTGCGCTTATGAGGCAACCTTGCCAATGACGTCATACACATGCTGTTTGCACTAGGACATACCCACCAGTATTTGGTAGCAACGATCTCCTGGAAAGTTCACCATCGTAGGTCGATGATAAACGTTGGTGTAAATGTACGGGACCTCGGCCATCTTGTTAAACGTAAAACTATGCTCATATGAGGTGTGTGTTTTATTTTGGAGGATTTTAAAGTGGCCAGGGGCATATAACTGGTAAGTTTTAGAGCTAAGGGTGTTAAATTTCGGGAGCAACAAATGTTCGTTCGGGAAGCGAGAGATTTTGGAGAAAATCGGCTGAAAATATCACCCCTATGTGGTCGCTTTCTCTTCGAGTACAACGTTTAAAAACGGCATTTAAGCCCTTGTTTCACCCTGCCGTGTACGAAAATAGATCGTCGGTTTAAATTATTAAGTGATATCGATGCGAGTTACGACAAAATGCAAGTATTCTTTAAGGGAATTCGCTTTGTGTGCGTTGCACGTAGGGACCACATTCGCTTATTTGACAATTTGGCCTTATTAGGCAGACCTTTGACTTTCGTATTCGTTTTAAAATATTGCCTTTGCAATTTATTTATTCCAATTTACACGTCGCGAATTGGTTTCGTGTCTTTGTTGCCAAGCGTTTTGCGGTTAAGAGCAATGTCGCGGTTTTTGCGAGTAAAAATGGATACAGCAAAGTGTTCAAACGTACGGGTTTTGTAACTTGAGGTACAAATGAGTCATCATCTGAATGATAGATCTGGGGTCAACAGTTTCTACTTTCTTAATATCCACCTGTTCATTTTCTAACGAGGACGGAAGTCCTCCGTGTGCTCGTTATATCCGTATTCTACCTGTCTGTAAAAGTATTGGAGAAAATTGAAACAAACGAGCGTCGAACTGTTGTGCCCTGATGCCAAATCTAATAAAAAATATTGTAAAACGAGGAATTTCTAACAATTGAGACAAAGTGAGCATCGTCCAATGTTATAAATCTTAGTTGCCAACAAAATTTTGTACCGAATTTTAAAAAAATAAATAAAACAAATGCATAAATACTATATTGACTATTCTAAGAACACCTTTAATTTCAAATTTGAATGAAAATATATTCAATTGTTTTTAAAATTCCCAAAATATGTTGTCAGTGAAACGAATGCGTATCCCTTAAGTTGTTTCATAACATGGTTGCATGCTGTGAGTTGTAAAATGTAATATTTGTGATAAAGTTTTGAAATTCCAAATATTAAAAAAAACAAATGAGCATCGAGTTATTGTAAAATATCAGTAGCACGGTCGAAAATCAAAAAATAAAAAATTGATTGGTACTTAATTGGGACAAATGGACTTTGAATTATTTATTTACTGGTTCGTGGTGCTACTTTAAAGATTAATTAATGTAAATTGAATTTTGAGCTTTATTCACGTAAAATATACTGAAAAAGTTTCGATATTACGTCAGTGGATTTTTATTTTAATAATTTCTAAATGATAATATGATAACGGTTACTTAAAAATAAAATATACCAATACATTCTTTTGCTGGAAGTGTGCGGAAGTAAAAAATGTGAGCATTTTGCAAGCCTGTAACAGGGGCGAATGGCGATAATATCTCAATTTTATTCGAAATCAAAAAGAAGTAATAGAGAGTATTGTTTGGTTGCTCATATGTGTGTGTTTAACCCACTATAGCATTATAACCTCTGTGCTGTACTGGGTGGGATCGGCAGATATGCGACATCCATGGGTTACTAGCCCTAGTTTTTTTTAACTGGGCGCCAATGAATCTGTAAAAATAATGAAATGAAACGTGGGCATCTTTAATTACTTTTAAAGCCTATTTTTGTGATGCATAAGTCTTTCATCGAACACTTCTGGTTTCACCGGAAGTGACGTCAACTTCATGTTTTTAGTGTTGTAAATTCACCGGTAAATACAGATAATTAAAAAAACACTATACAACTTGTGTATTCGCGTTCTACATAACGTATGATTAAAAAAATTTCAGATCTCGGGCGGCCATGGGATATAATTTCATGTCTTAGCTAACTACTTTGCTCATTGCTGTCATGTTGACATTTTGAATTTAAAATTTAAAGTTGTATCATTTCATACTTAAATAATAATTTTTAATTTGTAGGTTATTTTAGGTTAACGTTTTGTTTACTTTAATAAATCGCGTCTGTTATAAGCTAAGACATGATTTCTTTTTTCACCGCCGCCCGAGATCTACGTTAGTTTTCTCATTCATTTGATACCAAACACTTGCAGAACTAGCAAAAAATCGTATTCAGAAGGGCGGTGAAAAAACCGCATGTCTTAGATTCATTCGTAATTTCCATTATTTGACGTTAATTTCAGAATTATGACATTTAAAAGGATCACTCCTAGAAACGGTTTTGTTTTTCATCGCCCTCGTGATTAAGTTTTTTTTTG
This sequence comes from Ctenicera cuprea, assembly GCA_958336395.1. Taxonomy (NCBI): domain Eukaryota; kingdom Metazoa; phylum Arthropoda; class Insecta; order Coleoptera; family Elateridae; genus Ctenicera; species Ctenicera cuprea. The sequence goes on along the minus strand of OY284495.1, from coordinate 28,017,939 downwards.
CTTACCCTGCCTTATAAAAATGATTAAATTTAAAAAAGAATTCTGACAGTCTAGTATTGCTAGAACAACTACTGACAGCGGTTTGTTCTGTATGGTGTAGTCTGGGTAATTTGAGGTTAGAAACGGAGAGGGGGTTAAATAACCAGCGGTAAATTATACATATAACCGGGTAGTTATCCGGTTAATGTGTCTGGTAAATAACCCACTCACAACACTACATTTTTTAAAACCACATCCTACAGTTTTGTGACAGATTCTGGTAAAACCTTAAATTCTCTTTCCAATAGTCCTTTTAAATTTACAATTGATAACTGGAATATTGATTTCCTGGCCACCTTCCCGTAGAATACAATTGAATTTTTCTCCGCTGTTTATTGATCAATTTTAAATTTGAGAACAGTATTGGAAAGAGAATTTTACGCTCCACCGGAATCTGTCAAAAAAATTTGCAGGATATTTAAAAATTAAGTTGATGTCACTTCCGGTGAAACCCGGAAGACTTGATAAATGACTTATACATCATAAAATGGGCTGTTATAAACGATTAAAAATCCCTAAGTTTCGTTTTATCAACTTAAAAATTTGGGGGAAAAGAAGAAGGTTCATACCATACCTCAACTAACTTTTTTTGTCATCTAAAGTTAAGGAGTAGTCATAGATTTTATACCGGGTGATCGTAAAAAACATTTTTCAGGGCAGGCCATGACCAAGTGTTAAAGTTGGCAATACTTAATATAAGCCAATTGTCAGCTGTAAAAATTTTTGGTTAGATACATTTAACTTACTATCTAACCAAAAATTTTTACAGCTGTCAACATTTGACAATTTTCTTATATTAAGTATTGCCAACTTTAAGACTTCGGTCATGGCCTGCTCTGAAAGATAACTATAGATGGCAGCACTAATAAATTAAAGTTTTATATTAGGAGTATGTAAAATTATTGATAACTACCGAGCGTTATGTTTTTCAGCGAGGCATTTTGTGTTTATTTCAAATAAACCGCTCTGTATATTATTGCAGTTTTTGATTTCTTAATTACCCCCTTTTTAAATATAATTTACTGTACTTAAAGTACTCTGCAAAGTAATTAGTAATTTTACATTGTGTAGAACCAAGGGGTAAACCGCGAGAAGTAGGTGTACAAGGTAGTGGAAGTATATGGAAATATGTGGAAGTATCTGTGTTAATGGAAGCATGTAGGTGTACAAAATCTTTAAGTGCGGTTTACCGCTCGGTGGAAATTATGAGCAACCAAACAAATTGACCCGTAAAAAGATTTTGTTCACAATTTTTTGTTTATAGATGTACTGTGACTAACATTCAGGAAACTTTGACATCTCTCTCTCTCCAGACTATTTTAAAATACATTTCATAGTGTGCACAATATAATATCCCGCAGGAGAAGGCTTTGTAATAACCACGTGCCTAATAGAATATTAATGTGCTCTTGGTTTGCATGAAGGGTTTGGCATTGACATTGTTAATAGAACATATATTCCAGATGGACTAATTAATACCGTAATGACAAAACGCCAATGTCATAAAGAGCAAAATGTATAATATTCATAGAAATATTCCATTAACATTAAAGTTTATGAACTCCTCTCGCCAATATAAAATATTTCTTGTAATTGTTGCCAATTGTAAATAATTGTAATGAACTTATTAACTTTTATCAAGGTTGTTCCAATTCATAGACCATTTCTTGGTATTAGAAATCTTACCTACCCGAGCCGAAACAAAAAGCGTTTGTTACACGACACCGCAAGGATACACCAAAACCGCGACCGATAAATAAGTACAACTATAAAATACGCTGTTGCAAAGTCATGAGAATTCAATGAGGAAGTTGTCTCGTGCATGATATGTAACAAACGTCTAATGAGAAGAATTAAGCGGCGCAATCTCTCGGCAATTATTTCCACGGTATAGAACTTTCGGTTTTAAAATTAGCTGCTTGCTGTTTAAAAAATAACATAACTAGGTGAAAACAGTGAAATTGCCTCTCACAGGCTATGTTACGTAAAACAGATAACAAGGTTACAGGTTACCCGGATTTGCGTTTATTAAACGAAAAAGAAATGAAGTCGATATATAGGGTGTCTATTTAGTGCGGGATTCTTCTATAGCGGCTTTAATATTGGTTGTAGAGTAAAAATTTATAGACAAAATCGCAGGCCTTCATCAGCTGCATAACCTAAAATTATTTTCAACCATACAGTATGTTCTGGTTTTGCTAGGCAGCATAACGAGCATCCTAAATGTCTTACATAATTTTATCCTCCATCTATACGCCTAACAATGGTTGTTAACTTTTTGAATAATTTTGCGGCGTTGCCACTTACGAATTTTTTTATGAAGATACTGACAGTTAAGGTCCGAGTGGTCCAGTGGTAAGAGCATTAGGCTCACAATGCTTGAGCCCTCAGTTCGAATCCCGGAAGAAGCAGAAAATTTTTCTGGAATTCCGTGGATGGGTATCGAGCTCGGCAACCATTCGACGTTTGGTTACAATTAACGGCGCTTACCTTGATTACTGACTGACCAGGATAAGTAACAAAGTCATAAACAACATAAAAAAAAACATACAATTAAACACGTATGTGAATGACATTGAATGAATGGGCATGAAGGGTGGCATAAGCTTCAGGAGCGTAGCGGTCTAAAGGCCAAAGGCCCCACTACCTCCTATTACACAAGCAAAGAGCCTACCCGGAGTGAAAGTCTTCGACACCTTCGGGTATAAGAGGCGAAAGATAAAGAAAGAAGAAGATACTGACAGTTACTTGCTCAACTTTTAAATACGGCGCACTAACAATAATTTCCAGAATGAAGAAACAAAATTTGGATTCTGGTGAATAAATACTATCATCTATCTAGGGTACAAAAAATCGTATTTTTTTATTTAACTGATTTTTTTAATTTAAAATCAATTTAACTAACCTTTTACTTGCTCAAACCAACACGTATTATCTCTGCAGTGCAGAATTTTCGTTTAAATATTTTAACAAGTGTAAAGTAATGTTTGACAAACACGTGTTAGGCACCTTATTTTTTATTTAGAAGTCTTGTTTTTAAAAGACATTATAGTCACATTTAAGCAATGCTATGATATTTACCTACGCCACTTATCTTGGATCAGCGTATAACAGCTATACAACGAGTCTGCCCCCTTACCCCAATTGCACTTTGCTGCGCACTGCTATTATCACTAAAAAAATACTCATTAAAAACGTATCGTGAATTTTTATATTGTGTACATGGTGGAATGCTACTATTTATGCTCCTTGGAATGTTTTTGCGATAATGGCAATTGCGTAGGCGCAGAAAAGTGCACACGGACATATGTGTGAACCAATAACAGAGCTGTCTCCGCTGTCCCTTTGAATTATTGTGCAGATTTAATTTTTTTACGTCGGAATTTGTGTACAAGTGAAAATACTATACAATGGATCCAGTTCAAACAAACGGTATAATTGTTTAACACTTTTGTGTAATGCTATTCTATTCTAAGTGTACTGCCAAATTGTGAACATTATTTTTCATTTTTTCTCTAAAACCAATATTACAGCCACCATAAGAGAATCCTGCACTTTAAGGACACTGTATGTAGATGTACAGGATGTCCCAAAAGTATTCAAAATCGCATCAAAATATAAACTTGGATATGAAATTTTTATTTAAAGGCCTTTCACTAGTTTTTCTGCTCAATTGAATATTGATTTCATATTAGACCGATTAAACAAAACCCATTAATGGTGGCGCTTTGGAGACCATTCAAAGTTAATATATAGACCTTCTCGATTTTTAATATAAAATAATTGTTCATTTTTAATGTAAAATAATTGTTCAGTTTTTAAAAGTTAATTAATCAAAAATTTTAGTTATTATCGTACAGCTAACACTGATAAAATACAAGGTTATAGGTTACCGTATTTGTGTTTAAATGGGAAAATTAAATATTTCATTATACTTATGTATACAGGATGAACAAAAAAATGTTGAGAAAACGCGTCAAAAGAGTAAGATTTGAATAATATAATATGGAAATGTTGTTTAAAAAGCTTTTTACCAGTTTTGTCAAACAATAATTGAACATTGATTTTGTATGTATCAGCAGATTGGGAAAGCCTTTATGTTGAATGACTGCACTTTACCTTATTATATGAAATCAATCATTTAGTTTAAAAATTATTATCATAGCAACAGTTAAAACTAAAAAAATACAAGGATATGGGTTACCGTATTTGTGTTCAAATGGGGAAAAGAATAACTCTTTTATGTTTATACAGGATCTACCATAACTGTTAAGAAAACGCATCAAAACAGTAATATTTTAATTTGGAATTTTTGTTTAAAAGGCTTTTCACTGGTTTTGCTGCACAAGTGACCATTGGTTTTGTGTTTTACAGATTTTTCAAAATCTTTATATTACATTACCGCACTTTTGAAAACTTTCTCATTTATTATGTGGGCCTTGCCACTTTTATTGTATAAAATGAGGAAGTTGGTTTTGATTTTGAAAATTTTATTAAACTTGTGGCTGTTTAGTACGTTATCGCAATGCAATAACAACAAATACATTGTTATATTTAGAAATAGCGTTATAAATATGTATATTGGTGGGCCCACTATGATTACTTTAAAGCGATTACAGATTCTATTTGCTTCTATTATTCACAATCACAGTTATGACGCAAACTTTGTTTTACGGATCAATCAGAGTTAAACTTTGTTGGCTGTAGTTATCAGATTGGCTCTATTTTCCCTTTAATTTATCATATTTTTGTACCCCATTCGCTATCAGCATCATTAAAATGATCAAATCACACTATTTTAATTGAATTTTTGTTTTTGTTACTTTAGTTACTTCTGCAATCTGTCAATCAGTGAGGTTATATTATTTCCTTAACTGTCATTACAAGTCGAGTATTGAATATATTACTAGTATTTAAAATAAGTATAAAACTTGAAAAATCGAAGGTAATTATTTCAGCAAAGCAATTATTTTACTGATAATAATAACAATCTAAATTTTTTACAGGTAATGTGAAGAGGGGCACGCAACGAGTGGGGACCATGTCGGCAGCCATGCGCTCCACTCTACAGACAGTGCCGGAAAGTCTGGAAGTGACCCGAGGTGCCGACCCTTCAAGTGGTGCTAAGACCCCTGCCAAGCTCAGCTCGGAGACCGCAAAGACCCGCACTACATTCACCTATCACACACCATCTGCTACAAATAAGGTAAAGGGCTTTTAGCAAAGCCGGTACCCGATTAATTATTAATGGAGAAAGGGTGATGATGTGTAATGAGATAAGAGCTCACGGATGGAATTGTGTATGATACACCAACAGCCAAATATGAACTGTCAAAGTGATATTTTCTGTTATAGAATTTGTGGTTGTTTCAGAAGTTCAAACCAAGCCTCATAGAGGTGCTTTCCTTTTTATTCCACAATTGTTAAGTTAAAAAACGACACTTCGGGATATTTAATGTTCTAGTTTACCCAAAAGTGACGTCATCTTCAGTTTTGTTAAATAGCATTTTGTATAGTTTTTGGCAGATTCTGGCAGAGCCTAAAATTCTCTTTTCACTGTTTTTTTCAAAATTGAAATTGATCAGTAAACTGTTAAAGAAATGCTGCTGATTTTGCGAATATTGATTTCATGGCTATCTTCCTGCATTTAATAAATAAATTGAAGTTTCAAAAGAGCACTGGGAAGAGAATTTTAAGCTTTGTCGGAATCTGCAAAAATTTTGCAGGATTTTATTTAAAAAATTAAGTTGGTGTCACTGCCGGTTAAACCGGAAGTGCTAGATAATTTATACGTCATAAAAGGGGTTTTTATAATAGATTAAACAACCCTAAGTTTCTTTTAATTAACTTAACAATTTGGGGGGGGGGGGGGGGTGCACCTAGTTTTGTTTACATGCCGTGTATACCGGATGTTCCAGCGTTGCGAATTCTGTGATAACTCCTTTGTTACTTAAGTTATCAAAAAGATATTGTACACGTGGGCTACGTTTTAATTTTTGCACATTTTAAAATAATTTTTGTTTTTACAGGGTGTTCCACATTAGAGCGGCATACCAAACTTATGTTTTGTTAAATTGAACACCCTGTATATTTTTGCATATTCTTAATGGCCGTTTAAGTGCCTCTATGAATGTTTTTTGTTTTAAAATTCCGTTGCGGCATTGCCAAGTTATTCCACTTTTTCAAAGAAATGCCATTTGCTGACGTCACAGGTAAAACCTGCATAAGCCTTACTTCTACAGATGCAACAAAATTTTTTGGGTGGGTTTTAGTCAATACCATCTACTATTCTACAGATATTTTAAAAGTTGAATTTGGTTATACAGGGTGCTCCTTGCAACGGTGCAAAAACTTACAACTTTAATGTATCAACTCGATTTTTTTTAATGGAACACCGTATATAGTTGGATAGAGTTTTCTGTGCTTTATTAATTTTATTAAATAATGGTTATATCTATATGCAACTGTTATCGAGATAATTAGATTCTAACCAAAAAATCAGGTAATTTCCAGAATACAGATATCATAGGAGGCATTGGCAGATTGACACACCTATTTGTTTTTTGCAAGAAACCACTGCGAACATTGTTTCATGTCATGTAAGAAATTTGTTTTTTATAAATTTTAAAATGTAGATTCCTTCATCTTCCATTCCATATTTTAAATTTTGAATTAAGATGTGGGGTTAAATTGACCTTTTCTTAAAACTTATTTGAAACAAATTCGAAGTACTTTTAATAAGTATTCATACTGAATTTTTTTAAAGCAACGATTAGGTGTCAATGCCTCCTATGATGTATGTAAAAACATATAGGTTGTTCTATTTAAAAAAATCAAGTTGTGATACATTACAGTTGTAAGTTTTTGCACCGTTGCAACAAACGCCCTGAATAACTTAATTCCACTCTAAAATATTTGTGGAATAGTACAAGGTATTGACTAAAACTTACCCAAAAATTTTGTGTAATCTCTAGAAGTAAGACTTGTACAGGTTTTACCAGTGGCGTCTGCAAATGGCAAATTTGTTTGAAAAAGTGGAATAATTTTTGCAACGCCGCAACGGAATTTTAAAAACAAAAGACATTCATAGAGGCAATTAATATGCAAAAATATACAGGGTGTAGCTCACGTGTACAATATCTTTTTAATTAATTTAAAATAAAAAAACCTAGGTTTGGTATGGCCCTCTAATGTGGAACACCCTGTATAAACGAAAATAATTTTAGAATGTGCAAATGTTGTCAAGTAGCCCACGTGCACAATATCTTTTTGATAACTTACGTAACAAAGGAGTTATCAAAGAATTTCGCTACGCTGGGACACTCCGTATTAACTAACCTCAATTGAGTTTTTTTTTCTACCTTCAAAAGTCATTGATTTTATATCAAATAGATTGAGTTATTGGATTAGAAAGAATGTGATGAAGTTAAAGTTGAATTGTTAGCTTAGAGTTAATAAACTAAAGCAAAGTTACGTTATAAATTTTTGCAAAGAGAAACTATGAATTGAGGTTAAGTACCATGTTAAGTTGCACTTGGTGAAATATATGAATGTTAGATTTAAATTAGGTTAGATTAGATTGCAACTGAAAGAAATATCAATTACAATTACTTTATAAAATATTTTGGCTGTTGGTTGTTCATACGTTAAGGTGAACGATAATCATCTGACATTCAATTATTTCATTGCATAAACCCATTGGTTGGCCGTACCAATTAACACCCTCATTATTGAAATTGAAAGAATTATTTATAGATCAAATTAGCACCCACATTTCTATTTTTGGAGCATTCAACATGTTTTATTAATTTTGCTAATCTTCACCTTCGGGTGTTTGTTCGATTGTTCTAATTGGACTGATTTATTCATGTTTTTTCATGTGTTCATTTGTTTGAACTTCATAATTAGATCAGCATTGCCAACTTTAATCCAGGAACTCTAGAGTTGGCAATATTGATGTGAATGCCGTACGTTCAACCAATGCAATTTTTATTCATTTAATTATGTGTTTATTTTGTCGGTGGTGGTTATAGCTATTTTGTTGTTGCATTTTATGTTCATATTCTTTTTCTAATACCAACATTAATGTTTATGACTGAATAAAAATGGGATTCAAGTATTGCTCGGGTAAAATCTGTGACGTAACAATAGTTCTACGTGTAGAAAGGTAAATACGTCCAATCAGATTAATTCTCCATGAAGATAAAAATAACCCCCAACACATTCCACATTTCTTATTTAGCTCTGTTATTGATCAATGTAATTTGACTTAATTCCTTCCTTCTATTAATATCTACACTGTGTCTTCAAATAGATACAACAGAATTTGTTTTGTTTTATAAGTGATGGTATTGAGTCAAATAAACATTAGTATTGACACATTTATTTCAGAATTTAAATTTATTTCAAATTACTCCATAAAATTTTATTTTCACACTTTTTGAATAATATTTTACTACTACGTATAGGATGTTCCTTATAATTTAACTCACCATGAGTATCTCGGAAACTGTAAGAGATACAAAATCAGTTAAATAACTAAAAAGTTTCGTATTATAATTCGATTTTCTTTAGTATATTATTATATTATTTCCAAATTGTAGAGGATTTTTTAATGAAATCTGGTTTTAGTATTATGTAATACCATCAGCAGAATTCAGTAGCAGCATACTCAAAATCGCTAAATTGTCATTTGTGATTTTCTTTAGTATATTATTATATTATTTCCAAATTGTAGAGGATTTTTTAATGAAATCTGGTTTTAGTATTATGTAATACCATCAGCAGAATTCAGTAGCAGCATACTCAAAATCGCTAAATTGTCATTTGTTTTTGAGATACGATAGTCAACTTTTTTTTCCATATGGGCGTCATTAAATTTTATACCATTTGATATACAGAGTGGCTAGGAAAACCCTGACCACTTTTCTTGCGGCGGTCAAGAGATGGCGCTCCAAGACGTTTTGGATATTTTGATTTAATATGGGGCGTATTTAATAACTAAATCGTCTTGGCTTCTGCGTTGTTGCCAGTGTTTTAATTTATTTTTCTTTACTAAAGCGCCATCTCTTGACCGCCGCAAGAAAAGTGGCCGGGGTTTTCCTAGCCACTCTGCAGGAAAAAAATAAGCTTTAAAATGGTATGTTGTTTGCCTCAATCATTGTAATATTTGTATTCTGAATTACATTTTTGTTTTCTGTAGTCAAGTAGAAAATTAACAGTCTATTAACTATCGTCCGGGTGCAAAAAAAGTGATCTTTATTTTAAAAATTCAAAAAAATCGATTTATTTGATTTAAATCGGATTTTTCTGATTTCGATTTTTTAGACTAAACTGATTTTTTTAATTTAACAAAAAATTAATTACCTATGTTTACTTGCAAAAACTAATAATGGTACTATCTCCAGTGTTTTGTTTAAATATATTTAATAACAAGTGTAACGTAATGTTTGACAAACACGTATTATGTATCTTATTTTTTTATTTGGAATTATTGTTTTTAAGAAAGATCCTACAGTCGCATCTAAACAATTCTATGATCTTTCTCCACCCCACTTACCTTGAATCAGCGCATAACAGCCATACACCGGATCTACCTCCTTATTTGTACCCTGTGTGCACTTTGCTGCGCCTGCGCAAACATCAGTAAAAACATTCCAGGGAAAATAAATTGTAGCATTCCACCATCTACAAAATAAAAGAGTATAAATATTGAACCGTCATTTAAAACCTATCATAAATTTTGGTATTGCGCACATGGTGGAATTCTACTATTTATGCTTCCTGAAATGTTTTCAGCAATAATGGCAGTGGCTAGTGCACATGGTGCATATTTGTGAACCTATAACAGAGCTGTCCCTTCAAATTAATGTGCAGAATTAATTTTTTAATTTATGTATGGATTTGTGTAGCTGTAAAAATTCTTTTGCAGTGGATGCAGTCCAAACAAACTATAACAAACAAACAAAATGTAACAAAAATGGTGGGCTGGCTATTCACTTACGTAAATCTGTTTAGATATTTCTAATAACCTTAAAAATATGAAACTGTTTTGTTAATTAACAACTTCCTAGTTCTCATGGTTTTTATAATAAAATAATAGTTGAAAAGAATCCAAATTTGTTTTCTCTAAAGAATGGAATGACAGACAAGTCTGTGTAGATATTCTTAATGGTCATAAAAACGCAACATTTTTTTTGTAATTTAACCAACTTTATATCTCTCCTAGTTTTTGAGATCCCAATGGTAAATATCGAAAAAAATAAAAATTCGTTTTTTTTTCATATTAAGAAATGGGTTGACTTATCTCAAATGTAGGTATATTGAATGGCCTTGAAAACACGCAACGTTTTGAAATTTAACCAGCCCATATTTTTCATGGTTTTCGAAATGTTAATAGAACATTATTTAAAAATATACAGGATGTGTCAAATTGTGTGTTAACTATGGGGATCTCGCTTATTTGAAGAGATACGAGGATGGTTAAATTAGAGAAAAGTTGTGGAATTTTATGCCCAATAATAATCTAAAAAGTAATTGGAGCTATCTTGCTTAGTTTCTGAATAAACGAAGAAAAACTGAAATTTTGGATTTTTTGTTTTCGGCTATTATTTATTTTACATATTTCTAGTTAACGCTATATTAGGAACCGCTATATTAGGACACTTTTTCATGCTGAATCTAAATTTTTGATTAGATTTGGTAGAACTGTTACCATTGCTCATTTTCGACTGTCGACTTTTGTTTTTCTTATGGTCGGAATTTTAAATTTTTTCATATTTGAATAGAGTTTTTAATTCTTATTTCAACGATGTGTCACACTTTGCATTTTGTTTACGTTTTGAGCATTTTATTACAGAAAATAAAAATTTCATAAGAGTGCCTGGAAAGACCACGTCATTTAATTTATTTTGAAAAAATTTTAGTAGGTCATGAACTGATGGAAGTAAAACAAAACACTTCTTTTATTTACTTTTACTTTTAGATACATTAAGTATGCGAAAATTTCATGAAGCTTTGTTTTGAGCGTAGGCAGCAGGTTGTTATTTTTTCAAAAGAAAAGTGGATGACACAGCTACTAACACATAGATTATTCAAATTTGTTATGTCAGTTGTAAACAAAATCTGCAAGTGGAATTTTCAGTAAATTGTGTATGTTAGAAACTTTGTCATTCATTTGTTTTTGTAAAAAATAATTTAACCTGTTGTCTTCGCTCAAACGAAAATTTTCTTAAATTTTCGCATACCTTGTGCATCTAAAGGTCAAAGTAAATAAAATTAGTGTTTTGTTTTACTTCCATCAGTTCATGGCCTACTAGAATTCTTTCAAAATAAATTAAATGACGTGGTCGTTCCATGGCACTCGTATAAAATTTTAATTTTCTTTAATAGAATGCTCAAAACTTAAACAAACTGCAAAGTGTTATACATTGTTGAAATCAGAATTAAAAACTCTATTCAAATATAAAAAACTTAAAATGCCCGACCATAAGAAAAAAAAAGTTGACAGTCGAAAATGAGCAATGGTAGCAGTTATACCAAATCTGATAAAAAAATTATATTCAGCATAATAAAGTGTCTTAATAATGTGTTAATTAGAAATATGTAATAGAAATGTCAACTGAGTTATAGCCGAAAACAAAAAATCTAAAATTTCAGTTTTTTCAGTTTATTCAGAAACTAAGCAAGATGGATCCACTTTCTTTTAAGATTATTAGTGGGCATAGAATTCCACAACTTTTCTCTAATTTAACCATCCTCGCATCTCTTCAAATAAGCGAGATCCCCATAGTTAACACACAATTTGACAACCTGTATATAATTTCAATTTATGTAGAACAGTTCAAGAACGGAAGAACTTAATGACAAATCTCTCTTCTAATAGCAATAGGCATAAAAATACGAAACTTTTTGTAATTTAACTGATTTCAATATCTCTCGTGGTTTTCGAGATCTCATTTTATAAGAAACAAATGAAATTGTCAGTTTTGTTAGAATATTTTAGGAACTGTTTTTACCTATAATCGGTTCGGGTAGTGTTAACAGCCTTGAAAATACAAAACTTCGGTTTTATTTTAACCAACTTGGTATTTTTTATAATTTCCAATATCCCAGTGGTGAGTAAAATTAAAGTGTACTTATAGTTTTCTTAAGGTTAACATTTTTTTACGAGGTAGTATAAATAAGAAAGTTGTTTTACACCTAGCAATTTACACGCGGTATATACTACTTACATATTACATCTCAATGTCACAATTGATCAGTTTCATCTGATGTTGATGGTGATTGGTTCATAAATATTACATTGGCGCGCTTTTATTCCCCATAAAACTTCTTTACGTCGATAATGTTCGCCGAACCGGCACATCACTTCGAAAATATTCAATATTAAAATGGGAATTTTTTCCTGCTGCAAAATGATCAGCTTGAGAACCCCACTGTTCCTGCCACCCAAAATATTAATTATTCAATATCATCAGAAAGATTAGAAATAATAATCAAGGCCAAGAAATATTTTACAAGTCGAACCTTAGTCGCTCATTTTATTGATTGAATTTTGCATAGAAGTATAGAAAGTGTTAAGAGAGTCGAGATTCAAGCCTTTACTGTATGCAATTAGTTCCTGTGTTCGTCTCAAGATGGCATAGGTTGCACCGTGCGTCGGTCGTCTTCCCGCGAACTGGGCTGCGCCCTTTCCCAGATGGAAAATCTTGGAATGCTCGAATTTCCCACCGGCACGTTGTGAGTGGGGCTAAAGATACGTTTAATATGAAGAAAACGAAGAGAACAACTGAAAGGAAAACAGTGTTATCAGTAGCTTAATCTCATGGGAGCGCTCTCTAAGTTTGAACAAATACACGCACGAAAATAGATTAGCTGTTTGTTTTAGAATTTCTTAATCGTGCATGGTTGCAGGTCGTGTTTGGCTTGAGTACTTTAGGGACCGGAATTTTCTATTTTAATTTTCTTTTATGGGTCGAAAGGTACCGCATCCATTAATTTTATCCCGGAAACCAGAATTGAATTTTCAAGTTCAAGGAATTTAATTGATATTAGATTGAACTAGTAAAGTTAAAATTAAATCTACTTCAAGTATCGATTTTTCCCTTTAATATACATTAAATCTAAACTTACACTAACTAGGGTGGGTTTCAGAGGGAGAGATAAAACGCGCTCAGCATTATATTTATATTATGAAACTCTAATATGTGGAATTAAAGGTGCGCTCGCCTGGCAGAAAATTGACACGCCTACCTACTGTAAGCTTTTGCAGGATTTGAATATTTTATCATTTCCACTAGAAAGCCTTAAAATTTACCATCGAGAAAACTAAAACAACAAAACTTCAAAACTATCATTGTCTCGGGTTAAGATGGTAATAAGATATTAAGAAAAGAAAATTTCGAACGAAACTGTCTTTTTTTTTAGTTCTTCGCTAGGTTTAAGGTTCTAAAGCGGTATGCTTTTCTCAGTAGCGGTCCGTCCTGTTAGGCAGGGGAGGCAGTGCCTATCCATAACTTTTCAAAAAAAATCAAATTCTAAAAAAATGTTTTTAGCTTTTTAACACCACCGCGTAATATTCAAAAATAGGCGCCAAATAAATGGACCGTTGGCTTTAAACACCGTTTTGCATACGCAAAGGCCGAGCTTATCAGGCCAAATGATTCCAGCCACGACACAATCAACCAATCTATTATTCTTAATACGTTTGCATGCACATTAATACGAATAATGCAATGATCAAATGCAAAAAAAACGTAGGGATTTTAGAGCGCAATAAGCACGGCAAAGGCAGGGCCTGTGTGGTTTTCACTTTACTTGCGCCGGTCGGCGTCAGTTAGTTGCAGCGTGCAGCTATTGTGTGTTTTTGTATATTTCATACCTAGTTTGCAAAATTGCAGGAAGTACGGTAATTCTCGTTGACCAGCTTTTAAACGAAAAATTGAACGATTACTCCTACAAAAAACAAATAGAAATATAAAATCATGGACGATGTACTTCAAAATTATTATAGCCGTTACAGACAGACATTAGGAAGAAATGTAGATCGTCTAATACTGAATGGTCTAAAAGAATGGACTGGCTGGCTACCTGGTAGCGATATTAAAAATAAACTATTTTGCTGGAATTGTTTACTATTGTCATCTATATCTAACCTCTTAAAAGTATAGTCTGAAACAGGATACCCTGTTTCAAAAAATGGGCTTTATGCGTAGATTAATTCATTTAAGAACATGTCTTGGTAAATTAAAGTTGCCGTAATTATTTTACTTTTTAATCTTAATGTTAAATAATTTTTGACCTTGCCTTCTTAAATTTTGAACCCACGGAACGCCACTGGCTTTTCCGAACATATCAAGAAAAAGAACATTGCGAAAATCGGAGGTAGGGTAGTTATACTGCACTTTCTTCAAAACGAAGACGTTTTTACGAAAATGTGTTGCGATCGTGCAAATTTTCAATTCTAAGAATTTGACGGAAATGCACGTTTTGGACCTCTCAGGAACTCAAAAAATATTGGTTTTAAAAAATGCCCCCCTGTATGTGTGCGCGTATGTGTAACGCGGAACCGGAAACAGAAGTTTGTAGGTATGTTTTTTTTTGTATTGTTTTTTAAAGCGGAATTTTAAAAATTTAAGAGCAAATTACACTAGAGGGCGCTAAGACAAATAAAATGCTTTTTTGTCACTCTAGCTTCAAAATAGCGGCAGAGAGATGGGAATTAGCGACAGTTTGATTAGTGTCTTAATCCGCTAGTTTCTCTGTGACGCCGTCTATAAATTTTCGAAAATTGTAGATTCGTGCCCTTTTATTGAATAGACAGGAGACGATAGATGATTTCTGTTGAATGAGATTATAAATTTAATTTTTACATAATTATGGGTGTTAGCCTTTCCCCTCCTCCAATTTTATGGCCGACAAATTTAGTGTTTGTTCTCTGGTGTTCTTTAATCCCAAATGATCTCTTTCTTATAACAAGCAAATTGTTGGAAGATTCCGAGGCAACTGATCTTCCTTAGTAGCAAACTCTTAGACTACATTTTATTCCGATAGTCACGTGATATAAAGATTTTTTGGAAATAGAAAAGTTGGTTATTTTTGAAGTATGGGGAAAGACCAGGCGAGGTGCTGCTTCGCCAATATGTTGCTTCCTTGTAAGTGTGCGACGTATACCTTAAAAGCAAGTTGTAATTATTAAAATTTTGAGGGCTGGCAAAACTTTTTTTTTTCCAGGCTAGCAAAACGCCTATTTTTTCCATGGTGTTTGTGTGTTCACATATATGTATTTTATAAACCTTACAGCCCAGACGCAACAAGAGGGCATTCTAGCCAGGCCCACGTATCAGGTCGGGCCTAAAATTGCTAGTTTTTTGTTATTAGGTTAGATCGAACCTATTTAGCTCTAATCGGGCCTAGCAGGGCTTTTACAGGCCAGCTGTGCCCAACAGGGCCACGCCGGGTCAGCTAGGCCTAACAGGGCGTAAATGGACCATTAGGACGTATCAGCCTGGCAGGGCTACACATGGCCCACGCGATGTGATTAAAAAGTCAAATAATGTTAACAGAAAACTTACAAAAGCACCTACTTATAAAGACAAAAACAGATCACCCACTGACCTTCGAAATTTGAGTTGACGTGCCAAATTTGCCACGGTAATTTATTTAAATAATTATAAAACGAGCTGGGCCAGGCCAGCCTGTTTTTGAATGTGTCGGGGCAGGACGGGCTTTAAATCATGTACGTAAAGAATAGGCCGGGCCATATCTACGTAAGTTGTCGGGATGGGCCTGAAAAATTCTTCGTTTGTCCATCTCTACCACACGTCGTCACGCACGAAAATCAAATTTGGGTAATTGCGCTCGGATAAAACTGCAAATAAACATGTTTGGTGCTTCGAAGTAATAGCAGAGTTTCTACTCTTCTGGAAAATCTGCAATGCCGGACAGGGTGCTAAAAAATCGTGATTTTTATTTAAAAAAATCAAAAATCGGTTTATTTGATTTAAATCGATTTTTTTAAATATTTTTTGTAAAAAACATTTATAACCTCTTGTTATTTGCACAAAGTAATAACAAATTGTCTGCAGAGTTAGTGGTTTATATAAATATTTTAGTAACAATAGTAACGTAACGTTTGACCAAGTAAATAATATTCTTAATATGTATATTAATATTTTTTTTTAAATTATTGTCTATAAATAAATATTTTTTTTATACAGGGATTTGTGTAAAAGTAAAAATTACTTATAATGTATCTTCATAAAGTATACAGGGTGAGTCAAAAGTCTGTATCTTCATAAATATTGATTCTGTAACATATAGCGTTGGAAAAGTTGTTTATTAAAGTTCAGCGCATACTTTGTCGATATTCCAATTTTTATACATTTTCTAGTTTTTATATTTTCTTGTTTATTAAATAGCACCCTATATTTTATTCACGTTTTTGGATTCGGCAAATGTTTCTCTTTCTGGCACAGTATTGTTTTCATAGAATTAATTACATTAATAAATTTTGAATGAAGTAACTTTTAAACTAAAAAATTTCTCATAGTCATAGCAATCAAATAACGAAACATTTAAAAAATTGAACATTGACAAAGTATATGCGAAAATTTAACAAAAAACCTTGCATTAAGTTTATATTTTCAAAGAATCAGTATTTACGAAATTAGACATTATGCATTACTTTTCAGTCACGCTGTATAATTATTTAACACTTTTATTCCATTCTACTTTATTCTAAGCCTACTGCCAAATTATACACGCTAGAGTACTAATAGCAATATTTGACATGAAAACGACACCCCACTCAAAAAACAAGTGATTTAAATCAATATTTTTTTATAAAAATCGTTTGATTTAAATCAACTTGATTTAAATCTTCGCACCATGATACCGGGAAAAGTCAGGAAATTTTGTATTTGGGCCAGAGAAAGTGAGGGAATTTCGCCACTTTAGTGAACAGTCGGGGAATTTAAACACTAGCCAGTAAGATTTCAAATAATGAAGTACGTTTGAATTTGCCTCCGGATTTCTTTCCCGCTCAGCGCATCCCGCACAGTCCCCAGACTAGAAACTACCAACAAAGATGTCGAATTATTATCAACTTCACATGTCAAAAATGTCAAGAAAGCTTGTGACGTTAAATCCACTTTATGTAAAATTCCTTTTTTCGCAAGCGTAGCTTCGCTTTTAGAAGTATTTTTAAGAATATTCTAAACTAGAAAATCTTTAGCGCCAGTTCTCTGTATCAATATTGAACACACTGTGTTGTCGCTGTTGCAAATGACATCCCAAACAAATGCTCGAATATTAATTTTGGCTGAAATATAAGTTTTTAGTTGTAAAACACGCAGGTGTAGGATTTGCCACAAGAAAATATTTGAATGAATGTGGTGGATCTGAAAAAGACAAACTTATGTTCCTGAAAGAAATACAAACCTTTGTCATTATACTACTGTCAAGAAAATTTTTGAGCGAAGTCTATTGAAGCATAAAATTAAAGCGTTGTCATGTTTTAATCCTATTTTAATATGTTCAAACGCATGTCAGGTTACAAACAAGATGCAAAACATTATTAGAAATTTTTTTAAAATGAATAAGGTTTCAATACAGTAACATCATTAAAGTAATTTAAAGATAAGAGATTGAATACTTTCATACAGAAACATTGTTCTAAAGAAAATGTACCAGAACTTTTGGGAACTTAAAAATTATTTTTATCTTATCACCTGGTGTGGAAATGCATTTGTAGGCGGATTTTCCACAAAGAAAAATGTACCTACATATTGAAAAGAAATTATGATTTCTTGTGTGCATTCTAGCGGTAGTTATATGGCAGCTTTGTATAGTACCTCCGGAGAACAACGAAAAATGGGCTAAACAGGCCGCTGGTACTTTCTCATACTTTTTACATTTTATGTATTCTGTCGCGGGTAAATGAGACTGAAGAATATTGTTTAACAAAATTTATTAAAAAAAAAAGGAAAAGATTTAAAAAAAGAACTGCGCCTCAGCGGGAATTTGAACTTGCGATAGCCTTTGCAATAAGTGCCGTACCAGCACTACCCAACACTGACCGCTGACAGCAAACGCTAAAATATTAAACGTAAAAATAGAGACCGGCGACAATCGCGCGGAAGCAAGCTATAATTAGAAAAAAGTCTTCGGATATTGGACCAAAAATCGCTATAAATCTGTTATTTGAAGAGTAATCAAAAATATGCAATGAAGTGCAAATATGATTTTTATTTTTCTACTAGAGCTAACTGATAGGCATAGCTAAAATCGCGTAACTTCCGGAAACGCGTTGTTGATATTAAAGAGAATCGTTTTTTTTTCTTAATTATTAAAACATTTGAAAATTTTGTTAATTCTAATATACTACTTCAAACAGGCTATTGAACTGTTTAAAGTTTATAACGATTAGCGTTTTCGGTTTCTAAAAAATAATTAATGAATTTCAAATTTTTCAAAAATTTCTGTAGGGCGTCGGAATAAATTTGGGAGATTAGTAAAAAACATATTTGTAGTTCGATGCAAGCTCTATCGGCAGAAAGTAAAAATAAATGGGGTGGGCAGTTATTACGCAATAATTTTTTGAAAATGTCCAAAATTGTGAGCAGCGGAATTTTTACAATTATTTCGAAAAATATTTTTACATCACTTGATTATATTTATATAGAGGGGCTATTTAAGTGCTATTAAATAATATGACAATTTGTATTGCTTGGATGTTTTGTTTGTGAGTAATCGGGCATTAAAGCAAAAATTTTCAACAATTCATAGTGGCCTTAGTTTTAAAGATACAGCATTTGAGGAAAAAATTCTTACAAGAAAATCGAGACCAAAAAAATGTCTAATTTTCGTTGCATGATACGGTTAAACACCTTGTACAGAACTACCTGCAACTAAAAAACTTTTTCATACCAAATTTGATCAAAATCGGTAAATGGGTTACGGAGAGATATCGGAACGAACGCACGCACCCATCCACCTACAGACAGATATTTTTAAAACACTTTTTTGAGTTCCTTGGACCCCAAAACGCGTATTTTCGTTAAAATCTGAAATTCGAAAATTTTCATGATACTTATCGTAACTTTCCTTACTTCCTCACGCATTGGAATGTAAAAACTAAAAATGATGAGACAAGAAAATTAATTAATAATGAAATTAAAATGGCGGAGACGAAGAGACAAATATTAGAGAATAAAGCTAAATTCAGAGTATAGAAATAAATTCTAATATCGAAAATTTATGGAAACTGACAGAAGTTGGAAGTAAAATCGAAAGAAGTCAGTTTTAAATATTATTATGTTTCATATTTGTTGTTTGATTTATAGTTCATAAAATTAGCAATTGGTAAGTGGCTTTTTGGTTTTGTTTGTCATAAATGGGGGTGGTGGAGAGGGGATGCTTCACCTAAACCTAGTATGCGCTCGAAAAGGATCTCCGGAGTCGTATTCCACGAATAGTATGTAACTAATCTGCGCAAGCGCGATATCCCTACCACTTCTATTTATCGAATTCTACTAGTTTTGCGTTACTAAACCGGTATGTTGTTTAAGACAAATAAAACAACCTAAGGTAGAAATTGAAAAGTGACAGTTTTGTCTTAAAATGGTGCATTGTAATCACCTGCTACGAGTTTTTCGCAGTTTTTCTTTTAAGCAGCAGCCGGTCTATCTTATTTGGTGGTGTATTGGGTGTTTGAGAGGGGTTTGTTATTTTGTTATTGTGACGTTATTTGCATTTAACTTATTGCTGCTAAAATATCACAGGAAAAAGGAAAATTTAACAACATGTAGAAATCCTAGAAATTCGTAAATATTTCAATGAGAAAATTGATAATTTCTAGAAGTTAACTTTTCTCTGAAATATATCTCATTCGCTTTCTATGGAAATCAAAAACGGATTCCTGAAACATCTCCCACTTTCACGTCAAAATATTTCCAGGAATTACGAACCGCAATCAACAACAGTTCCTGCAGATTTTCCTCATAAATACCTTAAGTTTGTTCAACTTTCATTAATAAGGAAAACTTGTAAAAGAACAAAGCCCGAGGCGCCAAGTTCCTCCTTTGTTATCATTTTAATAATATTTTTTAAAAATGCCCTTTGTTTGTAGCTTCTAGTTTTTAAATAAATTGGTAATGGCAGGGTAGGAAAATAAAAATTTAACCAATACTAGGTAACTTCGTTTTTGCAGTTTTTCAATATCCGTTGCGATTTTAAATACCAAGGCATGGTTTTTATTTTATGCCAAAATTATAAATTAAAACTTGAATTTGAGCGCACACGGTCGGAACTAATTTAAAGAAAAAATAAATAGAAAAAAATTGCGCAAGTCGTCGGTCGCATCTAGTTAATTATTTCCACCTACAAATGAAGCGAAACAATTATTTGCTTCCTCATAAAGTGACAACGAATAATCACCCCTAATTTAGTATGACGCTCTTCCGGAAAACGAACCAATTAGATTTCATTATTGCTTCAATTATTTTTTTAGAGAGTCTTGACAATGACTTAGTATTGATGTCCGTGCCGTTTCTGGTTCCGGGTTCGATCGCTCTATTCATTACTCTTACGTTAGAGTTAAAATTATTTAAATTAATTAATAATTAAGGGAGGTCAGAAGTTATCAAAAAGCGCAGGGTTGGGTCAGAATTTCATTAAAATTTTGCGTGCCATAATCCGTGATGAAATAAATCGATGAATTTGACGCTTCAAATAAACAAATTAAGTACAATAAGTAATTCAGCGTGCCGCAAAGCGTTATCGCGTTGTAGGTATATTACGTTGCTACCAATTACCCAGCAGCTTTGCAAATCTAAATTTCAAATTAATAATAATATCAAAGAGTCGGTGCTCGTGACATCCTCCTCAAGGTTACTTACTGCTAATGAATTCTACACCTAGTGCTAACTAATTGCCGCTATAAAGTGCAAATTTAATCTCTTAATGCATAGATAAAATTGTGCATTTGCTAGGTTAGGTAATAATGATTTATTATGTTTGCATAACGAAACAGAAACACGTGATGATAATAAAAATGCTTTGACGTTTCCAGATTTTCACATAGTAATGGTACAAAAATAAGATAATTGTTAAGCCCCGTATTCGAGTTCAAAATAGACAAATCATACTACCATTTCGACTGTGTTTCGACCCTTTTGATCCTGAAAATGATCGCTGTAATTTCCTAGGCTAATAGGATCGGTAAAAAAAATTAAACTACCTTTTCGACTTCCACGTTTCGAACCTTTTGACTCTGAATAATATGGCTATAAATTATTTCCTTAAGACGGTCAGTTCTTTTGTTTTCATGAGTTAGATCGAAACAGAACTATTATTTCAAATTCTATATTTTTACCCTGTTAATCCCGAGGATGATGGCTATAAATTTGCTCGACAGCATCGGTTCTATTATTTCTTTTCATGCGTGCTATGATCGTGATAAAAATAGACAACTGAAAAACTACCGTTTCGACCTTTTTGACCTTGAATAAAATGATTTTCCTTGTTTCTTGTCCAATAGAGTAGGTTGTTTACTTTTCTATACTTTCAGTATAGCGAAGTATTGATTTCATGTAAAATTTCAAAGTTGAGAATTTAACGGAAATAGTCGGGGGGGGGGGACGTCCATGGACCCCAAAAAAGTAATTTTTAAAAAATGTCTGTCTATGGGTGTGTGAGTGGGTGGGTGGGTCCGTTACGCTCCATATCTCCGGAACGGCTGGACCGATTTTGATGTGCTTTGGAATGAGGGGGTATATCAAAAATTCACCGACAAAATAAGCTTTTAAAAAAAACGAAACCGGAAGCGGAAGTTAGACATGTTTTTTGGTAGCATTTTTTTCAGAAACTGAATTTTGGAAATTTTAATAGTGGAGATTAAAGAAGGCCTTAGGACAAATCAAACGATTTTTTACCGAACTCTCTAGCTTTAAAATGGCGGCCGCTACGAATTTTTGAACATTTCGACTTTAACGCCCATTTACTCAAAAACCAGTTATCTGATTGGAATCAACTACATCTTGTTTGGTAGCCCTTCAACGGTACTATACCATGAAATATAATTAATTTTGAAAATATAAAAACGATCGCAATGACATCACTCCAAAATTTTGGAATTTTTCAAAAAAATATTTCTCAAAAACTGCCCACATGTTTTTGTTTAAACTTTTCAAGCTGATAGAGCTGGTAATCTTCTACAATTTGTTTTTTTGCGCATTGCTATAATTTCACTGTGACGCCCTCTATGAATTTTTGAAAATTGAAAATTAGTACCCTTTTATTTATTTAACGGGGGGCAATAAAATATTTCTGTTAATGTGAAATAGCTCACCATCGATAGCAAAATCCGAATATAATAATATTTTTTTGATACTTTAATATTTAGGGGGGCTACTGTTCCCTCTCCCCCTAAAATTTTCGCTACAAAATTAAAAAATTGATTTCTTCTTTTGTTTGCTTTAGGAGAATCTTTTTTTGCCCCTTAATAATCTTTTTGTCCTTCTTTTTTCACATACTTTCTACAGCAGTTGTATTCTTGTACTAGTCGTTTAATGTTCAGTGTAGGCTAACTTTTTTATTTTAATAGATAGACTCGCAAACCCAAGAGCAAAGTTGTAGGGCAAATTCTTATCGATTGTATTTAGGAAAAAAACTTGAGTTTCCAATTTTAATATGGCGGCCACGGTAAAAAATAACTTTTTTTTAAATGGAAACGTGGCATTTTGGCTTTAAAATCAGAAAGGTTTTGAAATTCTAAATACAAATTAATAAGAGTAATTTCTTGCTAAAAATAATACTTCTCGAGTTATTAATATATTTTCAAATATCAATTTCCGCCCTTCCGTTGATTCAGTACGAATATTTTACCCAACCTTATGCATGCAGCGCAGCGGTCGGTCTTTCTTCAACCGCTTCAAGATGTTACAACTTATAAGAACCATTTACTTTAACTAGTCGTGTCTAGACAGGTGTATATCGAAAGTGTTGGAAAATATACAACAATGTATTTAAATGTATAGGAAAGTCCAGGCGAAGTGTTTCGCTCATTTTTTGTTATTTTTGTTATGACAAACTTAGTGAGAATTAAAATTGCGTGAGAATTAAAATTGCGTGAGAATTAAAATTGCCTACGCTTACTTATTAGTGACTGAGAACAATTAATGATCTAGGCGGTTAATTAAGAAAAGTATGTCATATTGTCGCCAGGCACATACAAAAAGCTGTATTATACTATTACCGATAAAATCGTATTTGGATGTCATCATAAATTCATAATCATTTCCTTTTATACTGTTCGGTGTTGCTAATATACCTGAGTTTATTGACGCTGATGGCCCTCACATTCCTACACTCCTTATTCCCACTTTTGATGCGATATTTAATAATAATAATAATAATAATAGTAACAACAATGAAGTAGTTATACAACAGATGCACAGTCGGCAATTTTTGGTACTGCCCACGTAATCAGAAAATTACTAAATCCTAGGAGCGAGTAGTGAACAGACCCGCCGCATCAACAACTAAATAAAAAAGGGCTATCGGGCATCCGCCACGGGACCTTCCTTGAATTTATTGGAATTTTTGAAAAAATGTTCTATTTCGAAAACTTTTAGAAATTGTTTACGTTACTAACGACCAATTTCATATTATTTAATACCAATGTTTTTTAAAAAGTTAAAAAATTTTGCTTTGGAACAATTTTTTGATAATCTTGATTAAAAATTTTAGGGTGCCATAGTGGCTGAGGGTTATGCCACTTGGCTGCTACGCAGAAGGTCTCGAGTTCAAGTCCGAGACTGGATGCCGGGCGGGCGGCCTACCCAGTCGTTTTTTAAAAATTGAGAACCAAACCTCTTGAGGGGTAGGGGAAGTAGGGCAGCCGTCTAAGGGTCACTGCTTACCCCCCCCCCCCTTCCTGTACTTTATAAAGAGTGGGAAACGGCTAGATATCGGAAGCGATGATCGATGGCTCTGACCCACTGCATTGCAAACCTTAATCGAGTGTAGTGACTCCGATATTGCTTACTGTTACTAAAAAAATTTGGAATTTTTGAAAATTTCCTTAATTGGAATATTTTTTGAAATATTGAATTTATTAAAATTTAACAAGATATTTAAAAATTTTAAAATTTTTGTCAATTGAAAGTTTTTAAACTTTTGTAAATTTGAAAAAAATTTCCAAACTCGAGTTTTCAGATATCCTGAAAACTTTTAAATTTTGAAACATTCTGAAAGTTTTTTTAAATTTTGAAAAATATTTCGAAAATTTTAAAATTTTGATTTCTAGTATTTTCTAATTACAAACAATATTTATTCTGTAAATTTAAAATCGATTTTATAATTTGGCGATAGCCTTTTTTGGCAATTATCCAATATTAAACTGTTGAGGTAAACGGTCAAGAAGAAACCTTTCTGAGGTATTTTCTCAATGGAAAGTTATTTAACACGTTCATACCGATTTTGATGCTGAAATTTAGTATATTTTTGATTTATCGAAAAATCGTTGGAGAGGGATCGACGACATGCGTAGAATGCAAATTTAAGGTTATTTTCCGAGCGCGTCTATAGTGAAATAGAGCGTGACGCGCAGTACTCCCCCCTCCTTTTTTTGCTATCAACCTTATTTGTTGAGGCAACATCCAAGTGGAATTACCAATCTTTTGAGCGTAATTTGGGTTTTCTGCGTTAAGGCGTCTGGACTGGAAAGTGTATACGGACACACACAAACACCACTACAGCACCTTATCGGTATCCCAAGGCTCTAAAATGTACTCATCAGTCAAAATGTTTGTTGTGAATGTGCCTTTCTTTTACGCACAACTCGTATATCGGCGATGAAGCCAAAAGCGGAAGAACTTCGACGAAAGTTGACATAAATCCACAATCTTTTAGAGGTTGAATACATAACCTTCCTGCAGGTAAACCTGAAAGTAAAAAGATGCCGTGCATCGAAGGATAATAATAATATAACAATATAAATCTGTGGGGAAGATTCAGTGTTCTATTTCAATTAAATTACCATACACCTCGCTAAGAGATATGGACTCTCCAAGGATAAATAATAATATGAATAAGAAAAGATTTGGTTTCAATTATGGCTAGAATAGACCACTACATGTTTCGTTCTTGTTTGAACTCATCAGGTGGACATAATTCTAACCATAATTGAGACCAAAAGCAAACAGGCATATATACGCCAGAAAGTATAAAACTAACGGGGAATTAAACTAATAACGCCCTCTATTATGTGCGGCGAGAAAAAGTTGCAAAGCAACAAACCGGCAAAGTTGCGATCGGAACCTGCTAAGCAGGTATCTGCGATCGCACCGGCCTCTAAGCACAAAACACAGAAACGCCCGTGTGGCAAGAAATAAGAAAAGATTTGGTTTCAATTATGGCTAGAATAGACCACTACATGTTTCGTTCTTGTTTGAACTCATCAGGTGGACATAATTCTAACCATAATTGAGACCAAAAGCAAACAGGCATATATACGCCAGAAAGTATAAAACTAACGGGGAATTAAACTAATAACGCCCTCTATTATGTGCGGCGAGAAAAAGTTGCAAAGCAACAAACCGGCAAAGTTGCGATCGGAACCTGCTAAGCAGGTATCTGCGATCGCACCGGCCTCTAAGCACAAAACACAGAAACGCCCGTGTGGCAAGAAATAAGAAAAGATTTGGTTTCAATTATGGCTAGAATAGACCAGTACATGTTTCGTTCTTGTTTGAACTCATCAGGTGGACATAATTCTAACCATAATTGAGACCAAAAGCAAACAGGCATATATACGCCAGAAAGTATAAAACTAACGGGGAATTAAACTAATAACGCCCTCTATTATGTGCGGCGAGAAAAAGTTGCAAAGCAACAAACCGGCAAAGTTGCGATCGGAACCTGCTAAGCAGGTATCTGCGATCGCACCGGCCTCTAAGCACAAAACACAGAAACGCCCGTGTGGCAAGAAATAAGAAAAGATTTGGTTTCAATTATGGCTAGAATAGACCACTACATGTTTCGTTCTTGTTTGAACTCATCAGGTGGACATAATTCTAACCATAATTGAGACCAAAAGCAAACAGGCATATATACGCCAGAAAGTATAAAACTAACGGGGAATTAAACTAATAACGCCCTCTATTATGTGCGGCGAGAAAAAGTTGCAAAGCAACAAACCGGCAAAGTTGCGATCGGAACCTGCTAAGCAGGTATCTGCGATCGCACCGGCCTCTAAGCACAAAACACAGAAACGCCCGTGTGGCAAGAAATAAGAAAAGATTTGGTTTCTCGCCGCACATAATAGAGGGCGTTATTAGTTTAATTCCCCGTTAGTTTTATACTTTCTGGCGTATATATGCCTGTTTGCTTTTGGTCTCAATTATGGTTAGAATTATGTCCACCTGATGAGTTCAAACAAGAACGAAACATGTACTGGTCTATTCTAGCCATAATTGAAACCAAATCTTTTCTTATTTCTTGCCACACGGGCGTTTCTGTGTTTTGTGCTTAGAGGCCGGTGCGATCGCAGATACCTGCTTAGCAGGTTCCGATCGCAACGTTGCCGGTTTGTTGCTTTGCAACTTTTTCTCGCCGCACATAATAGAGGGCGTTATTAGTTTAATTCCCCGTTAATAATATGAATGTTTTTATTAAAAATCAGTTCAGTTTGGTGCTATTAGAAAGCACCATCTTCTCTACCACGTAACCCTTAATGTATTCAAAAACATCCACATTAATAAAGAATACAGTTAAATAATATTATGTAAAATAAACACCGACTAGTGTTACCCCGACGAAATTCGACGGCAGACACAGCGTTGACCGACCGGGCGAAATGCTAAGTCGCGTGATACATTAGTTCCAATAATGAGACGCGGCGTTGGTGTAGATGTCGCCTCAAGTGAAGCGCGTCTAGCAGCTTTCATATATATTATAAATTAAAATAATTAAAAAAATGGTCCAAATTGGTGAAGCGGTAGCCGCTGGAGGAACCGGAGAAAAAAACCTTTGAGCTTTTATATATGTATGGATGGATAGGTATATCAACACAACTATTGTATGTGAATGTGGGGAGAAAGGTTGTTACTTTATCTGACCAGTGTTCATAAGAACACCATCTCAACGACGAATGGCGCTAGGGCACTGTACCGACCGCCCAACTCGCGGAAATATATCTCGTCTACCTTTGACTGGTTAGAAATTTTACTGAATGTTTTCCCATAGAATAAAACTATTTTCCATCCAATTATCAGCATAATGAACAGGTTTTTTTGTGTTAATATCTCAATATTTACAACGTCCTTGCAAGTTCGGTTGTTGACGTCGTAGGATTGTTGTTTCCGCGTATAAATTTCCTTGTGGCCGATCTTTAATTCCACTTCCTCGTGTTATCCTTATGTTTTATGGCACCATGAAAATGTAAATAAAAGTCCCGCTATTAAAAAGAAAGTTTAATCTACGTGCAGTATAAAATTGCAGCACGCACTGACGTCAACAGTCGAATATCGAAATTGTAATCGAATTGTAACAGCGTGGGCGCCTTTACAGACTTTTAATATTTAATAAATCGAACACGAAACGTTCACGCTGTGTATTTGTCGATAAATTAAAAGGCCGAATGAAACTTTTGAAGTGCTTAGTATAAAATACACCCACTTTCTCCAATTACTAGTGTAACTTGATTCGCGCCCACTTTCACCATTCGGATGTAAAATAAATGAGATATGTCTTTTGCAAATAGCTGCATTTTTTTGTAATAACTGCGAAACGATTTTCTCACAAGAAAAATTAATTGAGGTCTTCAATCTTTGCTCTAAATAAAAATCAATTGATTTTTTTAACTATACCACAAAACGGACGTATTGTTTATAGCGCAACGAATACGACCAAAATGGACAACGAACTCCCATCTACGCATTCGATTGTTCATTCGATCGATGTTTCACGGAAGCGTCGACAGAACATATATCTATGGAAATTTTTTGGGTTCGTAGGACAAAGCCTCTTGTGTATAATAGTGGGCCGTGATACACACAGCTTCTGGCAATGATAATTCATTGAGATAGATGATTGGCGTCTGACGTCATGTCGAGAATTAAGCGAAACGCAGGTGTTCTACAAGAACAATAGCCTTCTGCACGAGTATTGCCCAATGTTGGCGCTGAGAAGTGAAGTTTTACCTACATCAACGCGTGAGGCAGTAAATTAGGGAAAATTAAGAGAAAGGTTTCCTCTGGAGTGTTACAAGTTAGGTTGATAGTGGTTTTGGGAATGCTGCATGAGCTGTAATGGGATTAAGGGGACGTATTTTGGATGGATGCTGTCTTTTGTTTCACTAAAAAAGGTTAACGCAAGTAAAGGGTTAATAGTCGAATACACGATAAGTTCATTTTTAGTTTACATTTAATTTTTGAAAAATTTATTGTATCAGCAATATTAGTCGAAAGTGACTGCAAAAAAAGTTGATACTTTTCCCTGCTTCTCAGTTTTACTTAAACTAGGCTAATGAATTAACTGGGAAATATAACACCTCTAGCATTACTCTCAATTTTACATTTTGTCTTGCCCGCCTTCTTTATTTTATAATAATACTCCCGCCTCTCTTCTTGACCAAGTCAAGTCCCCCGCCTCTCCCTGAAGGTATGTAAATGCAATATATCGCCACTTCCAGCACCACCACCATCACTTTTTCTTCCAACCAATTTATGGAAGTTCCGCCCAGAATCTTTATCGTTTTAGATCTACTCCCACTTACTTCTGTTTCATTCTAACTCCGCTCATTTGAAGTAAGTATAAGATAGTTCCCTCGCAAATTTATTATTTACTGATTTGTGTTGCTTTGTCTAATTCAAAATTTATCTATTTCAATCTTGCGCCCAAATTGTGGAGTTAAGATTGTTAAAAATAGAGCACTATTAACTATTTCAAGTATTTTTATATTTTTTTGGTGGTTTTAGTCAGCTAAGCTCGCTCTTAGCTTTACCATTTAATTAACACTCCCACGTATCTTCATGGCCAGCTGAAGTTCCGCTCATTAGACGTAAATGCATTGCATCACTTCTAGCTTCTCCACTATTGCTTCCTCTTCCTACCGAGTTAGTTAAGCTCCACATTTAAGATCTTTGTTGTTTTACGAATACTCCCATCTCTTTTCGCAACGGCTTCCGTAAATGTAATTCAGTTCCCCCTCCCGTTTAGTTCTTCCACCACTAACAATTTCCAAGTTTACAAAATATCTTGTTTCTCTTAAAATTTTGTTTACTGGCATTAGTATCAAGTAAAGAGCGAATTATTTTTGTAAGTTCCTGGAAGAAAAAATGTAAACCTCTTTCCCGCTTCCGGATTCTTCTGTCCACATTAAGTATGTCCCGTTCCTGAATTACTTAGCTGAGTACTTCGAGCACCGCATCTCTATATTGTTTTTGTCATAGTCAGCTAAGCTCCGCCCATTAGCTCCGTTATTTCATATACAGGGTCCGCCACCTAAAACTCCCCAGGCCCATAACTGTTTTATTTAAAGAGATGTATTATGACGGGCGGTACATCAAATTGTAGGTAATTTGAAACTTCCAAAATAACCAATGAATATCGAAAATTAATTAACAGTCAAAAAATTGTTTTTCGTCTGAACCCGTTTTATGAGAATATTTTTTTCCCCTGCACACTTAGGAGGATTTTGTTAAAATCGTTCAATCTCGAATTTTATTACTTTCAATTTAATGTACAGAGTGGCTAGGAAAACCCCGGCCACTTTTCTTGCGGGGGTTAAGAGAAGGCGCTTTAGTAAAGAAAAATTAAATTAAAATACTGGCAACAACGCAGTATCCAAGACGCTTCAGTTATTAAATACGTCCCATATTAAATATAGGGCGTATTTAATAACTAAAGCGTCTTCGAATGTGCGTTGTTGCTAGTATTTTAATTTAATTTTTCTTTACTAAAGCGCCTTCTCTTAACCCCCGCAAGAAAAGTGGCCGGGGTTTTCCTACCACTTTGTATATTACTGATATGATCGATTACATTATTTTCTTCTTTATACAGGATGTTCCGAAATTCTTGTCTTCTAACAAAGAAGCATATTATACCTTTGAAAATAACGAAAAAAGGTTCCTATAAGTAAAGTATGCTTCCGAAAATGCTTCCCTGAAGAGCTACATGCGGTTGAAGGTTACCTGTAAGATGCAGCTCTTCTTGAATAACTGTTGATGGCTTTGAGCTCGGTACTTCAAATTTGATATAGAGTCGTCTTTAATAGGTTCCTACATGCTTTGTAATTTTTATCATTATCAGTTTTGTGGAACTGGTTATTCCAAGTTCACGTTCCGTTTAAAACTTTTTTGAATAGTCTCGTGACCTTGAAATAACGAGTTGCACGCAAGCAGTTATGATCAAATTTAAACGGTATGTAGCAACTTATTAAGGATGCCTACATTTCAAATTCGAAGTACTTAGATCCAAGCGATCAGCAGTTACTCAAGAAAACCTGCATTTTACATGTAACTCTCAACCACCTCTTCAGGGAAGCAGGTTTGTCGGACCTTTTCGTCTTATTTTTAATTTTACAATATGCCTCTTTGTTGGGGGACAAGAATTTCGGAACACCCTGTATAAAGAAAAAATATTTAATCGATCATTATACATCAAATTGAAGGTCATAACATTTTATATTTAATGATGTTAACAAAATCTTAGTAAGTGTGGAGGGGAAATTATATATTCTAACGAAACAGATTCAGATGAATCACAACTTTTTGACTCGATTGTTTTTTGATTTGCAGTGGCTATTTGGGAAGAGTTTTAAATTACCTTCACTTTGATGCTTTACCGTCATGATACCTCTCTCTAAATAAAAAAGTTATGTGTTTGGGGAGTTTTAGGTGGCGTAGCTGAATATAATACCTCCACATTTCTTCACTCCCAGCTTAACAAAACCGCCCCTTTTAAGGAACTACCCCCACCATTGCATTCCCTTGCAACAAATTTAGGGAAGCTCCGCCTACAATGTTTATTGTTTTACTAACGCTCCCATCTCTCGTTGCGTTGTCTTCTACCTCCGCTTCTTTGAAGTAAGTGTAATATAGTTTTTCATTTACTAACTTATGCTTTAGTTCTTCTGCCGCCACTAAGATTATCTAATTTCTCAAATTTTTTTTATAGAGCGTATTTTCTCGATTTTTGCTTTAAAATTATTGGCTGGAAAGGAATTATAAACTTGAGCGAAGAACTTTGCTATGCTTTATATTTAGATATTATTTTACACTGTATTTGCAAAAGTTTTTGTAACGTTATACTATTTAACGACTCTTCAGGTCGCTCCACTTACTGTGACTTGTATCCCTGCTATACGAACACGCTGTCTCTCTGGAGTATTAGCCCCGCTGGCCCGGCATGCCTTTACAACTGGTCCCACCCACCCACAGACATTTTTTAAAAGACACTTTTTGCATCCTGGGGGTGCAAAACATGTATTTCCGTCAAAATCTCGATTTCCCTATACTGCAGGTATAGCAAAGTGAAAATGGCATTTATTCGATATATATCGAAGAAACGAACAATATGGGTACGTAATTGTTAAGCTAATAGTAACCTATGAATTGGTAGATTTGGAGATTTAAATCCGCGCATGCGCTGCAGCATCTATTTACTTACCCATTGGGGTGTTTTTCCTGCCTAATAATTATAAATGCATACACACCCTGTAAAGTTCGAAAAACCTAAATAAACATTACGTGACTGTTTGAAAAAACACCTTTGTCCCAAAATTATTTCACATTGTAGTAATACATATTTAATTCTTTGTTGCTAGTGACCGAAATATCAACAATAGGTACGTATGGGGATTAGTAATATCATTATACATACACGAGCACATACTTTGGAACTTGAGGCAAATCACAAATCGTATAATAAAACATTAGCGTCTTTGTAAATTCCACCACAACGCCATAATTCCTATCCTTGTTCGACTCGCGCCATTTCCGTTTAAATTTTAAATGAGAAACGAGGACGTTAGCTCATTATTCCAAGGAATTTGCATACAATGGTTTTGTTCAACAAAAAGAAAAGCAACCGTGCGCCTCTGGCCACTGAAACAGAAAGAGACGGCCAGTTCAAAGCTTCACAAATTCCACTTCTCTTTGATATTCTGCGTTTTGGTGTCTGTTTTATGTTTACGTTTACCTCATTCGTTAAATTGTTAACGCAGTGCGAAGTTAGCGCTGGAGGCGAACGTTTCGCCCTCCATTCGCGCGTTTTCGGGGCTTTATTTTTTTCTTAAGTGGTATTGAGGTGTCCGCTATTTTAAATACGTGAAATCATTGGTTGGTTGGTGACTTCAAGCTGTGATTCATGATTTTTGTAATTTTTTTTAAATAGTTTTTTTAACAAAGGAGGTACTTTTGAATGTGTAAGTTAATTTTTTGGATATTTTTAGATTGAAGTGATAAAATTATAACGTGATTCGGATTAACTTAATTATATTACTTAATTTTAGAATATATTGTACACGGTTGCAGTGCCTGATGGATAAAATGTGATGATAATAGTGCCATAAATTAAAATAATTCCTACAGACTAATTACACTTAAAGCTTAATATAATTAAAATACTTTCAGATGACTTGTCTGAAATAATTAATTTATTGTTGTTGATTTTACACCTCATACATGCTCACGTATCTGGTTTAAGTCAAAGTAGAAAAAATAATAAATAAACAAAATTATAATGCAGTAACTGTGGAGGCTTAACCAGTTCTCCTTCATGTTTTTTTTTAAATTCAGTTTTATATATAATGCAGATCGCGTGGCTTGTTTCGTAATTATTATCCATAAAAGAACTCGAGTTTCTTGGCTTTTTCCTAAATTTATTCTGAACTATGTTTTAATTTAATGAATTCGGAAGTCATTCGTAATGGAAATATTAGGAGCATTTAAGTAATCTTTAACTTTTTTTTTATGATTTCTACTAATGCTTAAACGAGTTCCTTATTTTAAGAAGTAAAAGAGATTTGAATTGGAAATCTTGCCAAATACTGTTATTCTGAAAATCTAATTTAATCATCAAAATGTCTCATTATTAAACGTAGAAAAGCTTTTTAACTTTGTTTTTCTAAATGTCAATAAACATTAAAGTTCGTTGATTTTTAAACCGATCTACCTTGGGGTGTATTGCACCCCACCTCAATACTGTCGTAATTTTTTTGGTTATAAGTAAAATCTTAATATTCTTTCGTAGCCTTTTTAAAATTGTTAAAAGGTAGAAGCAAATGTGTTTTGTGAAAAACTTATCATTTTGGTTTTAACCAGTAAACTATCTACTTGCATAAAAAGTTTTTCAAGAATCAATCATGACATGAATGATATAGTTTACGAAGAAAGTTGGGGTACACTACACCCCATACTCATGTAAGATTTTTGTATGTTTGCTTTCTGTTCTATAACAATTGGACCATGTTACATCAAAAAATATTACAAAATAAGACAATTTTCTTAAATTTACTTCAAATTTAATATCAAACCATTCTTTTCATTGCATTCTTTTTTATGTGTGTGAAATTGCATGTTGATTGAGCAATAAACAGTTTGAGATCATTGCAAAATTTTCCACTACATTTTACATCTGTATTTTATTGCTTTACGACAAAAATCCGCCATTATCAATAACCTTTGGCATCTAACCACCTCAAGTGACCCAGATATCAATAGCAATAATGATAGCAATTTTTTTAATTAAATTTACCTACCCAATAATATAAATCCCACCCACACAAGTCAACAGATAGACAGTGAGTGTATTTTGGCATTAACATACATTTTCACTTTCCACACGAACACGTTCGTAGTAAATACCGCTTCGAAGACGAAAAGTAACTCGAAATAAAACTCGATTAGCCTTTGAAAGGTTAAGGTTATTATTATTGTCAGCTTTGACGTATATCGTAATATCATTGTGCGTTGTGAAACACCCCAGAGATCGAATAATCAGTCAAGTTTTCTTTTCTAAAACTTCTCTTTTGTAAAAATAGCGATTTTAATTGTAGTACTGTTTCGGTGTATGACGCAAATTGTACCATTAAATTGATGATCGGCAAGCTAAAATAAATTGATGTAATATTCGCTTCTTAAATTATATAATAAGTAATATTACTTTTAATATTATCCACTGACGTGTTGATCTATTTATTAAGACAAAAAAATGGTGTGTATTGCTCAGACACAGGGTGTCCCTCATCACACTGCATCCGTGTACATTTGAACTAATTTTCATTATCTTTGATTAATCAAAAGACATTCGAACCTGAATTAGTTCAATCAACAAGTGTCACGTCATAGCATCGTATGACGTCACAACCAATAATATATCGCCACGTCACATCTTGTCATGACGTGGCATAATATCATTGGCCGAATCGCATTCAAACTACTATCTTTTATTTCTAACCCGCAGCGCCGATACCGTTAGTGTTCTGTACCTATAAGCAAAGTATGCCAATTTACTTCAACTGGGAATTAATACAATGGGACTATGTGCTAACATCCAAAGACTTTGGAGCCAAAATTTAGTGTAATTGAAGCATGTATGAAGTGTCTTGTGTCGGTGGTAGTAAAGTAGACGCGGCCGCAGCCATAAAAAACAATTGCCCATCGGCGAGGCCGCCGGCGTCCGTTCGACACCAGATGATGCGCTTTTTACGGAGATCCAAGTCGATGGTGAGACCGCCTTCCTCGGACAACAGACAGCACAGCAACAACCACCACAGCCGCCACACGGA
This sequence comes from Ctenicera cuprea, assembly GCA_958336395.1. Classification (NCBI taxonomy): domain Eukaryota; kingdom Metazoa; phylum Arthropoda; class Insecta; order Coleoptera; family Elateridae; genus Ctenicera; species Ctenicera cuprea. The sequence continues at coordinate 27,983,105 of OY284495.1, read as the reverse complement.
CTCGCACAAAGTGCAGGTGGCCAGGAATGGCGTGGTCGTGGCCATAGTTGACGGCTTGCCGTTTGTCGTGGGCGCCAAAAACAAGAAGGTACCTGTTATTCATGCCTTTCTGGTCGTATACGTGACTAATTCTGTTTTGAATTGGAAATTCAAGCTTTGTTAAAGTAACTTGAAATTCATAATAAACTTCAATTTAAGTAGCCCCTAAAAAGGTGTTTAATTGTTGAGATTTGTTTTTGATTGCGTTTAAATGATACACGCTTGACCATTTGCTTTTAGTGCCAACGAATCGGTCATATTAATTTTCCATGTTGTTGGTCAAGGGTTGGAGGTAGAGATGAAGTGAAGACGACAATCAAATGCTAATTATATATTTAACAGTACGCAATATCATTCTAAAAGTACATATTATGCATTTTCTGTCGTATATACGGTCATGCCATTAATCCCTGTAGGTTCAGCATTTATAAAGCAAGACGTGGTAATGAAAATTATGGGCATGTAATAAAAATTAATTAAAACATGGCGCAATTGGGCGTACGTACATATTGCACTGCAAGGTTGATGCATTTTTTGCCAACGATTAGGTCATGCAATTTTCCTTTGTGTTGCACCTTTACGTCTATTGTTTTTCCTCGCTTTTAAGTTCTTTATTTTACTTTCTAGACTATATTATAAAGTAAGGAAGCCAAGGACTTTTCTTAATCTATATTTCAAACTCATTTACCTAAAGCTTTACGAGAATTCAATAGAAAATCGCCTTAGCTGTTACATTTGACGCAAACAAGTTCCTGTAAAACGCTAATTCTGTCGTTGAAAGCTCTTGATGGGATTAAAAGTGCCTCCGGATTAGTAAGGCACAACGAACCGTGTATGCAATCGGCAAACTGCAAACCTTTGTAAAGTGAAACTCCCTTGGGGGATCTTAAATTTTATTACAAAAGAACGAATTCTGGATTTTTCCCTTGATTATATTTATTTAATCAAATGCCTAAAACAACAATGGAATGGCTCAAATGAAAAATAACAAAGAACGAATTATTTTATAACATTCTTGATTTTTCAGGTATTTTTGTGGAAACTCGAATATCTGCTTTCTTTCCTATCGAGTTTTATTTAAAATTTGTTTGTTTATGTACAGCTTATAAACAAATAAATCAAAATGTTTTTACGCGCTTTATTTTATCGGAAGATCCTTGTAGTTGCCATACATATTTAAAAGAAAAGAAAAAAATGTACGCACATCACCGTATTTATAGTTTTTCGTCACTTTATGAATAATTCAATCATAACAACTAATTAGTCATGCAGTTTTTCCAAAGGAATCATTCGGATTTGTTTTTTTTGTCATTTCCCTAAAAGAAATTGAATCAAAAATTTTAAAAATTTCCAAACCGTTTTTTAATTATTTAATAAATCCAGAATATGCCAATATTAATTGATGTCTGATCTAACGAAACAGATGCTATCGCTTCGTATTAAGGAGGTATGCTAATAAGCAATGATTGAGGCACCTACACACGTCGTGTTGCTAATACTAATAAGAAGTTTAGGTGGGCGTCATATAAATTTTATAAATAACTTGCTCTATTATAATCCGCCTGAAGCTTATTGAAATCTCAAATGGTTTTGCTTAAGGGTAATTTTAAACCAATTACGATCATTAATTCGTTTCCTATAAACTTTTACGATATGTAATTAGATGAATCAAGCAAGCACTTACTAAGCGTTCTTACAAAACAAAAGGGTCTCCAGTCGAATTACGTGGACTCTGATATAGATAGTAGTGACGCGTCTTTATAAATCAGAATCTCTTTTGATATCTGTTTCCTGATGGATGACCTCTTCGTCCCCGAAGGTCTGAAATGTCAGGGATTGTTGGAAACTTAACGCAATTTAGATGGCGACCCTTTCATGTCTTGTGTTGTAGGTCAAGACTCGCGCTATCAGCGAAAATTGCGATTGCTGCTGCTGCTGCTAGCTGATTTGCGTGAGGGAGGGTTTTGATTGACAGACGCGTCTCTGTGCTGTGCTAATGGGAAAAATCACGCAAGAGATACTTTTAATTTTAGTTGTATGGTTGGGAAAATTAAAATAAAAATTTGTTGCGAACGAATTTTGTGGTTGGTATGCATTAGCCTCGCCGGTCCAAAACAGTTGCTTAATAGAATTTTTGGGACGTGTGGGGCATGTTCGTCCACTCACATTCTCTTTTAAGCGGTCCTGGATTTCAATTATACTTTCAAATCTGTTCATGCTAGATTCGTGGTTAGTATCCGTTCAATTTTTAGAAACTCTTTTATTTACAATGTATACCAAACCTAACCGACTGAAAATATCGTATGATAGCTCCCTAAAATGCTCCCGTCAATTTTAGACATCATAACGGTGAAGATCGCATATTTTTGTATTACTCCAGAAATTTTGGTAAGCTTCATTCCGGTTTAATTACGGCTTAAATTTATTAATTTATGATTGAGATAACAGCAACAAAAAGTTCGGCTTATTTATAACTCTCGAAATTACATTTCCCTTCATGCGTTATTATGCGTTTAATTTTTAAAGTATGATTTAACAATGTCAAATACATGTAAAGATGACTCAGTGAAGATTAATTAAATATAATATTTTGTGCAGTTTTTCAATTTTTTTTTACAAAAAATAGTTTTTAAATATAAATGAGCTCCTGTATAATACATATAACGGATAATTAGAAGTTGTAAAAGTGTATTAAAAAAATTGGCGGTGAGCTTGATGTGAACCGCTGCACTTTCGATACCGTTGTTGTTTCGCGAGCGTGCAACGTCGGTTTCCTAACTGTGCTGTGAAGACACGCATGGGGGGAAGCGTATTTTCGGAGTTATACGCCGAACTTGTTTATTGCAATCGTAAATTATTGAATAATTGAAGCCGTAAACCGCGGAAGCTTACCAAAATTTCTAGCGAGTAATACAAAAATATGCGTTCTTCATCGTTATGACGTCCAAAATTGTAGGGGGCATTTTAGGGAGATATACTACTTACTACTCACTATATTTTTTATTCTTGCTGGTCTCCGCTCCGTTCATTGGATCTGTTATTTCATAATACTCCCACCTCTTTTCATGTCCAACTTAAGCTCCGCTTTTTGGAAGCGAATGCCCGCAACATTTCTCACTCCTGCACCCTTGCAATTAATGTAGCGAAGCCCAGCCTCAACAGTATACATTACTTTCTGCCGCCTTCCGACCACTCACGAAGAACGGGCGGAATTTCCTACCTTTGCTTTAGCAGACACGTGCATGACGTCATACAGTTTACTAGCTTGTTTACCGATTTCAAGGTTGCTTTAGCAACGAGTCTCGGTGGTGTAGAGGCATGAAGCGCTGTCTAGCAAGGCAGGCGGTCTGCGTTCGATTCCGGCCACCGCTCTTGTTCAATCTTTTTGGTCTTTACTGTCTACCCGAGGTTATGGTTAAGAGCAGTTATATTTTTAAAGAAAAAATACGAAAACAAAGTTGCATTCACTCACTGATAATGTGCGCAAAGCAAAAGTAAAAATGTTGGCTTGTTGCCACACGTAAGTGCATCTTGGGTTGCCTAACCGGTAGGCGTATTTTTTAATTTGAAATTTTTGAATTTTGGCGCAATCTGTAAACTGAGCCCCTTCTTTGTGATTGGTCGGCATGAGACAGAAATTACTGTATCCTAGCCTCAAGACGTTTGTTGTTTTACAAGTACTGCTGCCACCTCTCTTTTTATCGGTTTCTATTCTAGCTCCGCTCTGTGTGAGCCAGACGACGTGCACCAATATCCCCCCTCCTTCCACTAAAGTTATCTAACTTCTCAAAATTTTGCCTATTTTATTCAGTCTCGAGTCTGAATTCTTAATTTTGGTTTTAAAAACGAAGACTGCATTAAAATTACTGTTTCAATTTTGAAATACCGTTGTCGAAATCTTGGCTTTGAAAATTTTGGTAGACATTTGCGTGACCGGTTCAAAGCACTTAATTAATGGAATTTTTATGACGTGTGGGGTATGTTCATCCGCGTAAATTCCTGTTTTAAAGCGACCCTGGGTCTCGATTACAGTGTAAAATCAGTTCATGTTCTTGTTAGTTAATTGTAAAATTTGTATTCATAAAAATACACAATCGTGGAGTATTGACGCTCGCCTTAATTACTATATTATTATGCTTTGTGCTCTTTCCAACCACTCATGGTTTTAACCAGAGCTGTATTTCAGTTTTGTGGGATTTCAGTTATCGCGTTTTAAAGTTCCTAGAACGGGATGGTATTTACGTTCGTTGTAACGCCCTTTCTTAAACATTTCGTAACTTTGTGTAGCCGTGAATTAATTTTGGTTTTTAAAGACGAGTAGGAAGTTTTTTCTTAAGTATTATTTACCAGAGGTGAAACTTGCAAACGGTTAAAATTTCAGTTTTATGATTGGTTAACGTACGTGCTACCATTGGCCCATATGCATAAAGCGCAGTAAACGCTTTTACTACAATAAATTATAGAAAGGTGGAGGAAGTCATCACTAGTGGAAAAGAAATGGAATAGTAATTTACTGAACTTGATGCAATTTGCCCATTGAATCATTACATACTAAAGTAAAAAAATCGTTATTTCAAACTGTGGAAAACATAATTGTAATTACATTTTACATTAATTTTTACATATTTTGACAATTTGGATATTTGGGTCAATATTACCTGATCTCACATAATTAATTAAAACCTCATTGGCTCCTGCTGACATCTAGCGGCTGTTTTGAGAAGTAGAAATTGGCTAATGTTCGTTATTCAAACTAGTGCTTTGTAGAATTATTGACACGTGGGGTATTTAAGACACAAAAACATCTTCGTTCTCCGACTCTAGTTAATTTTATCTATTGAAGTTAGTGAGTCATTACACCTCTTATCAAACAGGCTCAAAGTGATTTCTAGAACTTGGGGCATTTATGCCCAGTGGAACTCCTCGTTTTGAGCTTCTTGTAATTCTGTTTAATCGTCACCTAATTTTGGTTTTCTGAAGTTAGGTTAATGCTACGTGGATGATACTAACCACATGTATTTGTTGTCAACGATCAGGTCATGTAACGTTTCCTTGTTTTGTTTGTCGTAAATATCTCTTAACATTTTTGCATAACTTTAAAACGAGCCTTGCTGTTACTTTTCCAACTATAAAAACTGCAATAATCTAAACGCATTTGTGATAATTCATCGTCTCTATTTAATGGGCAAGTGTTCTATTACATTTCAATGGCATGGAAAGGGAAATTTAGAATATGATAATATAAACATTAAAATACCTATCACATTAGCTTATCGTATTATTTCTTGCACTTAAGCTTGCTACCAAACACCCATTACGTCAAAGAACTTTTATTTACAAAATTACAAGACTGCAACTGCATTGTTCTCTCTTTATTTACGATAACACCATGAGCCATTTGTTTATATAAAATTCTTGATTCGCAATCTACCACCACTTCTAGCTCAGTCTGGCCGTATTTCTTCGCGAATTAACATGTAAATGAATGGTTAATTAGCATTAAAGGACATCGTGAACTCTCAAAAATGGGAGGTGTTCATTCCATGTTTGATCGTTATCAGTCGTTTCGGCGTTTGGGCTCTTATGTAATACTTACTGATATTTCCGATCAGGAAAGACTCATTCGCATTGAGGAAAAGCAGGTTGAATGTTGTGATCCTGATAACATTGGCGTGCTCGCAGAGGAACAGTTTAAAACTAATAATCCTGACGTGGTTTGCTCAAAATGTGTCGAGTTTGCTAAACAACAACAAAAGAATCAGATTACTGACAGAAAGATCAACGTTTCACCGGAAAATATTTCTTGTTGCGAAAAATGCGTAAATTTTGCGTGTACTACATATCAGCTCAATAACATCCATAATAATGCAACAACTTTGAACAAAAAAAATTTGGATGTGTCTTCAGATTCTGATGTCCTCAGTTGTGCTACAGAATCCGACTCGTGCAGTTGTTGTTCAGCGTGCGTTAGTGAGAATGAATTTTCCGATGAAGATAAATGGGAAAGTGATGAAAATGGAGCTGATTTCAAGATTAAATCTGGTATTTCCTACATGCGATTTGATATTTACGATGAAAATTGCGAATCTAACCAACCAATAGCCGAAAGTTCTGCCATTTTTGAAAGAAAATGGGAAGGAACCCAAGAGGACATTTTTTGTTTACACCAATACAAGGGAGAAGCTCACGAAGGCCAATTTTTAACTTCAAAGAGAGGCGGTCAACATGATTCCCCCAAAAGTCGATCAGCAACAAGAAAACATCATCAAAAGGAATTTCCGCCAAGGAAAATATACGATGATCAATCCCGTCCAACAGAACTCCAGTTACTCAAAAGAAAAACTGAAAGAACCGCGGAAGGTGTTACTGCACAAACTTTGAAACCAGTTCTTGTTGGTGGTAATACAAGCACAACAAAACTTCGAGAAAATTCTGGAAACTCGCCAATAGTTCGAGAACAGAAGATCAAACAGTCGAAAAAGAAACCACCTCAGAAACTGAAAACGAAAAAAGAGGATGATCCCTCAAAGGCGCATTGGTCAAGTTTTTTCAAGACATCAGCAAGCCGGTCTGTTCGAACCGCCGCTGCGCAGTTGAAAACTGACTGCTCTAATCGTTTCGAAGAGTTGGATTCTTGGAAATACAAACAGGTTTTTTCTCTCATTTTCTCATATTATTGTGACTTTTTCGTGTTTCCTTTTGTTTAACGTTGTATCCCGATATATTTTTTTAATTTACACTCAATTTTTACGCTATGTTTCCAGAAATAGTTCAACTACTTTTTGTAAAACCTTCGTATAATTTCAGAAATATTTTTGTGCAGCTCCTGGTGTAATTCCCTGTGCACTTTTTTGTTTTTGGTGCTATTTTGTATAATATGCAGGTAAAATAGATAAGAGTAGCCTTAAATAGTTTGAAGCTTTTGTATTTTACATCGATATCCTCGTTGTTTTTTTAAAGGTTGGAGAATACATCTGAACCCGTAAAATTTAAATATTCACAGTTTTCAGGACGAAACAGCTGAAGGTTTTATTGCTGTGCCTTTTATGCGGGTACAAGCAGGAACATTCGAGGACGAACGAACGTGTCGAGAATGTGACAAGACAGTGTAGTAATTAAAAAAAGTTCTCGCTAAACTTAAGTATCTCGAGAGGGTTGTTTTGAGTCTAAAATAATAATTACTGTTAACGGGAGGGAATAAAGAAAATTTAATATAAATATTTATTCAAAGTTGTATTTTAGTAATTTTCCAAATTTAGATATAATTTTGATTTGTGCCTTTAAACATTCATTTCCATGAAACACTTCTACGTTTTCTTACAAAATTAACATGCATAGCGAAAAGGAATGGAGGAAGTTATCTGAATGTTAATTACGTTTAGCCAGTTGACTTTGTCCTTTACTCATACATAAAAGGCACAAATTTTTTATTAAAGGAAGCTGTCCATTATTAATGTAGTATGCATAATATAATAGTGATGGTATGCATAAGTTTTATTTAAACCGAACTAACACACGCCACACCCTTTATACATGACTTGCGAAGAATGAAAATTAATTAATACCTCTATTTTCTGTAATGACTGGAATATTTTTAATTTGGTATTTCGTGTTAATGTTTCAAAAATCCGAGTGTCGTGCCTTTACTTTAATTCAACAAATAATGTATCCAAAACGCGAACTCCTTTGTTATTTAAAACGATTTCGTAACACGAAACCACATACTTTTCTCTTTCATAATTATTTACATAGGCAATTTTCATAATTACTCCGTAAATAGTGTTGCCTAACTTGTAGGCGCGCAGATTCGTATTGTTTTGCTCTAATTATCGTAGATAATTTATTGTTGTTTTCGTTAGCACTTTGAAAGGTTATTAATTGCACTTTTCAAGCGCTCTAATGACTTTGTGGTTTAGAAACCAAAATGCTCGCGCGTTCTCTGTTATCAAACTGATAACGATTAGGTACCTCACCTACTTGAAACGCGAACTTTGAAATTGTCTCCCTAGCCATGGGTCGGCGGTTTCGAAGTTTAAGTCGGGGATTCGAAATGTTGGAGTAATGAAGTTTGGAGGGTTAGAGAGAGTAATTCAAGGGGCTTGTATTGAAATCGTTATTTCGCTGATTGCAGATGAGAAAATTACATTTGGATGGTCCAAAATATACGCAAGACTTGAAGGTCAAAATTTTCTATCATTAACAAATCAGTTCATAAAACTTGATTTAAATGCACATTTTATGCGTAATGGTGCCATTTTGGATACCATCGACTTCTATGGGCTCTTAGTACCGTATTACTCAAACAAATTTGGGTGCTAATGAGGAATAATTAGAGCTCCATATGATTAACATCGAACGGTTTGCTTAATATGACATCATTCACAATTGAATACGGAATACGATTTTGATATTGTTGGCGTATAATTGGCGTAACAGTTTTTGCAGTCAACAGATGGTTTCCTCGTTTTGTCCTTGGTAACACATACTGTTAGGTATGCTCGGTAGCATGTGATTTTTATATCTTCTTTGTTATTAACTTGATTACTTTAGTAGTGACGTTGATTTGTATAATGTCGGAAGATGTGTTATCCCACCTCCAACTAATTGTTTACGATTAATTACCAAACATTATCGGAATTTCTACTCGTGTATGAATATTTATTGGCTTTTTCTAAAGCTGACACCTCGGGATGGGTGTTTGCCGTTTAAAGATGCAAAATTATGCTAATCAACAGGTTCTGGTGTTTGTCCTTCTTTGACGTATATGTTAAAAAATACCCACCTGTCTTTTAGTTAGTATGTCCACGTTAAGCAAAATATCTATATTAATTTTCGTCGCTGCGCGATTTTCCTCAAAACGTTATCATTCAGGCAAAATATGATTCACGATCCATCTCCGTCATCAAAATTCTCGAAATTCGCCACAAGACGTTCCGTCGTTTAGTTACACAACGAAAACAATTATTAAACAATGACAGACAGTTTGAATAACTTTCGCGTCTTTTCGTTACCTTTACGTAGAGTGTAATTTTCCGTGTCGCAATTTAATGGTAGAATAATTGTAGATAGGCTGACTTTATTGTTGTAGTTTTTAAGTAGACGCGTTAGTCTATCGCTGGCAACATAGGTGTGTTTTAACAGTGATAACAACGTCCTATCTCGTTGATAAGGACACTCGATGTGTACCCATCGCACCTGCTTGTGTGTGAATCAAGTCCTGTCCGTACTTTTTTGTGATGTGGCTAAGTTCGAAATGCAATTTTCCTTCGTGAAAAGCTTCCAGCTTCTGTGTGCGGGGTTTTAGCAAATTTGCGACCGCTTATAAAACACGTATTATAATTTTGTGCAGCAGTGAAATATGAGCGAGGACGACCAGAGAGAAGCCGATACCATCTCCATCAGTTCTATCCATAGCACCAATAGTGCCCACAATCACGACATAGGCTTGCAACGCTTAAAAGCAGAACGCGACAGAATCACATACGCCGGAAAATACATGGAACGGTACAAGGACGAATTTTCCCGGAAACCCCCACCACCGCCACGCAAAGAGTTCCTACTCAGTGCCCGATACAAAGATATCCATGGAAATATCCTTAACTCACCAAGCCACAATCATGACCAGTTTCCAATACCTAACCCGAATTACCCTAAAAATTCCATAATGGATTATCACTTACCTCCCAAAAATCCTGTAATGGATCATCCCGTGGGGGGATCTTCTAAAAGCCCAATTCATCCCGTGGCGGGATCTCCTACAAGTCCAATAATGAATCATTCAGCATTTCCAATAAATTCTAAACAAAGTTCTCCAAAAAGTCCCACAATGAGTCATCGGGATGATTCATCAGATTCACCAAAAAGTGGACGAAATGTTAAGCTGAAGGAAATCCTAAGTAGTCCTGTTAATGAGTGCAGGAAAGTTATAATCAATAGTCCCTTGAGTGGTAGTCCCATAATGTCCAACAAAACTAACAACGCTACACATGAGCTCAACAAAGCCGAGAACATGTCCCAATTGACCAGCTACAAGTTGGTAACGGATGCCAAAATTATATTCAGACAAACCAAATCATATGAAGGTTCTCCAAAGATTGATAAAAAGCACAAGAAAAAAGATGGCGACCTCAATATCTATGCTATCCAACCTCCCCAACCACCTTCTGCCCAAAAACCCAATATAGACGTCAACTTGAAATTTGTACCTCCCGGTGATCATCCCCCAAATATGGACACTCTAAATTCACTACAACAAGTCCAAAATTACATTTCCATGTGTGAAACGGAAGCCATCAGAAGACAAAACCTACAAAGATTCGACGAAATTCTGATGAAACAAAAGAAAAATTCAAATAATTCCAATGTTCCTGCAGTTCAAACCAAAATAAAGGATAAGTCTCAGGATCTTGATGTAAAACAGTTGGAACACATACATGAACCACTAAAAAGCTTCAATGAAGTTGAAAACCTTTTAAAGCCCGGTCTAAGCGATATGCAAGCCGAAAACGTCGAGTCTTTTGAACGTGGCAATAAGACTAGGAATAGTACGAGTGGGGTGCAACGAAATGAGGCTAAACAGAAGGTTTTAAGTAGAGCTTCATCGGATGCACAGGATCGTGTGCAAATCCAACGTAAAAAACCAGTTGCCAAAATTAGACACCACAAAAATATTGCACAAGAATCACAGGTATTTTATTTTGTTGGTGGGGTTTTGAGTGCAGTCCTATGTTTTGTTTGATTTTTTGTTTATTATTTAATTAAGTGTGAGAATTTCTGCATTTTTTATGAAAATATCGGTCATTAAAATTTTGATTGTCCGATTCGGTATATATCACAATGAATGAATGGATAGCCTTGATTTTTTGTTTCCAAGTTCGATGTGATCTCATTTTTGCGAGCAACAAATATAAGATAATAACTTCAAAGTTTTATTATTGTGTACCTACTTCAAATAGAAAATCGTTCGGTTTTATTATCGCTTTTATCTTTTATCCATATCTAATGCAGAAAGCAAATAAAAAAAACAAGCGGCTGTCATGCAATTATCACGAATTCTGCACAAAGTTGAATATGGTGACTCAAGTTATACTGCTTCGTTTCGAATTAAAATAGTTAAAATAATGTGACGTTCTATTTTTTGAAACTCGCGATTTTGATAAGCTTAAAATGTATAGGAGATATTATAATCTGCTAAAGATTTTGTTAGTGATATGGAGGTTTTTATGCGATATTTTGTCTGGGCAAGGGATACTTCGAAAATGGGTATTGATACTTGACCTTTACCCGTATTTAAAAAACGAAGCAAAAGAAAAATAATTTCTGTATTTTTAGTAACTTCTTAAATGTGAGAGAGACATCCCACTGCCTTTATTTACCCTCACTTAGCCGATACAAAAAAGAAACAATTGAACTAAAGTATAACCATGACCACAAAATAAAATAATTAACATGAAATGTAGCTTTGTTTTACAATATTCACTTATTAACAGGGAGGCAATGATACTGCCGTGGAGTCAACACGCATTGGAACGGCGTCAACCCGTAACAGAACCCGTGCAGGAGAGGAGCCGACCATCGGCAAGTACAAGCTCCTCAAGACCATTGGAAAGGGCAATTTCGCCAAAGTTAAGCTCGCTAAGCACGTGCCAACGGGGAAGGAGGTGGCCATCAAAATCATAGACAAAACACAACTCAATCCTGGGTCATTACAAAAACTTTTTAGAGAAGTAAGTTGTCCTTATTTAGCAGTTGGAATTATTAATTGTAATTGTTTGTAAATTTTAGGTAAGAATAATGAAAATGTTAGACCATCCGAACATAGTTAAACTATTTCAAGTAATCGAAACAGACAAAACATTGTACCTGGTAATGGAGTATGCGTCGGGAGGCGAAGTGTTCGACTACCTCGTACTTCACGGCCGAATGAAGGAAAAGGAAGCACGAGCTAAGTTTCGACAAATCGTTTCTGCAGTGCAATACTGCCATCAAAAGAAAATTATACACAGGTATACACTAGACACAAGAACATAACTTTGCACCTACCCGTAACTTCGTTTTTTAACTTAATACTTATTTTTTTCCAGAGATTTAAAGGCTGAAAACTTACTACTGGACAGTGAAATGAACATTAAAATAGCCGACTTTGGATTTTCGAATGAATTTACACCAGGAAACAAATTAGACACTTTTTGTGGTAGTCCACCGTATGCTGCTCCTGAACTCTTTCAGGTTTGTTGGCTGTAACCTTTTTATTTGGAAGCAAATTAAACCGATGGGACAATTTTTTTCTGCAGGGCAAGAAATATGATGGTCCAGAAGTAGATGTGTGGTCGTTAGGAGTAATTTTATATACATTAGTATCGGGTAGTTTACCTTTCGATGGGTCGACGCTAAGAGAATTGAGAGAACGGGTGCTGCGTGGGAAGTATCGTATTCCCTTCTACATGAGCACCGACTGCGAAAATTTACTTAAGAAGTTCCTTGTGCTAAACCCTGCCAAGAGGGCAAGCCTAGAAACCATTATGAAAGACAAGTGGATGAATATGGGGTATGTGGGGTCAGTTCGCTATTTTTCCTTACTTATTACTGTTGTCTTGTAAAATCGATGTTGCATCCTCGATGTTGTTTTGTGTAAGAACAAAATCGAACAGTACACTCGTTTCACACTTATTGTACACTTGGTGCAGTCACAGCATGATGTGTATTTGTAATAAAAGAGTTTGTTACACTTTTAGCTACGTTTTTTATGTAACTATAAAAAATGTATGTATGTATTACCTGTAGGATTACAAAACTTTTCGATTTTATTTGATCCCGCCCCTTCACTTGGTAGCTGTATACAAAAAACTTTGAGCGATATCAATAATATTTAGATGTCGGGCACAAGCAGTAAAATTAAATGTAAAGTAGCTTAAAAAGACAAACGTATCATTTAATAGCCGAAGTTCTAGGTGGGAATGCAAAACGAACTCAGATGTTCTCAAATACAACAAAATACTTTGGATACACAAAACATTTATTGGTAATCAAAATAATTTTTTTTTACAATCAGGGTATTGTTGCTGATGTTCCTGCACAACTTAAAAAAGACACTGTTTTTATTCCTCATCCTTTGTGATTGTTGAAGAATAAGTTTTATTTGGTGGTAACTTTCTTGTAGTGTTTATTGGTCACATTTCTTTTGAAGGAATTCCATATCAATTCGTAAATGGCTAAAGAAAAAAGCAGTGTTCGTTGTCAGATTCTTAGATTTATAATATTGACCCACTAGAGGGGGTCTGCCTCTCTCCGATTCTCATATAGAGCAGTTACCATTCTTTGCTTTTCTTCAGAGAAAATACCCATATCAACAAAAGCAAGTGCTATATTTAAGATGATTGCTAATATACCAAAGATGTCACAATCTCAGACACTCGCATTTTTTTTCTATATACTCTTCAAGATGCTGTCCAGGTCTTTTCTTGGTGCTTGTATAGGTAACAGAGCTTGAAGCAATTCTTTAAATATATCCTAATAATAAAAATGCATATGTCTCGAAGCCCTTTCTCTGCCTGTACCAGTATTGCTTGCTGTTGTAAGGAAACACATTCCCAGAGTCTAATCAGAAATCCCCATTTCTCCAAGAGTTCTGCACTATGAGGGGACCTTCAGCTTGGAATTTATTTTTTATATTAGTAGTAAGCTTGGCAGTTTTTTTTCGGTCACTTATATTGGCCCTGTCTAGCATAGCAGCGAGCTGGAGTGCTTCCAGTGCCACTAATTTTCTTTCTCGTCTGGGCTTTTCTTTTTTCGTGCCTGTGTTTGTCGAAGCAACCCGGAATCGAGAAATTAACATCTTTGTTGCTGTCGCTGTTACTATGACAACTACTGCCTGAACTATTTTTTAGCACCGTCACCGACAAATTTACTACTACTACTACTATTATTAGTTCACTTTCGTTGTTCCTCATGTTCATGTCTGAGCTGGTCTACTTGCTTTATCTTTTCAGCACAATTTTAAATGAACCGCATTCCCATGTGCTATATCAAATAAATCTAATTGTATCAATACATTTTGTTCTTTAGAACGTTGAGTTGCATTTTCTCTTTGACGCTCTTTTCTTTAATAGATTCCAATTTCTGTATAATTTTTCTAACTTGGCTATTCACTGTATGTAGCTCGCCTTGATTTGGAATATGAGCTTTTGACCAAAATAACTTCCTTTATAACCGCACGGTAATATCACAAATAGTATTTTTTAGTATTTTGTGATGGTAAGAGAATGTAGTGTACATGGAAGCTTACTACCTGGAATATTTCACTCTCCTAGGACCTAATTAACTATATTGTTGTCTTACTTCTTGTCGCTGTTGCCATGTATAAACACTGTCGAAACACAACACAAAACAACTAACTACCTGCGACAACGGTAATCAACTACAGATGCTGTAACCGTGAAGTGAAAATATAAAACGCCCTCTCTTTAATGCTTCTAAATTGAATGCGCTTGTGCGACCTTTAAATGTTAATCAATTTGAATCAAATTGTGCACAACATATTTTTATGCACATTGCCAACCAATAACAGGGTGAGATTGTAAAAATTGTTTTTTTTTTATCACCCTTCATAGATTTCCCTGGACGTCTGTGACTTCTTTTGGGCTTTCTCTTTTCCTACTACTGGAAATGCACAAACTTAAAAATTTTCTCCATAAATGCTTCTTTCCTTAGACCTCCCTCGTACTTTCTCGACTTACCTTACCTTCACTGGAACTTCCATGCATGTGTACACCAAACATCTGCAGTTTACAGAGTGTTACAGCTCTAACAAAAAGAAAATTGCATGTATTTTCTGTGGAATTAGAAAACATTTAAGAACTCTTAATCTTGAGATTATTGAAGGGTTAAAATTTTTACACTATTCTTCCCCTTAGTAAAGGACTTTGTTTACCTTCCTCAGACTTTCCCTACTTTCCCAGTTCTTTGGATTTTCCTATTTCTGAGCATTCGCAGACTAGAAATTTCTTTGAAATGTCTCTTTCCTCATAGTACTTCTCTGACTTCCTTTGAACTTCCTTCGTACTTCCTTTACATTTTGTTGGACTTGCCCTATTACTGGGCATGTGCAGACTTGAAATTTCTTTAAAACACCTTCTTCCTTGGACATTCACCCAACTTGCTCGACTTTCCTCTGAATTCGCCGGAACATCCCCTAATATACATACAGGTTGTGTTCGAAATGTATGTACCAGCGAGCAACCATGGGTTCTTGGGATCAAAATAAGTTGATTGAAGCCACCTTATACCTATTTACAAAAACGCACCAGTAAGGTGCTATCAAGCTTTAAAGTTTGTGAAACGGAATTGTTTATATTTTGAAGACGGGAACTCCTCAATGTATTTAGATGAAATTTCGTTTATAAACAGCGATAAGTGAAAGACACTTTTTGATCTACTTACTTTTATTATCAGCATATTTCAAGTAGTCTTAATCGGGTACTTCTGTCAAAAAATGTGATCTATTTTTTTATGTCCAATTGCCACAAAAATATTTTTGATTAAAGCTGATGTTTTTGCAAACAGTTTTGTCTCTCACAAAATTTTGACGTATCTTAACGTTAAGTAGTAAAAAATAAAATTGAATTATTGGTGGGACACGTCTCTGCAAACGTGTGCGTATCGAGTCTCTCTTGTTTGCTTTTCATAGGGTTACTTCAGAGAAACAAAACTAAGGTTACATAACTAACAGCGAAAGTACTACATTTTGGAGTGAAAAAAAATTCGATTTGCTTTATAACGGCACCACAACACTCAACGACGCAACAATTGTAAATAGCAAAGCGGGTCGAGTGATACATCATTTAAAAGCTCTTTTACTGAGTATGATTAGGTATTTTCTGTCATAATTTTATCGATTCAAATTAAAAGAAAATTACTAAACAATTTAATTAAAATTTAAAAAATAGCCTACCATATGCAGAAACAAAGGAGCTTTCAAATAATGTCACTTGAGCCTTCTTATTATTTATAATTTTTGCGCCGATAAGCGTCGCCACGCCGCGATATAAAGGGAAACAAGATTTTTGTTTGCTTTAAATGTAGTACATTAGCTGTTGGTTATGTAACCTTAGTTTTGTTTCTTTTAACTAATCATATAAAAAGCAACAAGGGGGGGAGTAACGCTATAGACTCATATTTGCAGACGCGTCTAAAATAATATTCATATTTTATTTTGTTACGATTAAACGGTAACAGATATCACAGTATTGTACGAGATAAAAATTTTTCGTTAAAGCATGAGTTTTCATCACAGATATTTTCGTGGCAATTGGACAATTCATTAAAAAGTACACTACATTTTTTGACAAGGATACCCGGTTTGGGCTACTTGAAATATGCCGATAATACCACTAATTACATTAAAAAGTGGCTTTTACTTATCACTATTTATAAACCAAATTTTATCTAAATCGATTGAGGGGTTCTCATATTGCAAAAAAAACAAATCTTTTTCAAAAACTTTGAAGCTTCATATGGCCTTAGCGGTGCGTTTTTGTATATTTTGTATTGTTGGCTTTAATCGACGTATTTTCACCCCAAGAACCTCTGGCTGCTTGCTAGTACATACATTTCAGAAACATATATACTAAAGTACACCAAACTCCTTCTTTATACCATCCTCGGCATTTTTTCTACTTCTTTCTTAATCTGTACACCAAACTTCTCCTGGAATTTACCTTTTGAGATTGTTACACTTTCATTTTACCCTGGATTATAAAACTTTTGAAGAACTCATTCATATCTTTGAATTAGTTCAAGGTAAAAGATAAAATTGCAGGCTAAAATTTCAACTTTGTACATCATAGATTTGCTTAGTAAAGGACTTCTACTTCCTCAGACCTCTAATCTTCTCCGAACTTTTCTTACCTTCTCTGGATTTTCCCTACTTTCAGATTTCCTTAACTTATGGGCATGCTCTTAACAATTTTTTTTTAATTTCTTTTTTCTTACACCTTCCACGGCACTTTCTCTACTTCTTTTAACCTGTACACTAAACTTTTTCTGTAATTTACCTTTTGAGATTGTCACACTTTTAGCGACGTTTTTTTATATAAATAAAAAAAAACAAAATTGTGTGTACTTTCTATGAGGATTACAAATCACCTTAAGAACTCATAACCTTGAGGATTTATTTTGAAATTAGGCCATGTTAATGTTGAAATGGAAGCTAGTTTCACATAAAAATTTGTAATTACAATTACATCGATACTAAAAAGAATTTCCAAATACAAAACATTAATGAAATTAGTAATAATCAGTATATTTAGCCAAAGGCTAGTAAATAAATACCTACTGTAAACATAGCTTTCTACAAAAGTAAGGAAAGAGAGAAAAAATTAAAGTAAATGTCATATAAACCTTATTCAAAGAAAAAGCTTTAAGCCTAAGAAAATTAATATTATATAATTAAAAAAAAAAATCTGACCGTAAACTGTATAGTTCATTTCACTTTTAGCTATGAAAACGATGAGTTAAAACCCTATACAGAACCGGAATCGGACATGAACGATCACAAACGGATCGAGGCGCTGGTGTGTCTGGGTTACAACAGGACGGATATAGAAAACTCTCTCGATACAGCCAAATACGACGATGTATTCGCAACCTATTTGCTTTTAGGACGAAAAAGCACAGATGTACGTATTTGATTGTCCATTTTGGACAAGTCCATGCCAGGTTTTTAACGATTTTATTACAGCCTGAAAGTGATGGTAGTCGTAGTGGAAGCAGCCTTTCATTGCGTAACATCTCAGGGCAGCAAGCTGTCGGAGCACCACAACCAACGGCACAAAGCCCATCCCATCGTGGCGTACACAGGTCCATATCAGCAACCAACGCCAAGCCTAATAGAAGAGCCTCTAGTGGAGGTAGGGCTATTGGTTCCAAATTTGTATGTCTTCTTTTGACTCGTGCAAATTGATTTCTTTTTATAAATTTTTTTACTAATTTTTTTTGAGGATTCCTTGGCATTTAATAAGGTTTAACAGCTTATCTTAATTTTTGACGGATATTCTATTTCAGGTGAAACTCTACGACAAGGTCCCCAGCCTCAGGTTCCAGTACCACAAACTAATAATCATCAGTCTGGTTTCAAACGGCAGAATACCGTGGACAGTGCTACGATCAAGGAGAACAGCGCTCGACTCAATGCACGGCCTGCTAGTGCACAACCGAAACCGGCCACTGAGAATAGTAAGTTTGATATTTTTCAGGTTCAGATATAATGGTTTATTTTAACAAAGATGTTTTCAGTGTACAAGTAATAACATTAATTTAATGTTTTAGGTGTACAGAGCCCAGGTAAGCCACGCACCGTTACTAAAAGCAACACGGTTACGACGAAACAACCTCTTACTTCAGGAGGGTCTGTGGGTCGGCGTTCCACCATCAGTTACGAGGCCAAGACGGCTAGCAACGAGAAAACTAACATGGTTGCTGAAATTCCTGGGTAAGCATTGTTATTTTGGGCAAATATCTGTAGAAAAATTAGCTGTAGTATGCACTGAGCATAATTTTCCATCAGACTTTAATTCTTGTAAAAGCTGTGGTTGCTGATTCGGGAAACAAAAAGGTTCTCAAAAAAGAAAAATCTATTATTGGGACCACAGTTTTTTCTCTCGTCGTGGTAATGAAAGTAGATTCGGCTTTTCTTTTTCAATACTAATATTTCACATCTGCTAACGGCATGTGCTGCAGGGGGGTGATAGGGGGTACAGGGGATACCCTAAGGCCCAACAAGGGCCACGTCAAGTCTGCTTCTGTCAGCAGTAGTACTGGCGAACCTACTGCTGATCCACTGCGTTCTAGGTATGTTGCTTTTTAACCGTGTGTTTCTTGTAATACGTTTTTTTCTTCATTTGAGAGTGGTGTTAAATTTTAGTCAAATTTTTTCGAATAAGTTGTATTTAGTTTTTATTTTGCATGTTGTTTTATTTTAGAGGTGCCACATTTGCGAGTATTGAAAAAGCTCTCGCACCTTGGCTACATTTCATTAAGACGGCTCTTGCACATATTACTAAAAACATGTATGGGGGGCATAAACAGTAGCAGGCCACTATTTACACAATACAAAAATAAAGTAATTCACAAAAATAATGGAAAAAAAATAACACCAGCGTCCAGGATTGAATCAAGCAAGGACCCCTTCGGCAGTAGGAGGAGGTGTATGCCTACATCACTGAGGTTATATAAGGTCACTAAAAGAGAAATATCCGCGAGTTGCAATCCAATGTAGCCGAAGACTATGCCTATGCGTGGCTGAGAACTCATTCAATACTCGCCATTTGTTTTGGGAAGGGGATATATAATATTTCTCTTATTTACAAAATTTTCTTGCAAGTAAACTAACAGCATGCCGCAGATTTTAAATGTACAAACAGCAACTTTTTATTATTTGTCATCCATACATCACAAGTACAATAGTATTAGTTGTTGTGTTTAACACTTTTTAATGATGTTATTGTTTATTTAGTAGTCGAACAAGTGCATCACCTGCACCAACAAGGCAGCCTGCATTCCCTCGCAATACATCATCGCGCAGTACGTTCCATTCTGGACAGACGCGACCCAGAGCGACGTATGCTCAGGGCTCCCCCGGGGATTCCCCTCATTCTGCTAGAACCTCCTTCTTTTCAAAGATAAGCTCCAAGTTCTCAAAAAGGTATGTTAATTGAATGCTTGTTTAATTTACCAATTAGAAAATGAAATTACTCAAAAATTGTGCATAATGAGTAAGTAAACAATAATATTTTTTTAAATTTAAGTACAGATTGTTGAGTAATTTTGTATTCTTTTTTTAAATTTAATATTGGCTTGGTTGCGTAACATATTTGAAGTTTTTGAATGTTTTTGGGTGTTAAAATTTTTGTGCAATTCTCCTAACACATTGTTACCACACCATTATAATAATTGTTATCTTATTTAAACACAAAAATAACATTTCTCAACAATTATTTTTTTGTTATACTGTTTTCCAGACCATCTTGGGCATTTTGGAAATAATAAATGAATATGGAGTCAAATCATAACACGAAAATTTATACATAGAAAAAATAATATGATTGAGTTAAGATTGTTATGTTGCGTTATTGTAGTAGTTTAAATTAATTTCAAAATTTGTACACGTAAACATTTGTTTTATAAAAAAAATGTGTATAAGATTAATAATTAGAATTTACGCATTAAAGGCGTTGTATCTAATATAAACTGTTTTTTTTTTAAATTTTAGGGATACTAACAAGATATTCTTTGTTTCTGCTTTCTAACCCAGCATTGTTTTGTTTTTGTTTTCTGATGTGCATTTGTTTCTGAAGCTTTGTACTAACAAATATGTTATGCTATACCTCATTTGTTTTAAATGAAAGTCCCAAAGGTATCATCCTCTTAAGTTTAAAAAACATTCCTGTTTATTTATTTAATATGTTGTTATGTATCTAACAATTTATTATTTTCTGCTTGATACACAATACACAGGAAGTTTATGGGAGCTATGCATTGCTTTCTTGCTTATTATTAAAGTTACAGAGTCGAATGGGCAAGCAATTGTATTTTTGCTGCTAATTTCAAACCTGCAGCAAAAAAGAAAGTTTTTTGTATTTGCAAGGTATTCAGTGAAACATGATTTTCATAAATGGACCACCCTGGATATTGTTGCATGTTTAGAAAGAACTTGTTTCAACAAATTTAAAAGTTTATGATTGCTAGTATCTGAATATGAAAAATAACAGAGCTTTCAAAGGTTGTATGGTAACTAAACAAGTTTCCAAGAAATTTTTTTAAATAATTAGACAAAATTCACTATATCACTAATATAACAATAAGCACATTTTTACGGAACAATATTGTTTAGATTTTAACCATAGAAAATCAAACCTATAGGGCGTAAACAAACCTAGGTACACATTTCACATTTTTTAAGACAATACATTTAAACTTGGAGATGTTTAATTATTCATAAAAACGCATTATATAATATATAGGTCACTAATCTTAGCATTCCGGTTTAACCAGAAATGACAACAACTTCATGTTTTTAAACACCACCCTGTATATATTTCTAATAGATTCTTGTAGAGCATAAAATTCTCTTTTCAACTGTTTTTTCAAATTTGAAATGACAATAGTCATAGTAATGTTTTAAATTTTAATGAAAAATACTAAAAAACTGAATTGTCTTATGAAATAGCTGATTTTTTAAAATTAATTTTGTTTCATCGTCTACTACCCATAAAGGGTAAAAACAAGTTGTAGAGTTGATCTCGATCAGACGAATTACTTTTTGAGTAAATGGCCGTTAAAGTTGGTTTTTAAAAATATTCTAGCAGCCGCCATTTTGACGCTAGAGAGTTTAATAAAAAAGTTTGCAATTTGAATCCTGTGCTCAAATTTACAAAATTTAGTTTTGCATAAAACACCTACCAAACAAACTTGGCTAACTTCCACTTTCGATTTTTTTGAAATCAATACTTCCCTATCCCAAAAGTATGGGAAAGTATAATGCTGCTATAGCCAGTTATTTTATAAGAAAATTTAGTTTTAGTATTGATTAAAATTCAAAATGTAACATCGTATCAGTTAAATTAACAAAAATAAATAAAAAGATAACTCCGAAGTTTTGAAATTTAGCAGAGAGTAGTTTGTAGGGGCGGGCTACTGCTTGACTTTTACATGTCTTGAAGAATTACTGGTGAGCAAAAGTCACCAAGAGAAAAAATGTGTTAACTTTTATGTTTTTTTACATATATCTTGAAAATTATCAATTTTATCAACAAAAGGGTCATAACAAAAATGAAAGATCAAACAAATTTTCTACAAAAAACGTAGAGTTTATTTTTTCTGTTAAGTTTGATAGTTTCTTAGTTAACGGGTGAATGTTAGGTAGTTTGGTTAGTAGCTCCAAAAACTTGCCTGTGGGACCTGCCAAGGTATAGTTTGTCCAAAACTTTTATGTGGCTACCGGATTAGCGCATGTTTGGAAGGTAGTAGAATACAAACAGTCCTAACCACTTACGCTCGTGCAGCAGGTTCAAAATGTAACTACTGTGCTGAGTGAAAGGTATACGAGACGTGCATGGCCACTCATTTTTGCTAGATAATTTGGTAGCCACATAAAAGTTTTGGACAGACTTTAGGAAACCCTAACAAATTTAACAAAATACGAGAGGTAGGAAGACACAAAGATTATTCTTCTGTTATTGACTCACTATACATATATATGGCAGTTTGTTGAGAAAAGGGACAGGCGGACTTGAACTAGCATTAAAAGTATGTTTTTATTCTATTTTATAGTGTTTCCCTATAAGATTCATTTAGCTACATGGAAATGCTGGTATAGGTACAGAGTTTTCTGTATTAAGTGGTCGTGAGGACGAATCTCGGTGCAATCAAATTTTTTTTCATTTGCACTTATTACTTTTTTTAAATAGCGCTGTTGTTTCAGGCGGTCTATGCGAGATGATGGTTAAGAACATATTTTCTTTAAATAAAAAATGTGAAAACATAATTGCATTCGCTCACTGATAAAAACAGTCACAAGCTGCACTACTTCTAATTGTACATTTTTATTGTCTTCACCACTTGCAAAATTCTCCTCACAAATGAAGCATTTCTCATTTGTTTTTTCTTTAAAATATATCTTTTCTTGACCCATAAGCTTGCATGGACCCTCTAGACCAACAACATTGTTTTGAAAAGCGAAGTTATGCCTATGCAGCAAAATGCCGTACGTATTTTCGACTGCGCTACTATGAATACTATAGAGAAACGCTGAAACAGTATAAACATGGTTTTAATGCTTTGGAGTTAGGGCATGCAATCCCGGGATTTCGGGATCAGGATTGGTTAATCCCGGAATCCCGGGATTCTAAAACCACACGATCCGACATCGTATGCGATCTTGTATAAGAAAACAATATTTGAGCGTTCGCATCCGATTGAGGACCGCCTGTTTCAACAATTAAAGACTTCATAAAAGAATAATTTATTGGATTCATCATTAAGTTTTATTTGCAAAATGCATACATAATTATTTATATTATAAAAGTAAAAAGTTAAGTCTAGGTATTATAAATGTTTTCAATAATTTTTAAACCAATTCCTTAATAAAATGAGTCTGTCAAGGGTTTTGTCCCCAAGACTTGATCTAATTGTTGTGCAAAGAATACCCGCTGCTGAAAAAACTCTTTCAGCTTTGACGCTTGTCGGAGGTATCGACAATAAATAATCGTATGCAAGTTTAGTCCATGGGTTCCACCATTTTCAAATAAAAGCATTTCTTGTTTCAAAGTTATCGACAAAAGAATATTTTGTGGCTGTGAACAGGGTTTCATGGTTGTATTTAAGGCTTCCCTTAATCTTTCCGTGAGTGTCGAGCTGGCTTCTGTAGGTTCTGTTGCAGTTTCTGTTAAAAGTCTCGAAATCGGTATATTATCGTCCTCATCATCTTCTTGCTCTTCATTGTTTGAACTTCTTAACCTGTTTATCAGTTTCTTTAACTCGAGCCTGGCGATTTTTTTGTTTGGAAGTTCGTCTTGAAATTCTCAGTCATTGTCATTAGGGTTATGGAGATATCGCAGAATTCCCGAAAAGACAGTGCGACGTTGTTTTATTCTTCGCTTTAGTGACTCTTGTGAGTTGGCGCTTAAGGGTGATTTAACTTTTTTAATTTCCTGTAGCATGAACTTCAGGGCCGTGTCCAATGTGCACAGGAGGTTTGCGTCACGCTGACATAGAGCTTCCACTGTCAATTTAACAGGCTCCAATAGCGCGACTAAATCTTTCAGGAGCTGAAATTGAGGGTCTGATAAAAGCGCCATTTTCAGATCAATCGGTGCTTTTTGATGCTATTTTCCAAAAGCACAACGTTGCAACATTAGGAAAAGACTGCTCCACCTTGTTTTGCAGTCCAAAATGAACTTAAGTTCTTTCTTATGGTCATCATTCACTTATTTGGGCGATCTTCTAAAAATTTTAATTATTTTCCTAACTTCGAGAATGGTTGACTAAATATTATATCTATCAGAAATCTGAAAAATCTCCTCTTGCTGGTACTGAGGGTCATTTTCACAAAATTCTAGGCTTCCGCCCTCTTCTTGATCTCTTTCATTTTTATCTTCATCATCGTCAGTTAAATTTGCTTCTTCTGCCGTATGTTCTCCGTTACCTTCAAAATGATTCCCTTCTTCGATATTGACCTGTTCTGGTCTTTGATATAAAACATCCACCACTGCAAATTGTACTGCATGAGCGAAGCATAGCTGCTGATCTGGAATAACTAACTTGCCGACTTTGGTCATAGTACTAGCTCCATCGGTGATAATAGACATTATATCTTTAGATACAGTAAGCTTGTAATTATAGAGTCTTTTTTCCAGCATTTCAACGCAAACCTCGGCAGTCATCGACTTTTCAATCCTCAGAAGACCGATATTCCAGAAAACTCCATGACTGTGTACATTAATATTCATATAATGTTTATTAGAGATAGAAGTCCACTCATCGAACGTTAAACTGAACTTTTTGTTTGCATTCTTATATTGCTCTATTTGCTGTATGATCAGCAAACGAATCTTTTCGCTATACTCAAAAACCATAGAGCTTATGGTATTTGGGGACCTAGGTACTACAAAACCCCTGGCCCGTAGTGATTCGCGCAAGTCATGGGGTGTAATAAATTTGGAAATTGGTATCCCGTCTAAAGCTATTAAACGAGACAACACTGCATCGAGTGTTTTCTCATTCTTAGCAACATAAAAATCTGTCATTTTCCTTTGTCTCTTAGAGGGGAAGTGGAGTCTGCTTGATCTTGCACTGAGGTACTCGTAGTGCTCGTATTAGCAGTTCCTGCTATGTGTCTGTTCATCTTTAGGTCAATTTCATGTATTTTGAGTAAATGGGTCAGCAAACCTTTAGTTGATACGCCTTGTGTTTGTAAAATAGCAGTGCATTTCTTACATTTAGCGGAGCCCTTAGTGTGACCACTTTCAGAATAGCACACTGGTCACTGGGTCAGTGGTCACTGCACAATACATAAACCCAAATGAAACGAACGAACTGAATTGGGGAAGTACCGAGCGCAGACTAGTAGTATAACACGAAACACGCTGACACGCGTATGGCGCCAGGAAAGTACAGCTCGAACAGAAATCAAGGTTAGGCCAATACCGAAAATCCCGGGATTGACTGTAGAGTAATCCCGGGATTTTCCGGACCAGAAAATCGGCCGGGATCCCGGGATTGCGTGCCCTATTTGGAGTCCTTTGATTGGCTATCATAGTTTCTATGATGTCGTTCACGTAGAATTTAATTCTGACCAGTTCGGGTGCCCTTGCCTCCTCTTCTCAACAAACTGCTTTGGTAATTATAGGGTCAATAACAGAAGAATAGATGATGTTTTTTCCTATCGTAATTCGTTATGGTTTTCACCTTGGCAGTGTTCATAAAATAAGCTTTAGGAGCTACTAACCAAACTAGGTAACATCTCTCCCATTTACGAAGAAACTATCAAATTAAGAGAAAAAACGAACACTACATTTTTTGTAGGAAACATAATGGTCTTTCATTTTTGTTATGATACTTTTGTTGATAAAAAGTAAAATATAATTTACAAGATCTATACAAAATTCCATAAAAGTGCACACATTTTCCAAGATGGCGACTTTTCCTCATCTGCAATTTTTCAGGACCCTTTATAAGTTCAGCAATAGTGAACATCTGCACCAAATTTCAAAATTATTTTTTTTTATTTTCCTAAAACGAGTCTAATTTGAATGGCCCATTTGTACTATAAATTTACTTTATTATGTTTTCAATAATTTGCAATGATTGTTAAAAAATGCTAACATAAATATTGACTTCATAGCCATTTTTGCGCAGAAAAATAATAATTGCATCGCAGAAGAATAACAATTGCATCGTGTCTTTCATTCACTAACCAATTTAAAATTTGAAAACAACAGTTGAACAGAATTATGTGATCTACAAAATTTATTAAAAAATATACAGGGTGTTATTTAAATAATAAAAGTTGGCGCCATTTCTAGGTAAATTGTAAATGCTACGGTAGTGACATGTCTATTATATAATGCATTTTTATGAACATTAAACATCCTCAGGTTTAATTCCATTAACTTTAAAATTGCAGTGAAAAAGGGGGGGTGTTCCAAGTTTCTTTTTTACCTGGTATTTTTAGGCTCCTTGTTGTAATAAACTTCTATATTTGCTTAAACGTGGTTTTTCCAAATACGTAAAAGTATTCCAGGTGTTCCATTTAAAGAAATTGAGCTTCTTCCTTTATTATCTTGAAAATGCAATGCGCAATTGTTTGTTTTTTTGATAGCAGTTTTGCAATTGTCAGAAATTTATATTTTGTCTCTCTGTAACATCTATAATAATGAAAAATAACAATGCACACACTATGCCCATGTATACAGGGTGTTTTCAAATAATAGATCTCTGTTCAGAGGCAGATTCCTAACCTAAAAATACGACAATAACTTCCTATTTGTCTGTAACGGCGTAGTTTTTGAATGTTTTATTTTTTTCTTGACTATTTCAAAAAATTTCAACTGTTTGAAATATTCTACTGAAATTTCTAATGCCTTATTAATCTTTTTGACTGTAATAAAATTCTAAATAATACTACCAGGGGTGTACGTGTGGGTAATGGAATCAATTGTTTCTTTTAAAAAACTCACGTATCGCATCACTAGAATGTTTTTAATTTTTCAATTGTTTTTTTGTGCAGATTGCATTAAGGATTGCAAATTTAATTATAGCCAAAAAGGCATGAGAAATTTCATTAGAATATTCTAAGCCCTTGACATTTTTTGAAAGAACAATATAAAATAAAACCTGTAGCTCAAAAACTATGCTGTTATAGACACTTGTTTGTAGGAAGTTTTTGTCATATTTTTAGGTAAGGAATCGGTCTCTGAACGGGGGCTCGTGTTTTTCAAAACACCCAGTATAAAGTGTCAAATATCGTGCTCACCCTTTTTCTTTCGTGTATCGAAATAGAAAAATAAGTTAGATGGAAAAGCTTATTTGGAAGGTAGTTAGTGTACATCACTGTATTTTACTATCAATTGTACAGGGTGTTTACTTTTCAAGCAACAATATGCAAATTTGTTACTACGCTTATACGTTATTATATTTTTGAATGCACAAAGTATTTTACTGGAAACATGAGCAACTAATGAGTGCAACAAGGAAGGGATATGCAGGTAATGAATGGGACAAGGAAGGGAGATAATGAGATAATTAAAACTATCCATTGAATACCCACCTGGCCTTCCTTGTCACACTCATTAGTTCCTTATGTTTTTAGTAAAATAGTGATAATCTGTGTTATTCTCTACGAGATTGTATAAGGTGTTTCTGTCTATAGTGTGCAGTTTTTTAGGTAATTGCAATTTATTAAGAATATTTACAATAGCAATCCAATTTTGAAGTAGTAATAGCTGACAACAGCACATTTTTATCACAAGTTTTTAGAGGGTGGATGAGTATAGTTCAGTGCAATACATGCAATGTCAGCTTTTAAGGGCGCATTTATTACATTGAATTATTCCCATTTCTTCTACAAAAATTCACATTAAACAAACATTACGCTAGTCAGTTATTATTATTTCAAAATTGAGGTGCATATTACAATTTTTTTTTAAATTTTTGTTCATCTAAGAAATCATAATTTTAGGCTTAGGAACGACCACCTTATACAGTTTTATAGAGAATAAAATAACACATTAAAAAATATAGTTAAACATATGGCCTTCTACTTAAAATAATAACAGGGTGGCCACTTTTCTGGAAAACCGGGAAAAGTCGGGGAATTAGATTTTTTTTATTTTGGTTAGGGAAATCAGGGAATTGTACCAATTTCAACGTAAAGTCAGGGAATTTTACGAAATAGTCAGGGAAAATTCTGTGAAATGCAATTATTTTAATATTTCTATTTTTGCCTGCAAAACGAAAATTTTGTTACCTTGGTATATGTTTATAAAATTTATATTTCTTTCATTTGGTTTTTCTTTAAAGTTTAGGTGTTGTATTTTGTTATGCTTGTTGAAAAAATTCCATTTGCTATAAAGTAATTTAAGTTTACGTTGCTAATTTTTATGTTGGGCTACAATTTTTATTAAAAAAACAGTTGAAATTGGCTTTTGTACCAATAAAATGAGTCTGGGAAAACTGAAGTTTATCAGTCATTTGAAAAGCAGTTTTAAGTGGCCACCCTGAATAAAGATGCTTATTGTCTTGTGAATATTAAAACAGCACTAAAATTTAAAAAAAAATTGAGTTATGTAGGATTACCTACCAAATATGTTTTCTATAAACATCCTGTTGCTGTTTTAAATAATTTCAGAAAGGAAAGGGGGGTATCATTATATTTGACTCGCACTCTAGTCCAATAAATTTTTGTGTGCATCCTATATATTGTGCTGTGTGAAAAGTTGCATGCATGATGAAAGATTAATAGAGTAAAATAATTGCATGATCCTTTTGTTTTTTAAAATTATTATTATTAAATGAACATATTGTAAAAAATAATATAGCTCGAAATCATGAACCTAATTCATTAAAAAAAATACTGTGTTTAAATATACAGCGTGTGTCTATCTGTTAAAACTTATACTTTGTGTTTAATATTTTATTCTCTCTCGAATGCATCTGTACGAAATATTTACGAAACACGCTGTATATACAAAATATCACCTGTACTTTTTGTTGTGAAATAAGGGGCATTATATTATTATGCATTGCTTAAGTTGTACCTTTTCTTCCCGTAATTTAAAAGCATAACTTCAATAATAATTCATTTTTAAATTATTATTGAAGTAATGTCTTATCAAAATTGCAGTCCTCTTGCTTAAAAATTTAGAGGCCTCTTTTTTGACTAAACATCATCAGTAAAAATCGCCTCATAATCATTATCCTTATTACTGTCGATTTTTTCCGGTGTTTTTAGTCAAGAAAGTGTGAAGAGGCCTGTAATTTTGTAAACGTGTATGGGGTTTGTGTGTGTGCGTGGTACGTCCCAACCGGCCATGCTATTTGCTCAAGATTGTTTCTGGTTCAGGGCCGACCACTGAGGCCGGGAGGGCGTACCACACCACACGAGCCCCGGGCATCCCCAGCTGCACCGCATCGCCATGACGAAATGTTGCTGCAAAAACTTTTTAAAAGAATTGTTTTGAAAAAGTGAACTCTCCGGATTCAGTGGTAATGAAGCGAGACAAGTGAAGTGCTGTTACGTAAGATTTGATGCAATCAAATCAAACTCTAATGTTTAGTCAATTTTGTTAAGGTTATGGATATGAATTTTAATTAATTTCAGGCAGCAGTGTGCATGTGTGTGTGTGTGTGTGTGCGTGCGTGCGTGCGTGCATATGAGCAATTTGTGCAATTTTAATCATTAGTATAAGTAGATGTTCTCCAAGACTGAAAAAGTTAGTTGAATTTAAAAAAATATCAATTCGAGTGAGATGTCATTGTATATACAGGATGTTCGAAAGTGTAGTTACAATGGATGTGTATTTAAATTAAAATTTAAAAAAAAAGAACATCCTGCATATATTTTTGTAATTGTAACCCAACTTAGATTTTTAAGCTTTTAGTATTTGTAGTATTAACCATTATTTCTTCGTAATGCAAAGTTATGAATTTATCCTAAAAATAAATTGACAATCAAACGATGCTGTGGTTAAAAATCTTATTCTTCCTTTTATTTAAATAACGCTCAAGCTCATATTACAAAAATTGTTTTGTTGAGCACTTCTAATGCTTTTAATCTGTTTGTTCAACTGTGGGTCTTAGTTTTGGTTAATGTTTTAACCAGTTCGTAAGATTTTCATTTGTTGTTTAGACTTGAGCAAGGCAACCTCAGAAAGAATAATTTTGAGCTGCTTTTGCACCTATTAATTAATTAAGTATTGGGTTGTTAAATGGTTATCATATCACAAAGTAAATTATTTAATTTTTTTTATGCATCATTGCCTAGTTAAATTAGCAAAGTTGTGTAGAAAATCATCGTTTATTTGAAATTATGTTTTTTTGTTTTCTAATAATTCAGTTATTTTATGCTATAGCGAGTTCATATTCTATGTTTTAAGGTAAATAGATGTTATAAATCCATTAGTGTGATCAAATTTGTTGTAGCTTTTCACTCTATGTAGATTATTGTATCTACAGGTTACTTGATTTTCTGTTACTTTTAAAGTTCAACATTATTTGCGTGTTTAATTTTTTGAGTAAGTTGCAATTATTATGCATATTTGTAATTCAGAAACAAGAAACTACTTAAGCAATGTAAAAATTCCATATAATGAAAAAAAATTGAATATTGTTTTTCCTTAAAGTAAAAGACTACAACAGATTTGGTCACAGTATGAATTTTTAAGCTTTTTTTACCCTGAAATATAAAATACTCATTATAGCAACAACTAAGTGAATGATTGGAAAATGATAAAAATTTTATATTTTGTTCAGAATATTTTAGGAATGGATGGACTAAAAGTAAATTTGTTCTGATATTCTTAATAGTCATATAAATAAACTTATTTCTAATTTAACTGAATTCATATCTCTCACGGTTCTCAGGACATAGCAATGGTGAACATATTACAATGAATAGACTTACAGTAAATTTATTCAGATATTCTAAATAGCCATAAAAATATAAAACTTTTTTGTAATTCAACCATTCTTTCAAGATCCCAATAGTGAACATATTTTTAAAAATTTGAGTTATCAGTGTTTTTGAATATTCCAGGAATGGTTAGACTTCTGCCAAATTTAATCAAATTTTTAGTGAATTTAACTGACTTGGTATTTTTTATAATTTCTGAGATCCCAATGATAGCACGAATAAGTGGAACACCAAATTGCTTATTAAAATATTTGTATTTAATTTTAATTGTGATATGATAAATCATAAAATTAAATCTTTTTTTTAAATCTCTGTCTCTGATATGGTACATATCCATTTACGGTTATTTTTTGTCCTACACGCCCGGTTTGAAGCCAATGAATGCTAATAATAATTGTTACAACTCCGAGTGATCAAATGTGTAAATCTTTATGTTAAATTTGCATATATGAATGTGCTGAACATAGAAAAAATTATAAAAAAAATACATTTGTTAGATTAGGTAGCCTTTTTACTACGACTGAATACCTAAGCTTACTTTTAAGGTCCCGCACAATTATTATATCTTTAGTTGAACTTTACCAACTCAGTACTAGAACAAATTAGATTGTATTGTTTGTATTTACAGAAATAGACATAAATTGTTAATAATGTATTGTTTGATTGAGTTTTTCACCGAGTGGATCAATTTAATGGATCGAACCTGATGTTGGTTGTCGTCATCCATAATAGTCAATTTAGTTACTAATTTTATCCAATATACTTTATAATAAATATTTTGTAATATTTCCTATAATTACATCTCGCTATTGTATGTGCCTATTATCCGATATAAAATATATCAGTTTGTTTTTAAATTATTAGTCTTTTAGTTTTATGCTTTTTTCGCTCTTTTTTCATTTTTGTCTTGAACTATTTTCATTTCATTTTGTCAACAATCATTTTATTTTCAGAGGGTTAGAACCTGGTCAGACCGCTAGTAAACATGGCACCTCACCTGTCGTAGGGTAAGTTGATTAGATGCCCTGGGCGTATATTATAACAAAATTTTTACTCGGTTGCCCTTTTATTATTATCAGTAGTTTTTGATATGCTTTTCTATAAAATCAATTAGTTTTTTAGTCGTTGCTTCACGCCCGTCTTACCCCCGAAAGGTGTGGACCGAAGCCATGTTTTCACTTCCACATACTCTACCACCACTACAACAAATCATCAAACATTTCAATCTTATGACATTTTCTATTTTAGGGTTGGTGGTACGCCAAATGACGAGCATGTTAAGCCACGTTCGCTGCGTTTCACGTGGTCGATGAAGACCACGTCCAGCAGAGACCCTTCGGAAATTATGGCGGAGATACGCAAAGTACTCGATGCCAACAACTGCGACTACGAACAGAGAGAGCGCTTTCTGCTCCTCTGTGTCCACGGGGATCCCAACACTGACAGCCTTGTACAGTGGGAGATCGAAGTTTGTAAACTGCCCCGCCTTTCTCTAAACGGTGTCCGATTTAAGAGGATTTCAGGTAATAATACAAAACTTTTTTGTGTTAATTCTACAACTTATCAAAAGAGATTTAAAAAATTGATAGTAAGATAAGTTAAAACAAGTACTGTTGTGTTTGTCTCCTATTTTATCTAGGAAATTTTGTATAAGAGAATTTTTTTCTGCAATTTTTACTTTCTCGTACTTCGTAAGGAACGTTATGATTTAAAAATTGTCTGTCTGTGGGTAGGTAGGTGGGTGCGTTCGTTTCCCTATATCTCCGAAACCCCTGTTAGACCTGTTTTTTTGGTATAGATTATTTTCTAAACACTATTGTAAAATAACGTTGCAGTGCATCTAAAGGCAAATAAAATATTTATTTGCCAAATCCCGTAGATTCAAAATGAAGGCCGCTACGAATTTTTGAAAATTTTAACTTGAATGCCCGATTACTCAAAAACAAAATTTATTTGATAGCTCTTAATAAGTATAATCAAGTGATGTAAAAATATTTTTGGAAATATGAAAATTGCAAATGTATGTATACTAGCTTCTCAAAATGTTTGGGATTTTCAAAAAATTACTTCTGCAAAACTACCCACCCCATTGTTTTAAAACTTTCTGAGCCGATAGAGCTTGCAATGAGCTACAAATGTGTTTTTTGCGAATCTCCCAAATTTTACTCTGACGTCCTCCAGGAATTTTTTTAAATTTTGAAAATGATAAATTTTTATTCAAAAACGCAAACGCCAATCGTTATAAAATTTAAACAGTTTAACAGCCTGTTTAAAGTAGTTTATTAAGATTAGCAAGAATTTTCAACCCTATTAAAAATTAGAGTAAAAAATGATCTTTTTTAAGATCAACAACGTGTTTTTCGGCAGTTTTTTAATGCTTTGTTACTGGCAAGCTAACAAATAGTGTTTGTTTTGCTAAATGCACTGTACAGTTCGTGTAACTCACTATCAACGTTAATTTTTTAAAATTTATGTTTCACAATAAATTGCACAAAGGATTGTCGTAACACAAAAATTGGGGAGCTTACGCAGCATTACCTAGAAGCTGCTCTCGCTAGTTTTTTTCTGTAAAAAAAATTTCATTCACTGTTTTAAACAGAAAAAGGCTGGGGAAGCAACCCTGCTCTGTTTTCTCTTTCCAGTTCTCCCTTTTCAGTTACCCGTTTCTCCTCTCCCTCCACCTTTGCTTTTCTGTAAAAGGAAAATTACCAATTCCCTATTTTTTTCTCCTTTTGCGTTATTAAGAATTGTTGCTTTAAGTATGATATTTTTACTATGTTTCATCTAATGTGAATATTATTTTTTACAGGTACCAGTATTGGGTTCAAAAATATTGCTAGTAAGATAGCGAACGAATTGAAACTGTGACTGCCTGTTAGCGGGCCGGACGTATCTGCCGAGCCAGTGTAAGAAAGAAAAATCAAGTTGGGTAGCGATTTCACACTTAGTGCTTTGTTGTTTTTTTTGGTACTATACATTTAGGTTAACTTTAATCACTAAACGGGTACAAAGTATTTATTGCCGTTTCGGTATGTCATTTCAATTGAAATTTATGATTTTCTCGCTCGTGCTGAAGTTTGTTTCTTTTTCTCATGAACAAATTTTTCGCAAAATAGCAGTTTTGTTGGTTCGTCCGGCATTTTGAGTTGGAAATTTAGTTTTAAGACTGCTCTATACTTTAGTTATGTATTTTCAAACAGTTTATTTAAGCTAAACTTGTGATATGTGGATGTTGCGCCAACTTAGTAAGAAATCTCTACACTAATGTTTCAAATAAGCTGAGATCTCTTTTAAACTAGAGTATCAGTTAGGCAAATTTTAACGATCGTAAAAAGAACTATACTATGACTCATCGTGTTAATACAAGTGGTACTTTTAATAATACGTTATTTTAACAATAATTAAAAAATGGAAGAAAAAGTGTAAGAATAAATTGTATTATTAATTTTGTTACTATATCATGGGTTTTTATAATATATGAAATACCTTTAATATTTATTATTAAAATGCGCCCACTTTTTTATTCTATTTATAAATTATTAAATGCTAAAGGTTCGTAACTTTGCTACACTACGGCAATGTTTTTCGTACACTTCTATGAAAGAACACCGCAATATTTTACGTAGACCTGTTCGGGAAGCTAAAACATGATGGTTGTATCACAACCGTTCTGGACGCTTCTTGACCGAATAAATTTAGATAGTCAATTTAGGACAAAATAACACAGTTTTGAGGTGAACCTACTTTTGCCAAATGTCGATAACTGTTGATTTATATGCATCAAAATTTTTTGGCACAAGTATTGTCAATACTTGCAGGCTTCGTAAACTTTCATTTTTGTGAAAAAACGAGAATATAAATCAATGTTTGCCGTTTAAACATAAGCGCCGTCAATGCAACCCGTAGAAATTTTTAATTTTGCTGTAAATACCAACTTGTTATTATATAATAGTAAGGCCGAAAATATTTTCGAAATGGAATTTACCTTGCCTGCAATTAATGAGTGTCGAGCACACTCAGTGCTTCTTTTTTCGAGGTATGTAAATATAGCATGAATGTTGAGAGAGTTTAAATTTAGTGTGTACGTATGTGTGTGCGTGTATCTTGTTTTGTTATTAATTAAAACAGTGCTGCGTTTAAATTTGATGGTGTTTTCAAAGCATTGAAGATATAATATTAAATGTGTATTGTACA
The DNA here is from genome assembly GCA_958336395.1 of Ctenicera cuprea. Lineage (NCBI taxonomy): Eukaryota > Metazoa > Arthropoda > Insecta > Coleoptera > Elateridae > Ctenicera > Ctenicera cuprea. The sequence goes on along the minus strand of OY284495.1, from coordinate 27,948,187 downwards.
TATTTAAATAGTTCGTATAATCGCGATTTTAAAATTTTTTGCGTTAGGTCGAAGGCCACACTTTTTATATTATTAATTATTATTATTAGAACTGCCAAATTTAAATGCGGCTTAGGTTCAGATATACATTAATGCAGGTTCATTTAAAAAATGTCAGATCTGTTATGCGTGTACTTAGATATTTACCATTGGCTATCCGGATGTCTTTCCACTTATCCACGTTGCACATTCTTGTGCTTATTTTGCGCGCTACAAACTGCTCAAGGGTTGCACATTTGCTTTATGCATGTGATATGGTTTAGTTTTACTGTTTCAATTTTTAAACCAAAATAACGATTAATTTTGCTAATTTTTTATGTAACGTAGGTCAGTGCAACGTGTTTGATAAGGAGAAAGCGCATTTTAAAAATTATAATAATGTAGTAAAAGTATATTTAATTGTTAGGATGACAGTATAGAGTAGGAAATACACTGTAAATTAAGAACAATGTTGCTTTCCGTAATACTACTACAATAATTTCACAGGGGTTGGGCACTTTTATGTTAGTTAAAGCTACTGATCATTTATAATAAAAAAACTAAATACCAAAACTATGCTGTGTTTCTTTTTCCTGTTCCATTTTTTTACGTTACTTAACTACATGGTCAGTGATCAATTTTATTGATAAAATTCTAGGTCATCGAAATTTCAAAATTCAGAGGAAAAAAATTGTCATATTGTCCTAGGAAAGATATTAAACATTATAACACAATATACTGGCGCCACAGAATTTAAGCGCTTAAATAAACAGGTTTCAATCTGCAATACGACCTTAACACTGGAATTGATTGTATCTGTTTTTGTCAGCATCTTAGTGAAGTGTTTTAGTATTGTATTTTCATTGCCATTTCTGAATTTAAGCTCTGGGTAATTTTGTGTAACGAAAGAGTATTGTGCAGGGAAACGCTGTTAGCACAATAGGTTGAACCTACTCGTTGCCAGCTAGCAGTGAAGGTATTAATGCACCTAACCTTAAAAAACGTAATTTAACCTCAAAAAATCGAGCTTTACATTCCTTAAAAATCAATGAGGAAGGAATAATTCCGTTTGTAACCACCAAAGGGTATATCAGGTGTCTTGTTTTTGAAATTGAGTAAACTGGAATTCCACCACATTTAAAGCACAAAAGCCATATATGTAAGTAGTTATGAAGATTATGAAAGATTTTTACAATTATGAAAAGGAATTATAAATTCTTTTATTAAGGAAACTTCGCTAAACAAAGAATTCCTTGGTACTGAAATTTGCAGTTTACTACTGAGATTACTACCTGAAAGCGGGTATTGCTTCCAGCCACGATTGATATAAAATATAAATATATAATTAAAGTTTTCTGCAGTTTTATTGTAAAAAAATTGTTTTAAAAATGGGCTTTTCTTTGACCAACAATTACCAGTTTTGAACAATTCATAGCTTACCAGATACACACAAAAAACTAAAATAAGAAGTTTATTTTTTTTAATTGTAGCTTCTTATTTATAAACTTAATCAGTCAATTTTGTAAGTGGTCATATAACACATAAAAAGGAATTTATTGGTTAGTTAGCCAGAATTTTTTTTCGAGCAGTGATGGTCAATGTTTTTTTTCTAATGACTGCTATATCAAATTTTTACATTTATAAATAGCATTTTGATTCTCTTTTCAACAATGTATGAGAATTCTGTAAAATAATTGAAACTGATGTTAAAAATAATTTAAAAGCCGAGTTTTCATGGAACTTTCACACGACTGTTGTGTGTCAAGAAAACAAAAGACCATTTGGTTATCTATCTGTCATTATACTGATTATCATACACGTTTAAGTAGTTAAAATCTTGCAGATAAACAGAACAGAGAGTAAATGCAATGTAAAATATTAAGGAAATAAAACAGCAACTCTTAATTACAAAATGTTTATCTGTATGTGTGTAGGCGTGTGACGAAATAACGATAATTTGTCAAACCAAACAGTTTATTTTACGATCCTGAACCGGAAAGGAAACATGTTCGACATGTTTTTTTGGTAGCATTTTTTCCAAAAAACGAATTTTTTTAAACATGAAAAGGGAATCTGTCAGAAGAACTAAGATTAAAGCCAATGCTTTTTTCCGAACTTTCTAGACTTAAAATGGCGGCCGCTACGAATTTTTGAAAATTTTGGCTTTAAAGCTGTATCACTTAAAAACTAGTTGGCAAATCTAGATCAAATTTGGGGGACGAAATATTGCTTTATACCAAAATTTTTAAACACATGAAGTTTGTGATGATAAAATTATTCCAAAATTTTGGTTTAAAAAAAATATTGCTCAAAAACTGGCCACACGATTTTTTTTATTTCATAGGCTTATAGAGCTTGTGATGAGCTACAATTTAGTGTGTGTGTGTGTGTTAGCTCACTGATTTCTCTTGGACGCCGTCTATGAATTTTTGAATATTTTGGCTTTTAACACGTATTTATTATTCAAAGGGATAGTTTTTATACCCAAACCAGGGCGTGTTGACTATACCCTGGCCAAATCTTACCGTCCCATTAGTCTTACATCTTTCTTATTAAAGACTCTTGAGAGACTTTGTGACAGGGAAATAAGGGAGAAGGTGCTTGTTTCACACCCACTGCACCTGAACCAATACGCTTACATCCCAGGGAGATCTACCGAATCGGCGCTACATGCCGTAGCGAATCGGATCGAGAGATCATTAGACAACAAGATGTCTACCCTGGGAGTTTTCATTGATATTGAAGGAGCCTTTGACAAGGCCACCTTTGAAAGTATAAACTCTGCCTTACGCAGACTTGGTGCTGCACCTACTCTTTGTGAGTGGATAAAGCACATGCTTGCAATGAGAGCAGTGCAATTTAACTTAGGAGACAGCTCAATTAGAGGTGTCGTGATGAAAGGCTGCCCACAGGGCGGAGTTCTGTCTCCACTGTTATGGAATACAGTGGTAGACAGCCTTCTAAGCGCACTCAATGATGCTGGATTGTATACCATTGGATATGCGGATGATATCACCATCCTCATCACGGGGAAGTTTGAGGGCATGCTCTGCACCTTAATCCAGACGGCTCTTCGAATAACAGAAAAGTGGTGTAATGAACAGTCCCTATCTGTCAACCCCTTGAAGACAGAGATGGTACTCTTCACAAAGAAAAAGAAGGTTGGACCCTTACGTACACCTCTCCTATTCAATACTTCTCTCAGATTCTCAGATAATGTCAAATACCTGGGAGTTATTTTTGACAAACAGCTGAACTGGGAGAAACACCTGAAAGCTAAAACAAACAAAGCATGCATGGCTTTCTGGCAGTGTCGCCGCGCTCTGGGTAAATCTTGGGGACTTTCCCCTAGAGTTACCTTGTGGCTGTATACTGCCGTGATTAGGCCCATGCTATGCTACGGAGCACTTGTCTGGTGGCCCAGGGTCAGACAGGCTACGGCAGCAACCAAATTGGGACACGTGCCTCAGCTCGTATTCGCCTACCTCGGATGTTATTACGTCCTTACATTCCTTGATACTTAAATAACTATTGTTGATTCCAAAAATAAAAAACGTTATGATTTTCTGCATTGTTCATTTTAGTGAAGCATCCCATTCTTAGTAGGGTCAATAGGGGGCCTCCAGATCAGGTTGCGCCTGGTGCCCCACAAAATCAAGATCCGCCACTGTCAAAAAAGTAAGAACAGAAATTTAGAATTTGGAAATCTGGGATAATAAAGCTGTAGAAAAACCGCCACGGAAGAGAAGCTGGTGGAAAAAAGGAGCTACGAAAAAAAGCTGTTGTAATTTAGGTTTAGTGACCCAGACTAATGCCCCAGGAATATCCCTGCACTCGCTTTGGAGTGCCGGTAAAATGTTAAATAATTCTACTTTTGCATATACGGTAAATAACAATAAAGTATGGGAAAGTCCAGGTGAAGTGCTTCAACGGTTTTTCAGAATCCTTTTTCTTTCTAGTAAGCTATGAATTTTTTTAAATTGTAATAAACTGGTCTCCTAAATACACAACTTTTTCCTAATTTAACTGATTTTCTATCTCACTGTGTAATATTATTATAAATCTACCATTAGGGCGTAACTTCAAATTTGAGGCCCCAAGACAAGAACATAAAATTTACTTGAATTTTGTAACAAACTCCCACTGCATTTGAAAAAATAAGAATAAAAGAAGAAAGTCTGTTTATAAAATAGAGATGTTACGTTATCAGAATAATACATTAATAATAAAAATCTGTATTTAATTGATAACAATTTTGGTAGAATGTTTGAATTGAGATTTGATACAACAATAATATTTAAAAATTAATACGTCTCACCTTCCTGTTTGCAAATATTTCAATTACATTTTCTAAACAATTTGAAATTTCTTCTGTAGCTCTCGATTATATTGACAAAGTTGCAAGACTAACGGTTAAAACTACACTACACAACTAACAACTATGAAAAATGAACAGTAATTAAACGAACGAATGTTTATTACTTTTACCTGTAGGGGCTGCACAGGTATACGTTTTCTGACGTGCAGCCTGAGTCAAAAGATACAGGTTTTAATATATTTCTGTTATTTCAGAAGACAGGTAAAAAAGTTACCAATAAAAGTTGTGTGAACTGACCTATGAAAATGTGTTTCACAAGAAAAATATTTGTAAAACAATACTTTTCTTTAATGGAATGCCGCATATTTTTTATTGCAATGGTAAGTCCATTTAATTACCAACAAGAACTCTAAATAACTTTTCACGCTACCGGCAATGTAAGTAGGCCTTACATCCATAGCTACAGGGATCGTAAATGGCTGATAACATTCGTGTACTAGTTACCCTTGACGACGGAACTTAATAGTGTCACTTACGTTCCTAGGAAAATAATGTTGATTTTAACTGTTCGTTGATATGGTAACAAGCATTGACAACTTAGAATAATGGGGCTTTTAAAAAATAATTCCGATGACAGCTGTCAAAACGAACTTTTAAAAATATGATTAAATTTCTACCTGTAGGCCTACTTATTGCCGGTAGCGTGAAAAATTTAATAAGTAACACGAAATGTATCGACTAATAACATCCTCGGCAGGCGACAAGCTTCGGCTCCGCCTCAGCTCGTATTCGCCTACCTCGGATGTTATTACGTCCTTACATTCCTTGATACTTAAATAACTATTTTTTTGTAAAAGCCATAGTTTTCGAGAATAAAATAATTTCATAGATATTGCTATACCAGCTCGCGCACTCACGGGCATGCAAATAAGGGAATTGTGACGCGATAATTAAAACAAATGACGTTGGCATATGTGCTGTTCAGTTTTATTACTTAAATGTCATATTTTTACTTCATTCGTTCGTACATTGTGTTTGTGTTTTGTGAAATATTAATAGTAGTAATTAGGTAATTTAAATTTTAAACTAAAAATATGTAAAATATGACATTTATGTAATAAAACTGAATAACGTGCCTGTCAACATGATTTGTTTTCCATGAGCCACAATTCCTTTTTTTGCATAGCACAATGCTATATGACAATATCTATGAGATTTTTTTTTTTTTTTGGTGGGAATTAAATGAACTTACCATTACGATGAATGGACTTACCATTAGAATAAACAGATATGGGGCATTACATTTAAGAAAAGTATTATTTTATTAATATTTTTTTATGGTACACTCTGTATAAGATTTTCATATGTCAGTTTAAAGGTACTTGTCGGTTTGCACCACTTGTATTAATAACATTTTTACTTATTTTCTTAGATAGCAGAAATATAAACCTGCATCTTTTGACTCAGGCTGTATAATCCTGGTTTGTTATTGTTTTCCATCACCATAAATTAGCCGCGAAATTTAAACCTATTAAATTTACAATCAAAATGTAGGTGTGACGAAAATTGATGCCCCACCTATGATGTAGGAGCAGTGTGTCGTGTCATTAATATTGTTAGAAAACGGCCAACCATACAATAAACTGAATCGTTGCTCATATTATTATGAGTCCACCACTATACATCATGCCGCTGTGACGTCTGAGCCTGCTCAGATAGTACTACGCTTTTGGTTTGCTATTTGGTCTGTAGGGTAAGCATAGCAAGCAGCACTTGTTCGTATGTTTTTTTTTATATTTGGGAAAACCAATTGTATGAAATAGAGCTTAACCTCTGCGGTGCAACGAAGTGGCGTTTACAAGTTTATCTAACAAATTACAAAATTAAACGTGAACCTGTTATGCAATTACGATAAACACAGCTGATTAGAGCTTATATTTTCGTTGGTTAGGTCATGTTAAAATGATTGTCACTATGTAGTTAGCGTCGATTAACAATTTTTTCTAAATTTCATCTACTAAGAAAATGTAAGAAAACTAATAAACTACTATGCTATATAGGCTGAAGCGCCCTATTTCCCTACAGACCACTGCTGGCAGCTGCTATTTGGTCACGTGATGTATTTGTATTTTTGTTAAAGAAGGAAATTCCCCTAATACCACAAGCCAGATTAAACTGAATCATACATGTTATTATAATCCTACCAATTATATAGTTAAAGAAGGGAATTTACCTAATATGATTAGCTATAGAGTAAACTAAGCCATTAATACAACAAATTATAAATTTACTATTAATAATAATAATGGAAGAGGCGGATTCTCTTAATATGGTCAGCCATAGCGAACTCAACCAATAATACTATTAATTATAAATTTACTATTAAAATAATTATGGAGAAGGTCCTCTTAGTGCTGTATGTACCAGAATAAACTAAACCATTAATACCTATTATTATATAGGGATCTGTCATTTGTATTACTAAAGAAAGAGATTTCCCTACTATGGCCAGAGCCTTTTTAGAATAAACTGAACTGTGGTGGAATTTCCATTTGTTACGTGATTTTTTGCTGTCTTGTTTTTACACAATTTTCATAGAACATTGACCTAGCCTACGTTAGATGAAAGAGCTACACAAAATTACAGGTTTAGGGAATAAACAAAAATCTGAATTGATGAGATTTATATAAAATGGTAAGTAATATTACCATACGCTTGTGAATTTCTCATTGTTTAAATAAACTATGAATTCCTCGATTTTTTTTCCTAGGCTCTTAATATTAATGTCCACCCGCCTAGGTGCGGAAGGAGAAGCGACTCGGATTGGAAAGCTGCAGCAGCTACTGCAATTGCGGGAGTAGCCTGTTATGCGGGCTACAAAATTATAAAAAAGGAAATTTCAGAAAAGGCGATTAATGGAAAAAATTGGCCATTAGGACCAAGGTGAGTAATTTTAAAAATGTAGACGTGATTTTCACAATAAAAAAAATACACTTGTAGTTCCTCATCCGTACCTCTACAACAATGTGCAATATGCTGGAATAAAATGCAGCCCCGAAAACATTTTAATTGTATTCATAATTTCCATGATTCCTGCATTCAAAATCATCAGCAAAAGACTGATATGGAGCTGTGCTGTATTGACAGGAAGGGGGTGCCTCTGGTTCATAAACATACATGCCCAATTTGCAAAGCAGAACAAGTGCCAGATTCAGAAAAGGATTGGGAATTGGTCGATGAGTTCGACCTGTAATACCCATAACTATTTTTACTGGTAGTACATTGTTTTAGTGCTTTCTGTAGTTGATATTATATCGTTGCACATGTATTAAAATTCCTTCCTTAAAATTATACGTACTAATCTTATTTTTAATTACTGTCTTTACTAAAAAGTAAAAAGAGATTAAGAATTTTCCCGATCTGAAAACGGAATCTGACAAAAGACTTTAGGACAATCCCTTCAAACACCTTTTTCGAAACTGTGGCCGCTATGATTTTATGAAAATTTCAAATTTAAGGCGTCATTATTAAAAAACGAGTTGCCACATCGGCATGAACTTAATTTATTATATTAGCCCTATGGGAACACAACTCTGCTATGTAATAAGAGAATTTTTGAATAAAACAAAATTGGGAAGTGAAAAATTTTGGAAATTTTCAAAATAATATTCAAAAACTAGCCGCACATTTTTTAAGTTTACTGAGCTCATAGGGCTTAGAATGAGCTTCAATTTGTTTGGTGTTCCAGGCCGCTAATTTATGCGTGACGCCTTGTGTGAATTTTTGAAAATTGAAGAAAGCGCCGAAACGGAGGACGATAAAACAATTCTGTTTACGCTAAATTTATCATCAGTGGTAGTAGAATAAGATTCACAACTTAATTTTTAATTTCTTTAATCTTTTTCTCAAGAATGAAAAAATTAATGTTTTTATATAAAAAAAAAACGGTTAGCTATACCTTTTGACTACAGTATGCATCAATGATCGTACCCGTGGCTATGATGCCCTGGCGTTTGCTTGTTGGTTTGCTCCCGCTAGAGTGGTAGAAGTCATGCGATCTACACTATTTAATCCCAAGGAATCTTTATCCCAAAAATAAAAAAAATATTGATTTTTTTCTCACAAACAGAAACATTGTTTAGCTACAGTACAACATGCGGCTGATCGTACCCAATGTGTTGTATGCTCCGCTAGATTGGTAAAAGTAGTGAGATCTATAATCACTTAATTTCTGGTAGCGTGTAAAACGTTGATATATAAATGTTTTTGAATATATGATAAGTAACAATTTCTAAAGTATAGGAAAGATCAGACAAAGTGCTTTGTCAATTTTTTTTTGCTTTTTAAAATAAACAATGCAATTTGGAGTGTTTAACAGACAGATAAATTCCTTTTATTTAAAATGAATTAAAATTTTGTTGTACTTCCAGTTTCATCGGATGTATTCACAGATTTCGTGTTTCAAACAGAACACCCTGTATATTTTGACATTTTTTGAAGCAGAAGAAAATTCTAGGTTTAAAAGTATTTTTTAAATACTTTTTTATAAAGCAAAAGTCTTGTGTGGCAAAATGATCTTCTTTTAAATTGCCTACAAAGCAAAAATCAGGACTGGCCAGCCCAAACTCTGGCAGCTCTAAATGTACCCTCCCTCCCATCCACACAGACAGACAGGCAGTTGGTTTGGATGTTTTGAGCCCCAAAAGGTGTTTTTCCATTAAAATTTAGTAAGTTTAAATGTTCATGAAATCAATAGTTATTTTACTGGAAGTATAAATCAATACTTTGAGCAAGTTCCATTGAGAATCACTAGATGGCGTATTCCGAATTTTTAAAATTCCACCAGGGCCCGTGTTATACGTAAAATATAAACATAAAATGAAAGTTTACGGTTGTCTTGCTCTTGTTACAGATAACAAACATTGCTACTACTATTGTCACAGTCTAGTAAATGAAACAGTCATTCGGCACTTTGATTATGCTGCGCCTCGATTATTTCACTTACTAGACTGCTATTATTAAGACTATAGGAAAAAAATTCAGTAGTTATTAGTTTAATCCAGTTTTCCATTTTAAAGCATGCGAAAACGGGTGAATTCCTCTTAATTATATTGTGTAGACCACAGCTTCTTCGTTTAACATCGACTTGACGTCTTTATATGGCGGCCTGCTACATCGCACATTTTCGTACATTTTTCGTGTGCTGCAGGGGCGCTACTAACCGGTGGCCGACTGGCATCAAAATGAAATGAAAAAACGAAAACATTTCATCGCATTTTACTTCCAATTCCAGTTGCAATGAGCGAAGTAACGATTTCCTGCGTGAATTGATAAGTACTGTACCTCTGACTTAAATTTAAAAAAATTTAATGTTTTTTTCGCCGCAATCCGCTAGATGACGCTACATTCCGATGAATTGTTGAATTAAAATATTTTGTGCAGTGATTCAGACAGAGGTAGTAAAAAGTTCCACGTTATAAGACTTGGGTTTGTGCGCAAGTGATCACGTGTTTGGAGGGTACGCAAACGTTTGACGTTTTTATTTGACAGTAAATACCTGGCGGCACGCAGCCCGGCGGCTATTTTGTCACGTGACTAGAGGCTAACCAAAAGTGCACTGATTTCCCTCCAGTCAGGTGACAAAATAACCACCAGCTATTTACAACTAGGGATGCAAACGATACATCGATGTTTCAAAACATCGATGTATCGTTCATAAACATCGATGTTGAACCCATAACATCGACGATACATCGTTCTTTATGAACGATGTTTTATTATAGCGACATCTGTGATCTGTTAGTTTTTCTGTGTATTAGATTAGATCGACGATAAACTAGGCAAGCGCACGCAACGCAGTGTATGCATGCAGCACAGCACGGAGTATCGTATAAGCTGGAGCTACTATAACTCAAGAAAGGAACCGCTTACTGGGCAGCAGGTTGTCAAAATTATTGTTTTTGTATTCTATTATGAGAAATAAATAATAAAACGTTTTATTTTTTTCAGTAAATGCAAATAACTACATTACATATGTGTTTTACTTCTGTTCAAAATGAAAATTCAGTCAATCAATATTTTTTTCTAAAACATCGAAAAAACATCGATATATCGTTCATAAACAACGATGTTTTCGACATCGATGTTTCACTTTTGAAAACATCGATGTTCTAACATCGATGTTTTTTATGAGCGATGTTGCATCCCTATTTACAACTGTCAAACAAACACCACACTTTGTGTACCCTTCACACACGTGATCACCGCGTCACTGTGTCCGACTCTTATTTAAATTTAAAAAATATTTTATAACAAGCTGAGAAGTGTTGCTTTCGAGTGGACTTTCCCATACTAGATATTAATACTTATTTATAATACCGTATTTGCTAAAGTGTAATTTTTTATAATTGTAAATTTTTTTAATTTTGAAGAAGCGACCCACAAAGGGCTCTTAAACAAGTTTTAGTTAATGCCGATCAGATAACTACTTTTTGAGTAAATGGGCGTTAAAGTCGAGATTTTCAAAAAGTTGCCACGGCCGCCATTTTAAAGCTGGAGAGTTCAGTAAAAACGTTTTCGATTTGCCTTAAGCTCTTTTCTCATCTCACCGTATGTTAGATTTCTAAGAAAACATTTTACGTAAGAACGGAAACGCCCGCCCTACAGCTAATTAGATGCGCTTCTGATTTCGGACTAAAAATCAATTTAAATGGTTTATTTAAAAAGTTACCAAAATATGCGAAGAATGGAAAATATATTTTTTAACACGTAACTGTCGGAAAACGCGATATTGAAACGTATTGTTTTTTTTTTCTTAATTTTTAAAATAGTTGAAATTTCTTGCTGATTTTAATAAAGTACTTCGAACTGATAAAAGTTTATAACGATCAGCGTTTGCGTTTTTGAATAAATAATTAATCAATTACAAATTTTTTAAACATTTCTGGAAGGCGTCAGAGTAAAATTTTGGATCTTAATAAAAAACCATATTTGTAGTTTATTGCAAGTTCTATCGGCTCAGAAAGTTTATAAAAAATTGTGTGGGCAGTTTTCAAAAATTTTCATGAAATCAATACTTCCCTATACCGAAGGTATGGGGAAAGTAAAAATGATATTTACAAGAATGTGGTGGAATTTCAACAGACCTATGTTTTCCAGAAACCTATTTTCCCAAGAAAACGATTGAATTTTCACACTATTTACCAACAAAGCTATTATAACTATAAAATTAAAAACATTCAGAATTTATTGTAATACAGTGAGAAAGTATATAATGTAGTGAAATTGTGATTTAATCAAACATTTTTCTGGTAAGATATTGTTTTAATTTTCTACCACTTTTGTTTTCTTACGATTCTATTTAAAAATTCTACGCACTTTGGCTCTATAGACCCTGTCTTGAAATTCCTAATTGTGTCGTTCTTGAATCGAAAATGTCGAACGAAGACCATAAAGACAACCGTAATTGGAAAGCTGCTATTGTAACAGTAGCTTCTGCAGGAATAGCAGCATTATCATACTATTTGGGTCATATAGTGGCAACAGAGAAATATGAAGAGAATGAGTTCAAAAATTCTCAGCCAGGGACAAGGTGGGTACTTAGAGTAAGAAAAAACTTAATTTGGCAAAACTGAATTGCTTGTAGTTCCTCAACAAACCCACACTCTGAATCTATGGAAGAATGCTCAATTTGCTTGAAGAAAATGAAGCCACTGAAACACTTGAAATGCGGCCACAATTTTCATGACGAGTGCATTTCACAATGGCTTCCCTTAAGTTCAACATGCCCAATTTGTAGAGCTAAACAACATCCAGATTAGTTTTAAATACTGATCTTAAAATGTTTGTAGTAAAATGCTGTTCTGAGTTAGTGTAGGTAATTAATAAAATTACCTAAACCTTTTATTAAAAAGTATTAGACAATTTCTGCGTTTTTTTTTATGCTTAAGGTAAATAGAGAAACCAAAACAATAACTAGAGCTAGCTGAATAATTTAGTAATTCACCTAGTTCATTTCAAATAGTAAAAACAACATAATTCTACTTGGTCCTTTAAGCCTGCTTTATGAACCAAACATTGGTCCTTCGAGCCAAGTTTATGAAACAAGCCATTGATGAGAAAAGACAGCCTTAAAATTTTACAGCGTGCCATTTTTACCACACTTTTGCTAATCGTTACACAAAATATACAAAGTAAATTTAATTAAGTTGCCGAAAGAAAATTAGACTTGCTACGGTGAATTAATTTAATTTAATAAAATTTTTATACATACAATTAAATTTATTATATTTATTTAGTACTTAATTGTATTCAATATGAAAAAACGCGTGAAACACGAAACATACTGCACTTTTCTATACTTTAGAAATTGTTACTTATCGAACGAGAAGATCTGGCGAATTATAGACCCATATCACTTACATCAAATGTCGCAAAAATGTATAAAAACAAGAATGATAGAGTTTATCGACAAAGCAGGTTTCCTAAATAAAACGCAATGTGGTTTCAGAAAAGGAAAAACGACAGACGATGCAATTGCTAAAGTAGGTTAAAACTATATACGATGCACTAGATAATAACAAAAAATGTTTAACAGTGTTTATCAATTTGACATAAGTTTTGATCCCCTAAAAAATAAATTACTATTAGAAAAAAATTATAAAATGGGTTTCCAAGGACAAATACACGGCATTATAGAAAGCTACTTAACAGATAGAACAAAACAGCAGGGGAGCAGTACAAATAATGTTTTAATCGTGGAGTACGGGGTTCCACAAGGAACATTGCCGAGTCTTTTGTTTTAATCATCAATGCCTAGAAAAAGCTTAATGCGATGGAATTGTAGTGTCATATGCAGATGATAAGGCCATCAATTTTGAGGATAACGACTGGGTAAAGCTAGAAGATAAAATTAAATTAAATGTGAAAATAATTCTTGAGTGGTTAAGTGACAATAGTCCAACAGTAAATATATACAAAAAACAAAATATGTGACGTTTAGTTGTTATAAAAATAGTGTTCCTTGCCTGAAAACAAATACAGTGCATAGAAACGACTGTGGAAGTGGTGCATGCAACTGTGGTAAAACAGAGTATGAGTATAGTCGTGGAAATACACCAAGTCACAATTCCCTCTCTATCTTTTTAAATGTTTGTAAATTTTAAATGCTTGTAGTATATCCAACCTATGTTTATCATCACAAAAATGTAAACATTATATAGTGTTATTAGATGTCATTGAATCATTGTGTTCTGATAAGTGTTTAGCATAATTGGATGTATGGTACTTGTAACAACGTACGTCTTCCTTGTACCTAATATCAAATTTTCTAATTGTTTGTTCTATGTAAACCGAATTACAGTGCGAGCAATTTAATTTGTAGATGCCTGATTTTAGTAAATTGTCTGTTTTTTCTTTAGCATTAAGCAAAGTGTTTAAACTGTTTTTCGTTGTTTTAAAAGTTATTTTACATTTATTTGTTTTGTTTATAATTTTGGCACTGTAATTCGGTTTGTATAGGACAATTAGAAATTTAGATAATAGGTACAAGGAACACATACGTTGTTACAAGTATAAACACCCCCATAAATCCAAATACGCTACACACTTACTGGAACGTTTACACTTTTGTAATAATAAACGTAAGTTGGATATACTTGAAGCATTTAAAATTAACAAACATTTAAAAACTGTACCTTTAATGAATGAACAAATTGATCTCTTAAATTCATCGTTATTGGACGTTTTAGAATGAGAAATCAAGTCATCTGGACGCAGATATAAAAAACCAATAGTTATGAAGATTTATTGTTGCTATAGCAACACCAACTGCTTACTTTTAACCACAGATAAGGTTAACATTACAGATATACGACCCTTTATACAAAATGTCCGCCCATATTTGGAGACGAAATTAGCGTTAGTTTGGCTACAACGCGCCGGATCAATTTTAGGGCGCTGCTATCGCTATTTGTTTATTACTGTTGAAATGTGTTGGAAACTGTTTTATCGCGGATTTGAGTGCATCTGTCACATCATGAATGTAATTTAAGTAGAATTGGCTTCAATATTAATTATTTACGAAAAATTGCGATTTGACAATTAAACATGTCAGATGGCTGTCTAACTTTTGGTTTGAATATGTGCTAAGTAATCTGCTCAATTACAGTCATCTGTGGCTTATTTATAAATTGTCATTGTAGCGCCATCTTTTTACAGATTATTAATCATATAAAACAAGCTGCCGATAGCTCACATATTTACCGTATATCTGTAGTGTTAACCTTATCTGTGTTTTAACCTTGCCTTTGATAATGATGTGTAAACACATTGAAATACGTATAAGAATAAAAAAAAGCCGGTTGAAGTTAAGAATTGTTTTATTTACAATAAATTAAACAGAATGCTCAAGCCACCAAAAAACACTTCTAAGAAGTCAAAATCCGAAGTTGTCCTGTACATGGTCTAGGACGTTCCAGCGCGACCGATTCGGCGCCGGGACGTTACGGCGCGAGACCGTTTTGGCAAGAGACCGTTTCAGCGCGAGTACATTTTGGCGTGATTACGTTTAACACAGTTTGTTGGGTTTAGACAATTTTAATTAGTACTACTTAATACAAATTGTCAGTGTTATTTATTATTGTAATGTATCTATTAAGCAACAATAAAGTCAATTATTTAAATTACTTTCGTAACTTTGATTTAGTGTTTTTTTCTTTATATTTATTTTATATAATACATTAATAAATAACACCAACAATTTGTATAAATCTATGTATTAAGTACTGCCGCCCGACTCCATCTATAAATAAAATTGTAAAATATTTGTTTTTGAATTTTAAAACAAACTATCTTAAAAATACATATACAAATTTTATTATCATAAATTATTATTATCCTCAAATTAGTATGAACGCATGTAAACCAAACTCCAGCACAACCGTGAATGGTCATATTGAAAGCGTGAAGTCCTAGATGTTTGTCAGAAATTCATCTACCATCTAACCTGAATAGAGCGGTTTCTGGCAATGGCACTAAATGAAGTAGTACATTTCAACCACAAGATATAAAACAGAAATTCACCTGTTACTGGACGGTGGAAGGGAAGCCTTCCATGAATTTTTAAAAAACGAAATTTATGCCGCTTTATTTTGTAAATGGGGGAAGATAAAATATTTCTGTTTAAGCTAAATTGCTCACGAGTGATATAGAATAGATAAGGTTCACAACATAATTTTTATTGCAGCAATATTAGGAGGGGGGGGGGGTCATTTTTCGCTTATCATGCAATTTTGCCATGTGATCCTATAGTAACTCTCAAAGTTACGTTTTTTTGAAATCTCTATTATTTCAGCAAAAATATGTTAAAGCAGTTTAAAGATTATTTTAGAACTTCCAGCTTCAGATATTACACATTAGTTTAAATTCGTTCCCGTATGTGCTGTAAAATTTCAATAAAAACAAAGAAAACACCTGACTACATTAATATTTATTGCAATCATCAACATTACAAACGTTTATACTAAGGACAAAATCCAACAATTATTCTTGCACATTAAAAAATGCCACTCTTATTTATTACTAATTATGTATCATAAATAAAATATATACCGCCTACACATTCTAAAAAAAAATATAGCGAGAGTTAATATAACCACTGCAAACTACAATACATAAGCAAAATCAAAGATTCGAGAAAAATCAAACTTAAAAACAAATTTAACAATATTATAAATTATTACTATACATCACTTCACTTTAAATCAATATCTTCACTCATTTTACGTTTGCGTGATTTAATGCTGTTAATGGGGGCTTTAAGAATCATCTCGATGGAGCTAGACAAGAATGGTCCAAATCCGCTTTTACGAGCAAGAAATCCTTTTTCTTTACCATCAGCAACATTTTGGCCCCCTTTGTTATCCACTGTGTTACTCAAACTGTCGGTAATATTTTGCGATATGTTACTTGTAATACTCTCGTTAATTTTGTTCAAAATATCCTCAGACATACAGGAGGCAGACGTGACTTTCGACATTTTGTATGGTACATCTGGAAGTAAGCTACATTTGCGTTTGCGTTCTAAATCCAAATGTGGCAAATTGTGATATTTTGGCAGTGCTGAGCGTGGTTTAATATTTGATTTCAAAAATTTCGGAGATACTGGTCTGGGGAATGGAGGTGTTGAAACAGAAGGCGTAACAGACTTTGAGATGAGATCTTCACGTGCTCGAATAAGTTCAGCTGTGAGATCAGAAAATTTCTGGTCCCATTCGTCAACGTGCTTTTTTAAATCTGCAATTGAAGTTTCTTGTTCTTGAATTTTTACAGCTTGTTCTTGGAGTTTACGTTCTTGTTCCCGGATTTTCACAGATTTCTCACGTAGCAGCTTGGTTTGTCTTTTGAACTAGAAAGAATTTTATATTTTAGTTAAATAATAAAAAAAATAAAAGTAAGTCAAATGACAAATGTGTTAATCCCCACTATCACGACCTGTTAAAACTCCACCCACTGTTTAGGTATGGGGACAAATGTACCCCCCCCTCCACCATCAACTGGCTTGTTCAGCCCCACCCCTGTCACATGACAAGCTCTGAGTAAGATGTACACACCTCTAACACCAGATGATCCGGCAACCCTTATCCTTACTGTTATGCCTCACTCACTTTCTGTGAAGCCCCCACCACTACGACATGACTTGTCGCGCCTTAGTTTAGGTATGGGAGCAGGTGTACACACCCCCACCACTAAATAACCTATTGAGACCAATCCCTATCACATGGCTTGTTAAACCCCGCCCACTTCATAGGTATGGAGTCAGATGTAAACACCGTATCACCAAGTGTACGGCTGAGCTTTAACCCTTTCTCTGTTGTACAGCCCATCCCTACCACATGACTAGTTAAGTTACGCCTTCTTCCTAGATATAAGGACAAGTTTACACACCTCCACCACCAAGCGAGCTCGGAGTTGAGCTCCCCCCACGCTTTATTAAGCCCCACACATATAGGTATGGGGGTTAGATGTACACACCCCCACCATTAAGTAACTTGTCGAGCCCAACCCTTACCATATGACCTGTTAAACCCTGCCCACTTCGCAGGTATGGAGTCAGATATACACCACCAACAAATGACCTCAGCAAGTGCCTGGCTGAGCTTTGCCCTCTATCTGTTATGCACAGCCCAATTATCGTTAAGGTAAATTGCTTTAAAACAAATGCCCCCTTACCTATTACAATAGTAATGTTTACCTACCTTTGATCCAAACTTCTTTAAAACCTCCATGACGGATGTGATTTGGTGTTTGTTGAATTTCGATTGTTTCTTGACTTTGTGGATTTCATCTGCGATTACTTGCTGGACAATAAGAAGTTTTGGCGTCTTTGAAGTCGATGCACTAACTGTAATAACTGAAATTTAATATGCAAATCTTAACTATTCAGGGGAATTCCAAATATTTTTTGTTAAAATTATTTTAGACCCAAACCTGTCAAATAATATATTGCTTTTGAATGAATTTGAGCACTGAATTATTGTTAGGAAAATTTTGCTACTTACAAGTAGAACGTTCAACTTTTTGTTTTAACCGTGGCAGAATAACTTCATCAAAATGTTCCATGGCCATGCTGCTAATATCTCGTAATTCCTGTAAAAGCTCGTGGGTCCTTGGGGGAGGATCAACATGCTCCACCAATGATAAAATACGATCAATCTCATCTATGACCTGTTAAATGAACTTTTTAATACACAGAATGTTTATTTTATCTCTGAAACAGTAAGAGATACAAAGTTTGTTGAAGTAGATAATTAGGACAGACATTTATTAATGACACTTTTGATTTTCCCACAATATCCTTACTACATACGAGCACGAAACTTAAGAAAGAGAATTTAAAAATCTCAGTTCATAGTGAAACTAGATAGAAATCTTAAAGGAAAAGTTGCGCATTTAAATAGGCTGAATGAAGGAAAAATATTTAGAGGACTGTGTTTTGTTTCTTTTTTAAAATATGACGCATTTTTTAATTAAGTAGAAATTCTACTTTTTGCTTGTATCAAAAAAGCGAAAGCATAATTAAATTACTGTTCTAATTTAACTGGCTTCGTATTTCTTACTGTATCGGTAATAAAATTTATATAAGATAATTAAGAAAAGGAATTAAACCAACCTTGCCGGGTATGAAACAGCAAACGCTACTTTCCATATATTTCATATACGTCATGGTGAGCATACTGAGTCTTGTTTCGACGGCTGATAAAATATCACAGTGGCGTGCTAATGGATGTGACCTACGTTCAGACTCTCGCCTTGGCAGCATGGACTTCATCCGTTTATGTATTGCAGCATGTCTTTTTTCCACTTGTAGAAAACCCCGAGTGAGGAGTTTTCCACCCACTTGGTTGAATTTTGAGCATACCTATTAAAAATTTATTTGGACTTTTGGACTGGAAAAATCATATCAGAGTCCTTCAATCATTCTGCAAACACTCCATTTAAATAAAAAACAAAATAAAACACAAGAGCTTGTTTATTCATTTATTTAGTACAAATCAAATAAATTTACAGGATCTTCTACCTAAGTCTAATTAAATTACAACTCATAAAAAATCTACAACTCATCTGGAACCATCAAGTCCAAATTAGCATTACCAACAACAGAATTAGCAAATTTCTGCTCTCCGCCACGTATGGACAGTTTTGGTGCTGCAATTTCCACCTTTCGTTCCTTCATCATGCTCGTCTTTTCCCATTTGGAGCTTCCACAATTCTTGCAAGGAGTCGTCGGAACGAAAGACAAACAAACTGTTCTGTTTCCACAATTTCCACATTTGAAAAACCTTTTCATTGCATCAAAAACCCTTAAGGGATGTTTCTCCGTTTTGCACAAGTCTGATGCAGAAAAACTGGTGTACTTGCACTTCAAACACCTTACAGCTTTGCAAGCCACTTTATAGGTTGTCAGCATTTTCTCTTCCATCCGTTCTTTCATCTCCAACTTATGAAAATACTTCTCTTGCTCTTCATTATCACGCTCATCCAATAAATCGGTATGGTTGGAAGTTATAGCCATCATTTTCTTAAAACGGTCAGAAAAAAATTCATTTTCCTCAACTTTGGACTTTTTTGAATTTTCATTTTCGTTTATGCTATCTAAGGCCCTTTTTTTCCCTTTTTCAGAGCCACGGATATTATTGGGATCTTGTTTCATTATGGGACCATTGTTTTGAACCCAGGATAATGCATTTTGTTTTGCCCGAACTGCTTGTTTTCGTCGTATGGGCACAGTTAGATCTATTTTGGACTTTCCTTGGTTGGATAAAAAGGGAATGTTGGATAAGGAGTGACTTTTTGTGCTTTGAAGATTGAGGGATTTATCTGAATCTAGGGGTAAATTGTTTGTAGCTGAACTTGTGATGTTTGTTTTTACGTTTTGGGCTGTGTTTAACTCTTGGTTTAATTCGAATCTGTTGTTGGTTTTTTCACCTTCAGATGAAAATTTAAATGTTTCCCTGTTTTGAAGATTGGGGGATTTACCTGAATCTTGGGAAAAATCCGAACATGTATTTTGTGATTTTGGACTTGCAATGTTCTTGAGATTGTCAGTTTTTTTGTTCAGATTTTGGTCTTTGCTTAGTTCTTGGTCTAATTCAATTCTATTTTCGGCTTTGTTACCTTCAGGTATAGGTTTTAACACTTCCCTATCTTGTTTTGATGTTTGGGGCTTCAAAAAATTTTTTTGGAAGCTTTTGAAGTCTAAATTTAGATCAACATCGTCATCAGATTTGTTGATGAGTTTTACACCGGAAGTTTCTTCCATATTCATGTATTGTTTAGGTTCAAGTTGATACCTATTAAATGTTTCAGACTTTTTTAAACTCTTAAAATCTACACTAAGATCAAAATCATTTTTCTCTTTAGATTTGTCCAGTCTCTCTCCGGAATTTTCTTCCATCTGCTTTGGTGTCTCTTTTTTGCCACTCCTGGATATATTTCCTTCATTTTTCCTCTTCCCACTTTGACATTTTTTAAGTTTACTAATAACATCCAAAGCCAAATTTTTCGAATCTTCAACAGTAACGTCTCTCGAAAGCGTCCCATTAAATTTTTCAACCCGGTTATTAAGATTCAACTCTGTGTTGATTCCCAATTGTCGCAATCGCTCCAAATCCTTCTGTCTTTGCCCAGCTGCTATTTCAAGCCGCGCCGCTTGTTTCTGTTTCTGAGTTTTTTTAGGAGCCGCTCGAGTCTCCGTACCGAAACCAGCCAAAGCACGTAAGCGCCCTTCGTCCTTAACAGTTTGTTTTCTGTTTTTACTTGCTGGAATGGCACTGTACATTTTTCCAGCATAAAAAACCTGATTTTTTCCCAACACTTTGTTCCTTAAAGCGGTCAAGCCTCGACCAGCAAAGCCCGATTGGAGTTCAGAACGTTTGCTGCATTTTTGATACTCCTGTTTGACATGATATATGCAAAATTCGCACGTGTTTGTGTTAACAAAGGCCGTGCAACGTTCACCATTCTTGCGGGTGCTCTTGCATGTTCCCAAGTCTTTTGACTGTCCAATTATCATCACACGTTGGTGGTTGTCAACACTTAAACAGGCTTCGTCTTTAGAACCGTCCCGTAACTCCAGTACCGAAGGATTTAATACCCCAACTACAGTTCCTGTAGCAGTTTTCCACAACTCTTTATATGCACTACCGAAAAGAAAAACTAAAACGGTTTTCAAATCATTTTTTAAGTCACTTAACGTCCACATGCAATAATTTTTGCCTTTTTGTGATGTTTTTGTGGAACTTTTATGAACAATCACACCGGCAATGACCCAATCTTTATCCGATCCCAAATTTCTAACAAACATTTTAATTCTGGCCATAGGTACTACCTCACGACCAACCATACGGTCTTCCAAAACCTTGCTTGATACAAGCGGGTTGATTATACGAATCCCAAAAATTGGGTTTGATCTTTCGACAGGTTTTTTAGCCTTGGGGTTAGTTTTCCATGTTGGTTTGCCGATTTTTGAATAAGGTTTTTCGGATGGAGTGGAAGTTTCAAGTAAATGTTTGATGTTTCGGCCAGATTCGTTATACTTGCGGTTTTCGAAATCACGATTGTCTTCGTCGTCCGATGAATCGGTATCACCTTGGTGAATCGTACTTAATCTTCGGGTTGATTTAGTTGAGCTGCTTAATTTCTTTTTGTTAGGTTTTGTTTCGGGAACTGTATTGAGGCTATTTAAGGTGTCGCTGAAGGAAGTTTGTGTCCCTGAAGTTTCTGGAATTTCTTCTATTGCGACTGATAGTAAACAGTCCAACAGATCATCAGCCATCGTTGCTTTTATGAGTTACACAACATGAACAATTCTGTTTTATTTTATTACTTCTTCTTCTTTCTGTGTGTTATTTGTAAATCAACAACAGTCAAACTTAGATTAAACTCAGTTTTAGAGGTTATGTTATGCTTTCAAAAAAAATTATATTAATCAGTTATAGTTGAATTAAAACTATATTTAATTAGTAGTAATATCACTTTCATTTAAAACTTCACACGATATTGATTAAATACAGCACACAAATGTTGACTTTTACAACAAAAAATGAACAAAGCCCGCCTTTTTTACTTATGCCCTATTTGTCAAAGTCACATCGATATGGCAACACTGTTAGTGAGCATAACCTAACAATTTTACAGGAAAAATAAAAAATAAACATATTTAGCATTATAAAATCCTAAATCTGAATCAAAATTGGTGATCCGAATCCATAATATACTATGAAAACATTCAAGTATAATAAGCTACAACTCAATTTAACCTTCAAAACAAAAATTGTTCCATAATAACTTACCAGTCGATTTTTTGCAATTTCATCGTAAGATAAGAAAGATAATATCTTTTCCAATGCTATTTCAGGAAGATGGAGGATTAAGGGGTTCATTTTTGATTAGAACAAACAGCTTTCGGGTTCAATGACAGACAGCCCTGTTAAAACAAAACAATAACATTTGACCTTGAATGTTTAGAATGTAAGGGTCTGGACTGCCTGTTTGGAATGTACAGTGGACGGAATTAGGCTTGTAATTTTGTGATTCCCCTGTAGGCATGTAGTAGTACGAGTTCTGTCAGTATTCTAGGCATGTTTCTTATCAATGACTCTAGGCGACAAATATGTTTGTGCTTTTTATTTAATTTTTGTATTATACAGGGTGCGGTATCTAAAGTGTTACAAGCTATAAGAGACAGTACATTTTTTTTAATTTCATGCGATGAAAGGTGCGGTATCGAGATTTTTTTTTTTTTTGTAAATGTGTCTACTAACAATAAATAACTAAAATAAGCTCAAGCAAAATTGTATTGAAATAATGTAGGTAAGGCATCTTACAGTGCTTCAAACAGTATGGATTTAAAAATTCCACTGCTTGCAATAAACAGATCAAGACAAGCCTTTTTAATTATTACGCTGTAAACTCATTAACAAAGTTCCACCAAAAATTAGGAACGCGCCTTTAAAACCGTAAAAAAAGCTACTTAGTTGACAAAGCTCTTTATAGCATTCAGGAAGTTTTAGAGCACAACCAGCGGCTTCAACTGCTGCTCTACTGCACGCTCCTTATTGCCATTAATGTGAACCACTTTGAATGTATGACGAATGCATATACCTACTTAATGTAACAAATAAACATACCTAGCTATCTATACAGGGTGTGTGTGAAAGGACGACAGTGAAATCCCGTTTTAATTACATTTCCGCCATAGAATGAGATATTTGATTCAATTTTTGTACCTATAAGTACTTCACTATTTAATTTAAAATTTCATCTGTTTGCTCAAATTTATCAACCAGAGGCGTAGATGTGAGAGGTGCTCGTGTATCTCTTAACTCTTAACATATTTTTTACATTTTAGATTTTCTAACTTTGTAACAAAAACGGCACTCTTGTTTAAAGTTGCTAAATTCAACAGTTTTTAAGATAATTTCCTCAAAATGTGAAAATAGTCCCCGGACGAAGAAAAAATTCTAAAAGTCAGACTGTTCCTTTATCTAGAAGCTGTAACTTTGTAAGAAAGTATTTCAAGGTCTATGTTCATAGAAACTATAAAAGCTGCGCACTTTTGAGAAAATACTGAGATCATCATAGCAACTCGATTTTTTTACAGGAATTGAATTATCTTGAAAACTGTTCAATATAGCGACTTCCAACAGCGAGTACCTATCTATTTTATGTAGTTTTGTATGAACAATAAGATTTTTGTCAAAAGTACCTACTTTAAGAAATAGTAGCGAGTAAAAGAGAAAGTTTTTAGAGAATTAGTATTTTTCATATAAATAAACAGAGGAAAAGTAGATAATGAAAGCTATGGAGCTTTTATATATCTCGTTTGCAGTTGGAACATTATACTTGAATTGTATTAATTTTTCTATCGTGTAACTTTCAGATGCGAAAAAGATATTGTCGTTGTTTACTTCAACAATATCTCAAGAGTATTATATGCAAACATCGCAAGAACCTATGTATTTCCAAACTTTTCTTGTACAAATACACAAACATTTTCTAGGGAATAATAAAGCACAATAAAGCGACACAAGTTTTCTATTTAGAATAAAAAGTTCAGACTGCATATGCAGTGTGTCCGAAAAGTATGGAGTATGCTATACAGTTCAGTAAATATCCATTTTATAGAAAGATATTTCTGTATACCTAGTATTTAGTTTTACATCACAGGGCAATACTTAATTATTTTTTTGAAAAACAAAAGCGCAACTTCAGATTTTTATGACAAGGTACCCCTGTATTCTACTCATTTGATAATTTTTTTTCCCTTTTCAATGATGTAAAACTTTAATACGCTTACATAACAAAATTTCGATAAAAACGTGAATTTTCAATTTTTTTTCATTGCTAATTTTCAGGCACACTGCTGCAGTTGTGATAGGCTTTTGTTTAAATTCCAGGCCTGCTAATTTGAGGAACTTTTTCTCGAAAATTTTGTAATAAAAGTGTATTCAACTTTTAAATCACTGAAAAGAGAAAAAAATGTATCAAATGAATAGAATGTATAGGCACCTTGTCATTAAAGAAAATGAGGTTATGAGTTGCACTTTTGTTTTTCAAAAAAATAATAATTAAGTATAGCCCTGTGATGTAAAACTAAATAACTTTAATTTAAAATATTTTTCCATAAAATGGATATTTACCAAGATATATAGCATGTTACACACTTTTCGGACACTGTGTAGTAATACTTACTAGTGAGGATGCGCGAGTATTTCCGGCTCCCCTTTTTTCTACCACTCCACACTCTCGATTTTGCCGAGTATTTATTCTGTAGAGAAAGTATAGAATAGCAAAGAAATAAAACAAATTATTTATTTAACACATTAATCAACATGTTTTAACATTTATTTTTTCAAAAACAATCTTACAGCAATATAATCTTAACCAAGACAAACCTTGTTTTTAAACTTAGATCTAGAAGAAAATTAACAATATGAAAATAGTAGTTAATTCCTTGAACACATTACACAAATGTGGCTTAAATCAGAATTCCTTCATTCTTGCAAGTATGAAAAGATATAATTTGCAATCATTTTTTTACCTAATAGCTCATATTTTATTTATAGTAACATATAAAAACTTATACAAACTTTATAAAAAAAAAAGGAATAAACGTGCCCCAATACCGCAAACACGATTTCAATTTATTCGTCATCAGCTTCCGCTTTATCCTTCTTTTTCTTCTTCTTTTTCTCTTTTTTGGGTTGCTGTAATAAAATTAAATTGAAACATACAAACCTGCAACAATTTTTAAATTCGACAACATACCCCTTCTTCATCTTCCACTGCCTCTTGAATGGCACCCTCTTGACTTTCACTTTCCATCTTTTGCCGCTTCTTCTTTTTCTTTTTTTCCTTTTGACTAGTATCTAAAGTGGAATCTCCTGCACCTGATGAATCTAAGTTGGTGCTAACTTTCCTCTTCTTACCCGCATCATCTTCTTGCTTTATTTGTGTTGTCTCTTGCTGTTCTTTTTTAACCCTAAAAAAATCACTCTAATTATTCATTTTGCCCTACAGTAACAAAATTTAACTTACGAATAATCTACGTAACTATTAAGCCATTCTTTGGGGGTATTTTCATTAGGTTTTCCATACTGATCAAGCATTCCTTGAGATATGAGGGATTTTTTCTTGCTAGCACGTGGACCCAAGCCCCACCTTCTTGGATACGTATCCCTTTCCATAATAACACGTTTAATTTTCGCTACAACCCCGTGATCACAACTGGCTATAGTTGAGGTAGTCATTAGGGCTATTGCAAGGGCCACAGCTTCTCCTTTAGTTGTCACAATGACAATTTCTTCATTAAATTCGATGCCGTCTTCGTACCGCAAAATACCCGGCAACAAAATTTTCGCCCCGTAACAAACCGCATTAACCTGGAAATAATTTACTTTAGGATAATTTAAAAATTAAAAAAAGACTAACTTACAGAACTGTCTTTCATGATGATTTTTTTATGTCCTGTAAGTAAACTTTCTAGAGGTCTGATAACCCGACGAAGATAAGTCTCGTCTTTGTGATTTTCATAAAGCCACTGTGCGTCTAAAATATCGTGCATTGTCACCATGTTGTCATATTCGCTTTGTATACCGGATCGAACACGACGCAGCTCCAACATTTGGCCCCCGACACCGAGTACGAGTCCAAGATGGACGCACATTGTACGAATATATGAACCGGCTTCGCAACTAACCCAAAATACACCTAAACAAAATTAAATCAGTTATAGAATATACAAAATTAAATAAGGCCGACAGAGGCTAGCAAACTTAACATCTCACTAAACCACTACTATAGCTGGACTGAGATCGCTGTTTGTGATTGGGTAATTGTTCCCCTAATTTCAAAATTTTGATCTCATACCGATTAATAGTATGATTTTTAAAATTTTACAATTGCTAGTTCGTACTACTATAATAGTGGTTTAGTTAAAAGAAAAAAAACTAACCCATATTTTTAGATTCGTCATAATCGAGAAGTTTACTATCGTAAACAGTTCTAACACGGAGTTGGCGCTTAACAGCCGAAATGAGCGGTGGCCTTTGGAATAGTGCCCCTCGTAACTTCTCAAGACCTTGAATTACCCTCGGAGGGCCCCCTTCAACTTCTGAATGCAATTTGAACACGGCCACATACTCTTTTCCAGCCCCTTGTTGAGATTTTACAAGCCTGGTGGCTCGATCGATGCAAACAATCAAGCAACCTGTAGAAAATTACTTATTAACATATTCTTTAAAAAATCACAAGAGTTGATATTGTAACCTAAACATCGTTACGACACCAAAATAATAAATAAACTTTTGGTATCAATATCGTTAGGTCTTTTATTAATATACCTGTTACTTTAGGATCAAGAGTGCCAGAATGTCCAGTTTTTTCCACCTTAAGAATGCGTTTAATCCAGGCTACAACTTCATGACTGCTAGGATTGCTCGGCTTATCCAAATTTATGCAACCTGCATGAAGGTATTCGGTAATGACACGCTTGAGAGGTGAAGCGCCAAAAGGTAATGGTGTGTAGTGGTTCGTGCGTACATTCAAACGATCAAAATTCTAAAATCGTAATGATTTTATTTTAATTATTTAACTAAGTTTTAAACATACCTTTAACAATAATGGCCATTTTGATGTATCTAATTGTGGAATCTTCGTAGACGATTCCAACTGAAAATCGGTGGATTTTTGAATTTCTCCAAGCGATTTTGATTTCTTCTTTTTCTTCTCTTTAACTGTCGTCTCTGAAAGCAAAGTTTGTGGAATTGTGAAAAAATGTGAATTGAAAGTCTGATAATGAAATTTGCTGCTAATAAAATGTTTGTTAATAAACACAGTTCATTGTAGGTTATGTTGCCGCTACATTATGTAAAATATACGGTAATTATAAAAAAATTTGATGTAAATTAGGTTTACAATACATTGTTCTTGTGTAATTTAGATAATTTTCTGCTTAAATTTATATAAATATTGAAAAACTTACCGTAATCACCCATGGTTATCAACACGTGTGGTTTTTAAGGTTAAAGTAGTCAAACATTAAAACTACGCATGCGCGGAGAAGAAGCTACGCTAGTGGGAAATTTAAATTTAATAACAACAAAGATATTCACTAATGATAAAAAAAATATTGCTTAATTATTTTATTATGTTCAATAACGTACCAATAAATGATTATTAAAAAGCTACAAATTTAGCTACTATCTGTTATGAAGGTTTTGTTAACAATTTGAAGCAGTGACAATTAATTATTAGTTAGTACTTACATATGAATAAAAAGTTACCTTAAAACTACTAAAAGTGATTTAATGTTTATTTTGAAACGGTTATCAATATTTTGCTTGTGAACACCCTAGTGTAAACCGGCGGCTACAATTTTTACTTTAATATATTTTTACTATAGGGAAGTATTGACTTCATGAAAATGTTTGAAATCGAGTTTTATTTCAATGAGCCTCAGAATGTAGGGGCGTATAAAAAAATCATAGGGAAAATAAGCATGCAAAAAAATCCGAAAACGGGAAGCGGAAGTTAGATATGTTTTTTGGTATATTTTTTTTCGGAAAACGAATATTCTTAATCTATAAAAGGAATCTGATAAAAGAAACCTTGGAGCGACGCGAATAATTTTTTGCGAACTTTCTAGCTTTAAAATGGTGGCCGCTGCGATTTTTTTGCAAGTTTGACTTTATTATTACTTAAAAACGAGTTGGCAGATCGGGATCAAATTTGGAGTTGTAGTAAAATTAGGGGACACAATATTACTATGTACGAAAATTTAAAGGTAATTTTACAAACTATAAAAAGTTTCAAAATTAAAATTCCTGTATTTTTGAAATTGTCAAAGAATATTTCTCTAAAACTAACCACTTGATTTTGATTTCCTAAACTAATTAATGTAGACAGGGACTATCATTTAAACCTTTTCCCAATCTCCAATTTCTCTGTGGCATCCTGTACCTACAAGTTTTTGAAATTTTCGCTTTTACATTTTTTTGTACTGAGGAATGAGTTACCAGACCGACATTAAATTTGACACCGTAATTACTCTCGCAGGGTAAAATTTGATAACTTTTACAACAATATTGGTTAATAACTGGAAACACAATTGACATGTTCCATAAATTTTATCCTGAGCGGTTCTTTAAAACATTCAACCATAACCAAAAAAAAAAATATATGCAGGACTGACTGTTTTTTACATCCCTAAGCAACAGACGATTTCTGTCTCCTGTTACAGCCGCTACAACTATAAATGAGTATCTGTATATAAGTATTTTATATACAGATACTCATTAAATATGGACTTTAACGAAGTAAAGCTGGAATTAATAAATAAAATACAACTATAAATGTTTGTTCGCTAAGCAACGATGATTTCTCCGCTTTAGAAAACATTAAAATCACCTCTTCTGAAAACGTTTGTTTCAATTAACATGCAAAACTAAACAAGAGGAGATTTCCGTTTCCTGCTGCGGTCACTAAACTTGCAAATGTTTGTTATTTTGAGAAGAGACGACGACTAATATTTGTTATTTTGCCATGCCACGACGGTCAAAAAAGGCTGCATTTTCAATGCAAACAACCAAATCTTTTGTCTCTGGCTCAGTTCGTTTTTACGATCAAAAATAACCTCTAAATACGGTTAAAAAACTAAACTCTTGCAGCCATCTGTTGCTGTGTCGCTCAAACGTTCCTACACAGAAACCTGCCCGCACACGTTCAGTTCGTTTTTAAGATCGAATGGAGCCTAACCCCCATCTAAATACAGGCCAAAAACTAAACTCATACAACCATCTGCTGCTGGATAGTTCATCCGGTCTTAGACACCCAAAGTTTTACTGCACCCAGCTCTTTCTAGCGCTGCAAAATGAATAACCTCGCTTTTTCTCCAAACCCCGCAGCACCATCCGCTCTTGCCAGAGCACCGCAGCCTCAAATAGAAGCCGAAACACTTGGCTCCTTTCCTGCCCGACGTCCTTTAGACATACGACTCGGAAAGCGTGGTGTACGTGCATTGATACCTTAGAGGAAGTGTGTTTCGTTTGTGCAAATTAACAAGCTAGTTTGTGATTTATTAGCTGTACTTTTATAACGATCCATATGCACTACTCTAAGAAATTAACGCATCACTGTTATAATCACCTGTTTCTTGATTGTTACCGAGGCATTTTTGTTAATTTATATTGCATTGCCGAACGGATTGGTTATAATCAGTCATCGACAGCACCAGTATTGCAATGATACGAAATAACTGACGATTAGTGTAGAAGACCTGGACAAGAGGAAAGAAAACAAACAAATAACAATGTTTTAGAAAAGTTTTAATTAGTTTAATAATTCCAACAAAATAAATAATCAGAAATTGAGTAAGTGAAATCGATATAACCTAATAATTATGCGTTAATATCTTGGAGCAATGTATAATCACCCGCTCGTTCAATTTACTGTTTATTCAAAGTTGAACTGATTGTTCTAAACTGGTTGCTTAATGTTCCATTCAATGTACTGTTGCTACATGTTAATGTGATTGTTCTTGTTTGCTAAAGTGTCGTGTTATATACTTTGATTATAATAAAAACATAGAACCATTATCTTAAACGTGCTACATATCGTAGCACGTCCGTGAAGTTAGCATTAGATTTAGATTCAGATTTAAATTTATTTTCCTCTCTGAGCTGGATTTTACAGTTGACCAAATAAATACTTTGTATAGCTAAAATTGAATCTGAATCTACGGTCAATTTCCAATACACTTAGAAAATTACACGTTTCTATTCTTCCTCTTTGCAATATGGCACCTAAAAAAAGAGATAAAACTTTGGTTTTGAATATGCATGCAGTAATTGAAACAAAACCCAATATTTTAAAACAAAAGATCATAAAGTGGCCATACCCCGGGACGTACCCCCCTTCACTTATTAACTCATATTTTAAATTATAATGAACCGCCGATTGGGAGCGATCCAGAGGCTAAAGTTTGATTTCGAACGTTTCTTCAGTTTTTGAAAAAGAAATCATAATTTTCTTAAAAATAATCGTGCATTTCCCATATTTTGGGAAAATGTTCTCTAGGTACCCCCTTAACTACCACATACTTTAAAGTTCTTTGACCCGCCGATTGGGAGTGATCCAGAAGCTAAAGTTTGATTTCGAACGTTTCTTCAGTTTTTGAAAAAGAAATCATAATTTTCTTAAAAATAATCGTGCATTTCCCATATTTTGGGAAAATGTTCTCTAGGTACCCCCTTAACTACCACTTACTTTAAAGTTCTTTGACCCGCCGATTGGGAGCGATCCAGAGGCTAAAGTTTGATTTCTAACGTTTCTTCAGTTTTTGAAAAAGAAATCATAATTTTCTTTAAAATAATCGTGCATTTCCCATATTTTGGGAAAATGTTCTCTAGGTACCCAATTAACTACCACATACTTTAAAATTCTTTGACCCGCCGATTGGGAGCGATCCAGAAGCTAAAGTTTGATTTCTAACGTTTCTTCAGTTTTTGAAAAAGAAATCATAATTTTCTTAAAAATAATCGTGCATTTCCCATATTTTGGGAAAATGTTCTCTAGGTACCCCCTTAACTACCACATACTTTAAAATTCTTTGACCCGCCGATTGGGAGCGATCCAGAAGCTAAAGTTTGATTTCTAACGTTTCTTCAGTTTTTGAAAAAGAAATCATAATTTTCTTAAAAATAATCGTGCATTTCCCATATTTTGGGAAAATGTTCTCTAGGTACCCCCTTAACTACCACATACTTTAAAGTTCTTTGACCCGCCGATTGGGAGTGATCCAGAGGCTAAAGTTTGATTTCTAACGTTTCTTCAGTTTTTGAAAAAGAAATCATAATTTTCTTAAAAATAATCGTGCATTTCCCATATTTTGGGAAAATGTTCTCTAGGTACCCCCTTAACTACCACATACTTTAAAGTTCTTTGACCCGCCGATTGGGAGCGATCCAGAGGCTAAAGTTTGATTTCTAACGTTTCTTCAGTTTTTGAAAAAGAAATCATAATTTTCTTAAAAATAATCGTGCATTTCCCATATTTTGGGAAAATGTTCTCTAGGTACCCCCTTAACTACCACATACTTTAAAGTTCTTTGACCCGCCGATTGGGAGTGATCCAGAGGCTAAAGTTTGATTTCTAACGTTTCTTCAGTTTTTGAAAAAGAAATCATAATTTTCTTAAAAATAATCGTGCATTTCCCATATTTTGGGAAAATGTTCTCTAGGTACCCCCTTAACTACCACTTACTTTAAAGTTCTTTGACCCGCCGATTGGGAGTGATCCAGACGCTAAAGTTTGATTTCTAACGTTTCTTCAGTTTTTGAAAAAGAAATCATAATTTTCTTAAAAATAATCGTGCATTTCCCATATTTTGGGAAAATTTTCTGTAAGTACTCCCTTAAATGAGCGAAACACTTTGCCTGGACTTTCCTATACATTTAAATACATTGTTTTATATTTTCCAACATTTTCGATATACACCTGTCTAGACACGACTAGTTAAAGTAAATAGTTCTTATAAGTTGTAACATCTAGAAGCGGTTGAAGAAAGACCGACCGCTGCGCTGCAAGCATAAGGTTGGGTAAAATATTCGGACTGAATCAACGGAAGCGCGGAAATTGATATTTGAAAATATATTAATAACTCGAGAAGTATTATTTTTAGCAAGAATTTGTATTTAGAATTTCAAAACCTTTCTGATTTTAAAGCCAGAATGCCACGTTTCCATTTAAAAAAAAGTTATTTTTTACCGTGGCCGCCATATTAAAATTGGAAACTCACGTTTTTTTCTTAAATACAATCGAGAAGAATTTGCCCTAAAACTTTGCTCTTGGGTTTGGGAGTCTATCTATTTAAATAAAAAAGTTAGCCTACACTGAACATTAAACGACTAGTACAAGAATACAACTGCTGTAGAAAGTATGTGAAATTCTTTTAAGGACAAAAACATTATTAAGGGGCAAAAAATTCGATTTTTTGATTTTTTGTAAAAAGATTCTCCTAGAGCAAACAAAACAAAAAACCAAATTTTTAATTTTTTTATCGAAAAAAATTGATGGGAGGGGGAACAGTAGCCCCCCTAAATATGAAATTATCGAAAAAATATTATTATATTCGGGTTTTGCTATCACTGGTGAGCTATTTCACATTCACAGATATATTTTATTGCCCCCCGTTAAATAAATAAAAGGGTACCAATTTTCAAAAATTCATAGAGGGCGTCACAGTGAAATGATAGCAATGCGCAAAAAAACAAATTGTAGAAGATTCCCAGCTCTATCAGCTTAAAAAGTTTAAACAAAAACTGGGGGGCAGTTTTTGAGAAATATTTTTTTGAAAAATTCCATAATTTTGGAGTGATGTCTTTGCGATCGTTTTTATATTTTTAAAATTAATTATATTTCATGGTATAGTACCCTTGAATGGCTACCAAACAAGATGTAGTTGATTCCAATCAGATAACTGATTTTTGAGTAAATGGGCGTTAAAGTCGAAATGTTCAACAATTTGTAGCGGCCGCCATTTTAAAGCTAGAGAGTTCGGTAAAAAATCGTTTGATTTTTCCTAAGGCCTTCTTTAATCTCCACTATTAAAATTTCCAAAATTCAGTTTCTGAAAAAAATGCTACCAAAAAAACATGTCTAACTTCCGCTTCCGGCTTCGGTTTTTTTTAAAAGCTTATTTTGTCGGTGAATTTTTGATATACCCCCTCATTCCATAGCACATTAAAATCGGTCCAGCCGTTCCGGAGATATGGAGCGTAACGGAACCACCCACCCACCCACAGACAGACATTTTTTAAAAATTACTTTTTTGGGATCCAAAGTAATACTTTCCTATACTTTCAGTATAGGGAAGTATTGATTTCATGCAAAATTTCAAAGTTGAGATTTTAACGGAAATAGTCGGGGGGGGGGGGGATCCATGTACCCCAAAAAAAATTTTTTAAAAAATTTTTCAAAAAAATATCTCTCAAAAACTGCCCGCACGTTTTTGTTTATACTTTTCAAGCTGATAGAGCTGGGAATCTTGTACAATTTGTTTTTTTTTGCGCATTGCTATAGTTTCACTGTGACGCCCTCTATAAATTTTTGAACATTTCGACTTTAACGCCCATTTACTCAAAAACCAGTTATCTGATTGGAATCAACTACATCTTGTTTGGTAGCCCTTCAAGAGTACTATACCATGAAATATAATTAATTTTGAAAATATAAAAACGATCGCAAAGACATCACTCCAAAATTTTGAAATTTTTCAAAAAAATATTTCTCAAAAACTGCCCACCAGTTTTTGTTTAAACTTTTTAAATAGATAGACTCCCAAACCCAAGAGCAAAGTTTTAGGGCAAATTCTTCTCGATTGTATTTAAGAAAAAAACTTGAGTTTCCAATTTTAATATGGCGGCCACGGTAAAAAATAACTTTTTTTTAAATGGAAACGTGGCATTCTGGCTTTAAAATCAGAAAGGTTTTGAAATTCTAAATACAAATTCTTGCTAAAAATAATACTTCTCGAGTTATTAATATATTTTCAAATATCAATTTCCGCGCTTCCGTTGATTCAGTCCGAATATTTTACCCAACCTGATGCTTGCAGCGCAGCGGTCGGTCTTTCTTCAACCGCTTCTAGATGTTACAACTTATAAGAACTATTTACTTTAACTAGTCGTGTCTAGACAGGTGTATATCGAAAATGTTGGAAAATATAAAACAATGTATTTAAATGTATAGGAAAGTCCAGGCAAAGTGTTTCGCTCATTTAAGGGAGTACTTACAGAAAATTTTCCCAAAATATGGGATTTGCACGATTATTTTTAAGAAAATTATGATTTCTTTTTCAAAAACTGAAGAAACGTTAGAAATCAAACTTTAGCCTCTGGATCACTCCCAATCGGCGGGTCAAAGAACTTTAAAGTAAGTGGTAGTTAAGGGGGTACCTAGAGAACATTTTCCCAAAATATGGGAAATGCACGATTATTTTTAAGAAAATTATGATTTCTTTTTCAAAAACTGAAGAAACGTTAGAAATCAAACTTTAGCCTCTGGATCGCTCCCAATCGGCGGGTCAAAGAACTTTAAAGTAAGTGGTAGTTAAGGGGGTACCTAGAGAACATTTTCCCAAAATATGGGAAATGCACGATTATTTTTAAGAAAATTATGATTTCTTTTTCAAAAACTGAAGAAACGTTAGAAATCAAACTTTAGCCTCTGGATCGCTCCCAATCGGCGGGTCAAAGAACTTTAAAGTAAGTGGTAGTTAAGGGGGTACCTAGAGAACATTTTCCCAAAATATGGGAAATGCACGATTATTTTTAAGAAAATTATGATTTCTTTTTCAAAAACTGAAGAAACGTTAGAAATCAAACTTTAGCCTCTGGATCGCTCCCAATCGGCGGGTCAAAGAACTTTAAAGTAAGTGGTAGTTAAGGGGGTACCTAGAGAACATTTTCCCAAAATATGGGAAATGCACGATTATTTTTAAGAAAATTATGATTTCTTTTTCAAAAACTGAAGAAACGTTAGAAATCAAACTTTAGCCTCTGGATCGCTCCCAATCGGCGGGTCAAAGAACTTTAAAGTAAGTGGTAGTTAAGGGGGTACCTAGAGAACATTTTCCCAAAATATGGGAAATGCACGATTATTTTTAAGAAAATTATGATTTCTTTTTCAAAAACTGAAGAAACGTTAGAAATCAAACTTTAGCCTCTGGATCGCTCCCAATCGGCGGGTCAAAGAACTTTAAAGTAAGTGGTAGTTAAGGGGGTACCTAGAGATAATTTCCCAAAATATGGGAAATGCACGATTATTTTTAAGAAAATTATGATTTCTTTTTCAAAAACTGAAGAAACGTTCGAAATCAAACTTTAGCTTCTGGATCACTCCCAATCGGCGGGTCAAAGAACTTTAAAGTATGTGGTAGTTAAGGGGGTACCTAGAGAACATTTTCCCAAAATATGGGAAATGCACGATTATTTTTAAGAAAATTATGATTTCTTTTTCAAAAACTGAAGAAACGTTAGAAATCAAACTTTAGCTTCTGGATCACTCCCAATCGGCGGGTCAAAGAACTTTAAAGTATGTGGTAGTTAAGGGGGTACCTAGAGAACATTTTCCCAAAATATGGGAAATGCACGATTATTTTTAAGAAAATTATGATTTCTTTTTTAAAAACTGAAGAAACGTTCGAAATCAAACTTTAGCTTCTGGATCACTCCCAATCGGCGGGTCAAAGAACTTTAAAGTATGTGGTAGTTAAGGGGGTACCTAGAGAACATTTTCCCAAAATATGGGAAATGCACGATTATTTTTAAGAAAATTATGATTTCTTTTTCAAAAACTGAAGAAACGTTCGAAATCAAACTTTAGCTTCTGGATCACTCCCAATCGGCGGGTCAAAGAACTTTAAAGTATGTGGTAGTTAAGGGGGTACCTAGAGAACATTTTCCCAAAATATGGGAAATGCACGATTATTTTTAAGAAAATTATGATTTCTTTTTCAAAAACTGAAGAAACGTTCGAAATCAAACTTTAGCTTCTGGATCACTCCCAATCGGCGGGTCAAAGAACTTTAAAGTATGTGGTAGTTAAGGGGGTACCTAGAGAACATTTTCCCAAAATATGGGAAATGCACGATTATTTTTAAGAAAATTATGATTTCTTTTTTAAAAACTGAAGAAACGTTCGAAATCAAACTTTAGCTTCTGGATCACTCCCAATCGGCGGGTCAAAGAACTTTAAAGTATGTGGTAGTTAAGGGGGTACCTAGAGAACATTTTCCCAAAATATGGGAAATGCACGATTATTTTTAAGAAAATTATGATTTCTTTTTCAAAAACTGAAGAAACGTTCGAAATCAAACTTTAGCTTCTGGATCACTCCCAATCGGCGGGTCAAAGAACTTTAAAGTATGTGGTAGTTAAGGGGGTACCTAGAGAACATTTTCCCAAAATATGGGAAATGCACGATTATTTTTAAGAAAATTATGATTTCTTTTTCAAAAACTGAAGAAACGTTCGAAATCAAACTTTAGCTTCTGGATCACTCCCAATCGGCGGGTCAAAGAACTTTAAAGTATGTGGTAGTTAAGGGGGCACCTAGAGAACATTTTCCCAAAATATGGGAAATGCACGATTATTTTTAAGAAAATTATGATTTCTTTTTTAAAAACTGAAGAAACGTTCGAAATCAAACTTTAGCTTCTGGATCACTCCCAATCGGCGGGTCAAAGAACTTTAAAGTATGTGGTAGTTAAGGGGGTACCTAGAGAACATTTTCCCAAAATATGGGAAATGCACGATTATTTTTAAGAAAATTATGATTTCTTTTTCAAAAACTGAAGAAACGTTCGAAATCAAACTTTAGCTTCTGGATCACTCCCAATCGGCGGGTCAAAGAACTTTAAAGTATGTGGTAGTTAAGGGGGTACCTAGAGAACATTTTCCCAAAATATGGGAAATGCACGATTATTTTTAAGAAAATTATGATTTCTTTTTCAAAAACTGAAGAAACGTTCGAAATCAAACTTTAGCTTCTGGATCACTCCCAATCGGCGGGTCAAAGAACTTTAAAGTATGTGGTAGTTAAGGGGGTACCTAGAGAACATTTTCCCAAAATATGGGAAATGCACGATTATTTTTAAGAAAATTATGATTTCTTTTTTAAAAACTGAAGAAACGTTCGAAATCAAACTTTAGCTTCTGGATCACTCCCAATCGGCGGGTCAAAGAACTTTAAAGTATGTGGTAGTTAAGGGGGTACCTAGAGAACATTTTCCCAAAATATGGGAAATGCACGATTATTTTTAAGAAAATTATGATTTCTTTTTCAAAAACTGAAGAAACGTTCGAAATCAAACTTTAGCTTCTGGATCACTCCCAATCGGCGGGTCAAAGAACTTTAAAGTATGTGGTAGTTAAGGGGGTACCTAGAGAACATTTTCCCAAAATATGGGAAATGCACGATTATTTTTAAGAAAATTATGATTTCTTTTTCAAAAACTGAAGAAACGTTCGAAATCAAACTTTAGCTTCTGGATCACTCCCAATCGGCGGGTCAAAGAACTTTAAAGTATGTGGTAGTTAAGGGGGTACCTAGAGAACATTTTCCCAAAATATGGGAAATGCACGATTATTTTTAAGAAAATTATGATTTCTTTTTCAAAAACTGAAGAAACGTTAGAAATCAAACTTTAGCCTCTGGATCCCTCCCAATCGGCGGGTCAAAGAACTTTAAAGTATGTGGTAGTTAAGGGGGTACCTAGAGAACATTTTCCCAAAATATGGGAAATGCACGATTATTTTTAAGAAAATTATGATTTCTTTTTCAAAAACTGAAGAAACGTTAGAAATCAAACTTTAGCTTCTGGATCCCTCCCAATCGGCGGGTCAAAGAACTTTAAAGTATGTGGTAGTTAAGGGGGTACCTAGAGAACATTTTCCCAAAATATGGGAAATGCACGATTATTTTTAAGAAAATTATGATTTCTTTTTCAAAAACTGAAGAAACGTTAGAAATCAAACTTTAGCCTCTGGATCACTCCCAATCGGCGGGTCAAAGAACTTTAAAGTATGTGGTAGTTAAGGGGGTACCTAGAGAACATTTTCCCAAAATATGGGAAATGCACGATTATTTTTAAGAAAATTATGATTTCTTTTTCAAAAACTGAAGAAACGTTCGAAATCAAACTTTAGCTTCTGGATCACTCCCAATCGGCGGGTCAAAGAACTTTAAAGTATGTGGTAGTTAAGGGGGTACCTAGAGAACATTTTCCCAAAATATGGGAAATGCACGATTATTTTTAAGAAAATTATGATTTCTTTTTCAAAAACTGAAGAAACGTTCGAAATCAAACTTTAGCTTCTGGATCACTCCCAATCGGCGGGTCAAAGAACTTTAAAGTATGTGGTAGTTAAGGGGGTACCTAGAGAACATTTTCCCAAAATATGGGAAATGCACGATTATTTTTAAGAAAATTATGATTTCTTTTTCAAAAACTGAAGAAACGTTAGAAATCAAACTTTAGCCTCTGGATCCCTCCCAATCGGCGGGTCAAAGAACTTTAAAGTATGTGGTAGTTAAGGGGGTACCTAGAGAACATTTTCCCAAAATATGGGAAATGCACGATTATTTTTAAGAAAATTATGATTTCTTTTTCAAAAACTGAAGAAACGTTAGAAATCAAACTTTAGCTTCTGGATCACTCCCAATCGGCGGGTCAAAGAACTTTAAAGTATGTGGTAGTTAAGGGGGTACCTAGAGAACATTTTCCCAAAATATGGGAAATGCACGATTATTTTTAAGAAAATTATGATTTCTTTTTCAAAAACTGAAGAAACGTTAGAAATCAAACTTTAGCCTCTGGATCACTCCCAATCGGCGGGTCAAAGAACTTTAAAGTATGTGGTAGTTAAGGGGGTACCTAGAGAACATTTTCCCAAAATATGGGAAATGCACGATTATTTTTAAGAAAATTATGATTTCTTTTTCAAAAACTGAAGAAACGTTCGAAATCAAACTTTAGCTTCTGGATCACTCCCAATCGGCGGGTCAAAGAACTTTAAAGTATGTGGTAGTTAAGGGGGTACCTAGAGAACATTTTCCCAAAATATGGGAAATGCACGATTATTTTTAAGAAAATTATGATTTCTTTTTCAAAAACTGAAGAAACGTTCGAAATCAAACTTTAGCTTCTGGATCACTCCCAATCGGCGGGTCAAAGAACTTTAAAGTATGTGGTAGTTAAGGGGGTACCTAGAGAACATTTTCCCAAAATATGGGAAATGCACGATTATTTTTAAGAAAATTATGATTTCTTTTTCAAAAACTGAAGAAACGTTCGAAATCAAACTTTAGCTTCTGGATCACTCCCAATCGGCGGGTCAAAGAACTTTAAAGTATGTGGTAGTTAAGGGGGTACCTAGAGAACATTTTCCCAAAATATGGGAAATGCACGATTATTTTTAAGAAAATTATGATTTCTTTTTCAAAAACTGAAGAAACGTTCGAAATCAAACTTTAGCTTCTGGATCACTCCCAATCGGCGGGTCAAAGAACTTTAAAGTAAGTGGTAGTTAAGGGGGTACCTAGAGAACATTTTCCCAAAATATGGGAAATGCACGATTATTTTTAAGAAAATTATGATTTCTTTTTCAAAAACTGAAGAAACGTTAGAAATCAAACTTTAGCCTCTGGATCGCTCCCAATCGGCGGGTCAAAGAACTTTAAAGTAAGTGGTAGTTAAGGGGGTACCTAGAGAACATTTTCCCAAAATATGGGAAATGCACGATTATTTTTAAGAAAATTATGATTTCTTTTTCAAAAACTGAAGAAACGTTAGAAATCAAACTTTAGCCTCTGGATCGCTCCCAATCGGCGGGTCAAAGAACTTTAAAGTAAGTGGTAGTTAAGGGGGTACCTAGAGAACATTTTCCCAAAATATGGGAAATGCACGATTATTTTTAAGAAAATTATGATTTCTTTTTCAAAAACTGAAGAAACGTTCGAAATCA
The DNA here is from genome assembly GCA_958336395.1 of Ctenicera cuprea. Taxonomy (NCBI): domain Eukaryota; kingdom Metazoa; phylum Arthropoda; class Insecta; order Coleoptera; family Elateridae; genus Ctenicera; species Ctenicera cuprea. The sequence goes on along the minus strand of OY284495.1, from coordinate 27,908,266 downwards.
AACTTTAGCTTCTGGATCACTTCCAATCGGCGGTTCATTATAATTTAAAATATGAGTTAATAAGTGAAGGGGGGTACGTCCCGGGGTATGGCCACTTTATGATCTTTTATTTTAAAATATTGGGTTTTGTTTCAATTACTGCATGCATATTCAAAACCAAAGTTTTATCTCTTTTTTTAGGTGCCATATTGCAAAGAGGAAGAATAGAAACGTGTAATTTTCTAAGTGTATTGGAAATTGACCGTAGATTCAGATTCAATTTTAGCTATACAAAGTATTTATTTGGTCAACTGTAAAATCCAGCTCAGAGAGGAAAATAAATTTAAATCTGAATCTAAATCTAATGCTAACTTCACGGACGTCTACGATATATGTTATTTTGTAAGCCAGGTTGAGATATTTATTTTTGATTATAAACCAAAATATTCAGTTAAAAATTCTTCTGAATTATTCAATAAATTGTCAAACATACATTTACCATCACAAAGCAAGCTAGTTAGTTTTGATGTTGCTAATGTGTTTTCCCAAATCCTCCCCAGGAGTGCATTCCTTTGTTAGATAATATTCTTATTAACAAAAATGTTGAATTATTAGAACGGACTGAGTTGATTCAATTATTTGAACTTTGCATTAATCAAAATTATTTTACTTTTAATAATAAAATGTTTCCAAAAAGATGGTTTACCTATGGGTATCCAATTTCACCTCTTTTGGCTAATATATTTATGGAAAGTCTAGAAGATCAAATATTCAAATCAAATCAATCTGAAAAAGTTTTATTTTTTATCGTTTCGTTATGTTGATGTCATTTTAGCATGTTTTGGTAGTTCTTTTGAATTCATTAATTAATTTTTAATTTTTATTAACCTACACAAACAGACATTACAATACCACACGATTCTTGTCATTATAAAGCACATAAATTAGTAGCATGCAGGTCCATGATATATAAGGCTTTAACAGTCCCTTATTAGATGAATTTAATTATAATAGAGAAATTTCAATTATTAAACAAATTGCATGTAGTAATGGTTATAATACTAAACCTATTCATACATTAATCAACGAAAATGTTTATAAATTAGCCATATTTTGGTGCTAAAATTGCTAAATTTATAAACAAAACAAATGAACATAAAGTAAGTTTTAAAACGACTAACAACTTTTTAAACACTTTGTTTAATGCAAAATCAAAAACAGATGATTTGCTAAAATCAGGTATATACAAATTAAATTGTTCGCATTGTAATTCGGTTTATATAGGCCAGACAATTAGGAATTTTGATATAAGGTATAAAAAACACGTACGTTGTTACAAATACAAACACCCACACAAACTCAATTACGCTAAACACTTATTAGAACACAATCATTTAATGACATCTAATAACACTATAAAATGTTTACACTTTTGTGATGATACACGTAAATTAGATATACTAGAAGCTTTTGAAATTCTGAATACTGTACCCGTTAATAAATGAGCAAATTGATCTCTTAAATTCACCTCTATTAGACATTTTGGAATAAGAAATCAAGTCATCTGCAGACGATTACCGAGATCAACTCAAAAATTCTATTGTTGCTATAACCATACTAACTGTTTACTTTTTAATATAAACTTTGACAATGGCATGTAAACATTTCGAAATACGTATAAGGTTAAAATAAATAAATATTGTTGAACTAATAAAGTCAGACAACGGGACACAATCAGCCCAAAACTTTTCATAACTGTTTTAGAAGAAATTTTTAAGGAAATGAAATGGGAAAACAAAGAAATGGATATAAATGGCGAAAGATTGAACAACCTGAGATTCGTAGACGACATTGTTTTAATATTAGACAACCTACAAAACAATGTTTAAAGATTTAAAGAAAGAATGGGAAAAGATAGGGTTAAAAATCAATACAGCGAAAACCAAAATTATGTCAAACACAAACGAAGAAACAATCATCACAGCGGAGGAAAATAATTTAGAGAAAGTAAACGATTATGAAAGAGAATAGAGTGGATAAGATAGTAAACCAAAGTAATAGACGTAGCAAGACATATAACCTCACTCAAATGGAGATTTTATGGCCGACAAATCGACAACAGATGGGCTAAGAAAATACAGTTCTGGAAACCACGGACAGCTAGACAAAGTAGAGAACGCCATAACACAGATGGTCAGATGACATCAAAAGATCTGCAGAACTAAGATGGAGGAATAACATACCAAACCGAGAAAATGGGAGACGAATGCGGGAGACCTTTGTCCAAAAATAGACGAATGAGGGCTAAGACAAAAAGAGAAGAACATTAGAATTAGGGTGCCCGTTCGCACTCTAAGCGATATGCATATGACGGCTCACTACTTGGCATAGCGTTATGAAAGGACAGGTGTTTATCTTATGGTAACTGTTGGAGTTAGTATTTTATAAAATACTACGTTTAGCGTAGTTTGTCCGATTTTTCGAAAGAAGGAATTTATGTCTACGTTTAATTAAACGATGATAAAATAGCACACAAAATTAAATTTTAAAATACTTTATTTGGTAGTATTTTTGAGTCCCATGTACAGATTGTCAACATTAACATTTAATAGTTATACATGTCTTAATTAATATATTTTCTTACGTCTTGCAAATACCGTTCACATTAACAGCAATAAGGTTACATTAACTTAAACAATGAACTTATGGCTAGATGCTTATAAAAAACTAAAATCGTTTAGCTTAACATAGTAGACTAAAAAATATTTTTCTTAGTCCATGCTAAATTCAACACGAAAACCCTGTATAAAATTTTGATTTAAAATTTCAGGGCAAAATTTTTGCAATAAAATTGTCTCTTCACTATCACAGTGTAATAAATTACTAAATATAATAATAAATATTCACAAAATATATTTGAACACAGCAAATTTTGGCAAGATGAACCTTGTTGTAAAAATATTATAAAATAGCGTACTTATTTATTAATAACTGTATGGTCCGCAATTTGTTGTTCTCGTTCTATCTATCTATCTGTAAATATTTTTCTCATCTCTTTAAATATCTTAATCTAATGAAAGTACATTACGAAAATCAGTACTTATAAATACGTACAATAAATATTAAGAAACAAGACATTATTTTGCCCGTTTCCAAAATACGTATAAAGCTGAATCTATTTCGAATGCACCAGATTTAAGAATTCTTCCCTTGTCTTGGGATCATCCCTAAAAACTCCTAACATGGTGGAAGTCACCGTTTTGCTGTTGATTTTTTGCACACCTCGCATCACCATGCACATATGCCTGCAAAACAAAAGAAAATCTTAGTCACCTCGAATTTTAAAATACAATTTTCTCAAATTTTATACAATATTCGTTAAAAACAAAATACTTTTCTTTTGGAGAAAACTTGTAACAAATTCTCTAATACAAAAAAATAGAAACATATCTTGAACTGAAGCACAAAAATCGACTTAATAAAAAAGTGAGATTGGAGAAAACAATGGCGGTTAGATACTTACACTCCTTCTACGACTACAGCGACACCTGCTGGTTGTACGGCTTTGGTCACGGCCACTGCGATTTGTTTGGTAAGTCTTTCCTGAACTTGAAGTCTTCTGGAGTAAATTTCGACAATTCTAGCGAGTTTGCTTAGGCCCAAAATTTTTCCACAAGGCAGATAACCGATGGATACTTTTCCGTAGAAGGGGACGAGGTGGTGTTCGCACATGGAGAACATTTCGATGTCTTTAACCACCACCATTTCGTCATGATCTTCGTCAAAAATGGCGTCGTTTAGAACTTCTGCAAAAAAAATTATTTTAAATTTTTGCCTTTTTTTTTTTGAAAGAAGAAATGTTGAAGAACAAAAGCGAGAGAGATTTATGCCACACTTGCAACGCCAGTGAAGATAAAAGCATAAAACCAAATAAATCAGTCTTTTAAGACTTTCAAATGAAACCTACTTCCTTATAATTTAATACACTAGAACTTGCTGAATATAAGTGGAGTGCGTTTCTATGGTTGTATTGAGCGGCAAAAGGGTTTCAACCTTGCAAAGAAAGCAAAAACATTTCTACGTAATTTTAGAAAAATGAATCGCACCAATTAATTACATTTAATGTGAAATAGAAAATTTAAATATTTGATAGGAGAAGAAAACTCTTTCCAATCTAGAAAAATATTAAAATTTCTCTTGACAAAAAAGGCTTCTTGCAAACGCTGTTAAGTCAAAATTCCTGGAAAAAATGTAATTTTTTTATTGAATTTGCATTAAATATATTGGAAAAATTGATATATTAAAGGGTTATACAGGGCAACACTTTTGGCAACTTTTGGTACTCTAATAAATAAGCTGTGTCAAACTACTTAACATAGAAGTCAATGCCAATTCCACCACATTTTTGCAACTACGTTTAAGTCGTTATTTTCCCAGATTGCGAGGGCTAGAAAATGAGAGAAATCGCCGCTTTTCAGCAATGGAGTAAAAGCTTATGTATTATACAAGAGCGCTCGAGCTTTTAAGCTCCGGAAGCCGCAGAAGGTCTCGGCCACTTCTCTTTTTCTTTCTTGACCGAGTACCTTTATCTACACCCCCGCAATAATTACATCATGTGGTTTATGCTCCATCAAAATGTGTTGTAAACCCCCAATAAATTAATCTTGAAACCCATATTATTACGCTTTTAGATAATTCTGAAAATAATGCTTTTTAGAAAGTTAAGAACAATTTTTTAAATAATATTTACGCTGCAAATATACAAAAATATACTTTAACGTTTTAAATTGCAGCAGGAAAATCGTGCCTTGACAAGTTTTCAATCAATTTAATGCTGATCCTCGCTGTCAACTCCATTCATGTTTTGATTCAAGTGCTTATGTGTTTAAATCGATAACAGAAATTTTAATTGTGTTGACGTTTAATTTTGGACTTTCCGGAAATAAATAAATTCCCTACATATTTTGGATTTGCAACAAATTACTATTATGCATAAACAAATTCTGTAAATATTTTATTTTCGCGAGTGAAACCAAAAACATTTTTCCGTGATGAAATTTTCAAAATTGTGAAGACCATACATGTACGACACTGGTGTCGCGTGCCAATAAAATAAACCTGTTGTTTCGCAAACACCTGTTAATAAATTCCATTTACACTCACTTTTAACCTAGACATTACTTTTATAACCATTTTAATTATTAGAGCGCAAAGACAAAAATATTACGTCAGTTTCTTCAACATCTTCCCCACGTATCTATTAAAAAGGATTTTTAAGAAGCTAGATTTCGTTCGTGCCGTGGCTATGGAGACGATTGTGACCCCCAGGGAAATGCTATTCGACCCCCATTACCGTTCAACATTCTCGTCATTTTCCATTGTCTTGAGATTTTTATTTCCAGCTCGTTCTGATTTATCAAGGGATGTTAAATCGACAACTCGACAAGGCTTATTCTTAAAGGAGAAACTCTCAAATATATACTTTCTTCTTTATTTGTCAAACTTTCCTAAAAGTAAAAGGGTTTTTACGAAATCCCTTTTGTGATCAAAAATTTAATATTTCCCGAAAGCAACCCTAAAAAAAGAACATTTTAACTAGCCTAAAATGTCTTTTCTTGCACTTATAAGACTCCATTTTTCGAATTTGGCAAAATTTACGGTTATATAATTTAAAAATAGCCCTGGAAAAGATGACAACAAAAAATTTGTGTCTGTCATGCTTTAAATGTCCCCAATCACGCTTATATGACTCATTTGGTAATTAATACTTTATTTTAAAATTTTTTAAAGTTTAATAGCCAATAAATTTAAAATTTCAGAAATGTCGTGCAAATATTGCAATTAGAAATGCCCCCTTTTGAGCATATAAGGCCCACTTTTTCGAAGTGCATCTAATTTTTTATGTTATTGAAAAAAATTCCAACAAGAGAGTAAAATATATTTGCTTGAGATGCTCATTTATTGCGCTTATAAGACTCACTTTTTTGAAATGGAATCTAATTTGCCATTTTCTTCAAATATTTCGTATAATAAAACTCGTTTTGTTTAAGAATTCTAACGAAAGTAGTAAAATTGATGTATTTGAAATGTCTTCGATTGTGCATATAAGACTCACTTTTTTTAATTAGAAAACTAATTTTCTATAATATTACCAACGTTTTCATGTTAAGACAGTATTAAATTTAAGTAATAGCAATAAAACATTATTACATTACAACCTCGCAGTCTTAGACTAGCAGTTGAAACCTACAGACCCACTCGTTTGCCCAACATAGACTTTGTTACAATTTGAACATTTCCCATAATACACATCATAATATTTTAAAATTGGCTGTCTTTATATTCTTCAGTTATTTGATGCTAAAATGCAAAATTTCAATTCTCCAAGCCGCAATAAAGAAATTTTCTCGAAAATTCTCCGATTTTCTTTGAAACAAGCAACAAGTTCTCAGACTGAAGGTCTTTTCCCCAGACAACAGTGCTTGTAATGAGAGCATCCAAGTTAAAAGGTTTCCGCTCTCTAATAATTAGTTCTTCAGGAAATTAGTGACACTCCGAGGCTTCTCCGCGGTGCTTTTCACTTAACTGTCTCAACTTCTCCCCAATTTAGACCATATTCAGCGTTTAATTTCGTTAAAGCCATCCCGAATGCAATTAACGCGACATACTGCGATGAATTGAGTTGGTATCGAAAAAAGGAATGAAAACGTATAAAATCAATACCTAATCAGTGCTTTATGTGCTTATTTTACAAGACTGTATCTATCAATAGCTGCTTAGGTCAATTTTTTTTTAACTTAATAAACATTGCATCATTACTAATATCATTTATAACTAATACGCGCTTTAATTTCGATTTAAAAAAACACCGCAAAATGGGTTGGGCCTATTTGCCCTTTAAAATTATTAATTGCACGTGATAATTGCAAATTACGTTAATACCCGAAAAACAAATGATGCAAGATCCGAAACTCTTGCAAATTCGAAACATTCTGACACTATGCTTTATGACAAACAAATACCTTCAAGACTTTGGTCATATCCCTTGGTGAAAAACAGCATCGCTTTAGCGGCTCTTTCGGGAGTTTTCAGGAGACCTTGGCGATCGGGATTTTCGCCTAAAGAAGCCAAAAGGAGTCGGTAAGAACGTGCCATTTCTGGTAACATTGCTTCTCTGGTTGGTGGTCGATGGTCCAGCTCCAAATCGTGGTGGAAAGTACATTTTTCGTGTCCTGGAAAAAATTATAAAGGGTTAGGTTTGGCCTATGTAAAATTTGTTGCAATCTGCAAGGAGTGTTTTGTAGATGCCCGAATTTTTTGGGCGTACTACAATTGTTTTTTGGGGGAAATATGTTTATTTTACTTGGTTTAATTCTTCATTATAGTACAGTTTATTATATAAGGCAAGAATATTTGAAAAAAGCAAAGAAAAAAATTGTTTTGTCTGAAAAAATGTAGAATATGACTTTTTTCACAGTAATTCTCCTTTTCGTACTCAAAATACGTCAATATTGATTTTCGTTACTATTGCACTACTATAGAAAAATAAATCATACTACTGCTAATTAAGTTTTTGCTACAAATGTTTCAACAGGTCCGTATTTGTTTAAAGTTTTGAATTTCCTAAGGTAAAACATGCATTTTTCAAATTAAAAGTATAGTAATTTTTAGTATTTTAGTAAGACCAACTGTAGAAGGCAGAGGTTTGGCAAAATTTCCAGTTGTAAGGGTCTACTCTTAGGCGTTGGTGATAAGCCTTCACAGCAGAAATAGGGCAAGCATAAATAAATAATTAAAATACAAAAGTTATGATTTATTACTGAATATTGTAATCTATTCTGTGCAAAATTGAATTATTTTCAGATCCACATTGGAATTATTATTACTGTAAAGCAAGAAATATTTCAATAGGTCCGCGTTTGGTTTAATTAGCCTAATTTCAATTATTTAAGAAGGATAATCTATTTATGAATTTTGAAGTGAAAATTCTGGTAAAACAAATTCTACTTTGATGAAACAGGGGTTTGGTAGAATTTCCAGATGTAGTACCCGTGTACCGTCTGCCGTCGGTGATAAGCCTTAATACCAGAAACGGACCGGAAAAGCATAAATATATAAAAATAAAACATTCTGATTTCTAATTTTTTGTACACCTACAAAATAAAATGATTTCCCGTATTTAAATTACTAAATTAATATAAATTTTACCACAAAATTGCCATTAGGATTTTTTAATTCAACAACAATTTGGAAAATGTATGAGCTGTTATTAACTCTAAAAAATATGCGAATTGATCAGGTCTGTATTAGTAGCAGTTAAAATTTTAAATTTTACCGACTTTAATAATTTAATTGTAAGATTTTTTTCAACGAAGTTTATATTTTTAGCTTTAACAGGTATGTATTTAGGTAATTTATGCGATTTTACGAAAAACGCAATATTAAAAAAATTATAGGTTTGTATTTAGTGAGAATTTTATTTTTTAAACAATAATTTTAGGTAGTTTTGTTACATACTATTTTTTACTGCTCTTCTGTCTTAAGAATCAGGCTCGTACTAAATTGATTTAATTTTTCTATTACTATTTATCAATTTTTGTACTTGAGTTTATTAACCTAGCAGTTTAGAATTCGCATTTTTGATTTTTTCAGAGCAAAAATTACAAACCTGGCGTGGTAGAAGTACGTGGGGTTTTTGGGGTTCCAGGTATTTCAACATCGTCAAAATTTTCAGACCATGCACGACTTATTAATGGTCGAGGGCGTCTAGACGCCTTTTGTTGTTGTTGTTGTTCCCCATTAGTTGTAGCAATCACGGTTGTTTCCATTTTTATAAAAAAATTACAAAAACAAAAAGCACAATTTTTCAGCTCTTAATCACGTAAACCACAGGATTTTTTTCTGAATACGTGACCGTGAAAATTGATCACGTGACAAATGGTCTCACTTTCAACACTACACGTAAACGCACACCTTGCTTGAAGTGAACTGGCGCTTTTCGAGGAGAACGAGAATTTATATGGAGGAAAGCAGTGCCACAGAAGCGGGTTTTTGTTATGTACCAGCAAGGGAAATTCAATCGTTTCGGATTTTCTGAAAATTAGACTTGTGACGCAAAGGGGCATTCACAGGTGGGAACGACCTCTCCTAGGTCTAATTTGAAAATCTACGTCAATTAAATTAGAATTAAAGCGCGACAATTTCTAACTCAAAATGTTTTTTCAATCGTATGAAATTATGTTCGGTTCTGATTTCTTAAATACATTTGCTATTGCTGTGGAGAAAAAATTGAAAATTTCCATAAATCGACATCAACTAAATTAAAATTAAAAATAACAATTTCCACCTCAAAAAAATAAAGGCCGGTCCTAAATTGTTAAGTATATTTGTTCGTGTAAAAGAATAGAGAAAAATTTTCATTTCATTTCAATAAAAATTAAGAAGAACAATTTTCACCTCGGAGATTTTCCTAATTGAATGAAATTAAGTCAAGCACTGGTATCTTGAGTATGTTTGTTCTGCATGTTGAAAAAATATAGAACACTTGCCATAAATAATAAAATTAATTAAGTAAATTTCCACCCCAGAGGTTTTCTTAAATGAATTAAATTAAGTACGGCCCTGATTTGTTAGGTACATTCGTCCTTCCTGTTAGAAAAAATTGAAACCTTTCCAATAACCCTGCTTCATGTTCATGTAATGAAATGAGGAATAAATCATGGTCGAATTTAGGGCTTGAGTAATTAGATTTTTTTTATTTTGTATAAAACCAGGATACACATTTTTTCAAAAAAATCAAAGCCTTCACGATTTATTAATTATTAGGTATGGTAATAATGCATGAGAATGACCTTACTTCTGATACCTTGCATGTGCTGGTTACAGTCACCGATTGTAAGAAAATTACTTTGTTTACTTATTGTGATTAGACTAATGAGCTGTTTTAAAAATACTAGTGCATTGTAACTCGAGATTAATTTTCACCATTTTATCATAAACTGAACGTTTAATATTGATTTACAACGTAGAGTCACATTGCTCTGCTGATATTTATTCATTTTAAAATTTAAAATTTGACTAAAATTAGTAATTAAATTTGATTTAATTTAATTTACCATAGATACCTAAAATATATATTTTTACTGCTTCCTAAAGCCTAAATTGTTCTACTTTTTTAAACAAAATTTTCCAATCTAATGTACATAGAAAATTTGCAATTATCTCTAAATTTTCATTACCCTCAATTAAAACCCACCCTGTACATTTTTCCCACGCCTACTAGAATTATCCTGAATAATTAATGATATTCCTCGCCCTTGTTCGCAGAAGAGCAAAAAATCCGCCCAACGAATCAATTACACCGAGGAACATTTTCAACGCGTTTTGACAAGTCATTAAATCAATACACGGCTAATTAATTAATTATAATTAATTACTCGATGTCGTTCGGTTCGTTAATTTTCTACAGTACAACGGAATTTCTATGACGTCGAACTCTCACAAATTTGGAAAATTAGAATACGTCATTGGTTTCTGTATATCTAAAGGAATGAGTTTTTAATTATTGCATTAGTAATAAATTGTATTAATATGTTATTAATTACAAAACAAAGAACGGTTGTAATTACAATTTCCAAGGCCTGTCTACTAGAGAATGCGTTCTCGTGGTGTATTTTTTTGCAGCAATAACCTAGATCGAATGATTTTGCAATCGAAAAACCATTGCGGTCTTGGAAAAATTCGCAAAACTCTAAACAAAGATCAATATTAGTCAGGTTGTTTGTTTTAATTAAAACAGGTTTCTTACACTGTACATACGTATTTCGGAATTTCGGTTTCACTAATTTCGAATTCTTTGAAATCTAATTACACTAATTTTATGTCGTTTGATTTACTATAAGCTGCAATTATCGTTATGCTTGTGATTTACGTACTTCGTGGCCGTTATTAACATCAAGTACTTCCCCTTGAGGTTAAACTGCTTCTTTTATTCTTTCAACAGGGAATTCACGTCACTTTTGTACAACAAAAATGGAGCTAGTTAAACGAGGCATGAAGTTTAATTAAGGTTTGCAATGTGGTTCTTTTGTAATTACTGCCACTCGAGGAAGGAAGAGCCTATACTTGATCAGCATTTCGAAATTAAATGAAACTTGCTTTATTTGATTTAATTCAAATTTTCTGAACGATATTAAGGAGCTAAAGAAGGATTGTTGTACTTCATTTACATTCATTTCAAAATAAATCGGGAATTTATGTTAATTCCATTGCAGTCCTTTATGTTGTTATTGTAAGTTATTGGATGAATGAAGGGCAACACATTTACACTACTTTGAAAGTGTAATTTATGTACTTTTTTTTTGTTTGCTCGTTTGAAAACGAGATTGAAACATGGAATTATTGCATAATCATAACTTTGCTTAAATACTAAAATTTAAGTTGTCAAGGTAGGCGAATGTTAACAAATTTTGTGATATTTAGAACTAAACGTCTGAGAGTTTAGAGAGTGGCATTAAGTGATAACATTTATGATAAAAAATGGCACAAAAGGTTTAAAATTAACTAAATTGAAAATAAGTCGAGGTATTAAGTTCTAGATTTACGTATCGATCTTATGTCAAAGTATCAAACTATCGAACGTTTTTAAACATCAAAAGTACTGAAGTATCGAAACTACCAAAAGTATCGAAGTATCTAAAGTATCAAAGCATCAAAAATGTCAAGAGTATCGAAAAATCACAAATATCATAAGTATCGAAAGTATCAAATGAAATGAAGTATCGAAAGTTACAACTACGTGAACTCGTTTATTGGTTTAAAAGAGAGAAAAGATAATAAAATGTATTAAAAATGCAAATTATTACATCCGGTGATCAAATTTGACAGTTCGATCTAAATCCTGGATTATTAGCAAATATTTGCAGAAATAATGCCAAAAGTAAAGTCAACATAATCTTTACAAATAGCACCATAAATTTTCGATTCAAAATAGGCTTGTTTCCCTTATTGCAAAAATGGGACTTAAATGGTAGGTACTGATACTTGGATAGATTTGATACTTCGATACTTTCGACACTTCGATACCCTTTATACTTCGATACTTCAATACCTTTGCTACTTTTTATACTTTGATACTTTTATACGCTTGATAGTTTTGATACTTCGATACTTTCTATACTTCGATTCTTTTTATACTTCAATACTTTCGATACTTTGACACTTCGATACTTTTGATACTTCGATACTTAGACACATTCTATACTTCGATACTTTTGTACTCTTGATAGTTTTGATACTTCGATACTTTCTATACTTCGATTCTATTTATACTTCAATACTTTCGATACTTTGATACTTCGATACTTTTGATACTTCGATACTTAGACACTTTCTATACTTCGATACTTTTGTACTCTTGATAGTTTTGATACTTCGATACTTTCTATACTTCGATTCTATTTATACTTCAATACTTTCGATACTTTGATACTTCGATACTTTTGATACTTCGATACTTTCCATACTTCGATACTTTTATCTTTCGATACCTTTATACTGTTAGTTTCGGTACTTCGATATTTTTATGCATTCTGTACTTTAATACTTTTCTACTCTTAATAGTTTCGATACTGTGATGCTTTCTATATATCTATACTGTTGATACTTTCGATACATTGATACTGTCGATACTATAATACTTTTGATACTTTTGATACTTCGGTACTTGCAATACTTCAATACTTTTACACTTTTGTTAGTTTCGGTAGTTCGATGCTTTATATACTTCGATACTTTAATACTTTTGATACTTTCATTACTTTCTATACTTTGATACTTTTGTATTCTTGATAGTTTCGATACTTCAACACTTTCTATACTTCGATACTTTGATACTTCGATACTTTTGATGCTTTAATATTTTCGATATTTCGATACTTTGATACTTTCTCTGCTTTGATACTTTTATACTCTTGATAGTTTCGTTACTTCGATACTTTTGTGTACTGGTATCAGCCAAAGTGATACTTTGAATAAAACTCGATATTTTGTTCAGCCCTAGTGAAAAATGATGTGATCAAAAATTATTAACGCAACTTCAATAACTGCCCAAATTCGATTTTTAAAATATTTTGACATTTTCGAAAAAAAAATGTTTCCAAAACCTGCATTTTCTTTGAAAATTTAGCAGCTAACAGGACAAGGAATGGGCCATTATTTCATTGTATTCCCAACCTTCTATTTTTTGTAACTCCTTCCGTAAATTTTTGAAACTTTTGTTTTAACATCATTTTACCCAAAAACGAATTGCCAGATCGGTGTAAAATTAGATATCGTAGTAGTCTTAGAGGTACACAAGATTATTATGTAAAGATATTTTGAAAATCAAAAATTTTTAAATTTTTCAAAAACAATATTACTCAAAAACTGGTTAATTGATATCTTTTAAGTTTTGTGAGCCAATAAAAATTAAGAGCGATTACCATTTTAACTTTTCCCCCATTCCCCTAATTTCGGTCGTCTACGAATTTTGTTCGATTTTTGAAATTTTGGCTTTAAGACTTTTTCACTTAAAAACGTGTTGCCAGGTCGACTTAAGCATAATGATCTGTAGAGTACAGCAAGAGAATTACATAAAAACTGCATTTTGCAAAAATTTCAATTTCAAGTTTAGGTACGCGGTAATTAATATTAAGCTGGGAGTTATAATTTGATTGTTAGTTCACATACGGATGAACAATAATGAAATCACTGGAAAGATCAGGAAATTAAGACCCTGAGAGATCAAAGGGCTCCGAGAACTTCTGTCATAACCGCAACCGCGATTTCCACTTCAGATGCACAGGAACGTATTTAGAAAATTGCTTTGTCATACATGGATATATTTTGAAAACATTTGAGTAATTTGTATGTTGCTTAAAGTAGATTCTTAAAATTTAAACTTTTAAATTGAGATCCGGAAATGAGTATCTTGCAGTGCCGTACTAGGAATATTCTGACGACAAGCGAACAAAATTTGCTATAAAAAAGAACTATTTATTTTCGAAAAGTGCATGAATTAAATTAAAAGTACAATAGTTAATTTGAAATTTGACCCAATGCAGGGGTGTATTAAAAAAATTATGATATATTTTTATTTTAAACTTAAAAATTAAAATGTTTTTATTCGTAACGACAGGTAAAATTAATTACCATTTCTGTTAGCTTTTAAACAAATAAGTCAAGGTCTAGGTTGCAGTTCTAATAACAATCTACAAACTGGCATTGAAACTGACCGTTTAACATAAACTTCCACTTGTCCTCAAACATCGTCTATTTCCTCATAAAGCAAACTTCCGGAACTGTTGATTTAAAAAATCCCCTCGTAACCAGAGTTAAAATTTCGAACTTTAAAACTATTTACATTAAATCTCTGATATCGTCGTTTTCATCATTTTGCGTCGTGTTTGCATCATTTTCATGGTAACTGTGTGACTAAATTTAACTGAATACAATAAATATGCTATCCTATAATAGGGGGTTTTGTGTTTAATACTGTTATATTCCTTTCGATTACGTAACGCTTTATATAATTTGCCTGTAAATCATCACGGAACATTTTGTACAATATATTAAATAATTGTGATGATAAACAAAATAAAACAGAAGAAATATTTGTTGAATGTTTGATAATACGGTACGTAGATAACCCCCAGTTGTTGCTATACTAATAAAAAGACATGTTTGGAAGACAAAGGTCATGCTTTGCGTATATTTATGGTTATGAGTGTTTTGCTAGAGATTTTATTATGAAGAACATCGAATGATTAAACAAAATTATTCGTTGAAAATTTAGCTAAAAAATTGTTCAAAACTTGAGAAAGAACACTAATTGCAACTTGAAAAATGATGAATTGCGAGTTTTGCTAAATAAAATATTTTGTTTAATTTCTAAAGAATTAATTTTATTTTAAAAATGCAGTTTTTTCTAAAATTTAATTTTCGTCTAATTTGTTTAACTTGGAAAACATTGATTTTTTTCGAAATTTTGCAGGCTAAAACAGTAGAGAGAGTCTATCATTTAAATTCTTCCTCCAATTAGTATCCTTGAATTACGATTTTTTAAATTTTAATTCAAACCCCCTTCACTCAAGAATATTTAGCCAGATCGGCATGTATTGTAGAAAAGCATAAAATATGATTTGTAATACCTCTAGGGGTACAAAATTGTGATCATTTTCAAAACCTTATTTCTCAAAATCTTGCCACTCTATGTTTTTTAAATTTTGTGAGTTAATAAAAGTAGAGTTGGATTTGTAATTTTTCTGTGACAGCCTGTATGAATTTTTGAAATTTTTTTAACCTTCCTTTACTCATATAAGTTGCCAGATCGGTATAAAATTTGAAATCGTAATAGCGCTACTAGTACACAATGCTATAACGCTATTTTAAAAACTATAAAAAGAAACCAAAATTCAAAATACTTATTGAAATGTTTCAACAATTGTTATTTCAAAACTGACCATTCTATTCTTTCCGAATTTTGTGAGCTTATAAAAGTGGAGAGGGACTATCATTTGAATTTTTCACAACCTCCAATTGTATTGGATGCCTTTTATGTTTGAATATTAGAAATGGTTGGTTCTTTATTTAATAAATGAGAGACGAAACTAAAAAATCTTCAAAACTAGCTAAAAAGCAAACTGGAGACTTAAATTGGCAGACTTTTTTTGTTAATCGACGAATTTTTGCAAAAGACATAAAAAATGTCATTTGGTAGAAATATTTCTGTTGGCCGAAAAAAAAGTCTTTTGATCGAAAAACCTGTCAAATGACAGAAAACCCTACCAATTGACAAAAAAGTGTCACTTGACGAAGATTCACTGACAAATTTGTCAAATAATAAAGAATGTGTCAACTCACAAAAATCTATTGAGAGAAAAATCTGACAATTAAAAATAAATTTCAGTTGGCAACAAAAAGTGTTGCTTGGCAGAAAAGAGTGCATTTGGCAGAAGAAAGTGCCAGTTGATGAAAAAATCTGAAATCGCCCAAATAATAGAGAATAGGCTGACAAAAATCTGTTGACAGCAAAACTTGCCAAGTGACAGTAATTCTCAGTTGGCAGAAGAAACGTGTCATTTGACAGAAAAAAAGTATTACTGAAAAGATGCCAAATTGGAGAAAGAAAGTGTCAGTTGATGGAAAAATCTGTAATCTGCAAATAATAGAGAGTATGCTTACAAAATCCTGTTGATAGAAAAACTTGGCAAGTGACGCTAAATCTCAGTTGAAAAAAAAACGTGTCAATTGAGAAAAATTGATAAAATTTTTTTTAAATTTGCCAAATAATAGAAAATGTGCCAACTGACAAATATCTATTGACAGAAAATCTTATCAAGTGACAATAGATCTCAGTTGGCGGAAAAACGTTTCAATTGAAAAAAAGTATCGTTTTAATGGAAAAAGTGCCAACTGGCAGAAAAAAGTGTCAGTTGATGAAAAAACCTTTAATCTGCCAAATAACAGAGAATATGCTAACTGACAAAAATCTATTGACAGAAAAACTGTCAAGTGACAATAGATCTCAGTTGGCAGAAAAATCGTGATAATTGATAGAATAACAATATTGCTTTACTGAAAAAGTGCCAATTGGCAGAAGAAAGAGTCCGTTCGTGAAATAATCCGTAATCTGTAAAATAACAGAGAATGTGCTAACTAACAAAAATCTATTGACAAAGAAACTTGTCAAGTGACAATAGAAATCAGTTGGCAGAAAAAACGTGTCAATTGGTAGAAAAAAAGAATCGCTTTAATATAAAAAGTGCCAACTGGCAGAAGAAAGTGTCAGTTGATGAAAAAACCTTTAATCTGCCAAATAATAGAGAATATACCAACTGACAAAAATCTATTGACAAAAAAACTTGTCAAGTGACAATAGAAATCAGTTGGCAGAAAAAACGTGTCAATTGGTAGAAAAAAAGTATCGCTTTAATGGAAAAAGTGCCAACTGGCAGAAGAAAGTGTCAGTTGATGAAAAAACCTTTAATCTGCCAAATAATAGAGAATATACCAACTGACAAAAATCTATTGACAGAAAAACTTGTCAAGTGACAATAGATCTGTTGGCAGAAAAATCGTGACAATTGATAGAATAAAAATATCGCTTTACTGAAAAAGTACCAACAGGCAGTTGAAAGTGTCAGTTGATGAAAAAATCTTTAATCTGCCAATAATAGGGAATGTGCCAACTGATAAAAATCGACTCACAGAAAAACTTGTAACGTGACTATAGATCTCAGTTAGCAGAAAGAAAACGTGTCAAGTGAAAAAAGTATCGCTTTGCTGAAGAACTGCCAATTGTCAGACGAAAATGTCAGTTGATAGAAAAGTTCTATAATCTTCCAAATAATAGAGAATGTGCTATCTCACAACAATCTGTTTGGCAGAAAAACTTGTCAAGTGACAATAAATCTTACCTGGCTGAAAAAAGTCACTTGAAAGAAAAAGCAGTCGCTTTACAGAAAAAGTGCCAATAGGCAGAAGAAATAGTGTTAATTAACGTGAAAATATGTAATTGTCTAAATAAAAAAAGTGTGCCAACTGTCAAAAATTAATTGACGCAAAAACATTTTAAGTCACAATATAAATTTTAATTGGCAGAAAAAAGTGTCACCTGATAGAAACAGAATTGGCGAATTACAGACAAAAATGCCAACTGGAGGAAGAAAGTGTTAGTTGATGAAAAAATCTGTATCCTGTTCATTAATTGAAATCTGTTCAAACAAAAACTTGTCATTTGACAGTAACCTTTCAGGTGGTAGAAAAAACCGGTACGTGTAAAAAACATGTCAAACGGTAGATGAACGTGTCAATTCATACGAAAATTTGCCAAAAAATAGAAACTAGTTGAATTAACCAAAATCTTTTGACAGAAAAATCTGCAACGTAACAATAATCTCTCAATTGACAGAAAAAGTGTCAATCGATAAAAGAAACCAATTAATAAATTAATGGAAGAATCTGTCAAATAATCGCAGATTTGTCAATTGACAAAAACCTGTTTAACAGATGAACCTGTCAATTTTTAATACTGTCCTAATTGGCAGAAAAAGTGTGATTTAACAGAAAAAAAAAAAACTTAAGAATGTGTAACTCCAAGGCGTCTTCAAAAAAAGACAAAACAAAATTCCAAAAATCAAATTTTTTTAGTCAACAAACTACGAATTTTGAACAATGTGTTTAATTCAATCTTGAGCCAGAAAAACTAAAAAAACAATCTTAAAACATTTAAATAGAATGGCAAAACTTGAAAACAGAGTTAAAAATAATAATTCCTGGAAATTATTTTAAATACGATATTAAAACTTATTTTTATTGTATTACATTATTTTTTCAACATTGAGTATTTATTAAATTTGCAATATTTTCTGCAAAAAAACGCGAATGTTAAAATTTTAAATTTGACTAGAAACTTTATTAAAATTTTTAAGCACTTTATTAGACCAAAATTTTCACTAAATCATACAGAGTGAAAATGTTTAATGGCTGGCCATCGCCATTGCTAGCTCTGTTAGCAAATTTGAATTATTTATAATCGTACGTCATTTGTTTCGAAAAAGGGGAATTTTTCAATTTTTTTAATTTTTTTATTAATTCACTTGTGGTGTCTATAACGAGTTGATATTTTATATTTTAAAGTAAAAAGAACCTAGAAATCAATTAGTGTGCACAAATTCGTTTCAGTCTTTTGCCATTCAAAGACGCGGTTATAGCAAAAAATAACTAAATTTTCGAAAAGAATAAACTTGAAAATTGCAGGAACAAAATAATGACAAAGTATTATACAAAGCCCAAATTTTCCTTAACTACTGCACTAATTTGCTAGTTTAATTACCTCTCTACCTCGCTATTAAGTATCTTCACTATGTATAATAAAAAAAATAATTCTTGTATACGAGACTTTGATAAACAACTTGTTTTTGCAAAATTTATTAAGAGAAATATTATTTTAATTGTTGAAAGATAACAGGTATAAGGTATAACCGAATAGTCTAATTTGTTCAAAAATTTACAAAAAAAAAGTATCTTTTAGCGTTTAAGCTTATTAATTTTTATTTGAAAGAAGCACCTCAGCGATAGTCGCAAATGTTTCAATTTTTCAAGATATTTGTTTTCACAAAACGTTTCACTTAATAAATAAAAAGAAAATTAGAACTTACCTTTACAACAGGGCATGATTTGTTTGTCTTCCTCCCTAATTCCATTAGTTGCGAGCTCCTTCATTTTTCAAATTCGTAACGAACTTCTGCACAAAAAATCCAAGAACATTAATAATGCTAGCAATTACTCAATATGATTAATTAATAAATTAAAACGTGCGCAGATGTCTCATTAATAAACATTACAATTGCAACATGATATGAATTTGCAATGATTTTATCAAAAATAAAAACGCTTAAATTTGTGTAAAAATTGAACAAAAATTTTCAAAAGAAGCACCTGTTTTTGTCTTAAAAAATTAGTTCCGGCTTGCTACTTCCTATCGAATGACTTTCCGGCGAAAGGAAACAACCTTAGAACAACAATTGGCGAATTAGAACTATAAGACACCACTGTAGAGCAATAACTTGAGCGCCAGTTTTATTACATTCTATTCATGACGTCATGGCATTGATTAACTCCGCCTTTTATCTCTTATACATCTGTATCCTTGCTTTTTGAAATTTCCTTCTCTGTTTTTCTGTTGTTCATTCTATTTGCTTCAATGGTGATCTCGCTATTTATTATTTACTAGGGGTTCACTGGCGATTTGGCCCAATTGGGGCTTCAAATATTCTCTTTTGTGAGAATTTTTAGGCAAAAATGCAAGTTGGGTTTTGTGCCCTCAAGGCATGAATTTTGCCGCTTCATTGCAGCTAACCTTTTATCATTTTAAACCGTGACTAATGTTCCTGAAAAAGTGACCATGCACAATTTTTGCTGACTAGCTAAGGCCAGTTTTTTCAGTTTTGATTCAAATACGCTGAAATAATAGAATTTAACTAATTATGTTAATTACCTTCCTAACAATGTTTCAAATACCGGAAATATCGCGTTTAAACCAAAAACCTTCGTAATTTCTATTTTGAAACTGGGGTTTTCTCAATATAACTTTTTCTTGTCCAGAAACCGCTAGCAATATTAACATTTTGACCCGCGATAAGGCCATGTGATTTGTACGTTACGAAATTATTTATCCACGTTGGTTTCATCATTCCATACGTTTCTTCTTTCCAGTAGCGCAGTAATATGATGTTATGTTTATTATTGTAAGGTTTCGGATGAAATCTTACGATAACAATATAATCAGGCGACACTTGTGATTGTCTGCTCGAGAATGTACTGTACTGTTATTGATCTCTGATAATAATTAACATTTCAACATTGTTGAATGCTAGGCAACACCACATGCTTATAAAATAAAGATAAATCATATTTTACTGAAATACAGGCTAACAAAACTTTAAATTTCATTCACTGTTAACCCGTCGTTAGTAAAGTACGGTTTAATATACCCCACACCCACGTCCTACATATCGTACAAGCTGTCAGTGGTACATATTTTTTTCGTTACTTTTACAATTATTTCAAGATTTTTGCTATTTGAAGCTATTTATTTGTCTTTGGGGTGTACTACACCCCACGTTATAACTGATAATATACCCCACCCACGTTCTACATACCATACAAGCTGTGAGTAGCATATATATTTTTTGGTATTTTTACAATTATTTCAAGATTTTTGCCATTTATAGCAAATTATTTGCATTTGGGGTGTATCACACCTTACGTTAGAACTGCTAATATATCCCACACCCACGTCTTACATACCGTACAAGCTGTCAGTACTACATATTTTTTTCTTTACTTTTACATTTATTTCAAGATTATCAATTTATTTGTATTTGGGGTGTATCACACCCCACGGTAGAACTGCCGTTGTAATTTTGTTTTTGTTGTTGCCAACTTTGAGAAACAATATTTTAAAAATTTACAAAAATTAAAAATCTTTATTTAAGATTTTGGTGGTTTATCAAATTATTTTTATGTTATACACAGAGTGTGCAACTAAAGTGTTACAAGATATCTTCAAAACTATAAAAAATTGAACAACAAAAATTTGTTTTATTTTATTGTTTATTAGACTAATAGTAAATTTTTAAAAATCACTCTATTCTAAAGGGTAGTTAGTAACTTGACAATTTTAAATGGGATGATGATATGTAATATTAAATATTGTTTTTATAACAACTTATTTTTTCAAATTTTTTGAAAAACGTTTACTACTTTTAATAAATAGGGGGCGAGAGATGAAATTTTAAATTGAACTCTACATTTACCAGTGTTAAAATACTGGGTGTTTAATTTGAAAAAAAAGGATTGACGTTTAAAGTTTTACAGAATGGACATTAAATTTAAATTAAATCAACTTTTTTCTGTGATCGCTCCCTATTTTTCTGAGCGTAAAAAAACTACGCTACCTTGCTACTGATCACTATGATAGCTGTCAACAATAAAAAGCAGAGTTGTCAATAATCAAGGTCAATACTGCGTTTGTGCGGTAATAGCCAACAATTAACGTTAACCTTAATTGAATTATAGAAAGGATAATTGAAAGACTTAAATGTAGATCTTGACAGAATGCATCCAGCAAACAAGGAGCGGTAGCGGTCTGGCATCGCTCTCACCTGCTGAATGAAACCATCGTGTTCATAATCTGTCAATTTTATACCGACCTACCTACTCATTTTTAAGGGAAGCCGTTGGAGACAAAATTAAAGAAAAATTGTAGAGCGCGTCTCAAATAAATTAGGGGATTGGGAAAAGTTAAAATATACTCCCTTTTTACTTTTACTAACACGCAAAATTTAGAAAAAATTAAACATTTCAAAATTTTATAATTTCAATTCTTTTTATGAGTTTTAAAATATCTTTTTCTTCTTCCGTTAGGTAATAGACACTTTGTTTTACTGATTTGAGTTAGGTAACATACTCCATTATTTAATTCAATAGAGGAATGAGATCATTTGGTCTAAACGGGCATAGCTAGTCTTGATTTTTTGAATTGATTTGTAAGCGTCATGAATTCGTCAAAAGTTCATAATGCGCTTTGTATTTATTCGAACGGGAGTAGGAAAAATATTGTATGTAGCACGTAAGGAAAACAGTTGATTATTACATGTGATGACAACACTCGCCTAGCGGCTGGTGTTGCAACTTTCACCTGGTTGGTATTTTTTGCATACAGCATTAAGAGCGTCTGATACAATAAAAGGTTGAGTTGTACAATACAAATTGTTTTGAGTCATAAAGTTGAAATTAACAAAAAGAATTATTTTTTACAAAAATAAGTGAATTAGTTCAAAAAAGTGTAGACTCTTACAAAAAATCTTGAAACGCACAAAAAAAAATATTTCATCAATATTTAGTGAATGTGTTAAAAAAAATTCCATCTATAGTGAAGTTGAAACGTACAAAAAAACATTATTAATTTTGATTGATTGACCTAACTGACCCTAACCTAACCTCGCGTATACCTCATAGACCGACAACATTGTTAAAAAAAAATATTTTTTTAATTTATTATGAAAAATACACCTGTTCTCAACCATAACCTTGCCTAACTTAACCTTTTTTCACATGTTTATTAATTGACTATTTATAATCTGTTATAGGATAACATTCAGTAAATTGTTTGGCATATGATACATAACATGAGGAAGTAATATCCAGTGATAGTACTTCGCGATACTGCAACAAGTAAGGGTTAGTTGAGAACTGAATCTAATTAAGTTTCAAACTTAAACTATAACTAAGCTTAATCTAAACAAATCGTTCAGGCAAGTCTAACGGGTCACATCTTTGGAGTCGAGGGATATATTGTTTGTCTAGTAACGCCACAGCTAAATCATTAGGATGCGTACTAAGTTTCACTTGATATTTTTCACTAGCACTTTGGATTTCCTGCTTGATTGTAGGTATCGGGACATCCTGTTGTAGTAACCAGTTAGGAACATACCAAGGAGCATTTGTGATGATCCTGATTGTTTTATTCTGGAACCTTTGTAATATTTCCAGGTTTGAATTACTGGCAGATCCCCAAAGCTGGATGCCATAGGTCCAGATTGGTTTGAAAATAGCCTTATAGAGTAGGACTTTGTTTTCTAGGGATAACTGAGACTTTCTCCCGAGCATCCAGTACATGTTTCTTAGTTTTAATCCAAGTTGCGTCCGCTTTTTCATGATGTGGGTCTTCCATGTGAGACGTCGATCTAAGTGGATTCCTAAGTATTTTACATTGTCATTTTGCGGAAGCTGGGTATTATTTAATGTTACCGGGGGGCAGGTTTCTTTCCGAAGGGTAAAAGTTACCTGAGTGGATTTTGTTTCATTCACTCGTATACGCCATAATTTCAACCAGGTTTCTATTCTGTTAAGGTTTCGTTGGAGTAGCAATGATGCTCTTTGAGGATCAGTGTGGGATGCCAACACTGCGGTGTCGTCGGCATAGGTAGCTACTAGCGTGTGTGGAGTGGTTGGTAAATCCGCTGTGTAAAGTACGTACAGGATAGGTCCTAGGATACTTCCCTGCGGTACTCCGGCTTGTATTGGATAGAGACTCGATTGCATATCTTTGAATTTTACTTGAAAACTTCTTTCTGCTAGGTAGGACTTTAGTAATTCATAATAAGGCAATGGGAAGTCTTTCTTGATCTTGTACAGCAGTCCAATGTGCCATACCTTATCAAATGCTTGGCTTATATCCAAAAACACAGACAAGCAGTATCTTTTGAGATGTAGATCATGAGTTACTTTAGTTACAACTCTATGGACTTGCTCTATTGTGCCATGACCTTCGCGGAATCCGAATTGATGACTGGGTACGAGGTTTTGTTGTTCAAGAATTGGCTGTAGTTTTTTTAGGAATATCTTTTCAAAAACTTTTGATAAGGCAGGTAATAAGCTGATCGGGCGATATGAAGAAATTTCTTCCGGATTTTTGCCTGGTTTGGGTACCATGACTATCTGTGCCGTCTTCCACTGGTCCGGGAATATGCGTAATCTGAAGACAGCATTGATTAGGTAGGTTATCAGTTGTATTGCCTTTCGTGGCAACTCCTTCAGGACGTTGGCAGTTATTAAATCATATCCTGGAGCTTTCTTTGGGTTAAGGTTTTGTATGACGCTATGAACTTCGTTAACCCTTACTGGTTTTATTGGTAGAGCAGGGTTATTTGGTTCATCCATCGCTTGATGTATAAAGTTTTCATCCTCCACCGAGCAGAGTCTGTCATGAGGTTGGAATACCGTTGCCAGATGTTCTGCAAAAGCTACCGCTTTTTCTTGATTGGTGCGTGCCCAGGTCCTATTGGCTTTTCGTATAGGTGGCACCGAGGGTTGTTGTTGTTTTAACCTTCTAGTCGCTTTCGATAATGAATACTCAGTAGCTTCAGTGGCGGTTAAGTTAGACAGGTAGTTTTGTATTCCCTGGTTTCGAAAGTTGGTCAAGAGTGCATTTAGGTCTCTAGTTGCTTGGTTAAGTATCGTTTTATCTCTAGGATTTATGGAGGTTTGCCAGATTCTTCGTAGCCTGCGTTTTTCTGCTATTTTTTGTTTAATTATTATAGGACAATACTCTGCATTTTGCTGATTTTCGCGATCTGGCGTAGCTTCCCATGCCGAGTGTTGAATAGCTTGATTTAAGTGTTCGACAGCATCAAAGAGGTCTCTCTCTGTTTTTAAGGGGAGATTAAGGAGTATTCGATCCTCTACTAGATCTCGGAAGTAGCTCCAGTTAGTGTTTCGTGCGGTGAGCGATGCAGGTTTTTGGATTCTTAGCACTTGAGTACTATATGTTATGAGTAGCGGTGAGTGATCAGAGGATAAGTCTAAACAAGATTCGATTTTTAAATAATTTTGCGAGACACCCTTAATGACACAATGGTCTAATAGATCTGGGATTTTATTAAGATCGGAGGGCCAATAAGTAGGCTCTGACGTACTTAGGTAGTGCAAGTTATTTTCTTCCATTGTTTTATAGAGTTCTCTACCCCGGGTTACTGTTAATCGAGAGCCCCAGATTTGATTTTTCGCGTTATAGTCCCCTCCAGCTATAAAACAAGGACCAAGGGTGCTAAAATAGGACTTAAATTGTTGTTTTTTAATGTTGTGCCGTGGAGGACAATACACCGCAGAGAAAACAATGTCTCTGTTTTTTTCCACGACTGCAATAGTAGTAGCTTGAAGATAATCAGTTTGAAATTTTTGCATTTCATAATGTTTGATTGAGCTCTTTACAAGTAGTGCTGTTCCTGCATGTGCTGTGCCGTCTGGATGGGGAGTGACATAAAGTGAATAATTTGGTATTTTTAAGTAAGAGTTAGTTGTGAGATGTGCTTCAGAGATCAGTAATATGTCTATATTACGAATATGTAAGAATGTTTTTATCTCCTAACTTAACCTAACCTAACTTCACGTATACCGCCTAAACCGACAACATTGTTATAAAGAACCTCCCCCCCCCATTTTCTGTCTATCTCTTCCGTCCTTATTGCTAGTCTTGCCGTCTCTTTTCTTTTTTTCTCGCCTCCTTTTCCTCTTTCTAGACCCCCAATAACTCTCATCCTAATCCGTCCCCTTTTTCTTTTATCTCCTTTTGTTTTGCCTTCTTCTTCCCCTCTCTTTTCCGGTCTTTTTGGCTCACTTCGTCATCCCTCTGCCATTCGCTACCACTCTCCTACCTCCCCCTCGTCTCCTCACCCGTTTATCTCTCTCCACTTCTTTCTGTATGTTCGTGCGTGTGCCTACTGTCGGTCTAGGCGGTATGCGCGAAGTTATGGTTAAGAACATTTGTTTGTGCAAATCCTATTTTGTTTGGCAGAGACTTATAATTTTTGTTGTATGTTACTTCTTTATTGTAGTAATCTATTTTGTTTGTACAAATACAACTTTTTTTTGTACGTTCAACTTTATTAGAGTAATCTAATTGGTTTGTACAAATCAACTATTTTTTGTAAAGACTCTAAATTTATTATGTGAATCATCTTTTCTTGTACGTTTCAACTTTATTGTAGAGATTTTTTTGTACAAATCAACCTTTTATTGTATAAAAGTTTCTGTTTATTGTATGTATAAATTTCAGCTTTTTTACATTCGTGAAATGATCACCCTTATTTATTTACTGGTTACATAAATACATAGTTATTATAATATGGTAGTATTGTGTATCTCTAAGGCTCTACCATACCAAATTTTATGTCCACCTGTCCATTTATTTTTAAAGTTAAAATCAAAACTTCAAAATTTGTAGAACACGTCTCCAATAAATTGGGGGATTAAAAAAAAATAAAATGCACCCTCTCTTTACATCTATTAACAAACAAAATTGCAAAAATAATAGTTTTTCTAAAAATTTCAAGAATTTTACAATTTCAGGTTTTTTTTATGTTTTTCAAAATATCTTTATATATAGTAATATTGTGTACCCCCTTAGGGTTATTACTATACCAAATTTTATGCCGACCTGGCTACTCATTTTTAAGAAAATTCGCTAAAGTTAAATTTTCAAAAACTTGTAGAGGGCGTCATTAACTAACTAAGGGTTGAAAAAATGTTCACCTGAATATACGTCCCTATACTTTTACTAGCTCATATATTTTCGTAAGAAGTGTACAGTTAGTTTTAAGAAATAACGTTTTTAAATCTATTATATGAAGTTAACACAAGGCCTTTCAAAGAAATTATGGGATTGGAAAAGATTCTGCATAATAGCTACTCTCTGCTTTTATTAACCCACAAAATTTGATAAAAATCGGGGGTCAGTTTAGAGAAATAATTTTTGGAAAAATCCAAAATTACGTAAATTCTTATTTTTGATTTTTTAATGTTTTTTTTAAATACATTTGTATATACAGAATTTCTTTTCAGATAATTAATGGGCATAAAATTCCACAACTTTTCTCTAATTTAACCATTGTCGTGTCTCTTCAAATAAGCGAGATCCCCATAGTTAACACGCAATTTGATACATCCTGTATAATAACATTGTGCGACTTTAGAGCTATTAAACCTCATATTTATACATCCGATCTTAACTGTTTTTTTTTGTAATTTTGCTTTTAAAATGTTTTCATTATTTTATTTTATTTTCAGGTTGTTGTAAATGCAGGCATAATTTATCTTTTTGGTTTTAACCAGTAAAGGAACAGTAAACGTGTTTTGTGGTTACATTATCTTTTCCCCACATTACTAAGAGTTATAGTTATTAACCTGCATCAAAAGATCTCCAGGAATCAATGACGTCTGAAAAATACATACTATAATAAACATTGGGGTTTCCTACACCCCACCCTATTAATCGCGTAATTATGCCTCACCTTAGTAGCGCTTGGTTAAATAAAATACCTTCATTTTATTTTAATTGCTGTTAATCATGTTAATTGGTTTTAAACAAAATTATAATCAATGCAAGTAAGTAATAAAAGAAACAAGTTACAATCGTCTGCATATTTCACAAACTAATAAGGATTGTTAATTATCGTAAGCAACTTTCCTTTGTTTCAATTCAAAACATAGTTTATTAATAAATGCATACTAATTTTTTTACAAACTTATAGAAAAAAATAGAATTTCTCAATGCCTGAACTGAGCTGTAAATTTTTAATTAATAAAAGTTTTCAAATAAAAAATGCTGTTTTGTTCTAATGTTCTGCAGAAGGTTTACGACTAGTATTTCTCCCATCAAATGCCTAAAATTGGTAATAAACCCTGGTTTCTCTGAGGTACGGATAAATGAGGTATATTCTGAGTTCGGTTAATGTGAATTTCTACAAGGAAAAATTCTTACGATTTGCCAACTTGCGCATAACTGCGTTTTTCCAACATATTAAAATTTTATCTTTTAATTCGTTACCAAAATTTTATTAATACGCCTATGGACTTGTATTTTGTTGCATATTGTAGCATGAAGTTTTGCAATTCTTACATAACCGCAATTCTTTGAAAGTTCCATTGGCGTTAAACGTCAATGGGAAGTTTGTTCACGTAGTAGTTTAGGAAGAGGAAAACTCATACTTGGCGTGAAATACACCTAACCTCGTTTATTCTGCGAAGAACTGCGTTATCTAAGTGCTCTGTACTTGCCAGACATAGTAAGTACGTACCTTAAGTCAACTCTATGTTTCTTAGGATTTTGGCTTAAACCAGACAATTTTTGAAGTGAAACTTCTTTGCCGGCAGGAGTAACCGCGCGAATGCTAGAACAAAAGTGATGACGCCTAGATGCGACCTGAAACGATTAATGTTCAGTTGTGCCATCACAGACACATACTTCCAAACGGTGTATTTTGTGGCTTTGCTTATACACTGTGTCCATAAAGTAAACCCCCCCTCTCAACTAACTTTTGAATGACTTGAAATTTTTCTACAAAATTTGGTGTGCTGTAATGGGAAATTAAATACTATTTTTCAGACTATATTAAAATTTTGTATCATCCAAAATTGCGACTGGGCGCCATTTTGAATTTTTTTTTAATCAAAAGGGGGGTCGAGTGACACCTCATTGGAAAGGTTTTTTAGTTCTGCGTCTGATCCTAAAGTTTCAAAGAAAAATATTCAGCCATAACAAAATGGCGGATTTTAAACAAATGGACTCACTCAATTCAAAATTGTTTTGATTTTTTTATCTAGGGTCGAGTGACACCTCATTTGAAAGGTCTTTTAGTTCTGCGTTTGATCCTAGAATTTCAAAAAAAAATATTGAGCCATATCAAAATGGCGGATTGTAAACCAATGGACTCACTCAGTTCAAAATTGTTTTCATTTTCTTATCCAGTCGTCCACTTTTTCATTTGCAGGACTAAATTTTGCCAGAAATATCTTAGGTGGCTTGAAATAATATTGAAAACGTTATGTTCCAACAAGACGGTGCGCCGCCTCATTATTATAGGCCTGTTTCTGACTTTCTCAACGGACATTTTCTTGGAAGATGGATTGGTAAGCGGGGGCCTGTAGAATAGCCGGCTCACTCCCCAGATTTAACTTTCTTCGATTTTTTTCTATGGGAATATTTGAAATCGAAAGTGTACAGAACACGCCCAGAAACAATTGAAGAACTGGAGCAACGCATTACAGAAGTTTGCAGAAATATCACTCCAGAAACTTATGAAAATGGACAGAAATTTTATAACCGACTTTTTATGTGCCAAGAAGTGAATGGTAAACATTTCGAACACTTAATTTAATTAATTTAAGCTTTAATTCTTAGTTTTTTTTAATAGACTTCTTTATCTTCAAACATTGTCACTTTGTTATGGCTGAATATTTTTTTGAAACTTTAGGATCAGACGCAAAATTAAAAGACCTTTCTAACGAGGTGTCACTTGACCCCCCTTTTCATTAAAAAAAAATTAAAATGGCGCCCAGTCGCCGTTTTGGATGCTACAAAATACTAATATAATCTGAAAAATAGTATTTAATTTCCCATTACAGCACACCAAATTTTGTAGAAAAATATCAAGTCGTTCAAAAGTTAGTTGGGGGCGGGGGGGGGGGGTACTTTATGAACACAGTGTATAGGAAGCACATGAACCGCATATCATTTACGACTTTTTGACAGCTACCGATTTTTCCTATTAATAAAAAAATTAAAAGTGCTCAAATCGCCAAATTTCAAATTAAGCGTTCTTAGCAAATATAACGTAGTATCACAGTATACTTAGTATACTGTGGTAGTATCTCGAGAAGCACTTAGAATATCGACTTGATTTGTTTTGTTTAAAAGCATATGCATCGGCGCTGACTCTGAACTCATTTTAATTTCCGAAAAAAATATATTGTTTGCCTAAAGAAATTACCAATATGACTTTTTGCTTTCGATGTTGTGAAATTTGTACTAAGCGACAAACTTTGTTAATTGTACATTTTAACATAACCATGCAGCAAACGAAATTAAGAATACATTTTTGAGAAATATTTGAAAGCAAAAAACAGATATCATGTGGCCGTCATTTTGATGGTATGAATTTTTTATCAAAACGCCGCGCGCTTATGTTTCTACTTTCTGTGCTAGCACCGTAGGCGTAGGGTTGTAAGCATATTCCAAAACCTTCAGAGTGCTTGAAGCTGTATATAAAAATAACTTTATAGTTATAAATTTTCTTTAATTAGTATAAAACATGGCAAGAAATAATGCATATATGTGACGTAATATAAAAATAATGACGTGTAAATAAACGAGTAAACTATTGTTACTTTACTTTACAATTGCATTCACTGCAGCATTTCAGTCCCGCTTTTATGTAATTGCATTTACTTTTATTGCAGTTTTTGTTCGAACAGTAAATCGATAAAACGTTTCGTGCTGCTTCTGGTATAGGACCTTGAGTTGTGAATGCAGGCTCCCAGGGTTCGTTCTCAAAGATTCATCCATGTTTGTTTGGACTTTCTAAATTAACATTTGGAAACCCTTTTCGTTTCCTGTTAAATCATAGAATTCAAAAAACACTTTCAGTGAGAACACGTTAAGAAGTTTTACTTAGAACTTGCGTGCTCGGCACATATTTCTTTTTTCAGTAATTCGTCGATGTAGTTTTGGCACGTTTTTTTTTTAATTTGTGACGGGAACTGTCCCGAGTTGCCCACGTGTTTTACGCAACTTTAATCCTTATGTAGATGTTTCCTTTGTGCGTACACTTCGATAGGCTTGGAGTGTTTGTGACGCTAGGGAACGCTTATTGAACCAGTGCGTATCAAATCGTAAGGAACCTTCGCAAAACAATTAAGGTCGTATTAAAATATGTTGTCAACAGGGCAGCTCCTATCAAAAATTTCGAGAATAGTTCTATCAAAACTTCATCGACGAATTACTGAAAATGGTTCAGTTTACGTAAAAATTTCAGGGGGAAAAGTTGCCTTATTTTTCCTTCTTGCTGTGTCTCGTAAGTATAGGGGGTTTCCTTGACTTTACGTGAACAAACTAGGACAGAAATGATACAGTGGAAAAACCGCAAAACTGTAAAGCTACAATTTATATAAAATAATCCATTGGGACGCATTAACAGACTTTTGGTGACGAATTAAAATATAAAATTCTTAAATCCCGGAAATTTGCTATAATAACGTAATTTTCGGCAAGTTTTTATATATTATATATTTGTGTTCTATGTAATAAGTATTACTTCTCGGAACATAGTTTTAATTTAACACAAAGAATTTATTACTAACTTGGAAAATACATTTAACTTCTAAAATTATTTACTATCTAACTAAGGAAAATATTCTAGGGAATTTCCAAAACACACTCATAAAATCATTATAATTCAAACACAAACATTACATTTCCTTCTGAATGAACTTAAACATTGTAACGTCGCAATACGTGATTCGTAGCGTTGTTGCCTTTTTTTAATGTGAACGTTGTGGTATTTTTCACAAACATTTAAAACTTGTACCGTTAATGAATGAACAAATTGATCTCTTAAATTCACCGTTATTGGACGTTTTTGAATGAGAAATCCAGTCATCTGGACGCAGATATAGAAAACCAAGATCAAGTTATGAAGATTTATTGTTCCTATAGCAACACCAACTGTTTGCTTTTAATCCTGCCTTTTATAATGACGTGTAAACACGTTGAAATACGTATAACACTAAAATATATTTTTGGATATATTAACAACAAGAAGTATTTGAGATTTTACTTACAGCAAAAAAATTTTGTATGGTCAACAGCAGGTTTAAAGTGCCATCTTTATTTATAGCTAAAATATTTTATAATTTAATGCAAAAAGATTTGCATTCCAAAACTTCCTTACAGCCATGAGGCAAGTGCAACCAAACCATTTCATAAAGCAAAACAAAACCTTTTTAAATTAATATCTGGAAAAATGAAAACTCCATTTTTAAATTCTCAAAAAATCCTCACAACCATGGGCTAATGGTGCAGAGTTGTTAGAAACTTAGAACACGATATAAAATTAAAACAGTGTATTTAAATTTGCAGTGAAGAAAGGAGTATGTTAATATAATTATTATAAATAAAATAATTATAAATTAACTTTAACGAATACTTATTATTAATTTGTTACTGTTTATCAATCATGTTTTTTAGTACCGTATATTATATACCAAGAGACCGAAGTGCTTTATTTAATCCCAAGTGTGAAAGTTTATTGCCTGAGTATAGCGGAGCAGAGCGAGAGCAATAATCAATTAGCGTCTAGCCCCTTGGACAGACAGCCGATCCTACCTCACATGACTTGCGCACCTCCTCTGCATGCAGCTGGAATATGTGTAAACTACAAGTTCGTATTGGCACAGATGGATATGCGGGTGTGTTCGGGTGTAATGCTTTTTTACTGCATAAGTAGTGTAGGGGTCGAATCTCGGTTGGGACCAATTTTTTTTTTATTTTATAGTTTTTTTAAAACACGGTTGTTGCGTCTTGCTGTTCACGCAAGGTTATTTGTTAAGAGCAGTTATATTTTTAAAAGAAAAAATACGAAGACAAATTTGCATTCACTCACTGATTGACGGCATACTAACACGCAAGTCTGGTAATAAATTAAAAAAAATGATTTGTTGTTTTCTATTGAATGCAATTTATTAGCAATGAAAAAATTGGCTTTATCAATGCAAATCTCGATGTAAGTATCACACTCGCACATATGCGAGCCAATATTAGATGAGATTGCGCAATTCAGGATCAGCTGTAGGCCAAGGGGCTAGACGCTAGTCAATAATCACACGAGGGATTGAATGAAGCACCTCAGCCCTGTGGTATATACGCTATTTTTTGCGCTTCCGAATAATTTGAAATCAAAATAGTCGAAATTTTAAAATATGCTGTCAACGTGACAATACAGCTTTTTAAAACATCAAAATTAAAATCGTAGTTTCTGATGGCGACAAAACATACTCTGTAACTTAGCAATTTATACAGGGTCGCTATTAAAGATGGAACCAAAGCTCTCCTGCTAAAACGGTTTGAGATATAGATATGAAAATTGGAAGGCTTCCATTTGAAATTATTTCGCATATTTTGAGGTTAAAAAAGAATTTTTTTGACACATGATTTTTGAGCGCGGCCGCCATCTTGAATTTTTTTAAATGGCAACATAGGCTTTGTGATACATCATTAGAAAGCTTATTTTTTTCTCTTTCTTACTACCTTAATTATGTATGGTGTTAAAGTAGAAAATAATACCGTATTATGCGTGGCTGGCTAATGTATTGCACTTTAAATCTAGATACCTTTGCAATAACGAAACGTCAAAAATAAACAAAAAACAATCAGCAGGGGTTTAATAAGTGACAAAAAACACAGTACATATGGTTTGTTTCCTTACAACTATTCTATTACGTGACAAATAAATCTTAATTTCGTGAAATATAGCAAAGGTTTTTCTAATTTTCCTGCATTATTTTCTACTTTAACGCCATACATGATTAAGGTAGTAAGAAAGAGAAAAAAATAAGCTTTCTAATGATGTATCACAAAGCCCATGTTGCCATTTAAAAAAATTCAAGATGGCGGCTGCGCTCAAAAATCATGTGTCAAAATAAATTTTTTTTAACCTCAAAATATGCGAAATAATTTGAAATAGAAGCCTTCCAATTTTCATATCTATATCTCAAACCGTTTTAGCAGGAGAGCCTTGGTTCCATCTTTAATAGCGACCCGGTATACATTTTAGCAAGTTATATACATTTGATCCCTAGGGACTTTTGAAAATATTTAATTCCTCCGGCGCCGGCGTTAAAAGTGATACTTTAGTCCTCGAAAAAAGGAATCAAACTAGTATTTTTACTCCCGGAAGTGAAAAAATATATTAATATGAACTTCAACGAAGTCAAGCTTTAACTTATCAGAAAATGAGGCTAGTAGTTAGCTATAGTACAGTAACCTGCAATAATTATTAGGAATTACTTTAAAATGTGCACCAAATCGCAATTGGCATAAGACAGATTTAGTATGACACTAAAATAATCCAGCAACAGTTCTCATTGAAATCAGAACAATAACATTTACAACCATTTAAAAAAATGTATTGTTATAGCAGCGCATGGAACAACAATTTAGGATGTGTTTAGAGAGTAGAGATTACTGTAATTTTAAATTATTCGATTTTAGTTTTGATGCGTCTATTGATTGTGAGGTGGCGTAACGCCTAAATGTAGGCAACCGGTGATTTTTGACTCGATGTTAATTTTCACCGTACCTATTTTTACACGAACTGTATTTTCATGAATACCTATGTATATTAAAAATTAATTCGGCGTACGCCGTTTTACTTTTAAATACAATCGCATTTACACGACTTACTGTGTATATTAAAAAGTAAAACGGGGCGCCATACAAGTTCGTAATCTAAAGTAGCCAAACTTGGTGAAATAAAAC
Source organism: Ctenicera cuprea (assembly GCA_958336395.1). Classification (NCBI taxonomy): domain Eukaryota; kingdom Metazoa; phylum Arthropoda; class Insecta; order Coleoptera; family Elateridae; genus Ctenicera; species Ctenicera cuprea. Next base: position 27,873,870 of record OY284495.1, on the reverse strand, counting down.
ACAGCACAGATTTAATTCATTTATTGAAGCTCTCCAAAAGGACTCCTCAAAAAGTTTGCGGCTGCAGCCGACTGACAGTTGTATCTCCCCCTCCTCCGGTATTCGCCTGTAGAGACTAAGGAAACTGCAGAAACCCTAGCCAAGGTAAAGCATATCATCAATATTTATCATAAAGTGAATGTGAATTGTTTCCTGATAATAAAAGTACCTAGGTTGGTATAGAACAGGTAGTTGGGAACTGGTAGATCCTGGAGGAGAGCCCACATAGGCAGCCGGAACCGTACTAAAAGCAAACAAGAAAAAAATTAAAGAACACATGGCAGTATTTAAATTAAACAATTGTTATTAAAATTTACAAATATTCAAAAAAAATCGGCCAGGGGCGGATCCTTACACCATGAACTTAAAATATAAAATAACACCCATAAACTGCAAGTGTGGCTCTACAATACACACAACACCGCCTATAATATGACTCATTATAGCACCAATACCGTAAGGTGATACGTCTGCAGCAATTCTGGTTAATTGGTTAATCTGGTGAATAAGTAACAAGAGCCTGACTATCCAATAACATTTATTTACTAGCATCAAAAGCTTTTTAACAAAAACAGTCCCATATTAACGGAATACTTTTCTTTTCCAAATCATAGAGAGGCTTTAGTAGATTTAAGATAATTGGTAAATACTTATAATAATAATTAAAAAAAAACAAGTATGATCTAAATTGAGTTAAATTATTAAAAATGGGAATATTCCTTATATCTTCCATTTTCGACTTGAAGAATCTCACTGCTACACCCGACAACTCATGACCTAAATATCCGACTTTTTCTACAAAAAAAAACTTACATTTGTGTAGATTTATTTTAACATTATGGTTTTCCAAGCGACATAAGAAATTTTTAACATTTGTTTGACATTAGGTAAATATTATTTGTACCACCTATTATAACATCATCTAAATTACACGAAGTCATTATTAAACTCCTAAAAATCTGATTAATTACAGACTGATCAGCCAACTATCTGCAGAAGTAAAAAGACTAAACGATAAGATTGATAAATTAACCAAACTTCTATTAAAAAGTACTAACAGTGGCTCAGCTTTATAAAATAGCATGATATAGTTGAGATATTCCTAATGTGTAACAAGATCGACATCCTCCTCGTAACTGAAACGCACTTTTCAAGCAATGCGTACTTCAACATCCCAAACTTCATACTATGTTATACCTCCGGACGCAGACAGAAGAGCAAGAGGAGGTACAGCACTATTAATAAAATAACATATCAAACACCATGAAATTCCAATTTTCCAACGGGATTATCTCCAGGCTACAAGCATCATCGTTAAAGATTGGCATGGCCCCCTGACAATCTCCTCAGCATACTGTTCCGCGAATTATCGCCCAAATAAAGAAGGAATGACAGAGTATTTAAACTCCCTTGGCAATAGATTCATCACAGGGGGAGATTTTAATGCAAAAAATACCTTTTGGGGTTCCCGTCTAACAGCGCCTGGTAGAGGAAGACTACTTTACCAAATTATGCAAGAGTTGCAGTTCAGCTACATTTCAATCTATACGCCAACCTACTGGCCTAGTGATCAAGGAAACATTCCTGATTTACTTGACTTCTTTATCACCAAAGGAATAACAGCAGGATACCTGGCTATAGAATCAAACTTGGACTTGTGTTCTGACCATACACCACACCGGTAATAGCAACTATCAGCACCACAATTTTACAAATAGCAAAACAAGTAACCTTATTCAACAGGAGAACAGACTGAAAACTCTATAAACAACTTGTTGACCAGAAAGTAAATTTGTCTATTCCGCTGAAAACCAAAACAGACATAGAAGTAGCAGTAAAAAACCTTACCAGCCTAATACAGGAATCTGCATTTAAAGCTACACCAGGTGTTCCCGTAAAAAGAATAAACCAAAATTGCCCCGTGGTCATAAAACAAAAAATTGCTCGGAAAAGGCGCCTTAGAAGAATATGGCAAAACACCAGATATCCGTCGGATAAGAGGCGCTACGTGGAGGTATCTCAGGAATTTAAGACTACAATTAAGAATCTAAAAAATAACTCTTTTAAAGAATATCTAGAAAATCTCTCAATTACACCCGAAAATGACTATTCACTCTGGAGAGCCACTAGAAGGCTAAACAAATCAAAAAATCCAATCACCCCTAGTGGCAAAGAGGACGGATCGTGGGCTCGTACAGACTTAGAAAAAACTAACACCTTTGGACAACACCTGGAGAAAGTATTTTTCCCCTGCATCCTCAAATCACTCCAGCAGAAGATGCAGAAATAAAAGATTTCCTCGAAACACCGCATTAGTTGTCACGTTTACCAAAACTGCTTAGAGTAAAAGAGGTGCAAGCCACGGTTAGAAAAAATCTAAACCCCAACAAAGCACCGGGACACGACCTGATTACAGGAAGTCTTATTAGAGAATTACCACGAAGGGGAATAGTGCTGATAACAATAATTTACAACGCAGTACTACGAATTGGTTATTTTCCACCGCAATGGAAACCTGCCGAAATAATCCTGATTCATGAGCCTGGAAAACCGACCAACGATGTAAAATCGTACAGGCCGATTAGCTTGCTACCCATATTTAGCAAAGTACTCGAGAAACTACTTCTCACACGTCTAATGACAGTGATAGTGGAAAAAAAACCTGATACCCAAGGACCAATTCGGTTTCAGGAAAAATCATGGCACCATCGAGCAAGTCCACAGATTAGTCGAAATCAGAAACCAGACCTACGAGGGAAAAGCATCTGCACGGCTGCATTCCTGGGCGTGAGCCAGGCGTTTGATAGAGTGTGGCATGAGAGACTCCTATACAAGCTCAAGAAAAAACTCTCATACACGCTGTATATCATCCTAGAATCGTACCCGAAAGAAAGATGCTTTAAAGTTAAATACGAACAGGATGTCACAGCATTGTACCCGATAAAGGCAGGCGTAACCCAAGGTAGCGTCCTTAGACCAACACTGTATCTACTTTTCACGTCTGATTTACCTACCGACCAACAAACATGTACAGCAACATTCGCCGACGATAAAGCGATACTGGCAAAATATTCGGATCCAAACACTGCTGCAATGATGCTTCAACAAAACTAAATCAAATACAGAAATGGACATCTAAATGGCGTATAAAAACTAAGCACACGGCCCTTTTTAGGCAGGCAGAGCCTACTAACAAATATGGCTCAGACTTCTAGAGCAGATGCTTGTAAAGGCAGACAAGCTACAGGTCGGTCCTTACCTGATTATTCTGGGTGTAGTTCGCAAATGACGACGCGCTCTAGGCTGAAAGTAAATTGTAATATTGACAACTAAGTTTTTGTCATTGGACAAAACCGTTATGTTCACTGCAACGCATGTACATTGTAACATATTTGCTTATAGTAATGTGAACTATACTGATTGCAAATAAAAATAAAAATAAAATACAGACTGAAACTGAATAGGTGCACAGCTCACCCCAAAAAGGAGCCGCCTAAATTAGCACAACCCTAATTGCGCTATAACGAACTGGAATTAAAAGACTATTATCCCCATAGACTTAATTTCTGCAAGATGTTAAGAGACACTGAACAGAATATGGTTTGTGAAAAACTAATATTACTAATCGTCAAACCACAGAACAATACCCGAGAAGAAGGGAGGGCTCAATGTAAAATTAGAGAAACACAAAAAAAGCGACATCTGTTGTTGTCCTGGACTACTAAAAGAAGTAGCGCCAAATTTAAAATTAGTATTTGGAGGGATTTTTAACATTTTACTTTTTATTTCACGCTGTTTAAACAAACAACAAATTGTTATATCAAAACATCATTTATTGTTGCATGCACAAAACAATAATAAATACCTAAAATATTATAATTAAACGTAACAAATACAAGTTCAAAATGTAGTAAAATATTTTCCTATCCATACATGCTAAAAAGCATTTTTTACTCATTTAATAGTAACACATATAAGTTATTTAATTAGAATTTTGGAAAATACATCAGCAGCAGAATACAAGAAGTACAAAATAAAGCAGTGAAGGAAATCAATGGTTTACACTTTAAGAACATCACTAGTGCGTTACACTAAAAGGACTGGTAACGACACGGTTACAGTAACATTTGGCATTAACAATACACGAAATCGATCAAACATAAAACTCACAAATACTAAACATCAAACAAAAAGGTATCAAATCAACGACTTACTAACATAGAAAGAAAAGGATAACATACATAAAAACTAAAATATACAATAAATCAGTACCTCAACTCTGCAAACCTATTAATTAGCAATATTAAGCTTTACTTTTGAATTTTTTAATTTTGTTTGTATGTCCTGTACTAATAGCTTTGATTTTCTTTTTGTCTTTAACATACTTATATATTGTTAATCTTATACAATTATTAATAAAAATTTCTAAGTAATTGTGCTGCTCACAATAATTTAAATATGAAGTGAACAACAGTTCGCTGTTAATATTTTGCCTCTTCAACTCAAGAAATCCTAATAAATGTTTGTATAAACGGTGACTCCTCTTATACAACGATAATGCAAAAACTTTATCCTGTATGGGCCATCTTTTAGCAGATGGTTTTCTGTTACAATTGCGTAACTGTGAATTTAAAAACTCCTTCGTAACATCATTTAAGTTTTCATTAATAAATTCTAATTTACCATCTTCATACAAATCTGTTATTACTTTTAATTGATCTTTTTCTTCTGCCAGCACGATTTTTAATTTACACAATTTTGAAACTGTGCTCCTATACGTTTGGTACATAACAGACTTTTTCGGACTTAAGTCCCTTTTGGCTAAGCCTACTTTACCAAGGATTCCTCTATTGTCGGAAAGAAATGAAAAATTATTGCAGTCAGGTGGTAAATCTAAATGTGCACGTAAAAAATGTTCTTCAACAGCATTACATACAGGAGGATGTTCTTTGTTCTCCAAAGCACTGGAACACGTGGCAATTTCTTCATCGACTGGTTATGAAACAATGCCCACAAATTCGTCCACATGTTTGGGAATTACTCTGTAGTTCAATCTAGCCCTTGTTTCATTTTTAAAATCTCTGCTATGAAAATGGTCTTCGCATAAATAGAAACGCGTAGAATTTATATTTGCATCAATTTTGCAAATGTTTTTCCACTGATGTAACAAATCCTGGTCTTTCGGAAAAATAAACAAATGCTTGTTTTTATAACTACTGTCGGTAACTGGAGAGTAATATTTACTTGAGCAATTTGGATACTTGCACGAGTACCTAAGCTTGCCGATCTCCATCTTACATCAGGACAATAAAACACCTAAAACAAAAAATGTTCAATTAACAAATTGTTATTAGATATACTGAATAAATTATAAAATTTGAAAGGTTACGTTATTATACCAGGTGTTTTTATTTAATTCAAACAATTCTTTCGGTTCATAAAAAACTTAAATAAATCGAACATTTAAATGCTAGAAAATTAAAAATTACTTACAGTTTTTGATGTTTTGTGTGCTTCTAGTCAGTCGTTGGTTGAATACACAGAACAGTACCAGTTCAATATGATGCGATTAACCAAGAAACCTCCTCGGAGACCTATCAAAAAATACAAATTGAAATAAATGCCATGCTTCAACAAATATTTGAATTACTTTGTTATTAAAAAGAAGCAAAGAATGTATATGCCTCAGGTAGATTGTAAAATTCACTTATTTTATAGGACGTCTAAGCAGATTATGAATTAAAGAAAGAATTGTGAGCGTTATTTTAAAATTTTATAATCTGCCTACCAAAAAAATTATATAAATCGAACATTTAAATGCTAGAAAATACAAAATTACTTACAGTTTTTGATGTTTTGTGTGCTTCTAGTCAGTCTTTGGTTGAATACATTGAACAATACAAGTTGAATATGATGCGAAATATAACTTTGCAGCCAGACACGAATTACAAAAATGAGCGAAACACTTCGCCTGGACTTTCCTATACATTTAAATACATTGTTTTATATTTTCCAACACTTTCGATATACACCTGTCTAGACACGACTAGTTAAAGTAAATAGTTCTTATAAGTTGTAACATCTTGAAGCGGTTGAAGAAAGACCGACCGCTGCGCTGCAAGCATAAGGTTGGGTAAAATATTCGGACTGAATCAACGGAAGCGCGGAAATTGATATTTGAAAATATATTAATAACTCGAGAAGTATTATTTTTAGCAAGAAATTACTCTTATTAATTTGCATTTAGAATTTGAAAACCTTTCTGATTTTAAAGCCAAAATGCCACGTTTCTATTTAAAAAAAAGCTATTTTTTACCGTGGCCGCCATATTAAAATTGGAAACTCAAGTTTTTTTCTTAAATACAATCGAGAAGAATTTGCCCTACAACTTTGCTCTTGGGTTATTAAAATAAAAAAGTTAGCCTACACTGAACATTAAACGACTAGTACAAGAATACAACTGCTGTAGAAAGTATGTGAAATTCTTCTAAGGACAAGAAGATTATTAAGGGGCAAAAAATTCGATTTTTGTAGAAAGATTCTCCTAGAGCAAACAAAACAAAAAAACACATTTTAAATTTTTTATCGAAAAAATTTGGGGGGAGGTTGAACAAGAGCCCCTCTAAATATGAAATTATCGAAAAAATATTATTATATTCGGATTTTGATATCAATGGTGAGCTATTTCACATTAACAGAAATATTTTATTGCCCCCCGTTAAATAAATAAAAGGGTACCAATTTTCAATTTTTGAAAAATTCATAGAGGGCGTCACAGTGAAATTATAGCACTGCGCAAAAAAAAAAAATTGTAGAAGATTCCCAGCTCTATCAGCTTAAATAGTTTAAACAAAAACGTGTGGGCAGTTTTTGAGAAATATTTTTTTGAAAAATTCCAAAATTTTGGAGTGATGTCATTGCGATCGTTTTATATTTTCAAAATTAATTATATTTCATGGTATAGTACCCTTGAAGGGCTACCAAACAAGATGTAGTTGATTCCAATCAGATAACTCGTTTTTGAGTAAATGGGCGTTAAAGTCGAAATGTTCAAAAATCGTAGCGGCCGCCATTTTAAAGCTAGAGAATTCGGTAAAAAATCGTTTGATTTGTCCTAAGGCCTTCTTTAATTCCCACTATTAAAATTTCCAAAATTCAGTTTCTGAAAAAAATGCTACCAAAAAAACATGTCTAACTTCCGCTTCCGGTTTCGGTTTTTTTTAAAAGCTTATTTTGTCGGTGAATTTTTGATATACCCCCTCATTCCAAAGCACATCAAAATCGGTCCAGCCGTTCCGGAGATATGGAGCGTAACGGACCCACCCACCCATCCACCCACAGACAGACATTTTTTAAAAATTACTATTTTGGGGTCCATGTATCCCCCCCCCCGACTATTTCCGTTAAAATCTCAACTTTGAAATTTTGCATGAAATCAATACTTCCCTATACTGAAAGTATAGGAAAGTAGCAATAGTCAAGCTATTATGTGACCTTTGATTATATACCCTAGTCAATGATAATATAATATTACCTTCGTTAAAAATTGAGCGACATTTTTTAAAATTTTGCATACATAAAATTACTCATGTTAGTTTACAGTCAAAAGTGAATTGCTTTCGGTGGATTGTTTTCGGTGAACTTTCCTAGACCCGAAAATTTAAAATAAGGGTAGGTTCAATACCAATAAAAACAGATTTTAATAGAATATATTTATTATAGAAAATAAAATATAAGTCGACATAAAATTTAAACGCCAAAAATATATATTTACAATGTGAGAAACTTATTAAACAAAAAAATATATTTGTAATAATTATTTTTTGTTTTGTAAAAATGGGCGGGTCTAGGAAAGTTCACCGAAAAGAATTCACCGAAAGCAATTCACCGAAAACAATTCACCGAAAAACAATTCACCGAAATAGCAATTAACCGAAATACAATTCACCGAAATACAATTCACAAGTTCTTAAATTCACCATTATTAGAAGTTTTGCATAACAACAAAAATAAAGTAATAAAACAACACAACGACAAAGGAAGCAATTTCCAACTGTTAAACACGCCAGAATTTTATAATTTCGGTGAATCGTACTTCGGTGAATTGCTATTTCGGTGAATTGTTTTTCGGTGAATTGTTTTCGGTGAATTGTATTCGGTGAATTGTTTTCGGTGAACTTTCCGGCACCCTAAATTTTCTGGTCATCTATTTACCATATGAATAATATTAATTTAAAGGCGTCTTTAGAATCTAACCCTTAGGTATAATTTACGTGGTAGGTAATAAATATCCTAAACTGAACTTTTACCGTCTCTCAAGGTCGATTAATTCGCTTATTATATGGTTAAAAATTAGAAACGACAAAAATGTTATTATTTGAGTATGTCTTATAGATCAACCATTATGTAACTCTTATGGATAACTTTAGGCTAGCCGAAAAGGTTGGCCGTTAAGCAAGCGTTCGGCTATTTTAAGGTTATCGTATGGAGGGATTAAGTGGTACAAAGTTCGCCATACGGTCTACTTGTGGATGCTCCATGGTCACACTTGTAAATCCGTTGCGGTTACTTTTTTCCCCAGCTTTTGGTTAGTTTTGACTGCGTGTGGGGAGGGGGGGACGATAATACAATTTGGTTAAACCTAAGTTGCTCATGAGTCCACAACTTAATTTTTAGGTGTAGCAAAAATAAGGGGGTCAATGTTTCTCCTTCCACATAATTTTATGCAAACGAATCTGTCCGTCAGTTTTAGTTTTCTTTAATTCCAACGAATCTTTTTTTTAAATTCAGATTTACAACTACTTTGTACTATTATTTTTATGTGTAAGCTTCAGTATCACGCAGTAAGTGCTTATAATATCGCGGTACAGTAGTAAGAATGGTAGACTGTTATTGCAGTCAGTGTTGAAGCGTGAAACGTTAATATTGAAATACTTTTGAATATACATATGATAAATTGATAAGTAACAACATCAAAAGTATTGGAACGTCCAGGAAAAGTACTTCGCCGAGTTTTTGGCAACTTAAAAATAGACTACCCATCGCATGGCGCTCGGGTTGCATACTCTCAGGTGCAGCCGCATATTTCTCAAGTGGAGACAGGTTAAAAACATCTGAATTTATTAAATATAGAAGGAATTACAACTATTGTTATTTAACCCATAAAACTAAGACTACGATTCGCAGTCCGCTCTACCTACTTAATTAGCTTACAATTGATTAATTTAAAAAAAACAGAAACAAAACATCTTGGGGTATAGTCCACAGGTTCCGCTAGTCTTAAATCTTTTCTCTATTAAACATTTTCTATCACAAAACAACTACTACATTACCGACCACGAGGGAAAAGAAGACTGGGACGACCAAAGAAACGTTGGAGTGAGCAATTTATATGAGACCGGAACAAACCACAACGGTTTAATCCTGGCAGATGATGATGACATTTTCTAAATTCTTGACTTTGGAAGAACAAAGAAATACGGGTATGTGGGATGTATAAATCCTACACTGTATAATTCCTATAGCGCATATTTCCTAGAGTGTATAATTCCTATAGCGTATAACCGTTGCCCCTCCACTTGCTAAAAGTATAACAGTAAGGTAAGTTTATTTGAATAAATTATTTAACAGTAAGAACCACTGCATTTTATACGTTGTAGAAATAGGAGAAAAAAAATTATAGGTTGTAGAAAAACAAGGAATAATGTATGTGGTAAAAAAATGAATATTACATGCAACAAAATATAAGATGTAACAATAAATGAATCTTAGAAATACCCAGAACAAAGACAGAATGTTGTAAAGTTATAGGAATTTATCCTTTTTGTGAAACCTGTATGGGCGTTCTTGAGGCCATGTTTTTAGGAACTTATTTTATCTCTTTGATGTATAAAGTTTTTGTAAAAACTATTTCCGTCTACTACAAAAAGCCGATCTGCATAAGGGCGATAACTTTAAGAACACCTCCAACTCACCTACAGGTTCATCGCAATCTCTAAAACCATAAAACATATAAAATTTTTTTAAAAACAGATACAAGAATCTTGCTTTTATTTAAGGAACCAAGCAACATTCCTAAATTATCCTGAAGTGCAGCCCCGACTCCTGACCGCTGAATATTTGTGGAAATGGGGAGAATCATTCCTTTTATTGAAGCGAGAGCACTACACCACCATTAAGTAATCCCCCAACCCCTAAAAACTAAAACTGTCTAACAATAATGAGAATTATCCTCTTTATTGTTAGAACAACATCTTTAAACTATTCTCAAGTGCACCCCAACCCTTAAAAACTGAGAATTTGTAAAAATGAGGAGAATTATCTCTTTTATCAAAGCTGAATATTTGTGAAAATGGGGAGAATCATTCCCTTTATTGAAGCGAGAGCTCTACACCACCATCAAGTAATCCCCCAACCCCTAAAAACTAAAACTGTCTAACAATAATGAGAAATATCCTCTTTATTGTTAGAACAACAGCTTTAAACCATTCTCAAGTGCACCCCAACCCTTAAAAACTGAGAATTGTAAAAATGAGGAGAATTATCTCTTTTATTAAAGCTGAATATTTGTGGAAATGGGGAGAATCATTCCCTTTATTGAAGCGAGAGCTCTACACCACCATCAAGTAATCCCCCAACCCCTAAAATCTAAAATTATCTAACAATAATGAGAAATATCCTCTTTATTGTTAGAACAACATCTTTAAACTATTCTCAAGTGCACCCCAACTCTTAAAAACTGAAAATTTGTAAAAATGAGAAGAATTACCTCTTTTATCAAAGCTGAATATTTGTAAAAATGGGGAGAATCATTCCGTTTATTGAAGCGAGAGCTCTACACCACCATCAAGTAATTCCCCAACCTCTAAAATCTAAAACTGTCTAACAATAATGAGAATTATGCTCTTTATTGTTAGAACAACATCTTTAAACTATTCTCAAGTGCACCCCAACCCTTAAAAACTGAAAATTTGTAAAAATGAGAAGAATTACCTCTTTTATCAAAGCTGAATATTTGTAAAAATGGGGAGAATCATTCCCTTTGTTGAAGCGAGAGCTCTACACCACCATCAAGTAATTCCCCAACCTCTAAAATCTAAAACTGTCTAACAATAATGAGAATTATCCTCTTTATTGTTAGAACAACATCTTTAAACTATTCTCAAGTGCACCCCAACTCTTAAAAACTGAAAATTTGTAAAAATGAGGAGAATTATCTCTTTTATTAAAGCTGAATATTTGTGGAAATGGGGAGAATCATTCCCTTTATTGAAGCGAGAGCTCTACACCACCATCAAGTAATTCCCCAACCTCTAAAATCTAAAACTGTCTAACAATAATGAGAATTATCCTCTTTATTGTTAGAACAACATCTTTAAACTATTCTCAAGTGCACCCCAACCCTTAAAAACTGAAAATTTGTAAAAATGAGGAGAATTATCTCTTTTATTAAAGCTGAATATTTGTGGAAATGGGGAGAATCAATCCTTTTATTGAAGCGAGAGCTCTACACCACCATCAAGTAATCCCCCAACCCCTAAAAACTAAAACTGTCTAACAATAATGAGGATTATCCTCTTTATTGTTAGAACAACATCTTTAAACTATTCCCAAGTGCACCCCAACCCTTAAAAACTGAAAATTTGTAAAAATGAGAAGAATTACCTCTTTTATCAAAGCTGAATATTTGTGAAAATAGGGAGTATCATTTCCTTTATTGAAGCGAGAGCTCTACACCACCATCAAGTCATCCCCCAACCCCTAAAAACTAAAACTGTCTAACAATAATGAGAATTATCCTCTTTATTGTTAGAACAACATCTTTAAACTATTCTCAAGTGCACCCCAACCCTTAAAAACTGAAAATTTGTAAAAATGAGGAGAATTATCTCTTTTATTAAAGCTGAATATTTGTGGAAATGGGGAGAATCATTCCTTTTATTGAAGCGAGAGCTCTACACCACCATCAAGTAATCCCCCAACCCCTAAAGAAGGGAAAAAAGAAGTCCGGCTTTTGGAAAAGGAGGAGAACAAGACCGAGCTGGTGTAAGAAAGAATAAAAAGAAAAAATGTTTCCTTGGAAAAAAGGAAATATAAAATACAACTTATGGAAACAGTTGTCCAGTTTAATTAATAGTAGAACGTGCTCAATTTCTTCCATGTAGTAAGCAATAGTGTTACGAATGGAATTAGTTCTATTTAGAATATTAAATAATATTATAATTCATTATCAAAATTAGTAGTGATTTCAATATGTGTTCCAGTACTTAGTTATTGATGGTCATCAGTCTATATTTAGAAGCTATGCAGTGACACACATGAACACCTGCATGCCTTGTGTTGGTTATTAACAAACCCCACTCTGCTTCACAAAAGTATAAAAGGCTAAGAGTTGCCATACAGAAGTTAAGTTGACAGTTGAAATAGCTGAGAGTCCAGAGCCTACAAGTTACCTCTCGCATATATGGGGGCCTTGAGCCCAGATCAGTAAATCTTATTTATGTAAGTAGTTTAGTTTAGTTTTTAGATAACCTTGTACATAATTAAACGAATATATCTCTGTTTATATTTTGGTTGTTGTTCTATTATTCCTAGGCATTTATGTCACACGCTACGACCCCCACGTGACAATATTTACAATAATTTTAAAAATTCTCTTGAAAATCACATATTCACCGAAAAATTTGCATTATTTCACTGTGCCTTTTTCTCAAACTGCCTCCGTCACTGGAGACATTCTGAACATCCGTTTTTATGGAATATTCGTGCTTCTAAGCACGAGGAAGCAACTATAAAAATCGTTTATGCAAATCAACAAGTAGTGATCTTCGATTCAACCACGCCAAAAGCGATTTAAGGGCGGTGGCAACATGGCATTAAATTATTTAGATTCTAGGAAAAGTTGCTCCCGTCTTGGGAGTTTTTTAATTTCTCATTCTGTCGACAACTTCCCCAGAGGGTTTATATAATCTCGTAATCGATGTAATCGGTTTTCCTTATAACCGGCATTATTTCAAACATAGAATGGGACGCTGATGGAAAATTTATGTAAAATGGGAAATGCAGTTGGGCGAGAATACAGAAGCGCGCGTGAATAAACTATTGGTGCAGGATAATTTTGCAAGCAAGTTAGTTAAGGTTTTTTTGGTTTTTAATGTAAAATTTAGTTTGGTGGCTTTACATGTCTCCTATTGAAATTAAGTAACAATGGGAAATGTAAGACAGTGGCGTTTTTAGCATTTTATTAGTTGGTGATTAGTAAAATTAGGTATATATAAACGTCTTTATATTGTTATTTAAAGTTGTGGTACTGAACAGAAAGTTGATTTTTTCCTGAGAAATTTTTTCGTGCACGCCACTGGCAATTAAGTTATGTTATAATTTGATGTAGATACCGCGCTTGGTTAATTTTTTCTTTATTCAAACCAGTTTTATCTAAGAACACTCGAACTGTGGAATAACAACATTTAAAAAATACAGCACACTCAGTGTCAGTTTACCACTGGTGATGGCAGCTTTGCTGTCGAAATGCGTATCTTGTATTTAGTTACTTATGTGGAAGGGTGCTGTATTTTTCAAAACAGTTTTCTTATATAAACATAATGTTAACAAATTTCTGTTTTTTTGTCGAATACATCGCCTTTCCTTGACTACGCCACTGACAACCATAATTACAGTAGTCAGCAGCGTTAAGTACAGAAATATTTCTTGTTTATTCAAAAAATTTCCTGGAATTAAATTCTACCCCTGGGTATAAATAAGAAGTAAGCAAGAAAGTTACCCCACTTGACTGCGAGATCGTAAAAACAGGTAAGAGGGCTCATAAAATTAAATGTTTCTTTGTGCGGAGATTTTTAAGAAAAGGTTCCGACTTGCACATACCGCCCTTGCGGTTAAGACACGTATGCACTTGAAGTTTTATGGCTTCCGATGTCAAAATATACGCTTCTCACCTAATAAATTGTCTTTTTTCTTGTATTTACCCTAGAAATATTAAATAATGGTTTTTCCCCCGAAAAGTGGAGATATTTATCGATTTATTTTTAAAGTTTACGTGATATAGTATGATTTTAAATTTTATACACAAATTTTGAAGACGGTTAAGTTTTAGTTATAAATGTTCTTGCTGGTTTTCTAAAATATTCAACAAACAGCCAAAATAAAAAATTACAAAATTCTTTTGAAATTTTGGTAAATCGTTATTAACCAACCAGAATTTAAAATTAGTGGTCTAATCATACGTTACAGTCTCCTTTATTGTTTTTACTTTTATATTATCAGTTAGAGGTACTTAATACTCGTTTCTTAAAAATTTTCGATTTTGCGATTTTTACGAAAGTACCGCCAAGAACTTTGGTTTAAAAAAATGTCTGTCCGCGAGTGGGTGTGGTGTGTGGCTGGTCGGATGGTTGAGTGCACCCCATAACTCTTGAACAGATGGACCGGTTTCGATGAGGTTCGGAATGTGGAGATATATCAAAATAACAACAAATAAATTTAAAAATATCCCAAAAGCAAAACTGGAAGTTGGGCATGTTTCACTGGTAGCATCTTTTCCAATAATAGATTTTGTGAATTTATAAGCAGAATCTACTAGAAAAACATAGGGTAAATCTAACGTGAAGGCGAGTTGACAGATCGGTATATTACATGTATGGCGCCTTTAGGCAGGAACAAAATATCGCCCCCAGCAAACATATAAAATAATAATAATTAAAACAATTAAATTTAATGTAATTAAACTGAAAAAAGAAACAATAATAAACTAACTTGCAGGCTTCCGCGGCCGTTGTTAATAACAGCTAGGCTTCCGGGTTGGAGCCGCGTCATCGGTGCATGAACTGCCGACGTTTCGTCCTCGGTTCCACGGGACATCTTCAGGGCTGTGGTCACTTTAGGATCTGGATCTGTGTTCCAGATCCCAAAGTGACCACAGCCCTGAAGATGTCTCGTGGAACCGAGGACGAAACGTCGGAAGTTCATGCACCGATGACGCAGCTCCAACCCGGAAGCCTAGCTGTTATAAACAATACTGAAGTTTATAAGCAAATAACTGCGCTCAAACGAAGTTACACTTTCTTGCTTCCAAAGCTGCAAATCAGGGACGTAACGAGAAGATGTGCGGTTTGGGTTCCAGATTCAGGTCGGGCCACCATCTCCCGCCTTCCCAGTAGAAGATACAAATAAAACCTTATAAATATATTTTTTAAAAACGAAAACAACATAACTAGGTATTTAATAAAAGTTCATATAACGCAGAAACTATAATTTCAACTAAAAATATTTATGAACAGACAAAGACATACTTACCTACACGATGTAACGGAAAAACGAACATAGTATGTAACAAAAATATTTAAAAAAATCTTCACCCAATTTCGGTCTCTGCGCTTGCAAATTTTTATATCAACTTATTTAAGTGCAGTTTTTGTGCAGCGCTAGTTACAATAGAAATTATTGCTAGAGACGACAATACGCCTTGAAGCACTGTATTTCTTAAATAATTCTAAAATTTTGCTAATATCATCACCTAAAGAATGTGTAATACTTTTTTGAGCTCCTTTTTTAAAGCTTTTTAAGTTCTGTTGCTCTTTCTGCACTTTTAAATTTTTGTTTTCGTTTCACGGCACACGATTTATGCACATACTTTTTTGAACTCGATGAATACTTCACTTCAAACGTTGTTATTGAAGCGATTTTAGCGGTCTTGTAAACCGTATCTAACAGCAAAACGGTTGCCATGGTAACGCACCCCCACGCTGGCTCGGGTGTTTACCACGGCTACTCGAAAGAAAAAATTGTCATATTACTCACTCATATTATTGCCTAGTTGAAATATAAAAAAATTCCGTGGAACCCACGGAACCCCGGCAGTTACGCCGCCGCCGCAAAGTCTTCAACCAATAACTAGTATTTGAAACATGTTCACGTTCAGCAGTGCTAGTTTTTAAATATTTCGTCAGAATTGCCGCTCAAGGTTTTGAATTGAAGCTTGTTAACTTCGCGCGTTTTGCGATTACCAGCTCCTGATTTTAGGGTAGTTGAACTTTGCGTCTTGCGTATTAAACAAAGATGGGAGCAATTGGGTGCCAACACAATTTATTTGTAAAAGTTTTTATTTATTGTTATCATTTATTCTTTTTTCAGTATTATTTAGAGTGCTAATGGACCGCTGCATGCTGCATTTTAATACAGATAGCAAGAACAATTAATCAAATAAAAGAGATATATGTTTAAATAATACAATTAAATTAACTTATTGTAAATAAAACAATTCTTAACTTCAACAGGTTTTTTAAATTTAGCTTTATACGTATTTCAACGTGTTTATACGTCATTATCAAACGCAGGATTAACAGTAAACAGTTGGTGTTGCTATAGGAACAATAAATCTTCATAACTTGATCTTGGTTGTCTATATCTGTGTCCAGATGACTTCATTTCTCATTCCAAAACGTCTAATAACGGTGAATTTAAGAAATCAATTTGTTTATTCATTAAAGGTACAGATTTTAAATGTTTATGAATTTCAAATGCTTCTAGTATATCCAACTTACGTTTGTCATCACAAAAGTGTAAAAATTTTATAGTGTTATTAGATGCCATTGAATGAGTGTGTTCTAATAAGTGTTTAGCGTAATTAGATTTATGCGGATATTTATACTTGTAACAACCTACGTGTTAATTGTACCTAATATCAAAAATTCTAATTGTTTGTCCTATATAAACCGAATTATAGTGCGAGCAATTTAATTTGTAGATGCCTGATTTTAGTAAATTGTCCGTTTTTTCTTTAGTATTAAACAAAGTGTTTAAAATGTTTTTTGGTGTTTTAAAAGTTATTTTACATTTATTTGTTTTGTTTATAATTTTGGCAATTTTTCTGATTTATTGCCAAAATATGGATTTGAGACGTATTTCATTTTATCTGATGAAGTAGTTGGATAAATTTTCTGAATAGCTAATTATAATTTTTCTCTTTAATTAGTGTATCAATAAGTTGAGTATTATTACCATTAATGCATGCAATTTATTTAATAATCACTGGGGAACACAAATTTCATTGACTTAGATTGACATTGACTAACTTTTGGCATCTGAATCCAAAAATGACCCCAGTTTTTGTCTATCACGTCAACCTTTTAAGCTACATGATACCCTCTCTTTGTCCCAAAAGTCATACAAAATGTGCATAAAAAGAAAAATAAAGGAAAAAATTACCAAATATACTGTTCATAGTGAATAACTTCATTCATACAAAGGTTACTGTAAGTCAAATTGTGTTCATACAAGTAGTAACGTCCTTTTACCAAACGGCAAACATACATATTGAGGTAAAAATTTTCGCTTATAGCTTTTTTCTGGAGTGTTCAATCTGTGGACAATTTCGCCTGGTGTTCCAACAATAGTCAGCCATCATATGTACATCCCATCTACCCTAATACCGTGCCTCCATGATCTTCAAATCTTGGTGGAATCGCTCACCCTGCCCATCACTGACTGCACCAAGATTTTTCGGGAAGTCAGCAAGATGGCTATGCAGAAAATGCACCTTGATGCTCGTGTTGCAACCAAGCATTTTGAAGCTCTCCAAGAGTTGCTGAACAATTTCGGTGTGATTCCGTGCTCGTGTATTTCCAAGAAAGTTTTTGACAAGATTTTTGAATGCCAACCAAGCATTCTTCCGGAGTGCTGTCATTGTTCCGATGAAATGTTCATCATTAACGAGCTGCCGAATCTGTGGACCGTCAAACACACCGGCCTTTATCTTTCAAAAAACAGGCTAGGAAATGCCGAAATGAGATACTTTCAACAGTCTCCTTCAGTTGGCAAAGCTTTAACAAATTGCTTCATGAGACCCAGTTTTATATGCAGAGGTGGAAATATAATGTTCTTTCTGTCGACAAGTGGCTGATGTAGAATGTTTGGATCACCAGGTTTGAGGTCAGATCTTGGCGGCCAATTAGACTGCACCCAATGCTTCTCACGAGCTCTGCTGTCCCACATACACAAAAAACAGGGATACTTGGTATATCGGCGTTGCTGACCAAGAAGGAAGCAGACCATTTTAAGGTCAACACAGATGATCCATTTGTGCATGTGATATTGCAACAAATCAATGACTCTCTTTATGTCTTCATATTCTTCACGCAAACAAACTGAATGGCCTATTGGGACTGCACCAAATATCTATTGTCTATTGTCTATTGTGGAGGAGAACACACTTCAAGCTCCGCTTTGAGCTATCGATGACAGTCGCCATTCAGTTGCGTTATCGGCTGGAATTCCCAACTCCTCCATTAAACCATGTACGTTATGGCAATACACAAATCCACCGTCACTTCGAAAGTATTGCAGAAATGCACTTTCTCTTGATCGAAGGTAGGATACTTTAGTTCCGTTTTCAAGCAAGTTTTTTTCGTGCAGTCTAGATGCTCGGAGTTCTGAAGCCTTATCAACTAATGCTGATCAAATCCCTTACGAACGGAGTCATCTTCAATTTCAAAATCTTCATCGTTGGTGTCACTTCGATCTTCACCATACTCGTATTCCTGTATTTCGAACGAGGTAATTCTTTGAAAACTGGCACTGGAATTTCAGCTGAATGAGGCACTGGGCGTATAGCTACGGTAAACTAGGATACTCTATTTTACATTTGTTTTTCTTGTTATCCGATATTCGGATTCAAGTGAAAATCCGTTTTCTGAATTTATCTGAAAAATCCCATATCTTGTTTCATTCATCCGAAAAATCCGTTCTGCGAGTTTGCGTTTATTTATTAAATTAAATTGAACGTTCAAGCATATCTTCATATCTACATTCCGCTTTCATCTGGCATTTAGAATTTACATGAATATGTAGTTAATTCAGATAAACATCGGAGAAAAATTGTAGGTATATGCGTATTTCAGAAAAATCGCTGATCCATGTCTAAACTCCTCATTTTAATACATACTAGTGAGACCTCAGCGCGCAATGCACTGACAGACTCGCGTTGGACGACCCGTCTAAATGCGTCACGTGATGCATTAGTTCCAATAATGAGACGCGGCAGTTTTGTAGATGGCGCCCCAAGAGACGCGCGTCTAGCCGACCTTCATATATATTATAAATTAAAATCCATCCATACATATATAAAAGCTCAAAGGGTATTTTTCTCCGGTTCCTCCAGCGGCTACCGCTTCACCAATTTGGACCATATTTTTTAAATGAAAGGTCTCTATCCTCAGATGGAACATGAAACATTTTTATATTTTTATTCTACGTCGATTTTTTAATAATAATTATGTTAACTTATACTATATATAAAAGTCTGCTAGACGCGCTTTACTTGAGGTGGCATCTACACTAACGCCGCGTCTCATTATCGGAAATAATGCATCACGTGACTTAGCACATCGCCGGTTCTGTCAACGCTCAGTCTGTCAGTGCATTGTGCGCTGGGGTAACACTAGTAATTATTATAGAACAATCTACGTAGAATAAAAATATAAAAATGTTTCATGTTCCATCTGAGGATAGAGACCTTTCATTGAAAAAAGAAATGGTCCAAATTGGTGAAGCGGTAGCCACTGGAGGAACCGGAGAAGAAAACCCTTAGTGCTTTTTATATATGTATGGATATGGATATGGATGGATTATACTCAAATATTCAAGATCATCGATAAATCTGTGATAAACATATTGTCTGGATGTTTCGATAATTAAATTCGAAAAACTACATATTGGTATTAAGTATACCTGCCTACAAAATTGGCTTTGTTGAAGAACATTAGTTGATGTTTTTATTTGATAGTAGCAAATATGCATCCAAGATGTGCAAACCTAACTATTCAGTATTTTAATTTTTAGATGTGGAGGATAGTAGTGTGCCGTTCAATATGTTGTTCTGCGTCAACACAAAATCTATAAAGCGCATAAGTTCAAGGCAGAAAAAAAATGGGTGTACAGGGCCAGCGCGATACTTTGGCTGCTAGCGCTCCTAGCAAAACAGGCTATTGCCCCCCCCCATAAAACGTAACTCTAATAAATATTAAATTTCAAATAAGCAATAGACGGGTAAGCAAGCTGGGTTAGATAAAATGTTTTCTAAAAATTTTAAATGTTTAATGGAGTTTCTTAAGTAACCGTCTGAAAAAATTGCGGTCTGTATTAAATAAACCTGTCTCACTCGTTTGGCAAAAAGGTATTTTAAGCTGGGATAGTGGTCATTTATTTGTATATTTCTGTAAGCATTTCCAAGATTGCCCCATGGTCAAATGCAATGGTACCTCGTTATTGTACCCTAGCGTCGCGACGCTAAATTTACAAATTTACAATTACAAGGCCGATGCGTCGGCCTTGTAATTGTAAATTTTTTGCTACAGTAATTTTCATACATTTATGAAAAAGACGAATGTACAATATGTCGAGCGAAAATGTCATTTCTTTTAATTTAATTTTTTAAATTTTTAGATAACAGATCACTTTCATTGAAGCTTGAACTTAGTTTTATAACTTAAAGCGTACATCTGCACAGTCTAGCCTTGAAAGAGGAGTTTTAGTATTGTAATGCCAAAACATTATCCTGCAATAATTTTATTTAATAAAAGTATTAACAGAAGTCCGAATACAATAACAATTATATATAATATACGTAAACAAAACACTAGAATAGATATTTATGATACGAGTACCTAAAATGAGTTTTAGGCACCTGGGTTGTCCAACTCTGCTAACGCCAAGTGCCTAAAACACAGATTCCGCACGTGTGTCATAGAATATTTTTTTGACGACCGTTAAAAACTTTCACACAAGCGCAAATTGACGAGGGGGCAATAAGTGTAAACACCACCAAACAAACTATATAAATTTAAAGTTAAGGGTTACTTGTTGTATTAACATTTTATTGAACGAAATTCGATGGCGCTTGACAGTTGACAACACCACTATTTAGCCAGAAGCCCTACAATGAAGTATAGAGCTGACAAAGCAAACAACTACCTAAAAAATTTTTGCAAAAAATACTGCAAGTCCTATAAAAATTTAAACTTGTAGCGACACAAAAATTTCAGCATTCCCCTGGATTAACCAAGCCGAATGTCGAACAATGACTTTCAAAAATAATTTAAAGCTTAGCGGCAAAAATTTAAAGTTGAATCCAGTACAAGTAGACAGCAAAATTCCAAAATGTTTTTCCTTAAACTAACAATTTAGATAGACCCGTGTGGGGTTGCTAGTCCCCCATCGGGCGCCTCCCCAGCTGGCGGATAGGGGAATGCTCACCAGATATGGTGGGTACCGGGGAAATAAAATACCCGGGGCGGACCAAAACTAGCAGCAGCGTCTGATCCAGAGTGGACGGCAGCAAACAGCGTCTGTCCCAGATTGGGCGGCTGAAATCCCAAACCTAGGAAAGCAACGGGAAACTACCTAGGTTAATATTTTCCCCAGGACAAAACGGTACTTGGATTTGTACCTATATCTGACAGAGTTGCTATAGTGAAGATCAAAGCAAACCCGTGCAATTTAAATATAGTACAAGTCTATGTACCAACTTCCGAGAGCAACGAAGAAGACCTTGAACAATTCTATCTGGACATAAAGGCCGCTCTAAAGCATACAAGAAAAGAAGAAATAACATTACTTATCGGAGACCTCAATGCCAAGGTCGGGAACGACATAGATGAAGATATAGTTGGAGGCTACGGTCTGGGAACCCGTAATGAAAGGGAGACACACTAGTGCAATTTTGCAAAGAAACCAATTATGCGATTATGAACACCTTTTTTAAACTACCGTCGTGGAAAGTGCCCGCTGATAACCAACAAAACGTCGTTAGAAATCAAATTGATTTCATACCCGTGAATAAACGATTTCGAAATGCAGTGACTTCGGCGAAAACGTACCCCGGAGCAGATGTTCCTTCAGACCACAATCTCTTGTTAGCCACACTAAAACAACGACTTAAGAAGATTACACGATCAAACCGGCCACCCAAGATAGATACGCATAAACTCAAAGATGAAACTACAAAACATGATATAAGAAAAGAAATAAATGAGAAAATACTCGAATTACTCGAAATCAAAGAAAGCGCAAGCAGCAACAACATTGAACAAAAATGGGAAGCCGTTAAAGAAATTATAGTAAGAACTGCAAAAACAAAACTCACTGTGAGCTCGAGAAGGAAGAACAATAAATGGATGACTGACGAAATCCTGGATTTGATGGATGAACGTAGAAAGCACAAAAATAAAAATGAGCTTCGGTAAAAGGAAAATCAAAGAAGCGAAAGAAGCTTGGCTGACAGAGATATGCTCCGAATTGAACAGCTAGAACGCCAACATGACCTATTTAACTTGCATAAGAAGATCAAGGAAGCTGCCGGAATATACAAACAAAGACCCTCTGGAATCATCACAAATAAAGACGATGTCACACTGTTAGATATTGACGATAAGATTAAAAAGTGGAAAGAGTACATGCAGACGCTATTCAATGACGAACACCGAGATAATCTTGAAGAATTACGCGACACAGCAGGGCCGTCTATCACCCGAGAAGAGGTTGAGAATTCTATTCGAAAGATTAAGAATAACAAGGCAGCGGGGCCAGATAAAGTTTACGGAGACCTACTTAAGCTTATTTAAGAAGATAATATAGATGTGGTAGTGGATTTATTTAACTACATTTACGAAACTGGTGTGATTCCAAAGGATTGGCTACTATCAACGTTTATTCCAATGCCGAAAACAGTTAATGCAAAGAAATGTGAACAATACAGATCTATAAGCTTAATGAGCCACACTTTAAAAGTCTTCCTAAAAGTTATTCATGAACGTATATACCCAAAACTTGAAGAAAACATCAGCGAGACGCAGTTTGGATTCAGAAATGGTCTCGGCACCAGGGAAGCACTGTTTTGCCTTAACGTTCTAGTACAAAGAGCACGAGACGTAAATTGTAACGTCTTTGCTTGCTTTATTGACTTTGAGAAAGCCTTCGATAGAGGCAATCATGGAAAACTAATCGAAACGCTCCACCAGGCGAAATTAAATGACAAAGATATCCGCATAATTTCCAACCTTTACTGGCAATAAAAGGCAGCCGTCCGAGTTGAAGACAAAATGTCCGAAGAATTTGAAGTTCACCAAGGGGTCCGGCAGGGGTGCGTGCTCTCTACGTTAATTTAAATGCATATTCTGAAAGACTATTCAGGGAAGCCTTAGATGAAGCACGTGAAGGTATCCTATTAAACGGAGTAAGTCGCGTGCTAACGTTGATCGCGGTCAGACGTATTTTGCGAGCGCTATCATTGAAAGCAGACACCTTATCTCACATCTTATTATTTACAGTGTAACCTTGTGTATGTCTTAAACATTTATCAGTGCAGTTTTTCAAATAAATTCAGTGGGGCCTCTTTAGAGGCCCAACTAAGTTAAATAAGCATGAACCTAAATAAACGCGGCAGCAATGTGCTATCTCCAAATTGTGACGACCCCAACAAAAAGTACTACTTTGAACCAAACACACTTATAACAACAAATAAATTTTATCTGCCACCAAGCACAACACAAGTAGTTTATAAAGACAATAACTGCGATATCCAGGATTCTACGATGACAGACCCGCCAGATAAACCACACGAAGATTCAGAACAAGAAGAACAGCAACCAAATCAATCAGCACAAAGCTCTCAACAATCAGAAATTTCAACAGTAAAAAAAACAAAAATTCCATCAATCTACTTGCATGAAGGTAAGAATTACCAAGAAATATTAAAAGATATACAAGCAATAGTCACTGAAGAATTCACTTTAGCATATAGAGGAGGTTTCCTACGGATTAATTTAACTAACATTGCTGACTATCGTAACCTAACCAAATACTATGACTCACTCGAACTTAATTATCACTCTAACAGAAACCCCGAAGAGCAAACTCTTTCAGTTGTCTTACGTGGTGTACCCATATCCCTAACCGAGGAAGAAATTAAACAAGAGCTGTTGGAACAAAAAATTACTGTTATTAAAGTGGCTAGGCTTTATAATAAGGAAAGGTACCCAATCCCCATATGAACAGTGGAACTGGCGAAAACTGACAAGTCTAATAAAATTTTTGCAGTGACCAAATTAAATTATTGCATCATAAGCGTAGAACCAAGAAGAAAATCACCAGATATTCCGCAATGTACGCGATGCCAACTATTTGGTCACACTAAGAATTATTGCAAACTCAAGCCAAGATGTGTGAAGTGTAAAGAGAACCATCATTATCTCAACTGCAATAAAGACTCGAAAGATAAGCCCCAGTGCGTAAACTGTGGAGGTGAACATCCTGCCAATTACAAAGGATGCCCCTATTATCAAACAATTGCTCAGAAAACAAACCCCAACAATAAGAATAACAATCGCAACGCACATAGCACAACAAACACTGCACCCCAAAATAATCTCAGTAACTTTCCATCACTACCCAAACCAAAACGGCTGTGGTCCGATAATATAACGCACACAGAAATCGAAGCAAATACCACCACCCACTCACAAAACAAGCCAATCAACCAGAACGAAAACACCACAGACTTTGTCACACTACTTTTAAGAAGACTGCTGGAACTTCTCACACCTTACATCGATAAAATAAAAACAGCTTTAATATCGCTATTACCAACACTTCTTAACAATGGCAAATAATCATCATAACATTAATAAGATAACAATTGTCAGTTGGAACGCCGACGGCATAAAACAACATGGCGCTACCTTTATAGCGCTCCTGGCCAATTATAACATTGACATAGCTTGCGTCAACGAAACAGATTTAGTTAACACTGACCGTTTTAGCATATCAGAATACGTTATATTTAGGAATAATTGGCCGGCCCAGACAGCTTCAGGAGGAGTCTGCATAATCGCAAAGAAAACCCTAGATATATATCCATTACCAATACAAAAATTGTCAAGCTTAGAAGCAGTAGAAGCAAAACTTAAAACACTCAATAATACCACAATCAAAATAGCAAGTATTTACAGACAACCAAATAAAATACTTTCTGAACAAGATCTACAGATAATATTCTCCGGACACGAACCAACCTACGCAATTGGCGATTTCAATTGCAAAAACACGATATGGAGATGCCGCGTAAGCAACCCTAACGGCTTGCGCTTTTACAAATATGTTAACAATAACGCAATTCACATTTCAGCCCTAGACTCACCAACCCACTTCCCATAACGAGCAGACCACCAGCCTGATATTTTGGACATTATATTGCATAAGAATAATGCATGCCCTCTCTTCCAAACAGTGTTAACCGAGCTTGACTCAGATCACTTACCAGTTCTAATACCATTTGAACAAATACCTAGCCAAGCAGGCAAGCTACCAAGATTAATCAACGGTTTTGTTGACTAGGAGAAATTTCAAGGAACACTTGATGAAAAAATACAATGTCCCACCAACCTAGACACAAGAGACTCAATTGATACAGCAATAAACAACTTTCATGAAGTAGTCAAAGCAAGTATTGAAGAAGCCACCACAATACAGCCCAACCGAAGGAAAACAAACTACTCGCAGCCACCAACAAAAATAATGAACTTTATAAAACAGAAAAACCGCGCCAGAAGGGAATGGCAACGAAACAGAAACGCACAACTAAGGCTAGTACTAAATCAGCTAATACGGCAAGTCAAACTAGAACTGGATAATAATCGAATAAACCGGTGCAAACAATATTTAGAAGATCTCCAACCTGCAGATCACTCATTATGGCAAGCAAGCAAACGGATTACCAAGCAATCACCTGCCATTTCCCCTCTAAAGAATGATGGTAATACATACTCCAGTGATGCCGAAAAGTTTGAAATCTTTGCTGATCACCTTGAGAAAGTTTTTACTACCACCGACAACAACAATGATAATGCCGAAAATACACAGCACGTTAAGGATTACCTCTCATATAATTTACCAGACACCCCGGGGGTGATAAAACACATAACCCCTACAGAAATAATTCAGTTCATCAAGAAGCTGCCCAACAAAAAAGCTCCGGGACACGATCTTATTACCAACATTGTCCTTAAAAAACTTCCTCGGAAAGCAATATGCTTTGTAACAGCCATCTTTAATTCCAGCCTAAGAATAGGGTACTTTCCGAAAACCTGGAAAAAGGCACATATCCTGATGTTTAATAAACCAGTTAAGAACCCTCAAGAACCCACAAGCTATATGCCAATCAGCCTCTTGCCGGTGCTATCTAAAATCTTAGAGAAGGCTATATTAAAAAGACTAAACACTGAACTTTTATTAAGAAATACAATACCCGCTTACCAGTTTGGTTTTAAACCAAAACACTCTACAAGCCACCAACTACTAAGGATAAGCGAAACCATCGAAAGAGGATTTGAACGCAAAGAGCACACAGTAATAGCCTTTTTAGACATAGCTAAAGCTTTCGACACGGTTTGGTTTGATGGACTGTTGTATAAACTGCTTAATCTAAATTTACCGCATTATCTTCTGCTAATAATTAAATCATTTCTGGAGGACAGGAAGTTTCAAGTTAACGCTACATTCTCAACAACTAGAGATATATTGGCTGGAATACCACAAGGGTCTATATTAGGCCCTATCCTGTACAACGTGTATATGCACAACATTTCCCGCCTGACCGATTCCACCATTGCAATGTATGCAGATGACACTGCAATCGTCACTCAAAACCACAACATTGATGTGGCTGTTCAACAACTCTAAGAAAGCCTAAACGAACTGAATGACTGGCTCAAGAAATGGAATGTGAACCTCAACCCCTTCGAAATGCGAAACTAAAATCTTTACACTACGACGACTTGCTACCCCAAACAACATAGTGATAAATGACCAACCCGTATTATGGAACCCACCAGATCAAGGAGTAAAGTACCTAGGAGTATACCTTGATAAACGATTAACTTGGAGGCTACACTTAAATAAGAAAATAAACGAAAGTCACGCAAGATTATCACAGTTATATCCGATAATAAACCGTAAAAGCCCACTAAAACTCGTCTGCGCTCTGCTTATCTACAAATCATTGCTGCGACCAATTATGACCTATACCTGCCCAGTCTGGGGTGCAGCCCCCAAAACAACGATAAACGAGCTACAAGTATTTCAACATAAAATTCTACGAATTGCCACCATGGTTTGTGCGCAACGTTCAAATACACAGAGAATTTCAAATGCCCACAATCGAGCAATTTATCAAAAAATGTATTAGGAGCTTCCACGATAAACTCGGTGAATGCCCTGGCGCTACTTACTATGGTACAGGAGAAAAGTCGATCCACAGGTGACTCAAACGCAAATTACCACAAGACATTCTGTCAACATCCGAAGAGGAAATTAGTGATTGAAGTCATTCACTGCATTGACTTTCCAAAGTGATAATAGTGACAAGCAACAATGCTTAGTGAACAGTTCTGTGTATAGCTCCTGTATAGCAGATCCGGAAAACTTATTATAAAAAAAAAAATTAAACGGAGTGCTAGTTAACAATCTACGGTATGCAGGCGATACTGTACTGCTTGCCGCCACTACAGCCGGACTACAACAACTGATAACGAAGGTGGTAAGAACAAGCGAGTTATACAATATGAAGTTAAACATAACCAAAACTAAAGTCATGATCGTGAGCAAAGACGATAACATAAATGCCCAGTTCCACGTAAATGGCTCCCAACTGCAAACGGTTCCAACAATTAACTATTTAGGTACCAGTTTAAACAAAAAATGGGACCAGATGCAAGAAATAAAAACTGGAATTGAAAAAGCGAGAACTGTCTTCAATCGCATGAGAAATGTGTTATGCAACATGAATATAACTGTTCATCTTCGAACTCGCTTTCTGAAGTGTTACGTGTTCTCAGTGCTGTTGTACGGTGTAGAGACTTGGACCCTTACTGACGCTACATGTAAACGACTAGCAGCTTTTGAAATGTGGTGTTATCGACGCATGCTGAGAATTTCCTGAACCTACCCTGTGACAAACGAAGCAGTAATCCAACGCATGCAGAAAGAGAAGGAAATTATGAAAACAGCCAAGAAACGAAAACTGTCATATTTTGGACATATTATGCGTAACAACAAATATAATCTGCTGCAGCTTATAATGCAGGGAAAATTTGACGGAAAAGAGGGCCCGGAAGACGTCGAATATCGTGGCTGCGTAATTTAAGACAATGGACCGGAATGACATCGATAGACCTGTTCGGCGCTGCAGGTAACAAAATTAGATGGACCATAATAATCGCCAACGTCCAATGAGGATACGGCACAGAGAAGAAGAAGTCAATAGCCTTATTACGGGCCAATGCACAGCCTCGCTTTCAGTGCCTCTAGTTTTAATGTTGATAATGCAAGGGGTTGTCCAAGAACAGTTGGAATCCGACCATAGACGACTTAAATAAATTATATTGTTAAATAAATCGTTAAGGAGTTTATTTTATGATCAAAACATTAAACAAAGACTGCAGCTGAAAATCCAAAATTGGATGCTAAATTACCACAATCTGCTTTATCTGCTTATGTTAAATGTATCGAGAATATGTTACACATATTGTGTACTCTGCCTATAAGGAATCTAAGATTTAAAAATGTGGAAAGAAAAACACGAAAGAAACATGGAAGAAAAGACCAGTGAAAAAAACAGGGAAAAATCCGAGGAACAAGAAGCCAATGGAAAAAAGCCGAGGAAAAGAAAACAACTAAAAAATATGAAATTATTTTTATTTTCTCTTATCGTCTGTATACCAACGTGTTATATGGCATTCACAAATATAGACATCTCACATCTAAGATCGCTTTGGCCGTGAATCGAATCCTGAATCTGAACCTGAACCGCCCCCCCTAATATGAATTTTGTTTTTGATATGTTGGTAAATAATGTTTGTGACTTGACACATATACAGGGGAGACTATACACTGTGTCCATAAAGTAATCCCCCCCCCCCAAACTAACTTTTGAACGACTTGATATTTTTCTACAAAATTTGGTGTGCTGTAATGGGAAATTAAATACTATTTTTTAGACCATATTAAAATTATGTATCACCCACAAAGGCGACTGGGCGCCATTTTGAATTTTTTTTAATAGAAAGGGGGGTCGAGTGACACCTCATTGGAAAGGTCTTTTAGTTCTGCGTCTGATCCTAAAGTTTCAAAGAAAAATATTCAGACATAACAAAATGACAATGGTTGAAGGTAAAGAAGTCTATTTAAAAAAAAAAGAATTAAAGCTTAAATTAATCAAATTAAGTGTTCGAAATGTTTACCATTCACTTCTTGGCACATAAAAAGTCGGCTATGAAATTGTAATGCGTTGCTCCAGTTATTCAATTGTTTCTGGACGGATTCGGTACACTTTCGATTTCAGATATTCCCATAGAAAAAAATCTAAGGAAGTTAAATCTGGGGAGTGAGCCGGCTATTCTATAGGCCCGCCTTTCAATCCATCTTCCAAGAAAATGTCCGTTGAGAAAGTCAGAAACAGGCTCAATATTTTTCTTTGAAATTCTAGGATCAAACTCAGAACGAAAAGACCTTTCAAATGAGGTGTCACTCGACCCTGGATAAAAAAATCAAAACAATTTTGAATTGAGTGAGTCCATTTGTTTAAAATCCGCCATTTTGTTATGGCTGAATATTGTTCTCTGAAACTCTAGTATCAGACGTAGAACTAAAAGACCTTTCCAATGAGTGTCACTCGACCTCTCTTTCTATTTAAAAATAAATTTAAAATGGCGCCCAGTCGCCATTTTGGATGATACAAAATTTTAATATGGTCTGACAAATAGTATTTAATTTCCCATTACAGCACACCAAATTTTGCAGAAAAATATCAATTCGTTCAAAAGTTAGTTGGGGGGGGGGGGGGGAGGTACTTTATGGACACAGTGTATATTTGGAATCTAAAAAATATTTAATTCTTGTAATCTAACTTTACCTAACCCAACCTACTCTAGTTTAAATAAAACACATATCAAAAATAAAGTAAATAATAGTAAATTATACACTAAAGGAGCGAAACGTCTTATTTTTCCTGAGGTGTAATTTGAAGCCCGAGGGCTACAAATATATCGAGAGAAAAATGGCGGTCTCTCCCGAGGTGCATATTATTATACTATTTTTTCCACGATCGGGAGTAGAAACACTTAATTTCATAAATAAAGAATTATAATTGACATTGACAATTCGTTGGAGAACAAAACAAATATAGCAAATCAAGTACTACAAGCTGCAACTACGGTTCAAAAAACTATAAATCTGAGTAAAGAAAATGTTTCATTTAGTGAAGTTCCTTCCAATATTAATTTCAATAGTTGTGAGAATGTAACATTTGCTATCAATGCATCCAAACATAAAACTTACACTATAAACTGAACAAAATAAGTTCATTAGCTTTAGGATTTAAAAATAAAAACTAATTCAACTAATAAATTTGAATACTCTGTTTATAGAAAACCTACACAAACAGACATTACAATACCACACGATTCTTGTCATCATAAACCACATAAATTAGCAGCATGCAGGTTCATGATACATAGCGCGTTGACCGTCTCTTTAGATGAAATTAATTATTATAGTAGAGAAATTTCAATCATTAAACAAATTGCATATATGTAGTAATGGTTATAATACTAAACTTATTGATACATTAATTAAAGATAAGGATTATAAACTATTCAAACAATTTATCCGAATACCTGAACTTCATGCGATACAATTATAAATATGCTTCGATCCCATATTTTAGTGACAAATCAGAAAAAATTGCTTTAATTATAAACAAAACAAATAAATCCTCCACCAGTTGTTTTTGAGGTTATGCCAATTGCCGGTAGATTACAATGTTCACCATCATCGAAGGTGAATGCGTTTTTCTATTTTGTTAAAAGAAGTTTCTGATAATATGTCTACTTATGTATCTACTACGTACCTATATCGTTGCATAACTTATTTAAGAATATGTGTTAACATCGTTTTGATGTAGCTCTCATTATAATAATAATAATAATAATAATAATTTATTTTTTTAGGTGATAATGTGAGTCCGAACCTTCCACAATATCGGCAGTAAACAGGAATTTGAATTTAAAAAATTCTGATGATTTTATTAAAAGGCGGCTCTTAATTATGATATAAAACAATTTTACGGTACCAAGATACAAATGTTGTTTATAAAACTGCACAACAGCCCCATTTCTTGTTACTTGTTTCTTTAAACTACAACAAAAATTAGATAAAATGAGGGAAATTGTATATATTCAAGCAGGTCAGTGTGGAAACCAAATTGGAGCAAAGGTAGGAAAAACTTTATTATGGTTTTGTGTTTATTATTTACACCTAATTTAAAAAAACAAATTACTTTTGAAATGTTTGTAGTAGGTAATATGTTTAAATTTAGTGTCAAATATTTTTTATTTTATAGTTCTGGGAAGTTATATCTGATGAACATGGGAGAGACCTAACAGGAACATATCATGGAGATTCAGACCTTCAATTGGAAATAATAAATGTATATTATAACGAAGCAACGGCCGGAAAATACGTCCCTAGAGCTGTTTTGGTCGATCTTGAACCAGGAACAATGGATTCAGTTCGATCGGGATCTTTTGGACAAATATTCAGACCTGATAACATTGTGTTTGGACAGAGTGGAGCAGGTAATAACTGGGCTAAAGGTCATTACACAGAGGGAGCTGAGCTAGTTGATTCGGTGTTGGATGTAGTTCGTAAAGAAGCAGAAGGATGTGAATGCATGCAAGGATTCCAACTGACACATTCTTTAGGTGGAGGAACAGGATCTGGTTTGGGCACTTTATTAATATCGAAGATTCGTGAGGAATATCCTGATCGTATTATGAGTACCTTTTCTGTAGTGCCTTCACCAAAAGTGTTTGATACCGCAGTAGAACCATATAGCGCCACTCTTTCTGTTCATCAGTTGGTCGAAAACACCGATGCGACGTACTGTATAGATAACGAAGCACTATATGATATTTGTTTCCGCACTTTAAAATTAACCACCCCAAAATAAGGAGATTCGAATCATTTGGTTTCTGCTACAATGTCAGGAGTTGCAACATGTTTACGATTTCCTGGTCAGTTGAATTCTGACTTGCGCAAGCTAGTTGTAAATATGGTCCCATTTCCTCGATTACATTTTTTTATCCCTGCTTTTGCCCCATTAACTTCAATGGGTAGTCAACAATATCGTGCTTTAACAGTTCCCGAACTAGTGTTGCAAATGTTCGATGCTAAGAATATGATGGCTGCTTGTGATCCAAGACGTGGAGGATATCTTACAGTAGCAGCTATATTTAGAGGTCGCATGTCAATGAAAGCAGTAGATGAACAGATGCTAAACATACAAAATAAAAATAGCAGTTATTTCGTTGAATGGATTCCTAACAATGTAAAAACTGCTGTTTGTGATATTCCACCCCGAGGTCTTAAAATGTCATCTACTTTCATCGGAAACTCAACCTGCATACAGGAATTATTCAAACGTATTTCTGAACAATTTACTGCTATGTTTAGACGGAAAGCGTTTTTACATTGGTATACTGGTGAAGGTATGGATGAAATGGAATTTACCGAAGCAGAATCAAATATGAATGATTTAGTATCAGTATATCAACAGTACCAAGATGCTACAGCAGAAGAAGAAGGCGAATTTGAAGAGGAAGAAGAAGCAGATAATGAGGGTGATTAAACCTGTATCGTACCATGTACTGACGCTGTCTTACAAATTTTACGTAATTAAATGTTCATTTTTCTTGCACTGATTTTTATTTTTGCTTTGATTATTAACAATTAAAGAAGAGTGTCTCATATTTGACTAACCTAGAAAATTACAAATTTTATTGAGTTTATGTTTGTGTTATAGCTTTGATTATATACTTATAGGGTATAGTCAATGGTTATAGTCATATAATCTACTGCTCAAACTTTTATATAGATATACATAAATATACATTTAAGTATAAAATTTCATATTAATAAAAATTATTAAAATACCACATCTCAAAAGAAATCTAAACTAGTACATATACATTTAAAAAAATAGTATATGATTTTGGCTTGGCAAGACTTTATATACAGCGTGTAAAAAAACTACATTTTTTAAAAGGCATGGCTTTGCATATGAAGTATATTTGCTTGGACACACTTATACATGTATATCGACTACTAAAAAGTATTGCTGATTCTTTAGGAATATAGAGTCGACTGGTATCGCAAAATTCCTATTCTCTAAAAGAAATTTTGTAATAAAATCGTTTCAGGTAAAAGCAAAATATTCTATACAGGTATAAACGTAAGCATATTTGAATAGGCTTAAAATGAAGCAACACAGCAAGACTAAATAATTACATTAACAAAAATCACACAAAATTATTAACGAATAGCAAAAGAAAAGTAGGATATTAAATATTTAAACCCGCTTGAGCCAGGTTAGGAACAAGTAAAGGGCACAAGCATAAACGAAGGAATGTCACATATTTGTGTAAATTGAGTTAATCGTTAACCAATGGAATCGGTTGCCACTGAGGTGTACTATATTGTACCAAAGCATCAAGGAATAAAACACCATAGGTCCGCTAAATTAAATTAAATGCTCTAGTTTCCCGGTACAGGTTTAAAAAAAGGGTATGTCCACGCCCAACAGCATAAAACAAGGAATGTCCAACGTTTCGCATTTCTTCAATACGCAATAATATTAAATTACAAATTAGTCAGCTTTGTGTAGGTACTTGGTTTGTGCAGATGTGTGAAGTGCATACGGGTGACGTAACTTTGTTTTAAAATATCGTTAAGTGTTGAACAACCATGTAGATCGACAACAAAAACGAGGAAAAAAATGAGCGAAACACTTCCTATACATTTAAATACATTGTTTTATATTTTCCAACACTTTCGATATACACCTGTATAGACACGACTAGTTAAAGTAAAAAGTTCTTATAAGTTGTAACATCTTGAAGCGGTTGAAGAAAGACCGACCGCTGCGCTGCAAGCATGAGGTTGGGTAAAATATTCGGACTGAATCAACGGAAGCGCGGAAATTGATATTTGAAAATATATTAATAACTCGAGAAGTATTATTTTTAGCAAGAAATTACTCTTATTAATTTGTATTTAGAATTTCAAAACCTTTCTGATTTTAAAGCCAAAATGCCACGTTTCCATTAAAAAAAAGTTATTTTTTACCGTGGCCGCCATATTAAAATTGGAAACCCAAGTTTTTTTCTTAAATACAATCGAGAAGAATTTGT
The DNA here is from genome assembly GCA_958336395.1 of Ctenicera cuprea. Taxonomy (NCBI): domain Eukaryota; kingdom Metazoa; phylum Arthropoda; class Insecta; order Coleoptera; family Elateridae; genus Ctenicera; species Ctenicera cuprea. Next base: position 27,839,521 of record OY284495.1, on the reverse strand, counting down.
CCTACAACTTTGCTCTTGAGTTTGCGAGTCTATCTATTAAAATAAAAAAGTTAGCCTACACTGAACATTAAACGACTAGTACAAGAATACAACTGCTGTAGAAAGTATGTGAAATTCTTCTAAGGACAAAAAGATTATTAAGGGGCAAAAAACAAAAAACCAAATTTTTAATTTTATTTTTTATCGAAAAAATTTGGGGGGAGGGGGAACAGTAGCCCCCCTAAATATCAAATTATCAAAAAAATATTATTATATCTGGATTTTGATATCAATGGTGAGCTATTTCACATTAACAGAAATATTTTATTGCCCCCCGTTAAATAATTAAAAGCGTACCAATTTTCAAAAATTCATAGAGGGCGTCACAGTGAAATTATAGCAATGCGCATAAAAACAAATTGTAGAAGATTCCCAGCTCTATCAGCTTAAAAAGTTTAAACAAAAACGTGTGAGCAGTTTTTGAGAAATATTTTTTTGAAAAATTCCAAAATTTTGGAGTGATGTCATTGCGATCGTTTTTATATTTTCAAAATTAATTATACTTTATAGTATAGTACCCTTGAAGAGCTACCAAACAAGATGTAGTTGATTCCAATCAGATAACTGGTTTTTGAGTAAATGGGCGTTAAAGTCGAAATGTTCAAAAATTCGTAGCGGCCGCAATTTTAAAGCTAGAGAGTTCGGTAAAAAATCGTTTGATTTGTCCTAAGGCCTTCTTTAATCTCCACTATTAAAATTTCTACAATTCAGTTTCTGAAAAAAATGCTACCAAAAAAACATGTCTAACTTCCGCTTCCGGTTTCGGTTTTTTTTAAAAGCTTATTTTGTCGGTGAATTTTTGATATACCCCCTCATTCCAAAGCACATCAAAATTGGTCCAGCCGTTCCGGAGATATGAAGCGTAACGTTACCTAAGGAAGTGTGCCATTTTTTTGCGGTAAAAAACAAAAAAGTTGTTGTTATAAATAACCATCAGAGAAGAAAGGTGCTTTTTCTCCGTGATCTTGTTAGTGTTAGAAAAGGCAGACTTTTTCAACCTGCGAACCTGATATCAGAAGACACCAGAGTTAAAGACCCCCCCGTAAATTGGAGAATTAATTGAATTGGCATAGAACTGACATTCTCACAAAGGAGGGTGGCACAGTAGTGTTTAGTGCAACTTGTGTTTCTTATAACCGCAAACAGTTATTGGTCCTTCGACAGCCAAATTGAATTGCTCTTTTGGTGATACAGTTATTACAGTTTTTTCTCTTCAAATAAGTAACATTACTTTTTTACGTCATCTTTCTGTCATATTAATACGTCAGTTTTCCTTCAAAGTATGGAGGTAGATAAATTACTTAAAAAACGTCAAAGTGCACAGAAGCGTGTTGAGACTTTGCTAAAACTAGCTCAAGATGCTCAATATGATGCTTCAAAAAGGGTGGATTTCGGTCTCAGGTTCGAAAATCTAGCTGATTTGGTGAATGTGTTTGAATCTCTACATTTTGAGATTGTGTCGCTCGTGGAGCTGCCAGAACTCGACGTTCAAGAAGATATAATGGAATCTTTTGATAATATGCAATATTCGATCAAAACAATTCATCGTGAAATATTCAGCAGCAGGTCTGATGATGGGAGCTCCATGCATGCTTTACCACAGCATTCTGGTGCAGGTTCAGGCGGTGATAGCTCTCATGTTAAGTTACCAAGAATAGAACTTCCTAAATTTAATGGTACTACTAAAAATTGGACCACATTTTATGATGTTTTTAAAACACTGATTCATGAGAATGTATCACTATCTGACATTGAACGTTTTCAGTATTTGATTTCAAGTCTTTCAAAGGAAGCTTTAACTTTGGTGAAGAATCTACCTCTTACTGCTGCCAATTATCAAATAGTCTTTAAAGCATTGGTGTCCAGGTATCAGAACAAACGTGTGCTAATAACCAATTATTGGCAAAACCTATTTCATGCTCCCAAAGCAACTAATGACTCAGCTTCTTCTCTTCGTAATTTATTTTCGGTGTTTGCTGAAAACTTAGATGCTTTGGATCAATTTGAGTGGGATCTCTGGGATTTTACGAAACTTAATTTGTTGTTACAAAAAATTGATTCTTCCACTTAAAAAAGGTTCGAAATAGAATTTAGCGATTCCCCAGTGCCGAAGTATGACAATTTGTGTAAATTTCTTGACAAACAGTGTCGTGCTTTGGAGATTACTGTGATGACTTCAAGTTATGCTTCTTCAGCAAAACCTACTTCTAATTTCAAGAAGGGTTCTTTGCCAGTGCATGGAACCAAGGCTACTTCTTCGTTTGTGACAGGTACAGGTGATGCGGTGGTGTGTGTGTGTGTGTGTATTGCAAACACAATTATTCACTTCTCAAGTGTGACGGTTTTTTAGAATTGAGTCCAGGTGATCGCCATGCTGTTGCGAAAAGGGACAATTTGTGTTTTAATTGCTTATCTGCGACTCATTCTGTGAACCGCTGTAACTCCAAGTTTAGTTGTCGTGTGTGTCATAAACGTCATCATACACTCATACATTTTCCGAAGCAATTATCTTCCGTTTCTTCAGATAAAACTGATGAACATAGTGTCAAATCCGCCGACGATAGTCAGCTTAAAGTGATGACAAGTTGTATGCTGGCCGGTCCAAAAATAGTGTTATTTTCAACTGTTGTGGTGAGTGTTCGGGATGTTCATGGAAATTATCAAATGTGTAGAGCTTTGCTTGACTCCGCCAGTGAAGCCAATTTTCTAACCGAACGGTGTGCGAAAAAACTTGGTTTTTCCACATCTCCTTCTTCAATTCCTATTCGGGGATTAAATCAAAGTGCTACATTATCGAATTTAGGTACGGTTTTGTGTAAGTTAAGACCCTCTAGACATCTTCATCCGAATTTTGAAATAGAGATGATCGTGATACCAAATATTTGTGGCCAAATCCCCTTTGATCGTGTGTATGGACAAAGTTGGAAGCATATTCAAGGTCTGCCACTTGCGAATCCACATTTCGGAGATCCTAGTGACATCGACATCTTGTTGGGAGCAGACATATACGCTCAAATAGTGACGCAAGGTCTTAGGAAAGGTAATCGCGGTGAACCTAATGCGATTAACACTGTGTTTGGGTGGGTTCTTATTGGTAAAGTTGTTTGTCCTTCCGAAAAGGTGGTTAATTCTTTTTGTACATCTTTAGATGTTTCTTTGGAAAGTGCAATCAGACGTTTTTGGGAATTAGAGCAAATTGCTCAAGACACTTCTCAATCGCCCGATGACATCATATGTGAAAACATTTTTCTTAATACACATTCTCGTAAAAAAGGTGGTAGATATGTAGTGAAATTACCTTTTCAGAATTTACCTCCTCAATTAGGAGATTCGTATAGTAATGCTTTGCGTCGGTTTATGAATTTGGAATCATGTTTACTAAAAAATCCATTTCTTTATGAATCCTACTCGGCTTGTATGAAAGATTATATAGATCAAAATCATATGACCTTAGCTATAGAAAATCGTGCTAGTAACGAGATGTAGTATATTCCTCATCATTGTGTACTAAAGCCTGAGAGTACTTCAACAAAACTTCGTATTGTGTTCGACGCATCTGCCAAAACTTCAAACGGTGCTTCTTTAAACGATGTTGTATACGTTGGACCTAAACTTCAAAGGGATATTGTTTCAATTTTGCTGGCATTTCGGATACATAGCATTGTGTTTACAGCTGATCTCCGGCAGATGTACCGCCAAATTCTAATCGCTGATTGTCGAAGGGACTATCAACGAATTTTATGGAGATTTTCTAAATATGAACATGTGAAAGCGTACCGTCTAAATACGAAGATTCGTGAGGAATATCCTGATCGTATTATGAGTACCTTTTCTGTAGTGCCTTCACCGAAAGTGTCTGATACCGTAGTAGAACCATATAACGCCACTCTTTCTGTTCAACAGTTGGTCGAAAACACCGATGCGACGTACTGTATAGATAACGAAGCACTATATGATATTTGTTTCCGCACTTTAAAATTAACCACCCCAAAATATGGAGATTCGAATCATTTGGTTTCTGCTACAATGTCAGGAGTTACAACATGTTTACGATTTCCTGGTCAGTTGAATTCTGACTTGCGCAAGCTAGTTGTAAATATAGTCCCATTTCCTCGATTACATTTTTTTATCCCTTGTTTTGCCCCATTAACTTCAAGGGGTAGTCAACAATATCGTGCTTTAACAGTTCCTGAACTAGTGTTGCAAATGTTCGATGCTAAGAATATGATGGCTGCTTGTGATCCAAGACCTGGACGATATCTTACAGTAGCAGCTATATTTAGAGGTCGCATGTCAATGAAAGAAGTAGATGAACAGATGCTAAACATACAAAATAAAAATAGCGGTAACATTTGGTGTGTCCCCAGTCCGTATTTAGCTATACGCTGTCTTCTTCAGTTGGCTCAAGATGAGAGTCACAAATACCCACTTGCGGCAGAGGTATTAAAATCCTACGTTTATGTAGACGATGTCGTGAGTGGTGCAGATTCACCACAACAAGCTTGCGAAGTTCAGTCACAATTAGTGGCGCTATTTGCAGAAGCAGGTTTTGAACTAAGGAAGTGGGCCAGTAACCATCATGAACTATTAACATTAATTCCTGTGGAACACCAACAACCTCATATGTTCGATTCCAATGATGTTACACGTTTGAAAATACTGGGGCTACAGTGGTGTCCAAGCACAGTTTCATTTTCTTATAAGGTTGAACCTATCGATCGGCCGTGTTCAAAACGTAATGTGCTCTCAGAATTAGCTAGAATTTACGATCCATTAGGTTTCTTAGCTCCCATCACTTTGTTTGCGAAATATTTGATGCAGCGCTTGTGGAGTTTGGGTATAAACTGGGATGATAAGCCTCCACCTGAGATTCTTGAACGTTGGTCAACTTACAAATCACAATTTCCTTGCTTATCTGAAATTACATTGCCTCGGCGAGTGGTCATGGACGATGTTACCGTTTCCGAGGTGCATGGATTTTGTGACGCATCGCAAAATGAGTATTCGGCTGTGGTATACCTCCGTCAAGTTTCTTGTGGTGGTTCAACCAAAGTTTCCTTTGTGTGTGCTAAAACTAAAGTATCTCCTTTAAAAAGTGTATCCATACCTAGGTTGGAGTTGTGTGCAGCGGTTTTGTTGTCTGTTTGATTGAATTTGTACTTAACACGTACAAAAATTACATTCTTGTAGATAAAGTTTACGCATGGTCTCATTCTACTGCTGTTTTATCATGGATCAAGTCGTCTCCTCACAGGTGGAAGACATTCGTTGCTAATCGAGTAACCCACATTCAGGACACGGTTTCTCCGATGTTATGGAATCATGTGAGTGGTGTCGATAACCCAGCCGATTGTGCGTCGCGTGGTCTTATGCCTAATGACCTTCTTTCACATTCCTTATGGTGGGCGGGTCCGAAGTGGCTAGCGTATACTGAAGATAAGTGGCCAAAGTTTTCCTTTGCTTGTGCAGCTTCATCTTCAGAGGTAGAATCGGAACAGCGAAAAGTAGTGTGTCTAACAGTGGTGACTTCAAGTGAATGGATAAATATTCTACTCAATAAGTTCTCCTCCTTACGTAAAATTCAAGGAATTGTGGCATTTTGTCAAAGGTTTATCAAAAATCTAAAAGTTCCAAGAGATAGTCGAGAAAAAGATACGTTTTCTATTGTGGAATTATACAAAGCTCTTGTGTTGCAACGTGAAGTCTTTCAAAAGGAAATAGTGAATCTTGAAAGTAATGATCAGTGCTTTAAACCTTTTCGAAAGTTGGCTCCTTTTCTCGGCAAAGATGGTGTCATCAGGGTGGGCAGTCGTCTTCGCCATTCTAAACTAAAGTTTGATGCTAAGCATCCAATGCTGTTGGTTATTATTGGTTATTGGTAGTTGCAATTGCAGAGCACGGTTTTGTGAGTCCCTGAACACCCCGGCCAATAAGGCCTATTGTGTTTCTCTGCCTTTGCGTTTTGATTTAGGTGAACAGGTTAAGACCCTTTACTAGGTTTAGTAGCCTGTGGACCAGATCTTTTTCCGGTATGCCTACCTGTGGGTCTATTTCGCCCAACAGGTTGTGACGTCGGCGGTTTAATGCTTCACATTCAAAGATTACATGAGAGGCAGTTTCTTCCTCTTCATTACAGAGTCTGCATATGGGTTCTTCTGTATACAGGCTGAGTCAAGCTATACGCCTTTTTTTTAGTGAGTTTATTATTAGGAATTTATTAAAAATTTTTGGTGTGCATATGTTTCGAAGGGTGCTCTACAACCTGGCGTAGTCAGTTTTTTGATTGGACGTCAAATGTCAAAATAGCGATTTTCAACTGTTAATTTTTAAATGATTCGGCTGTAAAATAAGCATTCATTATGTTAGTCTAGTAGGCGGGTACGTACGCACGCGTCACCATGTTTTTGCGTAAAATCAGTAAACTTTTGATGAAACAATTGCTTGTAAGTAAACATTTCTACTTTGAGTTTCTTGTTGGATAAAAACTAATTAGTTTTTTATTTAAATTTTGTTTAGTTTATAGTCTTATAGCTTTCATTCGATGTTATCCTAATATTGAAGTAAATATTATTTAATGTAATCTAAATACCTGAGTTTCTGTTTTTTTGTTTATTAAAATAATGATTTCACTATGCATACTGGCGACCATTAAATCGTTTTGTGCAAATACATCATAGGTCTCGGCCTACTAGACTAAGATAATAAATGCAAATTTTACGGCTGAACCGTGAAAATTGGGAAAAAATTCAGTAAGGATCATATTGTAAACATCATACAGCATCGTTTAAGCCAAAAAAAGTCGTACCGTTCCATTTAAAAATAAACAGTTGAAAATCGCTATTTTGACATTTGACGTCTAATCAAAAAACTGACTACGCCAGGTTGTAGAGCACCCTTCGAAACATATGCACACCAAAAATTTTTAATAAATTCCGCTTGATGAACTCACTAAAAAAAAGGCGTATAGCTTGACTCAGCCTGTATACGCCTATTCTGTGCATGTGTTTCCTTAGACTGCAATGACCGGTTAGTAGCCCCGTCGCAATTCTAAGATTATTTCTGTTGAGTTTCAGTATTTCAGTTGTTAGAGTCTGAGATGGTCTTCCCATCATCAGTTTACTGTGTCTTTGTCCTTGCACGTGGTTCCAATATTGCTGGTGTTGTTGTTTGATCCACTCAGTTATAACCCCACGTGCTGTCGCCTTTGTGATACCTAGTACTGGTTCAGGACCAATAAAGGTTGCCTCAGATCATTTTCTCGCTAGTTGGTCTGCTTTTTCATTGCCTGCTATGCCCTTATGACCTGGCACCCACATCAGTGTTACTTGGTTGTGTTTTGCCAGGGTTTTCAGGTTTTGCAGGCATTCCCAAACTAGCTTGGATCTTATCTGCTTTGATGCTATGGCCTTTAGGGCTGCCTGACTGTCAGTGAGTATGTGGATAGGTTTGCCTTTGGTTTGCCTTCTCAAATTCTCACAGACACAGGTTGCCAGAGCGAATATCTCCGCTTGGAATACCGTGGTGTTTTGCCCCAGTGAGACATGCATGTTGTGCCTTGGGGTTTCGCCGTGTATTCCAGCACCTGACCAGTTATCCATCTTGGACCCATCTGTGTACCAGATCAGCCCTCTTGACGGATTCTGTTCTTCCCTACGACGCCATTGATCCCAATCCATTTGGATTTCAAATGGTTTGTCGTATGAAATGTTTGGAATCATAGTGTCGCTACCCATGTTTAAAAGAGGGTTTGCGATATCATTTGTGATTCTGGTGTGCCCAAGGTTATTCTGGGTTTTCCAGTTTAGGTTACATGTCAGCCTGTATGCTGCCATCCTGGCCTCTCCCCTGATGAAAATGTCGAGGGGGGTAGGTTTAGCATTATTTCCATGGCTGCCGTGGGTGAGCTTTTCATTGCTCCTGTTATGCATAGACATTCTAGCCTTTTTGTGAGTTTTGCAATTGCTTGCTTTTGTTTGACCTTGCCACCAGACCAGGCAGCCGTAGGTTATCATGGGTCTTACCACTGCAATGTATAACCAGTGCACCATGTGTGGCTTTAATCCCCAGGTTTTTCTAACTGTTCTCCGGCACATCATTAATGCCGTTTTACATTTGTTGGTTATGCTGTCTAAATGTTGATTCCAGGTCAACTTGGTGTCTAGGAACGCGCCCAAATATTTGACCTCTCCTCTCATCTGTACTACTTGGTTAAAGAGAGTTGGCAGCCGTAGCCCATCCAGCTTTCTTTTGTTAGTGAAGGGGACTAGTGTTGTTTTTGTAGGATTTACCATTAGGTTTTCCTTTATGCACCACCCTTCAACAGTTTTTAGAGCTCTTTGCATGAGCTCTGATACTGTATTGGCATATTTCCCCACTATGAGTATGACGATATCATCCGCATGCCCCTGTGTGTAGTAGCCAGATTTGTTCAGTCAGACTAGTAGTTCGTCTACGACCAAGTCCCAGAGCAGGGGAGATAGGACTCCGCTTGAGGGCATCCTCTGGCCACAGACACCTGTGCTGTCTCACCTGCCAATGTCGTCTGAATCTGTCTGCCTTGTAACATGGCTTTCATCCACCTGCATAGGGTGTCTTCAACTCCACGGTTACTAGCAGCTAGTATCATTGATTCAAATGAGGTGTTATCAAATGCACCCTCTATGTCAAGAAATACAGTTAATGCTCTTTCTTGGTTGGTTAGTGCTGTCTCTATTTTTGAAGTTAGCTGATGTAATGCGCTTTCGCACGATTTTCCTGCTTGGTATGCATGCTGATTAGGGTGTAGTGGCCTTTCTATTAGACAGGTTTTCCTAAGATGCTTTTCAAGCAGTTTCTCCATTGCTTTCAACACAAACGATGATAGGGATATAGGTCTATATGCCTTTGCCTGGGTGTATGAGTTCCGCCAAGGTTTTGGTATAAAGACGACCCTTACTTGGTTCCATGCTTTTGGCACATACCCTAGTGCTAAGCTGGCTCTATATATTTTACATAAAATTGGTGCTAGGTCTTGTTTGCCCTGCTGCAACAGAGCAGGGAATATCCCGTCAGGACCAGGAGATTTATAGGCCTCAAATGAGTTAATTGCCCAGATGACCCTATCATACGTTATTACCCTATTGGCTATCCGCCAGCTGTCCCTAGATGCTCTACGATAGAGTTGTTCTAGGTTTTGCTGGTCATTGATAGGCTCAAGGTTTACGTTCATCGAACCTGGAAAGTGCACTTGGAGTAGGACCTCCAGTGTTTCCTTACCATTGTTCGTATATTCCCCTGTGGGTTTTATAAGTGTCCCCAGTGGATTTATCGGGTCCTTTGCCATGAGTTTGTAGAGTCTTGCTCCTTCAGATGTAGATTCTACATCTTCACAGAACTTCCTCCATGAGTCTCTTTTGGCTTTTCTTAGTTCCCGATTGTATTCGGTGAGTGTTTTAGAATATTCCAACCACTCATTCGTTTTTTTCGCTTTATTGTATAATTTCCTAGTTTTCTGCCTTAACTGAGCAAGGTTATCATTCCACCAGTTTACTGTTCTGCTGGTGGTTCGCCTTACTTGAGGGCAGCTTTCATGATAAGAGGTTATTATTGCCTCTTGTACCTGTTCTGAGGCTACCTCAATTTCATAAGGATTTCTCAGACTTTGCGTAACCTGCTTGATGTTATTGCCCAGTTCGCTCCTGTAACTCAGCCAGTTGGTTTTCCGTGGGTTTCTGTACATCTCCAATGTTTTATCGTCATTGACGATTTCCAGGAGTATATACCTGTGATCTGAGTGGGATGGCTCCTCAGACACATACCACTTAGCCACCTGTGTGCTGATATACGGAGAGCTAATGGTTATGTCAATTACCTCTTTTCTTACCCTTGTAACAAAAGTTGGTTTATTGCCTTTATTCAAGATTACCAGATCTCTGGAGATTATGAATTCTAACAGTGACTCACCTCTGTTGTTCGTGTCAGTGCTGCCCCACACCGTATGGTGAGCGTTTGCATCTGCTCCGATGATCATCTGGAGGTGAGAGTCTTTACAGAATTTCTCCAGCCTCTCCACGTGCTCTGAAGGTGGTGGGTTGAGTGAGTCATATGGGAGGTAAGCAGAAGCGAATATTAGCTTCTTGCTGACTCCATTTTTATGATAGCTCAGTCTTATGGCTGCTAGGTCTCTAGAACAGAAATTAAGCAGTGTTAAAGCCTGTAGATTCTTCCTGACATAGATACAGGATCTTACATTGCCAGAGTGTAAGTCATTAATAACATTACCTTTGGCTTCTCCGAGGCCTGCTACACGGCCCTTGACTAACCAGGGTTCTTGTATGAGGGCCACATCGATGTTGCCTGCTACTAGCAGTCTGCATAGTGAGGCAGAAACCGCTTTACTGTGCTGAAGGTTGATCTGGATTACCCTCAGCATTTTTAGGCATTTCCTTCCTTCCTATGACTTTGAAGTTGAACTGAGTTAGTCCCAGATAGATTTTAAAGCCCATTTCGCTCAGCGTCTTCAAAGAGCCATCGTCGATGCTCATTACGAGAGTTGTCCCTTTGGGTTCCTCTTTTCGTGTAACGACGTGCCACTCCTTTGTTGACAGGCCCATATTCTGGGTTTCCAACAGTTGGAGTATCTTTGGTGTTTCAGTCACGCCAAGGAGTTCTGTTGGCACCCATACTACGACCTTGGTGGTCTTGACTATGTCCCTTGCCAACCCCACTTTGAGGACTGCGCCTTCCCACAGCTCGAGTTTGGGTGTCCACTCCGTTAGCCATGTCTTTGACTTTTCATTCGCACATGTGAAGTACACTACTTTTTTGTCTGCGTAGCTGTTTTTAAACTGGGTGCGGTTTCTGGTTTGCATTTCCAGATCTCTCCCATAACAGCCATCTGTATTTTCTTTGACTGCTCTTCTGACAGTTTTTCTTCTGGATAGTTATCCAGAGTGATAGCCATCTTTGAGGCGGTTAGAGCTTGGCTGTAGGTCACCCCAGGCACATCCCTCTGGGACGTGCTGGGTTTTACCTGCAGCGGCTCGCCGCCTTCTGACCTTTTCGACTTTTTCTGGGGCTGGCTCTTCGTCGAAGACGGATTGCTTCCCTCAGATCTTCGTCGCTTGCTACTAGCTGTTCTAGAATCTTTGCTGGTTGAGGTGCCTGCTGTAGATTCTTGGCTTTGTCGATTTGCCCTTGGTTTCCTGGGTCTGATCGGTTCCCCAGCCGCTTTCGCAGCCTCTATTGCTTGCTTCCGTTTCGGTGCACCGGATAGTCTTGGTTTCCCAAGTTTCATGCGGTTGATCCCTGAGGCAGCATGTTGTAAATCAGCCGCGCCAGTAAGGTTTGTGGGATTGCCACTGCCTTCTGGTTCCGACTTCTGCATCGTTATTGGATCAGAGGTTTGGTTGTTTTGGCCTTCCTCAGCCTCCATTGGCGATGGGGTTTCCTCAGCTAAAGGTTCCCCTTCGTCTGAAAAATAATTTAAGAATAAATTCTGGTCTTCCATATTGTTCCCAAGAGTCGCAAGGGAAATAAATCGTCCATCACGACAGAGCTCCGCGTTATCGTGATAAGGGTACTTAAAACTGGAGGTCCCCCGGTGTCCAGAGTTCGCTATTTTGATTGCAACCTCCGGCGTAGCTGTTCCACCATTGGAGGTTGGTTTTTATTGAGGTTGTCTCCTCTTGGTCCAGGCGGTTAAGCCAAGACCCCCACACACTCTTTTCCGCTCGCGAGACTTGTCCACGACATCAGAAGGAGTGCACGGTTTGACGGATGTGCTAAGCACAATCCGACGCCGTTAAACCCAGTGCAGGCCCTTAACCACGACATGACAGTTGGGCTGGGTAGCTTGGTCCACGGTGCCGCTTTAAACCGCTTCCAGCCTTCGTTTTTAAACGCGGCGAGCGGTCCTATCATCAGCACTAACCCATTTGCGTCACATACGATCCTCCGCAGGGTATCTCCCCTATCCGCCACCTGGGGAAGCGCCCGGTAGGGAGCTATCCCCCGGGATCCAATGCTGTTGCACCGTGCACATCCTTTCACGGAACTAATTATAGAACGTGTACATACACTGCACCAACATCCTGGTCCTCGCACGCTTCACTATTTACTATCTCAACAATTCTGGATATTGTCGGCACGTCGTGCCATCAATTTTACTTTGTCCAAATGTTATAGGTGTTTTCGTGTGCGTCCTGCCCCAATAATTCCTTTTATGGGCGATCTGCCTCCTAGCAGAGTATCTGAGGTTAAGCCTTTTTCTCACAGCGGTGTAGATTTTGCTGGCCCTTTTCTCATTACACTGGGAAAACGTCGTCGTGTTCAAAGCACGAAAGCTTATGTTTGTGTTTTTGTGTGTTTTGCTATTAAAGCAATACATTTATAGTTAGTTGTTTGAAAACAAAAATTGTAATGATTTTTCTTTTATTTTTCTAAAATAAGTGCTTTATTTTGGTGGGCGGAATATTCCGTATTCAACGTTTTATTTAATGATTTTTTAAGTTGCACTGGCACACGTGTTTTACCTAAGGAAGTGTGCCATTTTTTTTCGGTAAAAAACAAAAAAATTGTTGTTATAAATAACCATCAGTGAACAAAGGTGCTTTTTCCCCGTGATCTTGTTAGTGTTAGAAAAGGCAGACTTTTTCAACCTCCGAACCTGATATCAGAAGACACCAGAGTTAAAGACCCCCCCGTAAATTGGAGAAGTAATTGAATCGGCATAGAACTGACATTCTCACAAAGGAGGGTGGCACAGTAGTGTTTAGTGCAACTTGTGTTTCTTATAACCGCAAACAGTTATTACAGATTATACCCTTATAATCAAAGCTAACACTTATTTATTTTCACTAAACTAATACCTTATTTAACATGTAACAAAAGATAGATAGCCATGTTTGCATTTGAAGGGTTCGCGGGAAAGCTAAGTCACAAACAATAGTAAAAGGTTAAAATTCATTACAAGTTTGTACTAAATTGGCATTGTACACTGGCAACATAAAACTTTATCATGTTTTCTGAATTTGACTTTGAATGTAGCCAACATCCCGCTGTCGGGCGAAGGCCTCCCCCATGGTTTTCCATACGCTGCGATTTTGTGTGACGGTTCTCCAGTGTTTTCCTGCCGTGCCACCGGGTTCGTCTTCCCATCTTTTTCTTGGGCGCCCTCTTGGTCTGCTACTTGTTATAGTCCAATTTGTTGTTCTGCTTGCCCATCTGTTTTCCTCTGATCTTGCTAGGTGCCCGGCAAAGTTCCATTTCAGATATCTGCATCTTGCTACTGCGTCTTCGGTTTTTTGATTTTTATATTGACCATACTTCTCTCCATCCTTGATTGCGTTACTCGTAATTTGTTTTCTGTATTTTTGGTAAGTGCCCAGGTTTGTGCCCCGTACGTTAAAGTAGGTAATATGTACATGTTGAATACTCTGCATTTTAGATGTAGAGGTTTTTTGCTTTTCAGAATGTGTTACAGAGACCAGAATTTGCCCCATCCTGCTTTTATTCTTCTTTGGATTTCCTTTTCAAAGCTACTTTTAAAAGAGATTGTCTGGCCTAAATACACAGCTTCTTCTATGCACGTTACCTCCTCCACTTCTACACTTATAAGTCCTATCTCTCCGTTTGTTATAAAGTTGGTTTTTTTTTGTAGTTTATCACGAGTCCTACTTTCTTGCTCTCAGTGCTCAGCTGTTCTATCATCGTTTTTAGCTCTGGTAGACTCTTTGCGAATAGGGTGACATCATCTGCGAATTTTAAATTTGGTAGTTTCTTTCCTCCAATATTTATTCCATATCCAGAGCGATGCCAGTTTAATTTTCTAAAGGTGGACTCGAGCACGCAGTTAAAGATATTTGGCGATAGAGGGTCTCCCTGTCGCACACCTCTTTCCAGATTGAAGACGGGTCCCATACGTCTCTTGCACTCCTTGTTGACGCAGAGCTTCTAGCATTGGTTTATGTTCGACTGTGTCAAAAGCTTTCTTATAATCCACAAAGCCGATGTACACTGTCTTGCTGAATTCGTTGCACGTTTCTATTATTTGATCCAGTTAGTGCTCTCTCTTTGTTTAACTTGCTGGTGTAGAGTTCTGAGTAAAAATCTGTAGTGACTTTGAGCAGTCCTTCTCTTGTTTGTATCTTAGTATGATCTGGGTTTGTTAATGCATGGATCCATGTTTTCCCTTGGCTTTGCTCCTTACTTATTTTTTTGGATCGACCGGTCTGGCCCAGTATTTTTTCTATCATTTCCTCTTCGTTTTTTCTTCTGTCGTTTCGTATTTCCCTCTTCGTCAGTTTATTTTCTTCAGCAAATTCAATTTGCAGCTGGGGGTTTTGGATTTTTCTACTTTTCAGCTCCTCTCTCTTTCTAATTAGTTCTGTTGTCTTTTGGGACAATACTTCGTTTTATTTGTTTGATTCCACAGCCCACAGCCCGTTCTAATTGGTTTGATAGAGTATCGTACAAGCGTTGGACATCCATTTCTTCGTAACTGCTTATTGGGTTTGTGTTTCCCTCCAAGTATTTGTTTGCTTCGATTGTGTCAATTTTTGTTTCTTTGCTTGGCCTGCATTTATTCAATTTTTGAAATGTTTTCTATATTATATAAAGATATGAAACTGATAATGGAGCAAATGTTTACACGATTTAAGGTCACATCTAAGATAAGCGTGACAGCCTGTTTTTCTCATGTTTTAAAGAAAAAGTTTGTTTTGTGATACATTTTATTCATTGAAAAGTAACAAAATTATAATGCATTTCTTAACAAACGTAAAAATAACACTTAATTGTTTGGTATATTAGATAAATATTCTTGGGCAGTTGGGCCACATAATGTTTTTTAAACATTGCAGATTATCATATTTTACTACTGATTTTTGCAGAGCAATTGAAACGTTTTCAGCTACATTCAACTCCCATCTTGCGACCTTGCAAACGCAGTTTTCTGTTTACGTCTTTCATTCTTTCATGTACAGCTCTCTTTCTTGTTTTTTTTTCAACCACTACTTCTCCAGAGCCATCACTGTCATGATCATTACACACTTCCATTGCACATATGTTGTTATAATCTAATAAAAAATACAATATTATACTGTAACTTACAAACGTATTAACACAATGAACACATATTACTCAATAATGGTAGAAAAACAACTTAAAACTGATATTCCCATGACTAGGTTTTGCAGACTTGGCTTGTTCTTCTCCTGTAGTGCGAACTTCGCCTGTTTTTTTTTAAATTAGCTATTTCTTGTGACTTGTCCCGTTATTCCCCTGACTGATCCACCCACAAGAGAGAGTGGAAAATTTACCACAAGATGGTGCAACTATCGCAATTTCAATAAAAATGGACTTAGCTGGTTTTTCTCGTGTACCCTTGTGATAGTTTGTTAATTAGGTTGATGCAATTTAGATCTCGATGGTTACATCTGTTAGTGATGTAAGTATTTTCTTGTATTTCCTAATTTTTAATACGAATATGTGCAAAAAATGTGTTGTCAAGGCTGGGTTTTCGGCTGACACGCGCGGATTGGTTGAAAATTATATGTTGCGACAGAAATCCTCCAATTGAATTCAACGCTTTTGTGATTCCGATTTAACATTTTAAAAATGTGTGAGCATTTAAAATTTTTAATGTTTGTTACATTAGTTGATTCTTGGGGATGTTGAATTCTGTTTTTATTTTTTTCGTCGCGTAGACTGAAATGTCTAAGCCAGGTTTAAAGGGAAATCACATAATGTGTTTCTTAATGCACTGATATTTAATGCTAGTGCTACACACTTTAGGTTTTTAGTGAATTTCACTGAAGGTAGTGCTCTACTTTTGGCATTGGTCTTTAGCTCTAACCGTATAAAAACACCAACAAACAAGTAAAACATAAAAATTTGAATTTAATTTGTTATTGTAGCAAACATAATTTTTATGTTTTACTTGGCACCGACTTCAAAATTATAAAACAATTAATAATTATATACTAAACAATAATTTCTTAATTACATTAAACGGAACAACAAATAAGTATTAAATTGTTGTATAAAAAACACTTATTTTTTGCTTTTTAGTTAACTTATGTCACTTTTGTGTTTTTATTTGAAGTCGGTTTTCTTTTTTTTTTAAGTTAATTATTTTACAATTTTAAGTGATGGGTAGACCTAGTAAGGATGCTTCTCGAATGAGGAAACGACGGCTAGTTGAAACGGAAGATGAAAGACGGAAACACTAAAAAGTCGGTTAAAAAAGTAAATTTTGAGGAGTTCCCCGATGTATCTTCGAAGTTCAAGGTCCAATACCAATGAAATTATAATGGGGCCACCTTGGAACCATACTCAACCCAACGGAAAAAGAATCATTAAAATCGGTTCATAAACAAAAAAGTTATGGCCACAAAATTATTAACGAATAGCAAAAGAAAAGTAGGATATTAAATATTTAATCCCGCTTGAGCCAGGTTAGAAACAAGTAAAGGGCACAAGCATAAACGAAGGAATGTCACATATTTGTGTAAATTGAGTTAACCGTTAACCAATGGAATCGGTTGCCACTGAGGTGTACTGTATTGTACCAAAGCATCAAGGAATAAAACACCATAGGTCCGCTAAATTAAATTAAATGCTTTAGTTTCCCGGTACAGGTTTAAAACAGGGTATGTCCACGCTCAACAGCATAAAACAAGGAATGTCCAACGTTTCGCATTTCTTCAACACGCAATAATATTAAATTACAAATTAGTCAGCTTTGTGTAGGTACTTGGTTTGTGCAGATGTGTGAAGTGCATACGGGTGACGTAACTTTGTTTTAAAATATCGTTAAGTGAGGAACAACCATATACATCGACAACAAAAACGAGGAAAAAATGAGCGAAACACTTCCTATACATTTAAATACATTGTTTTATATTTTCCAACACTTTCGATATGCACCTGTCTAGACACGACTAGTTAAAGTAAAAAGTTCTTATAAGTTGTAACATCTTGAAGCGGTTGAAGAAAGACCGACCGCTGCGCTGTAAGCATAAGGTTGGGTAAAATATTCGGACTGAATCAACGGAAGCGCGGAAATTGATATTTGAAAATATATTAATAACTCGAGAAGTATTATTTTTAGCAAGAAATTACTCTTATTAATTTGTATTTAGAATTTCAAAACCTTTCTGATTTTAAAGCCAAAATGCCACGTTTCCATTAAAAAAAAGTTATTTTTACCGTGGCCGCCATATTAAAATTGGAAACTCAAGTTTTTTTTCTTAAATACAATCGAGAAGAATTTGCCCTACAACTTTTGCTCTTGGGTTTTTGCGAGTCAATCTATTAAAATAAAAAGTTAGCCTACACGGAACATTAAACGACTAGTACAAGAATACAACTGCTGTAGAAAGTATGTGAAATTGAAAGGACAAAAAGATTATTAGGGGGCAAAAAATTCAATTTTTTGATTTTTTGTAAAAAGATTCTCCTAGAGCAAACAAAACAAAAAACCAAATTTTTAATTTTTTATCGAAAAAATTTGGGGGGAGGGGAAACAGTAGCCCTCCTAAATATGAAATTATCAAAAAATTATTATTATATTCGGATTTTGCTATCAATGGTGAGCTATTTCACATAACAGAAATATTTTATTGCCCCCCGTTAAATAAATAAAAGGGTACCAATTTTCAATTTTCAAAAATTCATAGAGGGCGTCACAGTGAAATTATAGCAATGCGCAAGCAAACAAATTGTAGAAGATTCCCAGCTCTATCAGCTTAAAAAGTTTAATCAAGAACGTGTGGGCAGTTTTTGAGAAATATTTTTTTGAAAAATTTCAAAACTTTGGAGTGATGTCATTGCGATCGTTTTTATATTTTCAAAATTAATTATATTTCATGGTATAGTACCCTTGAAGGGCTACCAAACAAGATGTAGTTGATTCCAATCAGATAACTGGTGTGTGAGTAAATGGGCGTTAAAGTCGAAATGTTCAAAAATTCGTAGCGGCCGCAATTTTAAAGCTAGAGAGTTCGGTAAAAAATCGTTTGATTTGTCCTAAGGCCTTCTTTAATCTCCACAATTACAATTTCTAAAATTCAGTTTCTGAAAAAAATGCTACCAAAAAAACATGTCTAACTTCCGCTTCCGGTTTCGGTTTTTTAAAAGCTTATTTTGTCGGTGAATTTTTGATATACCCCCTCATTGCAAAGCACATCAAAATCGGTCCAGCCGTTCCGGAGATATGGAGCGTAACGGACCCACCTACCCACAGACAGACATTTTTTAAAAATTACTTTTTTGGGGTCCATTGACCCCCCCCCCGACTATTTCCGTTAAAATCTCAACATTGAAATTTTGCATGAAATCAATACTTCCCTATACTGAAAGTATAGGAAAGTAAAAACAGGAACTCAACAACTGACTGTCAAAACTGAAATTGTAGGTGACGCCACATTGAAAAATTCAAAACTGTTGAAACATGGGTTGCCTATACAACAGTACCTAACACCATTTGTTCCGTATTCATCGTTTTATTTAATGATTTTTTAAGTTGCACTGGCACACATGTTTTACCTAAGGAAGTGTGCCATTTTTTTTCGATAAAAAACAAAAAAGTTGTTGTTATAAATAACCATCAGTGAACAAAGGTGCTTTTTCCCCGTGATCTTGTTAGTGTTAGAAAAGGCAGACTTTTTCAACCTGCGAACCTGATATCAGAAGACACCAGAGTTAAAGACCCCCCAGTAAATTGGAGAAGTAGTTGAATTGGCATAGAACTGACATTCTCACAAAGGAGGGTGGCACAGTAGTGTTTAGTGCAACTTGTGTTTCTTATAACCGCAAACAGTTATTGGTCCTTCGACAGCCAAATTGAATTGCTCTTTTGGTGATACAGTCATTGCAGTTTTTTCTCTTCAAATAACTAACATTATTTTTTAATTTTTTTACGTCATTTTTCTGTCATATTAATACGTCAGTTTTCCTTCAAAGTATGGAGGTAGATAAATTACTTAAAAAACGTCAAAGTGCACAGAAGCGTGTTGAGACTTTGCTAAAACTCGCTCAAGATGCTCAATATGATGCTTCAAAAAGGGTGGATTTCGGTCTCAGGTTCGAAAATCTAGCTGATTTGGTGAAAGTGTTTGAAACTCTACATTTTGAGATTGTGTCGCTCGTGGAGCTGCCAGAACTCGACGTTCAAGAAGATATAATGGAATCTTTTGATAATATGCAATATTCGATCAAAACAATTCATCGTGAAATATTCAGCAGCAGGTCTGATGATGGGAGCTCCATGCATGCTTTGCCACAGCATTCTGGTGCACGTTCAGGCGGTGATCGCTCTCATGTTAAGTTACCAAGAATAGAACTTCCTAAATTTAATGGTACTACTAAAAATTGGACCACATTTTATGATGTTTTTAAAACACTGATTCATGAGAATGTATCACTATCTGACATTGAACGTTTTCAGTATTTGATTTCAAGTCTTTCAAAGGAAGCTTTAACTTTGGTGAAGAATCTACCTCTTACTGCTGCCAATTATCAAATAGTCTTTAAAGCATTGGTGTCCAGGTATCAGAACAAACGTGTGCTAATAACCAATTATTGGCAAAACCTATTTCATGCTCCCAAAGCAACTAATGACTCAGCTTCTTCTCTTCGTAATTTATTGTCGGTGTTTGCTGAAAACTTAGATGCTTTGGATCAATTTGAGTGGGATCTCTGGGATTTTACGAAACTTAATTTGTTGTTACAAAAATTTATTCTTCCACGAAAAAAAGGTTCGTAATAGAATTTAGCGATTCTCCAGTGCCGAAGTATGACAATTTGTGTAAATTTCTTGAAAAACAGTGTCGTGCTTTGGAGATTACTGTGATGACTTCAAGTTATGCTTCTTCAGCAAAACCTACTTCTAATTTCAAGAAGGGTTCTTTGCCAGTGCATGGAACCAAGGCTACTTCTTCGTTTGTGACAGGTGCAGGTGATGCGGTGGTGTGTGTGTATTGCAAACAAAATCATTCTTTTCTCAAGTGTGACGGTTTTTTAGAATTGAGTCCAGGTGATCGTCATGCTGTTGCGAAAAGGGACAATTTGTGTTTTAATTGCTTATCTGCGACTCATTCTGTGAATCGCTGTAACTCCAAGTTTAGTTGTCGTGTGTGTCATAAACGTCATCATACACTCATACATTTTCCGAAGCGATTATCCTCCGTTTCTTGAGATAAAACTGATGAACATAGTGTCAAATCCGCCGAAGATAATCAGCTTAAAGTGATGACAAGTTGTATGCTGGCCTGTCCAAAAATTGTGTTATTTTCAACTGTTGTGGTGAGTGTTCGGGATGTTCATGGAAATTATCAAATGTGTAGAGCTTTGCTTGACTCCGCCAGTGAAGCCAATTTTCTAACCGAACGGTGTGCGAAAAAACTTAGTTTTTCCACATCTCCTTCTTCAATTCCTATTCGGGGATTAAATCAAATGGCTACATTATCGAATTTAGGTACGGTTTTGTGTAAGTTAAGACCCTCTAGACATCTTCATCCGAATTTTGAAATAGAGATGATCGTGATACCAAATATTTGTGGCCAAATCCCCTTTGATCGTGTGTATGGACAAAGTTGGAAGCATATTCAAGGTCTGCCACTTGCGAATCCACATTTCGGAGATCCTAGTGACATCGACATCTTGTTGGGAGCAGACATATACGCTCAAATAGTGACGCAAGGTCTTAGGAAAGGTAATCGCGGTGAACCTAATGCGATTAACACTGTGTTTGGGTGGGTTCTTATTGGTAAAGTTGTTTGTCCTTCCGAAAAGGTGGTTAATTCTTTTTGTACATCTTTAGATGTTTCTTTGGAAAGTGCAATCAGACGTTTTTGGGAATTAGAGCAAATTGCTCAAGACACTTCTCAATCGCCCGATGACATCATATGTGAAAACATTTTTCTTAATACACATTCTCGTGAAAAAGGTGGTAGACATGTAGTGCAATTACCTTTTCAGAATTTACCTCCTCAATTAGGAGATTCGTATAGTAATGCTTTGCGTCGGTTTATGAATTTGGAATCATGTTTACTAAAAAATCCATTTCTTTATGAATCCTACTCGGCTTGTATGAAAGATTATATAGATCAAAATCATATGACCTTAGCTACAGAAAATCGTGCTAGTAACGAGATGCAGTATATTCCTCATCATTGTGTACTAAAGCCTGAGAGTACTTCAACAAAACTTCGTATTGTGTTCGACGCATCTGCCAAAACTTCAAACGGTGCTTCTTTAAACGATGTTGTATACGTTGGACCTAAACTTCAAAGGGATATTGTTTCAATTTTGCTAGCATTTCGGATACATAGCATTGTGTGTTACAGCTGATCTCCGGCAGGTGTACCGCCAAATTCTAGTCGCTGATTGTCAAAGGGACTATCAACGAATTTTATGGAGATTTTCTAAATATGAACCTGTGAAAACGGTAAATACGGTAACATTTGGTGTGTCCTCCAGTCCGTATTTAGCTATACGCTGTCTTCTTTAGTTGGCTCAAGATGAGGGTTACAAATACCCACTTGCGGCAGAGGTATTAAAATCCTATGTTTATGTAGACGATGTCGTGAGTGGTGCAGATTCACCACAACAAGCTTGTGAAGTTCAATCACAATTAGTGGCGATATTTGCAGAAGCAGGCTTTGAACTAAGGAAGTGGGCCAGTAACCATCATGAACTATTAACATCGATTCCTGTGGAACACCAACAACCTCATATGTTCGATTCAAATGATGTTACACGTTTGAAAATACTGGGGCTACAGTGGTGTCCAAGCACAGATTCATTTTCTTATAAGGTTGAACCTATCGATCGGCCGTGTTCAAAACGTAATGTGCTTTCAGAATTAGCTAGAATTTACGATCCATTAGGTTTCTTAGCTCCCATCACTTTGTTTGCGAAATATTTGATGCAGCGCTTGTGGAGTTTGGGTATAAACTGGGATGATAAGCCTCCACCTGAGATTCTTGAACGTTGGTCAACTTACAAATCACAACTTCCTTGTTTATCTGAAATTACATTGCCTCGGCGAGTGGTCATGGACGATGTTACCGTTTCCGAGGTGCATGGATTTTGTGACGCATCGCAAAATGAGTATTCGGCTGTGGTATACCTCCGTCAAGTTTCTTGTGGTGGTTCAACCAAAGTTTCCTTTGTGTGTGCTAAAACTAAAGTATCTCCTTTAAAAAGTGTATCCATACCTAGGTTGGAGTTGTGTGCAGCGGTTTTGTTGTCTGTTTGATTGAATTTGTACTTAACACGTACAAAAATTACATTCTTGTAGATAAAGTTTACGCATGGTCCCATTCTACTGTTGTTTTTTTATCATGGATCAAGTCGTCTCCTCACAGGTGGAACACATTCGTTGCTAATCGAGTAAGCCACATTCAGGACAAGGTTTGTCCGATGTTATGAAATCATGTGAGTGGTGTCGTTAACCCAGCTCATTGTGGGTCGCGTGGTCTTATGCCTAATGACCTTCTTTCACATTCCTTATGGTGGGCGGGTTCGAAGTGGCTAGCGTATACTGAAGATAAGTGGCCAAAGTTTTCCTTTGCTTGTGCAGCTTCGTCTTCAGAGGTAGAATCGGAACAGCGAAAAGTAGTGTGTCTAACAGTGGTGACTTCAAGTGAATGGATAAATATTCTACTCAATAAGTTCTCCTCCTTACGTAAAATTCAAGGAATTGTGGCATTTTGTCAAAAGTTTATCAAAAATCTAAAAGTTCCAAGAGATAGTCGAGAAAAAGATACGTTTTCTATTGTGGAATTATACAAAGCTCTTGTGTTGATCGTTCGATCTGTGCAACGTAAAGTCTTTCAAAAGGAAATAGTGAATCTTGAAAGTAATGATCAGTGCTTTAAACCTTTTCGAAAGTTGGCTCCTTTTCTCGACAAAGATGGTGTCATCAGGGTGGGCGGTCGTCTTCGCCATTCTAAACTACAGTTTGATGCTAAGCATCCAATGTTGTTGCCCCGTGCACATCGTCTCACGGAACTAATTATAGAACATGTACATACACTGCACCAACATTCTGGTCCTCGCACGCTTCACTATTTACTATCTCAGCAATTCTGGATATTGTCGGCACGTCGTGCCATCAATTTTACTTTGTCCAAATGTTATAGGTGTTTTCGTGTGCATCCTGCCCCAATATTTCCTTTTATGGGCGATCTGCCTCCTAGCAGAGTATCTGAGGTTAAGCCTTTTTCTCACAGCGGTGTAGATTTTGCTGGCCCTTTTCTCATTACACTGGGAAAACGTCGTCGTGTTCAAAGCATGAAAGCTTATGTTTGTGTTTTTGTGTGTTTTGCTATTAAAGCAATACATTTATAGTTAGTTGTTTGAAAACAAAAATTGTAATGATTTTTCTTTTATTTTACTAAAATAAGTGCCTTATTTTGGTGGGCGGAATGTTACGTATAGTATAGCCAGCTAATCAGGTAATGCACGTCATATATAAATTTGATGACGTCAGAACCTTGTATGTGTATATTTATATTGAAACAGTTTAAAGTGGAACAACAAACAGACGAGGTAACCTCAAATATTGACATTTTAATTTAATATAAAGCAAGTAGAAACCGCAGCAGCTAATAATTATTAAAATAAAAACATACTCTAGTTGTAGAAGCTTAGATTTATTGGTTGTAACGGTGCAAAGACACTTGTTATGTTATACATAAGCAGTTAAAAATAAAGTAGAGTGCATTCTGTGATAAAAAGAATTCCATATTTGGGTAACAATGTTTAGTTTTGGACAGTGCTTGCAAGTTCAGGTGTTTACGCACCACTATAGCGAATTATGTTTCGTCACTATCGTATTCACTGTCGGAGGATTCAGAATCTGTGCTCAAATGAATAATTATTAGAGCTATGTCATGTGTGTCAAATATCTTTTCTCTTTCCCACCATGATTTTATTTCTTTTTCAGCATGATCAATAGAATTTTTCCACTTTTGGGGGGTTACGGTACTTAGCGCTTCTTTCCACATATCCACTGCTTTTTCCATGCCACCTCCGTCTCTTCCAACATGATAGTTATAGAATCTTTTAGCTATCCCCCATACATTTTTGATCGGGTTAAATATACAATGGTAAGGAGGAAGCCGGAGCACTCTATGTCCATAATGTTCAGCGAGTGTATCCACGATAAACGTTTTTGGAGGTTTATTTCTAAAAAATAAATTTAATTACGGTTTTACTTTACGCTTTCAGTGTATGTCGCACTTACAATGAAACTAGCTCCAACAGCTGTCTTCAATAAGCTACAGTCACATTCAATATTATGGTTCCTCAACCACTCGACAATTTGGGGCTTATTCTAATTGCTTTTAGGAGTTTTGTCTAGCAAGGAACTGTGGTAGCTTGCATTGTCCATGATAATTATAGACGGTTCTTCCAAATTCATTAAAAGTTGGTGTTCAAACCACTTCAAAAAATTGCCCTGGTTCATTTCGCCATGATAATCTGGATTTCTTGTGTTTGAGGAAAATATCAGCGATGCATCAGGAATAAAACCATTTGCAGTATCCTGCCAAGATCTTCCTAGACAGCCATTCTCAAATATCCATGTCTCGTCAAGATACACAAATTGGCACGGATCAGCCTCATTTAGATTAGCAATGTAATTTTGTAAAAAACGAAGCCCGACAAAAGCTACGTGGTCTAATTCCATAAGGCCTCGTCGTGAGTAAAATAAATAATTATTACCTCTCTGACAGCATTTAAAGGTAGAAGTGGACCATTATTATTTCGTTCGCGTTCGAAATAGGTTATCAAATTTGCGACAAGTTGTTTCGACTGTCTGCTTAAAGGTTTCGGCATTTTGTAAACGTGTACAAAAATACAATGTAGGTTAGTTCTAATAAGAACTCTTTTTATAGCAGTAAATAAACAAATTATTTACAAGGAGAAAACTACGAACAACCAACCTTCAATGACAGCTGCAATAATTTCTGACAACTTTCTGACAGCAAAATATAAACGTGTTGGATTTAGTACCAACGTAACGACACATAACAATAGTTTTGCTATAAAATATACATTTGTATAATTTAATTTGTTAATTATTTAAAAAAATCCATGGGCTTTGTAGTAACCTACTGTTGTCTACTAAATTTAAAAAGTAAATATATAAAAAAAAGTAAAAGAATAACCTACAATGACTAATTACATTCTGGATTTTTTTAATTTTATGATACCGGCGCTGCTGCTCGTTGATCATGTGATCTATGACGTGCATTACTTGATTAGCTGGCACAAGTATATTCAACGTTTTATTTAATGATTTAATAAGTTGCACTGGCACACGTGTTTTACCTAAGGAAGTGTGCCATTTTTTTTCGGTAAAAAACAAAAAAGTTGTTATAAATAACCATCAGTGAACAAAGGTGCTTTTTCCCCGTGATCTTGTTAGTGTTAGAAAAGGCAGACTTTTTCAACCTGCGAACCTGATATCAGAAGACACCAGAGTTAAAGACCCCCCCGTAAATTGGAGAAGTAATTGAATCGGCATAGAACTGACATTCTCACAAAGGAGGGTGGCACAGTAGTGTTTAGTGCAACTTGTGTTTCTTATAACCGCAAACAGTTATTACAGATTATACCCTTATAATCAAAGCTAACACTTATTTATTTTCACTAAACTAATACCTTATTTAACATGTAACAAAAGATAGATAGCCATGTTTGCATTTGAAGGGTTCACGGGAAAGCTAAGTCACAAATAATAGTAAAAGGTTAAAATTCATTACAAGTTTGTACTAAATTGGCATTGTACACTGGCAACATAAAACTTTATCATGTTTTCTGAATTTGACTTTGAATGTAGCCAACATCCCGCTGTCGGGCAAAGGCCTCCCTCATGGTTTTCCATACGCTGCGATTTTGTGCGACGGTTCTCCAGTGTTTTCCTGCCGTGCTACCGAGTTCGTCTTTCCATCTTTTTCTTGGGCGCCCCCTTGGTCTGCTACTTGTTATAGTCTAATTTGTTGTTCTGCTTGCCCATCTGTTTTCCTCTGACCTTGCTAGGTGCCCGGCATAGTTCAGATATCTGCATCTTGCTACTGCGTCGTCAGTTTTTGATTTTTATATTGACCATACTTCTCTCCATCCTTGATTGCGTTACTCATAATTTGTTTTCTGTATTTTTGGTAAGTGCCCAGGTTTGTGCCCCGTACGTTAAAGTAGGTAATATGTACGTGTTGAATACTCTGCATTTTAGATGTAGAGGTTTTTTGCTTTTCAGAATGTGTTACAGAGACCAGAATTTGCCCCATCCTGCTTTTATTCTTCTTTGGATTTCCTTTTCAAAGCTACTTTTAAAAGAGATTGTCTGGCCTAAATACACAGCTTCTTCTATGCACGTTACCTCCCCCACTTCTACACTTATAAGTCCTATCTCTCCGTTTGTTATAAAGTTGGTCTTTTTGTAGTTTATCACGAGTCCTACTTTCTTGCTCTCAGTGCTCAGCTGTTTTATCATCGTTTTTAGCTCTGGTAGACTCTTTGCGAATAGGGTGACATCATCTGCGAATTTTAAATTTGTTAGTTTCTTTCCTCCAATATTTATTCCATGTCCAGGGCGATGCCAGTTTAATTTTATGAAGGTAGACTCGAGCACGCAGTTAAAGATATTTGGCGATAGAGGGTTTCCCTGTCGCACACCTCTTTCCAGATTAAAGACGGGCCCCATCCTTCTCAGTTCTTATTTTTGCCTTGCTCTGTTTGTAGATTTTATTGATTATTTTTACATACTTCTCTTATACTCCTTGTTGGCGCAGAGCTTCTAGCATTGGTTTATGTTCGACTTTGTCAAAAGCTTTCTTATAATCCACAAAGCCGATGTACACTGTCTTGCTGAATTCGTTGCACTTTTCTATTATTTGATCCTGTTAGTGCTCACTCTCTTTGTTTAACTTGCTGGTGTAGAATTCTGAGTAAAAATCTGTAGTGACTTTGAGCAGTCCTTCTCTTGTTTGTATCTTAGTATGATCTGGGTTTGTTAATGCATGGATCCATGTTTTCCCTTGGCTTTGCTCCTTACTTATTTTTTTGGTCGATCCGGTCTGGCCCAGTATTTTATCATTTCCTCCTCGTTTTTTCTTCTGTCGTTTCGTATTTTCCTCTTCGTCAGTTTATTTACTTCAGCAAATTCAATTTGCAGCTGGGGGTTTTGGGTTCTCCTACTTTTCAGCTCCTCTCTCTTTCTAATTAGTTCTGTTGTCTTTTGGGACAATACTTCGTTTTATTTGTTTGATTCCACAGCCCACAGCCCGTTCTAATTGGCTTGATAGAGTATCGTACAAGCGTTGGACATCCATTTCTTCGTAACTGCTTATTGGGTTTGTGTTTTTCTCTAAGTATTTGTTTGCTTCGATTGTGTCAATTTTTGTTTCTTTGCTTGGCCTGCATTTATTCAATTTTTGAAATGTTTTCTATATTATATAAAGATATGAAACTTATAATGGAGCAAATGTTTACACGATTTAAGGTCACATCTAAGATAAGCGTGACAGCCTGTTTTTCCCATGTTTTAAAGAAAAAGTTTGTTTTGTGATACATTTCATTCATTGAAAAGTAACAAAATTATAATGAATTTCTTAACAAACGTAAAAATAACACGTAATTGTTTGGTATATTAGATGGGCAGTTGGGCCACATATGTTTTTTAAACATTGCACATTATCATATTTTACTGCTGATTTTTGCAGAGCAATTGAAACGTTTTCAGCTACATTCAACTCCCATCTTTGCGACCTTGCAAACGCAGTTTTCTGTTTACGTCTTTCATTCTTTCATGTACAGCTCTCTTTCTTGTTTTTTTTCAACCACTACTTCTCCAGAGCCATCTCTGTCATGATCATTACACACTTCTATTGCACATATGTTGTTATAATCTAATAAAAAATACAATATTATACTGTAACTTACAAACGTATTAACACAATAAACACATATTACTCAATAATGGTAGAAAAACAACTTAAAACTGATATTCCCATGACTAGGTTTTGCAGACTTGGCTTGTTCTTCTCCTGTAGTGCGAACTTCGCCTGTTTTTTTTTAAATTAGATATTTCTTGTGACTTGTCCCGTTATTCCCCTGACTGATCCACCCACAAGAGAGAGTGGAAAATTTACCACAAGATGGTGCAACTATCGCAATTTCAATAAAAATGGACTTAGCTGGTTTTTCTCGTGTACCCTTGTGATAGTTTGTTAATTAGGTTGATGCAATTTAGATCTCGATGGTTACATCTGTTAGTGATGTAAGTATTTTCTTGTATTTCCTCAATTTTCATACGAATATGTACAAAAAATGTGTTGTCAAGGCTGGGTTTTCGGCTGACACGCGCGGATTGGTTGAAAATTATATGTTGCGACAGAAATCCTCCAATTGAATTCAACGCTTTTGTGATTCCGATTTAACATTTTAAAAATGTGCGAGCATTTAAAATTTTTAATGTTTGTTACATTAGTTGGTTCTTGGGGATGTCTAATTCTGTTTTTATTTTTTTCGAATTTTTATGTTTTACTTGGCACCGACTTAAAAATTATAAAACAATTAATAATTATATAATAAACAACAATTTCTTAATTACATTAAACGGAACAACAAATAAGTATTAAACTGTTGTATAAAAAACATTTATTTTTTGCTTTTTAGTTAACTTATGTCACTTTTGTGTTTTTATTTGAAGTCGGTTTTCTTTTTTTTAAGTTAATTATTTTACAATTTTAAGTGATGGGTAGACCTAGTAAGGATGCTTCTCGAATGAGGAAACGACGGCTAGTTGAAACGGAAGATGAAAGACGGAAACACTAAAAAGTCGGTTAAGAAAAATAGATTTTGAGGAGTTCCCCGGTGTATCTTCGAAGTTCAAGTTCCAATACCAATGAAATTATAATGGGACCACCTTGGAACCATACTGAACCCAACGGAAAAAGATTCATTAAAATCGGTTCATAAACAAAAAAGTTATGGCCGAACATACATAAAAAAAATAAAAAAATAAAAACAAAAAAAAATATATACAGACGAATTGAGAACCTCCTCCTTTTTTTGAAGTCGGTTAAAAAATAAAGTAAATTCCAACAAATTTATATTGCTTGGTAGGTTTAATCGTAACAATGAATTTATAGATTATAAACAATTATGCTTGGTTGATGAACTTGTAACCAACAAGTGTCTCGTTTCCTTAAAAGAAACTTGCCTTGTGGTCATTATAATATTTTCCGTTGAAGGTTTTACATAAGCAGAAAAAATATAGAGAACATTCAGCTGTGTGACGAATCTTATCCCTCGCGAGAAAACCCGTGCACATTTTTCCGATTTCCTTGTTTCGATTAAGGGTAAGAATTTCCTTCCCTTTAAGAACGGCAATTGTTTTGCAGGGCTGTCAAGTGATCCTCTTTTATGGAACTTTTAGGTAGCTTTTTGGAACTTGAGGCCCTCAGATCCTCCAAAATTAATAATCGCTCTCCTAAAGTGGCCGTGGCCTTGCTATCCGTGTTCTCAAAAGTATTTGAGAAAGTTTTCTGTATTAGAATAACCACCTTTTTAAACAAAAACAATATATTAACTTCGCATCAGTTTAATTTTACCAAAGGCAGACTGACGCAAGACGTGGTGCTTTCGTCGTATAAAGAAATTTTATAAAATTTAGATAATAAACAAAAAGCTGTAGGAATATTTTTTTATTTCTCGCGAGCTTTCGATTGTGTAAATCATAATCTTTTATTGGAAAAATTACATTTGTATGGTTTTCGTGGTCCCACCTTTCAGTGGATACAATCGTACCTTGTAGGTAGAGCACAGTCACTCAAAATTGTACGTGATGGATCAGATTTTATTTCAAATAATTTGAGTATCGAGACACGAGTATAATGTGTCCTGTGATATCTTTATTGTACACTGCTCCAAGAAATTAGCGCATTGCTATTAGAATCTGATTTTTTATGTGTTTTACACATAAAGGGTTGTATTAATGGCGTTGTTTTATTAAGATGAGATAAAAAGCATTGTTTGCGTTAGAAAAAAATATTAAAAACAGTAATTGTTTATTCACAAATTATTTTTTATTGATAACTACAAAAAGTGACTAATGCTTAATACTAATTATGCTACTAAAAACAATGAAATAAACAAAGAAACTGTAAACAAAATGTTATTTAGTATTTTGTGCTACCACCTCGAACTCGAATAACTGCTTCACATCGTCTTCTCATGCTTAAAATTAATGATTGTATCTCATTTTGTCCCATTTCTTCCCATATGTTGGTCAGATGATTTGCCAACTCTTCCAGATTGTTTGGCGGATGTTTCAGGTTTCTCACGCTCCCTTTTAACTTGTTCCAAAGGTGTTCAATGGGGTTTACATCCGCACTCTTTGCTGGCCAGTCAAGGGTGCGAATGCCAACTTGTGCCAGATAATGATTTACTATAGCAGCTGCGTGCGGTCTTGCATTATCATGCATTAAGAGGGCATTATCTCCAAGGATTGCCATAAATGGCATAACCTGAGGTTCTAATATACTAGTAATATACCTGTGAGCATTGATAGTCTCGCCATTAATGAGCACTAGTTCCGTGCGGGCATTTAAAGAAATTCCACACCAGACCAGAACAGAACCCCCAACCCCATTAAATAATATTGTTGGGGCTATGTTACATTAGGCGTAACGTTCATTAGGTCGTCTGTATATTCGTGTCCTACCATCACACTTGTACAGACAACACCTGAACTCATCAGTGAATAGAACCCGTGCCCAGTCTTCTGGTTGCCAGTTTACATGTTCTCTGGCAAAACGTAATCTGGCTCTTCGGTGATCTGCTGTCAATTTTGGACCCGGTGCAGGTCTTCTAGCTCTTAAATTACTTTCTCCTAAACGTTTTCTAATTGTTTCTATACTTAGTTGCCGTCGATGTGTCTCTAGAAGTTGTACTTGCAGCTTACGGCAGGTTGTGAACCGTTCTCGTAAAGCCCGCATTCGCAAAAATCGATCTTCAAGTGCAGTTGTAGCACGATCCTTGCCTTCTAGAATGATTTCCAGTAATTCTGTATTGTTGTAACACTCGTGATACCGATCAGCTATACGCCGTTGACTACGGCCTTCAACTAAAGTAACAATTGTCGCACATTGCTCACGGCAAAATGATGATCCATCTTTAATATTAAACAGTTAAATTCTCAAATTCAAAGAAAGCAACTTCTAAATTTTTTAAAAGAAATGTTATTACGGTAAATAGAATAACGTTACTTTGACAAATTTGAGAAATGTTTGAATTATTCTTTTGTTTTATTTAAAATAGCGTTGTCATACATTCATATGTTTATTCATTCTAAATATCGTTTAAATGCATAGGTTGGTTAGTGGTAACCTTCTGTTGATATATCAGTAGTTGTAACTGCACCATCCATAGATCTGCTTAGTCAAAAAGTGACGGCCTGTTTCTTCCTGGTGTCAAAAAAATGGTTTGGCATTGAACGCTAAAAAACAGAACTTTTGTTTTTTCCCCCATAGGAACCGTCCAAGAATATAGTTTACTCGCGCGTGTAGATTTTTAATCAATTATACAAAACAATAACAAATTTCTTAGGTATCCATATAGACAACAAATTATCGTGGGAGACGCACGTAAACAATCTCATCAATAATCTTGCTAGTAAAAATTTTGCAATATTACAGTTGACGAAAGTAATAAGTATTGATTAAATAAAATTCTGCTGTGTACAATCCATGCTAAATTACGTAATTTTATATTGGGGTAATATGCATATAGACTGTGTGTATGTATGTATTGCTATGATATCTTGGAGCTGGTTTGGAGCAGGGATGCGTATTATTGCTATAATTTCTTGTTTGAAATTCAAATAACTTGGTTATTTTTGTATCATTTACATTTTTTCACATTTGTGGAGTTTGTTTACACTGAAAGAAAAAAGAACACAATTAAGTTGGTACGATTATTGTTTTTGTTAATTTTAGTTATAAATTTAGGTTTAAGATATAAGAAGTTTTAAACTTATTTGTTATGTGCATCGTTAAATGTCATTTGTGGGGGTTATGGATGTGAATGTCATTTTGATAATTTGGCAAGCGTAAAAAAAGAACACTCATTGATCATGGGAATTATTTGTCTAAAAAAATAGTAGATCAAGGAAGAAGACAAAAGAAAATGGAATTTATTTAGTTAGTTACAGCTCGTCCTGAAAACAAAGATACTGGATTTTTCATTCTCTGAAAGAAAAAGTTAAAATTATTAGTCTATATAAAAGCAGCCCAGTACATAATTGGTACTACAGCAGAGGAAGGTTGTTACTAAAGGCGAGTGGTGTTGTTTTTTGTGGAAACAGCAAACTAGAGAAGAGAGAATTTATCATTGAACAGTTGTTGAGTTAAGGATTCCAATAGAAAGAAGAAACAAAGATAAGTGTTGTTTTAAGAAAAGTAGAGTTTTTAAAAATTTCTTGATCTCTATAAAGCAGTACAATTTTTAAAATTGACATTTAATAAAAATACCCTTGTAACGTGATATTTGGCTGTGTGTCTTATTTATTTATCTCACATCTTTCCTAAGCTTAATAACGACCGTGAGAAATTTAGAAAAGAGATTCATTAGAAAAAAAACTGGCAATTCCGAAATAGAAGCATACAAAATTGTCTTCAGGTAAGTGCTTTGAGGCTGTATTTTGTAGCCTCATATCATAGCAGTATGTTTGTGTGTGTGTGTTATTATTATTATTATTATTGTTATTATTATTATCTCTATTTTTTTCTCAGAGAAAAATCTCTGGGTTTACGATACCTACGGAGTTTCACTCAAGGTAAGTATCGGAGTAATTATATTGAGTAAGCATGAATTGGACCATTTGTTTAACACCCTTTACTTATTTTCAGATTGTTGTTTAACCTAAGAAATCTCTCACTATATTGCAGGTGCTGAGGATCACTGCCTTTTGCATTCTAGGGATAATATTCTTCGGTATTTGGAGCGTTTCTAAGGCGTCTTTTAATTGCTTTGGGATCACACCGGTTGCCGAAATTACTACAGGAACGATTATTACCTTATCCATATTCCATAATTGTTTTATCTCTCTTGAGAGTTCTTGATACTTGGTTTTCTTCTCGACAATTGTAGCTTCCAGTTTAGATGTTAATGGAATTGCAACGTCTATTAGGTAAGTTGTTTTTGTATTCTTATTTAATACGATCAGATCAGGTCTATTGTGTTGTACTGCGACATCTGTTAATACTGTCCTATCCCAGTACATCTTGTATGATTCATTTTCTAGGACCACTTCAGGAGTATGTTTATAATAAGGTGGCGGGGACTTTAAGAGTTCATATTTTGTTCCTAGTTCTAGGTGGATTATTTTTGCGACTTGGTCATGACGTTTTTTATATTGAAGTTGTACCAGAGCACTGCAGCCAGATGTTATATGCTGTATACTTTCGTGAGATTTACTACATTTCCTACAATTGTCGTCGGCTAACTGTTCTCGCATTATGTATTTCCTGTAGTTTTTCGTTTTGACAACTTGGTCTTGTATCGATATTATAAAGCCTTCAGTTTCAGGATACAATTCCCCCCTGCTGAGCCATTCGTTCGACGCTTCCTTGTCGACATTGGGCTGTGACAGTTCGTTAATATGTCTTCCATGTAAGGCTTTTTGTTTCCATGCTATTATCAATTCCTGTTGCGATGTTATTTGTAACTGCACATCTCGATCTGCCAGATTTAGAGGTGTATATCTGGTATCGGCGTTTACTATTGCATGGTGCAGTATGGAGTTCTCTGCTTTGTCGTAAAAATATGTTCTTAATGCATTGATTTGCTTGTTATGCACGTTTGTAATTTTCAGAAATCCTCTTCCGCCCTCCTGTCGCGGTAAGTATAGTCTCTCCAAAGCGGTTCTAGGGTGGTGATAGTTATTTTGGGTAAGTATCTTAGAAGTTTTTCTTTCTAAATTTATTAGGTCTGTTGGTGTCCAGCGTACAATACCAAAAGAATAGGTAAGTACGGGAATGGCGTAGGTGTTTATAGCGTTAGTTAAATTTTTTGCATTCAATTTGGCATCTGCTATCGCATTAACTCTTTCCAGGTATGTTCGTGTAAATTTGGTTTTCATTACAGAATGTTCTACTAATCTTGATTGTTGGAAGCCCAGGTATTTATACACTTCATTTGTAGACATACCGCCAATAGTGTCTCCGCTTCATTAGAAAAAAAACTGGCAATTCCGAAATAGAAGCATACAAAATTGTCTTCAGGTAAGTGCTTTGAGGCTGTATTTTGTAGCCTCATATCATAGCAGTATGTTTGTGTGTGTGTGTTATTATTATTATTATTATTGTTATTTTGAGTTATCTCAGGATTCTTCTTCCTGGAAATATTTTCGGTGGGGCCTTAGCCAATCACCGGAAAATGTGATGTTGTTTTTATACTGAGTCTTCAAAGATATTAAGAGTTTGTCGTACTATTCTACATGTTTCTAAAATTACAGACTTTTGGATGGTGTTTAAGACATTTGAGTCATTTGGATTTATTTTTTCCAAATTTTTTTGATTGTTATTATTATTATTATTATTATTATTATTATTATTATTATTATTATTATTATTATAAATAATGACAGTAAGCTTAAGCAAACCATTAAACTATAAAGCAAAATTCTACAATTTTAACGAACTAGAAGGTAAAGATAACTCCATCAGTTTCAGTTGTGCATAGAACATCATTAAAAGCCCACTTTGTAATAAAAACACCCCATAAGTTTTTACCAGAATACCACGCTGCCTCTTTTAGGATCCTGGATTTCAATCGATTTTTGAAAACAATTACATATTCTGTGGCAGGTGCACCATCTTTTAACATTGATGTTAATATGTTATAAACTGTACTTTTTGCAAGGTGGACAACATAATTGGCTAGATTGAAACCTGGAGAGTTTTTAGAAGAAAAACCACCATAAATGTCACTAATTAGAAGTTTTCTATTAATTAATTTCCTTATTAAAGAATTTACAAATGTCCATAGATTTCTTACACTATGACAGTCTATGAGTAAGTGCCACGACGTTCCCCTATGAGGACACCAGGGGCATTGGTCGGAATCTACTAAACCAGCATTCATAAGAAAGACAGTATCAGCAAGACGATTCTTAGCAAATCTAAAGGAAACAGAAGCATCATGACCCAATGTTAGTGTTGTATGAAAAGCATTCTAATGAACGATGTCATCGGACCAAACCCCTCTAAGTGGTTCAGTGATTTCAAAATGTTTGAGCGTGATGTTCAATAGAATTTCTCTTTTATTAGATGGAAACAGAATTTTAATTTGATTGGTATAATCAATATATGATATCACATGTAGATGAAAATGAGGACCTAGAGTGTCAAGTGCAGTTTTGTATTGACGGGTTAATAAAGCTAAAAATCTGTTATATTTAACTTTATAATGTAAAGTTTGTTGCCGATCCAATGTCGGTAACCTTAAATCTTCAAAAATCAAAAATTTCGGTACTTGAATAATATCACCAATAGTGTGATAACCACCGCAGTGTAAAATCTCTGGGACAGAACATGCAGGTATATCTATTAAACTGGAATGTGCAAGCGGTACTTCACGGAGTTCCGTTACAGTTGTTGGATAATCTGTAAGAAATGGTTTGAGGAATTGCCAGGCTTCTATTGCAGATCTCATAAAAGCCGTCAACTGAGAACGGTATATAGTACCATTTTTTATAAAGAAAACTTGCCAGTCTAACAACCAATTACGATATTTGGAGAGGTGATATTTGGTCATGACTTGCCATTTTAATATCTCACTGTTGGTAATATATTTATAAACAAAAAATACTCGAAACAATTTTATTTTTGATGGAAGATGTACAAGTCCTAAACTCCCCATATTGATAGGAAGACAAAGATCTTTTTCTGTAACCCAATGTTTTCCATTTGCCCAAAAACAGTTGATTAGTAGTTTTTGTAGTTCTCTCATAAACTCATTTGGAAAAGGAAGAATTTGAAGAAAATACCACAATTTTGGTGCTAGAAACTGATTTATAAGTAGTGCTCGTCCTCGCCAAGATAGGGAGGACATACGGGGTTTCCATTTGTCAATTGTATGCCTTAATTTATTACGTATAATCTCCAGCATTCTGTCGTCGATTACGTCCTTCGCATTTTTAAAAGTTATTCCTAGAACAGTAATGTCATTTACAGACCAGTTAAAATCAAGGGGAGTTTCTGAACGATTTTTCCAAGATCCTAGCCAGAAACCTTTTGATTTATTGGCATTTAATTTGGCCCCAGACTGCTGAAAATACAACTTAAAGCAATCTTTAAGATTCGTAAAATCGTGATCAACTGTTACAAAAACATTGACATCGTCTGCATACGCTGTTACAGAAAGATTAGTGTCATCAATTGACAAAGGTAGTTTCAGCCCCCGAACTCGTTGTCTAATTAAATTTACCAAGGGTTCTATACATAGAGAGAACAGCACTCCTGATAGAGGACACCCTTGGCGGATTCCTTGCAGAAAAGGTATTGGTGCCGTTAACAGATGCGATTTCTTGCCAGACAAAAGGCTTCGCTATATAAAAGTTTAACTAGATTTACGGCATAATTACCAAAGTTGTATACTTTTAGTAGGTGAAAAAGGTAGTTATGGTTAATGTTATCAAAAGCTCCTTCTTGATCTAAAGACAAAATAGCCAAGGGTAGTTCTGAGTCATTAACATAACTAATAATGTCTCTAAAAAGGTGAAGAGTATCAAAAATACTTCTTCCGGGAACACAGTAGCTTTGATCTATATCTATAAGCGTTTTTGCAACATTAGATAATCTTGTAGCAAGGCATTTAGAAAGAATTTTATAATCTGTCGTCATAATTGATATAGGCCTCCAATTTTTTAGAACTAAAGGGTCTCCATTTTTAAAAATAAAACTAAAAATTGCAGTTCTCATTGTCTTTGGTAAAAGATTTCTTTGCAGAGATTGATGGATAGTGTTTAAAAAGATCAGTTTTAGTCGGTCCCAAAAAAACTAAATAAAACTCAGGAGTTAGTCCGTCAATTCCGGTAGATTTATTTTTATTAAGCGATTTTAAAGCGTCAGTGATCTCATCTAGAGTTAATGGAGCTTCTAAAAACTGAAATTCGTCTTCACCTAATTTAGGCAAGTGTTTATATAGGTTACTGTTATGATCTACCTCAATGTTTTGATTACTGAAGGTATTCATGTAATGTGCTCTTACTATTTTACAAACCTCAGGCAAGTTCGTCACAACAGTGTCGTCTTGAATTACTTTATTTAAGGATTTGTAATGTCCGAAAGAATTCAACAGAGAAGAAGTAGGTTTGTCACAGTTCAGAATATGATTTAAACCTATAGCTTGTGCTTTACGTTCACTAATGCCCATGTAAATATCTTTAACCTCAACACTAATACGTATATGTTGCAACAAATCGGAAACACTATTCACCGAAGAGAGTTCGTTTAAAGAATGCTCAAGGAACTTTAGATCACGAATTTGTTCTTGCCGTTTTTGGGAAATATATAGTAAAGATAGTTCTTTTACTTCTAATTTAAAGCGTTCCCACCATAAACAATAATCGGTTATATCTCCCTCTAGAGCATAGTCAATGTAAGTATTAATGTAGTTTTTATAAAATTCATCATTTAAGAGGTAATTTTGAAAACGCCAGAAAGGAGGCTTAGGTTTAGATGTTTTACATACAATTTTAAGGGAGAGTGCAAAATGATCGGAGAAAGTTGGTAAGAGCTTAATGGACGTTACGTGGTTGATAAACTTTTCAGAGCAATATACCCTATCTAACCTAGAAGCTGAAGTCTGTGTATAGAATGTATACCCAGGTTTACTAGGATTAAGAACTTCCCATATATCAGTTAAAGTAGAGTCTCGCACTATGGATTGTAAGGACATACTAACGTCTAAATTTCTTTCCCTCGAATTGAATCTGTCTTTTAACGGATTAAGAGTACAATTAAAATCTCCCATAATTAAAACGTATTCATTGGCAGTCGAAGAGGATCGAAGTGAATCATGTAAGGATGACAATATATCAATTGCTCGGTCAACATTGTGAGGTATATAAATTGAAAAAAGGGAAATATATTTACCATCTATTTTAAATGTAGCTTTCTGCAAGAACCCTTCAACAATAATTGAGTGTGCAATTAGAGAAATAAAATTACTGCTACCTTTCTTATAACCAATGACAGTACCTGAGTAATCTACACTCGGTTTATTAAAAATGAATTCATACCCACACTTAACTTCAGGTACAGGATTTGTGGATGAGTTAGTTTCTTGTAACACAAAAAGATCTACATTCACCGATTCCAGAAAAGAAATAAGTGTTAACCACTTTGTCTCACTACGAATACTCTTGACATTTAATGTTAAAATTGTTACACTAGGAGTGGCCATTTTAGATAAATTAAAGAAAAGAAAACAAAAAGGGACTACTGTACGCTAAAAACATGATTCGTCGGATCCAGCATTCCGCTGGTCCAGTAATTTTTTAAGTGAAACTGCTAGTCTTTTGCACCTTTCTTTAGGAGCCCTCTTACTAACCAGAGGATACATTTTGCAGCAGAGAAATCAATTCTGCCGTTTCCGAAGTAAAACTATCTGCAATCGATAGAGGATCATCTTTACCTTTAACCTCAACAAGAAATCTTTTGAAATCATCATAATTTAGTA
The DNA here is from genome assembly GCA_958336395.1 of Ctenicera cuprea. Lineage (NCBI taxonomy): Eukaryota > Metazoa > Arthropoda > Insecta > Coleoptera > Elateridae > Ctenicera > Ctenicera cuprea. The sequence goes on along the minus strand of OY284495.1, from coordinate 27,800,740 downwards.
TACATGTATTGGTCTCAAAAACATCTTTAAAGGACTCAAACGCATAGTCCGAGTCCGTTTCGGTTGACTCTTTTTTCCTTCGCGGAATTGTTTTTTATGGTAGGGAATTTTTGATATTTATGTTAACAATTTTTAAACAAGTAGGCGTTGCAAATTATGAAATGTTGCAGATTATGAAATGTTGCAGATTTAGTTACTAATGAGTTTCCCCGAATTTTTTTATTTTTACGTTCCTCCCTATATATTGCTGTGATATTATGACCACACTGGCGAATTATTTTATAAAGAGATCAATTTTAAAAGTATTATTTGATTACCTTGGCATGACGACTCGTTTCTAGTTCAGGAATTCTTTAATTTAAATTAGATAATTGGATTGAATAAAAATATAATAAATTGGCGTAGTTTCACTTTGAGATATTGAAATATTTATGTAAGTTTGATATGCTTATAAAACATGTATAATCTTGGGGGGGAGGAGTTCAAATATGTAAATGTGTTAAAACAGTAAATGGTACGAGGGTGCAACAAATGAGTTGAGAAAGCTTTAGGAAACATTAAATTACAAAATGTAATGAATGCGGTGGACATAAAGTGTAAAAAAATAAAGGAGTAAGAAGACGGTTTCAGAGACGTTTATAGTAGCGAGACAGTATTTAATAAGGGTTTATTGTTACAACTTTTAAAAGTTATTAAAACAAAGTTATTTAATTGTTCAATTATATTTTATAAGTGTAGTTTAAGTTTGTTTTGGAAATACGATGAAATTAATCAAGTTGTTTTTATTTCAAAATTTAGTTTTAATTTAGGTTACTATAGAAATAGGGGGCTGTAAAATAACATCGAAGTGAGAGGACGTAAATTTGAAACGCTCCCAAAGAATTGTAAAAAAGTTGTATAAAATAATTTAAAACTATTCATTAAAAGTTTACCAGTTTATAAGAAAGTGTTTTACTTCAAGACAAGTGCATAATAAAGTTTAAATAATCGACAGAAAAGGTGACAGGTAAATTTATAAAAAGAAGCAATTGTTTGACATTGAAAGCTGGGATACATACAAGTTACTGGGGTAACGTAATTCTTCGACTAACCTGAAAAGGATAAAAATTATTAATTATGTCAAACAAAATTGGCAATTGAACTAAGTAAAACAAGATTTAAGTATTCAAAAAGACAGTTAAATAATTTCAAGGTGTTTAATCAAGACTGAAGATCAAGACGACGTAAGCAGAAGATCATAGCGATCAAGAAGAGAAGGACGACCTACATTGAGGAGCTGCAGAACATAAGGTACTGTGTATTCTAAAAGATGACTGAAAATATAAGAAATAATATAAAGAAAGTAAATAAAGCTTAGTTGAATAATTTCAACCTTTATATGTAAGGAAAGTGCATTTTTTAGTATTAAATGTAAAAGTTTATACATGAAAGTTTAATATCAACTTAAAAACAAAGAACCAAAATCTTGCAATCTAAAAGGGAAGCCACGTTTTGTCGTTAATACTTGTAAAAGAACCCTGAGAATTAGAAAGAGTACTCAAGCCGAGATAATAAAATAGATCAGTTTGTAATAACAGTTATTTAAATCATTAATTCCACAAGTGTGGGGTATTACATAGCAATATGTACAAAGTATAGCTAATATTCTATTAATAAAATATTTTATAGTTTACTTTTTTTTGTAATTAAATTTTATAATTTTAAGTTTGCACCAGTGGCGTGTGTCTTCTGGTGAACGAATGTTAATGAGTATGGACAGTTCTACATGTCTGCTATAAATTTGGTGAAGATCGAAGTCGATTTGGCCAAGTTAGATTTGCGTAAAAATAATTTTTTAAAGTGGTGCAAATGGGACGGATTTCATTAAATTTCGACTTTGTTATTGTATAAAAAATTTAAGGTACGGCCCTGACAGAAAATGCCTGCTCTAGGTTGTATAAACGGCTTTCCCGATTGTCTCTTGAAAGTTTGGTTAAGAAATGGGCATACATTCCCTCTCTGGTTTATTGCGAAAAATGTTGTCTAATGAATGCTTTGTAGATCAAACATTCCAGGTCGAAAGGGAGAGCTGCACGTTAGTTTGTGTACTAATATTTTTTTAAGTTGTGAAAATGCAATGGATTTTATTAATTTCATTGCAAAGAAAAAATGGGGATGTGGTGATTTAACAAAAATATTTAAAAGAAAAACATTGTTTGTGATTTTTGTTCCAAACTGCGCTCATTGCATTAGAATTGGATTTTGAACACTTATTTCTAATAACTTTTTTTGATATTTTTTCAAATAAGGCGATTTTTCGCCAATTCATTTAATTTTTTCCCTACTAAACCTGCAGTCACACCAGACCTATGTGTAAATCAATTTTTAGTGTATATGAGATGTAGAAGCGATCCCCAACAGAAATCTTTGGAAAATTCTAATAATAACAATGTTCCCCACATGTTGTGAACATTTAGCCGGTCTCTCTAAAAAAAATCCCGATATGACCGTGGCGAGAAATTTTTGCTCTAGGCTGCAAAAGCTTCTTCCTCAGTGTCTGTTGAAGGTTAAGTGCCGCCTAGAAGTTAAATTAAGCCTTGCCCATTTTTTCCACCTTAAGTTTGGATTTTTAAGTTTGCACCAGTGGCGTAAGTTGCCTAGTGCCAAGATCGAATCGAGCACACAATGTGTCATACCTAGGTGTGTCTCTAAGTAGTGTACTAAAGCGGAATGACCATTTCCATAGGGCCCAAACGTACGATTTTTAAGCCCGATGCAAAATATAAGTTTTTTGTTCGAATTTATATTGACTTGAAAACTTCACCATTTATTTGCTCTACATGCACGATATAAATTTGGTGATTATAATATAGTACTAAAATATAGTTTTGTTAGCATGGCACACTAATTATAATTTGTGATTTAAAAATTAATGAAAACAAGAAAAAACAGACATTTGTTTAAATTAATAAATAAAGGGAAATAAGGGAGTGAGTTATGTTTCGTTTACACCCAGTAATTTTTAAATTTTCTTTAGCTCCTAAGAAATAAAGATTTAATTTATATATTTTTGTTACAGACATTCGATCATCATTGTCCATGGGTTAACAAATGTATAGGAAGGAGAAACTACAGATTTTTCTTTTTCTTTTTAATTTCGCTTAGATTACACATGATAGGCATATTTACTTTAAGCATAATATTTGTATTACAAAACAAGGAGAAACTATCTGATATCGAGCCAATTGTTGCGTATCCTTTCATTGCTTTTCTAATTTTTCCCTTAAAATAAAAACGAAATTTAATGTAAAGAAATGATTTCCTTAACAACGTATGCAGTATGGTTTTAATGGGAATTGTGGCACTGCTTGCAATTCCCATATTTGGTCTTACTCGCTTCCACATGGTGTTGATTTCGAGAGGTCGCACCACTAATGAACAAGTCACAGGCAAATTCAAGGATGGCTATAATCCATTTTCGAGGAGCTGTTGGGATAACTGTTGTTACACGCAATGTGGTCCACAGTTTCCAAGGTTTCTTGTTGTTTTTGTATCATGTTATTTTGTTTTACCATCTAATTTTTTGCAGCTTAATAAAACCAAGCAAATACAGTGTGAAACGGAAGCATTGCTCCCATGGTCTTATTGCCACCATTACGAACGACAATCAGGTTAAAACGTATATGAATAACAGCAATGGTGTCAGAAATATTAATTCGAGTGCGTATAACAAGGTAAGTAAGTGTTGACATTTTTAAATGTCAAAAGTATGATATTCGTCATGTCGTTATTAAAAAGAAAAAAATATTTAATTTTTATGACTTAAAGAAAGTACACTAATGCACTGTACCGGAACGAGGGTGAGCGGGGCTTCTGCCCCATGTGAAAGGGTTTGAAGCGCGCTTTTTTATTGCACAGTTTTATTGTGTTGGGATTTTAGTGTGTACTGGGTATCGGAAGCGATGGTACGGTGGCCCTGACCTACCGCATTGCAGGCCAAACTCCTCATTGGAGTGTAGTGCCACCGACTCTACTCTACAGAAAAATTAGCGGACTGGGACACGGACCAAACTATTTTACATACATTGTCACATTTTAAAATTGCAACGCATTTTCTTTTTATTTTTACAACCATAGAATATCTTTTGTTTGTTTGAATACTCTATGGTTGTAAAGATAAAGAGAAAAATGTGTTTTGAAATTTTAAACTTCTGTTTTGTGGCAAATGATCTAAAATAGATTTCTGAAGAAGGCCCATAGTGCGCCGAAACGTTAAATTAAAGTTGATTTGGAAATTGTAGGAAAGTCAGGGAATTTAAAATAGCCGGGGAAAAGTCGGGGAAATTGAGAATTATTTTTAATAGTCAGGGATATCACATATTACGAAGCTGCCTAGCCATAGGTTACATTCCTGTACCATGGAGAGGGGCAAAGGTAATATTTCTTCCTAAACCTGGACGTGACTCGTACTCCCAGGCTAAGTCATTTCGACCTATCAGTCTTACCTCCTTTTTACTCAAAGTGCAGGAAAGATTGGTAGACCGCTACATTAGAGACGGATCCTTGAAATTTTTTCCACTGCATCCGAATCAACACGCCTATCAAAGAGGGAAATCCACTGACACGGCTCTTCACGAAATTGTTCACAAGGTCGAGAAGGTGCTAAATCAGGGGGAATATGCACTAGGAACCTTCCTAGACATCGAAGGAGCATTTGATTGCACGACCTTCAACTCCATGTGCAATGCAGCATCTGAGCGTGGCATAGAACCCACCATAGTAAGGTGGATTGAATACATGCTCAGACATCGAAACATAACTGCAACCTTGAAGGGGGACTCAGTGGGCGTCTCTGCCGGCCGCGGGTGCCCACAGGGCGGCGTACTTTCGCCGCTCTTGTGGTGCCTCGTGGCCGACGGACTGCTTCTGTCCGTGGGGCTTTACACGCAAGGATACGCTGATGATTTGGCTATCCTTATAACTGGAAAATTTCTCAACACAATTTGCGAGGTAGCTCAAAGAGCCCTCACGATAGTGCAAGAGTGGTGTATTGAGAACCAGCTTTCAGTCAACCCTAAAAAGACTGAACTGGTTTTGTTCACAAGGAAAAGGAAGATCACAGGCCTTAAAGGGCCTGTACTCTTCAACAAAACACTGCAAACCTCGGGTGAGGTCAAGTATCTGGGAGTAATCTTGGATGCCAAACTCACCTGGGCAAGCCATGTGAAAAGACAAGAGCAACGGGCCTGCGCGTCCTTCTGGACATGTAGGCGCACCTTAGGAAAAACATGGGGATTAAGGCCTAGAATCGTTCACTGGTTCTACACGGCTGTAGTACGTCCCCTGATCACATATGCAGCTCTTGTATGGTGGCCTAGAACAGAAAATGCCACCACAAGAACAGCACTGACTCGTCTGCAGAGAATTGCCTGTCTCTGTATAACGGGAGCTATGTGCACAACCCCGACTGCGGCCATGGAGGTGCTGCTTGGACTTGTGCCTCTTCACCTTTTGGTGGAGGCCGAGGCCCGAGCGAAGGCGTACAGGCTAGGCTATACGGGGCAATGGAAACCCACACAGAAGAATGTAGGACACACCAACGTTGCCTCGCGTTTGAGGTCGACCAATCTCATCTCTCGGATGGGAAGTGATGGTCCCCTACTTCTCCTTTGGCAAATCTTACGATACCCTCATCCCTAGCCGGGATGAACGGCTTTCGGGAGACCGATCCTTCCTTCAGCCCTGTGGCCTCGTATGGTTTACGGATGGGTCGAGGACTAGAGAGGGATCAGGAGCAGGTATGTATGGAGAACAACCCCGAGTAAAAGTGAAATTTGCTCTGGGGAAATATCCAACCGTTTTCCAGGCCGAAATCTTTGCTATTTTGGCATGTACAAATGAAAATATCAGAAGAGGGTACACTAGTAGTCACATCTACATTTGCACCGACAGTCAAGCGGCCATAAAAACTCTGATCTCCCCTAAGATCGGGTCACGACTGGTCCAAGAGTGTCGGCAAACTCTCACAAAGCTCTCTGCAAAGAACTATGTGAAAATTATATGGGTCCCCGGCCATAGTGAAATTGAGGGAAACGAAGAGGCTGATGCCCTGGCTGTTGCGGGGACCAGGGAACCCCTAATGGGTCCAGAACCGGCCTTCGGAATTTCTCCCAAATGCGTGAGGCACGACATATGCAGCTGGACGTTGTCACAGCTCCAATCATCCTGGACCTCTCGTCACACACCAAGACAGGCTAGACTCTTTATTAAGGGTCCTACGCCTAAAATGACAAAAATTCTTCTGGGCCTAAACAGAAGACAAATCAGAATTGTGACAGGCCTACTAACAGGCCACGGTCACCTGCAAAAACATCTCCACACTATCGGGGTTGTCAATAACCCGCAGTGTAGAAGATGCCAAGCGAGGGAGGAAACTTCCGAGCACATACTCTGTGAGTGCGCCGCTTTTGCGGCCCTCAGGTACAAACACCTTGGCTCCCCCTCCCTAGATCCAAGGGAAATACAGGACATATCATTGAACAGGATCTGGTCCTTTGCTGAAGCGACCAACCTGTTGAATGAAAACTAGATCATTTAAGGGGCACAATGGGCACTAGTAGCCTAAGTGCGGGAGGACGTAAGTCCTCCGACCCACCATAAATCATCATCATCATCAATAGTCAGGGAATTTTATGATTTGAATTTCGCGAGCGTTTTAATTCCTCTTTCGTTATTTTCCGTTTGATTTTCGTAAGAAAAACACTTGACTCATATATTTGTCTCTCTCTTGTCCGTAAACGAAGTCCACGATTGACAAGGATAAAACAAACGTAAAATACACGAAAGATTCCCGTCAAACCACACACGCGCAAGCAGTTTCAGACAAAAGTTAGACAAGATCACGCTTGTTTTAAATTATGCAGTTTTAGGGGGCAGCACGATCCAACCCTTACTATTCGGCGATCACAACATAATTGTTTTTCTATGATCACAAATGTGAGCGTAATTTAAAACGTATATTATACTATGTACCATAAATAATCTATTATTTTTTGATTTTTGAGAATGTTTCTTTATTTTTTTGTTTTCAAGTTTATTTGAACTGTTTTGAAAAAATAACATGCACCTTCTACACCTTGTATTTTATGATTTTTATTCGATAAACTTGTCTGGAAACGTTGCAAACCAAGTCAGGGAAAACCTGGAAAAGTCAAGGAATTGGATTAAGTAGAGTTGCTGAAAACCCTGTAGTTCCTAAGACCCACAAATAGAGAGTAGTTATTTTTACCTCTAAGGAGCTCGAAAGTAATCAGAAAAACAGGTTTTGTCAGTTTAACAATAAGAAGAAAAATTTCACAATTTAATGTTTTTTTTGTCTGTGTTTCTTAATAAAGTATGTTGCCTACACCAAATTTAGGTGTTGATGTTGGTTAGCCTATCAGATTTAACCAGTTTTTGCTCTTGTTGTTATTATATTACTTGTGCTGCTATCCAAAGAATCATACATGTGTGTATAACAATAACATTTTCTTTTTGTTTCGTACGTTAAAAAACATAATTTTACATGAATTATTGTAACATTAATACGAAACCGTTTAAAACCTTTTTGTGTAATTGAACGTAAATATTTCCTATTAATACTTCTGTGCGAACGCAAAAAATACGACAAAAATGACAGTTATAGTGTTTGTCGCCACAAGTCGTTTTATCAGCAAAAATTTTTTTAAACCTGGTTTTAATAGTTACTTATTATATCAGTGGAATAAAGGCATTATTTACATACGAATGCGGTAAGTAAGAACATGGGTATGTTAATGGCCTTTATCACATGTATTATCTACGTCTGCTCAAAATTGAAAAAATTACATAATTTTCAAAATTGAAAAAATTATAGAATTTTGACAGAGCATCTTTTTTATTTAACATCAGAGTAGCATGGTATTTTATTTAAAAACAGAGTAGCACTGTATCTACAAAATTTATTATCGTATAGCAACCAAACATTTTTTGTCAATAATTGACGTCTTCTTAATTTTTCCTTGATTTGTGTTGAAAATTGTGAGAAAACCGGTAAATATATTCTTATCCTAACAGTCGTAGATAAAAGCTTTTTTTATTAGGTTTTTGGAAGTTAAAGTAGGTAGTAAAATTGTTAAAAATGTTTGTGAACATTAATTTTCAATCTAGTGTATTGTGAACATTCCTGTGTATTCACTGAACAAAGATGGGATAACTATTCACTTTGGGTTGAACAAAGATAGATAGCCATGTTTGCATTTGTTTGTTTTTCTATTTTTTAAATCGTTCATTTTTGTCGCGACTGCGGAAGGAGGCTGATGTGTATTGCTAATTTTGTAACCGATAAATGTTTCCTTTCCTTAAAAAAACTTTCATTGTGGTTCTTGTAATTTGTTTTCGTTAAAGGTTCTGCATAAGCAGAAAAAATATAGGGAACGTTCAGCAGTGTGGCGAATAACCTATTCCTCGCGAGAAAACTTATGCACATTTTCTCGATTTCCTCGGTCTGATTAAGGGTGAAGATTTCCTCCCCTTTAAGAACAACAATTTTTTTGCAATGGCTAAGTGGTCTCTTTTTGTGGAACTTCTAGAGAGCTTTTTTATAACTTGCGACCCCTAGATTTCCAAAATTAATAATCGCTCTCCTAAAGATTCTCGAAATTAGTACTGGTTCCCATATTTCATTATTTTTTTGTCGAGCAAGCTCTGCATTTACAAAAAAATTCATAACATACTAATGTTGCAGCTTTCGCCCGGACGAGATGGATGCGATCCAAACATGGAGCCATCGTCCTCTCAATCTCAAGATTGCGAACCCACGCCCCCGCTACAACGTCACGGCTCCAAGAGTAACTTCTTCCTAACCCCCCTCCCCACCGTAGATGGGGAAGCACCCAGGCATTATCGTAGATGCAGTCCATACCCACGACCACGAGGGCTTGATCCAAATTGTAGCGGCACGCCCGAAAGCCTTAATACGCAGAGACCGTCTCCCACCATGCAACAGCGGATTAAAGCTTTGGGTGTTCCCACTCCATTAGCAATGTCTAGCCCTTGGTCAACTACCATATCTCTCAACAGGAATGAAACACTTTCCACCTCGGTATGTAATATACTAAAAATGCCGACCATAAGAAAAAAAAAAGTTAACAGTCGAAAATGAGGAATGGTAGCAGCTATATCAAATCTAATTAAAAAATTAGATTTAGCTTAAAAAAGTGTCCTAATAATGCGTTAACTAGAAATATGTAATATAAATGACAAATGAGTTATAGCCAAAAACAAAAAATCCAAAATTCCAGTTTTTTTCAGTTTATTCAGAAAGTAAGCAAGCTAGCTTTAATTTCTTTTTAGGTTATTAGTAGGCACAAAATTCCACAACTTTTCTCTAATTTAACCATAGTTGTATCTCTTTACTTAAGCAAGATCCCCATAGTTACCATGTAATTTGATGCATCCTGTATATTTCCAAAAATTGTCAAAACTTCAAAAAATTTTAAATATTCAGAAACATTCAAAATTTTTGAAAAGGACAAGCACGGTAACCTGCAAGCCGGCCCTTGTTGTCTAACATATGCCAGCTTAGCCTTGCTCCACACCAAAAACCTCGACAACTAATTGCAAAAAATTTACTACTTTTTTAAAAATTTCCAGTTTTTCAAATTTAGAAAAAATTTATAATTTTCAATTTTCTAAATTTTGAAAGTAGATTACCAAAATTTCTAAAAATCTTCTAAATTAAAACAAAGAGAATTTTTCAAAAAATTAAAAAAAAAGCGTATTTTTAAGTTTACAAAAAACTTTGGTTGTAAAAATATGTGTAATTGAAATTTTTTCAAGAATTTTAGGTGGCAGTGATTGGAAGTAATTTAGCTTTTTAGGTTATTATTGCTTGAATATTGGTAGTTGCTTGCTCTTCACAGATCTAACCCGAGCACTTCCACACAGCCCCGTCGGCCAAATTTCATTGGCGTAGCAGCTAACCATCAGCCAAATCGGTCTAACAATACCAGGGACATATTCGAGAGCTGGCGAATTCGCCCCAGTGTGGAGTGTACATGTGGAAAGATACATCACCGGGGTATCCTCCCCCCACGTGTGTCAGGTGTATCCACCTCAGAGCCCCCAGCCCCCATTCCGTGTGAATGTTTTTATGCAGCTTAAAACACGCTTGCGTTACTTGTTTTATCATCGCTAACTTGTTTTTTTTTATATATAATGTACGATATTTAAGTCGATACCTACCTGGTACTAGTACTAATACGATATTTCATTTCTTTTTTATAAAAAGGGAACTATGAGTGTAAATTAAATACTTCTAATGGTATAAGATATAAATATATTATTCATTTCGTACCTTTTTCCCAATTTTCTCACGGTTCCCACCAGTTCATTTATTGTTTATGCTCCAAAGGCAAAGTCTCGGATGCTTTATTGGATTTGAAACGTGCAATTGTTAGATGTAGAAACATGCAATATCGGATGCATTGTCACCAGTTGGTGATGGATTTGGAAGCGGAACCAGCCAATAAAACGGTACGTTTTTTCTTTTTTTTTGATTTTTGAGAAATGTTTTTTAAATTTCTAGAGGAGATTAATAATATTGTTATTATTTATATAATAATATTAATCTTCTCTCTAGGTTTTGATACAGGGTGAGTCAACAAAGCTGCAGCGGTTGAATATCTCTTGTATTATTTATATAAATACAGAAAAGTTTTTCAAATAAAAGTTGTAGGGGACCAAGAAGACCACATTTTAAAATTATTTTCAATTATACAGGGGGTTTCATATAAGTGTGTCATACCTAATTTATGTTTTATTTAAGAGAACATCCTGTATATTTTGCATATTAAATTGTCTCTCTGGGTGTATTTTTTGTGTGAAATTCCATTGCTGCATTGCCAAGATGCACAGGGTGTTATGTAAAACATGGGCCCCTATTCAGAAGCAGATTCCTTACTTAAAAATAAGACAAAAACTTTCAATAAATATTGGTCGGCAACAGCTTACTTTTCGAGGTACAGGGTATAACAATTTTTTACAAAACATAAGTTTGATATAGGACTCTTATATAGAACCCTCTGTATTATTGAAAATAATTTTACAACTTACAGTATTGTCCTCTTGGTCCGCTACAACATTTATTTGAAAACGTTTTCTGTATTTTAAATAGTAAAGGAGATATCGAACACCATGGCCTGTTCACTTGACGTGTATAAACAAGGTGTGTCAAATTATCTTTTGGCACTAGTGTTAATTTTCTGATTATATTTACAGATTTGGTTAAATTAGGACATTTCTAACTTTTGTAGCTGATTTAGATGCCATATAATAAAAAACCACGTCGCCTTTTCGAGTTATACTTTTTCCATAAAACACCTTTTGTTTTAATGGAACATGCTGTATATTTTTTATTATTCTGAAAGAAAATAAAAATCTGAACATAAAGATTTTATATTCTGAATGGAATATTCTTTCGGAATATGTAAAAGAGATATACAGAACTGTAATAAATATTTTTTCATAGATGTTGTTTTTCAGCCCCAACAGCGTGTTTTAAACATTTCTTCGTTAACTTATTATTGTAAAAAATACATATGGCAGCATTGTAAAACAATATTCGTTCACTAACAATGGGTTTGACGTTCAATGATCCTTAGTTACCGTGCATTATAACAAAACACCTGTGGTGTGTGGATTTAATGTTGTCAAATGTACGTTCCTTTAAAATGGTTCCTGAGGACAGAGGAAGCATTGTCCAACATTTTGGTATTAAGATTTTCGACTCAGAATTTTATGACCAACATCGCCACGTGTAATTCTTTTACCACTTTATACACACCCTGTATACATAAGGTGTTCCATTTTAAAGAAAGCTATTTTATGGAATAACTTGACAAGGTAATGCGCAATTGTTGTATTATATATGGCGTCTCTTAATCAGCATGAAAGTTACAAATTTTTTCTAATTTAAACAAATCTGTATCTCTAAAAATAAAAATAGTGCTGTGATAAACGGATAACCTCTTTAAATAGGGTAGTTTTAGATTTTATTTCCAGGCCAAACAACTCCCTTTATTTTTGAGGGGGGTACTCAAGGGATACTTAAAAAAATTAGAAGTGGTTTCTAAACACTTTAAGAAAAACGTGTTGAAAGGTTACAATATCGGTCTTTTAATCGGACGGGTGCAGTCCGATTCCCAGTGAATGTCTTTTGGTTTGGTTCTATTTTAACACTCCGGAAATCGACGCCAATAAGCCGCAAAAATTCTGCGATGTTATTACAACTGGCATATTTGTCACATATTTACATAAAAGTGCAATTATCTTGTCGTACAAATAAAACTGTTGTGAATGACGACAACTTTAAAGAACATCGTCTTATTATGGTGTTAAAAGTCGTCCGATGATAATTTCGTGGTCATTATTAGACACTTTTTTCTTTGCCAAAGGTTTCATTTTTCCTCAGACCAGATCTCGGTTGGAAATCACGTTTGAGATTGTAGCAGAAATTGTCATCTGGATATTCATCCACTTTGTATTGAGCATCAAACGGTTTTCTATTTGGAAACGTTTCCTCATTTTTGTGTTTTTATATAAAATGTACGAAATCTCGAAAATTCTGAAAACCTTTTTATTATTTATCAACTGTTTGATCAGTTTTGTTCCGTTTTAACTCGGGACAAGTAAAACAATATCATTTATTTTTGTAAGTCGCGGTATTTTATCCGCATCTTGAATTTTTATTGGTAATCGATCCTTCACCGATACCTGCCTCGAGACGAATGTCTGACAATATTGGTTTTCGTTGCAAGAATTTGACTTTTATTTTGTGAAGTCTAGTCTTATTTCTGCCCAATTGAGCAGTTTTAGCTGAAAATACCCGGCTTTTTGAAGCGGCAACTCTCCTGCTACTTCCTTGTTAAAGTTCTTCACGTTATAATTGAAACTATTCTGACTTGTGTTGGAATGAGTAATCTGGATTGCAGATTATTTCGAAATGGAATTCATTACAACAGTTTCGTTATGGTATATTTGTATGGTAGGATTTTTGCACTTTTTTGTTCATATTTGTCGAGTAAACTAGTTTTAATGGTAAAAATAAAACAAAAGAGTTTTGAAAGTATTACAATAATTTTTGGCTACTTTTCTCACTTCTTTGTTCTATCGTAGTGGCTTCTACTTTAATTTTGTTTTATGTATAAAATGAAATAAAATACGTAACACAATGCTTAACTTAATTCTAATTCTTTTTGTCGTCATAATTTTTTCGGTTCAGTAGCAATAAGTTATTAAAAAAAACAGCCAATCACTTTAGATAAAAAATCGACAAAGCTTCGGAAAAAATCAAACCAGGCTGGATTTTTGTATCCACCTTCACAAACAAAGCTGCCCCCAAGCGGCAATTTGTGAACTATTGGAGTATGTATGGAACAATTCGAAACGTCCATATGAAGGTATACAAAATCGTTGAGATTATTTTATAATATTTTGTTATTTTTGTTCAATGGTGTATAATGAAGGTTATGTCTAAATCGAAAATGTTCTGTTGCGTGCCTTAGTACAGTTCGTATATCGGGAAAATACAAGTTTGCACTATTTTCCACAAGATAAACTCATACGTTAATTACGGATCCAAATGATCAGTTCCTTGCATAAAGTGCCAGTGACTAACGTTTTTCACTGATTGTAATATCAACTATATATGGTGCAGAATGCAGGGTGCCAAATAAGGCCCAATGATTCCATTGACGATAGTGCGCACCAAACCGTTGGATTAACGGTCTAAAGCGGCTAAACGTTTCTTGGATTTTTATTGGACCCGTTTTGCTTGTTAACGTACCCTGCCAAATAAAAGTGTGCTTCGTCGGACATCCACACATTGTGGATCAAGTCAGGTGAAATGGATGTCATTTAGTTTTAGTTTAATTGTAGAATGATTCCGACAATCTGCGCCAATAAGCTGCAAAAAACCTCTAACGTAATTACAATTGGAATGTGTGTCGTCACATATTTACATAAGACTGCAATCTTGTCCTACAAGTAGCACTGTTCCGAATGAAAAATTAACGTTTCAAGAACATCATCTAGGAGTGTTCACAAATTGTCCAACAATCCATTGTGGTCATCATCTGGTTTCTACGTGGAATGTTTCTATTTTAAACTTATTTATAGAAAGGGGTCTCTGTTGGAGATAATGTTTGGGATTGTGCCAGAAATTGGCATCGTATGTATCCATTCAGCTTATTTTGAACATCAAATGGTTCTTTATTTGCAAATATTTCCTAATTTTTGTGTTTTCATGTGATATGATCGAAGGCTCGATTATTCCGAAGACCTTCTTTATCCCCATGACGTTCAATGATCCTTAGTTACCGTGGTGTGTGGATCTAATGTTGTCAAATGTACGTTCTTTTAAAATGGTTCCTGAGGACAGAGGAAGCATTGTCCAACATTTTGGTATTAATATTTTCGACTCAGAATTTTACGACCAACATCGCCACGTGTAAATCTTTTACCACTTTATACACACCCTGTATACATAAGGTGTTCCATTTTAAAGAAAGCTATTTTATGGAATAACTTGACAAGGTGATGCTCAATTGTTGTATTATATATGGCGTCTCTTAATCAGCATGAAAGTTACAAATTTGTCCTAATTTCAACAAATCTGTATCTCTAAAAATAAAAATAGTGCTGTGATAAACGGATAACCTCTTTATACAGGGTGGTTTCTAATTTTATTTCCAGGCCAAATAACTCCCTTTATTTTTGAGGGGGGTACTTACGGGATACTTAAAAAAAATTAGAAGTGGTTTCTAAACACTTTAAGAAAATCGTGTTGAAAGGTTACAATATCGGTCTTTTAATCGGACGGGTGCAGTCCGATTCCCAGTGAATGTCTTTTGGTTTGGTTCTATTTTAACACTCCGGAAATCGACGCCAATAAGCCGCAAAAATTCTGCGATGTTATTACAACTGGCATATTTGTCACATATTTACATAAAAGTGCAATTATCTTGTCGTACAAATAAAACTGTTGTGAATGACGACAACTTTAAAGAACATCGTCTTATTATGGTGTTAAAAAGTCGTCCGATGATAATTTCGTGGTCATTATTAGACACTTTTTTCTTTGCCAAAGGTTTCATTTTTTCTCAGACCAGATCTCTGTTGGAAATCACGTTTGAGATTGTAGCAGAAATTGTCATCTGGATATTCATCTACTTTGTATTGAGCATCAAACGGTTTTCTATTTGGAAACGTTTCCTCATTTTTGTGTTTTTATATAAAATGTACGACATCTCGAAAATTCTGAAAACCTTTTTATTATTTATCAACTGTTTGATCAGTTTTGTTCCGTTTTAACTCGGGACAAGTAAAACAATATCATTTATTTTTGTAAGTCGCGGTATTTTATCCGCATCTTGAATTTTTATTGGTAATCGATCCTTCACCGATACCTGCCTCGAGACGAATGTCTGACAATATTGGTTTTCGTTGCAAGAATTTGACTTTTATTTTGTGAAGTCTAGTCTTATTTCTGCCCAATTGAGCAGTTTTAGCTGAAAATACCCGGCTTTTTGAAGCGGCAACTCTCCTGCTACTTCCTTGTTAAAGTTCTTCACGTTATAATTGAAACTATTCTGACTTGTGTTGGAATGAGTAATCTGGATTGCAGATTATTTCGAAATGGAATTCATTACAACAGTTTCGTTATGGTATATTTGTATGGTAGGATTTTTGCACTTTTTTGTTCATATTTGTCGAGTAAACTAGTTTTAATGGTAAAAATAAAACAAAAGAGTTTTGAAAGTATTACAATAATTTTTGGCTACTTTTCTCACTTCTTTGTTCTATCGTAGTGGCTTCTACTTTAATTTTGTTTTATGTATAAAATGAAATAAAATACGTAACACAATTCTTAACTTAATTCTAATTCTTTTTGTCGTCATAATTTTTTCGGTTCAGTAACAATAAGTTATTAAAAAACAGCCAATCACTTTAGATAAAAAATCGAAAAAGCTTCGGAAAAAATCAAACCAGGCTGGATTTTTGTATCCACCTTCACAAACAAAGCTGCCCCCAAGCAGCAATTTGTGAACTATTGGAGTATGGAACAATTCGAAACGTCCATATGAAGGTATACAAAATCGTTGAGATTATTTTATAATGTTTTGTTATTTTCGTTCAATAGTGTATAATGAAGGTTATGTCTAAATCGAAAATGTTCTGTTTATTAACGTTTCAAGAACATCATCTAGGAGTGTTCACAAATTGTCCAACAATCCATTGTGGTCATCATCTGGTTTCTACGTGGAATGTTTCTATTTTAAACTTATTTATAGAAAGGGGTCTTTGTCTGAGATAATGTTTGGGATTGTGCCAGAAATTGGCATCGTATGTATTCATTCAGCTTATTTTGAACATCAAATGGTTCTTTATTTGCAAATATTTCCTAATTTTTGTGTTTTCATGTGTTATGATCGAAGGCTAGATTATTCCGAAGACTTTTTTATCCCTATTTATCAACTGTTTGATCAGTTTTGTTTCATTTTAATCGGGACAAGTAATTTTTGTTAGTGGGCATTTTATCCGCATCCTGAATTTTTATTGGTGATCTTTCACCGATACCTGAACACTATTTGGGTTTTGTCACGAGACCAATTTTGAACAATGTTGGCTTTCTTTACAAGAATTTGATTTTATTTTTGTGAAGTCGCGCCTTATTTTTGCTCAATTGAGCAACTGTTTTATCTGAAAATACTCGGCTTTCAGAAGCGGTCAGTGTCTTGTTGCTTTCTTGTTAATGGTTTTTATATTACAATTGGAACTAATCGGATTTGAGTTTGGATAAGCAATCTCTGTATTGCAAAAATCTGAAATAACATTCGTTACAACGGTATTTATTGTTCTGGTATTTGTATGGCACAATTGCTGCACTCTTATGTTTATGTTTGTCAGGTAGATCAGTTGTAATGGTAAAAATCAAACAAATCAGTTGTGAAAGTATTACAGTCAGTTTTGAATTTCTATGGAGATCTAGTTTACTATACTAAATATAAAGTAAGTTTAAATTCGGAAAAGTTGCTAAATTTGATGCCGAATTTAATAAATATTAGAAGAATGAAACTGCCGCTCAAATGACCAGCGGTTATTGGTCCGGCCCCTTATGTCGCGTACCGGGACGAAATGTGTTTACTTGCTGAGGTATTTGACGGTTTGCCTACTTTAAGATTAACATACAATGTTAGCCATCTTCTTTTTATCGTTGTTTACATTATTGTCAAGTATTCTAGAAGTAAGCCAAGCATCGAATAGGAAATAGCAAGTTTTATTTTTCTTCCTATTTTTTAATAACATGCGTTGTTACGTCACCAGTATTGACTATTATTTTCACTAAACTTTTATGCTCTTCTGCTCAATCTACATTATAAATCCGCAACTGTCTCGCCATAACAAAACGACGAGCTGTGCTCTTATCTCGATGCAGCTTATTTTTTAGTTTGGAGCGAATGTTTATGTTACGATCACGTCGGCGGCGACGTGTCTTTCATCTCGACATGGCTAAGAAGTTATCAATACAGCGCGATACGAAGGTTGTGGGGCAGCTAGTTAATTAAAGAACAGAACAGAACTTGTAAAATGTCTTGTTCTTGTTCTCTTGTCATATTCTAGCACTACTTTCCGCTAAACATATTATGTAAAAGTTTCTACTGCAACACGTATTTAATTCCCAGATTTAAGGTTATCAAGGTTGGTAAATGGTTTTCATTTTTTGCATAAACAATTTCTTATAGGTTTCCCCAAATATAAAAATCGAGAAGGGCAAAGTCCGGCGATCTTGCCGGCCGAGCATACTCGGAATAAAAATTTTCTGTGTAACCACCCCCTCGTGGAATTATACTATGATCGCAATCCCATCTTGCTGCAACGACATCTCAGACCTAACGTTTACAGGCAGCAAGGAATTCAATCTATTTTTTAAGAATGACAATAATTCTTGGGAATTAAAATTTCTTCGAAAGAAGAGGTCATATTATTCTACACCATATACTACAGTGTGTCCACGGCTCGGGTGCCCATTAGGTGTTTGTTTTCTTTACTTACTTTTAGAAAAAAAATTATTGTTTATAGGCATTTTGCTTATCCCAAAGATATAAGAAAATCGTTTAGGGTTAAATAAACATGATAACAACATAATTTATTAGTAACACAAAAGGTAGTTACCAAAGGGCAATAAAAAGAATCAATAAAATGAATAAGAAAAAAAGTATTTCATATTACATATCCCATGCGTCTGCTTCATTTTTTATAAACATTGTATTTCTTTTAAAATATCAACATTATGTTCAAGATCGGTTTTATGGGTTTTCTGCTTGAGGTACCCCTTATAAAGAAATCCAAAGAAGTGAGATCTGGTGATCTTAGAGGCCAAGGTAGTTCACCATAGCACCTTTTTAAAATTGTCATTTAACCAACTTCGTATAAGTGATGTTGAATGCGCTGAACATCCGTCTTGCTGAAAGAACAACTTCGCTCGTCGATTAAGGGAAATATCTCGCCTATCTGGGATCTTACTGGACGAACCGCATCAATTCGACTTTTGCATCTTGTTGTACTTAAGGGTTTCATTGTTAAGGAAGGTATGTGTTTCTTTAAAACATCCCACCTCAAAGTTGGTGCCGAAAAAACACATACAGTTTTTGAACAATATCAAAACACGAAACCGCTTTCCTTGATGACTTTGCTGCGTTGTTAACTACCAGGTTAAGCAAGATTTATTTCACGGATGCGTTGCTGAACCCCAGAATACTTCCCGTTCATATTCGAGCCGTTGTATCCTTGTAACCTGAAATTTTCAATCGACAAACCATTTTTGTTTGTTGCTCATCCAGTACAACTTGAATAAGCGCTGCAGTTGTAGTGCTAGTTACTGGCACATATCCAAGTAAATGTTCCCGAACTTCTACAAATGATAAACAAACGTAGCTTCGCATACAGAACATTTAAACGGGCGTTCACCTGTATGAGCAGCCTTAATGTGATAATCCAATAATCTGAAAATTTTAAGATATTTAGTTACTTACTGTTATTTGGAGAATGTACAGTTTTGAATCCTCTGTACCGTCATCCTCGGTTACTTCAATACTTTCCAAGCTAGTAACGGCATCACCTTCCACAATTTCCATCTCTCCATCGGCATTCACCTATTAATTACCATTTTATTAAATAATCTAATTTTTTTGTTAAAAAAAACAAACCGTAATAATTTGATCGTCATCCGTGGTTAGACGTGGTTGATTAACAACGATTGTATCGTTAAGGTGTCCTTGTGCTTGCATGTGTTGATACAACAACGGCTTGCGCATAAAACCAGCCCCACATCCCAAACATTCATACGGTTTCTTATCAGAATGGACAATCCTATAGGCATTTCTATTATCCCTGCTGTTAAAGCCTTTACCGCAAACCTCGCACAAGAAAGGCTTTTCTCCTGTATGAATACGCCGGTGTTTTTTGAAATGTTCAGGATAAACAAACGCAGCTTCGCATACAGAACATTTAAACGGGCGTTCACCTGTATGAGCAGCCTTAATGTGATAATCCAATAATCTGAAAATTTTAAGATATTTAGTTACTGACTGTTATTTGGAGAATGTACAGTTTTGAATCCTCTGTACCATCATCCTCGGTTACTTCAATACTTTCCAAGCTAGTAACGGCATCACCTTCCACAATTTCCATCTCTCCATCGGTAAAAAAACGTTTGATTTGTTCTAAGGCTTTCTATAATTTCCACTATTCCAATTTTCAAAATTCCGTTTCTGAAAAAAATGCTACCAAAAAAACATGTCTAACTTCCGCTTCCGGTTTCGGATTCTTTTTAAAAGCTTATTTTGTCGATGAATTTTTGATATACCTCCTCATTCCAAAGCACATCGAAATCGGTCTAGCCGTTCCGGAGATATGAGCGTTACCCACAGACACACACACACACACACACACACACACACACACACACAGACATTTTTAAAAATTTTATTTATTAATTTAAATTTCCTCAGAAACGGTTGGAGGACATTTTCATAGTAAATGTTACTCATAATTAGGCATACTTCGCAATGACCTTAATGTAAATATGATAACCCAGTGGCATAGAAACCTAATAACATGCTCTCTATTTTAGGAAAATGTGATACATCCCTGACATTTTCAAAAATTGCATTAAAATTTAATTATCTGTGATTGTTCTTTGTTCTTGCGCTTTGTTGTTTTCAATACACTAATATGTTTATTCATGATTGATGGTATTACAATACAATTTTGTTAAATAAATCATAAATAAATGAAAACATCAGACTTAAGGTCCCTGAGAAAATTAAATTTTAGCAAAAATCTGCATCACTGTTTGAATGTCAAGAAAAAAAAAACGTCAGGTGAAACACGACATCTTGAATTATTGTTGGCATGTGGGGCTTAAGAAGGCGCCAAGTATGAGCATGAGAGACAGCCTGGTTTAAATAGTTAAGGGTTTGTTGAATAACCCTCGGTGGTAACCAAGCTTTATTTTGATAAGCATCAAGTAAACGCAAGAGAACTTCAAGAATTCCGCTACTTAATGTCTTCAGATACCATTCTGCAAATTTGTTGTACTCGTTGTCACGTTTCCAGGAGAACCGTATCTTTCGAACATACGGTGTAGAATATGTAAAGCCCATTCTTTGCACTTCCACCAAGGCAAATCCGGGCGTTCATCTTCGTAAGGTTGTAAAGCAGCGGGAGGTACGCCCCGTACCGGCGTGTCGGACTGGCATTTCACAGTCGTTCATCATTACTACTTGTAGTAAAGACGGTGCAAATCCAATGATTTTATGTATCTGTTAACAGAAAAAATAATAAGCAATAGTAAGACTACGTGGAAGGCAACAAAAAGTGCAAGCAGGAAGCACATATTTTTTCCAACCTGAGCTAACTGTTCCTCTGCCTGCTGGCGCTGGTTTGGGTCTATAGTGGCCCGTAGCAGATCTATTACTTTTCTGGTATCCATTGTCGTTTATAATATAAAAATTTACACTTTAATTTAAATGTGCCCACTTGCAAGCAAAAATTTTTGACAAGATCAAATGTAGATGTAATCCTGTACCAGCTACTATGGACACGGTAGCCAACAAAGAAGTGGTTGGTGTTGGTAATGTAACGGTGCAGGTACGATCTTTATACCGTTGCCCGCGTTTTAGCCTGATCGTTAGGGTAAATGTCAATTTATTTACCTTTATTTACCTATTGACGAGTTCTCATAACTCGCCAGAATGTTCTAATGGACCTTACGTTGTGTTATTTTATCTTATTAAAACCCACGGTTGACGAGGGCAAAAGGAAAAATTATTTTAATGATGAACTTGAATAAAACACCCTTAAAACCTTTTAATTAGCATTTATTCAATTCTTTCGTGGAATTTATTAAATGATGGTTTGCCGTATCGTATGCGTGAGGAAATTGTGGTTTATTATTTCCCTCTTTTTCTAGTTAATTTTAATTTCTAATGTTTCTGTATACTGGATGTAAGAGCATTGATATATTTTTTATTTTCTTCAGCTTAACAGCACCTTGTGTGAAAACCTCGTCTAATTCAGTCTCTCACCCTGAACTGAACGTGATTGTCGATTTGACGCTAGAATAGCTTCCTTCGTAATTATTTATTCTCCTTTCTTTTTATGAGTACTTTTATTTGCGTGAAAACCTCGTCTAATTCAGCCTTTCACCCCGAACTAAACGTGATTATCAATGTGACGCTAGAATTGCTTCCTTTTTATGATTTACTCTCCTTTCTTTTATGAGTACTTTTTCTTATTTTGCTTATTTTGGTTTTATCCACGAAATGTCGTCGATTACGCCTAAGTAACACCTCCTCTCCGCACCTCGCCTAATTCAGGTTTGCCCTGTAGTAGCGTCGAGACGCCTAATCAGGACTCCCCTAAAGAGTAGCGATTGGAGAGAAAATGCTTAATCCCGCCTAATGGTAATAAGTCTCGCCTAATTCAGGTTAGTTACGTAGTAGCGTCGAGACGCCTAACCCAAAGAGTAGCGATAGTAGACCTATTACCAGAGTAGCGTTAATAATCAACGTCCAGCTTTTTATCCGCTGCAAGTTTGTCCAATTCCGCCTAAGTAGCACCTCCCCTCCGCACCTCGCCTAATTCAGGTTAGTTACGTAGTAGCGTCGAGACGCCTAACCCAAAGAGTAGCGATTGGAGAGAAAATGCCAGAGTAGCGTTATTAATCAAACTTGTCGGACTTGTACGTGGATAATACCCAATGATCGTTTCAACACTAATAGTTGACAGAGCTTCCAGTCTTAATAGTTCGATCTGATCGTTTTGCGATCTGAGAAATCAATCCTCTCTTCTTCCTCTAGCTCGAGGTTTTATCAATTTTTTTAACACCACCCTAAAGGTTGTCAATACTCAAACGTCCAATTACATTAGAAACCCCACTCTTTGCATAATTTTGGTTGGTCAAAGTTATATTATAGAACTGCCCAAACTTTAAGATTCCCACCAAACACTTGTTATGTTATTGACCTACTTAACTTGTCAATATCACCCCTTATTTATGATAATGAGTGTCATAAATAAATTTCTTAGGAAGGCGTTCGCCAACCTTTCCAAACGACTTGAATATCCTCAGACATACGACACTTCAACCCCTAACATGTGTCAGTCAAAGCCGACTTGACCATCTTCGTAAGGTTGTAAAGCAGCGGGAGGTACGCCCCGTACCTCCCGCTGCTTTACAACCTTACGAAGATGAACGCCCGGATTTGCCTTGGTGGAAGTGCAAAGAATGGGCTTTACATATTCTACACCGTATGTTCGAAAGATACGGTTCTCCTGGAAACGTGACCAAGAAGTACAACAAATTTGCAGAATGGTATCTTAAGACATTTAGTAGCGGAATTCTTGAAGTTCTCTTGCGTTTACTTGGGCGCCCCGCTCAGCTACTTGTTTGCACACTTCCATCCATTGTGTAAAAGCCTCCCGGCTAATAAGGTCTAATGGGAGGGTATATTGTGTTAAAGCAAAAAAGATTTTTAAAGCTTCTTTCTGCAATAAAACGGCATGCTTAGAGGGATCTGGAAGCAACCCAGCTACTAACTGGTACAACTGTGGTAAGAGTAAATTCATGGCTTCATGTAAAGGACCTCGTTCTTCTGCTTTTTTGTATTCAAACTTTTTCACAAGTTGGTAGAGACACAATAAAGCACCGTGCCAACCGCTAGCTTCTGGATTTGATAAATATATGCTAATCTGTAAAATTGTATTATTAGGTAGCAAAAATGATTTGATTGGGGGAGAATCTAATTTGCTGACCACAAACTATTCATTAGACGTCATTCCCACTTCCATAGCTTATAATAGCAGGAAATAAGCATGTAAGAGAATACTACCAGACCACTATCAACTACTACCACCCTCTACTAATTTCACTCCTAATTTTATTAGGGGTACTTTACTCTTGAAGTTTTGGTTAAAACTTTGCTGACCATGCATCAAAAGTAAAGTATGCCTAAAAATAGGTGTGAGAATTTGTTAAGGATAGTAGTAGTTGGTAGTTGTCTGGCAGCTATCAGATACAGATCGTCATAATATACCACGTAGAAATGCCCCATAAGTAACTCAAATGTTAGTCAGCAAATTAGGTGCCACCAAGTATTGGAACATACCTTGTCTACAATTTGTGTCCACCTTCCCGGAAAGTCATGTTTAACCATGTTATTAATACAAGTACATAATCGACTTCGTATTTGATCAGGTGCCTGTACTATAGCATCCACAATGCTCTCTCGAATTAAAGATCGGTCTTGTTCATGTAAAGAAAAAGGCATAGGTTGTCCAGGCTCAGTTTTCCAGTAATTCCAGTTTTGTGAAATAAGATTTTTCAAATAAATAGCACCGGCGTGTCGGACTGGCATTTCACAGTCGTTCATCATTACTACTTGTAGTAAAGACGGTGCAAATCCAATGATTTTATGTATCTGTTAACAGAAAAAATAATAAGCAATAGTAAGACTACGTGGAAGGCAACAAAAAGTGCATGCAGGAAGCACATGTTTTTTCCAACCTGAGCTAACTGTTCCTCTGCCTGCTGGCGCTGGTTTGGGTCTATAGTGGCCCGTAGCAGATCTATTACTTTTCTGGTATCCATTGTCGTTTATAATATAAAAATTTACACTTTAATTTAACTGTGCCCACTTGCAAGCAAACATTTTTGACAAGATCAAATGTAGATGTAATCCTGTACCAGCTACTATGGACACGGTAGCCAACAAAGAAGTGGTCGGTGTTGGTAATGTAACGGTGCAGGTACGATCTTTATACCGTTGCTCGCGTTTTAGCCTGATCGTTAGGGTAAATGTCAATTTATTTACCTTTATTTACCTATTGACGAGTTCTCATAACTCGCCAGAATGTTCTAATGGACCTTACGTTGTGTTATTTTATCTTATTAAAACCCACGGTTGACGAGGGCAAAAGGAAAAATTATTTTAATGATGAACTTGAATAAAACACCCTTAAAACCTTTTAATTAGCATTTATTCAATTCTTTCGTGGAATTTATTAAATGATGGTTTGCCGTATCGTATGCGTGAGGAAATTGTGGTTTATTATTTCCCTCTTTTTCTAGTTATTTTTAATTTCTAATGTTTCTGTATACTAGATGTAAGAGCATTGATATATTTTTTATTTTCTTCAGCTTAACAGCACCTTGTGTGAAAACCTCGTCTAAATCAGGCTCTCACCCTGAACTGAACGTGATTGTCGATTTGACGCTAGAATAGCTTCCTTCGTAATTATTTATTCTCCTTTCTTTTTATGGGTACTTTTATCTGCGTGAAAACCTCGTCTAATTCAGCCTTTCACCCTGAACTAAACGTGATTATCAATGTGACGCTAGAATTGCTTCCTTTTTATGATTTACTCTCCTTTCTTTTATGAATACTTTTTCTTATTTTGCTTATTTTGGTTTTATCCACGAAATGCCGTCGATTACGCCTAAGTAACACCTCCTCTCCGCACCTCGCCTAATTCAGGTTTGCCCTGTAGTAGCGACGAGACGCCTAATCAGGACTCCCCTAAAGAGTAGCGATTGGAGAGAAAATGCCAGAGTAGCGTTGCAAGACGTCTCTTAATCCCGCCTAATGGTAATAAGTCTCGCCTAATTCAGGTTAGTTACGTAGTAGCGTCGAGACGCCTAACCCAAAGAGTAGCGATAGTAGACCTATTACCAGAGTAGCGTTAATAATCAACGTCCAGCTTTTTATCCGCTGCAAGTTTGTCCAATTCCGCCTAAGTAGCACCTCCCCTCCGCACCTCGCCTAATTCAGGTTAGTTACGTAGTAGCGTCGAGACGCCTAACCCAAAGAGTAGCGATTGGAGAGAAAATGCCAGAGTAGCATTATTAATCAAACTTGTCGGACTTGTACGTGGATAATACCCAATGATCGTTTCAACACTAATAGTTGACAGAGCTTCCAGTCTTAATAGTTCGATCTGATCGTTTTGCGATCTGAGAAATCAATCCTCTCTTCTTCCTCTAGCTCGAGGTTTTATCAATTTTATTAACACCACCCTAAAGGTTGTCAATACTCAAACGTCCAATTACATTAGAAACCCCACTCTTTGCATAATTTTGGTTGGTCAAAGTTTCATTATAGAACTGCCCAAACTTTAAGATTCCCACCAAACACTTGTTATGTTATTGACCTACTTAACTTGTCAATATCACCCCTTATTTTTGATAATGAGTGTCATAAATAAATTTCTTAGGAAGGCGTTCGCCAACCTTTCCAAACGACTTGAATATCCTCAGACATACGACACTTCAACCCCTAACATGTGTCAGTCAAAGCCGACTTGACCATCTTCGTAAGGTTGTAAAGCAGCGGGAGGTACGCCCCGTACCTCCCGCTGCTTTACAACCTTACGAAGATGAACGCCCGGATTTGCCTTGGTGGAAGTGCAAAGAATGGGCTTTACATATTCTACACCGTATGTTCGAAAGATACGGTTCTCCTGGAATCGTGACCAAGAAGTACAACAAATTTGCAGAATGGTATCTGAAGACATTTAGTAGCGGAATTCTTGAAGTTCTCTTGCGTTAACTTGGGCGCCCCGCTCAGCTACTTGTTTGCACACTTCCATCCATTGTGTAAAAGCCTCCCGGCTAATAAGGTCTAATGGGAAGGTATATTGTGTTAAAGCAAAAAAGATTTTTAAAGCTTCTTTCTGCAATGAAACGGCATGCTTAGAGGGATCTGGAAGCAACCCAGCTACTAACTGGTACAACTGTGGTAAGAGTAAATTCATGGCTTCATGTAAAGGACCTCGTTCTTCTGCTTTTTTGTATTCAAACTTTTTCACAAGTTGGTAGAGACACAATAAAGCACCGTGCCAACCGCTAGCTTCTGGATTTGATAAATATATGCTAATCTGTAAAATTGTATTATTAGGTAGCAAAAATGATTTGATTGGGGGAGAATCTAATTTGCTGACCACAAACTATTCATTAGACGTCATTCCCACTTCCATAGCTTATAATAGCAGGAAATAAGCATGTAAGAGAATACTACCAGACCACTATCAACTACTACCACCCTCTACTAATTTCACTCCTAATTTTATTAGGGGTACTTTACTCTTGAAGTTTTGGTTAAAACTTTGCTGACCATGCATCAAAAGTAAAGTATGCCTAAAAATAGGTGTGAGAATTTGTTAAGGATAGTAGTAGTTGGTAGTTGTCTGGCAGCTATCAGATACAGATCGTCATAATATACCACGTAGAAATGCCCCATAAGTAACTCAAATGTTGGTCAGCAAATTAGGTGCCACCAATTATTGGAACATACCTTGTCTACAATTTGTGTCCACCTTCCCGGAAAGTCATGTTTAACCATGTTATTAATACAAGTACATAATCGACTTCGTATTTGATCAGGTGCCTGTACTATAGCATCCACAATGCTCTCTCGAATTAAAGATCGGTCTTGTTCATGTAAAGAAAAAGGCATAGGTTGTCCAGGCTCAGTTTTCCAGTAATTCCAATTTTGTGAAATAAGATTTTTCAAATAAATAGCACCGGCGTGTCGGACTGGCATTTCACAGTCGTTCATCATTACTACTTGTAGTAAAGACGGTGCAAATCCAATGATTTTATGTATCTGTTAACAGAAAAAATAATAAGCAATAGTAAGACTACGTGGAAGGCAACAAAAAGTGCATGCAGGAAGCACATGTTTTTTCCAACCTGAGCTAACTGTTCCTCTGCCTGCTGGCGCTGGTTTGGGTCTATAGTGGCCCGTAGCAGATCTATTACTTTTCTGGTATCCATTGTCGTTTATAATATAAAAATTTACACTTTAATTTAACTGTGCCCACTTGCAAGCAAAAATTTTTGACAAGATCAAATGTAGATGTAATCCTGTACCAGCTACTATGGACACGGTAGCCAACAAAGAAGTGGTTGGTGTTGGTAATGTAACGGTGCAGGTACGATCTTTATACCGTTGCCCGCGTTTTAGCCTGATCGTTAGGGTAAATGTCAATTTATTTACCTTTATTTACCTATTGACGAGTTCTCATAACTCGCCAGAATGTTCTAATGGACCTTACGTTGTGTTATTTTATCTTATTAAAACCCACGGTTGACGAGGGCAAAAGGAAAAATTATTTTAATGATGAACTTGAATAAAACACCCTTAAAACCTTTTAATTAGCATTTATTCAATTCTTTCGTGGAATTTATTAAATGATGGTTTGCCGTATCGTATGCGTGAGGAAATTGTGGTTTATTATTTCCCTCTTTTTCTAGTTATTTTTAATTTCTAATGTTTCTGTATACTAGATGTAAGAGCATTGATATATTTTTTATTTTCTTCAGCTTAACAGCACCTTGTGTGAAAACCTCGTCTAATTCAGGCTCTTACCCTGAACTGAACGTGATTGTCGATTTGACGCTAGAATAGCTTCCTTCGTAATTATTTATTCTCCTTTCTTTTTATGAGTACTTTTATTTGCGTGAAAACCTCGTCTAATTCAGCCTTTCACCCTGAACTAAACGTGATTATCAATGTGACGCTAGAATTGCTTCCTTTTTATGATTTACTCTCCTTTCTTTTATGAGTACTTTTTCTTATTTTGCTTATTTTGGTTTTATCCACGAAATGTCGTCGATTACGCCTAAATAACACCTCCTCTCCGCACCTCGCCTAATTCAGGTTTGCCCTGTAGTAGCGTCGAGACGCCTAATCAGGACTCCCCTAAAGAGTAGCGATTGGAGAGAAAATGCCAGAGTAGCGTTGCAAGACGTCTCTTAATCCCGCCTAATGGTAATAAGTCTCGCCTAATTCAGGTTAGTTACGTAGTAGCGTCGAGACGCCTAACCCAAAGAGTAGCGATAGTAGACCTATTACCAGAGTAGCGTTAATAATCAACGTCCAGCTTTTTATCCGCTGCAAGTTTGTCCAATTCCGCCTAAGTAGCACCTCCCCTCCGCACCTCGCCTAATTCAGGTTAGTTACGTAGTAGCGTCGAGACGCCTAACCCAAAGAGTAGCGATTGGAGAGAAAATGCCAGAGTAGCGTTATTAATCAAACTTGTCGGACTTGTACGTGGATAATACCCAATGATCGTTTCAACACTAATAGTTGACAGAGCTTCCAGTCTTAATAGTTCGATCTGATCGTTTTGCGATCTGAGAAATCAATCCTCTCTTCTTCCTCTAGCTCGAGGTTTTATCAATTTTTTTAACACCACCCTAAAGGTTGTCAATACTCAAACGTCCAATTACATTAGAAACCCCACTCTTTGCATAATTTTGGTTGGTCAAAGTTATATTATAGAACTGCCCAAACTTTAAGATTCCCACCAAACACTTGTTATGTTATTGACCTACTTAACTTGTCAATATCACCCCTTATTTATGATAATGAGTGTCATAAATAAATTTCTTAGGAAGGCGTTCGCCAACCTTTCCAAACGACTTGAATATCCTCAGACATACGACACTTCAACCCCTAACATGTGTCAGTCAAAGCCGACTTGACCATCTTCGTAAGGTTGTAAAGCAGCGGGAGGTACGCCCCGTACCTCCCGCTGCTTTACAACCTTACGAAGATGAACGCCCGGATTTGCCTTGGTGGAAGTGCAAAGAATGGGCTTTACATATTCTACACCGTATGTTCGAAAGATATGGTTCTCCTGGAAACGTGACCAAGAAGTACAACAAATTTGCAGAATGGTATCTGAAGACATTTAGTAGCGGAATTCTTGAAGTTCTCTTGCGTTTACTTGGGCGCCCCGCTCAGCTACTTGTTTGCACACTTCCATCCATTGTGTAAAAGCCTCCCGGCTAATAAGGTCTAATGGGAGGGTATATTGTGTTAAAGCAAAAAAGATTTTTAAAGCTTCTTTCTGCAATAAAACGGCATGCTTAGAGGGATCTGGAAGCAACCCAGCTACTAACTGGTACAACTGTGGTAAGAGTAAATTCATGGCTTCATGTAAAGGACCTCGTTCTTCTGCTTTTTTGTATTCAAACTTTTTCACAAGTTGGTAGAGACACAATAAAGCACCGTGCCAACCGCTAGCTTCTGGATTTGATAAATATATGCTAATCTGTAAAATTGTATTATTAGGTAGCAAAAATGATTTGATTGGGGGAGAATCTAATTTGCTGACCACAAACTATTCATTAGACGTCATTCCCACTTCCATAGCTTATAATAGCAGGAAATAAGCATGTAAGAGAATACTACCAGACCACTATCAACTACTACCACCCTCTACTAATTTCACTCCTAATTTTATTAGGGGTACTTTACTCTTGAAGTTTTGGTTAAAACTTTGCTGACCATGCATCAAAAGTAAAGTATGCCTAAAAATAGGTGTGAGAATTTGTTAAGGATAGTAGTAGTTGGTAGTTGTCTGGCAGCTATCAGATACAGATCGTCATAATATACCACGTAGAAATGCCCCATAAGTAACTCAAATGTTGGTCAGCAAATTAGGTGCCACCAATTATTGGAACATACCTTGTCTACAATTTGTGTCCACCTTCCCGGAAAGTCATGTTTAACCATGTTATTAATACAAGTACATAATCGACTTCGTATTTGATCAGGTGCCTGTACTATAGCGTCCACAATGCTCTCTCGAATTAAAGATCGGTCTTGTTCATGTAAAGAACAAGGCATAGGTTGTCCAGGCTCAGTTTTCCAGTAATTCCAGTTTTGTGAAATAAGATTTTTCAAATAAATAGCACCGGCGTGTCGGACTGGCATTTCACAGTCGTTCATCATTACTACTTGTAGTAAAGACGGTGCAAATCCAATGATTTTATGTATCTGTTAACAGAAAAAATAATAAGCAATAGTAAGACTACGTGGAAGGCAACAAAAAGTGCATGCAGGAAGCACATGTTTTTTCCAACCTGAGCTAACTGTTCCTCTGCCTGCTGGCGCTGGTTTGGGTCTATAGTGGCCCGTAGCAGATCTATTACTTTTCTGGTATCCATTGTCGTTTATAATATAAAAATTTACACTTTAATTTAACTGTGCCCACTTGCAAGCAAACATTTTTGACAAGATCAAATGTAGATGTAATCCTGTACCAGCTACTATGGACACGGTAGCCAACAAAGAAGTGGTCGGTGTTGGTAATGTAACGGTGCAGGTACGATCTTTATACCGTTGCCCGCGTTTTAGCCTGATCGTTAGGGTAAATGTCAATTTATTTACCTTTATTTACCTATTGACGAGTTCTCATAACTCGCCAGAATGTTCTAATGGACCTTACGTTGTGTTATTTTATCTTATTAAAACCCACGGTTGACGAGGGCAAAAGGAAAAATTATTTTAATGATGAACTTGAATAAAGCACCCTTAAAACCTTTTAATTAGCATTTATTCAATTCTTTCGTGGAATTTATTAAATGATGGTTTGCCGTATCGTATGCGTGAGGAAATTGTGGTTTATTATTTCCCTCTTTTTCTAGTTATTTTTAATTTCTAATGTTTCTGTATACTGGATGTAAGAGCATTGATATATTTTTTATTTTCTTCAGCTTAACAGCACCTTGTGTGAAAACCTCGTCTAATTCAGGCTCTCACCCTGAACTGAACGTGATTGTCGATTTGACGCTAGAATAGCTTCCTTCGTAATTATTTATTCTCCTTTCTTTTTATGAGTACTTTTATTTGCGTGAAAACCTCGTCTAATTCAGCCTTTCACCCTGAACTAAACGTGATTATCAATGTGACGCTAGAATTGCTTCCTTTTTATGATTTACTCTCCTTTCTTTTATGAGTACTTTTTCTTATTTTGCTTATTTTGGTTTTATCCACGAAATGTCGTCGATTACGCCTAAGTAACACCTCTTCTCCGCACTTCGCCTAATTCAGGTTTGCCCTGTAGTAGCGTCGAGACGCCTAATCAGGACTCCCCTAAAGAGTAGCGATTGGAGAGAAAATGCCAGAGTAGCGTTGCAAGACGTCTCTTAATCCCGCCTAATGGTAATAAGTCTCGCCTAATTCAGGTTAGTTACGTAGTAGCGTCGAGACGCCTAACCCAAAGAGTAGCGATAGTAGACCTATTACCAGAGTAGCGTTAATAATCAACGTCCAGCTTTTTATCCGCTGCAAGTTTGTCCAATTCCGCCTAAGTAGCACCTCCCCTCCGCACCTCGCCTAATTCAGGTTAGTTACGTAGTAGCGTCGAGACGCCTAACCCAAAGAATAGCGATTGGAGAGAAAATGCCAGAGTAGCGTTATTAATCAAACTTGTCGGACTTGTACGTGGATAATACCCAATGATCGTTTCAACACTAATAGTTGACAGAGCTTCCAGTCTTAATAGTTCGATCTGATCGTTTTGCGATCTGAGAAATCAATCCTCTCTTCTTCCTCTAGCTCGAGGTTTTATCAATTTTTTTAACACCACCCTAAAGGTTGTCAATACTCAAACGTCCAATTACATTACAAACCTCACTCTTTGCATAATTTTGGTTGGTCAAAGTTTCATTATAGAACTGCCCAAACTTTAAGATTCCCACCAAACACTTGTTATGTTATTGACCTACTTAACTTGTCAATATCACCCCTTATTTATGATAATGAGTGTCATAAATAAATTTCTTAGGAAGGCGTTCGCCAACCTTTCCAAACGACTTGAATATCCTCAGACATACGACACTTCAACCCCTAACATGTGTCAGTCAAAGCCGACTTGACCATCTTCGTAAGGTTGTAAAGCAGCGGGAGGTACGCCCCGTACCTCCCGCAGCTTTACAACCTTACGAAGATGAACGCCCGGATTTGCCTTGGTGGAAGTGCAAAGAATGGGCTTTACATATTCTACACCGTATGTTCGAAAGATACGGTTCTCCTGGAAACGTGACCAAGAAGTAGAACAAATTTGCAGAATGGTATCTGAAGACATTTAGTAGCGGAATTCTTGAAGTTCTCTTGCGTTTACTTGGGCGCCCCGCTCAGCTACTTGTTTGCACACTTCCATCCATTGTGTAAAAGCCTCCCGGCTAATAAGGTCTAATGGGAGGGTATATTGTGTTAAAGCAAAAAAGATTTTTAAAGCTTCTTTCTGCAATAAAACGGCATGCTTAGAGGGATCTGGAAGCAACCCAGCTACTAACTGGTACAACTGTGGTAAGAGTAAATTCATGGCTTCATGTAAAGGACCTCGTTCTTCTGCTTTTTTGTATTCAAACTTTTTCACAAGTTGGTAGAGACACAATAAAGCACCGTGCCAACCGCTAGCTTCTGGATTTGATAAATATATGGTAATCTGTAAAATTGTATTATTAGGTAGCAAAAATGATTTGATTGGGGGAGAATCTAATTTGCTGACCACAAACTATTCATTAGACGTCATTCCCACTTCCATAGCTTATAATAGCAGGAAATAAGCATGTAAGAGAATACTACCAGACCACTATCAACTACTACCACCCTCTACTAATTTCACTCCTAATTTTATTAGGGGTACTTTACTCTTGAAGTTTTGGTTAAAACTTTGCTGACCATGCATCAAAAGTAAAGTATGCCTAAAAATAGGTGTGAGAATTTGTTAAGGATAGTAGTAGTTGGTAGTTGTCTGGCAGCTATCAGATACAGATCGTCATAATATACCACGTAGAAATGCCCCATAAGTAACTCAAATGTTGGTCAGCAAATTAGGTGCCACCAATTATTGGAACATACCTTGTCTACAATTTGTGTCCACCTTCCCGGAAAGTCATGTTTAACCATGTTATTAATACAAGTACATAATCGACTTCGTATTTGATCAGGTGCCTGTACTATAGCATCCACAATGCTCTCTCGAATTAAAGATCGGTCTTGTTCATGTAAAGAAAAAGGCATAGGTTGTCCAGGCTCAGTTTTCCAGTAATTCCAGTTTTGTGAAATAAGATTTTTCAAATAAATAGCACCGGCGTGTCGGACTGGCATTTCACAGTCGTTCATCATTACTACTTGTAGTAAAGACGGTGCAAATCCAATGATTTTATGTATCTGTTAACAGAAAAAATAATAAGCAATAGTAAGGCTACGTGGAAGGCAACAAAAAGTGCATGCAGGAAGCACATGTTTTTTCCAACCTGAGCTAACTGTTCCTCTGCCTGCTGGCGCTGGTTTGGGTCTATAGTGGCCCGTAGCAGATCTATTACTTTTCTGGTATCCATTGTCGTTTATAATATAAAAATTTACACTTTAATTTAACTGTGCCCACTTGCAAGCAAACATTTTTGACAAGATCAAATGTAGATGTAATCCTGTACCAGCTACTATGGACACGGTAGCCAACAAAGAAGTGGTCGGTGTTGGTAATGTAACGGTGCAGGTACGATCTTTATACCGTTGCCCGCGTTTTAGCCTGATCGTTAGGGTAAATGTCAATTTATTTACCTTTATTTACCTATTGACGAGTTCTCGAAACTCGCCAGAATGTTCTAATGGACCTTACGTTGTGTTATTTTATCTTATTAAAACCCACGGTTGACGAGGGCAAAAGGAAAAATTATTTTAATGATGAACTTGAATAAAACACCCTTAAAACCTTTTAATTAGCATTTATTCAATTCTTTCGTGGAATTTATTAAATGATGGTTTCCCGTATCGTATGCGTGAGGAAATTGTGGTTTATTATTTCCCTCTTTTTCTAGTTATTTTTAATTTCTAATGTTTCTGTATACTGGATGTAAGAGCATTGATATATTTTTTATTTTCTTCAGCTTAACAGCACCTTGTGTGAAAACCTCGTCTAATTCAGGCTCTCACCCTGAACTGAACGTGATTGTCGATTTGACGCTAGAATAGCTTCCTTCGTAATTATTTATTCTCCTTTCTTTTTATGAGTACTTTTATTTGCGTGAAAACCTCGTCTAATTCAGCCTTTCACCCTGAACTAAACGTGATTATCAATGTGACGCTAGAATTGCTTCCTTTTTATGATTTACTCTCCTTTCTTTTATGAGTACTATTTCTTATTTTGCTTATTTTGGTTTTATCCACGAAATGTCGTCGATTACGCCTAAGTAACACCTCTTCTCCGCACTTCGCCTAATTCAGGTTTGCCCTGTAGTAGCGTCGAGACGCCTAATCAGGACTCCCCTAAAGAGTAGCGATTGGAGAGAAAATGCCAGAGTAGCGTTGCAAGACGTCTCTTAATCCCGCCTAATGGTAATAAGTCTCGCCTAATTCAGGTTAGTTACGTAGTAGCGTCGAGACGCCTAACCCAAAGAGTAGCGATAGTAGACCTATTACCAGAGTAGCGTTAATAATCAACGTCCAGCTTTTTATCCGCTGCAAGTTTGTCCAATTCCGCCTAAGTAGCACCTCCCCTCCGCACCTCGCCTAATTCAGGTTAGTTACGTAGTAGCGTCGAGACGCCTAACCCAAAGAATAGCGATTGGAGAGAAAATGCCAGAGTAGCGTTATTAATCAAACTTGTCGGACTTGTACGTGGATAATACCCAATGATCGTTTCAACACTAATAGTTGACAGAGCTTCCAGTCTTAATAGTTCGATCTGATCGTTTTGCGATCTGAGAAATCAATCCTCTCTTCTTCCTCTAGCTCGAGGTTTTGTCAATTTTTTTAACACCACCCTAAAGGTTGTCAATACTCAAACGTCCAATTACATTAGAAACCCCACTCTTTGCATAATTTTGGTTGGTCAAAGTTTCATTATAGAACTGCCCAAACTTTAAGATTCCCACCAAACACTTGTTATGTTATTGACCTACTTAACTTGTCAATATCACCCCTTATTTATGATAATGAGTGTCATAAATAAATTTCTTAGGAAGGCGTTCGCCAACCTTTCCAAACGACTTGAATATCCTCAGACATACGACACTTCAACCCCTAACATGTGTCAGTCAAAGCCGACTTGACCATCTTCGTAAGGTTGTAAAGCAGCGGGAGGTACGCCCCGTACCTCCCGCTGCTTTACAACCTTACGAAGATGAACGCCCGGATTTGCCTTGGTGGAAGTGCAAAGAATGGGCTTTACATATTCTACACCGTATGTTCGAAAGATACGGTTCTCCTGGAAACGTGACCAAGAAGTACAACAAATTTGGAGAATGGTATCTGAAGACATTTAGTAGCGGAATTCTTGAAGTTCTCTTGCGTTTACTTGGGCGCCCCGCCCCGCTCAGCTACTTGTTTGCACACTTCCATCCATTGTGTAAAAGCCTCCCGGCTAATAAGGTCTAATGGGAGGGTATATTGTGTTAAAGCAAAAAAGATTTTTAAAGCTTCTTTCTGCAATGAAACGGCATGCTTAGAGGGATCTGGAAGCAACCCAGCTACTAACTGGTACAACTGTGGTAAGAGTAAATTCATGGCTTCATGTAAAGGACCTCGTTCTTCTGCTTTTTTGTATTCAAACTTTTTCACAAGTTGGTAGAGACAAAATAAAGCACCGTGCTAACCGCTAGCTTCTGGATTTGATAAATATATGCTAATCTGTAAAATTGTATTATTAGGTAGCAAAAATGATTTGATTGGGGGAGAATCTAATTTGCTGACCACAAACTATTCATTAGACGTCATTCCCACTTCCATAGCTTATAATAGCAGGAAATAAGCATGTAAGAGAATACTACCAGACCACTATCAACTACTACCACCCTCTACTAATTTCACTCCTAATTTTATTAGGGGTACTTTACTCTTGAAGTTTTGGTTAAAACTTTGCTGACCATGCATCAAAAGTAAAGTATGCCTAAAAATAGGTGTGAGAATTTGTTAAGGATAGTAGTAGTTGGTAGTTGTCTGGCAGCTATCAGATACAGATCGTCATAATATACCACGTAGAAATGCCCCATAAGTAACTCAAATGTTGGTCAGCAAATTAGGTGCCACCAATTATTGGAACATACCTTGTCTACAATTTGTGTCCACCTTCCCGGAAAGTCATGTTTAACCATGTTATTAATACAAGTACATAATCGACTTCGTATTTGATCAGGTGCCTGTACTATAGCATCCACAATGCTCTCTCGAATTAAAGATCGGTCTTGTTCATGTAAAGAAAAAGGCATAGGTTGTCCAGGCTCAGTTTTCCAGTAATTCCAATTTTGTGAAATAAGATTTTTCAAATAAATAGCACCGGCGTGTCGGACTGGCATTTCACAGTCGTTCATCATTACTACTTGTAGTAAAGACGGTGCAAATCCAATGATTTTATGTATCTGTTAACAGAAAAAATAATAAGCAATAGTAAGACTACGTGGAAGGCAACAAAAAGTGCATGCAGGAAGCACATGTTTTTTCCAACCTGAGCTAACTGTTCCTCTGCCTGCTGGCGCTGGTTTGGGTCTATAGTGGCCCGTAGCAGATCTATTACTTTTCTGGTATCCATTGTCATTTATAATATAAAAATTTACACTTTAATTTAACTGTGCCCACTTGCAAGCAAAAATTTTTGACAAGATCAAATGTAGATGTAATCCTGTACCAGCTACTATGGACACGGTAGCCAACAAAGAAGTGGTTGGTGTTGGTAATGTAACGGTGCAGGTACGATCTTTATACCGTTGCCCGCGTTTTAGCCTGATCGTTAGGGTAAATGTCAATTTATTTACCTTTATTTACCTATTGACGAGTTCTCATAACTCGCCAGAATGTTCTAATGGACCTTACGTTGTGTTATTTTATCTTATTAAAACCCACGGTTGACGAGGGCAAAAGGAAAAATTATTTTAATGATGAACTTGAATAAAGCACCCTTAAAACCTTTTAATTAGCATTTATTCGATTCTTTCGTGGAATTTATTAAATGATGGTTTGCCGTATCGTATGCGTGAGGAAATTGTGGTTTATTATTTCCCTCTTTTTCTAGTTATTTTTAATTTCTAATGTTTCTGTATACTGGATGTAAGAGCATTGATATATTTTTTATTTTCTTCAGCTTAACAGCACCTTGTGTGAAAACCTCGTCTAATTCAGGATCTCACCCTGAACTGAACGTGATTGTCGATTTGACGCTAGAATAGCTTCCTTCGTAATTATTTATTCTCCTTTCTTTTTATCAGTACTTTTATTTGCGTGAAAACCTCGTCTAATTCAGCCTTTCACCCTGAACTAAACGTGATTATCAATGTGACGCTAGAATTGCTTACTTTTTATGATTTACTCTCCTTTCTTTTATGAGTACTTTTTCTTATTTTGCTTATTTTGGTTTTATCCACGAAATGTCGTCGATTACGCCTAAGTAACACCTCCTCTCCGCACCTCGCCTAATTCAGGTTTGCCCTGTAGTAGCGTCGAGACGCCTAATCAGGACTCCCCTAAAGAGTAGCGATTGGAGAGAAAATGCCAGAGTAGCGTTGCAAGACGTCTCTTAATCCCGCCTAATGGTAATAAGTCTCGCCTAATTCAGGTTAGTTACGTAGTAGCATCGAGACGCCTAACCCAAAGAGTAGCGATAGTAGACCTATTACCAGAGTAGCGTTAATAATCAACGTCCAGCTTTTTATCCGCTGCAAGTTTGTCCAATTCCGCCTAAGTAGCACCTCCCCTCCGCACCTCGCCTAATTCAGGTTAGTTACGTAGTTGCGTCGAGACGCCTAACCCAAAGAGTAGCGATTGGAGAGAAAATGCCAGAGTAGCGTTATTAATCAAACTTGTCGGACTTGTACGTGGATAATATCCAATGATCGTTTCAACACTAATAGTTGACAGAGCTTCCAGTCTTAATAGTTCGATCTGATCGTTTTGCGATCTGAGAAATCAATCCTCTCTTCTTCCTCTAGCTCGAGGTTTTATCAATTTTTTTAACACCACCCTAAAGGTTGTCAATACTCAAACGTCCAATTACATTAGAAACCCCACTCTTTGCATAATTTTGGTTGGTCAAAGTTTCATTATAGAACTGCCCAAACTTTAAGATTCCCACCAAACACTTGTTATGTTATTGACCTACTTAACTTGTCAATATCACCCCTTATTTATGATAATGAGTGTCATAAATAAATTTCTTAGGAAGGCGTTCGCCAACCTTTCCAAACGACTTGAATATCCTCAGACATACGACACTTCAACCCCTAACATGTGTCAGTCAAAGCCGACTTGACCATCTTCGTAAGGTTGTAAAGCAGCGGGAGGTACGCCCCGTACCTCCCGCTGCTTTACAACCTTACGAAGATGAACGCCCGGATTTGCCTTGGTGGAAGTGCAAAGAATGGGCTTTACATATTCTACACCGTATGTTCGAAAGATACGGTTCTCCTGGAAACGTGACCAAGAAGTACAACAAATTTGGAGAATGGTATCTGAAGACATTTAGTAGCGGAATTCTTGAAGTTCTCTTGCGTTTACTTGGGCGCCCCGCCCCGCTCAGCTACTTGTTTGCACACTTCCATCCATTGTGTAAAAGCCTCCCGGCTAATAAGGTCTAATGGGAGGGTATATTGTGTTAAAGCAAAAAAGATTTTTAAAGCTTCTTTCTGCAATGAAACGGCATGCTTAGAGGGATCTGGAAGCAACCCAGCTACTAACTGGTACAACTGTGGTAAGAGTAAATTCATGGCTTCATGTAAAGGACCTCGTTCTTCTGCTTTTTTGTATTCAAACTTTTTCACAAGTTGGTAGAGACACAATAAAGCACCGTGCCAACCGCTAGCTTCTGGATTTGATAAATATATGCTAATCTGTAAAATTGTATTATTAGGTAGCAAAAATGATTTGATTGGGGGAGAATCTAATTTGCTGACCACAAACTATTCATTAGACGTCATTCCCACTTCCATAGCTTATAATAGCAGGAAATAAGCATGTAAGAGAATACTACCAGACCACTATCAACTACTACCACCCTCTACTAATTTCACTCCTAATTTTATTAGGGGTACTTTACTCTTGAAGTTTTGGTTAAAACTTTGCTGACCATGCATCAAAAGTAAAGTATGCCTAAAAATAGGTGTGAGAATTTGTTAAGGATAGTAGTAGTTGGTAGTTGTCTGGCAGCTATCAGATACAGATCGTCATAATATACCACGTAGAAATGCCCCATAAGTAACTCAAATGTTGGTCAGCAAATTAGGTGCCACCAATTATTGGAACATACCTTGTCTACAATTTGTGTCCACCTTCCCGGAAAGTCATGTTTAACCATGTTATTAATACAAGTACATAATCGACTTCGTATTTGATCAGGTGCCTGTACTATAGCATCCACAATGCTCTCTCGAATTAAAGATCGGTCTTGTTCATGTAAAGAAAAAGGCATAGGTTGTCCAGGCTCAGTTTTCCAGTAATTCCAGTTTTGTGAAATAAGATTTTTCAAATAAATAGCACCGGCGTGTCGGACTGGCATTTCACAGTCGTTCATCATTACTACTTGTAGTAAAGACGGTGCAAATCCAATGATTTTATGTATCTGTTAACAGAAAAAATAATAAGCAATAGTAAGACTACGTGGAAGGCAACAAAAAGTGCATGCAGGAAGCACATGTTTTTTCCAACCTGAGCTAACTGTTCCTCTGCCTGCTGGCGCTGGTTTGGGTCTATAGTGGCCCGTAGCAGATCTATTACTTTTCTGGTATCCATTGTCGTTTATAATATAAAAATTTACACTTTAATTTAACTGTGCCCACTTGCAAGCAAAAATTTTTGACAAGATCAAATGTAGATGTAATCCTGTACCAGCTACTATGGACACGGTAGCCAACAAAGAAGTGGTTGGTGTTGGTAATGTAACGGTGCAGGTACGATCTTTATACCGTTGCCCGCGTTTTAGCCTGATCGTTAGGGTAAATGTCAATTTATTTACCTTTATTTACCTATTGACGAGTTCTCATAACTCGCCAGAATGTTCTAATGGACCTTACGTTGTGTTATTTTATCTTATTAAAACCCACGGTTGACGAGGGCAAAAAGAAAAATTATTTTAATGATGAACTTGAATAAAACACCCTTAAAACCTTTTAATTAGCATTTATTCAATTCTTTCGTGGAATTTATTAAATGATGGTTTGCCGTATCGTATGCGTGAGAAAATTGTGGTTTATTATTTCCCTCTTTTTCTAGTTATTTTTAATTTCTAATGTTTCTGTATACTGGATGTAAGAGCATTGATATATTTTTTATTTTCTTCAGCTTAGCAGCACCTTGTGTGAAAACCTCGTCTAATTCAGGCTCTCACCCTGAACTGAACGTGATTGTCGATTTGACGCTAGAATAGCTTCCTTCGTAATTATTTATTCTCCTTTCTTTTTATGAGTACTTTTATTTGCGTGAAAACCTCGTCTAATTCAGCCTTTCACCCTGAACTAAACGTGATTATCAATGTGACGCTAGAATTGCTTCCTTTTTATGATTTACTCTCCTTTCTTTTATGAGTACTTTTTCTTATTTTGCTAATTTTGGTTTTATCCACGAAATGTCGTCGATTACGCCTAAGTAACACCTCCTCTCCGCACTTCGCCTAATTCAGGTTTGCCCTGTAGTAGCGTCGAGACGCCTAATCAGGACTCCCCTAAAGAGTAGCGATTGGAGAGAAAATGCCAGAGTAGCGTTGCAAGACGTCTCTTAATCCCGCCTAATGGTAATAAGTCTCGCCTAATTCAGGTTAGTTACGTAGTAGCGTCGAGACGCCTAACCCAAAGAGTAGCGATAGTAGACCTATTACCAGAGTAGCGTTAATAATCAACGTCCAGCTTTTTATCCGCTGCAAGTTTGTCCAATTCCGCCTAAGTAGCACCTCCCCTCCGCACCTCGCCTAATTCAGGTTAGTTACGTAGTAGCGTCGAGACGCCTAACCCAAAGAGTAGCGATTGGAGAGAAAATGCCAGAGTAGCGTTATTAATCAAACTTGTCGGACTTGTACGTGGATAATACCCAATGATCGTTTCAACACTAATAGTTGACAGAGCTTCCAGTCTTAATAGTTCGATCTGATCGTTTTGCGATCTGAGAAATCAATCCTCTCTTCTTCCTCTAGCTCGAGGTTTTATCAATTTTTTTAACACCACCCTAAAGGTTGTCAATACTCAAACGTCCAATTACATTAGAAACCCCACTCTTTGCATAATTTTGGTTGGTCAAAGTTTCATTATAGAACTGCCCAAACTAAGATTCCCACCAAACACTTGTTATGTTATTGACCTACTTAAGTTGTCAATATCACCCCTTATTTATGATAATGAGTGTCATAAATAAATTTCTTAGGAAGGCGTTCGCCAACCTTTCCAAACGACTTGAATATCCTCAGACATACGACACTTCAACCCCTAACATGTGTCAGTCAAAGCCGACTTGACCATCTTCGTAAGGTTGTAAAGCAGCGGGAGGTACGCCCCGTACCTCCCGCTGCTTTACAACCTTACGAAGATGAACGCCCGGATTTGCCTTGGTGGAAGTGCAAAGAATGGGCTTTACATATTCTACACCGTATGTTCGAAAGATACGGTTCTCCTGGAAACGTGACCAAGAAGTACAACAAATTTGGAGAATGGTATCTGAAGACATTTAGTAGCGGAATTCTTGAAGTTCTCTTGCGTTTACTTGGGCGCCCCGCCCCGCTCAGCTACTTGTTTGCACACTTCCATCCATTGTGTAAAAGCCTCCCGGCTAATAAGGTCTAATGGGAGGGTATATTGTGTTAAAGCAAAAAAGATTTTTAAAGCTTCTTTCTGCAATGAAACGGCATGCTTAGAGGGATCTGGAAGCAACCCAGCTACTAACTGGTACAACTGTGGTAAGAGTAAATTCATGGCTTCATGTAAAGGACCTCGTTCTTCTGCTTTTTTGTATTCAAACTTTTTCACAAGTTGGTAGAGACAAAATAAAGCACCGTGCCAACCGCTAGCTTCTGGATTTGATAAATATATGCTAAT
The DNA here is from genome assembly GCA_958336395.1 of Ctenicera cuprea. Taxonomy (NCBI): domain Eukaryota; kingdom Metazoa; phylum Arthropoda; class Insecta; order Coleoptera; family Elateridae; genus Ctenicera; species Ctenicera cuprea. The sequence goes on along the minus strand of OY284495.1, from coordinate 27,758,316 downwards.
CTGTAAAATTGTATTATTAGGTAGCAAAAATGATTTGATTGGGGGAGAATCTAATTTGCTGACCACAAACTATTCATTAGACGTCATTCCCACTTCCATAGCTTATAATAGCAGGAAATAAGCATGTAAGAGAATACTACCAGACCACTATCAACTACTACCACCCTCTACTAATTTCACTCCTAATTTTATTAGGGGTACTTTACTCTTGAAGTTTTGGTTAAAACTTTGCTGACCATGCATCAAAAGTAAAGTATGCCTAAAAATAGGTGTGAGAATTTGTTAAGGATAGTAGTAGTTGGTAGTTGTCTGGCAGCTATCAGATACAGATCGTCATAATATACCACGTAGAAATGCCCCATAAGTAACTCAAATGTTGGTCAGCAAATTAGGTGCCACCAATTATTGGAACATACCTTGTCTACAATTTGTGTCCACCTTCCCGGAAAGTCATGTTTAACCATGTTATTAATACAAGTACATAATCGACTTCGTATTTGATCAGGTGCCTGTACTATAGCATCCACAATGCTCTCTCGAATTAAAGATCGGTCTTGTTCATGTAAAGAAAAAGGCATAGGTTGTCCAGGCTCAGTTTTCCAGTAATTCCAATTTTGTGAAATAAGATTTTTCAAATAAATAGCACCGGCGTGTCGGACTGGCATTTCACAGTCGTTCATCATTACTACTTGTAGTAAAGACGGTGCAAATCCAATGATTTTATGTATCTGTTAACAGAAAAAATAATAAGCAATAGTAAGACTACGTGGAAGGCAACAAAAAGTGCATGCAGGAAGCACATGTTTTTTCCAACCTGAGCTAACTGTTCCTCTGCCTGCTGGCGCTGGTTTGGGTCTATAGTGGCCCGTAGCAGATCTATTACTTTTCTGGTATCCATTGTCGTTTATAATATAAAAATTTACACTTTAATTTAACTGTGCCCACTTGCAAGCAAACATTTTTGACAAGATCAAATGTAGATGTAATCCTGTACCAGCTACTATGGACACGGTAGCCAACAAAGAAGTGGTTGGTGTTGGTAATGTAACGGTGCAGGTACGATCTTTATACCGTTGCCCGCGTTTTAGCCTGATTGTTAGGGTAAATGTCAATTTATTTACCTTTATTTACCTATTGACGAGTTCTCATAACTCGCCAGAATGTTCTAATGGACCTTACGTTGTGTTATTTTATCTTATTAAAACCCACGGTTGACGAGGGCAAAAGGAAAAATTATTTTAATGATGAACTTGAATAAAACACCCTTAAAACCTTTTAATTAGCATTTATTCAATTCTTTCGTGGCATTTATTAAATGATGGTTTGCCGTATCGTATGCGTGAGGAAATTGTGGTTTATTATTTCCCTCTTTTTCTAGTTATTTTTAATTTCTAATGTTTCTGTATACTGGATGTAAGAGCATTGATATATTTTTTATTTTCTTCAGCTTAACAGCACCTTGTGTGAAAACCTCGTCTAATTCAGGCTCTCACCCTGAACTGAACGTGATTGTCGATTTGACGCTAGAATAGCTTCCTTCGTAATTATTTATTCTCCTTTCTTTTTATGAGTACTTTTATTTGCGTGAAAACCTCGTCTAATTCAGCCTTTCACCCTGAACTAAACGTGATTATCAATGTGACGCTAGAATTGCTTCCTTTTTATGATTTACTCTCCTTTCTTTTATGAGTACTTTTTCTTATTTTGCTTATTTTGGTTTTATCCACGAAATGTCGTCGATTACGCCTAAGTAACACCTCTTCTCCGCACTTCGCCTAATTCAGGTTTGCCCTGTAGTAGCGTCGAGACGCCTAATCAGGACTCCCCTAAAGAGTAGCGATTGGAGAGAAAATGCCAGAGTAGCGTTGCAAGACGTCTCTTAATCCCGCCTAATGGTAATAAGTCTCGCCTAATTCAGGTTAGTTACGTAGTAGCGTCGAGACGCCTAACCCAAAGAGTAGCGATAGTAGACCTATTACCAGAGTAGCGTTAATAATCAACGTCCAGCTTTTTATCCGCTGCAAGTTTGTCCAATTCCGCCTAAGTAGCACCTCCCCTCCGCACCTCGCCTAATTCAGGTTAGTTACGTAGTAGCGTCGAGACGCCTAACCCAAAGAGTAGCGATTGGAGAGAAAATGCCAGAGTAGCGTTATTAATCAAACTTGTCGGACTTGTACGTGGATAATACCCAATGATCGTTTCAACACTAATAGTTGACAGAGCTTCCAGTCTTAATAGTTCGATTTGATCGTTTTGCGATCTGAGAAATCAATCCTCTCTTCTTCCTCTAGCTCGAGGTTTTATCAATTTTTTTAACACCACCCTAAAGGTTGTCAATACTCAAACGTCCAATTACATTAGAAACCCCACTCTTTGCATAATTTTGGTTGGTCAAAGTTTCATTATAGAACTGCCCAAACTAAGATTCCCACCAAACACTTGTTATGTTATTGACCTACTTAAGTTGTCAATATCACCCCTTATTTATGATAATGAGTGTCATAAATAAATTTCTTAGGAAGGCGTTCGCCAACCTTTCCAAACGACTTGAATATCCTCAGACATACGACACTTCAACCCCTAACATGTGTCAGTCAAAGCCGACTTGACCATCTTCGTAAGGTTGTAAAGCAGCGGGAGGTACGCCCCGTACCTCCCGCTGCTTTACAACCTTACGAAGATGAACGCCCGGATTTGCCTTGGTGGAAGTGCAAAGAATGGGCTTTACATATTCTACACCGTATGTTCGAAAGATACGGTTCTCCTGGAAACGTGACCAAGAAGTACAACAAATTTGGAGAATGGTATCTGAAGACATTTAGTAGCGGAATTCTTGAAGTTCTCTTGCGTTTACTTGGGCGCCCCGCCCCGCTCAGCTACTTGTTTGCACACTTCCATCCATTGTGTAAAAGCCTCCCGGCTAATAAGGTCTAATGGGAGGGTATATTGTGTTAAAGCAAAAAAGATTTTTAAAGCTTCTTTCTGCAATGAAACGGCATGCTTAGAGGGATCTGGAAGCAACCCAGCTACTAACTGGTACAACTGTGGTAAGAGTAAATTCATGGCTTCATGTAAAGGACCTCGTTCTTCTGCTTTTTTGTATTCAAACTTTTTCACAAGTTGGTAGAGACACAATAAAGCACCGTGCCAACCGCTAGCTTCTGGATTTGATAAATATATGCTAATCTGTAAAATTGTATTATTAGGTAGCAAAAATGATTTGATTGGGGGAGAATCTAATTTGCTGACCACAAACTATTCATTAGACGTCATTCCCACTTCCATAGCTTATAATAGCAGGAAATAAGCATGTAAGAGAATACTACCAGACCACTATCAACTACTACCACCCTCTACTAATTTCACTCCTAATTTTATTAGGGGTACTTTACTCTTGAAGTTTTGGTTAAAACTTTGCTGACCATTCATCAAAAGTAAAGTATGCCTAAAAATAGGTGTGAGAATTTGTTAAGGATAGTAGTAGTTGGTAGTTGTCTGGCAGCTATCAGATACAGATCGTCATAATATACCACGTAGAAATGCCCCATAAGTAACTCAAATGTTGGTCAGCAAATTAGGTGCCACCAATTATTGGAACATACCTTGTCTACAATTTGTGTCCACCTTCCCGGAAAGTCATGTTTAACCATGTTATTAATACAAGTACATAATCGACTTCGTATTTGATCAGGTGCCTGTACTATAGCATCCACAATGCTCTCTCGAATTAAAGATCGGTCTTGTTCATGTAAAGAAAAAGGCATAGGTTGTCCAGGCTCAGTTTTCCAGTAATTCCAGTTTTGTGAAATAAGATTTTTCAAATAAATAGCACCGGCGTGTCGGACTGGCATTTCACAGTCGTTCATCATTACTACTTGTAGTAAAGACGGTGCAAATCCAATGATTTTATGTATCTGTTAACAGAAAAAATAATAAGCAATAGTAAGACTACGTGGAAGGCAACAAAAAGTGCATGCAGGAAGCACATGTTTTTTCCAACCTGAGCTAACTGTTCCTCTGCCTGCTGGCGCTGGTTTGGGTCTATAGTGGCCCGTAGCAGATCTATTACTTTTCTGGTATCCATTGTCATTTATAATATAAAAATTTACACTTTAATTTAACTGTGCCCACTTGCAAGCAAACATTTTTGACAAGATCAAATGTAGATGTAATCCTGTACCAGCTACTATGGACACGGTAGCCAACAAAGAAGTGGTTGGTGTTGGTAATGTAACGGTGCAGGTACGATCTTTATACCGTTGCCCGCGTTTTAGCCTGATCGTTAGGGTAAATGTCAATTTATTTACCTTTATTTACCTATTGACGAGTTCTCATAACTCGCCAGAATGTTCTAATGGACCTTACGTTGTGTTATTTTATCTTATTAAAACCCACGGTTGACGAGGGCAAAAAGAAAAATTATTTTAATGATGAACTTGAATAAAACACCCTTAAAACCTTTTAATTAGCATTTATTCAATTCTTTCGTGGAATTTATTAAATGATGGTTTGCCGTATCGTATGCGTGAGGAAATTGTGGTTTATTATTTCCCTCTTTTTCTAGTTATTTTTAATTTCTAATGTTTCTGTATACTGGATGTAAGAGCATTGATATATTTTTTATTTTCTTCAGCTTAACAGCACCTTGTGTGAAAACCTCGTCTAATTCAGGATCTCACCCTGAACTGAACGTGATTGTCGATTTGACGCTAGAATAGCTTCCTTCGTAATTATTTATTCTCCTTTCTTTTTATCAGTACTTTTATTTGCGTGAAAACCTCGTCTAATTCAGCCTTTCACCCTGAACTAAACGTGATTATCAATGTGACGCTAGAATTGCTTCCTTTTTATGATTTACTCTCCTTTCTTTTATGAGTACTTTTTCTTATTTTGCTTATTTTGGTTTTATCCACGAAATGTCGTCGATTACGCCTAAGTAACACCTCTTCTCCGCACTTCGCCTAATTCAGGTTTGCCCTGTAGTAGCGTCGAGACGCCTAATCAGGACTCCCCTAAAGAGTAGCGATTGGAGAGAAAATGCCAGAGTAGCGTTGCAAGACGTCTCTTAATCCCGCCTAATGGTAATAAGTCTCGCCTAATTCAGGTTAGTTACGTAGTAGCGTCGAGACGCCTAACCCAAAGAGTAGCGATAGTAGACCTATTACCAGAGTAGCGTTAATAATCAACGTCCAGCTTTTTATCCGCTGCAAGTTTGTCCAATTCCGCCTAAGTAGCACCTCCCCTCCGCACCTCGCCTAATTCAGGTTAGTTACGTAGTAGCGTCGAGACGCCTAACCCAAAGAATAGCGATTGGAGAGAAAATGCCAGAGTAGCGTTATTAATCAAACTTGTCGGACTTGTACGTGGATAATACCCAATGATCGTTTCAACACTAATAGTTGACAGAGCTTCCAGTCTTAATAGTTCGATCTGATCGTTTTGCGATCTGAGAAATCAATCCTCTCTTCTTCCTCTAGCTCGAGGTTTTATCAATTTTTTTAACACCACCCTAAAGGTTGTCAATACTCAAACGTCCAATTACATTAGAAACCCCACTCTTTGCATAATTTTGGTTGGTCAAAGTTTCATTATAGAACTGCCCAAACTTTAAGATTCCCACCAAACACTTGTTATGTTATTGACCTACTTAACTTGTCAATATCACCCCTTATTTATGATAATGAGTGTCATAAATAAATTTCTTAGGAAGGCGTTCGCCAACCTTTCCAAACGACTTGAATATCCTCAGACATACGACACTTCAACCCCTAACATGTGTCAGTCAAAGCCGACTTGACCATCTTCGTAAGGTTGTAAAGCAGCGGGAGGTACGCCCCGTACCTCCCGCTGCTTTACAACCTTACGAAGATGAACGCCCGGATTTGCCTTGGTGGAAGTGCAAAGAATGGGCTTTACATATTCTACACCGTATGTTCGAAAGATACGGTTCTCCTGGAAACGTGACCAAGAAGTACAACAAATTTGGAGAATGGTATCTGAAGACATTTAGTAGCGGAATTCTTGAAGTTCTCTTGCGTTTACTTGGGCGCCCCGCCCCGCTCAGCTACTTGTTTGCACACTTCCATCCATTGTGTAAAAGCCTCCCGGCTAATAAGGTCTAATGGGAGGGTATATTGTGTTAAAGCAAAAAAGATTTTTAAAGCTTCTTTCTGCAATGAAACGGCATGCTTAGAGGGATCTGGAAGCAACCCAGCTACTAACTGGTACAACTGTGGTAAGAGTAAATTCATGGCTTCATGTAAAGGACCTCGTTCTTCTGCTTTTTTGTATTCAAACTTTTTCACAAGTTGGTAGAGACAAAATAAAGCACCGTGCCAACCGCTAGCTTCTGGATTTGATAAATATATGCTAATCTGTAAAATTGTATTATTAGGTAGCAAAAATGATTTGATTGGGGGAGAATCTAATTTGCTGACCACAAACTATTCATTAGACGTCATTCCCACTTCCATAGCTTATAATAGCAGGAAATAAGCATGTAAGAGAATACTACCAGACCACTATCAACTACTACCACCCTCTACTAATTTCACTCCTAATTTTATTAGGGGTACTTTACTCTTGAAGTTTTGGTTAAAACTTTGCTGACCATGCATCAAAAGTAAAGTATGCCTAAAAATAGGTGTGAGAATTTGTTAAGGATAGTAGTAGTTGGTAGTTGTCTGGCAGCTATCAGATACAGATCGTCATAATATACCACGTAGAAATGCCCCATAAGTAACTCAAATGTTGGTCAGCAAATTAGGTGCCACCAATTATTGGAACATACCTTGTCTACAATTTGTGTCCACCTTCCCGGAAAGTCATGTTTAACCATGTTATTAATACAAGTACATAATCGACTTCGTATTTGATCAGGTGCCTGTACTATAGCATCCACAATGCTCTCTCGAATTAAAGATCGGTCTTGTTCATGTAAAGAAAAAGGCATAGGTTGTCCAGGCTCAGTTTTCCAGTAATTCCAATTTTGTGAAATAAGATTTTTCAAATAAATAGCACCGGCGTGTCGGACTGGCATTTCACAGTCGTTCATCATTACTACTTGTAGTAAAGACGGTGCAAATCCAATGATTTTATGTATCTGTTAACAGAAAAAATAATAAGCAATAGTAAGACTACGTGGAAGGCAACAAAAAGTGCATGCAGGAAGCACATGTTTTTTCCAACCTGAGCTAACTGTTCCTCTGCCTGCTGGCGCTGGTTTGGGTCTATAGTGGCCCGTAGCAGATCTATTACTTTTCTGGTATCCATTGTCGTTTATAATATAAAAATTTACACTTTAATTTAACTGTGCCCACTTGCAAGCAAAAATTTTTGACAAGATCAAATGTAGATGTAATCCTGTACCAGCTACTATGGACACGGTAGCCAACAAAGAAGTGGTTGGTGTTGGTAATGTAACGGTGCAGGTACGATCTTTATACCGTTGCCCGCGTTTTAGCCTGATCGTTAGGGTAAATGTCAATTTATTTACCTTTATTTACCTATTGACGAGTTCTCATAACTCGCCAGAATGTTCTAATGGACCTTACGTTGTGTTATTTTATCTTATTAAAACCCACGGTTGACGAGGGCAAAAAGAAAAATTATTTTAATGATGAACTTGAATAAAACACCCTTAAAACCTTTTAATTAGCATTTATTCAATTCTTTCGTGGAATTTATTAAATGATGGTTTGCCGTATCGTATGCGTGAGAAAATTGTGGTTTATTATTTCCCTCTTTTTCTAGTTATTTTTAATTTCTAATGTTTCTGTATACTGGATGTAAGAGCATTGATATATTTTTTATTTTCTTCAGCTTAGCAGCACCTTGTGTGAAAACCTCGTCTAATTCAGGCTCTCACCCTGAACTGAACGTGATTGTCGATTTGACGCTAGAATAGCTTCCTTCGTAATTATTTATTCTCCTTTCTTTTTATGAGTACTTTTATTTGCGTGAAAACCTCGTCTAATTCAGCCTTTCACCCTGAACTAAACGTGATTATCAATGTGACGCTAGAATTGCTTCCTTTTTATGATTTACTCTCCTTTCTTTTATGAGTACTTTTTCTTATTTTGCTAATTTTGGTTTTATCCACGAAATGTCGTCGATTACGCCTAAGTAACACCTCCTCTCCGCACTTCGCCTAATTCAGGTTTGCCCTGTAGTAGCGTCGAGACGCCTAATCAGGACTCCCCTAAAGAGTAGCGATTGGAGAGAAAATGCCAGAGTAGCGTTGCAAGACGTCTCTTAATCCCGCCTAATGGTAATAAGTCTCGCCTAATTCAGGTTAGTTACGTAGTAGCGTCGAGACGCCTAACCCAAAGAGTAGCGATAGTAGACCTATTACCAGAGTAGCGTTAATAATCAACGTCCAGCTTTTTATCCGCTGCAAGTTTGTCCAATTCCGCCTAAGTAGCACCTCCCCTCCGCACCTCGCCTAATTCAGGTTAGTTACGTAGTAGCGTCGAGACGCCTAACCCAAAGAGTAGCGATTGGAGAGAAAATGCCAGAGTAGCGTTATTAATCAAACTTGTCGGACTTGTACGTGGATAATACCCAATGATCGTTTCAACACTAATAGTTGACAGAGCTTCCAGTCTTAATAGTTCGATCTGATCGTTTTGCGATCTGAGAAATCAATCCTCTCTTCTTCCTCTAGCTCGAGGTTTTATCAATTTTTTTAACACCACCCTAAAGGTTGTCAATACTCAAACGTCCAATTACATTAGAAACCCCACTCTTTGCATAATTTTGGTTGGTCAAAGTTTCATTATAGAACTGCCCAAACTAAGATTCCCACCAAACACTTGTTATGTTATTGACCTACTTAAGTTGTCAATATCACCCCTTATTTATGATAATGAGTGTCATAAATAAATTTCTTAGGAAGGCGTTCGCCAACCTTTCCAAACGACTTGAATATCCTCAGACATACGACACTTCAACCCCTAACATGTGTCAGTCAAAGCCGACTTGACCATCTTCGTAAGGTTGTAAAGCAGCGGGAGGTACGCCCCGTACCTCCCGCTGCTTTACAACCTTACGAAGATGAACGCCCGGATTTGCCTTGGTGGAAGTGCAAAGAATGGGCTTTACATATTCTACACCGTATGTTCGAAAGATACGGTTCTCCTGGAAACGTGACCAAGAAGTACAACAAATTTGGAGAATGGTATCTGAAGACATTTAGTAGCGGAATTCTTGAAGTTCTCTTGCGTTTACTTGGGCGCCCCGCCCCGCTCAGCTACTTGTTTGCACACTTCCATCCATTGTGTAAAAGCCTCCCGGCTAATAAGGTCTAATGGGAGGGTATATTGTGTTAAAGCAAAAAAGATTTTTAAAGCTTCTTTCTGCAATGAAACGGCATGCTTAGAGGGATCTGGAAGCAACCCAGCTACTAACTGGTACAACTGTGGTAAGAGTAAATTCATGGCTTCATGTAAAGGACCTCGTTCTTCTGCTTTTTTGTATTCAAACTTTTTCACAAGTTGGTAGAGACACAATAAAGCACCGTGCCAACCGCTAGCTTCTGGATTTGATAAATATATGCTAATCTGTAAAATTGTATTATTAGGTAGCAAAAATGATTTGATTGGGGGAGAATCTAATTTGCTGACCACAAACTATTCATTAGACGTCATTCCCACTTCCATAGCTTATAATAGCAGGAAATAAGCATGTAAGAGAATACTACCAGACCACTATCAACTACTACCACCCTCTACTAATTTCACTCCTAATTTTATTAGGGGTACTTTACTCTTGAAGTTTTGGTTAAAACTTTGCTGACCATCCATCAAAAGTAAAGTATGCCTAAAAATAGGTGTGAGAATTTGTTAAGGATAGTAGTAGTTGGTAGTTGTCTGGCAGCTATCAGATACAGATCGTCATAATATACCACGTAGAAATGCCCCATAAGTAACTCAAATGTTGGTCAGCAAATTAGGTGCCACCAATTATTGGAACATACCTTGTCTACAATTTGTGTCCACCTTCCCGGAAAGTCATGTTTAACCATGTTATTAATACAAGTACATAATCGACTTCGTATTTGATCAGGTGCCTGTACTATAGCATCCACAATGCTCTCTCGAATTAAAGATCGGTCTTGTTCATGTAAAGAAAAAGGCATAGGTTGTCCAGGCTCAGTTTTCCAGTAATTCCAGTTTTGTGAAATAAGATTTTTCAAATAAATAGCACCGGCGTGTCGGACTGGCATTTCACAGTCGTTCATCATTACTACTTGTAGTAAAGACGGTGCAAATCCAATGATTTTATGTATCTGTTAACAGAAAAAATAATAAGCAATAGTAAGACTACGTGGAAGGCAACAAAAAGTGCATGCAGGAAGCACATGTTTTTTCCAACCTGAGCTAACTGTTCCTCTGCCTGCTGGCGCTGGTTTGGGTCTATAGTGGCCCGTAGCAGATCTATTACTTTTCTGGTATCCATTGTCCTTTATAATATAAAAATTTACACTTTAATTTAACTGTGCCCACTTGCAAGCAAACATTTTTGACAAGATCAAATGTAGATGTAATCCTGTACCAGCTACTATGGACACGGTAGCCAACAAAGAAGTGGTTGGTGTTGGTAATGTAACGGTGCAGGTACGATCTTTATACCGTTGCCCGCGTTTTAGCCTGATCGTTAGGGTAAATGTCAATTTATTTACCTTTATTTACCTATTGACGAGTTCTCATAACTCGCCAGAATGTTCTAATGGACCTTACGTTGTGTTATTTTATCTTATTAAAACCCACGGTTGACGAGGGCAAAAGGAAAAATTATTTTAATGATGAACTTGAATAAAGCACCCTTAAAACCTTTTAATTAGCATTTATTCAATTCTTTCGTGGAATTTATTAAATGATGGTTTGCCGTATCGTATGCGTGAGGAAATTGTGGTTTATTATTTCCCTCTTTTTCTAGTTATTTTTAATTTCTAATGTTTCTGTATACTGGATGTAAGAGCATTGATATATTTTTTATTTTCTTCAGCTTAACAGCACCTTGTGTGAAAACCTCGTCTAATTCAGGATCTCACCCTGAACTGAACGTGATTGTCGATTTGACGCTAGAATAGCTTCCTTCGTAATTATTTATTCTCCTTTCTTTTTATCAGTACTTTTATTTGCGTGAAAACCTCGTCTAATTCAGCCTTTCACCCTGAACTAAACGTGATTATCAATGTGACGCTAGAATTGCTTCCTTTTTATGATTTACTCTCCTTTCTTTTATGAGTACTTTTTCTTATTTTGCTTATTTTGGTTTTATCCACGAAATGTCGTCGATTACGCCTAAGTAACACCTCTTCTCCGCACTTCGCCTAATTCAGGTTTGCCCTGTAGTAGCGTCGAGACGCCTAATCAGGACTCCCCTAAAGAGTAGCGATTGGAGAGAAAATGCCAGAGTAGCGTTGCAAGACGTCTCTTAATCCCGCCTAATGGTAATAAGTCTCGCCTAATTCAGGTTAGTTACGTAGTAGCGTCGAGACGCCTAACCCAAAGAGTAGCGATAGTAGACCTATTACCAGAGTAGCGTTAATAATCAACGTCCAGCTTTTTATCCGCTGCAAGTTTGTCCAATTCCGCCTAAGTAGCACCTCCCCTCCGCACCTCGCCTAATTCAGGTTAGTTACGTAGTAGCGTCGAGACGCCTAACCCAAAGAATAGCGATTGGAGAGAAAATGCCAGAGTAGCGTTATTAATCAAACTTGTCGGACTTGTACGTGGATAATACCCAATGATCGTTTCAACACTAATAGTTGACAGAGCTTCCAGTCTTAATAGTTCGATCTGATCGTTTTGCGATCTGAGAAATCAATCCTCTCTTCTTCCTCTAGCTCGAGGTTTTATCAATTTTTTTAACACCACCCTAAAGGTTGTCAATACTCAAACGTCCAATTACATTAGAAACCCCACTCTTTGCATAATTTTGGTTGGTCAAAGTTTCATTATAGAACTGCCCAAACTTTAAGATTCCCACCAAACACTTGTTATGTTATTGACCTACTTAACTTGTCAATATCACCCCTTATTTATGATAATGAGTGTCATAAATAAATTTCTTAGGAAGGCGTTCGCCAACCTTTCCAAACGACTTGAATATCCTCAGACATACGACACTTCAACCCCTAACATGTGTCAGTCAAAGCCGACTTGACCATCTTCGTAAGGTTGTAAAGCAGCGGGAGGTACGCCCCGTACCTCCCGCTGCTTTACAACCTTACGAAGATGAACGCCCGGATTTGCCTTGGTGGAAGTGCAAAGAATGGGCTTTACATATTCTACACCGTATGTTCGAAAGATACGGTTCTCCTGGAAACGTGACCAAGAAGTACAACAAATTTGGAGAATGGTATCTGAAGACATTTAGTAGCGGAATTCTTGAAGTTCTCTTGCGTTTACTTGGGCGCCCCGCCCCGCTCAGCTACTTGTTTGCACACTTCCATCCATTGTGTAAAAGCCTCCCGGCTAATAAGGTCTAATGGGAGGGTATATTGTGTTAAAGCAAAAAAGATTTTTAAAGCTTCTTTCTGCAATGAAACGGCATGCTTAGAGGGATCTGGAAGCAACCCAGCTACTAACTGGTACAACTGTGGTAAGAGTAAATTCATGGCTTCATGTAAAGGACCTCGTTCTTCTGCTTTTTTGTATTCAAACTTTTTCACAAGTTGGTAGAGACAAAATAAAGCACCGTGCCAACCGCTAGCTTCTGGATTTGATAAATATATGCTAATCTGTAAAATTGTATTATTAGGTAGCAAAAATGATTTGATTGGGGGAGAATCTAATTTGCTGACCACAAACTATTCATTAGACGTCATTCCCACTTCCATAGCTTATAATAGCAGGAAATAAGCATGTAAGAGAATACTACCAGACCACTATCAACTACTACCACCCTCTACTAATTTCACTCCTAATTTTATTAGGGGTACTTTACTCTTGAAGTTTTGGTTAAAACTTTGCTGACCATGCATCAAAAGTAAAGTATGCCTAAAAATAGGTGTGAGAATTTGTTAAGGATAGTAGTAGTTGGTAGTTGTCTGGCAGCTATCAGATACAGATCGTCATAATATACCACGTAGAAATGCCCCATAAGTAACTCAAATGTTGGTCAGCAAATTAGGTGCCACCAATTATTGGAACATACCTTGTCTACAATTTGTGTCCACCTTCCCGGAAAGTCATGTTTAACCATGTTATTAATACAAGTACATAATCGACTTCGTATTTGATCAGGTGCCTGTACTATAGCATCCACAATGCTCTCTCGAATTAAAGATCGGTCTTGTTCATGTAAAGAAAAAGGCATAGGTTGTCCAGGCTCAGTTTTCCAGTAATTCCAATTTTGTGAAATAAGATTTTTCAAATAAATAGCACCGGCGTGTCGGACTGGCATTTCACAGTCGTTCATCATTACTACTTGTAGTAAAGACGGTGCAAATCCAATGATTTTATGTATCTGTTAACAGAAAAAATAATAAGCAATAGTAAGACTACGTGGAAGGCAACAAAAAGTGCATGCAGGAAGCACATGTTTTTTCCAACCTGAGCTAACTGTTCCTCTGCCTGCTGGCGCTGGTTTGGGTCTATAGTGGCCCGTAGCAGATCTATTACTTTTCTGGTATCCATTGTCGTTTATAATATAAAAATTTACACTTTAATTTAACTGTGCCCACTTGCAAGCAAACATTTTTGACAAGATCAAATGTAGATGTAATCCTGTACCAGCTACTATGGACACGGTAGCCAACAAAGAAGTGGTTGGTGTTGGTAATGTAACGGTGCAGGTACGATCTTTATACCGTTGCCCGCGTTTTAGCCTGATTGTTAGGGTAAATGTCAATTTATTTACCTTTATTTACCTATTGACGAGTTCTCATAACTCGCCAGAATGTTCTAATGGACCTTACGTTGTGTTATTTTATCTTATTAAAACCCACGGTTGACGAGGGCAAAAGGAAAAATTATTTTAATGATGAACTTGAATAAAACACCCTTAAAACCTTTTAATTAGCATTTATTCAATTCTTTCGTGGAATTTATTAAATGATGGTTTGCCGTATCGTATGCGTGAGGAAATTGTGGTTTATTATTTCCCTCTTTTTCTAGTTATTTTTAATTTCTAATGTTTCTGTATACTGGATGTAAGAGCATTGATATATTTTTTATTTTCTTCAGCTTAACAGCACCTTGTGTGAAAACCTCGTCTAATTCAGGCTCTCACCCTGAACTGAACGTGATTGTCGATTTGACGCTAGAATAGCTTCCTTCGTAATTATTTATTCTCCTTTCTTTTTATGAGTACTTTTATTTGCGTGAAAACCTCGTCTAATTCAGCCTTTCACCCTGAACTAAACGTGATTATCAATGTGACGCTAGAATTGCTTCCTTTTTATGATTTACTCTCCTTTCTTTTATGAGTACTTTTTCTTATTTTGCTTATTTTGGTTTTATCCACGAAATGTCGTCGATTACGCCTAAGTAACACCTCTTCTCCGCACTTCGCCTAATTCAGGTTTGCCCTGTAGTAGCGTCGAGACGCCTAATCAGGACTCCCCTAAAGAGTAGCGATTGGAGAGAAAATGCCAGAGTAGCGTTGCAAGACGTCTCTTAATCCCGCCTAATGGTAATAAGTCTCGCCTAATTCAGGTTAGTTACGTAGTAGCGTCGAGACGCCTAACCCAAAGAGTAGCGATAGTAGACCTATTACCAGAGTAGCGTTAATAATCAACGTCCAGCTTTTTATCCGCTGCAAGTTTGTCCAATTCCGCCTAAGTAGCACCTCCCCTCCGCACCTCGCCTAATTCAGGTTAGTTACGTAGTAGCGTCGAGACGCCTAACCCAAAGAATAGCGATTGGAGAGAAAATGCCAGAGTAGCGTTATTAATCAAACTTGTCGGACTTGTACGTGGATAATACCCAATGATCGTTTCAACACTAATAGTTGACAGAGCTTCCAGTCTTAATAGTTCGATCTGATCGTTTTGCGATCTGAGAAATCAATCCTCTCTTCTTCCTCTAGCTCGAGGTTTTATCAATTTTTTTAACACCACCCTAAAGGTTGTCAATACTCAAACGTCCAATTACATTAGAAATCCCACTCTTTGCATAATTTTGGTTGGTCAAAGTTTCATTATAGAACTGCCCAAACTTTAAGATTCCCACCAAACACTTGTTATGTTATTGACCTACTTAACTTGTCAATATCACCCCTTATTTATGATAATGAGTGTCATAAATAAATTTCTTAGGAAGGCGTTCGCCAACCTTTCCAAACGACTTGAATATCCTCAGACATACGACACTTCAACCCCTAACATGTGTCAGTCAAAGCCGACTTGACCATCTTCGTAAGGTTGTAAAGCAGCGGGAGGTACGCCCCGTACCTCCCGCTGCTTTACAACCTTACGAAGATGAACGCCCGGATTTGCCTTGGTGGAAGTGCAAAGAATGGGCTTTACATATTCTACACCGTATGTTCGAAAGATACGGTTCTCCTGGAAACGTGACCAAGAAGTACAACAAATTTGGAGAATGGTATCTGAAGACATTTAGTAGCGGAATTCTTGAAGTTCTCTTGCGTTTACTTGGGCGCCCCGCCCCGCTCAGCTACTTGTTTGCACACTTCCATCCATTGTGTAAAAGCCTCCCGGCTAATAAGGTCTAATGGGAGGGTATATTGTGTTAAAGCAAAAAAGATTTTTAAAGCTTCTTTCTGCAATGAAACGGCATGCTTAGAGGGATCTGGAAGCAACCCAGCTACTAACTGGTACAACTGTGGTAAGAGTAAATTCATGGCTTCATGTAAAGGACCTCGTTCTTCTGCTTTTTTGTATTCAAACTTTTTCACAAGTTGGTAGAGACAAAATAAAGCACCGTGCCAACCGCTAGCTTCTGGATTTGATAAATATATGCTAATCTGTAAAATTGTATTATTAGGTAGCAAAAATGATTTGATTGGGGGAGAATCTAATTTGCTGACCACAAACTATTCATTAGACGTCATTCCCACTTCCATAGCTTATAATAGCAGGAAATAAGCATGTAAGAGAATACTACCAGACCACTATCAACTACTACCACCCTCTACTAATTTCACTCCTAATTTTATTAGGGGTACTTTACTCTTGAAGTTTTGGTTAAAACTTTGCTGACCATGCATCAAAAGTAAAGTATGCCTAAAAATAGGTGTGAGAATTTGTTAAGGATAGTAGTAGTTGGTAGTTGTCTGGCAGCTATCAGATACAGATCGTCATAATATACCACGTAGAAATGCCCCATAAGTAACTCAAATGTTGATCAGCAAATTAGGTGCCACCAATTATTGGAACATACCTTGTCTACAATTTGTGTCCACCTTCCCGGAAAGTCATGTTTAACCATGTTATTAATACAAGTACATAATCGACTTCGTATTTGATCAGGTGCCTGTACTATAGCATCCACAATGCTCTCTCGAATTAAAGATCGGTCTTGTTCATGTAAAGAAAAAGGCATAGGTTGTCCAGGCTCAGTTTTCCAGTAATTCCAGTTTTGTGAAATAAGATTTTTCAAATAAATAGCACCGGCGTGTCGGACTGGCATTTCACAGTCGTTCATCATTACTACTTGTAGTAAAGACGGTGCAAATCCAATGATTTTATGTATCTGTTAACAGAAAAAATAATAAGCAATAGTAAGACTACGTGGAAGGCAACAAAAAGTGCATGCAGGAAGCACATGTTTTTTCCAACCTGAGCTAACTGTTCCTCTGCCTGCTGGCGCTGGTTTGGGTCTATAGTGGCCCGTAGCAGATCTATTACTTTTCTGGTATCCATTGTCATTTATAATATAAAAATTTACACTTTAATTTAACTGTGCCCACTTGCAAGCAAACATTTTTGACAAGATCAAATGTAGATGTAATCCTGTACCAGCTACTATGGACACGGTAGCCAACAAAGAAGTGGTTGGTGTTGGTAATGTAACGGTGCAGGTACGATCTTTATACCGTTGCCCGCGTTTTAGCCTGATCGTTAGGGTAAATGTCAATTTATTTACCTTTATTTACCTATTGACGAGTTCTCATAACTCGCCAGAATGTTCTAATGGACCTTACGTTGTGTTATTTTATCTTATTAAAACCCACGGTTGACGAGGGCAAAAGGAAAAATTATTTTAATGATGAACTTGAATAAAGCACCCTTAAAACCTTTTAATTAGCATTTATTCAATTCTTTCGTGGAATTTATTAAATGATGGTTTGCCGTATCGTATGCGTGAGGAAATTGTGGTTTATTATTTCCCTCTTTTTCTAGTTATTTTTAATTTCTAATGTTTCTGTATACTGGATGTAAGAGCATTGATATATTTTTTATTTTCTTCAGCTTAACAGCACCTTGTGTGAAAACCTCGTCTAATTCAGGATCTCACCCTGAACTGAACGTGATTGTCGATTTGACGCTAGAATAGCTTCCTTCGTAATTATTTATTCTCCTTTCTTTTTATCAGTACTTTTATTTGCGTGAAAACCTCGTCTAATTCAGCCTTTCACCCTGAACTAAACGTGATTATCAATGTGACGCTAGAATTGCTTCCTTTTTATGATTTACTCTCCTTTCTTTTATGAGTACTTTTTCTTATTTTGCTTATTTTGGTTTTATCCACGAAATGTCGTCGATTACGCCTAAGTAACACCTCCTCTCCGCACCTCGCCTAATTCAGGTTTGCCCTGTAGTAGCGTCGAGACGCCTAATCAGGACTCCCCTAAAGAGTAGCGATTGGAGAGAAAATGCCAGAGTAGCGTTGCAAGACGTCTCTTAATCCCGCCTAATGGTAATAAGTCTCGCCTAATTCAGGTTAGTTACGTAGTAGCATCGAGACGCCTAACCCAAAGAGTAGCGATAGTAGACCTATTACCAGAGTAGCGTTAATAATCAACGTCCAGCTTTTTATCCGCTGCAAGTTTGTCCAATTCCGCCTAAGTAGCACCTCCCCTCCGCACCTCGCCTAATTCAGGTTAGTTACGTAGTTGCGTCGAGACGCCTAACCCAAAGAGTAGCGATTGGAGAGAAAATGCCAGAGTAGCGTTATTAATCAAACTTGTCGGACTTGTACGTGGATAATACCCAATGATCGTTTCAACACTAATAGTTGACAGAGCTTCCAGTCTTAATAGTTCGATCTGATCGTTTTGCGATCTGAGAAATCAATCCTCTCTTCTTCCTCTAGCTCGAGGTTTTATCAATTTTTTTAACACCACCCTAAAGGTTGTCAATACTCAAACATCCAATTACATTAGAAACCCCACTCTTTGCATAATTTTGGTTGGTCAAAGTTTCATTATAGAACTGCCCAAACTTTAAGATTCCCACCAAACACTTGTTATGTTATTGACCTACTTAACTTGTCAATATCACCCCTTATTTATGATAATGAGTGTCATAAATAAATTTCTTAGGAAGGCGTTCGCCAACCTTTCCAAACGACTTGAATATCCTCAGACATACGACACTTCAACCCCTAACATGTGTCAGTCAAAGCCGACTTGACCATCTTCGTAAGGTTGTAAAGCAGCGGGAGGTACGCCCCGTACCTCCCGCTGCTTTACAACCTTACGAAGATGAACGCCCGGATTTGCCTTGGTGGAAGTGCAAAGAATGGGCTTTACATATTCTACACCGTATGTTCGAAAGATACGGTTCTCCTGGAAACGTGACCAAGAAGTACAACAAATTTGCAGAATGGTATCTGAAGACATTTAGTAGCGGAATTCTTGAAGTTCTCTTGCGTTTACTTGGGCGCCCCGCTCAGCTACTTGTTTGCACACTTCCATCCATTGTGTAAAAGCCTCCCGGCTAATAAGGTCCAATGGGAGGGTATATTGTGTTAAAGCAAAAAAGATTTTTAAAGCTTCTTTCTGCAATAAAACGGCATGCTTAGAGGGATCTGGAAGCAACCCAGCTACTAACTGGTACAACTGTGGTAAGAGTAAATTCATGGCTTCATGTAAAGGACCTCGTTCTTCTGCTTTTTTGTATTCAAACTTTTTCACAAGTTGGTAGAGACACAATAAAGCACCGTGCCAACCGCTAGCTTCTGGATTTGATAAATATATGCTAATCTGTAAAATTGTATTATTAGGTAGCAAAAATGATTTGATTGGGGGAGAATCTAATTTGCTGACCACAAACTATTCATTAGACGTCATTCCCACTTCCATAGCTTATAATAGCAGGAAATAAGCATGTAAGAGAATACTACCAGACCACTATCAACTACTACCACCCTCTACTAATTTCACTCCTAATTTTATTAGGGGTACTTTACTCTTGAAGTTTTGGTTAAAACTTTGCTGACCATGCATCAAAAGTAAAGTATGCCTAAAAATAGGTGTGAGAATTTGTTAAGGATAGTAGTAGTTGGTAGTTGTCTGGCAGCTATCAGATACAGATCGTCATAATATACCACGTAGAAATGCCCCATAAGTAACTCAAATTTTGGTCAGCAAATTAGGTGCCACCAATTATTGGAACATACCTTGTCTACAATTTGTGTCCACCTTCCCGGAAAGTCATGTTTAACCATGTTATTAATACAAGTACATAATCGACTTCGTATTTGATCAGGTGCCTGTACTATAGCATCCACAATGCTCTCTCGAATTAAAGATCGGTCTTGTTCATGTAAAGAACAAGGCATAGGTTGTCCAGGCTCAGTTTTCCAGTAATTCCAGTTTTGTGAAATAAGATTTTTCAAATAAATAGCACCGGCGTGTCGGACTGGCATTTCACAGTCGTTCATCATTACTACTTGTAGTAAAGACGGTGCAAATCCAATGATTTTATGTATCTGTTAACAGAAAAAATAATAAGCAATAGTAAGACTACGTGGAAGGCAACAAAAAGTGCATGCAGGAAGCACATGTTTTTTCCAACCTGAGCTAACTGTTCCTCTGCCTGCTGGCGCTGGTTTGGGTCTATAGTGGCCCGTAGCAGATCTATTACTTTTCTGGTATCCATTGTCGTTTATAATATAAAAATTTACACTTTAATTTAACTGTGCCCACTTGCAAGCAAAAATTTTTGACAAGATCAAATGTAGATGTAATCCTGTACCAGCTACTATGGACACGGTAGCCAACAAAGAAGTGGTTGGTGTTGGTAATGTAACGGTGCAGGTACGATCTTTATACCGTTGCCCGCGTTTTAGCCTGATCGTTAGGGTAAATGTCAATTTATTTACCTTTATTTACCTATTGACGAGTTCTCATAACTCGCCAGAATGTTCTAATGGACCTTACGTTGTGTTATTTTATCTTATTAAAACCCACGGTTGACGAGGGCAAAAAGAAAAATTATTTTAATGATGAACTTGAATAAAACACCCTTAAAACCTTTTAATTAGCATTTATTCAATTCTTTCGTGGAATTTATTAAATGATGGTTTGCCGTATCGTATGCGTGAGAAAATTGTGGTTTATTATTTCCCTCTTTTTCTAGTTATTTTTAATTTCTAATGTTTCTGTATACTGGATGTAAGAGCATTGATATATTTTTTATTTTCTTCAGCTTAGCAGCACCTTGTGTGAAAACCTCGTCTAATTCAGGCTCTCACCCTGAACTGAACGTGATTGTCGATTTGACGCTAGAATAGCTTCCTTCGTAATTATTTATTCTCCTTTCTTTTTATGAGTACTTTTATTTGCGTGAAAACCTCGTCTAATTCAGCCTTTCACCCTGAACTAAACGTGATTATCAATGTGACGCTAGAATTGCTTCCTTTTTATGATTTACTCTCCTTTCTTTTATGAGTACTTTTTCTTATTTTGCTAATTTTGGTTTTATCCACGAAATGTCGTCGATTACGCCTAAGTAACACCTCCTCTCCGCACTTCGCCTAATTCAGGTTTGCCCTGTAGTAGCGTCGAGACGCCTAATCAGGACTCCCCTAAAGAGTAGCGATTGGAGAGAAAATGCCAGAGTAGCGTTGCAAGACGTCTCTTAATCCCGCCTAATGGTAATAAGTCTCGCCTAATTCAGGTTAGTTACGTAGTAGCGTCGAGACGCCTAACCCAAAGAGTAGCGATAGTAGACCTATTACCAGAGTAGCGTTAATAATCAACGTCCAGCTTTTTATCCGCTGCAAGTTTGTCCAATTCCGCCTAAGTAGCACCTCCCCTCCGCACCTCGCCTAATTCAGGTTAGTTACGTAGTAGCGTCGAGACGCCTAACCCAAAGAGTAGCGATTGGAGAGAAAATGCCAGAGTAGCGTTATTAATCAAACTTGTCGGACTTGTACGTGGATAATACCCAATGATCGTTTCAACACTAATAGTTGACAGAGCTTCCAGTCTTAATAGTTCGATCTGATCGTTTTGCGATCTGAGAAATCAATCCTCTCTTCTTCCTCTAGCTCGAGGTTTTATCAATTTTTTTAACACCACCCTAAAGGTTGTCAATACTCAAACGTCCAATTACATTAGAAACCCCACTCTTTGCATAATTTTGGTTGGTCAAAGTTTCATTATAGAACTGCCCAAACTAAGATTCCCACCAAACACTTGTTATGTTATTGACCTACTTAAGTTGTCAATATCACCCCTTATTTATGATAATGAGTGTCATAAATAAATTTCTTAGGAAGGCGTTCGCCAACCTTTCCAAACGACTTGAATATCCTCAGACATACGACACTTCAACCCCTAACATGTGTCAGTCAAAGCCGACTTGACCATCTTCGTAAGGTTGTAAAGCAGCGGGAGGTACGCCCCGTACCTCCCGCTGCTTTACAACCTTACGAAGATGAACGCCCGGATTTGCCTTGGTGGAAGTGCAAAGAATGGGCTTTACATATTCTACACCGTATGTTCGAAAGATACGGTTCTCCTGGAAACGTGACCAAGAAGTACAACAAATTTGGAGAATGGTATCTGAAGACATTTAGTAGCGGAATTCTTGAAGTTCTCTTGCGTTTACTTGGGCGCCCCGCCCCGCTCAGCTACTTGTTTGCACACTTCCATCCATTGTGTAAAAGCCTCCCGGCTAATAAGGTCTAATGGGAGGGTATATTGTGTTAAAGCAAAAAAGATTTTTAAAGCTTCTTTCTGCAATGAAACGGCATGCTTAGAGGGATCTGGAAGCAACCCAGCTACTAACTGGTACAACTGTGGTAAGAGTAAATTCATGGCTTCATGTAAAGGACCTCGTTCTTCTGCTTTTTTGTATTCAAACTTTTTCACAAGTTGGTAGAGACAAAATAAAGCACCGTGCCAACCGCTAGCTTCTGGATTTGATAAATATATGCTAATCTGTAAAATTGTATTATTAGGTAGCAAAAATGATTTGATTGGGGGAGAATCTAATTTGCTGACCACAAACTATTCATTAGACGTCATTCCCACTTCCATAGCTTATAATAGCAGGAAATAAGCATGTAAGAGAATACTACCAGACCACTATCAACTACTACCACCCTCTACTAATTTCACTCCTAATTTTATTAGGGGTACTTTACTCTTGAAGTTTTGGTTAAAACTTTGCTGACCATGCATCAAAAGTAAAGTATGCCTAAAAATAGGTGTGAGAATTTGTTAAGGATAGTAGTAGTTGGTAGTTGTCTGGCAGCTATCAGATACAGATCGTCATAATATACCACGTAGAAATGCCCCATAAGTAACTCAAATGTTGGTCAGCAAATTAGGTGCCACCAATTATTGGAACATACCTTGTCTACAATTTGTGTCCACCTTCCCGGAAAGTCATGTTTAACCATGTTATTAATACAAGTACATAATCGACTTCGTATTTGATCAGGTGCCTGTACTATAGCATCCACAATGCTCTCTCGAATTAAAGATCGGTCTTGTTCATGTAAAGAAAAAGGCATAGGTTGTCCAGGCTCAGTTTTCCAGTAATTCCAGTTTTGTGAAATAAGATTTTTCAAATAAATAGCACCGGCGTGTCGGACTGGCATTTCACAGTCGTTCATCATTACTACTTGTAGTAAAGACGGTGCAAATCCAATGATTTTATGTATCTGTTAACAGAAAAAATAATAAGCAATAGTAAGACTACGTGGAAGGCAACAAAAAGTGCATGCAGGAAGCACATGTTTTTTCCAACCTGAGCTAACTGTTCCTCTGCCTGCTGGCGCTGGTTTGGGTCTATAGTGGCCCGTAGCAGATCTATTACTTTTCTGGTATCCATTGTCGTTTATAATATAAAAATTTACACTTTAATTTAACTGTGCCCACTTGCAAGCAAAATTTTTGACAAGATCAAATGTAGATGTAATCCTGTACCAGCTACTATGGACACGGTAGCCAACAAAGAAGTGGTCGGTGTTGGTAATGTAACGGTGCAGGTACGATCTTTATACCGTTGCCCGCGTTTTAGCCTGATCGTTAGGGTAAATGTCAATTTATTTACCTTTATTTACCTATTGACGAGTTCTCATAACTCGCCAGAATGTTCTAATGGACCTTACGTTGTGTTATTTTATCTTATTAAAACCCACGGTTGACGAGGGCAAAAGGAAAAATTATTTTAATGATGAACTTGAATAAAGCACCCTTAAAACCTTTTAATTAGCATTTATTCAATTCTTTCGTGGAATTTATTAAATGATGGTTTGCCGTATCGTATGCGTGAGGAAATTGTGGTTTATTATTTCCCTCTTTTTCTAGTTATTTTTAATTTCTAATGTTTCTGTATACTGGATGTAAGAGCATTGATATATTTTTTATTTTCTTCAGCTTAACAGCACCTTGTGTGAAAACCTCGTCTAATTCAGGATCTCACCCTGAACTGAACGTGATTGTCGATTTGACGCTAGAATAGCTTCCTTCGTAATTATTTATTCTCCTTTCTTTTTATCAGTACTTTTATTTGCGTGAAAACCTCGTCTAATTCAGCCTTTCACCCTGAACTAAACGTGATTATCAATGTGACGCTAGAATTGCTTACTTTTTATGATTTACTCTCCTTTCTTTTATGAGTACTTTTTCTTATTTTGCTTATTTTGGTTTTATCCACGAAATGTCGTCGATTACGCCTAAGTAACACCTCCTCTCCGCACCTCGCCTAATTCAGGTTTGCCCTGTAGTAGCGTCGAGACGCCTAATCAGGACTCCCCTAAAGAGTAGCGATTGGAGAGAAAATGCCAGAGTAGCGTTGCAAGACGTCTCTTAATCCCGCCTAATGGTAATAAGTCTCGCCTAATTCAGGTTAGTTACGTAGTAGCGTCGAGACGCCTAACCCAAAGAGTAGCGATAGTAGACCTATTACCAGAGTAGCGTTAATAATCAACGTCCAGCTTTTTATCCGCTGCAAGTTTGTCCAATTCCGCCTAAGTAGCACCTCCCCTCCGCACCTCGCCTAATTCAGGTTAGTTACGTAGTTGCGTCGAGACGCCTAACCCAAAGAGTAGCGATTGGAGAGAAAATGCCAGAGTAGCGTTATTAATCAAACTTGTCGGACTTGTACGTGGATAATACCCAATGATCGTTTCAACACTAATAGTTGACAGAGCTTCCAGTTTTAATAGTTCGATCTGATCGTTTTGCGATCTGAGAAATCAATCCTCTCTTCTTCCTCTAGCTCGAGGTTTTATCAATTTTTTTAACACCACCCTAAAGGTTGTCAATACTCAAACGTCCAATTACATTAGAAACCCCACTCTTTGCATAATTTTGGTTGGTCAAAGTTTCATTATAGAACTGCCCAAACTTTAAGATTCCCACCAAACACTTGTTATGTTATTGACCTACTTAACTTGTCAATATCACCCCTTATTTATGATAATGAGTGTCATAAATAAATTTCTTAGGAAGGCGTTCGCCAACCTTTCCAAACGACTTGAATATCCTCAGACATACGACACTTCAACCCCTAACATGTGTCAGTCAAAGCCGACTTGACCATCTTCGTAAGGTTGTAAAGCAGCGGGAGGTACGCCCCGTACCTCCCGCTGCTTTACAACCTTACGAAGATGAACGCCCGGATTTGCCTTGGTGGAAGTGCAAAGAATGGGCTTTACATATTCTACACCGTATGTTCGAAAGATACGGTTCTCCTGGAAACGTGACCAAGAAGTACAACAAATTTGCAGAATGGTATCTTAAGACATTTAGTAGCGGAATTCTTGAAGTTCTCTTGCGTTTACTTGGGCGCCCCGCTCAGATACTTGTTTGCACACTTCCATCCATTGTGTAAAAGCCTCCCGGCTAATAAGGTCTAATGGGAGGGTATATTGTGTTAAAGCAAAAAAGATTTTTAAAGCTTCTTTCTGCAATAAAACGGCATGCTTAGAGGGATCTGGAAGCAACCCAGCTACTAACTGGTACAACTGTGGTAAGAGTAAATTCATGGCTTCATGTAAAGGACCTCGTTCTTCTGCTTTTTTGTATTCAAACTTTTTCACAAGTTGGTAGAGACACAATAAAGCACCGTGCCAACCGCTAGCTTCTGGATTTGATAAATATATGCTAATCTGTAAAATTGTATTATTAGGTAGCAAAAATGATTTGATTGGGGGAGAATCTAATTTGCTGACCACAAACTATTCATTAGACGTCATTCCCACTTCCATAGCTTATAATAGCAGGAAATAAGCATGTAAGAGAATACTACCAGACCACTATCAACTACTACCACCCTCTACTAATTTCACTCCTAATTTTATTAGGGGTACTTTACTCTTGAAGTTTTGGTTAAAACTTTGCTGACCATGCATCAAAAGTAAAGTATGCCTAAAAATAGGTGTGAGAATTTGTTAAGGATAGTAGTAGTTGGTAGTTGTCTGGCAGCTATCAGATACAGATCGTCATAATATACCACGTAGAAATGCCCCATAAGTAACTCAAATGTTGGTCAGCAAATTAGGTGCCACCAATTATTGGAACATACCTTGTCTACAATTTGTGTCCACCTTCCCGGAAAGTCATGTTTAACCATGTTATTAATACAAGTACATAATCGACTTCGTAGTTGATCAGGTGCCTGTACTATAGCATCCACAATGCTCTCTCGAATTAAAGATCGGTCTTGTTCATGTAAAGAAAAAGGCATAGGTTGTCCAGGCTCAGTTTTCCAGTAATTCCAGTTTTGTGAAATAAGATTTTTCAAATAAATAGCACCGGCGTGTCGGACTGGCATTTCACAGTCGTTCATCATTACTACTTGTAGTAAAGACGGTGCAAATCTAATGATTTTATGTATCTGTTAACAGAAAAAATAATAAGCAATAGTAAGACTACGTGGAAGGCAACAAAAAGTGCATGCAGGAAGCACATGTTTTTTCCAACCTGAGCTAACTGTTCCTCTGCCTGCTGGCGCTGGTTTGGGTCTATAGTGGCCCGTAGCAGATCTATTACTTTTCTGGTATCCATTGTCGTTTATAATATAAAAATTTACACTTTAATTTAACTGTGCCCACTTGCAAGCAAAATTTTTGACAAGATCAAATGTAGATGTAATCCTGTACCAGCTACTATGGACACGGTAGCAAACAAAGAAGTGGTCGGTGTTGGTAATGTAACGGTGCAGGTACGATCTTTATACCGTTGCCCGCGTTTTAGCCTGATCGTTAGGGTAAATGTCAATTTATTTACCTTTATTTACCTATTGACGAGTTCTCATAACTCGCCAGAATGTTCTAATGGACCTTACGTTGTGTTATTTTATCTTATTAAAACCCACGGTTGACGAGGGCAAAAGGAAAAATTATTTTAATGATGAACTTGAATAAAACACCCTTAAAACCTTTTAATTAGCATTTATTCAATTCTTTCGTGGAATTTATTAAATGATGGTTTGCCGTATCGTATGCGTGAGGAAATTGTGGTTTATTATTTTCCTCTTTTTCTAGTTATTTTTAATTTCTAATGTTTCTGTATACTGGATGTAAGAGCATTGATATATTTTTTATTTTCTTCAGCTTAACAGCACCTTGTGTGAAAACCTCGTCTAATTCAGGCTCTCACCCTGAACTGAACGTGATTGTCGATTTGACGCTAGAATAGCTTCCTTCGTAATTATTTATTCTCCTTTCTTTTTATGGGTACTTTTATTTGCGTGAAAACCTCGTCTAATTCAGCCTTTCACCCTGAACTAAACGTGATTATCAATGTGACGCTAGAATTGCTTCCTTTTTATGATTTACTCTCCTTTCTTTTATGAGTACTTTTTCTTATTTTGCTTATTTTGGTTTTATCCACGAAATGTCGTCGATTACGCCTAAGTAACACCTCCTCTCCGCACCTCGCCTAATTCAGGTTTGCCCTGTAGTAGCGTCGAGACGCCTAATCAGGACTCCCCTAAAGAGTAGCGATTGGAGAGAAAATGCCAGAGTAGCGTTGCAAGACGTCTCTTAATCCCGCCTAATGGTAATAAGTCTCGCCTAATTCAGGTTAGTTACGTAGTAGCGTCGAGACGCCTAACCCAAAGAGTAGCGATAGTAGACCTATTACCAGAGTAGCGTTAATAATCAACGTCCAGCTTTTTATCCGCTGCAAGTTTGTCCAATTCCGCCTAAGTAGCACCTCCCCTCCGCACCTCGCCTAATTCAGGTTAGTTACGTAGTAGCGTCGAGACGCCTAACCCAAAGAGTAGCGATTGGAGAGAAAATGCCAGAGTAGCGTTATTAATCAAACTTGTCGGACTTGTACGTGGATAATACCCAATGATCGTTTCAACACTAATAGTTGACAGAGCTTCCAGTCTTAATAGTTCGATCTGATCGTTTTGCGATCTGAGAAATCAATCCTCTCTTCTTCCTCTAGCTCGAGGTTTTATCAATTTTTTTAACACCACCCTAAAGGTTGTCAATACTCAAACGTCCAATTACATTAGAAACCCCACTCTTTGCATAATTTTGGTTGGTCAAAGTTTCATTATAGAACTGCCCAAACTTTAAGATTCCCACCAAACACTTGTTATGTTATTGACCTACTTAACTTGTCAATATCACCCCTTATTTATGATAATGAGTGTCATAAATAAATTTCTTAGGAAGGCGTTCGCCAACCTTTCCAAACGACTTGAATATCCTCAGACATACGACACTTCAACCCCTAACATGTGTCAGTCAAAGCCGACTTGACCATCTTCGTAAGGTTGTAAAGCAGCGGGAGGTACGCCCCGTACCTCCCGCTGCTTTACAACCTTACGAAGATGAACGCCCGGATTTGCCTTGGTGGAAGTGCAAAGAATGGGCTTTACATATTCTACACCGTATGTTCGAAAGATACGGTTCTCCTGGAAACGTGACCAAGAAGTACAACAAATTTGCAGAATGGTATCTGAAGACATTTAGTAGCGGAATTCTTGAAGTTCTCTTGTGTTTACTTGGGCGCCCCGCTCAGCTACTTGTTTGCACACTTCCATCCATTGTGTAAAAGCCTCCCGGCTAATAAGGTTTAATGGGAGGGTATATTGTGTTAAAGCAAAAAAAATTTTTAAAGCTTCTTTCTGCAATGAAACGGCATGCTTAGAGGGATCTGGAAGCAACCCAGCTACTAACTGGTACAACTGTGGTAAGAGTAAATTCATGGCTTCATGTAAAGGACCTCGTTCTTCTGCTTTTTTGTATTCAAACTTTTTCACAAGTTGGTAGAGACACAATAAAGCACCGTGCCAATCGCTAGCTTCTGGATTTGATAAATATATGCTAATCTGTAAAATTGTATTATTAGGTAGCAAAAATGATTTGATTGGGGGAGAATCTAATTTGCTGACCACAAACTATTCATTAGACGTCATTCCCACTTCCATAGCTTATAATAGCAGGAAATAAGCATGTAAGAGAATACTACCAGACCACTATCAACTACTACCACCCTCTACTAATTTCACTCCTAATTTTATTAGGGGTACTTTACTCTTGAAGTTTTGGTTAAAACTTTGCTGACCATGCATCAAAAGTAAAGTATGCCTAAAAATAGGTGTGAGAATTTGTTAAGGATAGTAGTAGTTGGTAGTTGTCTGGCAGCTATCAGATACAGATCGTCATAATATACCACGTAGAAATGCCCCATAAGTAACTCAAATGTTGGTCAGCAAATTAGGTGCCACCAATTATTGGAACATACCTTGTCTACAATTTGTGTCCACCTTCCCGGAAAGTCATGTTTAACCATGTTATTAATACAAGTACATAATCGACTTCGTATTTGATCAGGTGCCTGTACTATAGCATCCACAATGCTCTCTCGAATTAAAGATCGGTCTTGTTCATGTAAAGAAAAAGGCATAGGTTGTCCAGGCTCAGTTTTCCAGTAATTCCAGTTTTGTGAAATAAGATTTTTCAAATAAATAGCACCGGCGTGTCGGACTGGCATTTCACAGTCGTTCATCATTACTACTTGTAGTAAATACGGTGCAAATCCAATGATTTTATGTATCTGTTAACAGAAAAAATAATAAGCAATAGTAAGACTACGTGGAAGGCAACAAAAAGTGCATGCAGGAAGCACATGTTTTTTCCAACCTGAGCTAACTGTTCCTCTGCCTGCTGGCGCTGGTTTGGGTCTATAGTGGCCCGTAGCAGATCTATTACTTTTCTGGTATCCATTGTCGTTTATAATATAAAAATTTACACTTTAATTTAACTGTGCCCACTTGCAAGCAAAATTTTTGACAAGATCAAATGTAGATGTAATCCTGTACCAGCTACTATGGACACGGTAGCAAACAAAGAAGTGGTCGGTGTTGGTAATGTAACGGTGCAGGTACGATCTTTATACCGTTGCCCGCGTTTTAGCCTGATCGTTAGGGTAAATGTCAATTTATTTACCTTTATTTACCTATTGACGAGTTCTCATAACTCGCCAGAATGTTCTAATGGACCTTACGTTGTGTTATTTTATCTTATTAAAACCCACGGTTGACGAGGGCAAAAGGAAAAATTATTTTAATGATGAACTTGAATAAAACACCCTTAAAACCTTTTAATTAGCATTTATTCAATTCTTTCGTGGAATTTATTAAATGATGGTTTGCCGTATCGTATGCGTGGGGAAATTGTGGTTTATTATTTTCCTCTTTTTCTAGTTATTTTTAATTTCTAATGTTTCTGTATACTGGATGTAAGAGCATTGATATATTTTTTATTTTCTTCAGCTTAACAGCACCTTGTGTGAAAACCTCGTCTAATTCAGGCTCTCACCCTGAACTGAACGTGATTGTCGATTTGACGCTAGAATAGCTTCCTTCGTAATTATTTATTTTCCTTTCTTTTTATGGGTACTTTTATTTGCGTGAAAACCTCGTCTAATTCAGCCTTTCACCCTGAACTAAACGTGATTATCAATGTGACGCTAGAATTGCTTCCTTTTTATGATTTACTCTCCTTTCTTTTATGAGTACTTTTTCTTATTTTGCTTATTTTGGTTTTATCCACGAAATGTCGTCGATTACGCCTAAGTAACACCTCCTCTCCGCACCTCGCCTAATTCAGGTTTGCCCTGTAGTAGCGTCGAGACGCCTAATCAGGACTCCCCTAAAGAGTAGCGATTGGAGAGAAAATGCCAGAGTAGCGTTGCAAGACGTCTCTTAATCCCGCCTAATGGTAATAAGTCTCGCCTAATTCAGGTTAGTTACGTAGTAGCGTCGAGACGCCTAACCCAAAGAGTAGCGATAGTAGACCTATTACCAGAGTAGCGTTAATAATCAACGTCCAGCTTTTTATCCGCTGCAAGTTTGTCCAATTCCGCCTAAGTAGCACCTCCCCTCCGCACCTCGCCTAATTCAGGTTAGTTACGTAGTAGCGTCGAGACGCCTAACCCAAAGAGTAGCGATTGGAGAGAAAATGCCAGAGTAGCGTTATTAATCAAACTTGTCGGACTTGTACGTGGATAATACCCAATGATCGTTTCAACACTAATAGTTGACAGAGCTTCCAGTCTTAATAGTTCGATCTGATCGTTTTGCGATCTGAGAAATCAATCCTCTCTTCTTCCTCTAGCTCGAGGTTTTATCAATTTTTTTAACACCACCCTAAAGGTTGTCAATACTCAAACGTCCAATTACATTAGAAACACCACTCTTTGCATAATTTTGGTTGGTCAAAGTTTCATTATAGAACTGCCCAAACTTTAAGATTCCCACCAAACACTTGTTATGTTATTGACCTACTTAACTTGTCAATATCACCCCTTATTTATGATAATGAGTGTCATAAATAAATTTCTTAGGAAGGCGTTCGCCAACCTTTCCAAACGACTTGAATATCCTCAGACATACGACACTTCAACCCCTAACATGTGTCAGTCAAAGCCGACTTGACCATCTTCGTAAGGTTGTAAAGCAGCGGGAGGTACGCCCCGTACCTCCCGCTGCTTTACAACCTTACGAAGATGAACGCCCGGATTTGCCTTGGTGGAAGTGCAAAGAATGGGCTTTACATATTCTACACCGTATGTTCGAAAGATACGGTTCTCCTGGAAACGTGACCAAGAAGTACAACAAATTTGCAGAATGGTATCTGAAGACATTTAGTAGCGGAATTCTTGAAGTTCTCTTGTGTTTACTTGGGCGCCCCGCTCAGCTACTTGTTTGCACACTTCCATCCATTGTGTAAAAGCCTCCCGGCTAATAAGGTCTAATGGGAGGGTATATTGTGTTAAAGCAAAAAAGATTTTTAAAGCTTCTTTCTGCAATAAAACGGCATGCTTAGAGGGATCTGGAAGCAACCCAGCTACTAACTGGTACAACTGTGGTAAGAGTAAATTCATGGCTTCATGTAAAGGACCTCGTTCTTCTGCTTTTTTGTATTCAAACTTTTTCACAAGTTGGTAGAGACACAATAAAGCACCGTGCCAACCGCTAGCTTCTGGATTTGATAAATATATGCTAATCTGTAAAATTGTATTATTAGGTAGCAAAAATGATTTGATTGGGGGAGAATCTAATTTGCTGACCACAAACTATTCATTAGACGTCATTCCCACTTCCATAGCTTATAATAGCAGGAAATAAGCATGTAAGAGAATACTACCAGACCACTATCAACTACTACCACCCTCTACTAATTTCACTCCTAATTTTATTAGGGGTACTTTACTCTTGAAGTTTTGGTTAAAACTTTGCTGACCATGCATCAAAAGTAAAGTATGCCTAAAAATAGGTGTGAGAATTTGTTAAGGATAGTAGTAGTTGGTAGTTGTCTGGCAGCTATCAGATACAGATCGTCATAATATACCACGTAGAAATGCCCCATAAGTAACTCAAATGTTGGTCAGCAAATTAGGTGCCACCAATTATTGGAACATACCTTGTCTACAATTTGTGTCCACCTTCCCGGAAAGTCATGTTTAACCATGTTATTAATACAAGTACATAATCGACTTCGTATTTGATTAGGTGCCTGTACTATAGCATCCACAATGCTCTCTCGAATTAAAGATCGGTCTTGTTCATGTAAGGAACAAGGCATAGGTTGTCCAGGCTCAGTTTTCCAGTAATTCCAGTTTTGTGAAATAAGATTTTTTAAATAAATAGCACCGGCGTGTCGGACTGGCATTTCACAGTCGTTCATCATTACTACTTGTAGTAAAGACGGTGCAAATCCAATGATTTTATGTATCTGTTAACAGAAAAAATAATAAGCAATAGTAAGACTACGTGGAAGGCAACAAAAAGTGCATGCAGGAAGCACATGTTTTTTCCAACCTGAGCTAACTGTTCCTCTGCCTGCTGGCGCTGGTTTGGGTCTATAGTGGCCCGTAGCAGATCTATTACTTTTCTGGTATCCATTGTCGTTTATAATATAAAAATTTACACTTTAATTTAACTGTGCCCACTTGCAAGCAAACATTTTTGACAAGATCAAATGTAGATGTAATCCTGTACCAGCTACTATGGACACGGTAGCCAACAAAGAAGTGGTTGGTGTTGGTAATGTAACGGTGCAGGTACGATCTTTATACCGTTGCCCGCGTTTTAGCCTGATCGTTAGGGTAAATGTCAATTTATTTACCTTTATTTACCTATTGACGAGTTCTCATAACTCGCCAGAATGTTCTAATGGACCTTACGTTGTGTTATTTTATCTTATTAAAACCCACGGTTGACGAGGGCAAAAGGAAAAATTATTTTAATGATGAACTTGAATAAAACACCCTTAAAACCTTTTAATTAGCATTAGTAGGATATTTTGGACAGTTCTGGATCCACCCCCCACTCCTGGCCTTGAGTTCAAGGTCAAGGTCACCCCCACTCTTACCCCCACCCCTGGCCTTGAGTTCAAGGTCAAGGTCGAAAAAATTTACACCCCATCTGGAGTGGAGCATCCCCCCACTCCTGACCTTGAGAACATGTTCAAGGTCACGGTCCACGGCCACGGCGTCCACCAGCTTCATCGCTCCAAAAGAAAACACCAAATGGATTCAAATATATTTATTAATTAAATATACATAATGATCACTAAGGTAGGTTATTGTAATTAATTGACCAATATATAAAGAAATATATAATACACATAGATAAACTAAGTAATAAAATACTTCCGAGAATTATTGTAGAAATACAACAATAGTGATTGCCATTAATAGCAACTTTTTGTATACTAGGCTTTTTATTGTTCGTCACGATAGTTTGCCAATTAGTACTTATCGTGTATTTAGGAAAATTAAATTTAATCTTGAATGTTACGAAACCATTTTCCGTTAAGTTCTTGACAGACGATTTGAAGACTGGAATGTCAGCCCAGGTATCAATATCCATTTTGTTCCAAATCACGCTGTTATTACGATCACGATCGTATGCAATAGATGCCGAAGCGCAATCCGATGGTTGCAGCACGTACAGATGACCATCGTGACAGCTGCTAAGGCTGCTAATAATTTTATAGGTATCATGTTGACCCGCACACAAACAAAGACTGAATGAGTATATTACATAAATGGCATTACACTTTTTAATTACACTTATCCACTTCCCCCACCTCTTTAGCTGCGGCTTTTAACTCGTTTGACCTCTCGAAGACATTAACGCGAAGTTCCAAATTATGTAGTGCAGGATATCTATCCAAGCAGATCATCTGATACGGATTCTTGGTGTACAGAGTGGAGGCATCGTAATGAAAGAATCTCGACTCATTTCGGAAAAAGTTTGCTAGTGTAGTGTTTAATGGATGAGACATCTTAGGGAATTTAAATACCAGTTCAGGATTTATAGTTGGCTCTTCATCAAAATTATAATAACGACTTTCGGCAGCTTCATCTACGTGATACACTCCGTCGTCAGGAACGTACAGGAATAACATGTTGCTCGTGCGAGAGCTCGAAGAAAACTGAGGTTCTTCTAACACATGGTGGCGGATAGTTGGCCTTAAGCATATGAGACTGAACCGCTTCTGCGCAGTCTTGCTCAACGGATACTTTGTTTTTAGAGCTTAAGAAATTGTAGAACCCAGACAGGTTAACCTTGGCCTTGGAATCTGTATAGACAAGATAGCCTTGGTCCTCGAATTGGTTAAGTTTTCCAAGGTTAGGTTAGGTTATTTTTTATTTTTTTAAGTTATACTATCCTTGAGTCTTTGAAGATGGTACTTATACCATTTTCAGCCCACTATCGAACAGTGAATCTCCATCCGACACCAACGATCATGACTCCTTTCCCCACCAATGACCATACTTTGAATAATTCTGGTAATTTTGGTATTTTTGCGTCTGTGAACTTATTTTACAATTTGAAGTGTTTTAGAAGACGAACAAAAATTAATGTGGCGCGCAGCAATGGCTGTAATAATCATCAGGCCCGAATATATGTTATATCAATTGTCGACGTGTCGCAACCTCCCAAATAATTCATTTGAAAAGTTACTCGATTTGCAAGAGGGTTCCTTAGTTGGCGAAGTTTACTTGGATGCGGCCCAGCAAAAGCTCTTCCTATTTATCTGTAAGTATTTCTAAGCATCCTTAATGCTCTACTAATTTTATTTTTTTATGTTTTCTTTCTACACTCCTCAACCACCAGCGTGAATGTATGATATATAAATTTATACATAAATAACTTAATTGAAATATATTGTTTTATTTCAAGTTTCACCTTGAGGTGAATTTTAACTTTATCCAAGCGGAGTTAGCATGAACTACTACTTTGACCTTGAACTGATTTTATAAAATTTCCCTAATTTTTATGTTGGTTGAAGGCTGCATCCCCACCATTAACCCTACCATTTTGCTTTGGGATCAAGGCTAAGGTTAACCTGTCTGGGTAATAAACATTCCACAATGTCTGGGGAGCCATTTTACGTCGAACTCTCGAGCGAAATGGGTGCTAGTGCTAACAGCGGTTCTTGTGGTGTTTGTGGCGGTGTTGTGTTGGAGTGTAGTGATTTTCCTCGAGGTGTTCGCTCCAAGTGGTCGCGACTCTCTTTGAGGAAGTCCCAGCAGTCCAAAGCTAAACTCTGCGCCTGCCCGCAACCGAGCACTTCCACCAGCGCTGAGGTTAGTAAAGCATTACCTATAGAATCGACCAATAAAATCAAAATTTTGCAAAATGTAATTGTTCAAAATGCGAAGCAGCTAAGACCTGAAAATAACCACCAAGGAGAACAACGATTGACTCAGGGCGTAGTGTGTGAAAGCATTTTGAGGAATTACTTGTTAAACAAAATCAAAAGTGTTCCGCTACCTAAATTGAATGTTAATGCTTTAGTGCAAAATGTTGCGAATGAAAATCATGCTGAAATCTCTGACCATTTCGAGCAGATTTCTGCAAATAGTGTTGAACTAAATGAATGTATTTCGCAACCGAAATTTAATTTGGCAGAATGCGTTGACCAGATGCTGAACGGCGTCGGGACGAATAATTCAAATAGTTTATATGAGAACATTTCTGCAGCTAGCACCTCAAATTCTAAAATTAGTAGAGAAAGTAAAAATGTGGATGCACTTAAAAAGAGTATTGCCGAATTCTTACTATTTGAGAACAATCACCAGAAGAATAATTCTGTCATTAGCTGCAATATTGCAAAACCTGCAACAATTATTGAAATTTCTTCTCGTGATTGTTCTCAAATAGTTAATAACTTTTTGGATGGAAGTTTTGATCAGGGGGATATATCTATAGCTAGCATCCAAAATTTAATTAGCAATGATTCAAATGTTATTTATGAAAAGCCCCCGTTGTCTCAAAATAGTGCTAATTCACAAGTCGACTGGGATATTATCATGACCCCTTTGGACCAAATGTTAAATGGCGCTGATTCAAAATTAAATTCAAATAATAATGAAAATTTAAGCTTTAGTTCTGATTCCGAAGTGCATTCAAATACCACAGAAATGTCTCCTTTGGCTCAAAAGCTTGATTGGAGCACTATTGAAATGTCTCCTTTGTCACAAAATTTAAGTCCTTATTCAACTTTTAATTCCCATGTTATTAAAGCAATGTCGACACAAACCTTTTACCAACAATTTACACAAAACAGCATTTTGTCCCGAAATCGTTCTCCAAATCTGAAAAAAAGTTTGAACATTGATAACTCTTTTGATTACGGCGATTCTCAGGATAGTGTTTTAGAACATGGGTTGAGTTTGCCTGCAGACATCAGTTTGGCTGCTGACACTCCACACCTTACCGCCGCAACCCATGAGAAAACATCCATGGATCTTTCTGATAGTGCAGCTGACCCAACCCTCGCAGGTACTTCAGCTTCTCCGCCAACGAGTGATGGTTCAGCTGCACCATCACAACGTTTCACGCGAGAAAGTCAAAACGATGGTTTTGAAGATTGGTGTGCAGATGGAGTCCAATTACGCGCCAGCGAATTTCTGAAAACGGAGATTCTCAAAACCATCGAGATGCTTGACGCTAGCGAGCGCAAGCTGAACCGTTTCCAGAGAATTATTTCAAAGCACCAAGATAACCTTAGGAGGTATAACTACAATCATACCATCCGCCAACTTAATAAGACACGACGGTTGCGCTTGAATGAGCTGGCCAGAAAGTTGAGATTATCGAAGGTGCTTCGGGTGCAGCAGATGCTAATTAGGACTCTATCTTTTGCTTAATATGTCTTTTTAACAATCCAATTCCATAGTAACATGGTTGAAACCTTCCCGAAAATCCTTTCCAGACTGGAGAGTTCAACGTCCGCGTTCGTTCCAGTTGGAGGTCTACATCGAGTCTAGTAATTTTTTTATTTAAATGCTCTCGGTCTAGGTTGCCAAGAACAAATAACAAAGTTCTGCTGCTAACATTTGTTTATGTCCTTCTGGTGTTGGTAGGTGTGTTTAGTCTTTAACTACTAGCCAACTAGCATGTTCAGGTGCGACAAATGCAGCAAGTTCTTCACCAGATCGGATGCATTGTACCGCCACCGAAGAGAGAGTTGCCGTCAGGAGTTGGGTCACCCATCTACGAGCGGTAAGTTGATTTGCTTCTGATTAATAACGTAAAAAGAATATTCGATTTTGCGGTTTTCAGGCAACGGTTTGGAGGCTTCGGCGGCAACCGATGGTGAAGGACCCTCCTCAAGCAAAAGAGTTAAAACAAATCCTCCTAATGGTAAGTCGAACTGCTGCGTTTCAGATGTTTAGAGTAATGTGTTTTTCTTTGTTTCAGATTCTCGACCTTCTCCTATGCGCTACTGTGATGTGTGTGACGAAAACGTTGCCCGCTCCGGGTATGTAGGACATCTCAGGAGCAATCGCCACAACAGCCGATCTGGTGTAGCAGCCTTTGGAGAAGGAGTGGTGATCCGTCAGACCGCCTTCAAGCAGCGCATTGTTACCTACAGAGTAACTCCCGTTAACAATTATATAAAAGTCGCGGAATTTATGGACGAGATTAAACATAAAATCGTAACTTTAATAGAAAATAAAATGGCGACATTTAAAAGCGTTAAGATCAATTTGGAGCTATTTGGATTGTTTGTTTTGGAAAGTCAAGAAATAGAAGATATAAAAACGTTTCAGACGGCTAATGAAATTGCAACAGTTGCGACCGACTTGAATGACTTATATGATCGTTTTGCGGGGATGCTGGACGCGAAGGTGTCAGAATTTCAGGAGCGAGATTCGGGTACATATATTTGCTTTTCTTGTCTTTTGTATCGATATTTATTGACCATATCTTTTTTACAGGGTGGCGTTTGAAGCACCTAATGTATTTGGATGTAAATATTAACAAGTACAATCCGCTTCGAGCCTCGTCCTACATCCCGCTCCCAAAACAGATTCAGAACAAGAAAGCGGTTGTAAATGTGCAAAATGAGGATGAATGCTGTTTCGGCTGGGCGGTGACTTCCGCCATTTGTCAACCGACAGGACCGTCCAATCGAACCAGCTCCTATCCAGATTGCCGGCAGTTATTGCGCTTCGACGGCATCGAATTTCCGGTGAGATTAAGCGATGTTTCTAAATTTGAAAAATGTAATCCACAACTTTCTATTAACGTGTACGGCGTTGAAGAAGTTTTTCGAAATAATGTTACGAAATACGAAATAGTAGGACCCCTGCATTACACCCGCAATAAAAAATTTATTCATATCAATTTACTGCTTATTACTGATACGGTGGGTAATAGTCATTACTGTTGGATAAAAGATTTGTCTAGATTAGTTTCGCAACAAATAACGGCTAGAGATGGTGCAAAACACTTCTGTGACGGCTGTCTCCATTACTTTCGTACTGAACAACAGTTACACATGCACCTTCGTTTTGACTGTAATCACGTTTACACAAAATTGCCAACTACCGACTTGATAACGAACAAACTGGGAAAAGTTGCGCCTCAAACTATTCTTAAATTTGAAAATTATCAAAAACAATTAAAAGTTCCCTTCGTAATTTATGCTGATTTTGAAACCATTTTAAAACCACTTGCTACGTCGCATCCCAATCCTACAAAACCATTCACGGTAACCGTGTGTGAACACCAACCTTACTCTTTCGCGTACTTTATTAAATGTTCTTATGATGACACTTTATCGAAATTCGAAATTTATCGTGGTGAAAATACCGTTGATGTGTTCATGGAGCGTTTAGAAAGGGACGTTCAAAATTTATACTCCAACCATTTAAAACATGTTGTGCCCATGAAAGTTTTGACCGCAAACGAAATTCAAAATTTTAATGATGCTCTTTCATGCCACATCTGTAGTTCACCGTTTGATGACGATGGGCAAGATAAAGTAAGAGATCACTGTTATCTCACAGGAAATTACCGCGGAGCCGCCCATTCCAATTGCAATCTAAATTTTATTCTTCCAAATTTTATTCCCATATTTTTTCATAATTTAAATTATGATTCCCACCTTTTTGTCAAACAAATTGCCTTAAAAAACGAACAAATTGATGTTATTCCACAAAATAAGGAAAAATATATATCTTTTAGCAAGCACCTTTTAGTTGATGAAATTCAAAATAATGCTGGCAAGAACGAGAAAATATATATCCATTTGCGATTTTTAGACAGCTTTCGGTTCATGAACAGTTCTTTGTCAAGTTTGGCTGAAAATTTAAATTCCGATCAGTGTTTTCAAATACAGAAAGAATTTGGCAACGGCATCAAATTTAATCTTATGAGGCAAAAAGGTGTGTTTCCATACTCCTACGTCGATTCGTTTTCCAAACTACAACAGCGCGATCTGCCGACAATAGAACAATTTTATGATACTTTGAACGAGCAGGAAATCTCGGTCGAAAATTATAATCGCGCTGTTGATGTGTGGAAAACGTTTGAATGCAAAACTTTGGGCGACTACTCTGACATCTATCTAAAATCGGACGTATTACTTTTGGCTGATGTATTTGAAAATTTTAGAACTCTTTGCCTACAGCATTACCTACTAGATCCGGCCCATTATTACACGGCCCCAGGTCTAAGTTGGGATGCTATGTTGAAATACACTGCTGTGGAATTAGAGTTGCTAACCGATTTGGATATGCTACATTTTTTTGAAAGGGAATACGCGGAGGAGTCAGTACTTGTGTGGGGAGGAAAGCTATTGCTAACAACAAATTTGTTGAAAATTATGATTCGAAAAAACCCACTTCTTTTATCATGTATTTAGATGCAACTAATCTGTATGGCTATGCCATGCGACAGTATTTGCCGCAGCGCGATTTTATTTGGCTAACCCCGGAGGAAATTGAAAACTTTGACGTTTCCAACATTTCGGACGAATCGGATATGGGCTACGTTTTGGAAGTTGACTTGCACTACCCAGAAAATTTGCACGAATACCACAATGAATTCCCATATTGTCCCGAGTTGCTAGTTCCGCCGGAAGGAAAATTTAAAGATGCAAAATTAATTCCAAATTTATTTGATAAAAGCAAGTATGTTATTCATTACAGAAATTTAAAACAATGTTTAGATGCTGGCTTAATCTTGACGCGAATTCACAGAATATTGAAATTTACCCAGTCTCCGTGGTTAAGATCTTATATTGATTTGAACACCAAATTTCGAAACGATAGTAAAAACGACTTTGAAAAAAACTTTTTCAAGGGTATTAATAACAGCGTTTTTGGAAAAACAATGGAAAACGTGGACAAAAGGGTAAACATAAAATTGCTTAGCCATTGGGAGAAAATTGGTAAAAGAGTTGGGGCTGAAAATTTAATTGCAAAACCAAATTTCAAAAATTTATCTATATTTTGTGAAAATTTAATAGCCGTTGAGATGAACAGAACTTCTATTTTCTACAACAAACCGAGTTATGTTGGTTTCTCTGTTCTGGATATATCGAAAACTGTCATGTATGATTTTTTCTATAATTTTTTGAAACAAAAGTATGGTAATAACGTTGTCCTTCTATATACGGATACTGACTCCTTTATATTGCTAATTTACACCGAAAATTTTTATGATGACATGAAAGAGAATTTAGATAAATTCGATACTTCTAATTATAAAACTGGGGAACACGGAATGCCTCGAACCATGTCTGTTGTTGGCAAGATGAAAGACGAATACGCTGGTATCCCTGTTTTAAATTATTACGGAACGGGTGCAAAATCATACTGTGTAAACGCGCGCGATAAAACAGATAAAAAGGCTAAGGGTGTGAAGAAATGCGCTATCGAAAAATCTCTTACGACGGAAACGTATAGCGCAGTAGCTACAAACATGCAGTCTAGAGTGTTTTGTATGATGGCCGTTTTTCGCTCTAGTTTGCACACTATGTACACCAAACTGGTTAATAAAGTTGCGCTGTCTTCTTACGACGACAAACGTTTCATTATTCCCGGTTCTACTAATACTTTAGCATGGGGACACAAGGATATTCCTAGCGTTGGCAGACTTAACGATTTGGTGGATTTATTAGAGGCAGCCGTTTCCGAACAAATTTAAATTAATTTACAGTGGCCGCGAGTGAACAGTACTGGTTGTTATTTTGCTTGTACGCTATTACTCATATTTGCTTGCGCTTTGTAGTTTTTAAGTGGTTTGTATTAGCATTATTTAAAAGTGTATATATATATATTATAATAGAGTAAAACAACTAAAGAATGTGAGAAAAATGTTTATATTTTACTTGACTTCGTTGAAGTTTATTTATATCAATTATTTGTAAATGAACAAACACGTTTGTATAGCAACATAATTAAACTAGATACATATTAAAAATTATTTTATTTCATCATAATTACAGTTCAAGAAAATTATACAAGATCTGTTTTAGATATCCATGAATTATGCCTCTTATCTAAACCTAACCATTTAACGAACAGTTGATTTCCTTTTCTCCGAACCACTTTTTCCACTAGGAATATATCTGGGTGTTTAGTTTTCTGCAATTCGTACTCGTAAAATCCTCCTTTTATTTGTTGCTTAGTTTCGTCTTCCAATATGTAGGTTGTTGGGTTAGTAAGACGAACTTTTGCAATTTTAAATATTTCGTTGCTCCAGCTGGGGGTATATCCTTTGGCAAATGCTGCTCTATATTTGCTCACCCGAACATGATCGCCCAAGTGAAATTTTTGTTTCTTAGGATCTACCGTTTTGGTATGACTGTATACAGATTGTAAAATTTGAGGCGCGTTTTTGTTACTAACATCTTTTGGCTTAAACCCAGTTGTGCTGTGTTTCTTTGAATTATACGCTTTTACGATTTTTGGTAAAAGATCTAACCATTTGTAGGTTCCCTGAAAGCTGAACTGCTTCCACATCATATTTTTTAGAGTTCTATTACATCGCTCAACTATGCTACTTTTTAGATTTGAATAACTACTGTAATGGTTTATGCCGAATTTCTTCATCAAATTTTGAAATTCTGCATTATAAAACTCTTTTCCCATATCTGTTTGCAAATTTTTAGGCTTTTGTGTTGCAGCATTAAGCGCTTTCTTCATAGCTTCGGTAACTGCTTGACCCGTCTTTCGCTTGACGGGGTATGCCCAAACGTATTTGGAAAATGCGTTGATCACAACTAAAATGTATCGGTACCCCTGGTTAAGTTTTGCGTAGGGTATCATTTCTACCAAGTCAGCTTGGAATAAATCGTTTATTCCCTTGACAATCACGCGTCGCCGCTTAAAATTTTTTCTAGCTGGTTTGTGCAATTCTTCGACAACTTCATGTTTAACGTTCATGTTAGACTGGAACCTTTTCTTGCTGCAGTGAACATTTAAGAACTAACTGCATCGACATTAGAACATCCTTTCCACCATCGGGAAGCTTAAGTCGGAAAGCATCTCCACGTTTCAATGTTTGACCGATCAGATTAGTTACATGAACATTGTTGAGATACACTTCCACGTTTTCTATAGATTTATTTGTTTGTAAAACAACAGCCGACGTTAACGGAAATATGTATTTCAGTTTTCGATCCAACGATGTGTAGAGGGACTTCGTAATACAATTCCGATATATTTTTGACTTTAAACAAAACATGAGTGGGATAGGCTCTATAACGAGAATCGTGTAAGTGTCTTCCAAACTTATCGATCGGCATTTCGTAACTATGTGATGAGAAGTCAAGCTTGGGTCTCTATTTAACCATCGGTTTGTTTATTTAATAATTTTTTCTGTTCTTAAAGCGTCAATGATACTAAGAATTTCGTTATTATGTCCGGTATGACCTGCCAACTGCGAGGCTATTAAAATCTGTAATCTGTTTACTAACGTGTTCGGATTTTTCCAGGGAACAAATTCAATCTGCTTGTTATTTAAATTTAGGAGTCCTTTACCTCGTCGCTTGGGTTCAACTAAACGGCGAACAACGTTTTTGTACTTTTGTCCTGCATTACCACTTATTCGATCGTTGGGATTGTAATTTTGCCGGTTGGCTGCAGACCGATTAACGATATCTTTATAATTGTCTTCGTCAGCTTTACTGTAACCTATGGGTTTCATTTTAAACATTAACTCATACATTCCAGGCGTTCCTTTGTAAACCACCCTATTTGCACCATCCATTATGACCATGTCTTCCCCATCAAAGTCTAATTCTTTATTGCTTATAGAAAATTTATTGCTCTCAAGATCCCATCGTACTCCGTAGTGCATATCAAATTCGTCCTGTGTGTCATGTATCATGTTTTCGATATATTGCCTAGCTAATCCGTCATACTGCTCTAAGAACTGGTCCAAAACTTGAGACTGCATCATTTGCTGTACGGTTTTATTAGCTTCCCGGATGCTTTCTTCATGCACTTCATCTTCTGCGGTTTGTTCTGATTCTACATGATCCTGTAATTCTGTTTCTGGTGAAATTTCTCCAATGTCCTCTAACTTTAGAAAATTTGGTTGGGGAATAATAGGCTTGGGTGGAGAGGTCGCATGCTCAACTTTACTTTTTATATCAGGAGTATCTACTCTTTCAGTTTTTAGAGTTGATATTAGATCCTGAAGGGGTTGGGAAATTGGTTTTAATTGTTCCGCCAACTGTAACTGCGATTGAGCAATGTCTGACCTTAAACTTTGATATTTCCTTTTTACGGCTTTTCTCGTTTTAAGCAGTTCGGCAACTAAACGTTTATCCATCTTGCGTT
This sequence comes from Ctenicera cuprea, assembly GCA_958336395.1. NCBI lineage: Eukaryota > Metazoa > Arthropoda > Insecta > Coleoptera > Elateridae > Ctenicera > Ctenicera cuprea. The sequence goes on along the minus strand of OY284495.1, from coordinate 27,714,372 downwards.
TACAGTTGTTCGCCAACCACTAACAGTTTGAAGTAAGTTTTAATTATTTATGTGGAAATAGCAATCAAAGCCTTTCCGGTATCTTCCGGAATTTATTGCACTATCTTTATCTATAACTAAAAACCCGTAGTCCTCCTGCCAACAAATAGAGCACAAATCCTTTAACTGATCGAACGACATGTCCACAATGACGTGGTCGTCGTAAATGTGTTTGAGATTTGTTTTATCTTGTTGAAATACTATTATCAGATTAGCATTGTCTCTAATGAGTTGTTTGGGAATCGATGAATACGTTTGACATAGGTAAAAGCAGTCGATATTTCTATGACGTCCGAAACAATAGTAATTTTCAATTATATTTTGATTTTCTCCGACCACATCGTCAAAAACAATTACAGAATTGGGTTTTGCGTTCATAGGTTGTGGGACTGCAGCCCCATCTTCGTATTCCTCGTAACCAATTTCTTTTATCGGAGTTAATAAGTTCTTAAGATATGCATACTTAGGCTGATCTAGCGCCTTACAATATAAATAAACATTTTCAAATCGTAGGCCGTTAGGGTGTTCTATCAAAGTAACCATCACGCTTGTTTTACCGCTGGCAGAGCTGCCCACGAAAAGCCCTCTTTTACAATTCTTCCCTAGTAAAACACTATGCCTTTGAAATGGTTTTACCAATGACTTAGCATCGTGATTTACGATCGGTAGGGTTACATTTTGTTTTTCAATTGTAATCCTTTTCATTTCGACACCGTTCTCTCCAGTACACTCGCTAAACACTAAGCTAAACCTAACCAGTGATCAAGTTATATATAAGAACAAGTTTTAAAGAAATGTTTGCAGTTCAAACTTTGCAATCGATCGCAATAGTTTAATATGAGAGTTTACGCGCACAAACCAGGTATTCGTCGACGAACCGTGAGAAGGAAAGGTTGTGGTGTTTTAAATACGCTTATAAATAATTTGCCAGTGGAACTACATGTGCCTGGATATAAGTTTTGTGGTCCAGGTACTCGCTTAAAGAAAAGACTTGCTAGGGGAGATCAGGGAATTAATCCGCTAGACGAAACGTGCAAAGAGCACGATATCGCATATTCTCAACATCAAGATCTTCAGAAACGACACGAAGCTGACAAGATACTTTCCGAAAAGGCGTGGCAACGTTTTCGTTCAAAAGACGCTAAATTTGGAGAAAAAGCCGCAGCACTAACCATAACAGGTATTATGAAAGGAAAAACAAACTAGGAATGGGTGCTCTACGTAAAAAGAGAAGTTCAAAAAAAGTGAGACAAATACGTTCTGGTGGAGTTATTAGCTTTACCGGTGCGGTCACGCGTGCGCGAAACCGTATTAAAGGTAATAAAGGATACGATGTAATGAAAGCTGCAAAGCTAGCTTTAGCAACCATTAAAAAAAGTAAAATTGCTCAGCCAAAAACTAGAATAATCAAAATCCCTAAAACTGGTGGTATTTTACCACTCATACCAATATTTGCCGCTTTAAGCGCCCTAGGATCCATAGGAGGTGGAGCTGCTGCAATCGCCAAAGCAGTGGGAGATGCTAAATCTGCTGCAAAGGACCTTAAAGAAAAGGAGCGACATAATAAAGCGATGGAGTCGGTTGCTCTTGGAAAAGGTCTACATTTGGGACCCTACAAAAGAGGATTTGGATTATATTTAAGACCCTACCAACCAAAAAACTAACTGTAAAGCTACCGCGACGAGCGTTAACAAACGTTGATTTAGCGAAGTATGCTAAAATATTAAAAATTCCGTATTTTAGAGGAGTATTCATGCGCAATGCTTTGCCATCTAGAATTCATGAAAACGAATGCGGTATCGTAAATCTCGACGATAAAATAGGTCCTGGCACCCATTGGACTGCCTACGTGAAGCGTAGTGAAAACGTAACATACTTCGACAGCATAGGGCATTTGAAACCTCCTCTTGAATTAATAAAATACTTTCGCAGCGACGGTAGCAAGAATAACATCGCGTACAACTTTGATAGATATCAGAACCTAAATTCCTACAATTGTGGTCATCTGTGTTTGCAGTTTTTATATAGCTACGTAAACTGACATGTACCTGCAGTGCGCTTTGAGTTCTTGAATAAAGTACTTCAGAATGTCCACCATTTTTACTCTTACCGGTAACTCATCAGTATTAAGTGCAGATTTCAATCCACCACTTTTTTTGGAAGAAGACAGCGAATATGTAATGGGTTTACTTAGTTTTGAGTCGTACAATTCTATTCCCAATATATCACCACCGAAGAACGTCTTCAAACTTACTGGGCGAGAAGATATTGTGATACCCCAAGGAGCTTATGAAATTAACGACATCAACGACTACATACAAACTAGCCTGAATCCAGCTAACCGAGAATACGTTTTAATAAAAGGTAGTAACAGCACGCTGAAAACGATGATTAAGTCGTCGCACGAAATAGACTTCACTGCGGATAACTCGATAGGAGATTTACTAGGATTTCTACCTCAAAAATATAAACCCAATGTGTGGCATTCGTCTGAAAATATAACTAAGATAATGAAAATAAATTCCATATTAATACATTGCAATATATCGTTGGGATCTTATAAGAATGGGGAAGCAGGTCATATAATTCATCAATTTTTTCCTACTGTACCGTCTGGATACAAAATAGTTGCGTCTCCAAATCCAGTCATTTATCTTCCAATCAGCACTAAAATAATTACCAACATAACAATTAAAATACTCGACCAAGAGGATGTTCCTGTCAGTTTCAGTTCAGAAACCGTGACGGTCAGTTTGCATTTGAAGAAGCTATAATGGGTTTCAGATTCAACACCACTTACCGCAATTTTAGCTCAGACACATCATCTACAGCTCCAAAAGGATATAACATGAGACATACCAAACGTTCCGCAGTCAGTAAGAGGTCGTCAGCCGATCAGTTGACAAAGAAGAATAAAGCATTTCTTAAATCGTTAGGTTTTCAAGTGTTACAATGAGTATTTTAAACATTAGTGAAAAAGTTCTTGTTGACAATTCAATTGTTAGCAATCAAATACATACCCATCAACCCTATACGAATCGCTTTGAAAATAATGACGAAATCCGGATTCCGATTCAAGAAGATATGTCAACACTACCCGGTTTAAGTTACTTGTATATACAAGGAAAATTGTTAAAAACAGCTGGAGGAGCTACAAACGCAACATTTGTTAACAATGGAGTTGCCCACCTATTTAGCGAAATTCGCTATGAAATGAATGGCGTTGTAGTTGATTCGGTAACGAAACCTGGTATAACATCTACTATGAAAGGTTATGTTTCCTACAGTTCTAACGATATTAAAAAGCTTCAAAACGCTGGATGGCTTCCCAACGCAACAAGCAAAATAGTTGATGCATCTGGTAATTTTAACGTTTGCATACCCCTCAGCATGCTGTTGGGGTTTGCGGAGGATTACGGAAAAGTGGTACTAAATATCAGGCAAGAATTGGTGTTAATTCGAAGTAATACAGATAACGATGCGATATATAGTCCAAATATAGATGAAGATGTCAAAGTTACAATTGAAAAACTTTATTGGAAAGTTCCTGATATTACAGCAGGCCTTGCTCAAGAATTAGCTCTAACAAAATACATAGATAAAAATATCGACACTCAAGTACCGTTTAGAAGTTGGCAACTTCATATAATCTCAGGACTAAATCAAGTTACGCAACATTCTCATGCGATTGCCACCAGTACAAAATTACAGACTCCGCGACAAGTTATACTGGGTTTCCAGACAGATCGTTCTGGAAAAATCGACAAAAAAATGAACGAATTTGATAATTGTAGTATTACAAATCTTCGAGTTTACTTAAACACCGATAGATATCCATACGATAATTTGAATATCGATTTCGCAAATAATCATTATGCAACTCTATACGAAATGTATTCACACTTTCAATCAACATACTATAACAAACATAACGAACCTCTATTATCCCTAGAAGAATTTAAAAAAATTGCTCCTCTGATTGTTGTGGATTGTTCGAATCAAAAGGATTACTTACAAGCTAATGCTGTTGTGTTTAGACTCGAATTTGAAACGGCAGTCAACATGGCGGCCGATACAATAGCGTATTGCCTGGTTTTGCACGATCGCGTGTTTACATACAACGCGCTAACAAAAGCAGTTAAACAGCTGTAAGATTAAAACCAAATGGTTAGTTTAATCAGTGCCTTAGGAGCAACAACATGTTTGTTATAATAGATCTCCAAGGTTTCATGATTTCCGAAAAAAATTTTTCACCAAAAGAATTAGCTGCATACGATGGAAACACCATTTCACATTACATTTTTAGAGCTCCGTTTCATTTTTCTGCGTTACCCCAAAATTTACAACAAAAAGCTAACTGGTTGATGAAAAATCATCACTGTATTAATTGGGATGAAGGATTCACGCCTGTTTTCTTATTTCCAAAAATTTTGATGCAACTTGTTCGAGATGCTGACGTAGTCTACGTAAAGGGACATGAAAAAGCTACATTTTTAAGAAGTTTCATCGATAAACATATAATTGAAATTGAAGAACAACCAGCACTGAGTGCATCAAAACCATCTTGCATGCATCATATGAAACCACTATGTTACTGTGCATTGTCTAATGTTTATATTTTATACGAACACTATGTAATGCAATAATTTTAAAATAAATTTTTTTGTGTACTTACTAGTTTTATTTAATAATATACATGTTTCGTTAAAACGGTAGATATATTTGTTAATAATACATTGTAATGCAAAAACATTTCTAATATATACAACAAGTCGTGAACATTATTAATAGTAATACATTTTATTATCTTTATAAAATTATGCAAAGCGTTCTAAGTAGATCTTATTTCTATGGTTCGAACTTAAAACTTTCACAAGCGTTTTATGTGTATCTGCAATTCTTCTTTGAAATCTACATCTATCCACAGCTACAAATTCCCAAAACTTTATTCTACTTTGCCGATATGCGAAACTCCATACTATCATATTGTGGATTTTATTTTTTGACACATCAAACTTCACTTGGCGAACCATTTTATGACATTTATGCATGCACTATAAGAGGGCTTTGCAAAGTTAACGTCAACATCAGCGCTTGGAAGCTATTTTTTATATTATATATAGCTGTAATCTCATCGTCTACCTTTAGGTCAACTCCAACCAAATCCGTGTACTTAATTTCTTTGTCGTTAATATAAAGTTTAACTTCCTTCACCGAGATTCTTACATTTGTAATGGTTCCCCTTATTGGACACTTATACACGCGTCTGTCGCCTTTAGCTTCATCTCCAAGAAAAACAAAATTGCCGTTCTCATCGGTCCTAAGAGCCAGTAATAATAAATTAGATTCGCTTCTTAATTCCGCCTCACCCATTTCTGCAAGAAAAATTTGAGGGTCATGATGACTATGCAAGTGTCTTCCAAATTTATCGATCGGCATCTCAACACCTTATAGAACTTTCACGTAATGATTGCCTGCTCTTCAACTGATCGTTAAATATCAGGTTTTAATCTTTACCCACAAATATTTCAACTTCAGCAGTAAACTCCTCTAAATCAATATCGATTAGACTTTCCAGAAGGAGCTTTCCACATATACGGTTCTCCAAAAATTTCCAACATAACTTGACCCCCTTCTGATATTTTTTTTCTAACTCCTCAAGCTCGCTGATAGTTCCGAATCGTTCAAACCCATACACGCTTTCGTGCCCAGCATCGGATGCCAAGTCTTGAAGCAAACTCTGAAGACATATAACTGCTGTGTGTAAATCTGTGGCCACAGGACGCGATGCTGCAGAGTATGCCATCCACATTCTGACACCTTTTGTTAATTAATCTTATTTGCAAAGTTTTCAAATTCAACGTCACATGTAATTATTTGTTCACCAAATTTTAACATCTCCAACATACACACAACATTTTCAGACTTTATATTTAAATTCATCAATACGCTTTGAATGTTGCTTTTTATGTCGCCAGACATACAGGAAACCCCTTTGATAACGCTTGTGTAAAACTTTTCAAACTCCAAGCCTTTTAACAGACCCAATCGACAATCAATTAATGCTAGGAGTTCCCATAATTCCACAAGAGACTCCAATCCCAAGTAAATTTCAGATGCTCCCTGGTCCTGTATGATTATCACTTTTGTTTTTGCAACAGTTTGGAAGGAAATCGTTTTTGAAGGACTTATGCTCACCGGTTGAACTTCAAAATCTCTTGAAAAGAAATAGTTTGTTATCACCCCTTGATTCGCCAAGAACACTTTCCATTCTTCTTCGTTGAAACTTATCCAGTCATTTTTACAACCATACAGTTGCACTACAGGCCAATGCGGAGTATAACTTGACAGAACTGCTACAAACTTGCTTCGCGATTTATTTAGAGGATAACTTCTGCAATGTATCAATATTGGATACGGTGCAGTTTGTTTAGCATTTACACAACTAACAACCTCCCCCGATTTCATTCGCACTTGGTTTTTCACCTTTTCGATACTTTGTAATAAATTATCCATCACTTTTACGAACTCGATCTTCTTTCGCGAACTAAACAAACTCAACTAAATATCGAAACAAGCATGCTCTTTATATTGCAATCAGTCAAGGTCGCACTTTGTAGTGGTGGTGGTGGAAAGGGGCACCCATAACCTTGACTTTCACAGCCATATTTCACGAAGGTTGCGTATTTTACTTTATATTTCGTGTAGAAGCTTTACAGCATCAGTTATCGTCTGAGTCTAAGTCTGAAAATCATGTCACTTTACAACTTTTCCGACGAAGATGTCTTCTTCCAACCCCCAAGGACCAGTCACTACCAACGGTTCCAGCAGTTTGTGGAAGAGGGAGGAAGCTCCTTCGAGGGTAAGAAAGTGTATGCGGTTGCCACGATCGAGTACGATCTAGATCTGCAAGGGGAACATATTGACGAGCTTGCAAGACTAACAACGTTGGCGGCACCCTTGACGATACCCTTGGAGGAGTGGTACAGAAACAACGTGGTTCGGCAGGTGCTGCGCTTTACCTCACGATTTAGGAACGGGAAACTGTTGTATATTAACTATTACTGGCAATAAATATTTATACTTTTTAATTTTAATTATTTATTTTAAATGTTTAAATCCTCACAACCTTGAACCTATTTAGCCTTGAGTTGACTCCACCCATTCTCCCACTCTTGTACCTGGGATTATATAACCTTGTTTGCGAATTCAAACTTCAGTTGCACAGTGTCAAGTCTGTGAAGATGTTGCATAACCCGAATTACTAGTCTTATGTTAAACGACTAAAAACATTCGACAATTGGCCTGGTGAGCTAACCCCAGAATCGCTTGCTGCTGCCGGTTTCTACCACATCCCCACTGGTGTTGACGATACTCAATGCTTCTGTTGTGGAATTAAAATATATCTATGGGAACCCGCTGACGACCCCCTGTCTGAACACCTTCGATGGTCAAAGCATTGCTCATTTGCGAATCTTATAAAATCCTTGAAAACTACAAAGGGGCTACTTGAAGAGACGAAGAAGGCTTTCGATGGTTTGGAAAGACTAGTTAAGTTTGATGGTGTCGATGTTGCTGGAAATGGTGTAGAATCCGAAAACATTTATGATCGACTATCGGCAAAGAAGCTACTACTACAATTTTTCCATTCTTTGTAGAGCTCGCGTGCAGTTAAAATACACATCGCACATATTTATTTCCCCATTCGCAAGTTTGACATACTCGTATCAACATGGTGCGTGAAACGTTGACGCTTGAGTACGTATTAGATGAAACAGCAAGCCAAGCCAAATGTTTCAAGTATGTCAGTGAGAAACTCAAGCCGCTAGTTATTAGTAATATCGATGAGATGCAATATTTCTCCCATCAGCATTATATAAAAATTAGTGGTAGTGCAACATTTATTCGGAATAGTGTAGAAAAAGTTATTATTCCCGTTACCGAAGTAAATTATCATACAAATTTGCGTGAGTGGTACGAACACAACATATATAACATTTGTGTTCCGACGGATCACTTGACTAGTTTATATCTGGAGATTACTGGAGATTTTAAAACTACAGACTTTCATGGTGTCAACAACTGCAAGAAAATCCGCCTGATTTAAGTTAATACTATATATTGTATATGTGCAAATATTATGTAATGTAAAAACTATAAAATTTATTCTTTTAATTTTGTGTACAAGAGTACAGCTTTTCTTTATATATTGGTCAATTAATTACAATATGTATATTTAATTAATAAATATATTTGAAATCTATTTGGGGTTTTCTTTTGGAGCGACGAAGCTGGTGGACGCCGTGGCCGTCGGGTAAAGGAGCAGAACGGTCTTGAGATAGAAAGGGGCTAGTGAGGGTATGCTGCGAGCACCCCTGCAGATAGGACGCGAACTACAACCGTTGCTGTCCGCAGGACAAGCCGGCCGCAGGACAAGCCCGCCTCAGGCGAAAAAATTTTTTTGGACCGTGACCTTGAACATGTTCTCAAGGTCAGGAGTGGGGGGATGCTCCACTCCAGATGGGGTGCAAATTCCAGCCGTCCGAAAAATTTTTTCGACCTTGACCTTGAACTCAAGGCCAGGGGTGGGGGTAAGAGTGGGGGTAAGAGTGGGGGTGGCCTTGACCTTGAACTCAAGGCCAGGAGTGGGGGGTGGATCCAGAACTGTCCAAAATATCCTACTAGCATTTATTCAATTCTTTCGTGGAATTTATTAAATGATGGTTTGCCGTATCGTATGCGTGAGGAAATTGTGGTTTATTATTTCCCTCTTTTTCTAGTTATTTTTAATTTCTAATGTTTCTGTATACTGGATGTAAGAGCATTGTTATATTTTTTATTTTCTTCAGCTTAACAGCACCTTGTGTGAAAACCTCGTCTAATTCAGGCTCTCACCCTGAACTGAACGTGATTGTCGATTTGACGCTAGAATAGCTTCCTTCGTAATTATTTATTCTCCTTTCTTTTTATGAGTACTTTTATTTGCGTGAAAACCTCGTCTAATTCAGCCTTTCACCCTGAACTAAACGTGATTATCAATGTGACGCTAGAATTGCTTCCTTTTTATGATTTACTCTCCTTTCTTTTATGAGTACTTTTTCTTATTTTGCTTATTTTGGTTTTATCCACGAAATGTCGTCGATTACGCCTAAGTAACACCTCCTCTCCGCACCTCGCCTAATTCAGGTTTGCCCTGTAGTAGCGTCGAGACGCCTAATCAGGACTCCCCTAAAGAGTAGCGATTGGAGAGAAAATGCCAGAGTAGCGTTGCAAGACGTCTCTTAATCCCGCCTAATGGTAATAAGTCTCGCCTAATTCAGGTTAGTTACGTAGTAGCGTCGAGACGCCTAACCCAAAGAGTAGCGATAGTAGACCTATTACCAGAGTAGCGTTAATAATCAACGTCCAGCTTTTTATCCGCTGCAAGTTTGTCCAATTCCGCCTAAGTAGCACCTCCCCTCGGCACCTCGCCTAATTCAGGTTAGTTACGTAGTAGCGTCGAGACGCCTAACCCAAAGAGTAGCGATTGGAGAGAAAATGCCAGAGTAGCGTTATTAATCAAACTTGTCGGACTTGTACGTGGATAATACCCAATGATCGTTTCAACACTAATAGTTGACAGAGCTTCCAGTCTTAATAGTTCGATCTGATCGTTTTGCGATCTGAGAAATCAATCCTCTCTTCTTCCTCTAGCTCGAGGTTTTATCAATTTTTTTAACACCACCCTAAAGGTTGTCAATACTCAAACGTCCAATTACATTAGAAACCCCACTCTTTGCATAATTTTGGTTGGTCAAAGTTTCATTATAGAACTGCCCAAACTTTAAGATTCCCACCAAACACTTGTTATGTTATTGACCTACTTAACTTGTCAATATCACCCCTTATTTATGATAATGAGTGTCATAAATAAATTTCTTAGGAAGGCGTTCGCCAACCTTTCCAAACGACTTGAATATCCTCAGACATACGACACTTCAACCCCTAACATGTGTCAGTCAAAGCCGACTTGACCATCTTCGTAAGGTTGTAAAGCAGCGGGAGGTACGCCCCGTACCTCCCGCTGCTTTACAACCTTACGAAGATGAACGCCCGGATTTGCCTTGGTGGAAGTGCAAAGAATGGGCTTTACATATTCTACACCGTATGTTCGAAAGATACGGTTCTCCTGGAAACGTGACCAAGAAGTACAACAAATTTGCAGAATGGTATCTTAAGACATTTAGTAGCGGAATTCTTGAAGTTCTCTTGCGTTTACTTGGGCGCCCCGCTCAGATACTTGTTTGCACACTTCCATCCATTGTGTAAAAGCCTCCCGGCTAATAAGGTCTAATGGGAGGGTATATTGTGTTAAAGCAAAAAAGATTTTTAAAGCTTCTTTCTGCAATAAAACGGCATGCTTAGAGGGATCTGGAAGCAACCCAGCTACTAACTGGTACAACTGTGGTAAGAGTAAATTCATGGCTTCATGTAAAGGACCTCGTTCTTCTGCTTTTTTGTATTCAAACTTTTTCACAAGTTGGTAGAGACACAATAAAGCACCGTGCCAACCGCTAGCTTCTGGATTTGATAAATATATGCTAATCTGTAAAATTGTATTATTAGGTAGCAAAAATGATTTGATTGGGGGAGAATCTAATTTGCTGACCACAAACTATTCATTAGACGTCATTCCCACTTCCATAGCTTATAATAGCAGGAAATAAGCATGTAAGAGAATACTACCAGACCACTATCAACTACTACCACCCTCTACTAATTTCACTCCTAATTTTATTAGGGGTACTTTACTCTTGAAGTTTTGGTTAAAACTTTGCTGACCATGCATCAAAAGTAAAGTATGCCTAAAAATAGGTGTGAGAATTTGTTAAGGATAGTAGTAGTTGGTAGTTGTCTGGCAGCTATCAGATACAGATCGTCATAATATACCACGTAGAAATGCCCCATAAGTAACTCAAATGTTGGTCAGCAAATTAGGTGCCACCAATTATTGGAACATACCTTGTCTACAATTTGTGTCCACCTTCCCGGAAAGTCATGTTTAACCATGTTATTAATACAAGTACATAATCGACTTCGTATTTGATTAGGTGCCTGTACTATAGCATCCACAATGCTCTCTCGAATTAAAGATCGGTCTTGTTCATGTAAGGAACAAGGCATAGGTTGTCCAGGCTCAGTTTTCCAGTAATTCCAGTTTTGTGAAATAAGATTTTTTAAATAAATAGCACCGGCGTGTCGGACTGGCATTTCACAGTCGTTCATCATTACTACTTGTAGTAAAGACGGTGCAAATCCAATGATTTTATGTATCTGTTAACAGAAAAAATAATAAGCAATAGTAAGACTACGTGGAAGGCAACAAAAAGTGCATGCAGGAAGCACATGTTTTTTCCAACCTGAGCTAACTGTTCCTCTGCCTGCTGGCGCTGGTTTGGGTCTATAGTGGCCCGTAGCAGATCTATTACTTTTCTGGTATCCATTGTCGTTTATAATATAAAAATTTACACTTTAATTTAACTGTGCCCACTTGCAAGCAAAAATTTTTGACAAGATCAAATGTAGATGTAATCCTGTACCAGCTACTATGGACACGGTAGCCAACAAAGAAGTGGTTGGTGTTGGTAATGTAACGGTGCAGGTACGATCTTTATACCGTTGCCCGCGTTTTAGCCTGATCGTTAGGGTAAATGTCAATTTATTTACCTTTATTTACCTATTGACGAGTTCTCATAACTCGCCAGAATGTTCTAATGGACCTTACGTTGTGTTATTTTATCTTATTAAAACCCACGGTTGACGAGGGCAAAAGGAAAAATTATTTTAATGATGAACTTGAATAAAACACCCTTAAAACCTTTTAATTAGCATTAGTAGGATATTTTGGACAGTTCTGGATCCACCCCCCACTCCTGGCCTTGAGTTCAAGGTCAAGGTCACCCCCACTCTTACCCCCACCCCTGGCCTTGAGTTCAAGGTCAAGGTCGAAAAAATTTACACCCCATCTGGAGTGGAGCATCCCCCCACTCCTGACCTTGAGAACATGTTCAAGGTCACGGTCCACGGCCACGGCGTCCACCAGCTTCATCGCTCCAAAAGAAAACACCAAATGGATTCAAATATATTTATTAATTAAATATACATAATGATCACTAAGGTAGGTTATTGTAATTAATTGACCAATATATAAAGAAATATATAATACACATAGATAAACTAAGTAATAAAATACTTCCGAGAATTATTGTAGAAATACAACAATAGTGATTGCCATTAATAGCAACTTTTTGTATACTAGGCTTTTTATTGTTCGTCACGATAGTTTGCCAATTAGTACTTATCGTGTATTTAGGAAAATTAAATTTAATCTTGAATGTTACGAAACCATTTTCCGTTAAGTTCTTGACAGACGATTTGAAGACTGGAATGTCAGCCCAGGTATCAATATCCATTTTGTTCCAAATCACGCTGTTATTACGATCACGATCGTATGCAATAGATGCCGAAGCGCAATCCGATGGTTGCAGCACGTACAGATGACCATCGTGACAGCTGCTAAGGCTGCTAATAATTTTATAGGTATCATGTTGACCCGCACACAAACAAAGACTGAATGAGTATATTACATAAATGGCATTACACTTTTTAATTACACTTATCCACTTCCCCCACCTCTTTAGCTGCGGCTTTTAACTCGTTTGACCTCTCGAAGACATTAACGCGAAGTTCCAAATTATGTAGTGCAGGATATCTATCCAAGCAGATCATCTGATACGGATTCTTGGTGTACAGAGTGGAGGCATCGTAATGAAAGAATCTCGACTCATTTCGGAAAAAGTTTGCTAGTGTAGTGTTTAATGGATGAGACATCTTAGGGAATTTAAATACCAGTTCAGGATTTATAGTTGGCTCTTCATCAAAATTATAATAACGACTTTCGGCAGCTTCATCTACGTGATACACTCCGTCGTCAGGAACGTACAGGAATAACATGTTGCTCGTGCGAGAGCTCGAAGAAAACTGAGGTTCTTCTAACACATGGTGGCGGATAGTTGGCCTTAAGCATATGAGACTGAACCGCTTCTGCGCAGTCTTGCTCAACGGATACTTTGTTTTTAGAGCTTAAGAAATTGTAGAACCCAGACAGGTTAACCTTGGCCTTGGAATCTGTATAGACAAGATAGCCTTGGTCCTCGAATTGGTTAAGTTTTCCAAGGTTAGGTTAGGTTATTTTTTATTTTTTTAAGTTATACTATCCTTGAGTCTTTGAAGATGGTACTTATACCATTTTCAGCCCACTATCGAACAGTGAATCTCCATCCGACACCAACGATCATGACTCCTTTCCCCACCAATGACCATACTTTGAATAATTCTGGTAATTTTGGTATTTTTGCGTCTGTGAACTTATTTTACAATTTGAAGTGTTTTAGAAGACGAACAAAAATTAATGTGGCGCGCAGCAATGGCTGTAATAATCATCAGGCCCGAATATATGTTATATCAATTGTCGACGTGTCGCAACCTCCCAAATAATTCATTTGAAAAGTTACTCGATTTGCAAGAGGGTTCCTTAGTTGGCGAAGTTTACTTGGATGCGGCCCAGCAAAAGCTCTTCCTATTTATCTGTAAGTATTTCTAAGCATCCTTAATGCTCTACTAATTTTATTTTTTTATGTTTTCTTTCTACACTCCTCAACCACCAGCGTGAATGTATGATATATAAATTTATACATAAATAACTTAATTGAAATATATTGTTTTATTTCAAGTTTCACCTTGAGGTGAATTTTAACTTTATCCAAGCGGAGTTAGCATGAACTACTACTTTGACCTTGAACTGATTTTATAAAATTTCCCTAATTTTTATGTTGGTTGAAGGCTGCATCCCCACCATTAACCCTACCATTTTGCTTTGGGATCAAGGCTAAGGTTAACCTGTCTGGGTAATAAACATTCCACAATGTCTGGGGAGCCATTTTACGTCGAACTCTCGAGCGAAATGGGTGCTAGTGCTAACAGCGGTTCTTGTGGTGTTTGTGGCGGTGTTGTGTTGGAGTGTAGTGATTTTCCTCGAGGTGTTCGCTCCAAGTGGTCGCGACTCTCTTTGAGGAAGTCCCAGCAGTCCAAAGCTAAACTCTGCGCCTGCCCGCAACCGAGCACTTCCACCAGCGCTGAGGTTAGTAAAGCATTACCTATAGAATCGACCAATAAAATCAAAATTTTGCAAAATGTAATTGTTCAAAATGCGAAGCAGCTAAGACCTGAAAATAACCACCAAGGAGAACAACGATTGACTCAGGGCGTAGTGTGTGAAAGCATTTTGAGGAATTACTTGTTAAACAAAATCAAAAGTGTTCCGCTACCTAAATTGAATGTTAATGCTTTAGTGCAAAATGTTGCGAATGAAAATCATGCTGAAATCTCTGACCATTTCGAGCAGATTTCTGCAAATAGTGTTGAACTAAATGAATGTATTTCGCAACCGAAATTTAATTTGGCAGAATGCGTTGACCAGATGCTGAACGGCGTCGGAACGAATAATTCAAATAGTTTATATGAGAACATTTCTGCAGCTAGCACCTCAAATTCTAAAATTAGTAGAGAAAGTAAAAATGTGGATGCACTTAAAAAGAGTATTGCCGAATTCTTACTATTTGAGAACAATCACCAGAAGAATAATTCTGTCATTAGCTGCAATATTGCAAAACCTGCAACAATTATTGAAATTTCTTCTCGTGATTGTTCTCAAATAGTTAATAACTTTTTGGATGGAAGTTTTGATCAGGGGGATATATCTATAGCTAGCATCCAAAATTTAATTAGCAATGATTCAAATGTTATTTATGAAAAGCCCCCGTTGTCTCAAAATAGTGCTAATTCACAAGTCGACTGGGATATTATCATGACCCCTTTGGACCAAATGTTAAATGGCGCTGATTCAAAATTAAATTCAAATAATAATGAAAATTTAAGCTTTAGTTCTGATTCCGAAGTGCATTCAAATACCACAGAAATGTCTCCTTTGGCTCAAAAGCTTGATTGGAGCACTATTGAAATGTCTCCTTTGTCACAAAATTTAAGTCCTTATTCAACTTTTAATTCCCATGTTATTAAAGCAATGTCGACACAAACCTTTTACCAACAATTTACACAAAACAGCATTTTGTCCCGAAATCGTTCTCCAAATCTGAAAAAAAGTTTGAACATTGATAACTCTTTTGATTACGGCGATTCTCAGGATAGTGTTTTAGAACATGGGTTGAGTTTGCCTGCAGACATCAGTTTGGCTGCTGACACTCCACACCTTACCGCCGCAACCCATGAGAAAACATCCATGGATCTTTCTGATAGTGCAGCTGACCCAACCCTCGCAGGTACTTCAGCTTCTCCGCCAACGAGTGATGGTTCAGCTGCACCATCACAACGTTTCACGCGAGAAAGTCAAAACGATGGTTTTGAAGATTGGTGTGCAGATGGAGTCCAATTACGCGCCAGCGAATTTCTGAAAACGGAGATTCTCAAAACCATCGAGATGCTTGACGCTAGCGAGCGCAAGCTGAACCGTTTCCAGAGAATTATTTCAAAGCACCAAGATAACCTTAGGAGGTATAACTACAATCATACCATCCGCCAACTTAATAAGACACGACGGTTGCGCTTGAATGAGCTGGCCAGAAAGTTGAGATTATCGAAGGTGCTTCGGGTGCAGCAGATGCTAATTAGGACTCTATCTTTTGCTTAATATGTCTTTTTAACAATCCAATTCCATAGTAACATGGTTGAAACCTTCCCGAAAATCCTTTCCAGACTGGAGAGTTCAACGTCCGCGTTCGTTCCAGTTGGAGGTCTACATCGAGTCTAGTAATTTTTTTATTTAAATGCTCTCGGTCTAGGTTGCCAAGAACAAATAACAAAGTTCTGCTGCTAACATTTGTTTATGTCCTTCTGGTGTTGGTAGGTGTGTTTAGTCTTTAACTACTAGCCAACTAGCATGTTCAGGTGCGACAAATGCAGCAAGTTCTTCACCAGATCGGATGCATTGTACCGCCACCGAAGAGAGAGTTGCCGTCAGGAGTTGGGTCACCCATCTACGAGCGGTAAGTTGATTTGCTTCTGATTAATAACGTAAAAAGAATATTCGATTTTGCGGTTTTCAGGCAACGGTTTGGAGGCTTCGGCGGCAACCGATGGTGAAGGACCCTCCTCAAGCAAAAGAGTTAAAACAAATCCTCCTAATGGTAAGTCGAACTGCTGCGTTTCAGATGTTTAGAGTAATGTGTTTTTCTTTGTTTCAGATTCTCGACCTTCTCCTATGCGCTACTGTGATGTGTGTGACGAAAACGTTGCCCGCTCCGGGTATGTAGGACATCTCAGGAGCAATCGCCACAACAGCCGATCTGGTGTAGCAGCCTTTGGAGAAGGAGTGGTGATCCGTCAGACCGCCTTCAAGCAGCGCATTGTTACCTACAGAGTAACTCCCGTTAACAATTATATAAAAGTCGCGGAATTTATGGACGAGATTAAACATAAAATCGTAACTTTAATAGAAAATAAAATGGCGACATTTAAAAGCGTTAAGATCAATTTGGAGCTATTTGGATTGTTTGTTTTGGAAAGTCAAGAAATAGAAGATATAAAAACGTTTCAGACGGCTAATGAAATTGCAACAGTTGCGACCGACTTGAATGACTTATATGATCGTTTTGCGGGGATGCTGGACGCGAAGGTGTCAGAATTTCAGGAGCGAGATTCGGGTACATATATTTGCTTTTCTTGTCTTTTGTATCGATATTTATTGACCATATCTTTTTTACAGGGTGGCGTTTGAAGCACCTAATGTATTTGGATGTAAATATTAACAAGTACAATCCGCTTCGAGCCTCGTCCTACATCCCGCTCCCAAAACAGATTCAGAACAAGAAAGCGGTTGTAAATGTGCAAAATGAGGATGAATGCTGTTTCGGCTGGGCGGTGACTTCCGCCATTTGTCAACCGACAGGACCGTCCAATCGAACCAGCTCCTATCCAGATTGCCGGCAGTTATTGCGCTTCGACGGCATCGAATTTCCGGTGAGATTAAGCGATGTTTCTAAATTTGAAAAATGTAATCCACAACTTTCTATTAACGTGTACGGCGTTGAAGAAGTTTTTCGAAATAATGTTACGAAATACGAAATAGTAGGACCCCTGCATTACACCCGCAATAAAAAATTTATTCATATCAATTTACTGCTTATTACTGATACGGTGGGTAATAGTCATTACTGTTGGATAAAAGATTTGTCTAGATTAGTTTCGCAACAAATAACGGCTAGAGATGGTGCAAAACACTTCTGTGACGGCTGTCTCCATTACTTTCGTACTGAACAACAGTTACACATGCACCTTCGTTTTGACTGTAATCACGTTTACACAAAATTGCCAACTACCGACTTGATAACGAACAAACTGGGAAAAGTTGCGCCTCAAACTATTCTTAAATTTGAAAATTATCAAAAACAATTAAAAGTTCCCTTCGTAATTTATGCTGATTTTGAAACCATTTTAAAACCACTTGCTACGTCGCATCCCAATCCTACAAAACCATTCACGGTAACCGTGTGTGAACACCAACCTTACTCTTTCGCGTACTTTATTAAATGTTCTTATGATGACACTTTATCGAAATTCGAAATTTATCGTGGTGAAAATACCGTTGATGTGTTCATGGAGCGTTTAGAAAGGGACGTTCAAAATTTATACTCCAACCATTTAAAACATGTTGTGCCCATGAAAGTTTTGACCGCAAACGAAATTCAAAATTTTAATGATGCTCTTTCATGCCACATCTGTAGTTCACCGTTTGATGACGATGGGCAAGATAAAGTAAGAGATCACTGTTATCTCACAGGAAATTACCGCGGAGCCGCCCATTCCAATTGCAATCTAAATTTTATTCTTCCAAATTTTATTCCCATATTTTTTCATAATTTAAATTATGATTCCCACCTTTTTGTCAAACAAATTGCCTTAAAAAACGAACAAATTGATGTTATTCCACAAAATAAGGAAAAATATATATCTTTTAGCAAGCACCTTTTAGTTGATGAAATTCAAAATAATGCTGGCAAGAACGAGAAAATATATATCCATTTGCGATTTTTAGACAGCTTTCGGTTCATGAACAGTTCTTTGTCAAGTTTGGCTGAAAATTTAAATTCCGATCAGTGTTTTCAAATACAGAAAGAATTTGGCAACGGCATCAAATTTAATCTTATGAGGCAAAAAGGTGTGTTTCCATACTCCTACGTCGATTCGTTTTCCAAACTACAACAGCGCGATCTGCCGACAATAGAACAATTTTATGATACTTTGAACGAGCAGGAAATCTCGGTCGAAAATTATAATCGCGCTGTTGATGTGTGGAAAACGTTTGAATGCAAAACTTTGGGCGACTACTCTGACATCTATCTAAAATCGGACGTATTACTTTTGGCTGATGTATTTGAAAATTTTAGAACTCTTTGCCTACAGCATTACCTACTAGATCCGGCCCATTATTACACGGCCCCAGGTCTAAGTTGGGATGCTATGTTGAAATACACTGCTGTGGAATTAGAGTTGCTAACCGATTTGGATATGCTACATTTTTTCGAAAGGGAATACGCGGAGGAGTCAGTACTTGTGTGGGGAGGAAAGCTATTGCTAACAACAAATTTGTTGAAAATTATGATTCGAAAAAACCCACTTCTTTTATCATGTATTTAGATGCAACTAATCTGTATGGCTATGCCATGCGACAGTATTTGCCGCAGCGCGATTTTATTTGGCTAACCCCGGAGGAAATTGAAAACTTTGACGTTTCCAACATTTCGGACGAATCGGATATGGGCTACGTTTTGGAAGTTGACTTGCACTACCCAGAAAATTTGCACGAATACCACAATGAATTCCCATATTGTCCCGAGTTGCTAGTTCCGCCGGAAGGAAAATTTAAAGATGCAAAATTAATTCCAAATTTATTTGATAAAAGCAAGTATGTTATTCATTACAGAAATTTAAAACAATGTTTAGATGCTGGCTTAATCTTGACGCGAATTCACAGAATATTGAAATTTACCCAGTCTCCGTGGTTAAGATCTTATATTGATTTGAACACCAAATTTCGAAACGATAGTAAAAACGACTTTGAAAAAAACTTTTTCAAGGGTATTAATAACAGCGTTTTTGGAAAAACAATGGAAAACGTGGACAAAAGGGTAAACATAAAATTGCTTAGCCATTGGGAGAAAATTGGTAAAAGAGTTGGGGCTGAAAATTTAATTGCAAAACCAAATTTCAAAAATTTATCTATATTTTGTGAAAATTTAATAGCCGTTGAGATGAACAGAACTTCTATTTTCTACAACAAACCGAGTTATGTTGGTTTCTCTGTTCTGGATATATCGAAAACTGTCATGTATGATTTTTTCTATAATTTTTTGAAACAAAAGTATGGTAATAACGTTGTCCTTCTATATACGGATACTGACTCCTTTATATTGCTAATTTACACCGAAAATTTTTATGATGACATGAAAGAGAATTTAGATAAATTCGATACTTCTAATTATAAAACTGGGGAACACGGAATGCCTCGAACCATGTCTGTTGTTGGCAAGATGAAAGACGAATACGCTGGTATCCCTGTTTTAAATTATTACGGAACGGGTGCAAAATCATACTGTGTAAACGCGCGCGATAAAACAGATAAAAAGGCTAAGGGTGTGAAGAAATGCGCTATCGAAAAATCTCTTACGACGGAAACGTATAGCGCAGTAGCTACAAACATGCAGTCTAGAGTGTTTTGTATGATGGCCGTTTTTCGCTCTAGTTTGCACACTATGTACACCAAACTGGTTAATAAAGTTGCGCTGTCTTCTTACGACGACAAACGTTTCATTATTCCCGGTTCTACTAATACTTTAGCATGGGGACACAAGGATATTCCTAGCGTTGGCAGACTTAACGATTTGGTGGATTTATTAGAGGCAGCCGTTTCCGAACAAATTTAAATTAATTTACAGTGGCCGCGAGTGAACAGTACTGGTTGTTATTTTGCTTGTACGCTATTACTCATATTTGCTTGCGCTTTGTAGTTTTTAAGTGGTTTGTATTAGCATTATTTAAAAGTGTATATATATATATTATAATAGAGTAAAACAACTAAAGAATGTGAGAAAAATGTTTATATTTTACTTGACTTCGTTGAAGTTTATTTATATCAATTATTTGTAAATGAACAAACACGTTTGTATAGCAACATAATTAAACTAGATACATATTAAAAATTATTTTATTTCATCATAATTACAGTTCAAGAAAATTATACAAGATCTGTTTTAGATATCCATGAATTATGCCTCTTATCTAAACCTAACCATTTAACGAACAGTTGATTTCCTTTTCTCCGAACCACTTTTTCCACTAGGAATATATCTGGGTGTTTAGTTTTCTGCAATTCGTACTCGTAAAATCCTCCTTTTATTTGTTGCTTAGTTTCGTCTTCCAATATGTAGGTTGTTGGGTTAGTAAGACGAACTTTTGCAATTTTAAATATTTCGTTGCTCCAGCTGGGGGTATATCCTTTGGCAAATGCTGCTCTATATTTGCTCACCCGAACATGATCGCCCAAGTGAAATTTTTGTTTCTTAGGATCTACCGTTTTGGTATGACTGTATACAGATTGTAAAATTTGAGGCGCGTTTTTGTTACTAACATCTTTTGGCTTAAACCCAGTTGTGCTGTGTTTCTTTGAATTATACGCTTTTACGATTTTTGGTAAAAGATCTAACCATTTGTAGGTTCCCTGAAAGCTGAACTGCTTCCACATCATATTTTTTAGAGTTCTATTACATCGCTCAACTATGCTACTTTTTAGATTTGAATAACTACTGTAATGGTTTATGCCGAATTTCTTCATCAAATTTTGAAATTCTGCATTATAAAACTCTTTTCCCATATCTGTTTGCAAATTTTTAGGCTTTTGTGTTGCAGCATTAAGCGCTTTCTTCATAGCTTCGGTAACTGCTTGACCCGTCTTTCGCTTGACGGGGTATGCCCAAACGTATTTGGAAAATGCGTTGATCACAACTAAAATGTATCGGTACCCCTGGTTAAGTTTTGCGTAGGGTATCATTTCTACCAAGTCAGCTTGGAATAAATCGTTTATTCCCTTGACAATCACGCGTCGCCGCTTAAAATTTTTTCTAGCTGGTTTGTGCAATTCTTCGACAACTTCATGTTTAACGTTCATGTTAGACTGGAACCTTTTCTTGCTGCAGTGAACATTTAAGAACTAACTGCATCGACATTAGAACATCCTTTCCACCATCGGGAAGCTTAAGTCGGAAAGCATCTCCACGTTTCAATGTTTGACCGATCAGATTAGTTACATGAACATTGTTGAGATACACTTCCACGTTTTCTATAGATTTATTTGTTTGTAAAACAACAGCCGACGTTAACGGAAATATGTATTTCAGTTTTCGATCCAACGATGTGTAGAGGGACTTCGTAATACAATTCCGATATATTTTTGACTTTAAACAAAACATGAGTGGGATAGGCTCTATAACGAGAATCGTGTAAGTGTCTTCCAAACTTATCGATCGGCATTTCGTAACTATGTGATGAGAAGTCAAGCTTGGGTCTCTATTTAACCATCGGTTTGTTTATTTAATAATTTTTTCTGTTCTTAAAGCGTCAATGATACTAAGAATTTCGTTATTATGTCCGGTATGACCTGCCAACTGCGAGGCTATTAAAATCTGTAATCTGTTTACTAACGTGTTCGGATTTTTCCAGGGAACAAATTCAATCTGCTTGCTATTTAAATTTAGGAGTCCTTTACCTCGTCGCTTGGGTTCAACTAAACGGCGAACAACGTTTTTGTACTTTTGTCCTGCATTACCACTTATTCGATCGTTGGGATTGTAATTTTGCCGGTTGGCTGCAGACCGATTAACGATATCTTTATAATTGTCTTCGTCAGCTTTACTGTAACCTATGGGTTTCATTTTAAACATTAACTCATACATTCCAGGCGTTCCTTTGTAAACCACCCTATTTGCACCATCCATTATGACCATGTCTTCCCCATCAAAGTCTAATTCTTTATTGCTTATAGAAAATTTATTGCTCTCAAGATCCCATCGTACTCCGTAGTGCATATCAAATTCGTCCTGTGTGTCATGTATCATGTTTTCGATATATTGCCTAGCTAATCCGTCATACTGCTCTAAGAACTGGTCCAAAACTTGAGACTGCATCATTTGCTGTACGGTTTTATTAGCTTCCCGGATGCTTTCTTCATGCACTTCATCTTCTGCGGTTTGTTCTGATTCTACATGATCCTGTAATTCTGTTTCTGGTGAAATTTCTCCAATGTCCTCTAACTTTAGAAAATTTGGTTGGGGAATAATAGGCTTGGGTGGAGAGGTCGCATGCTCAACTTTACTTTTTATATCAGGAGTATCTACTCTTTCAGTTTTTAGAGTTGATATTAGATCCTGAAGGGGTTGGGAAATTGGTTTTAATTGTTCCGCCAACTGTAACTGCGATTGAGCAATGTCTGACCTTAAACTTTGATATTTCCTTTTTACGGCTTTTCTCGTTTTAAGCAGTTCGGCAACTAAACGTTTATCCATCTTGCGTTTACAGTTGTTCGCCAACCACTAACAGTTTGAAGTAAGTTTTAATTATTTATGTGGAAATAGCAATCAAAGCCTTTCCGGTATCTTCCGGAATTTATTGCACTATCTTTATCTATAACTAAAAACCCGTAGTCCTCCTGCCAACAAATAGAGCACAAATCCTTTAACTGATCGAACGACATGTCCACAATGACGTGGTCGTCGTAAATGTGTTTGAGATTTGTTTTATCTTGTTGAAATACTATTATCAGATTAGCATTGTCTCTAATGAGTTGTTTGGGAATCGATGAATACGTTTGACATAGGTAAAAGCAGTCGATATTTCTATGACGTCCGAAACAATAGTAATTTTCAATTATATTTTGATTTTCTCCGACCACATCGTCAAAAACAATTACAGAATTGGGTTTTGCGTTCATAGGTTGTGGGACTGCAGCCCCATCTTCGTATTCCTCGTAACCAATTTCTTTTATCGGAGTTAATAAGTTCTTAAGATATGCATACTTAGGCTGATCTAGCGCCTTACAATATAAATAAACATTTTCAAATCGTAGGCCGTTAGGGTGTTCTATCAAAGTAACCATCACGCTTGTTTTACCGCTGGCAGAGCTGCCCACGAAAAGCCCTCTTTTACAATTCTTCCCTAGTAAAACACTATGCCTTTGAAATGGTTTTACCAATGACTTAGCATCGTGATTTACGATCGGTAGGGTTACATTTTGTTTTTCAATTGTAATCCTTTTCATTTCGACACCGTTCTCTCCAGTACACTCGCTAAACACTAAGCTAAACCTAACCAGTGATCAAGTTATATATAAGAACAAGTTTTAAAGAAATGTTTGCAGTTCAAACTTTGCAATCGATCGCAATAGTTTAATATGAGAGTTTACGCGCACAAACCAGGTATTCGTCGACGAACCGTGAGAAGGAAAGGTTGTGGTGTTTTAAATACGCTTATAAATAATTTGCCAGTGGAACTACATGTGCCTGGATATAAGTTTTGTGGTCCAGGTACTCGCTTAAAGAAAAGACTTGCTAGGGGAGATCAGGGAATTAATCCGCTAGACGAAACGTGCAAAGAGCACGATATCGCATATTCTCAACATCAAGATCTTCAGAAACGACACGAAGCTGACAAGATACTTTCCGAAAAGGCGTGGCAACGTTTTCGTTCAAAAGACGCTAAATTTGGAGAAAAAGCCGCAGCACTAACCATAACAGGTATTATGAAAGGAAAAACAAACTAGGAATGGGTGCTCTACGTAAAAAGAGAAGTTCAAAAAAAGTGAGACAAATACGTTCTGGTGGAGTTATTAGCTTTACCGGTGCGGTCACGCGTGCGCGAAACCGTATTAAAGGTAATAAAGGATACGATGTAATGAAAGCTGCAAAGCTAGCTTTAGCAACCATTAAAAAAAGTAAAATTGCTCAGCCAAAAACTAGAATAATCAAAATCCCTAAAACTGGTGGTATTTTACCACTCATACCAATATTTGCCGCTTTAAGCGCCCTAGGATCCATAGGAGGTGGAGCTGCTGCAATCGCCAAAGCAGTGGGAGATGCTAAATCTGCTGCAAAGGACCTTAAAGAAAAGGAGCGACATAATAAAGCGATGGAGTCGGTTGCTCTTGGAAAAGGTCTACATTTGGGACCCTACAAAAGAGGATTTGGATTATATTTAAGACCCTACCAACCAAAAAACTAACTGTAAAGCTACCGCGACGAGCGTTAACAAACGTTGATTTAGCGAAGTATGCTAAAATATTAAAAATTCCGTATTTTAGAGGAGTATTCATGCGCAATGCTTTGCCATCTAGAATTCATGAAAACGAATGCGGTATCGTAAATCTCGACGATAAAATAGGTCCTGGCACCCATTGGACTGCCTACGTGAAGCGTAGTGAAAACGTAACATACTTCGACAGCATAGGGCATTTGAAACCTCCTCTTGAATTAATAAAATACTTTCGCAGCGACGGTAGCAAGAATAACATCGCGTACAACTTTGATAGATATCAGAACCTAAATTCCTACAATTGTGGTCATCTGTGTTTGCAGTTTTTATATAGCTACGTAAACTGACATGTACCTGCAGTGCGCTTTGAGTTCTTGAATAAAGTACTTCAGAATGTCCACCATTTTTACTCTTACCGGTAACTCATCAGTATTAAGTGCAGATTTCAATCCACCACTTTTTTTGGAAGAAGACAGCGAATATGTAATGGGTTTACTTAGTTTTGAGTCGTACAATTCTATTCCCAATATATCACCACCGAAGAACGTCTTCAAACTTACTGGGCGAGAAGATATTGTGATACCCCAAGGAGCTTATGAAATTAACGACATCAACGACTACATACAAACTAGCCTGAATCCAGCTAACCGAGAATACGTTTTAATAAAAGGTAGTAACAGCACGCTGAAAACGATGATTAAGTCGTCGCACGAAATAGACT
The DNA here is from genome assembly GCA_958336395.1 of Ctenicera cuprea. Classification (NCBI taxonomy): domain Eukaryota; kingdom Metazoa; phylum Arthropoda; class Insecta; order Coleoptera; family Elateridae; genus Ctenicera; species Ctenicera cuprea. Next base: position 27,689,201 of record OY284495.1, on the reverse strand, counting down.
TCACTGCGGATAACTCGATAGGAGATTTACTAGGATTTCTACCTCAAAAATATAAACCCAATGTGTGGCATTCGTCTGAAAATATAACTAAGATAATGAAAATAAATTCCATATTAATACATTGCAATATATCGTTGGGATCTTATAAGAATGGGGAAGCAGGTCATATAATTCATCAATTTTTTCCTACTGTACCGTCTGGATACAAAATAGTTGCGTCTCCAAATCCAGTCATTTATCTTCCAATCAGCACTAAAATAATTACCAACATAACAATTAAAATACTCGACCAAGAGGATGTTCCTGTCAGTTTCAGTTCAGAAACCGTGACGGTCAGTTTGCATTTGAAGAAGCTATAATGGGTTTCAGATTCAACACCACTTACCGCAATTTTAGCTCAGACACATCATCTACAGCTCCAAAAGGATATAACATGAGACATACCAAACGTTCCGCAGTCAGTAAGAGGTCGTCAGCCGATCAGTTGACAAAGAAGAATAAAGCATTTCTTAAATCGTTAGGTTTTCAAGTGTTACAATGAGTATTTTAAACATTAGTGAAAAAGTTCTTGTTGACAATTCAATTGTTAGCAATCAAATACATACCCATCAACCCTATACGAATCGCTTTGAAAATAATGACGAAATCCGGATTCCGATTCAAGAAGATATGTCAACACTACCCGGTTTAAGTTACTTGTATATACAAGGAAAATTGTTAAAAACAGCTGGAGGAGCTACAAACGCAACATTTGTTAACAATGCAGTTGCCCACCTATTTAGCGAAATTCGCTATGAAATGAATGGCGTTGTAGTTGATTCGGTAACGAAACCTGGTATAACATCTACTATGAAAGGTTATGTTTCCTACAGTTCTAACGATATTAAAAAGCTTCAAAACGCTGGATGGCTTCCCAACGCAACAAGCAAAATAGTTGATGCATCTGGTAATTTTAACGTTTGCATACCCCTCAGCATGCTGTTGGGGTTTGCAGAGGATTACGGAAAAGTGGTACTAAATATCAGGCAAGAATTGGTGTTAATTCGAAGTAATACAGATAACGATGCGATATATAGTCCAAATATAGATGAAGATGTCAAAGTTACAATTGAAAAACTTTATTGGAAAGTTCCTGATATTACAGCAGGCCTTGCTCAAGAATTAGCTCTAACAAAATACATAGATAAAAATATCGACACTCAAGTACCGTTTAGAAGTTGGCAACTTCATATAATCTCAGGACTAAATCAAGTTACGCAACATTCTCATGCGATTGCCACCAGTACAAAATTACAGACTCCGCGACAAGTTATACTGGGTTTCCAGACAGATCGTTCTGGAAAAATCGACAAAAAAATGAACGAATTTGATAATTGTAGTATTACAAATCTTCGAGTTTACTTAAACACCGATAGATATCCATACGATAATTTGAATATCGATTTCGCAAATAATCATTATGCAACTCTATACGAAATGTATTCACACTTTCAATCAACATACTATAACAAACATAACGAACCTCTATTATCCCTAGAAGAATTTAAAAAAATTGCTCCTCTGATTGTTGTGGATTGTTCGAATCAAAAGGATTACTTACAAGCTAATGCTGTTGTGTTTAGACTCGAATTTGAAACGGCAGTCAACATGGCGGCCGATACAATAGCGTATTGCCTGGTTTTGCACGATCGCGTGTTTACATACAACGCGCTAACAAAAGCAGTTAAACAGCTGTAAGATTAAAACCAAATGGTTAGTTTAATCAGTGCCTTAGGAGCAACAACATGTTTGTTATAATAGATCTCCAAGGTTTCATGATTTCCGAAAAAAATTTTTCACCAAAAGAATTAGCTGCATACGATGGAAACACCATTTCACATTACATTTTTAGAGCTCCGTTTCATTTTTCTGCGTTACCCCAAAATTTACAACAAAAAGCTAACTGGTTGATGAAAAATCATCACTGTATTAATTGGGATGAAGGATTCACGCCTGTTTTCTTATTTCCAAAAATTTTGATGCAACTTGTTCGAGATGCTGACGTAGTCTACGTAAAGGGACATGAAAAAGCTACATTTTTAAGAAGTTTCATCGATAAACATATAATTGAAATTGAAGAACAACCAGCACTGAGTGCATCAAAACCATCTTGCATGCATCATATGAAACCACTATGTTACTGTGCATTGTCTAATGTTTATATTTTATACGAACACTATGTAATGCAATAATTTTAAAATAAATTTTTTTGTGTACTTACTAGTTTTATTTAATAATATACATGTTTCGTTAAAACGGTAGATATATTTGTTAATAATACATTGTAATGCAAAAACATTTCTAATATATACAACAAGTCGTGAACATTATTAATAGTAATACATTTTATTATCTTTATAAAATTATGCAAAGCGTTCTAAGTAGATCTTATTTCTATGGTTCGAACTTAAAACTTTCACAAGCGTTTTATGTGTATCTGCAATTCTTCTTTGAAATCTACATCTATCCACAGCTACAAATTCCCAAAACTTTATTCTACTTTGCCGATATGCGAAACTCCATACTATCATATTGTGGATTTTATTTTTTGACACATCAAACTTCACTTGGCGAACCATTTTATGACATTTATGCATGCACTATAAGAGGGCTTTGCAAAGTTAACGTCAACATCAGCGCTTGGAAGCTATTTTTTATATTATATATAGCTGTAATCTCATCGTCTACCTTTAGGTCAACTCCAACCAAATCCGTGTACTTAATTTCTTTGTCGTTAATATAAAGTTTAACTTCCTTCACCGAGATTCTTACATTTGTAATGGTTCCCCTTATTGGACACTTATACACGCGTCTGTCGCCTTTAGCTTCATCTCCAAGAAAAACAAAATTGCCGTTCTCATCGGTCCTAAGAGCCAGTAATAATAAATTAGATTCGCTTCTTAATTCCGCCTCACCCATTTCTGCAAGAAAAATTTGAGGGTCATGATGACTATGCAAGTGTCTTCCAAATTTATCGATCGGCATCTCAACACCTTATAGAACTTTCACGTAATGATTGCCTGCTCTTCAACTGATCGTTAAATATCAGGTTTTAATCTTTACCCACAAATATTTCAACTTCAGCAGTAAACTCCTCTAAATCAATATCGATTAGACTTTCCAGAAGGAGCTTTCCACATATACGGTTCTCCAAAAATTTCCAACATAACTTGACCCCCTTCTGATATTTTTTTTCTAACTCCTCAAGCTCGCTGATAGTTCCGAATCGTTCAAACCCATACACGCTTTCGTGCCCAGCATCGGATGCCAAGTCTTGAAGCAAACTCTGAAGACATATAACTGCTGTGTGTAAATCTGTGGCCACAGGACGCGATGCTGCAGAGTATGCCATCCACATTCTGACACCTTTTGTTAATTAATCTTATTTGCAAAGTTTTCAAATTCAACGTCACATGTAATTATTTGTTCACCAAATTTTAACATCTCCAACATACACACAACATTTTCAGACTTTATATTTAAATTCATCAATACGCTTTGAATGTTGCTTTTTATGTCGCCAGACATACAGGAAACCCCTTTGATAACGCTTGTGTAAAACTTTTCAAACTCCAAGCCTTTTAACAGACCCAATCGACAATCAATTAATGCTAGGAGTTCCCATAATTCCACAAGAGACTCCAATCCCAAGTAAATTTCAGATGCTCCCTGGTCCTGTATGATTATCACTTTTGTTTTTGCAACAGTTTGGAAGGAAATCGTTTTTGAAGGACTTATGCTCACCGGTTGAACTTCAAAATCTCTTGAAAAGAAATAGTTTGTTATCACCCCTTGATTCGCCAAGAACACTTTCCATTCTTCTTCGTTGAAACTTATCCAGTCATTTTTACAACCATACAGTTGCACTACAGGCCAATGCGGAGTATAACTTGACAGAACTGCTACAAACTTGCTTCGCGATTTATTTAGAGGATAACTTCTGCAATGTATCAATATTGGATACGGTGCAGTTTGTTTAGCATTTACACAACTAACAACCTCCCCCGATTTCATTCGCACTTGGTTTTTCACCTTTTCGATACTTTGTAATAAATTATCCATCACTTTTACGAACTCGATCTTCTTTCGCGAACTAAACAAACTCAACTAAATATCGAAACAAGCATGCTCTTTATATTGCAATCAGTCAAGGTCGCACTTTGTAGTGGTGGTGGTGGAAAGGGGCACCCATAACCTTGACTTTCACAGCCATATTTCACGAAGGTTGCGTATTTTACTTTATATTTCGTGTAGAAGCTTTACAGCATCAGTTATCGTCTGAGTCTAAGTCTGAAAATCATGTCACTTTACAACTTTTCCGACGAAGATGTCTTCTTCCAACCCCCAAGGACCAGTCACTACCAACGGTTCCAGCAGTTTGTGGAAGAGGGAGGAAGCTCCTTCGAGGGTAAGAAAGTGTATGCGGTTGCCACGATCGAGTACGATCTAGATCTGCAAGGGGAACATATTGACGAGCTTGCAAGACTAACAACGTTGGCGGCACCCTTGACGATACCCTTGGAGGAGTGGTACAGAAACAACGTGGTTCGGCAGGTGCTGCGCTTTACCTCATGATTTAGGAACGGGAAACTGTTGTATATTAACTATTACTGGCAATAAATATTTATACTTTTTAATTTTAATTATTTATTTTAAATGTTTAAATCCTCACAACCTTGAACCTATTTAGCCTTGAGTTGACTCCACCCATTCTCCCACTCTTGTACCTGGGATTATATAACCTTGTTTGCGAATTCAAACTTCAGTTGCACAGTGTCAAGTCTGTGAAGATGTTGCATAACCCGAATTACTAGTCTTATGTTAAACGACTAAAAACATTCGACAATTGGCCTGGTGAGCTAACCCCAGAATCGCTTGCTGCTGCCGGTTTCTACCACATCCCCACTGGTGTTGACGATACTCAATGCTTCTGTTGTGGAATTAAAATATATCTATGGGAACCCGCTGACGACCCCCTGTCTGAACACCTTCGATGGTCAAAGCATTGCTCATTTGCGAATCTTATAAAATCCTTGAAAACTACAAAGGGGCTACTTGAAGAGACGAAGAAGGCTTTCGATGGTTTGGAAAGACTAGTTAAGTTTGATGGTGTCGATGTTGCTGGAAATGGTGTAGAATCCGAAAACATTTATGATCGACTATCGGCAAAGAAGCTACTACTACAATTTTTCCATTCTTTGTAGAGCTCGCGTGCAGTTAAAATACACATCGCACATATTTATTTCCCCATTCGCAAGTTTGACATACTCGTATCAACATGGTGCGTGAAACGTTGACGCTTGAGTACGTATTAGATGAAACAGCAAGCCAAGCCAAATGTTTCAAGTATGTCAGTGAGAAACTCAAGCCGCTAGTTATTAGTAATATCGATGAGATGCAATATTTCTCCCATCAGCATTATATAAAAATTAGTGGTAGTGCAACATTTATTCGGAATAGTGTAGAAAAAGTTATTATTCCCGTTACCGAAGTAAATTATCATACAAATTTGCGTGAGTGGTACGAACACAACATATATAACATTTGTGTTCCGACGGATCACTTGACTAGTTTATATCTGGAGATTACTGGAGATTTTAAAACTACAGACTTTCATGGTGTCAACAACTGCAAGAAAATCCGCCTGATTTAAGTTAATACTATATATTGTATATGTGCAAATATTATGTAATGTAAAAACTATAAAATTTATTCTTTTAATTTTGTGTACAAGAGTACAGCTTTTCTTTATATATTGGTCAATTAATTACAATATGTATATTTAATTAATAAATATATTTGAAATCTATTTGGGGTTTTCTTTTGGAGCGACGAAGCTGGTGGACGCCGTGGCCGTCGGGTAAAGGAGCAGAACGGTCTTGAGATAGAAAGGGGCTAGTGAGGGTATGCTGCGAGCACCCCTGCAGATAGGACGCGAACTACAACCGTTGCTGTCCGCAGGACAAGCCGGCCGCAGGACAAGCCCGCCTCAGGCGAAAAAATTTTTTTGGACCGTGACCTTGAACATGTTCTCAAGGTCAGGAGTGGGGGGATGCTCCACTCCAGATGGGGTGCAAATTCCAGCCGTCCGAAAAATTTTTTCGACCTTGACCTTGAACTCAAGGCCAGGGGTGGGGGTAAGAGTGGGGGTAAGAGTGGGGGTGGCCTTGACCTTGAACTCAAGGCCAGGAGTGGGGGGTGGATCCAGAACTGTCCAAAATATCCTACTAGCATTTATTCAATTCTTTCGTGGAATTTATTAAATGATGGTTTGCCGTATCGTATGCGTGAGGAAATTGTGGTTTATTATTTCCCTCTTTTTCTAGTTATTTTTAATTTCTAATGTTTCTGTATACTGGATGTAAGAGCATTGTTATATTTTTTATTTTCTTCAGCTTAACAGCACCTTGTGTGAAAACCTCGTCTAATTCAGGCTCTCACCCTGAACTGAACGTGATTGTCGATTTGACGCTAGAATAGCTTCCTTCGTAATTATTTATTCTCCTTTCTTTTTATGAGTACTTTTATTTGCGTGAAAACCTCGTCTAATTCAGCCTTTCACCCTGAACTAAACGTGATTATCAATGTGACGCTAGAATTGCTTCCTTTTTATGATTTACTCTCCTTTCTTTTATGAGTACTTTTTCTTATTTTGCTTATTTTGGTTTTATCCACGAAATGTCGTCGATTACGCCTAAGTAACACCTCCTCTCCGCACCTCGCCTAATTCAGGTTTGCCCTGTAGTAGCGTCGAGACGCCTAATCAGGACTCCCCTAAAGAGTAGCGATTGGAGAGAAAATGCCAGAGTAGCGTTGCAAGACGTCTCTTAATCCCGCCTAATGGTAATAAGTCTCGCCTAATTCAGGTTAGTTACGTAGTAGCGTCGAGACGCCTAACCCAAAGAGTAGCGATAGTAGACCTATTACCAGAGTAGCGTTAATAATCAACGTCCAGCTTTTTATCCGCTGCAAGTTTGTCCAATTCCGCCTAAGTAGCACCTCCCCTCGGCACCTCGCCTAATTCAGGTTAGTTACGTAGTAGCGTCGAGACGCCTAACCCAAAGAGTAGCGATTGGAGAGAAAATGCCAGAGTAGCGTTATTAATCAAACTTGTCGGACTTGTACGTGGATAATACCCAATGATCGTTTCAACACTAATAGTTGACAGAGCTTCCAGTCTTAATAGTTCGATCTGATCGTTTTGCGATCTGAGAAATCAATCCTCTCTTCTTCCTCTAGCTCGAGGTTTTATCAATTTTTTTAACACCACCCTAAAGGTTGTCAATACTCAAACGTCCAATTACATTAGAAACCCCACTCTTTGCATAATTTTGGTTGGTCAAAGTTTCATTATAGAACTGCCCAAACTTTAAGATTCCCACCAAACACTTGTTATGTTATTGACCTACTTAACTTGTCAATATCACCCCTTATTTATGATAATGAGTGTCATAAATAAATTTCTTAGGAAGGCGTTCGCCAACCTTTCCAAACGACTTGAATATCCTCAGACATACGACACTTCAACCCCTAACATGTGTCAGTCAAAGCCGACTTGACCATCTTCGTAAGGTTGTAAAGCAGCGGGAGGTACGCCCCGTACCTCCCGCTGCTTTACAACCTTACGAAGATGAACGCCCGGATTTGCCTTGGTGGAAGTGCAAAGAATGGGCTTTACATATTCTACACCGTATGTTCGAAAGATACGGTTCTCCTGGAAACGTGACCAAGAAGTACAACAAATTTGCAGAATGGTATCTTAAGACATTTAGTAGCGGAATTCTTGAAGTTCTCTTGCGTTTACTTGGGCGCCCCGCTCAGATACTTGTTTGCACACTTCCATCCATTGTGTAAAAGCCTCCCGGCTAATAAGGTCTAATGGGAGGGTATATTGTGTTAAAGCAAAAAGATTTTTAAAGCTTCTTTCTGCAATAAAACGGCATGCTTAGAGGGATCTGGAAGCAACCCAGCTACTAACTGGTACAACTGTGGTAAGAGTAAATTCATGGCTTCATGTAAAGGACCTCGTTCTTCTGCTTTTTTGTATTCAAACTTTTTCACAAGTTGGTAGAGACACAATAAAGCACCGTGCCAACCGCTAGCTTCTGGATTTGATAAATATATGCTAATCTGTAAAATTGTATTATTAGGTAGCAAAAATGATTTGATTGGGGGAGAATCTAATTTGCTGACCACAAACTATTCATTAGACGTCATTCCCACTTCCATAGCTTATAATAGCAGGAAATAAGCATGTAAGAGAATACTACCAGACCACTATCAACTACTACCACCCTCTACTAATTTCACTCCTAATTTTATTAGGGGTACTTTACTCTTGAAGTTTTGGTTAAAACTTTGCTGACCATGCATCAAAAGTAAAGTATGCCTAAAAATAGGTGTGAGAATTTGTTAAGGATAGTAGTAGTTGGTAGTTGTCTGGCAGCTATCAGATACAGATCGTCATAATATACCACGTAGAAATGCCCCATAAGTAACTCAAATGTTGGTCAGCAAATTAGGTGCCACCAATTATTGGAACATACCTTGTCTACAATTTGTGTCCACCTTCCCGGAAAGTCATGTTTAACCATGTTATTAATACAAGTACATAATCGACTTCGTATTTGATTAGGTGCCTGTACTATAGCATCCACAATGCTCTCTCGAATTAAAGATCGGTCTTGTTCATGTAAGGAACAAGGCATAGGTTGTCCAGGCTCAGTTTTCCAGTAATTCCAGTTTTGTGAAATAAGATTTTTCAAATAAATAGCACCGGCGTGTCGGACTGGCATTTCACAGTCGTTCATCATTACTACTTGTAGTAAAGACGGTGCAAATCCAATGATTTTATGTATCTGTTAACAGAAAAAATAATAAGCAATAGTAAGACTACGTGGAAGGCAACAAAAAGTGCATGCAGGAAGCACATGTTTTTTCCAACCTGAGCTAACTGTTCCTCTGCCTGCTGGCGCTGGTTTGGGTCTATAGTGGCCCGTAGCAGATCTATTACTTTTCTGGTATCCATTGTCGTTTATAATATAAAAATTTACACTTTAATTTAACTGTGCCCACTTGCAAGCAAAATTTTTGACAAGATCAAATGTAGATGTAATCCTGTACCAGCTACTATGGACACGGTAGCCAACAAAGAAGTGGTTGGTGTTGGTAATGTAACGGTGCAGGTACGATCTTTATACCGTTGCCCGCGTTTTAGCCTGATCGTTAGGGTAAATGTCAATTTATTTACCTTTATTTACCTATTGACGAGTTCTCATAACTCGCCAGAATGTTCTAATGGACCTTACGTTGTGTTATTTTATCTTATTAAAACCCACGGTTGACGAGGGCAAAAGGAAAAATTATTTTAATGATGAACTTGAATAAAACACCCTTAAAACCTTTTAATTAGCATTTATTCAATTCTTTCGTGGAATTTATTAAATGATGGTTTGCCGTATCGTATGCGTGAGGAAATTGTGGTTTATTATTTCCCTCTTTTTCTAGTTATTTTTAATTTCTAATGTTTCTGTATACTGGATGTAAGAGCATTGATATATTTTTTATTTTCTTCAGCTTAACAGCACCTTGTGTGAAAACCTCGTCTAATTCAGGCTCTCACCCTGAACTGAACGTGATTGTCGATTTGACGCTAGAATAGCTTCCTTCGTAATTATTTATTCTCCTTTCTTTTTATGAGTACTTTTATTTGCGTGAAAACCTCGTCTAATTCAGCCTTTCACCCTGAACTAAACGTGATTATCAATGTGACGCTAGAATTGCTTCCTTTTTATGATTTACTCTCCTTTCTTTTATGAGTACTTTTTCTTATTTTGATTATTTTGGTTTTATCCACGAAATGTCGTCGATTACGCCTAAGTAACACCTCCTCTCCGCACCTCGCCTAATTCAGGTTTGCCCTGTAGTAGCGTCGAGACGCCTAATCAGGACTCCCCTAAAGAGTAGCGATTGGAGAGAAAATGCCAGAGTAGCGTTGCAAGACGTCTCTTAATCCCGCCTAATGGTAATAAGTCTCGCCTAATTCAGGTTAGTTACGTAGTAGCGTCGAGACGCCTAACCCAAAGAGTAGCGATAGTAGACCTATTACCAGAGTAGCGTTAATAATCAACGTCCAGCTTTTTATCCGCTGCAAGTTTGTCCAATTCCGCCTAAGTAGCACCTCCCCTCCGCACCTCGCCTAATTCAGGTTAGTTACGTAGTAGCGTCGAGACGCCTAACCCAAAGAGTAGCGATTGGAGAGAAAATGCCAGAGTAGCGTTATTAATCAAACTTGTCGGACTTGTACGTGGATAATACCCAATGATCGTTTCAACACTAATAGTTGACAGAGCTTCCAGTCTTAATAGTTCGATCTGATCGTTTTGCGATCTGAGAAATCAATCCTCTCTTCTTCCTCTAGCTCGAGGTTTTATCAATTTTTTTAACACCACCCTAAAGGTTGTCAATACTCAAACGTCCAATTACATTAGAAACCCCACTCTTTGCATAATTTTGGTTGGTCAAAGTTTCATTATAGAACTGCCCAAACTTTAAGATTCCCACCAAACACTTGTTATGTTATTGACCTACTTAACTTGTCAATATCACCCCTTATTTATGATAATGAGTGTCATAAATAAATTTCTTAGGAAGGCGTTCGCCAACCTTTCCAAACGACTTGAATATCCTCAGACATACGACACTTCAACCCCTAACATGTGTCAGTCAAAGCCGACTTGACCATCTGTGTTTTTCCAGTCAATAGACTGAGGGTAATAAATAGTAATTTATCTACATTTGGCACAGGAAATACAGTTTGTCACGAATGCGTTAGCACCCGTGTCCAACATTTCATTAGCAATCAGTTACAAGTACAAAATATCATTTCTTATAATAAATATAACCACTTTTCACTTTAATGCACTTATAGTCTTTAATCAAAATATCTACCTGAAAAGAAAAATATTAATACACCTGAAAAATAAGATTGTCCTGAAAAATAAAATATTATTAGATCTGAAAAATAAAATTCACCTGTAAAAATTAAATTAACGCGTTAAATAAAATAGTTTTGAATATTTGTTTCTAGTTGTGGTTGTGCACCTTTACAAATCTCCACTGAAAATATGCATAAAAAGTCGCTAAATTTCCTTAAGGCAATTTTTCATGTAACCTAACTTCTAGGCAATTTTTAATCAACCGTAATAATTAGAGTTCGGATTTCTATGCATTTGCATGTTTTCCAGGCGCCTGATTAGAAACAGAAACCGTAACCGAAAAACGCTGTTTTTCTATTAATGTGCAAACTGAAACCGTAAACTCACTTACTTTTTTAGGATCCTGGAAGCCCTAAACATGTATTTCCGTCAAAATCTCGATTTTGAAAATTTGCATGAAACAATACTTTTCTATACTGAAAGTATAGGAAAGTGAAAATGAGCGAAACACTTCGCCTGGACTTTCCTATACTTATAAATTAACATTGTTTTATATTTTCCAACACTTTTGATGTACACCTGTCTAGACCCGGCTAGTAAAGGTAAACAGCGTTTATAAAAACTTCAAGCGTGAAGAGCGTAACTTAAACGTACCATTACCACGCTGGCTCCGCCTGCAACTGAGTACATGTAAAACAGCCAAACTGAAATGAATTGGAGGCACGAGTAAGGAAGCGTGTTGATGTTTGAAAATGTATTAATAACTCGAAAAGTAGTATTTTTAGCAAGAAATTACTCTTATTAATTTGTATTTAGAATTTTAAAACCTTTCTGATTTTAAAGCCAAAATGCCACGTTTCCATTTAAAAAAAAGTTATTTTTACCGTGGCCGCCATATTAAAATTGGAAACTCAAGTTTTTTTTCTTAAAAACAATCGAGAAGAATTTGCCCTACAACTTTGCTCTTGAGTTTGCGAGTCTATCTATTAAAATAAAAAAGTTAGCCTACACTGAACATTAAACGACTAGTACAAGAATACAACTGCTGTAGAAAGTATGTGAAATTCTTCTAAGGACAAAAAGATTATTAAGGGGCAAAAAATTCGATTTTTTGATTTTTTGTAAAAAGATTCTTCTAGAGCAAACAAAACAAAAAACCAGATTTATAATGTTTTATCGAAATAATTTGTGGGGAGGGGAAACAGTAGCCCCCCTAAATATGAAATTATCGAAAAACTATTATGATATTCGGATTTTGCTATCAATGATGAGCTATTTTGCTTTAACAGAAATATTTTATTGCCCCCCGTTAAATAAATAAAAGGGTACCAATTTTCAATTTTCAAAAAATCACAGAGGGCGTCACAGTGAAATTATAGCAATGAGCAAAAAACAAAATTGTAGCAGATGCCTATCTCTATCAGCTTAAAAAGTTTAAACAAAAACGTGTGGGCAGTTTTTGAGAAATTTTTTTTTGAAAAATTCCAAAATTTTGGAGTGATGTCATTGCGATCGTTTTTATATTTTCAAAATTAATGATATTTCATGGTATAGTACCCTTGAAGGGCTACCAAACAAGATGTAGTTGATTCCAATCAGATAACTGGTTTTTGAGTAAATGGGCGTTAAAGTTGAAATGTTCAAAAATTCGTAGCGGCCGCCATTTTAAAGCTAGAGAGTTCGGTAAAAATCGTTTGATTTGTCCTAAGGCGTTCTTTAATCTCAACTATTAAAATTTCCAAAATTCAGTTTCTCAAAAAAATTCTGCCAAAAAACGTGTCTAACTTCCGCTTCCGGTTTCGGTTTTTTTTAAAGCTTATTTTGTCGGTGAATTTTTGATATACCCCCTCATTCCAAAGCACATCAAAATCGGTCCAGCTGTTCCGGAGATATGGAGCGTAACGGACCCACCCACCCACCCATAGACAGACATTTTTTTAAAATTACTTTTTTGGGGTCCATGGACCCCCCCCCCCCCCCCCCCCCCCGACTATTTCCGTTAAAATCTCAACTTTGAAATTTTGCATGAAATCAATACTTCCCTATACTGAAAGTATAGGAACGTAAACACGAATAACGTACAAAATAAAATTAAATAAATTAAACTAAAAACACTCAAACTGTGAATAACAATACTTAAAACATAGAGCACCTTTACACAAAAGCAGCTTATACCAGATACGTATTTCGATAGCTGCGCTATTATCATCGGTGGTAAACTGACACATAATTATAAAGATTCTAAATAAAACGTATTCTAAAAAATAAGTAATTCATAACAATTAGATAATGTAGTCAAACTACTTGCAATATTTTCTATTATGACATTAAGCATCAATAATAAAATGTATCTGGATATATTGACGTTGTTTATAAGTCAAAATAAGTCAACTTTACAGAACATATTTTTAAATTTATTTATTTTGTTTAAATGGATCATAAATTCATAAAAATATAATATAGAAAAATAGATTACAAGCACATTCAAAAAACATATAAAACTACAAATACATGCATAAGTACCGATACAATAATAAAAAGTGGTTCAATAAATTGTTAAAATTTTTTTTAAATAAGTTTTTAACGCCCAAATATTTCAATTAACGCTTTTTAGATTCAGTGGTGCAGACGTTACTTTTCCTTCGCTGTATACAATCTTTTATACGGCAATATATTTTAACACATAGCACATCAGATGGGTCTCGCACAAATTCACCTATTGGGACTCTTAAGTAATTTGAAGAAAATGTCTCATCTTCACTGGTTAATTCAGAAATATGTCCAACAAATTTATTGCTTCTTATTATTTGTTGATAATCCACTTCGAATAAATATGAACGATCAACATTGGCATACTTCTGCATAGTGAAGCCTATTGTCCCTTCCTTGCGATCTACTTTAATGCAAAACTTAAAAAGATTTTTCATGCGACGTATTATTATAAAATCATATTCAAATTCTTGCCTTAGGCCTTCGAAAACATGTTGGTAGGTAAATGACTTTATACAGGATAGGTACTTGGTGCTGTGATTTTCAAGATGATGTATCCACTGATTTAAATTTTCTAATGGAAATTGGAACTGCTGACACAAAGGGCAGTCGTGATTACCACTTGCTATTTTATTTTGACTTGAAATTTCTGCCACTAACGTCTCTAGTGCATAATTTCGTGTGTTGGACATTGGCTTCAGACAGAGTGGACATGAAATTAGCTTTATACGACACCAGTTACAAAAACTATGTCCAGTTTCGCAAAGAAACACTTTTTCTGAAAAAACTTCATAGCATATGGAGCACTCCAATCCTCTGAAAGAACAGCTCATTTTTGCGTAACCTAAAAACAAAAAAAAAGGTTTTTAGAAAAATGTATATTTTTGTATTATGAGCCCAAACAACTATATTCGGACGGCCTCCGGTTTTTTCGTAAACAGCTAATAAAGTGATTTTTTTAAAGAAGTTTTATTGATTTTACATATTGTGTAAAGTTACATATATTTCAAGATCTTTACCAGTTCTTTCCTGACTCTTTTTATCTACTATATCTGATGAACAGCTCGATGAATATTAAAAATTGTAAAAGTTTGTTGACAGCTAAATGTTCGGAACAAGATGCATGGATAGCTATTACTCACAAACATAGAAAAACCACAGATAAAAGATATATATGCGTATATAGATATGCAACTGTTATATGAAATTATAAAATAAATGTTAACACTAGCGACAGTAGTGTAAGTAGTTGGAACTACAATTTTACGTAAATATTCGTAAGTTGACGTTCGCGAATTTTCCGAGTATTTACGATCGATACCGAAACAGCGCCATATAGTTACGCAAAGGTAAACGGAGCTAGAACTAAACATTACTCAATTTTTGCCTGTGGAGTTACACTTGCATGAGAAAAACAATAAACTCGGAATGCTTGCTTAAATATGTGTACCCAAGTCGGCCATCTTACGAGTCTCGTACTCCCCTCAAAGCACATTGCTTCCCCTGAAGACAAGTAAAATGGTTTTCATCTTTACTACGTGTCAAATCTTAATTCGTTAACCCAACTTTATGTATGACAATATGTGGCAGCAAAATGAGCATTTACTTGCTTACTGATTGATTACATAACTATGTTTGAGAATTTGACGTATCGACTACTTATAGTTTGTGTCACAGCTAATTTTTGTCACAAACCTGCTCAAGAAGGCAGTCAGTACAAACTTATTGCATCAAAAAAATACTACACGAGACTCATAACATGGCTGCTTTTTAGGTACACATTTTGGGAGTGGGGACTGTATGCATAATTAGTCTACTATTTGTAGGTTTGTACTGGAGAGGGCAATAGCACCCTTTCCAGTAATTTTGGTTCGGAAGTCAACTATTTAATTACTTTAAATCATAGTTAGGCTGTGGTAAAAATAATTGCAGGTCTTTTTAAGTCACTCTCAAAGCTTTCTATCACTGTTGTGATTTTGATGTAATCCATATCCATACATATATAAAAGCACAAAGGGTTTTTTTCTCCAGCGGCTACCGCTTCACCAATTTGGACCATTTTTTTTTTCAATGAAAGGTCTCTATCCTCAGATGGAACATGAAACATTTTTATATTTTTATTCTACGTCGATTTTTTAATAATAATTATTTTAATTTATAATATATATGAAGGTCGGCTAGACGCGCGTCACTTGGGGCGCCATCTATAATAACGTCGCGTGTCATTATTGGAACTAATGCATCACGTGACTTGACATTTCGCAGGTTCTGTCAACGCTGTCTGTCAGTGCATTGTGTGCTGGGGTAACACTAGTAATAATTTATTACGTAAATTATGGTTCGTGGCGTTGCAACAACCCAAAATATACGGAAGTTAATAATCAAGAAATACCATGAACGGTCCATTTTGCATGCGATAACCGCTCGTTGGTACATGGAAGCAGACTTGCATACTTCTCGGGAATGCTGTAGGAATTGAATTCATAAGTCTGGACCTAGTTTTTATACAGTATGTTTTAGTATTTTCAAATTTAAGATTTGAATACTGAAGCAGATTTTCCATAGGCTAAGGAAAAGCCACTGCTAACAGAAGTGCAAAAGAAGAAACGCTTAGCTTGGGCAAAGGAAAGGGCTTCTTGGACTGAAATAAAGTCATCTTCAGTGATGAGTCAAAATTTAACGTGTGTGTGTGTGTGTGTGTGTGTGTGTGAGCGATTATCGAAGAGAGTTATACGGTCTAAAACGGAAGCATTTCACTTTCACAAAGATGGTCTTAAGCGCACGCACCGTCAAATTTGTGCAGGGGGTGATGATTGGGGGCTGCATGTAAGCAAATGAGCTGAGAAGTCTACAGCTCAACTCTTCAATTTTCAATTTTCAAAAAATCACAGAGGGCGTCACAGTGAAATTATAGCAATGAGCGAAAAACAAAATTGTAGCAGATGCCTATCTCTATCAGCTTAAAAAGTTTAAACAAAAACGTGTGGGCAGTTTTTGAGAAATTTTTTTTTGAAAAATTCCAAAATTTTGGAGTGATGTCATTGCGATCGTTTTTATATTTTCAAAATTAATGATATTTCATGGTATAGTACCCTTGAAGGGCTACCAAACAAGATGTAGTTGATTCCAATCAGATAACTGGTTTTTGAGTAAATGGGCGTTAAAGTCGAAATTTTCAAAAATTCGTAGCGGCCCCCATGTTGAAGCTAGAGAGTTCGGTAAAAAATCGTTTGATTTGTCCTAAGGCCTTCTTTAATCTCCACTATTAAAATTTCCAAAATTCCGTTTCTGAAAAAAATCCTACCAAAAAAACATGTCTAACTTCCGCTTCCGGTTTCGGTTTTTTTAAAGCTTATTTTGTCGATGAATTTTTGATATACCTCCTCATTCCAAAGCACATCGAGATCGGTCCAGCCGTTCCGGAGATATGAGCGTTACCCACACACAGACAGACACACACACCCACAGACAGACATTTTTTAAAAACCACTTTTTTAGGATCCTGGAAGCCCAAAACATGTATTTCCGTCAAAATCTCGATTTTGAAAATTTGCATGAAATCAATACTTCCCTATACTGAAAGTATAGGAAAGTAAAAATGGGCGAAACACTTCGCCTGGACTTTCCTATACTTATAAAATAACATTGTTTTATATTTTCCAACACTTTCGATATGCACCTGTCTAGACAGGACTAGTTAAGGTAAATAGTTCTTATAATTTGTAACATCTTGAAGCGGTTGAAGAAAGACCGACCGCTGCGCTCTGTAAGCATAAAGTTGGGTAAAATATTCGGACTGAATCAAGGGAAGGGCGGAAATTGATATTTGAAAATATATAAATAACTCGAGAAGTATTATTTTTAGCAAGAAATTACTCTTATTAATTTGCATTTAGAATTTCAAAACCTTTCTGATTTTAAAGCCAAAATGCCACGTTTCCTTTTAAAAAAAAGTTATTATTTACCGTGGCCGCCATATTAAAATTGGAAACTCAAGTTTTTTTCTTAAATACAATCGAGAAGAATTTGCCCTACAACTTTGCTCTTGGGTTTGCGAGTCTATCTATTAAAATAAAAAAGTTAGCCTACACTGAACATTAAACGACTAGTACAAGAATACAACTGCTGTAGAAAGTATGTGAAATTCTTCTAAGGACAAAAAGATTATTAAGGGGCAAAAAATTCGATTTTTTGATTTTTTGTAAAAAGATTCTCCTAGAGCAAACAAAAGAAGAAATCAATTTTTTAATTTTGTGTCGAAAATTTTGGGAGGGAGGGGGAACAGTAGCCCCCCTAAATATTAAAGTATCAAAAAAATATTATGATATTCGGATTTTGCTATTAATGGTGAGCTCTTTCACCTTAACAGAAATATTTTATTGCCCCCCGTTAAATAAATAAAAGGGTACCAACTTTCAATTTTCAAAAATTCATAGAGGGCGTCACAGTGAAATTATAGCAATGCGCAAAAAAACAAATTGTAGAAGATTCACAGTTCTATCAGCTTAAAAAGTTTAAACAAAAACGTGTGGGCAGTTTTTGAGAAATATTTTTTTGAAAAATTCAAAAATTTTGGAGTGATGTCATTGCGATCGTTTTTATATTTTCAAAATTAATTATATTTCATGGTATAGTACCCTTAAAAGGCTACCAAACAAGATGTAGTTGATTCCAATCAGATAACTGGTTTTTGAGTAAATGGGCGTTAAAGTCGAAATGTTCAAAAATTCGTAGCGGCCGCCATTTTAAAGCTAGAGAGTTCGGTAAAAAATCGTTCGATTTGTCCTAAGGCCTTCTTTAATCTCCACTAAAATTTCTAAAATTAAGTTTCTGAAAAAAATGCTACCACAAAAACATGTCTAACTTCCGCTTCCGGTTTCGGTTTTTTTTAAAAGCTTATTTTGTGGGTGAATTTTTGATATACTTCCTCATTCCAAAGCACATCAAAATCGGTCCAGCCGTTCCGGAGATATGGAGCGTAACCCACCCACCAACCCACAGACAGACATTTTTTTTTAAATTACTTTTTTGGGGTCCTTGGATACCCCCCCCCCCCCCCCGACTATTTTCATTAAAATCTCAACTTTGAAATTTTGTATGAAATCAATACTTCCCTATACTGAAAGTATAGGAAAGTAAAAATAGGAAGGATGCAGGAAGTAATGAAAAAACTTCGACTAGCGACACATGAACATGGAGAACCATGCCGCTGTAAGCGATTTGGGTGTTTTGAGGTTATTGGGGAGGAAGAGAGAAAAGTAATTCTTTCAAACTTCAGCAGTTTACTATCAAACAATGAGCGAAATACCTACTTCTGTGGTTTGATAGTCTTGCTTCCAGCTGTAAGGCGAAGAAGTAGAAAACCAGAAGAAGAAGAAGCAGACTATCGAGATGCCACTTTTTCTTATAGAGTTAGAGTACTGCGTCAGAACAAAGTAGAAATTGAAATTCCAGTTTGCGTCAAAGCTTTTACAGCAGTTCACGGAATTACAAAAGGTAAAGTTGAGCACTTGCAGAAATAGCTAAAACATGATGGCGTTTCCCCAAGAGATAAGAGGGGACAACATAGCAGCTTGCATAGAAAGCTACCAGAAAATACGTATAACCAAATATGGAATCATATTCAATCTTTTAAAGGCTGATTGTCAGATTATAGACAGAGTCAAAAAGTTGTATCTCCCTGAAGAATTAAACATAAAGAAAATGTTCCTCATGTTTAAGCAAAAATTTCCTTCTGTTGGAGTAGCGTACAAAACACACAGAACAATATTGAACACCAACTTCAATATTAGCGTTGGTTATCCCAGAACTGACACTTGCAGTGCATGTGATCAATTTACAGCAAATATCAACCGTTTGAGAAAAGAAGGTAATTCTGAAAACGAAATAACAAATTTAGAGAGAGGGAATGAACTACCCACGCAAAAGAAAAGCACAAACTATTTACGACAGAAAGAGAGAAGCTAAGATGCAATCTAGAAAGTCCACAGATTTTGTAGCATTAGCGATGGATTTTCAAAAAAATATTTATATTCCCAACATTCCAACAAACGATGTGTACTACATAAGACAACTTTCACTGTATTCATTCAACATATATGTTCTTTCGACTGGTACGTCTGTATTTTATACCTATCCCGAAACTATTGCTAAAAAAGATTAGATGATGTTTCCTCTTTCCTGTTTGATTTTATAATGAATCATTTAGATGCGCAGGTTAAACATTTGCACATATTTTGTGATTCTGCAGGTGGTCAGAATAAGAACTATACGGTGTAAAACGATTTGATTCTGCCAAAATAACTTTTCCAATAAGGAGTCACTCATATATGGAGTATGATAAAAATATGGGGCAAGTCAATTTTAAAACCCGAATGGAACTACCAGGAGATTGGTATCAAGCGGCGCTATTGTCTTTCAGGGATTAGGGTACATACAGAAAGAAAGCAGGTTACCTGCTTACTGGTAACCGGCGCTGATCGGTGCCGATAATGTGACAATGTTGTTAGACGTGGCTGAACAGAAAAGAAGCAGGTTGTAACTTGTTCGTACTTGCAGTCAGCGCCGACAATTTTACCGGAATGAACTTTCAATTATCGGCAAGTAGGTTTCGGATAAAGATCGTATGAATTTGTTCGAATATGAATATCGATGTGTTAATTGCCGCAGTTTTTAAAAAATCTGCTATATGGGACAAACAAGTAAAGTCCCATAGTAATAGAAATATAGTGGAAAAGTGCTGGCAAAACATTAGCAAGGAAATGGGTGTAGATGGTAAGTTATAAGACTTTTATAAACAAACTGTACTTATGTATGTACCTTTTTATTTTTAAAAAAGGATTGTTAATTAGAGATTGCTCATCTGAGGAAGAAGATGACATCTTCACTTGATACTAGCTGCTAAAGAACTGGCAGGTACCCGTTTTTATTCTGTGCGGACACCAGCGAAATAGGCGCTGACTTATCGGCGCCGGTTACCAGTAAGCAGGTAACCTGCTTTCTTTCTGTATGTACCCTTAGGCGTAGCGGCTAAGGCGCTGTTAAAACCAGATCTAATCAGACTTAGCGTATTGCGTACAAATGAGTGATGGCACACGGCGTTCCTGTAAATACTACCTAGTTACTTTCGTAAGCTATAAAACCGTCGACATTTATAAACAGTCCCAAAAAGCAGTATCAGTATAAGTAGAACTGGGGTACAAATTTGGATTGGCAACTTGACTCTACACAACTGACGTGCAAATTTTATATAACTGGTTCCCGCACTTATAACACTAACATTTGCATCACAAAAATAAATAAATACTTTAAAAGGGTTACTGTTTAAATCAGCTTAACATTTTATCCTTTTTGAACCTTGATAAAGACAGGGTAAATCAGACATGAGTAATAATTAAAACACAACGTAGGTTGTACTAAAAAAATAAAACTATTAAATTTGCAAATAAAAATATCTACGACACTGCACGATCACAAACGATATTGTACAGGTAACCAATAAGTGTAAAATTCAATTATTTGCTGACGATGATGCACTTCTGTGCTTAGCAGGGAAGAATCAGCAAATAATTGTGAACGTTTTAAATTTCAAACTATATATATTGTTTCACTGGTTAAGTCTGAATGAATTAAAATTAAATATACATAAAACGACAGCGATGGTAGTAGCATAGATCTAATTTAGTTGAATTTGAAAACGCAATAAATAAAATCATTATTGGAGAAGAACTTCATGTAGTGTTGTAAAGGTGCACAACCACAACTAGAAACAAATATTCAAAAACTATTTTATTTGACGCGTTAATTTTAATTTTTACAGGTGAATTTTATTTTTCAGATATAATAATATTTTATTTTTCAGGTCAATCTTATTTTTCGGATGTATTAATATTTTTCTTTTCAGGTAGATATTTTGATTAAAGACTATAAGTGCATTAAAGTGAAAAGCGGTTATATTTATTATAAGAAATGATATCTTGTACTTGTAACTGATTGCTAATGAAATGTTGGACACGTGTGCTGCGCATTCGTAACAAACTGTATTTCTTGTGCCAAATGTAGATAAATTACATTTTATTACCTTCAGTCTATTGACTGGAAAAACACAGATGGTCAAGTCGGCTTTGACCGACACATGTTTGGGGTTGTGGTATCGTATGTCTGAGGATTATCAAGTCGTTTGCAAAGGTTGGCGAACGCTTTCCTAAGAAATTTGTTTATGACACTCATTATCATAAATTGGGGTGATATTAACAAGTTAAGTAGGTCAATAACATAACAAGTGTTTGGTGGGAATCTTAAAGTTTGGGCAGTTCTATAATGAAACTTTGACCAACCAAAATTATTCAAAAAGTGGGGTTTCTAATGTGATTGGACGTTGGAGTATTGACAACCTTTAGGGTTGGTGTTAAAAAAGTTGATAAAACCTTGAGCGAGAGGAAGAAATAGGGATTGATTTCTCAGATCGCAAAACGATCAGATCGAACTGTTAAGACTGGAAGCTCTGTCAACTATTAGTGTTGAAACGATTATTAGGTATTATCCACGTACAAGTCCGACAAGTTTGATTATTAACGCTACTCTGGTAATAGGTCTACTATCGCTACTCTTTGGGAAAGTTGCGGTTAGACGTCTCGACGCTACTACGTGACTAACCTGAATTAGGCGAGACTTATTACCATTAGGCGGAATTAAGAGACGTCTTGCAACGCTACTCTGGCATTTTCTCTCCAATCGCTACTCTTTAGGGGAGTCCTGGTTAGGCGTCACGACGCTACTACAGGGCAAACCTGAATTAGGCGAGGTGCGGAGAGGAGGTGTTACTTAGGCGTAATCGACAAGATTTCGTGGATAAAACCAAAATAAGCAAAATAAGAAAACAAAAGTACTCATAAAAAGAAAGGAGAGTAAATCATTACAAAGGAAGCTATTCTAGCGTCAAACCGATGATCACGTTTAGTTCAGGGTGAGAGGCTGAATTAGACGAGGTTTTCACACAAGGTGCTGTTAAGCTTAAGAAAATAAAAAAATATATCAATTTATTTATCAATTCCAGCTTTACTTCGTTAAAGTCATATTTAAAACATTTAAAAACTGTACCGTTAATGAATGAGCAAATTGATCTGTTAAATTCTCCTCTACTGGACATTTTGGAATAAGAAATCAAGTCATCTGCAGACGATTACCAAGATAAGTAAAAAAGTTCTATTGCTATAACAACACTAACTGTTTACCTTCATATAACCTTTGACAATGGCATGTAAACATGCCGAAATACGTATAAGGTTTAAATAAATAGATATTGTTAAAGTGATTAAGTATTTTATATACAGATACTCATTAAATATATAATGCTCTTACATCCATTACACAGAAACAGAAATTAAAAATAAATAGAAAAAGAGGGAAACAATAAACCACAATTTCCTCACGCATACCATACAGCAAACCATCATTTAATGAATTCCACGAAAGAATTGAATAAATGCCAATTAAAAGGTTTTAAGTGTGTTTTATTTAATTTCATCATTAAAATAATTTTTCCTTTTGCCCTCGCCAACCGTGGGTTTTAATAAGATAAAATAACACAACGTAAGGTCCATTAGAACATTCTGGCGTGTTATGAAAACTCGTCAATAGGTGAATAAAGGTAAATAAATTGACATTTACCCTAACGATCAGGCTAAAACACGGGCACCGGTATAAGACCGTCCAGTGGCGTATATTAGGGGGGGTTTCCGGGTCCTCAAACCCGGTGCCTCACGTGCTTGGCGTCTTCGGCGCCTTTTTGAAAAATCTTGTACCAAAGTCGCAATTTATCATAGAATACCTACCAAGACCCAAGAGGCCTTGAGCCATTTACTGTAAATACAATTTGTCTGCCTATAAACGTAGTTAATGACCACACACACAGATGTAAAAATTTACCACTCTTAATACCCTGTTGTAAAATACCTACAAATAACTCAAACAGAATCACATCTGTTAAAGATAAAGCTTAAAACTCAGCGTCAGCGGAACCGGGTGTTTGGGTCACTCAATGGTTCAACTCAGTTTTAAGAAAATTAAGGAAGGGCTTATTTTGCATCTTAAGTTTAGTTTAGTTGGTTTACTTATTTACTACTTGTGCTTGACGTCTTCTTTTTTCTGGTTACTTGTGACTTTGTGAATTTTTAATTGAACTCTTAATTGCCTATAAATCATAGAATGAAAAAGGAAATTAAAATTGTCTGGTGGGGCACGCAAAAAATTAAATGCATTTAAAAGAGCGACCGCAGGAACTCTAGATATACGAACAGCGTTTCAAAAAAGTAGGTATTTTTTTAAATAGCATGTAAGATCTGTTAGTAACTATGTATCTGATTTTCAGTACCGGGCGTGAAGATGAATTAAATACATCGCGTGCTGGTACTCATTCGGAAACCAATATTTTATTTATCGCTAGCGCCGGATCCCGCTAAAATTGATCTTGATCACGAATTTGGTAACGGTAGTCCTTCGGCAAAATTATTAAAAATAGCAAAGCTATCCGATACGGAACCATCTACCTCTGGTACTGCTTTAGAAATATCTGCTCCTCTTCACTGTACTTTAGCGCCTCATTTACAAACGCCAGATTTAGAAGCTGAGGATTCTGAAGCATATGTTCATGTTTGCAAAATTGTGCAAACAGAATCAGAGGCTTTAGAAGATGATTCATTCGCCGGAGAGTATTTATCCGATCCAGTTTTATATAAAAATGTAGTTATTAGTTATTACTCCAAAATTAGTGCGCTCGCTAATTACTATAGGACCATGTCAACCGAATGTGAAAGAAAAATTCTATTTTCCAGAAGAAATATTGTCACATGAAACATGTAAGGGTAAGCGGTTTTTAAAAGCATGGTATTGCTCCAGAATTGCATGGCTTATGTACTCGCCAAGAGCTAGCAAAATGTTCTGTTTTTCTTGTGTATTATTCGGAACAAAGCAGAGCTCATGGAGTGATCCCAATCAAGGAGTAGGAAATTTTAGGAAGGGGTTGGAAAAAATTAAAGTTTACGAATCCTCTACTAGCCATAAAGAATCTTTAAATACACTTTTTCTTACTACTTATCGAATTAATAAGGATAAAACTGTAGCTAATCAGCAGTTAAGTGCAATGAAAGAAGAACAAGAACGAAACAGAAAAGTAGTATCTATTATATTAGATTGTATTTCATTTCTAGCCCGGCAAGGTTTACCACTGCGAGGCCATCTGGAAAACAATAATTCTCATAATGCTGGCAATCGAGGAAATTTTTTAGAGCTTATCACATTTTTAAGTAAATATGAGGCATCTTTAGCTACACATTTACATACTCAAGTTGGAACGAAATCTATGAATTTGAGCCCTGGAATACAAAATGAATTCATCCATGCCCTTAGCATTTTTTGTACAGAAGCTATTGTAAGTGAAATTCAAGAACCGAAGTTTTTTTCCGCAACTGTGTATTCTACAATTGACATATCCAGAATTGATCAATTTTCGTTATCTCTTAGGCACGTTGGAAACGATGGTTACGCGCGAGAAAGAATTTTATTATTTGATGCTTTGCCAGGCTCAAGTGCAAATGACTTTTTTAATCAATGTTGTGAGTTATATGAAGATATTGAAAAAGTCATAAAATAAAACTTCAAGCCTTTCTTCATAAATTTATTATATAGATCATGCTATATGTACATTTCGATTACGATGTAATCGAAATGTACACATAGCATGATCTATATAATAAATTTATGAAGAAAGGCTTGAAGTTTTATTTTATGACTTTTTCAATACTTTAATGATAAATTTAAATAAGTTGAATTTAAATATAAAGTTTTGCCGTGGACAAGCGTACGATGAAGCAGCTACCATGTCTGGCCATGTATTTGGTTTACAACAACGAGTCAAAGAAAAACAGATAAATGCCGTTTATATTCATTGTTTAGCGCATAATTTAAATTTAGTTCTTATCGACGCTATTTTGTCGTGCCTAAAAGTAAAATGTTTTTTGGAAATTTGGAAACAATATACACGTTTTTAACAAGTAGTTTACCTCGTTTAGATTTGTTAAAGAAAGAACAGAGAGAAAAAGGTTGTAAATGTAAAATCAAAATTAACTTTAAAACGTCTGTCGGATACTCGTTGGTATAGTCATAAACATGCTTTAATTGCAATCATTCAAAGTTTATCAGCAATTCTGTCTACATTAAATTTAATGAGTGAAGGAACTATTCCAAATACGGCAGCAAAACCCATATCAGAATGCATGGGCTTATTGAATCAGATCAAATTGTATATATTCATGAAAGTGTAACGTAATAAGAAAACGTCTACTTTAAGTATATAGTTTATTTATTGGTCCAGATATCCGTGACAAATTATGTAGCTATAGGTTAGGAAAGTTCCAATAAAAAATTATAAGTATCCATATATGGCGCCTTTTTTATCTACATACCTGCCTCAAATTAGTATCAATATACGCCACTGAGACCGTCCCTGCACCGTTACAGTGTGTAGTGTAAAGTTTCGTTCTTTTGAGGGGGCAGGAAAACTTTAGTCGGTGTAGAACCGTTTGGTTGATCCAGCTATAAATGGCTGTATAAGTGAACGTTTTTGGACCGTTTTTGGAGGTTAGGCTTTTTTCAATCCCGAAGAGTAACTGAGCAGAACTTAGCCGAACTACGCTCTCCGTTGAAACTGCAGCCTGTTTGATCGTCATCGCATGGCAAAATTACAAACATAAGCCGTCATCACTTAGCAGAATAGCATAACATTTGCATTTGTGGTGACCGCAAGAGGAAACGAAAATTATTTCTTATTTTGCATGTTAATTAAAACAAACGTTTTCACGGGGTGATGTTAATGTTTTCCAAAGCGGGGAAATCATGTAAAAGCCCTGCATATTTGCTGTCACTTTTAGTGTCAACTAATTTTTCATTTGGTTGTGGTTGAATGTGTTTTAAAAGACGACCGAAGGCAGAATTTATGGAAAGTTAACAGTAGATAGCTCTGAGGAACGAGTGTGTTCGTATCATAAAGTATAGGACACGTACGTCGTTCATGTCCCAAGAACCCTTTTTTGTCTTTCCTCTGGCCAATATTCTTCATATACTTCAACCTGTAAGCTGCCGTTCGAGCGTCTGCTTTAATCGAGATCTGAAAAGCACAAGGTTTCAAGCAGTGCCAACAGAGTTGCAGTAGGGGCAGCGTTTTTGTGGCTCCTAGACAAGCCAGTCTTTATGTTCTGTGGTCTTTGCAGCTGAGTAGGCGTAGTTGAATGTACAATTGCAGTAGCTCTTGGTAGGTAATTGCTTGTCAACATAGTTAGTTCCTTCGGGATAGCTTAGCGTTCAGAATGACCACTCTGGAGGAGCTCAATGTGGTTCCGAGGAGTTCTGCTTTGATTAAACCTCCCACTGTTCTTTTTCTGGTGAAAATCGCCAATTCAGCTTTAGAGGGGTTGACTGTAAGGCATTCGTTCATGCACCGTTGTTGTACATTTTGTAGGGGTTTTTGTAAGAGCTCGCTGACAATACTGGGAAATTTACCTATTTACCCTTGCGCTTATAAACCGGCTTTGTCGAGTTCCGCGAGTAGGCCGTTAAGGAAGAGGCACTACAGTAAAGGTGTAAGAACTCATCTCTGAAGACAGCCTCTCTTGACGACCTAATTCTCATCAAGTGCGACCCTGCCAGCAAAGCCCTGACCTACGCTCAGCAGCGCAAGTAGATTCGAAGGAGGTGATATCATAAACTCCCTCGATGTCAAGAAACGCATCTGCCGCAAGTTCCTTGTGATTCAGCGCTTTCTCAATATTAAAACAATCAGATAACGTGCCGTCTCCGCAAATATGCCCATCTATCACCGTTAAGTCAGTATAGTGATCACATATAACACTTTAAAATTTTAGTGCAACTACTGCAGAAGTTATCGACAAAAAAGTGATTAGATTGTTCTCTCTTCAGAGAGCTGTATGTCTGTAAGGAAGCATTTTTGGACATACGTTCATATAGACTGTTTTTCATAAAATAACCCGAGGAATCACCTCCTAAAATTTCTGTACGTACTTAAGAGACACCCTGTATATATTAAATCAAAAATGTTGCTACACTTTTGAGCCTTTTTTATAGAACAAACTGTATATAATACTAAAACCTCCATGTATTTATAGTGGTTCGAAGAATTGACGATAGTCGGCGCAATGTCCTTCATTAAAGTTCAGCATTTTGGACATGGTCGGCGGCGTTTTGGACACGGTCGGCAAAGTGTCCATTACGAGAGTTTGGAATTTTGGCTAGATTTCAGTTGGCGTTTTGGTCAGAGTCGGCAATGGTCTCTTACAAGCGTTCGGTATTTTGGATATAGTCGGCGTTTTAGTCAAAGTCTCGTTTTGGCGTTTTGGTCGGGGTTGACAAAGTGTCTTTTGTGAAATAACCGGCGCAATGGACACGCAACATTCGGCTGTTATTCAGCTTGGATGCTAATTTATCGATCTCAGTCGTTTAGCAATTGTCGACATTCTGGACACGGTCGGCGAAACGATCAATGTATGTTAGTCGGCGTTTTGGACATAATCGTGGAAATGGTCCTCGAATAGTAGTCGACGTTTTGGACATTCTGCGAGATGTCCTACACCCGTTTGTACCCGATAGCTAGAGAGGTATGCAGAGGGTGGTACAGTAAACGAACGAGTATCTCCATTCCTTGTTGTAGAAGTGCCGAAAACACTTCATCCACCCCTGGACTTTTGAAAGGGTCAAACGTAAAGAGACATTCAATCGTCAAAACTGTTGAAGCCGTCTTCCAATTCACAATCAGATAAAAGACTAAGGGTGTCCATCTGTCCAATCTGGTTTGACTATCTTTTTGAATGACCCCATAGCGTGATGATATACCTACCATTACGACACATACTAGTTAATGTTAATAATATTGTAATAACTAAAATATTTTGATAGTTTTCATAATATCAATATAATGCTAGTTTGTAAATAAAAATTAGTTATTTAAATATCGATATACGGAATATCGATATATCCATAGGTATATTAATATATCGATATTCGATATGTCGTGATATCGATAGAAAAATATTGAAAAATTATAGTAGACTCTATCTACATGTAAATTCATAAATGGGATGAAAAACTCTACAAGATCAGGGTAAAGAATCGACGAAATCTCTGTTTGCGGGGATATTCAATATTTTATCAAAAACTCACTATTGGAATTTTTTCAGGTTCTGATGAAGTATTTTTAATTCATCTTTCAACAGTGTGACTAAATACTATTGTTACATAGCAAAATTGATAAGGTAAATTCAATTAAATGGTAAAGTATGGGTTGACCATGGAAACAACTTATATCTACAGTTTCATCAAGTAGGCATTGAAAACAATTATATATGAACAAATTGTATGTGTCTTAAATTAGAAAATGACATTAAATATACAGTTGTTTTCAGTTTTTTGTATCAGAAAAAAAATAATTTTTTGCCTTGGGAAAATAATATCTTTGGTTTAAAAAAAGCAAGAGAAAAAAAAACAAAGTTTGTCAGCTTCCCCTATAAATATTGCAACATCTGAAAATTAATTTTAGATTCTTATTCTACTATCACATGTCATGAGCAATTAAACTTAAACAGAAATGTTTCACCGTTTCCTGTTTATTAGATAAAAGAGCTTATATTTTCGATTTTCAAAATTTATAGAAAACGTCACACAAAAATTAGCGAATTTGGACACTACGCAAAGAAACTCGTGTGCCCAGTTTTTGAGCAATATTTTTTATTAATATTCAAAATTTCAAAGTTTTTCTTCACTTCACAGTTTTCATGCTTTAAAAAATTCTCATACATAGTACCTTATACCGATCTGGCAACTCGTTTTTGAGTAATCATAGACGTTATAAATAATTTTTTTTAATAATCATAGCAGGCGCCATTTTAAAGTTCCGTTTAAAAAAATTGTTATATTTGCACTCGAATTTGTCTTATTGTCTTCTATCAGATTTCCTTTTCGGATTTTTAAAATTAACTATTTGAAAATATTTCTATAATATAATAATAAAAATAAATGTTAAAAAACACGTTCAACTTCTGTTTTACTATTTTTTTTAAAGTTTACTGTTCAAATGTATTTTTCATCATAGGCCCTTTCTTTGAGATATGAGGCGCACAGGCTCACGTTCATACCCTCTTACAAACAGACATTTTAAAAACGGCGTTTTTGAGTTCTTGGAGATCCAGAACATCCCTATCGGCCGTCAAAATAACAAAAATTTTGCATGAATTCAATACTTCTTTATACTGAAGTAGGGTATAATATATTTTTTTTTAACAATGAACAGTAGAACCCATTAATAAATATATAAAATTTGGTTTGCACACATTGTTTAATTCTATTTTTCTCTGCAAGTTTCTAATTCAAAAATTATAAATGACTAGGAGTAGTTTTGTATGCATTTTTTCGTAGAATTGTGTTCCAGTACTCAATTATTAAAAAAAAACTAAAAATTAAAAAAATAAGAAAGAGCCGTTCCAGTTTCGTACACCTATGGTTAAAATAATTCTAGATCAATAATGTATGATAACACCACTTAACAATTCTGAAACCCCATAAAAAAATTCATAAATTTATCTCCATGGATAACTGAAAAATTAAAAAAAAAACATTTTCTGCGCGCGTGTCAAAAGTGACAGTTTTTGACTCAGTGCAAAAAAAGGTTTTTGAGCACTGGTGCGATAAGTAATGTTTTTAAACACAAGTGCGAAAAAGAGTTTAAATCAAAACCTATCTAAATCATAGCAACGGGAAAAAAATCAACTTCAAGCTGTGGGATACTAATCAAAGGTAACTTCAAAAAAATCCTTTCTCTATATTTTTCCAAGTATAGTTGTAATTTCTCTTCACGTTTGGCACGCGCGTAGAAAAAATAGCGTATGCGACACGTGCCAAAGAGCTGTTTTGGCATTCAACGTTCGCATTCGTGCACAAAAGTGTTCTTTTGGCACTTGTTGCATAATATACTATTTAAGCACTAGTGCGAAAAAATGTTTTTAAACACTAGTGCGAAAAAGCAAAATCTACCCAAACTATAGGAACGGCATTAGAAAAAATCAAATTCAACAATGTCAGATACTAATCAAACTTAACTTAAACAAAATCGTTTCTCTAATTTTTCCAACCATGGTTGTAGTTTCTCTTTACTTTTGGCAAGCGCGTAGAAACAATAGCGTTTGTAACACGTTCCAAAAAAAACTTTTTTTGCACTCATGCAGGTATAGACATCGCCTATCGACTCGGTTTGCATTCGAGCCAAAAATGTGCTCTTTAGGTTCTTGTTGCATAATATACTATTTGGACACCTTCTTCTAAAGGTTGTAGATATTTTAAAAATTATGATAATACTTTTTTTGCATAGGATTGGCACAAATTTAAGGACAACAATTTGCAAACGCTTTGTATAAGTTGCTATGTTTAAAATCTTCTCATTCCGTCCAGTTTGCTTTCCAGCGCTTGTTTTTTACGTTTACTACGACGCATGCGCAAAACTTGGCACAACTTCCGTCACGTACTTGAATTTGACGTGCTATAACCTCAAATTAACAACAATAGTAACCTTCTTTTGCTATTTTAAACAAATCCAATTCTTTCCCAGAATGAATAAGGATGTAACGACTCAAAAATGGATTTTTTAGCCGAATCTCTTGTTATGCTAGTGTCTCAGGTAACAAAAATTTTTCAGTAGAAATGAATTTCTAATTTTTATCCTTTTAAGATCTTTTTTTTTATTGGGGCTTGGCTTTTCTTCGTAAAACAACTCTTCAAAGATTATGAGGTTCGACATGTTTTGGTCCAATTTATTTTTTGCGTTACGCTTGCATTATCCTGCACGATGTTTGAACTTATAATATTTGAAATATTAGGCTGGCTCGATTCGAGGTATCGAATTAATTTTAATTACAATTTAACGAACTAATTTTTATATTTTAGTTCCCGATATTTTTATTGGAACCTAACATTATACCTACTGGTAGTGATGGTAGTTGTATTCAACCCATTTTACATTTTTTATTGTAGTATAAGCAATATTCCATTCGGTAAGGAACTTTATAGTTGAAATATAAATAGTAATAGTAAAATTTTAGTAAAACCCGAATTTGCTAAGCACTTAACTGTGTTTGTATGGTTTGTTTTTATATTTATATTTTGGAAAATTGGGGAACCATTTCCAATAACAAGCCCAAAACAAGGGATATTATCCATGGATCATTTGGTGTCTCGTATTGGCGTTATTGGTGTCACAGTCATGGCAATTTTGTCTGGATTTGGTGCCGTCAATTATCCTTACACATCCATGGCTTATTTTATTAGGTGAGGCACAGATCTTGCTTAAAATTTTAAATAAATACTTGAATTTTAGAGAAGTATCTCCTGCAGATGTGACGAGTATCGAAAAACGTCTAATGCAAACGATGGACATGATTGTAATGAAAAAGAAACGTGTAGCCATTGCAAAAAAACAAACCATGGAAAAAATGTCAAGGGAAAGTAGTAAAGAACGGTTTGGTATTTGGGGAATGCTTTCATCTGTAACAACAAGTCGAGGGAATATTGAAAGTAAAATTTTGGCATTTATCGAAGCACCGATTATAAAATAATTTTTAGATATATCTCAACTTAAAATGGAGATTGCAGGGCTCGAAGAGCTAAGCAGGCAGCTTTTTTTAGAAGCACACGAAAACCACAACATGTTAGAACGTATGGAATGGTCTAAAACATGGACGGGGAAATATTTTAATGTTTTGGGTTATTTTTTCTCCTTGTATTGTATGTGGAAAATTTTTATTGTAAGTTTTTGGAATTTGTCCAATTTTGTGGTTTTTTAAACATGATCTTTTTTTAGTGTACAATTAATATAGTTTTTGATAGAGTTGGTAAAAAGGATCCCGTTACAAGAGGGATGGAAATTGCCGTGCACTGGATGGGCCTTAATATAGATGTAGGATTTTGGTCACAACAAATTTCTTTTTATTTAGTTGGGTGTATTGTTGTGACATCCATTCGAGGATTACTTCTAACTTTAACAAAGGTAAGACTCCAAAATTATTTATACAAGGTGAGTCATTTAAGTGTCACTATTATTTCCTGAACTATTGGGAACATCAAATTTGTTTCTTAATAAAAGTTGTTGGCTAATAACCTAACTTTTTTACCAATTATACTGGATGTTTGGTTTTATGCCTGTACAGTACATTACTTTATTTTAAACAAAACATCCCATATATTATTGCATTTTCAGATTCAACATTTAATTCTATATATAAAAATATTATTGGTTTCTATAAATTGCAAATTAAAATTATTTCACAATATTAGAAAGTGTCATCACCCCTACAGAGTCCAGTCATCACGTCGCGAAAATTAGTGAGGAATGAAAATTTGCTGCTTAAACCCTTTATTTGGGCTTCCAAAAAAAGACCTTGAGTTTGTGAATTTCAACTCGGTCGGGAACCCAGAAATTTTTTTCGAAAAGTGGAAAAAATCTCAAAATTGTGGATAGTTTCCAAAATATGACCTTTCAAGAAATCCGATTTTGTTGTAGATAAATCAAATTATACAAAAAACCATAAAAATTTTAAGGAATTTATGAAATTGAAAGAGAATTTAATTCTATATGTGGGTGTTTCATTTGAAAAACAAAAATTATTGATATTGGAAGTTTTGCAAAACAGACACTTTTAACATGCCGCTAAATACTTCATAATGTGTTAAAATCTTGTGCAAAATAGCAATGAACGAATGAGTATGTGAACGTTTTTGATATCTAAAATATTAGCTTTGTAATTTTGGTGCATAAACATCAAAAGTTTGAAAAACGTCAAATAACTTAAAAACCACTACTTTTATGATTGTAGTACCTCAACAGTATTATATCTAGACTTAAATGTAGAATCTAAAAATGCAATAATATACAGGGTATTTCACTTAACATAACAAAGTAATGTGATGTACTGGCATAACCAAACACCCAGTATAATTGGTAATAATTGTGGGTTATGCAGCAGTTATTTGTCAACAACTTCTATTTAGAAAAAGATTTGAAATACTCTATTGTTTCGGAAATAATAATGAGGTGACACTTAAATGACTCATCCTGTATAATACAGGATGAACATGGAGTGGTGCCGTCGAGCCTAACCCCTGATTCAAAATATAAATAAAATTTATGTGCAAAACTTATTTGGTAGATAGTTAAACATCACTGCAAATTACTTTCACTTCTACAGGGTGTTTACTTCTCAAACAACAATAAGCAGCTTTCTATTTTTTTTTTGATGAAACGCTATTCATTATTATATCATTGAATGCCCTATTTAATTCTCTATAAGATCATATAAAGTATTTTTTATTATACCTGCATCATAACCCTTGTAAAACAAACCAAAAAGCGTGCGTAAACCCAACATTAAAACACCCCGGTGTTTTAAAGTTGCTAAGCAACAATGACGTCATCAATTTAGAAGCAACAAATTACAAACACCCGAAAAAAAAAATAATTCGAATTCACATAGCAACATAAACAACAAAAAATGCTAACCAATCTCCAGGTAAATGATATGACGTCACATCATAGACTACTATGTAAGATGAATCAAAATCAAAATGCTGCTTCCTAGCTATATTCTTCTTATTTTCTAGATTATGATGTAGGTATAATAAAAAATAATGTATAATACACGTGTATAAGAGCCTTTAAAGCACTGCTCCGTTAAAAGGCACTCGGCTTTGCCTCGTGCTTTTAAACCCGTCGCGCGTCTTTGTAATTTGTTGCTTCAAAATTGATGACGTCATTGTTGCTTAGCAACTTTAAAACACCCAACTACAAACATTTAAAAAAAAACTTTTTTGGGTTCCATGAGACCCAGAACGTGTATTTCCGTTAAAATCTAGAAAATTTTCGTGAAATCAATACTTTCCTTTACCGAACGTATGGGAAAGTAAAAATAAAAAATTCCAAAATACAAAAGTAAAATTAATTAAGCCCCAAATATAAAAATAAAAAAAACATTCAAATTTGTTAATTAAATCTCCCACGTCATTTTCATCCAAATCTAACCAAAATTGCTCGTCTATTTTTAGCCAAATCAGACACAATTGTGAAATTGTCTTGTTTCTTTTGTAAAGGAACTCTACATTACCTCTTAGGTTTTGTGAAATTTCTAGTTTAAAGTTTGCTTTTAGGAAATTAAATTCTGTAAAACTTTGTCATTAATATTATTTAAAAAAATTACCAGATACCACCTCTAAATTGAACTACAGATATATTGGAAAGCAAGGCGTATCAAATTTTTTGGATTTTGTTTTTGAATCTGCGGCCACTCTATGTAAAACGTCTTCTTTTTTGGGATAAATTACATTTATTTTATTTCCATTAGAAATTTCTATAGCACCGCCTTGAAAAAATCAGCAAAGTCATAGACGTTTCTTCCTTTTTTTATACTTGCTCCACCCCGTGTTGTGTTAACATTACAGGGCCACACTTTGAAAGACTATCTAAAAATAATTATTTTTGTTTAAACGTGGGTTTAAGAATTCTACTCAAAACTAACATAAATAAAGTAGTTCAAAACTTAAGCAAAATTTGTGTGTTCGCCTTGCTTTACCAAGATAGGTGTTCTAGCTTTACATTAAATTGATTATTTCGCAGTTCCAAAGTACGGCCCGCAACAGCCGGAATGTGGTAGCTCTATCGTGTCATATGCAAACTGTGATACTGAGAGAAACTTTAGTAGCGGGAGGAATGTTTTTATGAGAGTACTTTCTCTAAGAGAAAAAGAGTTTTATGAGAGAACTTTTTTCAAGAGAAAGTTTTTTATGAGAGAATATTTTTCAAGAGAGAAATATTTTTATGAGAGAACTTTTTAAAAGCAAGAAATATTATTATAACAAATATTTTTTAAGTTTTTGAAGAAAGAAATAAAAATATTTCTCTCAAATATATTTCATATTGAAATGTTTTTCTTCTTTGTTAAAAAAAATTATTTTAAAGTTCTTATTTAATAAAAAAATATTGAGGCACATAGCACACTGCAAAATAACAATTAAAACAAATTTACAGCATTTATTACATTGAACCATTCACGCTGTAAAAACTCAGATAAAAAAATATTCAGTTAGTCAGTTAGTTATTTCAAAATATCGGACTGCAATTTTTTTTAAATCACGATTCTCTACCAAGCCTCAAAGTTAGGCAGGAGAACACCCCATAGAATGTTATAGAGAACTAAATTGCATGTTAAAAGTTATTAGAATATATACAGGGTGATTTTGGGAACCGGGGCATTATTGCCAACTTTTTTATTTTTAAAGATACAAAGTTGGTTAAATTAGGAAAAACGTGTAACTTTTTCTTTTGGTTATGAAGGTGAAAACAAAAAAACAATTGCGCATCGCGTTTTCAAGTTATTTGTTAAAAAGACTTTTTTTTTAAACAGAACACCCTGTATTTTTTTATATTTTTGAATTGCACATTTTATTCTCTTTAAAAAAGTATAAGGTCAAACTATGATTAAATTACCAAATAACGCCATATTTTAACTTTTAATGGTTTAATAACATAATCGTAACAGCCGTGAAACAAAAGCTACTTGTTTTATGGTATAGGTCAAAATAGCATTCAATTAATATGTATAAAAGTAATTATTATAGTAACTGTTCAAATTGGGCACTATCATTATCTAGACAGCAGTAAATTCTTGAACTACAGTATTCGAAGCCCGACGTAGCATTCCGTGGGCAATGTTTACAATGCATTTGTAAGAGATGCGACTAAATCTCTACACTGTCGTATCTATCTCAATAAATATCATCCTGTAGATATCCTCAAAGAAAAAAATCTAGCGATTCATGTCAGGTGACCGTGGGGGCCAATGTACATCTTAAATGTTAAATAAAATTAGCACAACTGCTAAATGTCAAAATAGAAACAATAAAACAAGCGAACTCTACCTTTTGTTTCACTGCTGTTGCGATAATGTTATTAAAGTATTAGAAGTTAAAATATGGCTGTCTAGATAATAATGGTGCCCAATAAGAGTAGTTATTACAATAATTACTCTTTTACATATTAATCTAATGATATTTTGACCTATACCATAAAACAAGTAGCTTTTGTTTCACGGATGCTGCGATTATGTTATTAAACCATTAAAAGTTAAAATATGGCGTTATTTGTTAATTTAATCATAGTTTGACCTTATGCTTTTTTAAAGAGAATAAAATTTGCAATTCAAAAATATAAAAAACTACAGGGCGTTCCGTTTAAAAAAAAGTCAGTTTAACAAATAACTCGAAAAGGCAATGCGCAATTGTTTTTTCGTTTTTACCATCGTAACCAGAAGAAAAAGTTACACATTTTTCGTAAGTTAACCAACTTTGTATCTTTAAAAATAAAAAAGTTGGCAATAGTGGCCCGGTTCCCAAAATCACCCTGTATATATAGCTGCATTTAAAATAACAAAGTTGCTTATTTTTGCTTGAAAAGTAAACAGCTTGTATAATTGAAAGTGATTTGCAGTGACGTAGAACTATTCACAATGGGTTTTTTTTAAATTAATAAACGTTACGCACAACCACACTCTGGTGGACACCTAGTATAAGAAACATTTAATCTAATTTTTTTTTCTTCTAGTTTTTCAACAAAATTTCCTCTAGTAAAAGTTCCAATATAATAGTATTAGTGCTAGCACAAATAATGGGCATGTATTTTGTGTCATCGGTACTTTTACTACGGATGAACATGCCAGCCGAATATCGGATAATAATAACCCAAGTGTTGGGCGATTTACAGTTCAACTTCTACCACAGATGGTTTGATGTGATATTCCTCGTCAGTGCCCTAACTAGTATCGCCACGCTTTATCTAGCGCATAAGCAACCCGTTCAAGAGCACATGTGATCATTTTTTACTTCTTTTTCTACATTCTAAGTGCTAATATGTCAGTATGTACCCATTAAGTTTTTTTATTAAAATAAAATATATATGTAGGATTAATTTTTAATATGTGAAGTTTCATTTTAAGAAATTTTCCAGTCCTGCAAGATCAGGACAAGTTGGGAATCGAACCTGAAACCACAATTTAAAAAGTAAACCATTCATGCATTACTGAGTTATCTCTATTGCTCTTTATAAATACATTAAAATTAATCAGCCAATCTAGTTTATAAATATTACACAAAACTAAATTTAATTTTTTTTAATCAAAATTACAGTAATTATATATAACAGGATATTTACAAACAAATCGATTACTTCCGAACAATCTTCAACCATGCTTCCTCTTCTTCTCCATTTTCGTTAGGAATTCGCACCTGTACATAATGAATAGGCCCGTCGGGACCTTGAATAACCTGAGTCTTTCCGTTTATTAAATTATCACTTGTTATTATTTCTTCAAACTCCTCCGCTGATGCCAAAATGTGTTGAGTGTCACCTTCTTGGTCACCTTCCTCTTCTTCAGCTTCTCCTTCACCTTCATCGGCAAACTGTATTTGCTGTGAAGGTAAATATATTTAAGATTAAAATACAAAGTTCTTGTTTTTCGTCCCATGCTTTCAGTATAGGAAAATTATTGATTAGGGTATTGGACTGTGAAAGGGCCCAACAAAACGGGTTTTTTTTTGAAAATTTATGTCTGCCGATGAACTCATAAAACTTGAAATGTAGGGATGTTTAAAATTCACCAGGAAAATTATTTATATAAAAATCCAAAACTAGAAGTGGATGTGGTATGATTTTTGGTAGAATTTTGTTTTTTTCAATAATGGAAATATAAATTTAAAAGAAAAATATGATACAGGATATTGATGGTAATCAAATGCTTCTTTTTGAACTTTCTAAACTTCAAAATAGTGTTTGCTATGTTTTTTTTTGAAAATTTTGATTTTAATTTTGCCTGTTTACTCAAAAATGAATTGGTAGATTGCAATATAATTAGTATCGTAATAGCCCTGTCCTAAGAGTACACACACACACACACACACACAATGTCGTTATATAAAATTTGAAACAAATAAAAATTTCAAAATTAAAAATCTCCAAATTTTTAGTATTTTCAAAAAATTATAACTAAAAAATTACTAGTAGAGAAAGCGGAAATCAAAAACGGGAGGTTTTGTGTAAATAAACGATATGTAAGAAATGCATCACTCGACACTTTCCAAATTTTATGAGCTCATAAAATAGAATGCGACTACCACTTGGATGTTTCTCGAATCCTCTCCAAACTCTGTAACACCCTCTATGAATTTTTGAAATTTTGGCTTAAACCTTTACTTAAAAGTGGGTGGCTAGATCAGCAAAAAATTTGGTTTTGTAGAAACCCATGGGGTACACAATGATATGAAAAAATATTTTGAAACTATAAAAAGTCCACAAAAATTTTCCATTTTTGATATTAAAAAAATCATAACTCAAACACTGTGATTCGATTTTTTCAAAGTTTTGTAAGGAAATTCAAGTAGAGAAGGGCTATCATTCGAACTTTTCCCCTAACTTGTTTCTATCACCGCTTTGCTTAAAAATGAGTTGCCAGAGCGACATAAAATTCGATATCTTAATAGCCCTAGGGATGTACAATATTATGTAAATTAGTTATTTATGTATCTAGTGCGCGAAATTATACTTTGGTGCTTGAGATGAAAGTTTTTTGTCAAGGCGGCAGCCGAGACAAAAATCATTCGAAAGCACCAAAGAAATTTCGTGCACGAGTTGCATACAACATTTTTTCTACAGACTTACTGAAATACTGAAAAAAATTAAGTAAAATCATAATAAAATACCAGTGATGTGATTTTACCGGTAACATAGAAAACGGTAAGTAAAATCATTATTTTACCGGTAAAATTCATTTCACGTCAAAAATAATGTCATTGGATTCCTTGAAATAAAAAAACATGATTCAGAGCGGGCCATGACCGAAGTGTTAAAGTTGACAATCTTAATATAAGCCAATTGTCAAACTTTGACAGCTGTAAAAATTTTTGGTTAGATACATTAAGTTAAATGTATCTAACCAACAATTTTTACAGCTGTCAACATTTGACAATTGGCTTATATTAAGTATTGCCAACTTTAGCACTTCGGTCATGACCATCAGAAGAAGAAGTTGGCGAGGTAATTAAAAATTTGAGAAAAAGAAAAGCAGCAGGACCAGACAGTATATGCGGCGAAATGCTGAAGGAAGGAGGAGAGGAAGTCAAAAAAAGGATTTACGAATTAATGAAGCAAATATGGAGGAAAGAGGAGATACCCGAGGAGTGGAGGTCCGGAGGTCCTATGTGAAAATTATAGAAGGATAACCCTACTGAATTTAGTGTACAAGATACTAACAACATTAATACTAAAAAAATTAAATACGTTTACAGAGGAAAGAATAGGAGAGTACCAGAATGGGTTCAGACAAGGGCGGTCAACAATAGATGCAACCCATACGCAAAAACAAATAGTAGAAAAGTGCTATGAACAAGACATAGAGGTAGAAATAGTATTTATAGACTATAGGCAGGCATTCGATACAGTTAAAAGAGGATTGATTACAAGAGATGCGAGGAAAATGGGATACCCAAAAAACTGATAAGATTAATAAACATGACTATGGAAGGATCGAAAGCAGAGGTACTAACACATGAAGGACTAACAGAAAAAATAGAAATATATGAAGGAGTACGACAAGGAGATGGATTATCAGCAACACTGTTCAATATTGCAATAGAAGGAATAATGAAAGAATGCGAAATTAAAGGAACAACAATAGAGAAAGCTATACAAGTGGTAGCATATGCCGATGACATAGCACTGATAGCAAGGGATAGGAAAAGTTTGGAAGAAACAATGGAGATGATTATTAAAGAAGCAAAAGAAAGAGGCTTAGAAATAAACCAAGAGAAAACCAAATATATGAAAATTACAAGAAAAGAGGAACGAGTTAATAACAGAGTAATAGCAATAGGAAAATATAATATAGAAGAAGTAGAAAGTTATAAATACTTAGGGACAATAATAAATAGAAAGAACAGCGGAAGGGAAGAGATAGAACAGAAGATACAGTCGGGCTATAAAGCATACTACGGACACAAAATGATAATGAATAACAAAAAGATAATTAAGAGTATACAGGACAGTGATAAGACCGGTGGTGACGTATACGGTGGAAAATATGTGCCTCATAAAAAGAGACGAAGAGAAACTGAAGGTTTTTGAGAGGAAAATAATAAGAAAGATATTTGGAGGAAAGAAGATAAGCGAGGAACAATATAGAGGAGACTAACGAATAGAGAGGTAGAAGAAATACTAGAAAACGAGAATATAGTCAGAGTAATAAAATCCAAAAGAATAAGGTGGTATGGGCATATAAAACGTATGAGTGAGGAGAAAGTAGCGAAAAGGATGACAAAATGGAAGCCACATACGAGACCAAGGGGGAGGCCAAAAGTACGCTGGGAAGAACAAGTAGTGGAAGATTTAAAAAGAATGAGACTCAAGGGATGGGGTGAGAAAATGAGAAACAGAAGAGAATGGAAAATAATTGTGAAAAAAGCAGCAACACACATCAACCTATAAAAGATAAAAGAACAGAAGTGTAATGAAGATAGTGTAGTGTAGTGGAGTGACGCACCACCAACACTGAAACAGTCAGAAGAGCCCCTTAGGGGCGGTTCCAATTCCTACGGGAATGTATAGCCTTTAATAATAACACTTCGGTCATGGCCTGCTCTGAATCATTTTTTTACGATCACCCGGTATAACATAAGCAACTACTGTCCAAAAAGTCTTTCAGTCCTGGATGGCTATGGAATATAAAACACATGTCTTTACTGTCTTGATAAAATCTAATTTCATCAACTTAAATGACGTTTTGTTTGAGGTTAGATTTTATCAAAATTGCGACATGCGTTTTACAATCCATAGCCACCAAGGACTGAAAAACTTTTTGGACACTCATTATAAACCAGAAAATTAAGCTTTGGTAGTTGATTAATGAACGTGCTGTGATCAATAATTTATTTTCATGATATTTTAAGTCTTTTATAAAAGTAGTAGAAATACAGCTTGTGCAGGTCTTATCAGTGACATCAACAAAGTCAAACTTTTTTAAAAAGTGGAATAACTTAGCAACACTACAACAAAATTTCAATAACAAAAGGTATTCATAGAAGCAATTAAATGGCCAATAAGAATATGCACAAATACATAGGGTGTTTAATTTAAGAATACATAAGTTTGGTATGCCCCTCTAACGTGGAATACCCTGTATCAACGTAAATAATTTTAGAATGTGCACAAATTGCCAAGTAGCTCATGTGTACAATATCCTTATGATAATTTAGTTAACAAAAGAGTTATCAAATTTTCGCATCATTGGGACACCCCAATATCATATAAGTAACAATTCTTCCAACAATAAATAACCAGACCTATTATCAGACAAGTGTTTCGTTTGTCTAAAGACTAACTTTTTAACTAGCGTCTAGCCCCTTGTATAAGAATCGATCCTACCTAATCAAGGTCAGACTTGCGGATTAGTATGCCGTCAATCAGTGAGTGAATGCAAATTTGTCTTCGTATTTTTTATTTAAAAATATAACTGCTATTAACAAATAACCTCGCGTAAACAGCAAAACACAACAACAGTGTTTTAACGTCAATCAGTGAGTGAATGCAAATTTGTCTTCGTATTTTTTCTTTAAAAATATAACTGCTGTTAACAAATAACCTCGCGTAAGCAGCATAACGCAACAACAGTGTTTAAAAAAAACTATAAAATGAAAAAAAAATTTTTGGCCACAACCGAGACTCAACCCCACAACTACTTATGCAGTAAAACGGCAGTACACCCGCATATCCATCTGTGCCACTACGAACCTGCCGGTTATCACTAAATAAGTGCCTATTGAATGCGTGCGCAATAGAAATGCAGAAATAAAAAGTCCGACCTTGGTGGGATCGATTGTTTCGAAGAGACTAGACGCTATTAACTTTTTATAGAATATTAGGCCTGGCTGTTTATTGTTGCACTAATTAGTACTTATAAATTAAAATTATTGAATATTTTTTTAAACTATAAACAATTGTTTTATTGGCTATTCATGGCCCACTTGATAGTTATGAGTGGTTCTTTAAGCACCAACTAAAAAGTTTTATTTTTCCATAAAAAAAAAATTAATTTTTTTCCTGAAATTCTGTTTAATGGCATTTCAGGGGGTCCATAAAGAAGACTATGCAATCAGTTTTCAATAAAAAAATCCCTAATATTATTAGATTTTTGGCAAAACAACCAAATCGCAGTAGGCTGGGCATTTACATCTTACATTTAGTATTCTCCTAAGATACAACTTATTAGCCTCCACAGTAAAAATAAAACCCGGTTTCAAAAAGGGTTATTTCCAAGCAAAGGATGGCACACTGTATATGGAGGGGGAGGGGCAAATTTCTTTGTAAACAAATTTGTTTGAAAACAAACGGTAATTATGTTTGAACTATGAGAAAGTGTGTGTTTTAGTAAATTAATCACTAAACCACTCAAAAACGGACTGAAAATAAAATACACACCTGTCCATCAATAATGATATGTTCAATAGCTTCCGTTTCGCCCATTTGTTCCTGATCTAAATTCACAAAAGCTTTGCTGTCAGCAAACATTTCACCCCCTTCGACTAACATATGTTCAGCAATGTACAGTTTTGAATCCTCTGTACCATCATCCTCGGTTACTTCAATACTTTCCAAGCTAGTAACGGCATCACCTTCCACAATTTCCATCTCTCCATCAGCATTCACCTATTAATTACCATTTTATTAAAAATCGAATTTTTTTGTTTAAAAAAAACAAACCGTAATAATTTGATCGTCATCCGTGGTTAGACGTGGTTGATTAACAACGATTGTATCGTTAAGGTGTCCTTGTGCTTGCATGTGTTGATACAGCAACGGCTTGCGCATAAAACCAGCCCCACATCCCAAACATTCATACGGTTTCTTATCAGAATGAACGAACCTATGGGCATTTCTATTATCCCTGCTGTTAAAGGCTTTACCGCAAACCTCGCACAAGAAAGGCTTTTCTCCTGTATGAATACGCCGGTGCTTTTTGAAATGTTCAGGATAAACAAACGTAGCTTCACATACAGAACATTTAAACGGGCGTTCACCTGTATGAGCAGCCTTAATGTGATAATCCAATAATCTGAAAATTTTAAGATATTTAGTTACTGACTGTTATTTGGAGAATATTCAAAAATTTACCTTCTCCTTTTAAATCCCTTCCCACATTCGTCACATTTATACCGTTTATCATCATAATGTGTGGCTCGTTTATGCGACTGCAGGTTAGATCGTTGGCTAAAGGTGGCACCGCAGAATTCACACTGATATGGCCGTTCACCAGTGTGTGTTCTTTCATGGTCGCGGATTTCAGCTTTTCTTGCAAATGCTTTTCCACACAGGCCGCAAATAAACGGTTTGTAACCCGTGTGGACAATGGAATGCACTTCTAGGTTATGTAGAGATCCAAATTGTTTTGCTATTTTGAAAAAGAAAATATTTTTAGATTACAATTTAGTAATATTAAATTTTTTTGAACTTACAACATAAATGACAAGCAAACTCCTTAACCCCAGAATGTGTCCGTTCATGTTGTGTCAAATTCTGTTGACTAAGAAAAGATTTACTACAATGTTGACACTGGAAAGGCCGCGGACGAACTTCATGTGTCTTCTCGTGGGCTTTAAAGGTATATTTTGAAGCGAAATCCTTGCCGCAAGTTGGACAAACATACGGGCGCACACCCGTATGAATATTAATGTGTTCATCCAACAAATTCTTCGAACTAAAAATTACATGCTTTTAGAAAAGCGAGGTCAATATAGAAGAATCTTGGCTTCAACTAGATGGTGCCAGGCCTCATAAAAGAAAAATCCTTTTATATTTTTGGCTACAACATTTTACCAATAACCACGGTTTTATGAGTGTGGCTTGGCAATCTATGTCGCC
Organism: Ctenicera cuprea; assembly: GCA_958336395.1. Classification (NCBI taxonomy): domain Eukaryota; kingdom Metazoa; phylum Arthropoda; class Insecta; order Coleoptera; family Elateridae; genus Ctenicera; species Ctenicera cuprea. The sequence goes on along the minus strand of OY284495.1, from coordinate 27,644,675 downwards.
AGACTTCAACCTTTTTCTTTTTGCGCAAAACATTTAACCAATATCCGTACTTGGATTGTTGCATCTTGGCCATTTATGTTGTTAGACTTAAACCCTTCAATATTTGACATAAAATAGTTACCCGATATCCATCCTTGAATGAGTGTGACATGATCATCTGTCATCAGACTTAAGCCCTTTAATTTTTTGCGTAAAATAGTTGACTGATATGCACACTTGAACGGATGTGCATGGTCATTCATCGCCCAATTTAAGCCCTTTATAATTGTGGATAAAATATTTAAGCGATATCTGCAGTTATATGGCCATCCACATCGGCAGACTTAACACACCAATTGCCATATACTAAAACAACCCGCAAAAGGTTTTGTTCAGGGAACCGATGATCTAGATATCACACATGTACAGCTTTGCACCGTACGTTAAAAAAAATACATAAAAGTTGGCCAAGGAAAATAATGCTTTGTTTGTTTAAATTCTAAAGCTTGCAAATACAGTAATTTTATTTATGGCCAACCTTTATACATTTTTTATTTGAACATAGGGTATATAAAACCATGTGATTTCTACATAACTTTCCGTATTGAGTGTTGCCAATTTTTAATTTTGTAATATCCCTGAAGTAATGAAAGTTATATTTTTTGGGACGAGGTGCTGGAGAGTTTTTCTGAAGAGGGCTGCCTTTGAGTAATTTTAAATTATTTTTTTGATTACTATTTACATGTTAAAAATACAAAATGAAGCAAATACTTCTGTTAATTTGAAGCACAGAGCATAATATTTATTTTATGATTTGAAGAAATGAGAAAACATAAAAACACATACACTGAATAAAGTTATAAATTAATAACACAAAAAATAATTATTTCAATAAATTGCATTACATGTACACGTATAAAAACTCAAAATACAAAGGGGATGAATTTAAAAAATCCTTAGCAAGAGAAAATTAGTACCTAAATAGCTTCAAAATTCCCTAAACTACATAAATTTCCCTAGAGTTGGCAACGCCGCATGCACATCATACTGTGGCATAGGGATGTAACCCCAGGAGAAATTGTTTATGCTTGGCCTGCACAATTTTGCTTAATTTTTCCTAGTACGTTGCTTTTAAATTGTGTGCAAAAAAAATACACCCCAGTTCTGCATCGACTAATGTTCATTTGCAAGTATAAATTGTATTTAAAAATAGTAAAACTTTAAAATAATTGACATAATAGACATCTAACGCATGCGGCGTAGGTACTAAATACATCGAGGGCAGCGGCATGCATCATAAAAAATTCACGGAAGTATTCAGTGGATCTAAACCAAAATTTCACATTATTAAAATCAGACCCTCACACCATTTTGAACCCCGAAACAAAATAAAGCCCTTGGCCCCTGGAACTGTTTTTTTTTGTAGTGCAGGTACAGCAGTAAACACGTTTAATCTTTTAAATGATTGCATAATACATTTAATCAATATCTACTTCTGTATGAGCATGGTTTGGTTATCTATGTCGCCAGACTGAAACCCTTCTGGTTTTTATCAATGAGATAAAATTGTAACCTCTTACCTGTATTTCTTTCCACAAACATCACAACCCCAAGCTTTATTTTGGGGATAATGCATTCGCTTGTGTATACGGAATAAGCGTAAATTGCTAAATATTCTGTTGCAAACTTCACATTGAAAATCACCTTCTTCGGTGGCAACGTGTTCGTCTAAGTGCATGGAAAGTTCATTGCGTTTACGAAAATCTTGTCCACAAACATCACAGATATACAAACGGGCTTCGTGAGCTTGCCTCACGTGTAAGATTATGGCTTTAGCTTCACCGCAAACAGTTTCATCACCTTCACACAACAGACATGTGTATAAGGTACCTTCTCTGCTTACAACCTGTAAAACAATTTCTTTCTGGGGTGAATTTTATTAAAATATTTTATTAACTCATAGACACAATTTAACAAAGACACATTTAACTGACAGTAACCGTGATTTAGATACGATTATTTCGTCTTCAAATTTACAAAATTCAGTTTTGTTTAAGTTACACCTGGAAAACGAAACACAACACAATTGTGTAAATATTTTTAATTAATACAGCTTAAATAGATCTCCAACTTTTTCCTTTACGATCTCTTTTAATGTTTACCACCAACAAATGTTTTATTTCACGTTTTCAATTTTTTGTTGATATCTAGTAAGCCATGAAAAATAAAATCATTAATACATTTCTCCTCCACAGTCTTCAATCCATAGACTGTAGTGTTGCAGCAATCCATTTCGATCTATCGAAAGCTTCCCTATTCATTTCCTCATAATTAATACATTACTGTCCCAATTAGGAAACTTTTATATAATTTAGCCAACCCTAGCTGTTTCTGACAGCTCAATGTTGGTGAGACTGTACACAGGGTGGCCCAACACTTATTACGTCCTTATTTATTAATTATATAATATTATATATTAATAATGCTAGTAAAAGTGTTTTAGTAACGTTTGGCCTACCTTTCTGCACACTTGAAAAAACTTTTAACAAAGGCTGTAGGTGCTATGACGTGATCGTCATTTTATGCCCTGAATTCAAACAACAGCCTACCACAATCGCAACAGTGTGCTTTGAAATTCATTTGTTATCTGCTCACAATAAAAAACAACACAAAGAACAGAATGTCACTGTGCTAGGCTATTGTTTGAATTCAGGGCCTCCTAATATGAGAAAGTTTTTCGCGTTTTTCTCGAAAAATTTATTATATGAGGGTATACAAGTTTTATACTAGTGAAAAGAGAAGAAAATTCTCTATCAAATAAGTGCAAAAAATAGTAAGTTGCTATTTAAAAAATGACGATCGCGTCACAGCCTTTACAGTAATGGTTAAAATGTTTTTTTAAGTATGAAAAAGGTAGTTCAAAGGCTACCTAAAAACTTTTAGTAACAACTTTTATTATCCATATCAGAATTAAATAGGGGCGTAGTAAGTGTTGGACCACCCTGTAATACATCAAGGGAAATTATGAAAACTTGAAAATACAGAGCTGAACAATGTTAAATTTAGTTAAATAATTGCTGAATTTACAGACACAAGCATTATTATTAGTAAAACCAAAGGTATGGTTGTGGCAACAGAAAACAAATATATACAGCATGTTCAGCAAGTACTGTTACAAGGTCACTTACCGTATTGCAAATTTAACACAGAATATGAAGTGGCAGCAAAGGGCACATATTTTCTCATGAAAAAATCGATTTTGTCTCTCACCCCTAAAAACGGGAGGTGGGGGGGAGGAATATTTCTTAAATGGGAACACCCTGTCTGTGACACTTCAAACTTCCCTTTCTAACAGTTTTTTATTTTTTAGCAAATTGGCAGTGGTTGAGAAATGAATTGTTTTTGTTCTGTTGAATAATTTTCTAGTTGCCTATGAAAAAAAGTTAAATGTTGCAAGGCTACTGTTTTCTACTCTGATTTGTTACTTACTTACTGTTATTGTGTTTGTGTTTTGTTCACCTAAGATATTTTTAGTTTTACCAAGGGTTTTTAATAATGAGTAAATACACAGATATTAGGGTAATTTATGGCAATGCCCGTCAAAACTCGTAAACAGCAAAAAAAATCTGAATAACACACAACAACTGTAAGTAGCAAATCAGTGTTGAAAACAATAGCCTTATAACAATTAATTTAGTTTAATTTTTTTCATAGGCAATTAGAACACTTTTCAACAATGCGGAAGAAATTCATAATTGTAATTTTTTTATTTAATTAAAAAATTGTTATACAAAGGGCTATTTGAAGTGTCATACACAGAATCTTCCCATTTAAGAAAAATTTTCACAGCCCCCTCTCTTTAGGGGGTGAGACACAAAATCATTTTATTTTAAATCACCTTTGCTGCTATTTCATACTCTGTGCTCAAATTTGCAATACCTCGAGTTGCAGTCTAAATGTGGTCGCAGCAGTCCTTACCGAACACTGTATGGGTGGAGCATAGATCTATATGTTTTAAATAACTTTTTTATTAATACACCTACACAAAAATTCCTTTTGAAGCAAAACTCTTCAGCTCTCTTAGCTTTCTACATTTAAAAATATTCAAATGTTTTATACTTTCTTGCTTAGGAGCAGTGATGCCTTCAAAGATTTTTTTAATAGAAATATATGAATTTGTATGGAATCTGAAACGTTATCTTTTTCTGATATACTAACATTTTTCTCGAATTAAGAAAAAATGAAACAATGTTTAGTACATCAGAAAGAGAACAAATTCTCTATTAAATTCTACAGGTTAAAAAATCAAATAATTGCAATTTAAAGAAACCTTTGAAGACATTATTAAATATTGCTTTTAAACAATAGATATGGTACAGATGTAAAGGCTGAGCATTTTTGGTCAAAGTTTTTTATGCAACTAAAATTTATTTTAAAAGAAATAGATTATTGCCCCATCCTGAAGTGTTCCTAATTTTAATTAAACGAAAATTTTGTAATTAAATTTAACACCATAATCATTCAAAACTATCTAATTATTAATAATTTAAAACCATCATAACGTTCGCTATAATATTACAATTATAATAAAAATTAAAAATACGTACAGGTGTTACACTTTCCTCCTTAATTTTCTTATTGGCGACAGGAATCTTTTTATTATCATTTGACTCTTTCCTCTTTAAAATATTTGGCCTGTCAGGTCCATCCAATCCTGGCTCCATCTTCACCTTGACCCGTTCCTCTACAAAAGCGTTAAATTAGATTTTTCTCATCTTCACAATCCTAAACCTACCTACCTAAATTTTTTTCTGCTATGGCTGCTGCTTGCAATAAAGCATCGGTATTGTCACTACCTGGAGGTTCGTAATCGGAATCTGAGGAATGATCTATGGCACCTGCATCGATTATGTCCGTGCCGAAAGCTTGAAATGGATGGCTCGTGTCGTCCAGATCCATGGTGTTTATTATTTTAGGATTTGTAGCTTCCGGTTTTTCCCCGTGTATTCGAACTAATTGCATTTCGATGTCTTCCATGGTTTGAAACGTGGTTTTTTCAGTAGGATCCTAAGATTATTTTTTTTATTTTAAATTTGATAAGAAAATTACAATTATTGGTCCATTCTTTTTTTAAATTAATAGGTGATAATTTAATTTCAATTATTGAAACAAACACTTTAATTAATGAAATTTTTTGGGTAAAGTTTAGGGAAAATCTCAAATTTTATTTTAGGTTATGTTGATAAATTTCATTTTACTTACTTGTGTATCGTCATCAGATGAAGGAATATCAAGAATTTTTTTAGGTATTTGATTTTCTTTATCGTCCTCTTTATTTTCACTTTTATCAGTCTTTTCACCCTCTTCCTCAATTTCACCGGTTTTAACCTGGTTTACAGATCTTCTATAATTCCCAATCACTTCGTCTTTTATCTCGTCTATCCTCTGTTCAAGCTCTTCAAGTTCATCAAACAATTTAAAACACTTCTTACATAATAACAGTGAATGTACCGCATCTTCTGTTATTTTCTCTTCTAATACTTGGGACATCACCTGGCTTAAGGGTTTTTCGGTGCATGTTTGGCTCTGTAAGAGGACAATTATACTGGGAAGTAAAACTCGGTATACTAACTTCTTTGCTGAAAATCTGAAGCGAAGTCCTGGTTGAAACTCCTACCCTGGCATTGCAAACAAGACAATGGGGATTCTCCTTGACGCTGGTTGAAGCAGACATGCTAAAAAAAGTAATTAAAAACATGTTAACGAGATTATTTTAATTTATACCATTTTCCCCCTGACAAATAAATAATATTTTTAGGTTATTGTTTTGATTTCTATTTTCTACACTAAAAGTTGCAATAAAATCACCAAACTTTAGATTTTTAACATTTTAACACAATGACAACAAAAGGCCCTAGACCACAAATAAAAACGGATACAAGAAGCTTAAAATGTCTGCCAAAAACGCCTTGACGGGTAATTTGAGTCCTTTAGGGCTGCATGAGTCATATACGCGGTCATTTGGGTCTTAAAAAATAGCTGTACAAATTTACCTTTTTCAAATTTGATTAACGTTTAGGGAAACATTTGATTTTCTCTAAAAACAGGGCTGACTACAAATGCTGCCAAGCTTCAGAATATGACGCCAGGAAAGGACAGCCCTTGTGATCTTCAGACCGCTAGAACGCGCAAAATCAGGTGATCAATTCAAGATGGCCGACTTCCTATTTATTAATAATTTTTTCCTAAGGCATTGAAATCACCGGTTGGGCCCTACGACACTTATTTCAACCCTAAAATTCATCTTCAGCTAACTCCTTTTTAGTTTTTATTTTTTCCTGCAGGGCCTCCAATCCCACATTTTATTTTCCATTTCCTGGTCATACTGGATAATCACTATTATTTCCTGTTTGTATTCAAATTTCCCGCAAAATTACTGCCCGTGCAAATTAAGTATGTCCTTATAATTTTTTTTATATTTTAAGTTAAACTTAAGTAGTTACATACAGTTTTTATTTAAAAATATGTACATCCTTTAATAAAACATTTTTAATAACTTAAGCATATGAAAATACAAAAAAAAATAGTCTACATATCTTCAGTGCTCCATTTGTAAATCTCTTCTTGTTCTGCACGTTTGGCATTTTGAACTTGAAACCATTTCTTTTCATATCCATTTGAACGATCCACACCGTCCCAACGGTATCCTGGCACAATTCCAAACCTATTAGGCATGAACTCTCCCTCGTATTGTGGTTTCACTGAAAAAAATAAAAACATTAAATTTTAATAACAAAATAAAAAAGGCATTCTGCCTTTAGAGAAGATGCAAATATTTTAAAAATTCCTCAACAGGAAAATAGGGAAAAATAATTTTTTAAAGAGACTGCTTGGGATTAAAGAACATCAGAAATCGAAAAAAAACTGCCAGACAAAAAAGGGAGAAGGGGGAGATTAGTAGAGGGAATCCTGGGGATGTCCAGAAGTCCTAGGAAAAGTGGGGAGGAAATTAAAGAGAAATCGAGGAAGTAAAGGGAAAGTCTAAGGAACAAGGCATTTAAAAGTTTATGCATGCCCAGTAGTAGGGGAAGTCAGGAAATCCTAGAGAAGTTCAAGGAAAATCAAGTGACTACAGGGAAAGTTCAAGAAAGAAGGCGATTTTACAGAAAGTGTCTGTGCATGCCCAGAAGTAGGGGAAGTAAGCAAAGTCAATTTGATTGTCAGAAATGTTATCAATTGTGGATTAGAAATGTATGCTTAGTTGTAATGATAAATTATTTTAAAAAAAAGTGTTGAAACTGCTTTTTGAAAAATGGGAGCAACAAAATAACTTACGTGGTTTCCCAGATTCAACAATCTTTTTCTTCTTCTTCTTCCTAATATAAGCAAGCATAGGATCGCCTTCTCGCTCCTGTTCCTTCAAGTATTTTTCAAGATCCTCATCATCAGCATATCGAGCTAAAGGTTTGTTCATCTCGTGTAAATCTTGGGATAGTTTATCCTCGTAAGCTTCAACTTGTTTGAGACCCCGACCCCACCGAGTATATTTTTCTTTGTTTGCTACTTCTTGTTTTTCCTTTTCCTTATGTTCCTCGGCTTCTTTCTGTAAATCTCGAATTTTACCCGTCTTACGATCTCGCAAAATTGGTGCTGCATTTGCACCTGAGATGTCAGATGACATATTTTTGAATACTTCGTTTTCACGTCGAACAAATGCTTCATTTTCCTTTACCAGTTCATTTTTATTTTGTAAGCCTGCAGTTTTTCCGTCAAGGGTTTGAGTCATCTTTTGTGGGTTAACATCTGTACGTTTTGCAGGGATTAAATATTTACCCTTTTTGTTCCCCGGTAAGAGTTTTCTTTGTTGTGGTTGTTCAATGGATTTTGAAGATGAAGGTCCTGTGTCGTATTTTCTTGGTGGACTATTATATGAATCTTTTCTGCTTCGTCTAGGAGGACTAATATCGTCATCTCTTCTATTTTTTCTTGGTAGACCGTCTGATTCTTTTTTAAGGTTCAATTTTCGTGGTGGACTGTTATCAAAATTTTCTCGTTTTCTTCGTGGCGGGCTGCTATCAACTTCTCTTCTGTTTTGTCGTGATAGGCTACTGTTAGAATTACTTCTATTTCTTCTTGGTGGGCTACTATCAGAGTCCCTTCCGCTTCTTTTTGGTGGGCTATTTTCAACAGTTCGTTTTCTTGGTGGGCTAAAATCTGATTTGTTTTTATTTCTTCTTGGCGGGCTATTATCAACATCTCTTTTTCTTGGTGACCTGCTATCAGGGTCTCTTCTACTTCTTCTTGGTGGGCTATTTTCAACAGTTCTTTTCCTTGGTGGGCTAAAATCTGATTCGTTTTTACTTCTTCTTGGTGGGCTATTATCAACATCTCTCTTTCTTGGTGGGCTTTTCTCTGAGTCTCTTCTACTTCTTCTTGGTGGGCTAGTATCATCTTTTTTATGTTCTCCGCTCGGTGGGCTATCATCCCTTGTATATTGATTTTTCTCTACTTTTCTTGGGGGACTACCATCAGAGTACCTTTGTGAAGAACTACTGGGATCATCTCTTTTATTTCGTTTAAGTTTCCTTATCGGGCTTTCATCTCTTCTCTTTTGGTGTTTACTGGAAATAGTCAAGTTTATTTTTTGCCGAGAATTAATTTCATCCTCTTTCTGTTCGCTGAGTGTATTAATGGGTTCACTGTTGTCGTCCTCCTGCGCTCCAAGCGGTTTCCACAATTCATTACGGTAATCATTAATTCTAAGATGCATAGGGCGTTCGTCGATTACACCTACAACCTGCGGTGCATCTTCGTTTGTGTTGAACAGATCAGCAGCCTCTTGTAATGAAGTTAAAGTAGATATATCTATATCGTCATCGATTATTGTTACTCTGAAAATGCAAGAAACTTGAACCTGTAGGTTTACGGGGTTCTTAAGTAAAACATACCTGTCACCTACTACAGCCTTCTTCTTGTGCTTTTTCTTCTTTTTACCATCTTTGTGGCCGGATAAGTACTTTTTTAGGTATTCTTTTTGATTAATTGCAGTCATTTTTGTTTAATTGTATAAATATGTACATTTGTCAAAATTTGAGGTTAAAACGTTTTTCCCTTTTTAGTTTTTAGTTACTTTTTTGCAGAGTCTGCTAACCCTCATTTATTTTATAATTGTTGGTGACACTGATAGGTACGAAGGCGAAGAAGGCCGCGATTTCTTTTTTTAAATAGAAAATCTTTCCTTTTAATAAGTTCTATGAAAATCTCGAAACTTCGACTTTTAATCTCGAAATTTTTACTTTATAATCTCGAAATTTCGACGTTATAATCTCGAAATTTCGAGTTTTTAATCTCGAAATTTCGACATTAACTTAATAATCTAAAATTTCAAGATTTAAAAGTGACTATTTCATTCATGAATTTATAAACCAATCAGAAAGTAGAATTAGGGCAAACTACATGGTTTTAAAACAAAAAAAACCAATCGCCGAATTTTATGGAAGCCTTATATCCAATCACATTTAGTATATTCGTAACTATGCGAATTTTAATAAATGAAGAAATTTTGACGTTTTAAGAGCGTCCTTAGCAACTAATGCGTTTAATTTATTCATGAAATAGTCATCCGAATACCATTCGTGATCAAATTTATTCCCGGAAAATTTTTCCGATTGATCTACTCGAGTTTGTTGCCAATTTATCTCGTGACATTCATTAAAAATCACTCGCCTGACGGCTCGTGATTTTTTTGACAAATATCACTCGATAAATTGCTAGGCAACAAACGCTCGTAACAATCAAAAAATTTTCCGGCAAAATTTGACCACTCGTGGTATTATATATGAGAATTTTAACCTTTATGGTATGCTATTGTTGGTAGTTGATAAAGTAGGAATTGAACTGAAAAGAGAAACAGATTATGAAGGACACAATAATATCGTAATAAGGGTCCTAATGTCTAAGGGCACGTACATAGAAAGAATAATTGCAATATACAAGGTGTTTCCTAAGTAGGTAAAGAAAATTTACTGGCATTTCCCTTGGCTTATTTTAAGACAAAAAAATGTCTACCAACATGGGTCCGCAAGTCCTTCGTTTTCGAAATACAGGGCGATGAAGTAGAGAGAAAAAGATCGTAAATTTTGAAAATCCGCTGGAATATTAATTTCTAACTTGGTGTGCGCACATGCAGCGCTAAGGACTATTTTTCTGTGTTGGTGGAACATTTTTCAATTTATCAGTGGCATATGTATGAATCGCCTTTGCACGATTGAATATGAAAAAGAATACGCTACTGCTTTTTTGTTCAGTTTCAACAAGTTTTTTAAATTCCTTGATTAAAACTCCACAAAAAATGTCTCTTGCGGTTACATTGGGTCATTTTTGATAAAAATCATACAAATGGAACCAGGTGTTGGCAACCCAAGATCTCCCGATTTAAATCCTTTGAATTCGTTCTTATGGGGTCACCTAAAGTCTCTAGTTTCTACTGAAAGTATAGGAAAGTAAAAATAGGACCTCGTACTTTTTGATAGCTAAAGGCCACATAAAATGTAAATTCGGCACTGTGTAGGAGATACATGGAATGTGTATTCTACTAGAAATTAGTTTGCTGAATTTATTTTCTTTAAGATAAGTAAATTTCACGTCTAAGAATACACAAAAATTGTAAAATATCTTTTTTTTTAACAACGGTGATGGATTAGTGCATACCAACTCAGCCCTTGACATCTCTTGTGGCTGATATTAAATTCCTATCTATCATTATTTAATATGGTGGATGCGTTTTGTATTTTTAGAACAAAATTCTTTTCTTGTGTTTGATTACACACACAAAACATTTTTGTACTGAATTTTAACAGTTCCACGATATGTAAGCAATCAAAAATTCACGCATTGTCAATTATGACACTTCTAAAATTATTTAAAATCATCATATCACAAACCTGGTTTTTCGGAGAAATTTCTTCACAGCTTTCACTAGACACGCTATTATACGTTAAAAACTTTAAATTTCGGTTGAGACATAAATTAAAATGGTTTTATGTATAACTTTTTGAAATCCGAAACGAGAAATGAAAAACGCAACATTGGATTTGAAATGATAAGAACAATTGACACGATACCACAGTATACTTATATATACAGTAGCGAAAGCGCCCTGGTAAGCTATAACTACTGGCGCTCCAAGCGGTCGACAAGTTAAACTATCGTTTAAATTATGGCGGGTTTTAAATTCTAATCCAGTTCGTTGTTGTTACCATATTTTTAATAAGCAAAACAGAAATATTACGGGCTACATTATATAATGGTTTTTAAATAATACAAAGATAGTGCCAGTAGTATGATTTATTAACATTTATAAACTGCGAATCTTCAAAATGCAGCGTACACAAAGTGCAGTTTTTATTCAAATATCCCACCTCTTTTTCACGTAAATCTTCACGTCTACAGTTTACAACCCACTGTTTTGATCTAGAACGACGAGAAAGTCAAACTTTAATGTATTAATATTTATTAGAATTTATTACCTTTTTGGATCTTTAGGAAATGTAAAAAAACTAAGGTTAGGTTTCTTTCCTTTGTTGTTTTCGCAGTTTACGGCGGAACATGCGCTCCCTTTCGAGACTCTCATAATAGATTGGTATATCACTAATCACATTTTTATAAAAACACTGGCAAACAACTTGAAAATTGTTCTTATAAAGTTCAAAAAGCAGAGAAACACTACTACTCTCAGCTGTCAGATTTTAGTGTAACTTGTTCGCCGCTTGGTGCTATAATTACCATAAATGACCTTTACTTTCGCTACTGTATATATAAGTATACTGTGACGATACATTATGTTTATTTTAAATGCGAATTGACACTGTCAAAATTTTTTTTTATTCAGTGGCAAAACAAACAGCCCCGCAACACCAGCATTGCAGGAGGTTCCAGCCAGCTAAAGGGCCCCGACGTCTAAGAAAACATAAGCAAAAATGAGCGAAACACTTCGCCTGGACTTTCCTATACTTATAAAATAACATCGTTTTATATTTTCCAACACTTTCGATATACACCTGTCTAGACACGGCTAGTTAAAGTAAATAGTTCTTATAAGTTGTAACATCTTGAAGCGGTTGAAGAAAGTCCGACCGCTGCGCTCTGCAAGCATAAGGTTGGGTAAAATATTCGGACTGAATCAGGGCTGGATTAACCACTAAACAAAATAAGCAATTGCTTAGGGCACCAAGGGAAAAGGGGGCACCACAGAAAAAAAAAAATCAGTAGGTACTTACCTACATTTAAAATTCAAAATATTTTTTATTTCTGTACTGTTTGCTACAATTTTTTTTACTAGATTAGAAATCTATCTGTAATTCATTATTCCTGTTATTCCTAATGATTTGACTGGAGTATAAGTTATAATAATGTTTTGTGTCAGTGCGCGATGCGCCTGCTTGTGTTCAGGTTGGATCAAGTTCAGCCGCCGGCCGCCGGCCTGTCTAGCCTGAGCGGAGAGTGGAGAGGGAAATTGCAGTCGTCACTCGTCACAGTCGTCACCGTCATTCAGTCTTCCGCTAACATTTGAGACGGACCACAGACATCCACAACACTCACGTGTTTAGTAGTAAATAGTGAGTTATTGAAAGTGTCGGTAATAGATAGATAGATAGTGTTTTGTTTAATTCCATGATGAAACGCCATCAGATAAGTGGTGCAGGTAAGCGGAAAATAGCAAAAGAGAAAGAAGAGAAGACTTTAAATATAGTGTCCAAGATTCCAAAGCTAAATACGTTCTTCACACAAGTTCCAAAAGATAATGTACAACCTCCGGATCAAATGATATCTCCTTTATCACAGGTTGACCTTGACACCAATACTACTTTGATTACTTCAAAATCAAATTATGATAACGAAATCATCGAGGTGATACAACCAGGTTCGGGTAGCACATCAAGCACTTGTGATCTCATTTTGCCTATAAATTCTCTTAATACCTCTGGCTCTACTGAGTCCACTGCAAAGTTTGAAGCTGGTTCAAGTCATACTAGCATTCACGCTGAAGTAATTAATGAAAATGAAAGTTTAGTGGGCTATGGCGATGAAATGATTCATTCTGCAAATGCTGACGTAAATTTAAATAAAGCAAAAGATCCAGGACTATGGCTTGATTTCTCTACTGATGATGTTGATTATTGGATTTTTAATGGACCCAACGACTGTCAACATCACAACGGGCCATTCGATAAGTCTTACCGACATTTCCCTAATGGACCTTCAAGATATTGTTCACAAAAACTTTTTGTCGGGACAAAATCAAATGGTGAGAAATACAAGAGAGAGTGGTTATTGTATTCACCTTCAACAGGATCAGTTTACTGCTTTGTTTGCAAATTGTTTGCTAAACATTTGACAAATTTTGCTACAAGAGGAGGTTTCTCTGACTGGCGAAATATCATTATAATTGATTCTCATGAAAAAAACACTACTCACCGAGATGCTATGTTAACATATTTAACACGTAGACAGGGCACGGGATTGAGACAACAGTTGGACGAACAAATTCGAGAAGAGTGTGATTACTGGGAACATGTCCTGAGGCGTGTCATTGCTGTTATCCGTACGTTAGCTGAGCGTGGTTTAGCTTTTCGAGGAACAGAAGAAATATTTGGATCATTGCATAACGGAAATTTTTTGGGGCTGCTTGAGCTAATTAGCCAATTCGATCCATTTTTAGCTAGTCACATTTCTAAATATGGAAACTCTGGCAAAGGAAATGCATCTTACTTGTCCAAAACCATATGTGAGGAACTAATACAAATAATGGCACAAAAAGTACAGGAGCACATTATTGACGAAGTAAAAACATCTGGCTATTTTAGTCTGTCGGTTGACTCAACTCCAGATTTATCACATATAGATCAGCTAAGTGTGGTACTTAGATATTTAAAAGATGGACAGCCTATTGAACGGTTTCTAACCTTTCTGGAACTAAAAAGTCATACCGGTGAGGAGATGGCAAATCAGGTGCTACAATATTTAAGTGAAGTTTTAAAGATAAACATTTTAAAATGCAGGGGTCAATCTTACGACAACGCTGCGAACATGTCAGGCCGATATAAGGGGATGCAGCAAAAAATATTAGAAAGAAACAAATTTGCTATATATGTGCCCTGTGCGGCCCATTCACTAAATCTAGTAGGGCGAAGTGCCGTTGATTGTTGTGAAGAGGCTGTTAATTTCTTCGCTATAGCACAGATGCTCTATACCTTTTTTTCAGCCTCAACCAGCCGGTGGAAAATACTTAAAGATTGTATTGGAAATGAAAGTGTCCTCAAATCCCTTTCTGATACCAGATGGGAGGCACATGCGGTGGCAACAACAGCAATTTTGAAATCATTTCAAAATATTTTAGAAGCATTGGAATGTATAGCTCAAGACCAAAAACAAAAAGGAGATACTAAAAGAGAAGCAACTAATATTGCCAACAAGATGACACAACTAGAATTTGTTTTTATGTTGCATTTATGGGATGAGATTTTGCAAAATTTTCGTAGAGTAAGCAAAGTGCTACAGAAGGAGGAGGTCAATTTAAAAACATGTGACGACTTGTATGGGTCATTAGCTGACCATTTGTGCAGTTCAAGAGAAGAATTTGAAAAATATGAGACAGCTGCAAAGAAAACGTTACCAGATGTTGATTACGAAGTAGCTCGAAAAAGATTCAGAAAGAAGTTGCCCAATGACGGCGATGCGCCAGAAATATACCTGAATGCCAGGGACAAATTTCGTATTAACACGTTTTACACAATTATTGACAAACTACAAGCTGAGATGAGAAAAAGAGGAGAGATATACAAAGAAATAGCAGAAAAATTTTGCTTTCTAAGCGATGTATTCCATAATGACCATAATGTCACCCCATTATCTACTGAAAATGAAATGAAATGGTATTCTCAGTGTTGTCAAAAGCTAATTGAATCTTACCCAGAAGACTTGAACACTAATTTCTCAACTGAGCTTCAGCAGTTTCACTTATATGTGCGACATAAGTTTAGTGCAACAAAAAATGCAAAAACAAGGTTCAGTCATGCTGAACTTTATAAACTTATTGTGGACGACAATATTGAGGATGCTTTTGCAAATGTGGACATTTCTTTACGTATATTTTTAACATTAATGGTTACAAATTGTTCAGCTGAGCGTTCTTTTTCTCAGCTGAAACATATTAAAAATCCCAATAGAGCAACTATGCAACAAGACAGACTAGATGCTTTATCTATTCTATGTATAGAAGCAGATGTTTTACGTAATATTAGTTTTGAAAATGTAATTAAAGAATTTGCAGCCAGAAAAACAAGAAGGAAACTTTTCAAAACTAAATAAAATAAAATAAGTACGTTTGTAAGTTTTTATCCATTTGTAAAAATAAAATTATATTTTTTTGTATTTTGTAATATGAAAAACCTAATAAAAAAATTTACGATGGGTTGTGGGGGGAGGGGCACCAACTGCCGTCAGTGCTTAGGGCATCAGGCAGTTTAATCCGGCCCTGGACTGAATCAACGGAAGGGCGAAAATTGATATTTGAAAATATATTAATAACTCGAGAAGTATTATTTTTAGCAAGAAATTACTCTTATTAATTTGCATTTAGAATTTCAAAACCTTTCTGATTTTAAAGCCAAAATGCCACGTTTCCATTTAAAAAAATGTTATTTTTTACCGTGGGCGCCATATTAAAATTGGAAACTCAAGTTTTTTTTTCTTAAATACAATCGAGAAGAATTTGCCCTACAACTTTGCTCTTGGGTTTTGCGAGTCTATCTATTAAAATAAAAAAGTTAGCCTACACTGAACATTAAACGACTAGTACAAGAATACAACTGCTGTAGAAAGTATGTGAAATTCTTCTAAGGACAAAAAGATTATTAAGGGGCAAAAAATTCGATTTTTTGATTTTTTCTAAAAAGATTCTCCTAGAGCAAACAAAAGAAGAAATCAATTTTTTAATTTTGTAGCGAAAATTTTGGGGGGGAGGGGAAACAGTAGCCCCCCTAAATATTAAAGTATCAAAAAAATATTATGATATTCTTTCACATTAACAGAAATATTTTATTGCTCCCCGTTAAAAAATAAAAGGGTACCAATTTTCAATTTTCAAAAATTCACAGAGGGCGTCACAGTGAAATTATAGCAATGCGCAAAAAAATAAATTGTAGAAGATTCTCAGCTCTATCAGCTTAAATAGTTTAAACAAAAACGTGTGGGCACTTTTTGAGAAATATTTTTTTGAAAAATTCCAAAATTTTGGAGTGATGTCATTGCGATCGTTTTTATATTTTCAAAATTAATTATATTTCATGGTATAGTACCCTTGAAGGGCTACCAAACAAGATGTAGTTGATTCCAATCAGATAACTGGTTCTTGAGTAAATGGGCGCTAAAGTCGAAATGTTCAAAAATTCGTAGCGGCCGCCATTTTAAAGCTAGAGAATTCGGTAAAAAATCTTTTGATTTGTCCTAAGGCCTTCTTTAATCTCCACTATTAA
Source organism: Ctenicera cuprea (assembly GCA_958336395.1). Taxonomy (NCBI): domain Eukaryota; kingdom Metazoa; phylum Arthropoda; class Insecta; order Coleoptera; family Elateridae; genus Ctenicera; species Ctenicera cuprea. The sequence continues at coordinate 27,628,161 of OY284495.1, read as the reverse complement.
AATTTCCAAAATTCAATTTCTGAAAAAAATGCTACCAAAAAAACATGTCTAACTTCCGCTTCCGGTTTCGGTTTTTTAAAAGTATATTTTGTCGGTGAATTTTTGATATACTTCCTCATTCCGAAGCACATCAAAATCGGTCCAGCCGTTCCGGAGATATGGAGCGTAACCCACCCACAGACCCACCCACCCACAGACATTTTTTTAAAACCACTTTTTTAGGATCCTGGAAGCCCAAAACATGTATTTCCGTCAAAATCTCGATTTTGAAAATTTGTATGAAATCAATACTTCCCTATACTGAAAGTATAGGCAAGTAAAAAGCAAAACAAGATAATTATTTTTCTATAATGTGCCTACCAGGTCTTTATTAGATGGGGCTTAAAATTAATCATTGTTATTATCACAGTACAAGCATGCGCACCGCCAAAGCGTCGCCTGCTGTTTGTCGGGCCAAAGAGAGTTGTTTATTATCTATATTTATTAAAAAGTAACGCTTAGAAATATTTAGTTTTCCTGGTTCTGAAATAATTATTTTTTTTAATCCAATTTATCATTATGTAAATATATTTCCTGTAATAAGTCAAAAATATTTTTTTAAACATCTAGTAAGAAATATTATGTGTATTTTTCTAGGTGGGGCTTGATAACGTCGCAGCTGAGGTCCCATCTGGTCACCCCCTGACTACGAACCAGGTGCATAACTGTCTACTACAATATAAGCAACGAAAGATCAAGCAAAATGTAATAAGACCTAAAATTGTAAGTTTACACCTCCTAATAAACAGAGGGCTAAAAATCTATACTTTTCTTTATACTCATTTTCTTAATAACTTGTGCTTGATCTAATTTTGGTTGCTTATATTTAGTAGGCAGATTTAAATTTAAAAAAATAATCTCGCTAGGCTTTTTAATATTTCCAGATTTTCATTTTCCTGTTTATTAGAAGTTGTGAAATTACAGTTTTCACTTTTATTAAATTTTGCATGGATTGATCTAATCTTCGTTGCTTTTTTCAGTTTGCACATTTACACTAAAAAAATCTACTTCTGCATTTAATATTTTCGTAATTACAGCCCAGTTAGGGTTAGTACACTTTTTAAAAATCTAAAAAACTAGGCTGCACCTATTTTAATATTATAAAAAATGCAGAACATCCCATTTAAACCTTTAAATAGACAGGCTTTTCAAAACACTATTATAGCCTTACATACGGTCCCTTCCGTCCCATAAAATTAACGAAAATTGTTGCTCTTTTATTATTGTAGTTTAGGTCTTAGGAGATATTAACTTAACTAGTGAAAGCTAAAAATATATAAATAGTATAATACTTAACTTTATTTTCATTTTCAAAGTAACATGCGTTAACAAAGTGGGCTTTCGATGCTATTGTTTTACACCGCATATACCATACTGGGTAGGATCGGAAATTTTATATTTCTCATTATTTTTCAGCTTGTGTTAAGCAAAAAATTATTTTGAAATTGGTTATTTGCTCATAGGCATTTATTTAAATCATGTAATCAAACAACCAATAAAACACAATTTACCATACAAAAATTTATTCAATAGAAAAGTAACCAATAAATTGTGATTAGAACTATAAATACGACTAGTTGTATTAACAGAAATAATACTTAAACAGCAATGTTATATACACAGCCTTCAAAAACTTAAAAAAATACAAAATAGGTACTTAAAAGTTAAAATTATTTAATGGCTATTAATCTACTTCTTCTATTGTGGGACCTGATCTGCTGAATCCACCAGCTTGCTGTCCACAACTTCCGGCCATTCCTTGTCCTGGATGGCCAGCACTATCTGCATACAATTTGGTCATGATAGGACTGCATATGGAGGTCAGTTGTTTCTGGCGATCTTCAAACTCCTCCTTCTCTGCCAGTAAATTGCTGTCTAACCACTTAAGGCATTCGTCACACGCTCTTTCCACGGCATTTTTGTCTTCTGCACTCAGCTTGTCTCCAACGTCATTTAACGCTTGTTTAAGATTGAAAACGTAGCCTTCTAATTGATTTCGAGCTGCAATTCGTTGTCTTTGTTTTTCGTCCTCTTCGTGATATTTTTCTGCCTCGTCCACCATTTTATCTATGTCCTTCTGAAATAGCCGCCCTTTGTCATTTTTGATGGTGATATTCCTCGAGTTTCCAGAACTTGTGTCTTTTGCTGAAACGTTCAGGATGCCATTGGCGTCCAAGTCGAATGTAACTTCTACTTTGGGAACTCCTCGAGGTGCTGGTGGAATTCCCGTCAAGTCAAAGGTACCGAGCAAATTGTTGTCTTTGGTCATTGCTCTTTCACCTTCGAAAACTTGAATGGTGACGGCGGGCTGGTTGTCCGAGTATGTGGTAAATGTTTGTGTTTGCTTGCATGGAATGCGAGCATTACGTTCAACTATCTTGGTCATCACTCCTCCGGCAGTTTCGATACCAAGAGATAATGGGGTTACATCCACAAGCAGAACATCTTGAATTTTTTCGCTAGTGTCTCCACTAAGTACAGCTGCCTGTACTGCTGCACCATAAGCTACAGCTTCATCTGGATTGATGGACAGATTTAATGGTTTACCACAGAAATAATTCTGCAGCAACGACTGGATTTTTGGAATTCGAGTTGAACCTCCTACAAGTACTACATCGTGGATTGATCCTTTGTCCATTTTAGCGTCCGCAAGAACTTTTTCCACTGGTTGAAGGGTTCCACGGAATAAATCTGCGCACAGCTCTTCAAACCGTGCCCTAGAGATCTTGGTATAGAAATCGATTCCATCAAACAATGCATCGATTTCAATAGAAGCTTCAGTACCAGAAGACAATGTGCGTTTTGCTCGTTCTGCTGCTGTTCTTAATCGGCGAAGAGCTCTTGGGTTACCACAAATGTCTTTCTTAAATTTTCGTTTAAATTCATCGGCCAGGTGACTTACAAGCCTGTTATCGAAGTCTTCTCCTCCAAGGTGAGTATCACCAGCAGTGGCTCTTACTTCAAATAGCGAACCTTCATCGATGGTGAGGATGGAAACATCGAAAGTGCCCCCACCTAAGTCAAAAATAAGAACATTTCGTTCTCCTTTGAGATTTTTGTCAAGTCCATATGCAAGAGCAGCAGCTGTTGGTTCGTTAACGATCCTCAAAACGTTAAGTCCTGCGATGACTCCAGCATCCTTTGTGGCTTGGCGTTGTGAATCGTTGAAGTGTGCTGGAACTGTGATAACGGCATCTTTCACTGTGCCACCCAAATAAGCTTCTGCGGTTTCTTTCATTTTGGTAAGGACCATCGAACTGATTTCTTCAGGAGCAAATGTCTTGTTTTCTCCTTTGTATGCAACTTGAATTTTGGGTTTCCCTCCATTGCTGACGACTTTAAATGGCCAGTGTTTTATATCTTCTTGTATTTTCGGATCATCAAATTTGCGACCGATAAGACGTTTGGCATCAAAAACAGTGTTATTAGGATTCATTGCCACCTGATTTTTGGCGGCATCTCCGATGAGACGTTCTGTATCCGTGAATGCCACATAGCTCGGAGTGGTGCGATTTCCTTGGTCGTTGGCGATGATTTCCACTTTTCCTTGCTGCCACACACCTACACAAGAGTAGGTGGTGCCCAAGTCAATACCAATTGCTGGAACTTTATTCATTTTGTACTTTTGTTGAATAGAATACGTTAAATATAAACACTTCCGTATATTCACTTAGAACTTTTGCAATTAACAATTTTTAGCACTTTGAAACGCTTTGCGTATCGCTCTGATTCTCTTGTTATTCGCTCGTCTATATTTGAAATGAACTGAACTCCCGCTAGCGCGGTTGCTTTTATACGTGGCGCTCGCATTCTCGAACGTTCGCGAACTCTCTGGGTTGATCCTACTCTTATTTGGCGCGTCCTAGAAGGTTCCTGAACTTTCCAGCAATTTCTAGAAATTTCTTTAACTATTTTAACTACACAACTTACGTATTTTAATAGGTTAAGCTTATAATCGTGTATTGTTTAAAACGTATAAACATTAATCGAGTAAAAATAAATCCAAGGAAGCTTGATTCGGACGAGGGCGAGGCCCTTAAAATAAAATGTTTATTACAAAGTTTTCGAAAGCGAAAATTCTAATAAAAAGAAAAGTTGAAGTATAAAATTCAAAAAGAAGGGGTTATTTAATTATTAAGAAAATTATGAACAACCGTTTTAAAAACTGCAATTTAACTAATTTATTGTTTTTACTTTCCCATACTGAAGTAACTAAAGTCATGATTTCATGCAAGTTTTCGAATTTCAGATTTTAAGGAAAATACGTGTTTTGAGGTTCAAGAAGCCCAAAAAAGTGGTTTAAAAAAGTCTGTCTGTGTGTGGATGCGCTCGTTTCCCTATATCTCCGGAATCCCTTGCCTGATTTTTATAAAATTTGGTGCGTGGAAGTTTTTTAGTTGCAGGTAGTTCTTTGTAAGGTGGTTAATCGAAACCGTAAACGGAAATTACGCCTGTTTTTTAGGTATGGATTATTTTCTAAACACGTTTTTGAAATTTTAAATATATAGCGTTGTGATGCATCGAAAGACAAATCAAAGGCTTTTTTCCAAATCTTCAAAATGAAGGCCGCTAAGAATTTTTGAAAATTTTAATTTTAATGCCCGGTTACTCAATAACAAAATATCCAATTAATACAAATATGGTTATATTATTTGAAAGCCCTTATTAAGTACAACCAAGTCATGTAAAAATATTTTTGGAAATATGAAAATTGTAAATATACTAGCTTCTCAAATTTTGGGACATTTTCAAAAAAATATTCTTCAAAAGCTGTCCACACCATTTTTTTAAACTTTCTTGCATTGAACTACAAATTTGTTTTTATTAATAATTTCTAGCTTTACTTTGTTGAAGTTCATTTTAATTTATTGTAAATCAAATGATGAAATTAATTACGATAGAGAAATTCCAATTATTAAACAAATTGCATATAGTCATGGATACAAACACCCACATAAATCCAATGACGCTAAACACTTACTAGAACACAATCATTTAATAACATCTAATAATACTATAAAATGTTTACACTTTTGTGATGATAAACGTAAATTAGATATACTAGAAGCTTTTGAAATCCACAAACATTTAAAAACAGTGCCGTTAATGAATGAGCAAATTGATCTCTTGAATTCTCCTCTATTCGATATTTTGGAATAAGAAATCAAGTCATTTGCAGACGATTACCGAAATCAAGTCACCAAGTTCTATTGCTATAACAACACTAATTGTTTACTTTTTCATATAACTTTTGACAATGGCATGTAAACATGCCGAAATACGTAGAAGGTTAAAATAAATAAATATTGTTGAAGTAATTAAGTATTTATATATACCTATAATCAATATTAGCAAAATGATATTTTGGATAGAGCAACACAGCTAGTTCTGGCCACGTTGGCAATTTATATACTTGGCGGTCTATTATGTTCTTTGACATACTACCGTCTATCTATAAAGTACCGCTCTCCCCCCCCACCCCCCGTTATTTTTTATACCACTTGATATTTCGGAACTAAATTTGGTGTGCTTTAACGGTATGTTAAATACTACTTTTCTGCTCATATTTAAATGGCAGGGCACTATTAAAAAAAAATTAATTGGCAAGAGTGACACTTCATTTAAAAAGTCGTTTAATTCTGCGTTTCATCCAAGAGTTTCAAAAAGAAATATTTATCCAGAACAAAATGATGGCTCTTAAACTAACAGAATATCTTAAATCAAAATCATTTTGGTTTTTAATCTAGTAGGCTCTTTCTTTGTTTGTTGTTTGCTGTTTGCTGTCATTGAAAAGCTAGAATTCATTCAGGTAACTGGAAACACTTTTGAAAACATTATGTTCCAACAGAATGAAGATCGCCTCATGTTTATAGGCCTGTTTCTGACTTCTTCAACGAACAGTTTCTGGGAAGATGGATTGGTAGGAGAAGTCACGTAGAAAGGCCGACACGCTCCCCGGATTTTACATCTTTAGATTTTGTTTCTTTGAGGATATCTAAGAACTCTCGTGTACAGAATCCCCCCAGAATCAATTGAAGAACTAGAGCAGCGCATAATACAAGTTTGCAGAAATACCACTACATAAACTTATGGAAAAGTAAAAGGGGAATTTCATAACAGACTTTTCGTATGCTTATAAGTCAATGCTGAACTTTTCGAACACTTGATTTAATATTTCTCTTTTTCTCCTTCAATTACTTGTTATTTTGTTCCGGATCAATATTATTTTTTTGAAACATTAGGATTGGACGCAGAATTAAAAGATCTTTTGTCTACTTCAAAATAAATGTGCTGGGAAAAGAACTTTAGATTCGTATTCTATACATGTCGAAAAACCGATATGCGTTAGCCTAATTTTCCAACAGCAACGAATTTTTGATATTGAAAAATGTGCGAATTTCAGCTTTAAAATCGGTACGAACATGTTAAATGACAGTAGGAACAGTCTTCCATTGAGAAAACACCTCTGAGAGGTTTCCATTTGGTCGTTTAGCTGTTTAATAGGATAATCGCCAAAATAAAGACTATAACCAAATAATGAAATCAATTTTAGATTTCAACGAATAAATATTGTTTAAAATTAACAAATACTAAAAACAAACAAAATTTCAAATTTACAAAAAATTTTTGTAAACTCAAAATTTTTCTAAATTTTCAAAAATTTTTAAAATTTTTAAGAAAACTGGGACGAAAATTCCGTGGCGGTTGCCCGACAGCTTTTCTTTATGAAATAGCTGGCTATAATAGTATATTAAAAAACAAGTTTCATAAGACATGATTTTAGAGCACGCGTCCAAGTTAGAAAACGAGCCGCTAGCGGCGAGTTTTCTAATGGACAAGTGCTCTTAAATGTCTTATAAAACGTGTGTTTTATACTATTTTTTCTATTTTGGTCCAAAAAAGTTAAAAATTACCTTATTTTATATTTTAATTTAAAAATATAATCGATTAGAAAAATGCATTGTTTTTTGTTTTTGTTATGTGGCTGTTGGTAACTTTTAAAACACTCTTAAACAATTCAAACTATTGTCAAATTAAAATTTAGACAAACTGTGTTTGAAAGTGATTTAATTCTTAAAATACCTAAGATTTGAAGATAAGATGGTAGACGAATTATCTTGCATCCCACCCGAGCTACGCAAAGTAGCGGAAAATACGCTAAATATTAATTTTTAGAACTTACAATTTGAAGGTTATGTTATAACGCGTGAAGGTTTTGTTTGTCACATGGTTGTCACCAACCTAGCAAAATAAAATTTTGAATTCTTTAAGGAGTTGCTTTATGAAATCCAAATGACTGAAAGACTTTTTGGACACTCATTATAAACCAGAAAATTAAGCTTTGGTAGTTGATTAATGAACGTGCTGTGATCAATAATTTATTTTCATGATTTTTTAAGTCTTTTATAAAAGTAGTAGAAATACGGCTTGTGCAGGTCTTATCGCAGTGACATCAGCAAAGTCAAACTTTTTTTAAAAAGCGGAATAACTTGGCAACACCACAACAAAATTTCAAAAACAAAAGGTATTCATAGAAGCAATTAAATGGCCAATAAGAATATGCACAAGTATTTAATTTAAAAATACATAAGTTTGGTATGCCCCTCTAATGTGGAACACCCTGTATAAACGAAAATAATTTTAGAATGTGCACAAACTGCCAAGTAGCTCACGTGTACAATATCCTTATGATAATTTAATTAACAAAAGAGTTATCAAAGAATTTCGCATTGTTGGGACACCCTGTATAATAGGGTGGAGCGAATTTTTTTTTTTTTGAAAAATAATTTGGCGGGGTGTGGAAAAGATGCTCGATAGGAATACAAATGGAAATTATTCTGAACATTTTTTGATATTTTAACTCTAAGTACTGCCGCAATGAGAATGAAGTTTTTTTTTTCTTCAAAGTTGTGGTGGTAGACAATATGAAATAAAACAACTTTTTTTTAACAATAATTAGGTTTTTATTAGAATTGTAGGTTAGGGAAATATCATACATTATGAAAAATTAAATAACGACATGTTTTTGACTACTTTCTGAAAGAAAAATATAAACTGAAAAATACTTAATTACTGGGGACGATAGTCTTTCTTTGTATTGAAAATTGGCATTATACGCTGAGATTCTAGTTTATTTTTTATAAATCCCTCTCTCCTTTCAGGACCACAAACGGCAGCACAGGCTTCAGTTACCAATTTTACGCATCTTTCAGTTGCTTGAGTGTGACAGGGCATCAGACGAAATTTTTCCAAAATTTCTCTCTCTATGAGGTTTAGGTCACTAATTGCCTCGGAAATCACTTGCGTATTTATTATTTTAGTTAGTGGAGGTTCATTCGTATTTTTCCAATCTATTAAATCGACGTAGTCCTCGGCAAAAAAGTTTAAAGTAGGTACTTTAAAAACGCGAATCGGTGCAAGTCCTGAGGATGTTTGGCGGAATTTTAAAATCCTCCGAAGTGCTAGCTCTTTAATATGTTTTCTTTCGTCGGCTAACATCCCAATCAATATATTTTCGGAGTGGCTAAAAAAAACATTACGCTGAATTACAGGGTCTATGACTGATTTCAAGTTGTCTGGTAAATATCGGGATAATTTTATAGTTTCGAATAGGTGTTTTGCACCGTAAACGCAAAATGGCTCAGTTTTTATTTTAAACCACATTGGTGCATATACTTTTAAAACAAAATTAGTGAGTGTAAGTAGATTTTCAGAAGGTACATCGGAAGAAACATACAGCCTTAGAATTCGGTTAGCAGTTGTAAGCCACCGTGAATGACAAATTTTGCCTGGGTTTCTTTTGGCTAAGTTTTCTTTACAAGATCCGGTATCAATAGCTTGGCAGATTTCCAGTAAATATAACTGATCTGTACTTAAATCTTGTTTAGATTTAGTGATGACTGGCAACGCGCATCCAATTGCACGAAAATCTGCAACTGGTAGTTGTTCGCAATTATATAGCAATTTTCCAATGGGCCCCGTGAAACTTCTAGGACCAGTTGTTGCTCCATCAAGGTGTTCGAAAAGATGACGCAATGTTAGTTCGTTGCCATGCAACTGACAAATAAGCCATTGTAGGGGTCGCTGAAACTTCCCTTCCAGAAGGCGAATAATCCCAGCCTTATTTCCAGTGTTTACTGCGGTTCCATCGCAGCCAATAGCTAAAATATTTTTAAAATAAATCGATTTCAAGGACAGAAATGAAAGAATGTGCCTAAATATGGTTCTTGCGTCGCCAGATTTCAGAGAAATATGTCCTATGTATTCAGAGCAGGGTTCCTTTAGCAAACTAATATGTTCTTCGTTAACAACTCTTCGACGATTCTCTTCGTTAATTAAAGTTTTATCTTTTCGACCATCATAAAATATTCCAAAATATTCTTGCTTAAAATCAAGAGGAGTGCTTATTAATGTAGTTCTAGCTTTACAACGAGATCGACGAATTTTACTACAATCTACAACTTTTGTTGTATCATTCTGGGTGATCAAACCGATATCTTGTAAAGTGGCTGACACGATAGCAGCTCCCGCTCTATCAGAAACACCATAACGGTCCAATGTTCTGGCCACAATCGGAAATAAATTGCTGGTAGTGGTGGCAGTAACTGTGGTTTCAGACGGAAGCGAAGGTGGGTTATTTTGAGAAACTAGACTGTCATTTTGTGCAATTGTTCTTACCCTCGAACTTGTTGTAGTGGAGCTGTTACTGGCTCCAGCATCAGACATTAATATCGCTTTTCTTAATGCTTCCTGTGTATGTTTTCTAGACATGTTAATTTCGTTTTTCTTTGTAGAGACTCGGTCTAAGGAACCTATCATCATTTTTCACACACGGGCGCATGAGCGAAATACGCCATACGTGGGGCTGGCAATAGTTGCAAATATTAGGACTATCGTCCAAAATATGTTGGTTTAATTTGATAATTGAACAGTTTTCTCTAGATAACTCAACAAATCCGTATAAATATTGTTTTTAAACTGAAAAAATATGCCTTCAAACAAAGTCATTTTTCTTGTAATTTTAAACATTTTGATGACCTTGCGGCAGTACTAAATCATAATATTTTTCCAAAATATTTTACAACCGTAATAAGTAAGTGACATAGCATCAATCCCGCACCCCGCGCAAACGATACTCGTAATTTTGTTTTTTCCCCATATAACAGCGCTCCACCCTACTGTATAAGTAACAATTCTTCCAACAATATATTACCAGACCTATTATCAGACAAGTGTTTCGTTTGTCTAAAGACTAACTTTTTATAGAATATTAGACCTGGCTATTTATTGTTGCACTAATTAGTACTTATAAATTACAATAATTAAATAATTTTTTTTTGTAAACAATTGTTTTATTGGCTATTCATGGCCCACTTGATAGTTATGAGTCGTTCTTCAAGCACCAACTAAAAAGCTTTATTTTTCCATAAAATGTGTTTTAGTAAATTAATCACTAAACCACTCAAAAACGGACTGAAAATAAAATACACACCTGCAGATCAATAATATTGCTGTGATATTATGACCACACTGGGGAAATATTCATGAAAAGATCAATTTTAAAATTATTATTTTGTTACCTTGGCATGACGACTCGTTTCTAGTTCAGGAATTCTTTAATTATAAATTAAATAATTGAATTAAATAAAAATATTATAAATTGGCGTGGTTTCACTTTCATATATTGAAGAATTTATGTAAGTTTGATATGCTTATAAAACTTGTATAATCTTGGGAGGGGAAGAGTTAAAATATGTAAATGTGTTAAAACAGTAAATGGTACGAGGGTGCAACAAATGAGTTGACAAAGCTTTAAGAAACATTAAATTACAAAATGTAGTGGACATAAAAGTGTAAAAAATAAAGGAGTAAGAAGATGGTTTCAGAGACGTTTATAGTAGCGAGATAGTATTTAATAAGGGTTTATTGTTATAACTTTTAAAAGTTATTAAATAAGGTTATTTAATTGTTCAATTATATTTTATAAGTGTAGTTTAAGTTTGTTTTGGAAATACTATAAAATTAATCAAATTGTTTTTATTTCAAAATTTAGTTTTAAGTTAGGTTACTATAGAAATAGGAGAGCGGTAGAAGATCATCGAAGTGAGGAGACGTAATTTGAAAACGCTCCCAAAGAAATGTAAAAGTTGTGTAAAATAATTTACAAATATTAATTAAAAGTTTTGCCTGTTAATAAAACAGTGTGTTTTACTTGAAGTCAAGTGTAATAAAGCTTAGTTCAACGACAAAGAAGGTAAAAAGAAAATTTTAAATATAAAACAATTGTGTTGACATTGTAAGCTGAGATGACAAGTGGCCAGGATAATGTGATTCTTCGATTGATAGAAATGACATGGATAAATTAAATATTATGTTAAACTAAATTGGCAATTGAAATAAACTGAAGATCAAGACAACGTAAGCAGAAGATAATTAAGATAAAGACGAGAAATGCAACCTACAGAAGGAGAAAGAGTTACAGCAGAAATTAAGGTATTGTGTTAAAAAGAGAAGTGACTGAAAATAAAAGAAAGAAATAAAGCTTTGTTATCTAATTTAATTTTAAATGTCAAAATTGTTAGATATTAATTTTATTGTAAAAGTTTATACATGAAAGTTTAATATCAACTTAAAAACAAAGAACCAAAATCTGGCAATCTAAAAGGGAAGCCACGTTTTGTTGTTTATACTTGTAAAAGAACCCTGAGATTTAAAGGAGTACTCAAGCCGAGGTTATAGAATAGATTCATTTGTAATAACAGTTTATTTAAATCATTAATTCCACAAGTGTGGGGTATTACATAGCAATATGTTCAATAGATTCGGTATCACTCATTGGTTCCTGATCTACATTCGCATCGCCTTCCACAATTTCCATCTTTTCATCGGCATTCACCTATTAATTACCATTTTATTAAATAATCGAATTTTTTTGTTAAAAAAAACAAACCGTAATAATTTGATCGTCATCCGTGGTCTTACCAGAATGGACGACAAACCAATGGTCCTTTCTATTATACTCGCTGTTAAAGGCTTTACCGCAAACCTCGCACAAGGAATTCTTTTCTCCTGTATGAATACGGCAGTGTCTTTTCAAATTTCCAGGACAAAAAAATGTAGCTTCGCATACAGAACATTTAAATGGGCGTTCACCTGCATGAGCAGCCTTAATGTGATAATCCAATAATCTGAAAATTTTAAGATATTTAGTTACTGACTGTTATTTGGAGAATTTTCAAAAATTTACCTTTTCCTTTTAAATCCCTTCCCACATTTGTCACATTTATACGGTTTATCATCATAATGTGTGGCTCGTTTATGCGATTGCAGGTTGGATCGGTCGCTAAAGGTGGCACCGCAGATTTCACACCTATATGGCCGTTCACCAGTGTGTGTTCTTTCATGGACGAGGATTGCAGCCTTTCTTGCAAATGCTATTCCACACAGGCCGCAAATAAACGGTTTGTCACCCGTGTGGACAATGGAATGCACTTCTAGGTTATGTAGAGATTCATTCAAAATTATCTAATTATTAATAATTTAAATTTAAAACCATCATAACGTTCGCTATAATATTACAATTATAATAAAAAATGAAAATACGTACAGGTGTTACACTTTCCACCTTAATTTTCTTGGCGACAGGAATCTTTTCATAATCATCTGACATGTTTTTCCTTTTTAAAATATTTGGCCTGTCAGGTCCATCCGATCCTGGCCCCATCTTCACCTTGACCCGTTCCTCTACAAAAGCATTAAATTAGATTTTTCTCATCTTCACAATCCTAAACCTACCTACCTAAATTTCTTTCTGCCATGGCTGCTGCTTGCAATAAAGCATCGGTATTGTCACTACCTGGAGCATAGATTAATCTATGCCTGGAGGTTCGTAATCGGAATTTGAGGAATGATCTATGGCACCTGCATCGATTATGTCCGTGCCGAAAGCTTGAAATGGATGGCTCGTGGATGGCATGGTGTTTATTATTGTAGGATTTGTAGCTTCCCGGATTTCCCCGTGTACTAATTGCATTTCGTTGTCTTCCATGGTTTGAAACGTTGTTGTTTCAGTAGGATTCTAAGATTATTTTTTTTATTTTAAATTTGATAAGAAAATTATAATTGTTGATCCATTCTTTTTTTTTAATTACTAGGTGATAATTTATTTTCAATAATTGAAACAAACACACTTTAATTAATGAAATTTTTTGGGTAAAGTTTAGGGAAAATCTCAAAATTTTATTTTAGGTTATGTTGATAAATTTCATTTCACTTACATCATCGGATGAAGGAATATCAAAGGCTGTAGGCAAGATGCATGGATAGCTAATATATATATATATTGGTGTTTTCACTTTTTAATATTTACATTGTTTTGCGAGGGACCCACAAATGTATTGCCGCGAGAGGGCAGCAGTGAAGGTACATCGCTTTGACAGCGCCCGTGAATTTTAACCTTACCCTCCTGAAATGTTCTGACAGTTGACGAGACAATTCGATTCGTTCAAAAAGTAAAATAATAACGAATAAAAGCATACTTCGGTGATTTATTAATTAACACACCAATGTAATTCACAAAACTCAATTTAGTAGAAGCTTCAGCTTAGTAAAAAGACAGACTACCAGCAGAAAATTAAAGAGGAGTAAGTACTGTTTTAATTTTAATCAAATATGTATGTAGAATAACAATTAACTAGTAAAAACACAGTTAAGAAGTTGAGAAATACTTAAATTAATTATTTTCAGGCAGTTAAAAGAATTGTACTTCCGATCACTGTTGATAATAATCACAGCATATAAAAATTTCCTTTTGCTGTAATTTAAACAATCAACATCCTTTGTATTTTAGTAGGCACCTACATGTTACAATGGAAAAAGCTGGTTTAATTTAAAATTACACTAATGCTAAATTAACTACAATTTAGCATACTCTACAATTTCTAAATAGTTAGGTATATCTATTTAATTATGTTTCTCATAATGATTGCAATATTTTTTAGGATTCATAACAACACGAATAAAGGAAAAGTTAAAAGAGCCCCTTTACTTCATTTAAATGAAGTCTGCACAATTTTCGTTTGCCAAACCAATGGTATACAGTGTGATTCATAACATGTGGAACGAATTTTCAGGATAGATTCAGAATCTAAATATAATCGAAAGAATTCTCATAAACATGGGCCTGAAAACCCTTCATTATAGGGTTACAGTTTCTTGAAAATAAACCAGGCTAATCACTTTTTGTAGATAACTTTTGCAGTAATTGCACTCAAATTTTAAAATTTCATATGTGAGCATTATTCACGTAATTAGTTATTCATGTATTTGTAATAATTTTGGTTTGAATAAGAACACCAGAGGTGTCTCGTACGGGGGGGGGGGGGGGGGTCACGTAATTATGTTCTACATATTTTAGATTTCAGCATTTTTTTGAAAAATCTTATTCTCCATACAAAATTGCCCAAAAACATGTTCTCATGTTGAAAATTTCTAAATCTAACAATTTTCGAGATAATATGCTTTTCAAAAATTAAATTGCCATGAAGGTCTAATAAGTGTTTTCTTAATACGATAGAATAGAATAGTTTACACAAAACTTTGAGAGTAAATTCTATAAACATGTGTCCATAAAAGCTGCTTATGAAATTAAATCTATGGAAGAGAATACTGTTCCCACTTCTGTAGACCGCAACTTGCCCGGTAATGAAGAGTTTTTGGGCACATATTTATAGGAACTTTTTATTATGTTCAGATTCTTAATCTGTACTGAAAGTACATCCCAACATATTATCAATCATCCTGTGTGCATCGCCACATATAACCACAAAAATATGCGTTGATTCCTCAACTGCAACTGGTATGTCACCATCCCAGTGGCAGAATTACCAGGTCGAGAACCCTGTGTTATGATTACCTTGTCGACGTGCCATCATAGTAGGACAACGACAAATATAATAGTGACTACTTGTTCAGTGAAAGCTGCATTTGTATTTATTCAAAGCGTACAGACATGCAGTCATGTATGGTTTATGGTTTAATTATAATTTTTTGCAGACTTGCAAAACGCATTAATTATTTTATAATTTAAAAGATTTTTTTAATGAATTTATGTTTATATCAAGTATATGTTATTGGAATGCTTGTCTAGTGCTTAAGTTAACATGCTAAAAAAGTACTAAATTAGTTAACGTAGATTTTAATGTTTTCATGTTTTTTTACGTATTTTATGTGTTTTAATCCTGGTTTATACAAGCTACCCTTTGATATTTAAATCTTAGGTTTGAGATGAATATTATACAATGTTTATTGTGATCTGTATAATAGGCAGGAGCCCTTCTGAAATTTTGTAAGATAATCGCTATCCGCACACAAGTAAATAATAAACTTTTGAAGTACTTAAAATACTTGTTTTTATTACTAATTATAATGTTAAAGAGATGCACTATGTCTAGAGTGACTGTCCGCATAGATTTTGTCAATGCAGTACAATTTTAATGTATTATTATGTACCTACTGATTTTTGTTTCTGTTCTATTTTTAATGTTTTAAATTACATTTATCATTTTGTGCTTATGCGGTTTGTATGTTACACAATTATAATATGTGCAGGTAGATGGTACCCTCGTAGGCAACTGTTAACCGAAACGACATTATAGCACTGCATTAATTCTACGATAAAATTGCGCAGTTACTTCGTTGTCTTCTAATTCGATTACATCTTTATACTTTACTACTGCTATTGCCTACTTTCACTAAATAATTGCAATAAAAATTAGTACTCTATAGTGTTTAAGGAAATATGTTGAGTAAGCAATAAAGTATGATTCATATGGGTCAATTATCAATTTTTTTCATGTTTCTTTTTTTAATTACAATGCCTTACAGTCATCCCATTCTATAACTGTAGCATTCCACGGTGACCCATGCACATAATAAACATCAAATTGGGCGCATCAAATTGCTTTACAGAACCAATTTTGTTTTCGATTTTTTTTTCTTCGTATTTTTGCTTTGCAATAAGCCTTTTGGAGTCTTATCGATGTCAAAACTGAGTGCATTGAAATCTGTTTTTTTTCGAATTTCCCAAGAAAATCAAAACCAAGTTTTACCGCCTCCTCGCATTAACAATCGTTTTCCCGAAGTTAAATAACTACAGTGCCCGCTACAGTGATAATCAGTGTGAAGATATAAATTTTCAGGCTATATTAAATATTAACCTTTTCAATATTGCAATAAATAATGAATTATAGGAAAATATGATCGAGAATAGTTGTCACTATAATGTTCTTATAATTCTTGAGTTATGACAGTATAATATCACAGTATGAACAAAGTCAGGTTAGAATAGCATTGCGTGCGGATTTCAAATTTGACGCGCAAACGTCTTTTTAGTACCTACTGCGCCATCTCTCCGCAAAACATTTCGTGACGCCCATATCAAACTCAAGTGACAACACCATACCTTCCAGTCATCTTGGCTGTAGGTGCTGTGACGTGATCGTCATTTTATGCCCTGAATTCAAACAACAGCCTACCACAATCGCAACAGTGTGCTTTGAAATTCATTTGTTATCTGCTAACAATAAAAAACAACACAAAGAACAAAATGTCACTGTGCTAGGCTGTTGTTTGAATTCAGGGCCTCCTAATATAAGAAAGTTTTTCGCGTTTTTCTCGAAAATTTTATTATATGAGGGTATACAAGTTTTATACTAGTGAAAAGGGAAGAAAATTCTCTATCAAATAAGTGCAAGAAAATAGTAAGTTGCTATTTAAAAAATGACGATCGCGTCACAGCCCTTACAGTAATGGTTAAAATTTTTTTTTCAAGTATGAAAAATGGTAGTTCAAACGCTATCTAAAAACTTTTAGCAACAACTTTTATTATCCATATCAGAACTAAATAGGGGCGTAGTAAGTGTTGGGCCACCCTGTAATACATCAAGGGAAATTATGGAAACTTGAAAATACAGAGCTGAACAATGTTAAATTTAGTTAAATAATTGCTAAATTTACAGACACAAGCATTATTATTAGTAAAACCAAAGGTACGGTTGTGACAACAGAAAAAAATATATATACAGCGTGTTCAGCAAGAACAGTTACAAGGTCACTTAACGTATTGCAAATTTAACACAGAATATGAAATGGCAGCAAAGGGCACATATTTTCTCATGAAAAAATCGATTTTGTCTCTCGCCCCTACAAACGGGAGGTGAGGGGGGAATATTTCTTAAATGGGAACACCCTGTGTGTGACACTTCAAACTTCCCTTTCTAACAGTTTTTTATTTTTTAGCAAATTGGCAGTGGTTGAGAAATGGATTGTTTTTGTGCTGTTGAAAGATTTTCTAGTTGCCTATGAAAAAAAGTTAAATGTTGCAAGGCTACTGTTTTCTACACTGATTTGTTACTTACTTACTGTTATTGTGTTTGTGTTTTGTTCACCTAAGATATTTTTAGTTCTACCAAGGGTTTTTACTTATGAGGAAATACACAGATATTAGGGTAATTTATGGCAATGCCCGTCAAAACTCGTGAACAGCAAAAAAATCTGAATAACACACTACAACTGTAAGTAGCAAATCAGTGTTGAAAACAATAGCCTTATAACAATTAATTTAGTTTAATTTTTTCATAGGCAATTAGAACACTTTTCAACAAAGCGGAAAAAATTCATAATTGTAATTTTTTTATTTAATTAAAAAATTGTTATAAAAAGGGCTATTTGAAGTGTCATACACAGAATCTTCCCATTTAAGAAAAATTTTCACAGCCCCCTCTCTTTAGGGGGCGAGACACAAAATCATTTTATTTTAAATCACAAAATGAGTGCCCTTTGCTGCTACCAATGAAATTATAATGGGACCACCTTGAATACTAAACCCAACGGAAAAAGAATCACTAAAATCGGTTCATAAACAGAAAAGTTATGCCCGAACATACATAAAAAAAAACATATATACAGACGAATTGAGAACCTCCTCCTTTTTTTGAAGTCGGTTAAAAATAACTTAAAAAGTATAAAAAAAGCAAAATTTAGTATTTCTTTCAAAAATGCAGTAAACTCTATTTACTTGTGGTTTAGCATCCTTTTCAAAAACATTCTGACATAATCCGAAAGTGGCTAAGAATGGTTGTTATACGTAACTCAAATACCATTTTACAAACTATCGAGTTTAGAGAGATGAATTATTTCACAAAGTGATGATAAAAATAATTAATCTGCTGCCGAGAAACTTAGAAATTATAAAGTATTTCTACTAAAGTTGGGGTAGGTGCCATCCCGAAAAGAATATTTAAGAAGTTTGAAACAAAGTATATAGGAACTTTCTATAATTTTATAACGACTAATTTAAAAACTATACGAGGCGGTAAACTATGGTGCGTTAAATAAATAAACAAAATTAACTCTTTGAAGTAAATTTAGATTTACGTAGCAGCATTTTAAGTGCAAGTTCAACACTAATAAAAATACAAAAAAAAACTGTGTCAGAGATCGTAGACAGCAAAATCTCTAGCATCCGCAGATTTCTAGTTCCTTCACGGATTGTGAAGGAAAACGTGTACGAGATTACTGGAAGTAAAAAGTGAATCGGTTTTATTGATGCCCGTATTCAAGAGTTTGTGCGAGCAGCTTTCTCTAAATCTTTTATATAAAATGTTTTATCTTCTGATAGTAAATATTTTGCTTTGTAGTATCTCTTCGATTATGAATTCGTAAGCAAAATATGTTTTAAAGGCTTGTCAGTATTAAAAGTAACAAAAAAGTTCAACGTTTGTAAACACCCGTTTTGTCCAATACGATCTTGAGCGTGTAAAAATTATGATTTAAGCAAGAGCAAGGAATACGTTTCATGATTTCTTGGAAGAAATAGATAACAAAGAGCTGTTACAGACTCGTAGATAGAAGAACCGGGTTATGGAAAGAAATTCAATATTACAAAGAGGTGGGTTTCAATAATGAAAAATTTGAAAATTTAAAACAATCGTTTTAATTTCTCAGAGTCAAACTATTAGCAAAATTTTATTTATTAATTCAAGCTTTACCTTGTTGAAGTCCATATTTATTGATTATAGGTGTATAAAATACTTAATTACTTCAACAATATTTATTTATTTTAACCTTATTCGTATTTCGGCATGTGTAAATGCCATTGTCAAAGGTTATATGATAAAGTAAACAGTTAGTGTTGTTATGG
Organism: Ctenicera cuprea; assembly: GCA_958336395.1. Lineage (NCBI taxonomy): Eukaryota > Metazoa > Arthropoda > Insecta > Coleoptera > Elateridae > Ctenicera > Ctenicera cuprea. The sequence goes on along the minus strand of OY284495.1, from coordinate 27,608,921 downwards.
CAATAGAACTTTGCACTAATCAAAATTATTTTAGTTTTAATAATAAAATTTATTTCCAAAAAAATGGTTTATCCATGGGAAGTCCGATTTCACCGCTTTTAGTTATTTATGGAAAATCTAGAAGATCAAATATTCGAATCAAATCATTCGGAAAAAGTTATATTTTGGTTTCGTTATGTTGATGACATTTTAGCATGTTTTGATAATAATTTATTCGAATTAATTAATGAATTCTTAATTTTTATTAACAGCTTGCATTCAAACATAAAATTTACACTAGAAATTGAACAAAATAAGTCCAATAACTTTTTAGATTTAAACATAAAAATTAATTCAACTAATAAATTTGAATACTCAGTTTATAAAAAAAACCTACACAAACAGACATTACAATACCACGCAATTCTTGTCTTCATAAAACACATAAATTAGCAGCATACAGGTCCCTGATACATAGTGCTTTGACGGTCCCTTTAGATGAAATTAATTACGATAGAGAAATTCCAATTATTAAACAAATTGCATATAGTCATGGATACAAACACCCACATAAATCCAATGACGCTAAACACTTACTAGAACACAATCATTTAATAACATCTAATAATACTATAAAATGTTTACACTTTTGTGATGATAAACGTAAATTAGATATACTAGAAGCTTTTGAAATCCACAAACATTTAAAAACAGTGCCGTTAATGAATGAGCAAATTGATCTCTTGAATTCTCCTCTATTCGATATTTTGGAATAAGAAATCAAGTCATTTGCAGACGATTGCCGAAATCAAGTCACCAAGTTCTATTGCTATAACAACACTAACTGTTTACTTTTTCATATAACTTTTGACAATGGCATGTAAACATGCCGAAATACGTAGAAGCACAGATAAGGTTAACACTACAGATATACGACCCCTTATAAAAAATGTCCGCCCATATTTGGAAACGAAATTAGCGTTAGTATGGCTACAGCGCACCAGACCAATTTTAGGGCGCTGCTATCGCTATTTGTTTATTACTGTTAAAATGTGTTGGAAACTGTTTTATCGCGAATTTGAATGCATCTGTCACAGATGACGTTAAAAACCTGACCTTATCTGGGATCTGGTTAAAGCGCGTATTTTATATTTTCATTGAAATGGTAACAGAAAAAAAATAGTGAATATTTGGGCTTAGAATAAACCGTAATGGGCTGGTTCGTTGTGCATGGTTGTGCCTAATAGTACTGATAAGAACATGGCAAAGGGTACAACATTTTTAGAACAACTTATTAAAGCTTTTGCCTGTTAAGTGGCAAGTGCTCGATTATTATGATTTATATGAGTCCTATAAAAATATGTAGATGATTTTGGAATTATTATTAAATTTAATTCACCACAAACAGAAAATAAAGTTTCAAAATTAGACTGTGCAATAAATGTGTATGATTAATGCTTGATAAATTAATTTATTTGCAATAAATTAAAAAAACTAGGTACACATCGTGAATATAGTTTAAGTAGAATTGGCGTCAATATTAATTATTTACGAAAAATTGCGATTTGACAATTAAGCATGGCAGATGGCTTTTGGTTTGAATATGTGCTAAGTAATCTGCTCAATTACAGTCATCTGTGACTTAATTATAAATTGTCATTGTAGCGCCATCTTTTTGCAGATTATTAATCATACAAATCAAGCTGCCGATAGCTCACATATTTACCGTATATCTGTAGTGTTAACCTTATCTGTGGTAGAAGGTTAAAATAAATAAATATTGTTGAAGTAATTAAGTATTTATATATACCTATAATCAATATTAGCAAAATGATATTTTGGATAGAGCAACACAGCTAGTTCTGGCCACGTTGGCAATTTATATACTTGGCGGTCTATTATGTTCTTTGACATACTACCGTCTATCTATAAAGTACCGCTCTCCCCCCCCCACCTCCCGTTATTTTTTATACCACTTGATATTTCGGAACTAAATTTGGTGTGCTTTAACGGTATGTTAAATACTACTTTTCTGCTCATATTTAAATGGCAGGGCACTATTAAAAAAAAATTAATTGGCAAGAGTGACACTTCATTTAAAAAGTCGTTTAATTCTGCGTTTCATCCAAGAGTTTCAAAAAGAAATATTTATCCAGAACAAAATGATGGCTCTTAAACTAACAGAATATCTTAAATCAAAATCATTTTGGTTTTTAATCTAGTAGGCTCTTTCTTTGTTTGTTGTTTGCTGTTTGCTGTCATTGAAAAGCTAGAATTCATTCAGGTAACTGGAAACACTTTTGAAAACATTATGTTCCAACAGAATGAAGATCGCCTCATGTTTATAGGCCTGTTTCTGACTTCTTCAACGAACAGTTTCTGGGAAGATGGATTGGTAGGAGAAGTCACGTAGAAAGGCCGACACGCTCCCCGGATTTTACATCTTTAGATTTTGTTTCTTTGAGGATATCTAAGAACTCTCGTGTACAGAATCCCCCCAGAATCAATTGAAGAACTAGAGCAGCGCATAATACAAGTTTGCAGAAATACCACTACATAAACTTATGGAAAAGTAAAAGGGGAATTTCATAACAGACTTTTCGTATGCTTATAAGTCAATGCTGAACTTTTCGAACACTTGATTTAATATTTCTCTTTTTCTCCTTCAATTACTTGTTATAACGCGTGAAGGTTTTGTTTGTCACATGGTTGTCACCAACCTAGCAAAATAAAATTTTGAATTCTTTAAGGAGTTGCTTTATGAAATCCAAATGAGTTTCATAAAGTAGTCAGTAAGGAACCAAAATAGAAAAAACTATATTTCTTTTCATAAACTATTTTTGAGTACCTTTCTAAGTATGAATTTATGCATAATGGTAAACAAAAATGTTATAATATTAATTCGTGTCTGTATTATTTCTTTAAGAAAAAATAATAGTATATTATAATACAGGTGTATAAGCAAGCCTTTAAAGAACGCGCGACGGGATTAAAAGCACGAGGCGAAGCCGAGTGCCTTTTAACGGAGCAGCGCTTTAAAGGCTCTTATACACGTGTATTATACGCTATTATTTTATTATACCTGCCTCATAATCTAGAAAATAAGAAGAATATAGTTGGGAAGTAGCATTTTGATTTTGATTCATCTTACATATGATGTGACGTCATATCATTTACCTGGAGATTGGTTAGCATTTTTTGTTGTTTATGTTGCTATGTGAATTCGAATTATTTTTTTTGCGTATTTGTAATTTGTTGCTTCAAAATTGATGACGTCATTGTTGCTTAGCAACTTTAAAACACCGGGGTGTTTTAATGTTGGGTTTACGCACGCTTTTTGGTTTGTTTTACAAGGATTATGATGCAGGTATAATAAAAAAGTAATAAAACAGAAAATTATAATTAATTTCATCTAAAGGGACCGTCAAAGTTCTATGTATCAGGGTCCTGTATGCTGCTAATTTATGTGTTTTATTATGACAAGAATCATGTGATATTGTAATGTCTGTTTGTGTAGGTTTTCTATAAACTGAGTACAGATCCCTGATACTTAGAGCTTTGGCGGTCCCTTTAGATGAAATTGATTATAATAGAGAAATTTCAATTATTAAACAAATTGCATACAGTAATAGTTATAATACTAAACTTTAATATATTATACATTAATTAAAGAAAAACATTTTAAATTAGCCATTTAAAAAATTTATCCGAATAGCCTAACTTCATTCGATACAATTAAATATGCGTCGATCCAATATTTTGGTGACAAATAAGAAAAAATTGTTAAAATTATAAACAAAACAAATAAATAAAAAGTAAGTTTTAAAACAACTAAAAACATCTTAAACACTTTGTTTAATGCAAAATCAAAACAGACGATTTGCTAAAATCAGGCATTTACAAATTAAATTGTTCGCATTGTAATTCGGTTTATATAAGCCAAACAATTAGAAATTCTGATATTAGGTATAAAGAACACGTACGTTGTTACAAATACAAACACCCACATAAATCCAATTACGCTAAACACTTACTAGAGCAGAATCATTCAATGACATCTAATAACACCATAAAATGTTTACACTTTTGTGATGATAAACGTAAATTAGATATACTAGAAGCTTTCGAAATTCACAAACATTTAAAAACTGTAATGTTAATGAACAAGCAAATTGCTCTCTAAAATTCACCACTATAAGACCGTTTGTAATAAGAAATCAAATCATCTGCAGACGATTACCGAGATCGAGTCACCAAGTTCTGTTGCTATAACAGCACTAACTGTTTACTTTCTAATATAATCTTCGACAATAGCATTTAAAAATGCCGAAATACGTATAAAAGTATAGGTATACGTATAGGTTATAAAATAAATAAATATTGTTAAAGTAATTAAGTATTCAACATACAGATGACCATTAAATATGGACTTTAACGAAGTAGTAGGTGGAATTCATAAATAAACCGTGATTATTAATTAATCTATACTATAATGCCGATTTAGTACTATAAATTTACTATAACAGGTTTTCAATAATTTGCAACGCCTACTTGTTAAAAATTGCTAACATAAATATGAATTTCTTTCCGCAGAAAAACGTTTTTCTCCCTAGTTTGTTACTTAGTTTCTAATTAGAAAAAAAATTAAGAAATAGTTATTTGTATTATAAGTAAAGAAAAGTATTGTTTTTCTTTACGAATCGCGTTCTTTCTAATCGAGGCGCAGCCGACATTAGAAACGCGATGAGTAAAGAGAAACTTTCTTTTCTTTATAAATAATACATAAAAATTTTTCGGACAATCAATGGAAATGAATTACATAAGGATTACATTTTATAAGAAATTATTTAAAATAATAATAAAAAATACATGACAAGCGCGAGAATCAAATTGCCGTTTCCATCACTGCAGCAACTAAACAAAACAATACTTTACTTATAATACAATAATAATTGTTTATTTTGTTGCTATAAAGAAATGGTTGCTATAAAGAAAAGAGATACTTTTCTTTACGATTTGTAATAAGGAAATGTAGTCCATTTCCATTGAGTGTCCGAAAAAGAACATTTTATGTTGTACTAGAATTTATTAAAAACATACAAAATGCTATTTAAAAAATGAAGTTGACGTCATTTCCGGTTAAACCAAAAGAGCTAAATTAATGATCTATATTCATTATTAATAATTAAATGCTTCTATGTTTAATTTTATTTAGATAAAAAATGTTTAAAAAAGGGCCTTGTGTCTGATACCTATAGTTTAGACGCGTTATATTATTACCAGGCCGTCCAAGTGCCTAATAATTTTAATTGCCCCTTGCGTGTTTTCACCACTATGTTAAGTCATTTGTAGTACGTAATAATAATGCATAAGTTCTATGTTATTGATTTTCTCTACACACGAGAATAACCTTAACATGTTTCTGTGTTAATTTTAGTTATCGTGTTAAATTTTGCGACCCAAACACGTACGCTACCCTAAAATTAATAAACAAACGTCAAGTTTTACGTAAAAAGTCGTGTATTTGCGTCATTTCTTTCTCGATTACACATATTTTTACGTTGTAACTTAATTATCATTATGATATGCTTTTTGAAGGTTCATATACTGAAATTAATGTTATTTTTATTGCGAATTTAAAGTGAAACTTAATTAACAGAAGTTTGTTTTAGAACTTAAGCGATAAATATTATTGTAACATAATGTTAACATAAATAGTGGTAACAGTTTGCATAAAAAATTTAAATTACAGAAGCAACTTCTCTTAAACTTTGTGTTGATGTTTCTCAAAAGCATCCGTAGGAATATTTGAACGCTTCGTGCTTCAGTTTAACTGTAAATTGGCAAACGCCCACATCTGAACCAAAACCTCTGTTACAAGGATAGCCGTAGAATGCTATGGTTATTCAACAGATATTCATAGATGAATCGCAAGTAAACTTTAATTAACTGAAATCTAAACATAATTTACCAGACATATCAATTGTGGTGTTAATGTCGGGTTAAAGTTATAATAACATCATGCAATGACCAGTGGCAGCTCGTGGTGTGGTGTATTGCGAGGCATTTTAAAGTATTATTTTGGAAAAAATTTGTTCTTAACCAAGTTTTAGGTAGCTTTATATTTCAAACCCATCCTTTACGTTGGCAAAATGATCTATTTTTACCAACATTTTCACTGAAGTCTTTAATAGACTTTCGATAAGCATTCTAATAAAATTATTGTAAATTGAAACCCTCATTGCCAGTGTGTCAAAATGTACAAAATTTTTCATGTGGTTCACCGATAAAAAATGTGTTTGAATTTTAGTTTTTAAATGTTTGCAGTCAATATCACACAATGAATTATCACAAAATAGCAGACGGTGGAAACAAGTAAAAGCATTTTCTTACATGGCATTCACAATCTAAAATTATTTTGCACATACACTAAATTATGATTACACAACTAACAACTGTTTTCACACTACTACGTCGTTTACGTGCGAATCCCGCAAATTAGGCGGCTATTGGCATGCAATCACGGACAGCTGAGAGCATAATTCTTAGAAGTTGTGGGTTCGTGACCCTGAAGTCTTTACGCAGATACTTCTATCCTCATTTAGCTTGTGTAATATGAATTTTACCGCAATGAGCTTTCTATTTCACTCTTATTCATTTGAAGGCCTTTTAAGCCGGTGGCTTTATTCGGTGGCGTAAAGCTGAATTGGGGACTGCCAACCAAATGACCCTCGTTAGATTTGTTTAGTGTGTGCGAAATACTCAAACATTCAAACGCTTTTGGATCCTGCGGCAGCTCTTTAAGAAACGTTCTCGCATACAAATCTCATACAAAAGTTAACTATACAGTAGTTTTTAAATATTTTAGTGTATAATATGTTATGTAGGGGAGGACGGGTAATTCTGCGCATAGTGATTTTTGCATCCCAGTTTATTATTTCAAGATTTGAACATAGCACGCCATCTTGTATTAGCTTTGCGAACATCCGCTCCTAGTTTAACTGCATTCGTAGTGTTGGTTTAGACTAGATGGTCACTACTTTGTTTTTCGGCGCGCTGATGTAATTTTGAGTAAATTTGGAAAAGTGGTAAGTGCCTTTCGTTATTAATTTTCTGTAAAATTATTCCAGGACTATTTTGCTTTATATGTGCACATAATTTCCCGCACACGAACAATTAATTATGTTTTGTCATTAACTATCAGTGATAAGTTAGGTTAGACGACTCACATCGGGGGAATAACGCGCACCTGTGGCGGGGTAATTTTGCGCTGCGCGTTATTACCCCGTGTGCAAATTTTCTGATAATTTAGTGTTGTGTTTCTTTTTAGAATTCAAAATGCCCCGTACTTATGTTCGGAAAACCGAAAAGTCAAAATGGACGGAAAATAAGCTAAAAGCTGCGATCGCTGCCATACAATCTGGGCGAAAAATACGAGAATTAGGTCGATCTTTCAATATTCCAGAATCCACTCTACGTGACAAACTAAAGGTAAATATCAATACGAAAAGTAAATTGGGAAGGACACCAGTTTTTAATGATGAACCTGAAGCCGCCATAGCCAATCATGTTATAAAATTGGCGAATATGTTTTTCGGAATCACACCAACAGAACTGAAGCGTTTAGCATACCAGTTTGATGAAGCCAATAAAATTAAACACCGTTTCGACCAGGAAAAGAAAATAGCCGGTCAAGATTAGCTAGAACTATTTTTAAGGCGACATTCCGAAATTAGTCTTCGAAAACCGGAAGGTACCAGCCAAAATCGTATTTCTGCATTCAATAAGTCTGAGATTGAGCGATTTTTTAACAATCTGCTCACAGTTATGGAAAAGTTTAAGTTTTCTGAGAGTCGAATTTATAATGTGGATGAAACAGGTATCTCCACGGTCCAAAAGCCAGCAAAAATTTTGGCACCAAAAGGCCAAAAGCAAGTGGGGTCCGTAATATCGTGGGAAAGAGGGAAAAATGTGACCGTAGTATGCGCTGTAAGTGCTTCAGGACAGTTTGTCTCCCCTATGTTTATATTCCCGAGAGCACGTATGAATCCACAATTAATGAGAGATGGACCAATTGGAGCGCTATACAGATGTTCAAAGAACGGTTGGATAAATGAAGAGTTATTTTTCGACTGGATCAAACATTTTCATCAGCATGTAAAGGCTTCGGAAGAAGATCCAGTGCTTCTCATATTAGATAACCATGGGAGTCACATTTCTTTGGAGATTTATACAGACTGCAGATCGCACGGAATTGTTATGGTGTCGCTTCCCCCTCACACCTCTCACAAACTTCAACCTCTTGACTTAACTTTTTTTGGACCACTAAAAAATGCTTTAAATCGTGAGTGCGACTTATATCTTAGAAATCATGCTCATGAAAAGATCACACATTATGAACTTGCTTCCATTTTTAACAAAGCGTACCTAAGGGTTGCCACGATGGACAAAGGAATATCCGGGATCCGCGCTGCTGGAATATGGCCCACAAACCCTAATAAATTCTCTCAAGACGATTTGAGTCTGACAGATCACACAGAAGTTCCAGATATACAAATCGAAATTAACTTAAATGAAACAGACGTTAATAATCGAGATAACATTTTGAAGCAGTCGACTGTAACTGTTGAAGTCGTACAGAGGACTAAACCACAACTGGGACCGTCGAGATGTGATGAAACTATGCAGAGAACTCCGCCTAGGAATACTAAGCAACAGTCATTAAACCAGTGGGCCGAACTACAACCGGGACCATCGAGATGTAGTGAAACCATGCACAGGACTCCGCCTAAGAATACCAAATGGCAGTCAAACCAGAAAGCTGAACCACAACCTGGAACGTCAGGAAGTGTCGAAGCACAGTTTACATCATCCTGTTCCAATGTCACGTCTTCATCAAAAGTGCCTATTGAAAAGCTAGCACCGCTTCCTGGCCCAATTGCAAACAAAGGTTCTAAATCACGTGCAAAACAACACTCAGAAATTTTTACATCCACGCCACTAAAAACTCAATTAGAAATAAAACAAGAAAAGAGGAATTTTAAGAAAAAAGATAGAGAGTTACCAAAATCTGGAACCAAGAAGAAAGGCGGAAAAAGTAGGAAAACTGGCTACTAAAGCAAAGAAACGATCTCTGAGCAAGAAACCTGAGTTAAGAAATTTACATTTTGATGATTCTGACTCTGAAAGTTATGATGAGAGTCAGTTATGCGACGATGATGAATTACATGATGTAGATCCAACTGGAGATAATGAGGAGTGCTTGGTCTGCGGTGAATTCGGACGGGACAAGGAAATTTGGTACCGTTGTGTAATGTGTTCAAACTGGGCACATTCAGAATGTAGGTTCTATATCATCCGTTAAAAATATATCAGCTGGAATTCCCCAAGGTTCAATATTGGGACCTATCCTATACAATATTTTCATGTATGACATTCCTCAAATGCATAATTCGTCTATCGCAATGTATGCAGACGATACTGTCATCATCACACAGAATGAAAACATAAATACCGCTGCACATCGTCTTCAATCTAGCATGGACGAACTAAATGAATGGCTGAAAAAATGGAATATTTCTATTAACCCCACTAAATGTGAAGCCAAAATCTTCACTCTAAGATTCCCCGCACTACCACCAACTATCGTGATAAATAACCAATCCATCCCTTGGAACCCCTCGGACCAGGGTATCAAATATTTAGGATTGTACTTAGACAAGCGACTGACGTGGAAATTACATATAAACAAAAAACTAAACGAGTGCCATTCGAGACTTAATCAACTATACCCCATAATTAATCGAAATTCCCCGTTAAAACTTGAATGCGCACTCCTTATATACACATCCCTTCTAAGGTCAACAATGACCTACGCCTGCACAGTATGGGGAGCTGCTTCAAACTCTACAATTAAAAGGTTGCAAGCATTCCAAAATAAAGTTCTTCGAATTATAACAAAAGCCCATTGGTTCGTCCGAACAACCAGTTACACAACGAACTGAAAATACCTCCTATACAAACATTTATTAAGAAGTGCGTTTTAACATTTAATAATAAACTAAACGAGTGCCCAGGTGCTGTGAGCTATTCACTAGGTCAAAAACGAATTCACAAGCGCTTAAAGCGTAAACTGCCCCAAGACCTGCTCTCGTCTGATGAAGAGGAACTCAGCGATTGAGGATCTCCAATGGAACTGACCTCTCTACGTTAATATTGTGAAAAGTGTAATCAATGTGAACATTTCTGTGTATAGCTATTATAGCTGATCCGGAAGAACAATTATTAAAAAAAAAAAGAATGTAGTGGTTGGGATTCAGCAGTTAATTATACGTGCGATATGTGTGCCAAGGTTTAGAAGACGAAAGACAGAAAATAAAATCCTTTTCATAATGAGTTTTTTATAAAGTGCTTGTGGGAATTTGTTTTGTTTACAATTTATTTGTTTTTTACGCAACAATAAAGTTTTCTAGACTATAATTTCGAGCTTTTCAGCTTTATTTAATCCTTGCGCAGAATTACCCCATCACATGCGCGATATTACCCAGTACGTGGGGGAATACAGCGCAATGACAGTATTTTAAATTAATTTTTTTTTAAATCGGTTCGTCGAAGAATTTTTTTTACAGTAATAAGATGCCCAATAGGTGCAAGATTCCGTAGTTAAATTATGAAAGTGTGTATGTACATAGGAAGGTTTTTTTGAGCATTTTCTCTTATGTGCGTGGAATTCCCCGACTTCCCCTACTCAAACAAATAGTTATTTAAGTATCAAGGACGTAATAACATCCGAGGTAGGCGAATACGAGCTGAGACGGAGCCGAAGCTTGTCGCCTGCCGAGGATTAGTCGATACATTCCGTGTTACTTATTAAATTTTTCACGCTACCGGCAATGTAAGTAGGCCTACAGGTACAAATTTAATCATATTTTTAAAAGTTCGTTTTGACAGCTGTCATCGGAATTATTTTTTAAAAGCCCCATTATTCTAAGTTGTCTGTGCTTGTTACCATATCAAGGAACAGTTAAAATCAACATTATTTTCCTAGGAATGTAAGTGACACTATTAAGTTCCGTCGTCAAGGGTAACTAGTACACGAATGTTATCAGCCACTTACGATCCCTGTAGCTATGGATGTAAGGCCTACTTACATCGCCGGTAGCGTAAAAAAGTAATTATTTATTTTTTCGTATTTAATTGGGAGGTCAATGATCGCTTGATCCAATGAAGAAACCGCCACTGACAATGACAATGACAATGCGATTTTTTCTTAAAATTGTTGGTTTTGAATCTAATTATCTACAGAAAAACACCGGTTTTAAGAAGCATTTAATAAAAAGGGAATAATATTTAAACTTACTTCACAACGTTGAGGTGTATGACTGTAGTGATGGTTCCCCTTACAAAACAATTCTGAATTTGTTGGTACCGATTTTGATTTATTCCGACTTTTTCTCCCCGATTGGTTTGTAGCATCAGATGAAAATGAAACACTAAAGCACAAAAAGTAATATAGAACAAAAAATAAAACGAAGACGAAATTTAAATTTACATACCACAAATTTGACAGATCAAGATTGTCTAAACAGTATCTGTCGCTGTCGGTGGAATCTATTAATCTATCCTAAAATGTCAAAATTTTAAATTTACTGCAGATTTTAATGAATTCGTATCATTTATTCGCACACCCAACTATTAATTTTTCACGCTACTGGCAGTGTAAGTAGGCCTTACATCCATAGCTACAGGGATCGTAAGTGGCTGATAACATTCGTGTACTAGTTACCCTTGACGACGGAACTTAATAGTGTCACTTACGTTCCTAGGAAAATAATGTTGATTTTAACTGTTCGTTGATATGGTAACAAACACAGACAACTTAGAATAATGGAGGTTTTAAAAAATAATTCCGATGACAGCTGTCAAAACGAACTTTTAAAAATATGATTGAATTTCTACCTGTAGGCCTACTTACATTGCCGGTAGCGTGAAAAATTTAATAAGTAACACGGAATGTATCGACTAATAACATCCTCGGCAGGCGACAAGCTTCGGCTCCGCCTCAGCTCGTATTCGCCTACCTCGGATGTTATTACGTCCTTACATTCCTTGATACTTAAATAACTATTACAAAAAGTCGAAAATACAAGGACAAATATGTGTATTTCGTGGAGGGTAGATTCGAAAAACTTACTAAACAACACATTCCTGTTGCCATAACAATGAAATAATTACATGATAAAATAAAATTTTGCTTTTAGTAAGTATACAAATTTTAAGACTTTCGGAAATTTACAATTTTCACAATGACTTCGAAACGTTTAAGCATGATCGCTGTTAGGCAGCAACGGAGGGGAACAGCTGTTGCAAACAGAAAATCTGTTGTTGATGATATTATAACGATTTATCCAAGTAGCTCGCCCAGATACTCAAGTGGCAGCGGCGAGATTCACTGGAAACTATCATGGGTAGAAAATATTCGAAAATGTAGTATCGTTTCGTCCAAGAAGGGAAATATCATCCTCGAAACTCGTTTTCCCACTGACCTTCGAGGTGTTTATAGTCTAAGATTTGCTTCCGACGGTAATAAATTCGTAACTGCTTATGGTGCAGGAGCTCTTCAGGTAAGTCACAAATTATTAGTTTTCTTGGTAATTTAGAGGTTGAGTTTCAAACACAGGTGTGGCACGCCGATACTGATGATCATTGCATTAATATTAGAACTCCTCCCAACCATGGCGAACCTATTACATGCACCCGATTTATTCCTAAAGCCGATACCAACAATTTTTTTGCAGCTGCAGGAACTGCTGTTATCCTCTTCTTATGTGGTATGAATGTGGGGGATTATCATGAGTTTGCTAGAGGTAATTTACGATTTCTTTATTTTTGCTTAATGAATTTGACATATTTTTCATACTTGATAGGCTTAAATTACGAATCATAGATAATATAACCCATAGGGAAATCGACGTTACCATGATACCATCAACATACTTAATTTAAAATTAACAATAGGTACCTTTATAACCGACATACATAAATAAAATGCAACTTTTGCAGCTTATATTTACAAAACAAACGCACTGGTATGTGCAATCGACGGCGGTTCTCGAGACGTCGTTGCTGCGACGTTCAGCCCGGGGGCGGGAGGGGGTGGCAAAATCTTCGAAAAAATCGAGGTTGACTTTCTGCTCGCGGCGACGAGGTCAACGCCGCCACCGACCGTCAGGCAGCCAGCCCAGTTCCGTACCCAGTGACGGTCCCGAAGCAGTTTCGAACGGCTAATTCGCCGCTCGTAGCTTTCGCCGATGCCACCGGCGAACCGGACGTGGAATCGCTTCGCTTTTCCGGCTCCGACAATCCCGTACCTGCAACTTTCAAATGCCGCCGCCTCCGACGCCGACGGTCCAGGTGCTAGGGCAGCAGGCGGCGTCAAAGCGCGGAATTTGAAGACCGCGCTCCCGTCTCTTGTGAAATTCCAGGTTCTCCCGTCGTTCCCGCCCTACCCATCGAGAGGGTTTTTCGTCGAGCACGCGGAGCGGTCGTTCCTCCTTCGATCCGGCCGGTGGTGGAGTTCAAGAGAGCAAACCGTCGACCGCCGCCGCCGTCGAAATGCGAAGCAAGCGAACACGGAAGTTGCAAACTCGCGTTCGCCACGGCAGCGGCCGCGCGTCCTGCCGTTCTCTCGTCGGTACGTGCGCTCAGATAGGCTACCGGCTCTTGAAGTGTTCGTTCTATTAAAAAGTGACGACAGCTCGAATCACGTGCACGCGCGCTCGTATTTTGCAATTTATTCGTAACTTTTGTGGTCTAAGAGAAAAATGGCGGACGCAGCAGTAGCAGCACCGACGGCGGCTTCCGCCGCCCCAGCTTCTTCCCCGTCAGCGCGAAAGAAGGCGGCCGGACAGAGGAAATCGGGCGCGGCGGGCAAAGGCGCCGCGCGCGCTAAGCTCTCGCATCCCCGCACGTCCGAGATGGTTAACAACGCGATCAAGAGCTTGAAAGAGCGCGGCGGATCGTCCCTGCAGGCCGTCAAGAAGTACGTCTCGGCGAACTACAAGGTGGACGCCGAGAAGCTCGCTCCGTTCATAAAGAAATACCTGAAGGCGGCCATCGCGTCCGGGGCCCTGGTGCAAACGAAGGGCAAGGGAGCCTCCGGCTCGTTAAAACTGGGCGGCGGCGCCGGTTCCGGCAAGCAGCAGTCCGAAAAGAAGGCTGCTTCTCAGGCCGCCGCTTCTAGAGCGGCCTCCAGGTCCGGAAAGGGAGCAGGTCGCGGACGCCCGAAGGGGGGAGCCACCGCAGCGGCAGCCAAGAAAGCGAAGAAGCCCGCAGTCGCGAGCGCGGCAGAAAAGAAAGTCGGCGCTGCCGCCGCCAAAGGCAGGAAGGCGGCTACGTCGGGCGCAGCTTCCTCTGCTCCAGCTGCCGGAAGAAGAGCCGCCGCCAAGCTCAAGAGTCCTTCGAAAGCGAAGAAAACCACCAAAAAGCCGAAAGCACCTTAACCGAAGGCGAAGGCGGCTGCCTCCCCATGCAAAGCGAAGAAAGCCACCCCAAAGAAGAAGTGAACAGCTGCTGTTTCTTGCCTAGCATACGTTCGCCCGCATCCCGCAGCACAGCAAAAGGTGTGCGATGTACAAATGGCCCTTTTCAGGGCCACAAAATATGTAGGAAAAAGAAATTTTACAGAAAAGCGTAACGCACACTAATAATAATAACATTTGTTTCTGTCTGTCCGGCCTTTTATCCTCTTTTTTTTGCTTTAAAAATTTTCTAGATGTTAATTTAATTATACAAAATTGTAGAATCTGTCTGTAGCCGAATTGTTGCTCTTTTACTTAGTTTATATCGGCTACAATTTCGAGATTAGAGAACGCTTACACGTAGAGGGTTCATTCTAATTAAATATAATGAAAAGAAAGAATGACGCATGCTCAGGCAATTCTCCCAAAGTCTCGATGTAACTAGGCAAGGAAAAAATGAAACGTAATGAAATTAATTACTGATGCCCTTACAAACGTACCACAGCGAGTCGCTTTGATAATTTGGAAATCTCTTATTGCTAATCGAAGTGGTGGTTCTGAAAAGAACAGTTTTTTTTGTCAGATGTTTCATCTCCAAGAGCAATTTAAGCACGTTCTCCCCTTATACGCCTGGCCAACTAGATGTCCTTGGGCATGATGGTGACGCGTTTCGCGTGAATGGCGCACAAGTTGAGACCGACGAGATAGGCCTCGCTGGCCTCCTGAAGAGCCATGACGGCGGAGCTCTGGAAACGCAGGTCGGTCTTGAAATCCTGGGCGATCTCGCGAACAAGTCGTTGCGTTGGAAGGGCAACTTGCGGATCAGAAGCTCGGTGCTCTTCTGATAACGTCGGATCTCGCGGAGGGCGACCGTGCCGGGGCCTGTAGCGATGAGGTTTCTTGACGCCCCCGGTGGCGGGTGCGCTCTTCCTTGCCGCCTTCGTGGCCAGCTGCTTGCGGGGCGCTTTGCCTCCGGTGGACTTGCGAGCGGTCTGTTTGGTACGGGCCATCGTTCGTGGTAATTAAAATAGTGCGTCCGTGCGACGTAACTGTACTGTGTCGAAGCGCAAATGGTACTCCTAGTATAATGGTTTGTGTGGTACTCGCGTACTCTTCTTCTCTTCTCAACGTCGATCTGTAAAATAAAAAACATAATTAGTCCTAAGAAAAATTAGAAAAACCTATGTTATTTATGTCGCTGTTGCTGCTGTAGGAGTTATCTTCTCTTCAGCCGGGAAAATTAATGAATATGGGTTGTAACGCGAGCTTGAAATAAGGGGGCTAGTGGAGATAGGGGGGCCGGTGGGGGTAAGGGGCGAAGCGCGGGGCTGGAGGCAGAGAAGGACGGCTTAATTGTGAAAAGTGGTAGTGAGAAGGGGTGGGGGAGTTATTATACTCCCTGGGGTGATCCGACCTCTAGCGGAAGGCTAGTGGAATGTTGTCCAGGAAGTCTTCTAGGTCCTGGGATCTTCTGAGTCGGCGAGGAAAGCTGCGGGAGGGAGCCTAAGCTTTCGCTTGGGTCTCCGTTGGTAGATGGACGGTGTCGTGAGAGTTCTTAAGATGTCTTCCCGTTGCAGCGCAGAGAACATTCCGGGAGTCAAGGAAAAGGCGGAGGCGGTTAGCAAGGATCCTCTCGAAGGTCTTCCCGAGCACGTTGAGGAGGGCTATGGGGCGATAGGAGGTTGGGTCCTTGTGGTCCTTCCCGGGCTTGGGGAATATAACCACGTTGGCCTCCTTCCATGGGGATGGGAAGTAACCTGCAAGCAAACAACAATTAAAAATCATGGTAATTGTAGAAATGGCGGGAGGAGGGAGATGGCGGAGAACACGGCGGGTTAGGGAGTCGATCCCGGAACGGAGTTTTTCCCGGGAGCGATTGCGGCGGTGGTGTCGTCGTCGGAGATGGGGTGAAGGATTTCGGGAACGAAATCTGGGGTGGGTTCAGGGACGGGTTGGGGGATGTGGTAACTGGGAAATACTCCCTGGTTTCCGTTGACCAGACGGTTGGTAGTCTGGAAGGCGCCCGCGTCGAATAAGGGATCCTCCGGAACACGGTGGGCTAATTCCAGCGTCTCGGCGAAGATGTCGGCCTGGCGCTGGGCGTCCACGACGATTTCTTCCTGGTGGTGCAGAGGGGTAGTTGTCGACTTGCGTTGTCCGGTGAGGATCTGAAACTTCTTCCAGAAGCGAGATCCCTGGCGGTAGTCCAGCTTTGCGCACTCCGAGTTCCAGCGAGCTTCGCAAAACCTCGTTGTTTGCAGTCGGACGATGGCGTTCAACCGGTTCCATTGCGTTTTCACCAGGGGGTCTCGAGTGCGGGCGAACTGGCGGTACAGGCGTCTTTTTTCCTTGATCAGCCGGACGACGTTCGGAGGCAACGGTGGGCGGTCCGTGTCGATGGTTTTCTCGGGGACGGAGTTCTCCACGGCATACTGTATAACAGAAGTAAGATTAGTGACTACCCTGTTAAGTTCTTCTAGATTTGCGGGACGAAGGATTCCCCTGCATCCGGTCTCGACAGCTTCACCGAACTCATCCCAGCGGGCATTCTCCCAATCCCGCAACCTCTTGATCGTCGCCACGCGTGGAGACGGGTTGACGATGTCAGAGGTGGCCGTTAGAGGGAGATGATCGCTGGCGATTGAAGTTCCGATCACTACTTCGTCCGAGAAGTGGGCGGTGAGACGGTCTGAAACTAGGATGTGGTCTATGATGGAGGAGCCTTGGAGGTTAATAAAAGTGGAGCTGGTGTTGCGGATGCGGGAAAGGTCGAGACGGAGAATAGATAGATATTTAACTAAAAAAAAAAGAGAAGCCAGACAATGACGGGACGCGAAAAGGGAGGAAAAGGATTGGGCAAAGGGGGCGCCAAACGTCATCTCAAAGTTTTGCGCGACAACATCCAGGGCATCACGAAGCCGGCCATCAGGCGTCTAGCTCGGCGAGGCGGCGTCAAGCGCATCTCCGGTCTAATCTACGAGGAGACCCGCGGGCTGCTGAAGGTGTTTCTCGAAAACGTGATCAGAGACGCGGTCACCTACACGGAGCACGCCAAGAGGAAGACCGTGACCGCCATGGACGTGGTGTACGCTCAAGTGTTTTCGATTTTCGGGAATAATAATTTAATAAATTCGCAGTAACATTAATTTCGAATTAGGAAAGTTGCGCAACGCGTGATTGACGTTTTCGCTTTATGACAGCGTGTAAAGGGCAAAAAAGAAAAAGAGCCTAGCTTTGCTTTATAATACCGAAATTCTCTTTGAAACTAGTAAATTTGTGGCCCTGAGAAGGGCCGTTGTGTTGTTTGTTGTAGAGACGAGTTTTCTTTCTTTTTTTAAGCTTTCTTTTCCGTCTTTTTCGGCAGCAGCACGGCCTGGATGTTGGGCAAGACGCCGCCCTGAGCGATCGTCACTCCGGAGAGGAGCTTGTTCAGTTCCTCGTCGTTCCGGATCGCGAGCTGCAGATGGCGGGGGATGATCCTGGTCTTCTTGTTGTCGCGAGCCGCGTTACCCGCCAACTCGAGCACTCAGTCAAGTCAAGTTCAAGTTCAAGTCGGTCCAATATGCCTCCCAAGACGAGCGGTAAGGCCGCCAAGAAAGCCGGCAAAGCGCAAAAGAACATCTCGAAGACCGTCAAGAAGAAGAAACGCAGGAGGAGGGAGATCTACGCCATTTACATTTACAAGGTGCTCAAGCAGGTCCATCCCGACACCGGCATCTCCAGCAAGGCCATGAGCATCATGAACAGCTTCGTGAACGACATCTTCGAGCGGATCGCCGCGGAAGCCTCTCGACTCGCTCACTACAACAAGAGTTCGACGATCACCAGCAGGGAAATTCAGACCGCGGTGCGACTCCTCTTGCAGGCGAACTGGCCAAGCACGCCGTCAGCGAAAGAACCAAGGCCGTCACCAAATACACCAGCTCCAAGTAGACCTGTCTCTCGTATTTCCATTAAAAAAAAACTGTTCTTTTCAGAACCACAATTTGTTTTAGAAAAAGTATTCCGTAGAGAGTGCGCAAACCTAGGTATGTGTGGTGTGTCTATAAAATGCAATGGTAATAAATACAAGCTATTTTTTTGTAAGGAACGTTTTCATCAACCTTGTGTGTCTGTCTGTCTGTCTGTCCGTGTGTATTAATACATTCAAACTTTTACGTATTTTCATGCAAACCTGATAGATTTCACATGTCTCCATTGCAAATTAATGAGAAATTTTGTGTTCTCTCTTGTCTGTCTGACAACATTGTTTTTTTTTCTTAAGAACCACACTTTTTCTACAACTTGTAAAAATTCAGGTGTTCTTAACCATAACCTCACTTAACCGAACCTACTCTAACTTAAGCTAAGCTAATCTAACCTAACTTAAGCAGGTACAGATGGTCGAATCGAAGCCCACCAGTGTTGCCAACCTAAATCTTGTGACAAAAATTCCCCCAGAATCTGATAACAAAATAATTTCCCTAGAATTTAGTGACAAAATTTCACAAACAAAAAAAAACGAACGCATGCATACAAAGAAGGAATAGAGGTTAGGAAGGAGCTTATGCACATTGGCCAGTAAACCTTAAAGGTGTCTGAACATGGCTGCCAAACTGTGACGTAGCGGAAGTGTCACCAGTGGCGGCGTCAAAAAATTATATTTAGGGCATAACGAACAAATTATAAAACATGAGTATGCTGTTTTAGTTGCCAATTTATTATAGGAGGTTAGAGAAATATTGACCTCTCCGCCACTGTCTTAACCTCAAACGTCAAATTGAAATTTATTATTTACATTTGGTAAAATACTTACCTATGGAAAGTTATTCCTTTCTGCTTGTTAATTTTTGTACTCGAGCAACCACAGCAAATACAACTAACCATATTTAATAACAAAATTTGTAAACATCACCGGCACATATGAATCACCAAAAGTGTCTGAATATGGCGGCGATGACGTCACATCCGTCACAGTGCTTTAAGTGCAACTAACTCGAAACCCTCCTTCCTAACCTCTATTACTTCTTTGCATGCATATTTAATTTATCGTGACACATGATTGATTGTAGGTCAATTTTTTGTCACCAGCTCTTAGGGGTATTTTTCGTCACCAGATTCTAGGGGAATTTTTTGTCACCAGCTTTAGGCTGGCATCACTTTTGTCACAAGGTTCTGGGGGAATTTTTTTGTTACCAGATTCTGGGAGAATTGCTTGTCACCAGATTTAGGTTGGCAACACTGGTGGGCTTCGATTCGACCATCTGTACCTACTAACCTAACCTAACCTAACCTCGCGGATACCGCCTAGACCGACAACATTGTTTTGAACCCCCTGCCAACCCTCATTTATTTTATAATTGTTGGTGACACTGATAGGTACAAAGGCGAAGAAGGCCGCGATTTCTTTTTTTAAATAGAAAATCTTTCCTTTTAATTAGTTTTAATGAAAACCTCGAAGTTTCGGCTTTTATAATCTCGAAACTTCGACTTTTAATCTCGAAATTTTTACTTTATAATCTCGAAATTTCGACTTTATAATCTCGAAATTTCGAGTTTTTAATCTCGAAATTTCGACTTTAACTTAATAATCTAAAATTTGAAGATTTAAAAGTGAGAATTTTAACCTTTATTATGGTATGCTATTGTTGGTAGTTGATAAAGTAGGAATTGAACTGAAAAGAGAAAAAGATTATGAAGGACACAATAATATCGTAATAAGGGTCCCAAAGACTAGGGAGGGTTAGGTTAGGTTAATTGTTTGCCTAACACACCAGCTGTAAAATAATACATAAGAAATACAAAATCCCTTTAAATGAAAAAAATTAAATTTATGATAAATAAAACAGACGTTCTGTTGCAATGAAATGGTTGGTGAAAACTATCTATCATAGATATAGTTGTAACAAGTGTTCAAAAAGAAAAACGGTCAAGCACAGTTTTGCCGTTCCCACCCAGTATAGCATAATTATATTTTTTATCTATGATAGCATATGCTATATGACCACTGTTTACCCTTTGTTAACGCATGTTACTTTAAAAATGAAAGTAAAGTCGAATATTACTATTCATACATTTTTAGCTTCCACTAACATAAAAACAGTATCGGATTATCAATAAGGGGTCTTTCTAATAAAGCCCCTGGAGTTTAAGAAAATATTTTTATTCATAAAAGATGACAAATTTGTAAAAATACATTTTTGTTTATTTAGTTATAATATTTTTGACAATGCATTATCATTTTGTTAGCTTAGTTAGTATTTACTAAGCAAAATTCAATATTACGTTTTTACTGTAATTTACAGAAACTGGAAGGAACAAAAAAGTAAATTTTAGTTGGAGGAAATTAACACTGGCGTAAGTTTTGATATGATGAATTTAATTTGTGTTTGCTGTTTAAATAATTTGGAAAATAACACTTGCAGAAAACACTTCCTTTATGAAAAAATTGTATTGACTTTTTGCACAATGTAACCTATTCACTGAGATATGCACATAATATTTGTATGGGTTTTCAGTTTTCATGACCCCATTGTGGTTTGCGAAAGGCATAGGTATAGATTATACAATGTGTCTCCAGACTAGTCCAACATTTTCAAGTAACATGGAGAAATTAAAAGTCTCGTGTAATATCTACCTGAAATGCTCACGTCAATTTTAGACGTCATAACGATGAAGAACGGATATTTCTGCATAACTCGATAGAATTTTTGCTATAAATTATTAATTATCTAATTTACGATTGCAATAAACAATTTCGAAATTGCGCTGCCCCGCAATTTAAGATAGGTAAATAAAATAGACGTTCAGTTGCAACGAAATGGTTGGTGAAAACTATCATAGATATAGTTGTAACAAGTGTTAAAAAAAGATTACATATATATATGTTATATTAATATAAACACCCGCATAAATCTAATTACGCTAAACACTTATTAGAACACAACCATTTAATGACATCTAATATAAACATTATGCAATTTTTATAGTTTTGTGATGATAAACATAAATTAGATTTACTGGAAGTATTTGAAATTCATAAACATTTAAACTGTAAAAAATTTGAACATTTAAACTGACCAAAAGTAATGTGCAAAGTTATACAAAAAAAATTACATAAATTGTAAATAATGAATTTTACTTAGAAAAATCATTAAAATTGATTGTAATAAAAAAATTACGTACAAATCTAAAAAAAAATTTTTAATTTTTTAATAGATTTTTTTCAACTCTGTTACACACATTTAAATTTAAAAAAAAAATATTTCGTACCTACCGCTTTTTCAAATTTACAGATTTTCGCCCATCATTTATTAAGGGTAGTAAAGGTTTTCAATAAAAGGAAAAATATTTAAAATCGAGACGTGGTTTTCAATCGTTGGTCAAAAATCTAAACCTGTCCCGATCAAATCGGGACGGTTGGTCACCCTTACTGCCCAGCTCAGCTGTGCCTTTAAAATAAAATACTCCTAAAACAGATGTTTATATACAGTTAATGGACGACGTATCTACAATATGTACAAATTAAACGCGATTAAAGAGAGAATTAGAAATAAGTTTACCAAACATATACAATTCGAACACCCATAACAACTAACGGAAATGACGGTATTTAATTTTTCTTCCTATTTAAAAACTTGCATTTTATTCACAAGTTATGCATTATATAAGTGTGTCGCTATGTACATTCCTTTTTTATTTATCAAGAGCTTTTTATTATGTTATTAAATATAGTTACCTACATTAATTGCATAAATTATTTTGTTAGGGAAGATATTTTATTAACAGGTAAGTAGGAAATAACATTAACATACAACTACTAATTATTGTTGATTTGTTAACTAGAAAAAATACCACATTTTAGCATATGTATTAGAAAACCATACTATGTATAACTTGGTGTAACCACACTATATTATATATTTATACATTAACTTTGACAGAATTTTCATTTTTATAATTAAAGCATTTGAACATTGAAATCGACAGAAAGTTATCTTGTAAATTATAATATACAAGAAATCACGTAAATTAAAAATAATGAATTTTATTTAAAAAAAATTAATTAAAATTAAAAAAAAATGATTTTTTTAATTTAAATAGATTTTTGATTTTAATTACTATGTTTATTTAAATCAATTTTTAAAATTATTTAAAATAGAACTCAATATTTACATTTTAAGTGATTTTTTTGTATCACTTTAAAGATTACTTTCTGTCGATTTAAATATTTAATTTTAAAGATTAAAATCTACTTAAAGTTATTGTATAAACTTTTAAAAATTTTAGCATTTAATATAATTTATTTACTTGTTATTTAACACTTAAACAGTTCGTTTTACAGTATTATACTTGAGGTATTAACAGCGATGTTTGCAATTTTTTATCGAAAGTCGACAGCTCTTTTTTTAGTAAAACATAAAAGTAAATGCCAATACAACAATGCGTAATGTAGATAAAAGCTACGAATTATCTATTAATAAAACAGAGAAACTCAAACACAAGTTCTACATAAAAATTATTCCCATCAAATAAACCAAAGCAACTGCAAAACAATTAAACCATCTAAAAATGTGCAAAGGTTAAACAGGCTGTTTGTACTAACAGATGAGCATGGTAAGGAACTACTTAATAAATTACAAACAGCATTAACAAACTATCAAATACTAATAGATAGAAAACCTGGAGCAACTCTTCGGCAGATAACATCAAACTTGGATAAAATAATAAATGAGTGTGAAGAAAATGATCATGTAGTAATCAGACCAGATTCAAACGACGTGGATAAACTTACAAACGGAAAGAACTTTAGACGTTAAATCAAAAGAATAATCTGTTACAAAACGAAGAAACATGATACAACAATTCCAGAACGGTACGATTTGCAAACACCGCAACATGGTGGAAACACTAAACAACATAATACTAGAGGAATATGTTAATAATGACATCAAAGTACTCCACTATTTACTTGTTTCACACTGAAAATAGTGTGCCTGTAACAAACGAAAGTTCAAAAAAAAAAAATAAAAATAATAACAGCTTTAAAAAACAAAAATAGTACGGATATTTACAATATATCAACCACTAAAGATGTAAAACTTGTTGCTAACTGCATAAAAATTCCCATTGTCCACATAATAAATTGTTATTTTTTTGGAAGAACATTTTCCCAGCAGAATGAATGTATCCAAGGTGGTGCCAATATTCAAGAGAGGCAATGACGAGGACACTTCTAACTATAGGTCTATTTCTATAATACCAACATTCTCCAAAATCTTGGCATACAGTTTAAAAGACAAGCTAACAAATGTTTTAAAGCAACAATAAATTCTCTCTCTTGGTTTCAGAGAAAACAAATCAGGAAATAAAGCTATAGAATATATGATCACCGAAATATTAAAAGCATGTGACAATGAAGCCTAGGCAGAGGCCCCAATGATAGATCTAAACAAAGCCTTTGATTGTGTATCGCCAGAACTTCTGCTACCAAAATTAGAAATCTAGGGTATAAGGGGAAATGCACAAATGCTTATGTCTTCATACCTTCATGAAAGAGAACCAATAACAGTACACAATAGGGATAAGTCTACTAACAAAAAAAATATCCTTAGGAGTACCACAAGGGTCCATTCTGGGACCCATGCTTTTTATAGTATTTAAAAACAATCAGCTCGTAAACGTACTTGCACACACAAAGTGCTTATTTGTCGATGATACGTCATTCCTTAACATCGACACTACCATAGAAGAACTGGAACGTAGTAAGAAAAAAAATAACAATATTGCTAACACATGGTTCGAAACAATAAAGTAAAGAATAATGAAGAAAAGATGCAGACACTCATTTTAGTATTAAGCTGCTACCAGAACAACCACCAGAAACATTTTTAGGAATCTACAATAATGTAGACAGCAAACTAAACTGCCGTTCGCATATTGACTATATTAGCAGGTGAACTATCGCCAGCTGTTTATGTACTAAACAGATTAATGAATACCACAACGAGTACCTTAGCCAAAACAGCTTATACTTTAGTAATTTTCACAGCATAGCTACATATAGAATTGTTATATAGACAGGATGTAGTGAAGCAAACCGGATATTTACACTTTAGAAAAGAGTGATTTAAATTCTATCATACGCTGAACATACAGAGCATGCGGGCGGCTGTTCAGGCAACTCCGTATAATGACTATCTGGTGTATACATTCTACAAAATTTAAAGCACATGTATCGAAACAAAACCAAATATACAAAACACTAATTGTTATCACAGGTGTTGTTATAATATCGTCAAGCTCGACCTAGTTCGATGTCTTAGCTTTTAGTTTATAAATCAATAAGTGTGTATTACCCAAAGAAGCTATTACTTCTTTGGTATTACCTATACGCTATACTGAGTGGGATCAGCATGAAAGCAAAATGCGTGTGTAGTCGAGCGCCCTCTGTACTAGGTTCGTTTAAAATCAAACATAATAACCTTCGCTTATCCATGAAACATAACCTAAAAGTTGTGTAAATTTCTGGAAAGGAGTTCTATAAAAAAAACCTTGTTGTCCTTTTGACCTGTATGTGACATTGCAAAATGTTTTCATTTTTCGATAGCGTGGACTAGCATAAATTATATGCATGTGTTGTAGCAGGCTGTGTTTGCAGAAGAATTAAAACAACAAATATTTAATGACTACCTGTACTTTTCCTTTCATTCTAATTTATTACATCTTATTGTATACAAGTATAATGTGTGAGTGTAAAAGTGACGATATTTCCACCATGGATATGATAACTCCTCGAAATGCATCATTAAGTGCATTTTATAAACGGTAGGGAAAAACCCAAACCTTGGGTTCATGTTTTAATTATCACACGATTAAAATTTTAGGAGTTTTGCTTATTACACAGTCAAGGAGCGTTTGCCGAAGATCATGACCCAAACCCTTGATATTCTTGTGAGACATAAAGATGAGATCGGTAATCAATTTGGAAAGGTACAATGTAACTGGTTCTACATAAAACGAATATGCTTTCATTATCATTTTTAGGAAGCCAAAGAAGAACTGAAAACTGTAATTGGAGAAGTATCAAAACTTAAGTATGAAATTCAAACAAACAAAACCATGCGCAATATAATGTCGAACGCACCCGACGTACAATTCTACAACGATTACCTTGCACAGCAATCAAACGTAACGTACTTTACTGCAATTTGGCTTCACACTGAATGCTATATGTATCGGAGGTTGCGGGAAATATTTGAGTTATCGTACGTACAGTTTAGTAGATATTTTATTTATGTTAAGTGGGTTAATTTTTAGTCAGCATTTAAAAACATACGATCCATTCCGGGTACAAAAGAAGGAATCGTTCCAGGCAACCTTAGAACCGATGGCACAACTTAGTAGGTATTTGTTGTCGACTTTAAACGAAGCCAACGATACCAAAGAGGAATTTTTCAAGTTACTTAAAGTGAGTTTTTCATGAAAAATTGGCAATTAATTAACTCAAGCTTTTTTAGTTGAATTTGTGGGGCAACAAGTGCGATCTATCGTTTACAAACGGATCGATTCAGGATGCGGGTGATCCCTTTGAGGTATTAAAGGAACTAGAATCAAATATTTTAAGTGATCATTCGGAACAAATTTGGGAGGCTGTATCTGATTTGGAATCGTCTTCGCAAATTATTGGTATGTGTTCAGTTTTAATTATCAGATTATTTGTAATGTTTCTACTTTTCCATACTTTTACTTATAAAAAAGTATTGATTTCATGAAAGACACCCGAAAAAAAACTGTCTGATAGTGGGTGGGTGGGTACGTTTGTTCCTTCTTATCTCTGGAGATAATAGTCTGATTTGGATACGTTTTGAAATGCAAAAATTTTTAAAATTTATTGATGAAAGCTTTAAAAAAGATCAGTAACTGGAAGCGGAAGTTAGACATTTTTTTTTTGGTAGCGTTATTATAAGCACTTAATTTTGGGGAAAACAACGGGATCTGGTAGAAGACCTTAAGAAATTCAATGCGTTTTTATTGAAGTCTGTAGCTTTAAAATGGCGCCCGCTATTGTGTTTTTAAAATTTTCAGTTTAAGACTTTGTTTTTATTGGAAATCGTCACGGAAAATTTTGCTCCGCTTCAACAAATTATTTCGGTAAGAAATTTCGTGTTCTACGTAGTTTTGTATGTCACGTTGTCTTATAACACTATTGGTCAATTATACATGCAAACATGTCCTGTGTTGTGACCATTTGTTTAGAAGGGGAGCAAGATGAAGAGGACGAGTTAGCGTTATTGTTTTATGCTGAAAATAACTCTACGTCGACAATGTTTCAAAATAGAATGCAGGAAGGTGCCTATTAGATTTTAGTGCTGAGACATCTGATATTGTCTTTCATTTTCATGTTCTTATAACTTTTCAATGTCTCTAGGTACAATGGTGGATTTTCTTTTACTTTCGCTAGTAGAGGAGAGTTGAAAATTCCAGCTTATGATATTTCTCGTTTGGCGACATGTTAACAAAATATAAATACAACCAAAACACATTCAAAATTATACACAGTATTATTAATATACAACATGCGCATTGGCAGTTCGGACACGTTTAAAATCGTTGAAAACAAAATGCATCTGATTCTGACGAATAATAATAATAATAATACAAATAAAAGTGTAGCTATGCAAAAGTTCGTTTCGATCTTTAGTAAAAACCACTCTTGTTTAAACTAATACAGTTGGTGTGCACGACCTCTCCGACAAAATTGTTCGTTCTACATCGCCAAAATTTTCCGTTACTATTTCTAATAAAAACTAGTTCTGATATGATATGATGATTATTATTATGACAATTTTTCTCAAAAATTGGCCAAAAATATTTTTTAACTTTGAGGATTCATACAGATAAACTATAATTTGCTTTTGGTCGCAATGCTATAATTTTTCTACGACACCCACTATGAATTTTTGAAAATTGTAACGAGTGTTTTATTATTTTATGTAATCTGTTATAATCTTTTACACAAATCACCATATCATACAATGTATTATTCCAAGAAATAAGTAACTTTAAATATTGCTTTATTTATAAGTTCGAGCTTTACTTCCTTGAAGTTCATTTTAATTTATTTACAATACTTTAAATATTAGCCTACAAAAAACAATGTAGTGACCACTATTCACCTAATTGCGTCATGTTAGACATGTACAGGGTGCTCCATTTTCGATGCAGTACATGCCAACTTTCTTAATATTAAAGTTATGACAAAATAATTTGCATCTTATCGGCCTAATTTTTAATGCAATTCCAATGGTGAAAACAACCATTGAATATCTTTTGTATCTCTATTTCTACCGGAACCTCTTCGCCGAATTTTTGTAAGATTTGGAAGTGTGGAAGTTTTTTAGTTGCAGGTTGTTCTTTCTAGTTGTTAATCAGAACCGGAAACGGAAAATGAAGGCCACTGCGAATTTTTAAACTTTAAGCTTTGATGCCCCATTACTCAAAAACAAAATATCCAATCAATACAAACTGTCATATTATTTGATAGCCCTTTATAAGTATAATCAAGTGATGTAAAAATATGTTTGTAAATATAAAAATTATAAATATACTAGCGGCTCAAAATTTTGGACTTTTTCATAAAATTATTCCTCAAAAACTGCCCACACCATTTATTTTAAACTTAAAAATATTTTTAATTTTTTTGCAATTTTTGATAATTCTATAAATAAAGTTGTTATAACCATTTTTGTCTTTTGCTTTTACGTAGATGGCGCGCGCGCCGACTACGTTACCAATGCCTTTAGTCTGGAATGGCGGCTTGTACCGGTTGGAGATGACTAGATGTAAATTTCAATCACTTCTTGACGCGAGAATATTTAAAATGTAAAAAGTATGGGAAAGTACCAGCGACCTGTTTCACCCATTTTTGTGTAGATTACAGTGACATGCTCTAATTTTTACTCTAATATACTTTCATATATGATTTCATGAACATGTTCGAAATCGAGATTTTAACGAAAATGTATGTTTTGGACCTCAGGGAACCCAAAAAAGTGGTTCTTAAAAATTGTCTGTCTGTGGGTAGGTGGGCGGGCGGATACGTGCGCTCCATAACTCCCAAACGTATGGTCCAATTTCAATGCGCTTTGGAATGTGGGTGTATATCAAAAATTTATGAGGGAAATAAGTTTTAAAAAAAAAATCTGACAAGGGAAGCGGTAGTTAGACATATTTTTTGGTAGCATTTTTTTGAAACCAAATTTTTTAAATTTGAAAACTGAATCCGATAGAAGATTAAGGCAAATCTAACGCCTGGATGGCGGCAGCTACGTTTTTTTGAAAATTGTGACTAGCGCCTTATTAATTAAAGAACAAATTGACAGATCGGGTTTATATATTTTATTATAATGTATATACTTTAAACTTTATTTGTATTCGCTTGTACAAGTTGGACTGAAAGTCCGTATGTGCTAATATACAGAGTGGCTAGGAAAACCCCGGCCACTTTTCTTGCGGCGGTCAAGAGATGGCGCTTTAGTAAAGAAAAATTAAATTAAAATACTGGCAATAACGCAGAATCCAAGACGTTTTGGTTGTTTTGATCTAATATGGGGCGTATTTAATAACTGAAAGTTCTTGGATTCTGCGTTGTTGCCAGTATTTTAATTTAATTTTTCTTTACTAAAGCGCCATCTCTTGACCGCCACAAGAAAAGTGGCCGGGGTTTTCCTAGCCACTCTGTATATTATAATTATTATTATTATTATAATAGCCTATAGAGACACAATGTTACTGTGCACACAAATTTTCGAAAAGTTAAAAGCTATCCAAAATTTCAGAAATTTTCAAAAAAAAATTGCTCTAAAACCGGCCACACGATTTTTTTTAAATTTTGTAAGCTCATAGAGCCGAGAATGAGCTACAATTTGGTTTCTGTCCCAGCTCCCAAATTTCTCTGACGCCTTCTATGCATTTTTGAAAAAGGAACGCCTCGTCTAAAACCCTTCATTCTCGTGCGCTAAAAAGTATTTCGCACACAAATAATTATTGCAGCATTTTTTAGATTGTTGAAAATATTTTATTGTAATTATTATTATTATTATTATTAGTCCGTATGAATCCCATTATTGGGCAAGGGCCTCCTCCAGGGTTTTCCACTTGTCTCTGTCCTGGGCTGTTTCCATCCAGTTTGCAGCAGCTATGGATACAATGTCGTTTTCCCAACGTGTTTTTGGTCGACCTTTTCTTCTTTGCATAAGTTTGGTTTCCATCGAGTTATCTTTTCCGTCCATCTGTTTTTTAGACTTGCAATATGACCTGCCCATCGCAGCTTGAGCCTCTTGCAGTAGTATTGTATGTCTTCAGTTTGAAATCGTTTTCTTAAGTCCACAATTTTTACGTGATCACTAAGTTTTATTTTTAATATGCTTCTCAACATTTTGTTTTGTGTGACTTGAGGTTTGTTGAGTTCACTATTGTTTGTTGCCCAAGTCTGTGCACCGTAAGTTAAGGTCGGGATTACACATTGGTTAAACACTTTGCTTTTAAGTTTCGTTGACATGTTGCTCTTCAAGATTGTTTTCAGAGACCAGAATTTTTGCCACCCTTGAGTTATGCGTCTTTGGATTTCCTTGCTGTCTTTATTTTTGAAGGATATTTTTCCAAGATAAATAGCTTCTTCCTTGTATTTGATTTCTTGACCATCCAGCAAAATGCGGTTTCTGCTACTATTGGTAAGTATGTTGGTCTTAGTCATGTTGATTTTTAGGCCAATTTTTGTACATTCGTTGTTTAGCGTTTGTAACATTTTTTCTAGCTCAAATGAGCTTTTGGCAAACAATGCTACGTCGTCTGCAAAGCCTAAGTTTGTAAGAAATGACCCTGATATGTTTATACCCTCGTTTTTCCAATTGAGTTGGTTAAATAAGTAATCCAGTGTAGTATCGAACAGGTCTGGGGATAAAGGATCACCTTGTCTGACTCCTCTCTCAAGTTTGAATTGATGGCCCTTTCGTTCTAGTTTTATACATGC
Source organism: Ctenicera cuprea (assembly GCA_958336395.1). Classification (NCBI taxonomy): domain Eukaryota; kingdom Metazoa; phylum Arthropoda; class Insecta; order Coleoptera; family Elateridae; genus Ctenicera; species Ctenicera cuprea. Next base: position 27,578,411 of record OY284495.1, on the reverse strand, counting down.
AGAATTATTTTGTAGCTTCTACGATAAATGGGTGTTCAATGGAATCGAACGCTTTTTCGAAATTTATTAATTCTATGTACAGCGGGATGTGAATTCATTATGTTTTTCTATTAGCTGACTGATTGCCTGCATGTGGTCAATGGTGGAATAGCCCTTCTTGAATCCTACTTGTTCTGACTGATGTTTTTTCTAGTTGAGCATACAGGGTGACTTTGGGAACCGGGCCACTATTGCCAACTTTTTTTATTTAAAAAGATACAAAGTTGGTTAAATTAGGAAAAAAGTGTAACCTTTTCTTCTGGTTACGATGGTAAAAACAATTGCGCATCGCGTTTTCGAGTTATTTGTTAAAATGACTTTTTTTAAAACAGAACACCCTGTATTTTTTTATATTTTTGAATTGCACATTTTATTGTCTTTAAAAAAGTATGGAGTCAAACTATGATTAAATTAACAAATAACGCCGTATTTTAACGTTTAATGGTTTAATATCATAATCATAACAGCCGTGAAACAAAAGCTAGTTGTTTTATGGTGTAGGTCAAAATATCAATAAATTAATATGTAAGAGAGTAATTATTATAGTAACTGTTCAAATTGGGCACTACCATTATCTAGACAGCAGTAAATTCTTGAACTACAGTATTTGAAGCCCGACGTAGCATTCCGTGGGCAATGTTTACAATGCAGTTGTAATGGATGCGATTAAATCTTTACACTGTTGTATCTATCTCAATAAATATCATCCTGTAGATATCCCCAAAGAAAAAAATCTAGCGATTCATGTCAGGTGACCGTGGGGGCCAATATACATCCTTAATGTTAAATAAAATTAGCACAACTACTAAATGTCAAAATAGAAACAATAAAACAAGCGAACTCTACCGTTTTTTTCACGGCTGTTGCGATGATGTTATTAAAGTATTAAAAGTTAAAATATGGCTGTCTAGATAATGATAGTGCCCAATAAGAGCAGTTACTATAATAATTACTCTTATACATATTAATTTATTGATATTTTGACCTACACCATAAAACAAGTAGCTTTTGTTTCACGGCTGTTACGATTATGATATTAAACCATTAAACGTTAAAATATGGCGTTATTTGTTAATTTAATCATAGTTTGATCTTATACTTTTTTAAAGACAATAAAATGTACAATTCAAAAATATAAAAAAATACAGGGTGTTTCGTTTAAAAAAAAGTTATTTTAACAAATAACTTGAAAACGCGATGCGCAATGGTTTTTTCGTTTTCACTATCGTAACCAGAAGACAAAGTTACACTTTTTTCCTAATTTAACCAACTTTGTATCTTTAAAAATAAAAAAGTTGGCAATAGTGGCCCGGTTCCCAAAATCACACTGTATATGTGTTTCTGAATGATAATAGCGAAAGCTTTATATATATTTGAGATCAAACTTATTGGTCGGTAATTTGAAATTTTGGCTTTTTCTCCCTTGTTGTGGAGTAAAATTATGGTTGATCTTGTCCATTGCTGTGGTATTTTTCCCTCGTCTAATATTCTATTGAACAAAAGGTAAAGTTGATGAATCATGTCTTCTAATCCTGATTTTAGCATTTCGTTTGTAATATTAATATTATTTCTCCTGCGTTTTTTTTTTTAAGTTTACGAATGGCTGTTCGGATTTCACACTTTTGTATTTTTGGTATGGTGATAGGTGTAGGTTCTTGTTTCTTTGATTTTTGTTCTTGGATTTTGTTTAACCTTGTAGTGTATAGTTCTTTATAATAGCAGGTGGCTATTTTCATCATTTCATCACGGTTGTAAGTGGTCTCATCATTATTTTTTGGGTCTTGTAGTTTGCTGATCTATTTTTTCCCGGATGAAAGTTGCTTGTAGACTTTTTTGGTTGAGCTGTTATCATTTAATATTTCTTCAATTTTTCTTTGTTCTTGTTGTCGTTTTTCGCGCTTTATAGCTCTTTTTGTTATTTTGTTTATTTCTGTGTATTCTATGTGCACTGTGATATTTTCTAGTCTTTTTGTTTTTAAAGCGTTTCTATGTTTAATTAGATTTTTGGTATTTTCTCAGAGGCATTCAGCTTTGTCCTTGTTTTTTTTGCTTATCCTCATTCTTTGTTAGTGTATTGGCTTCTTGTAGCTGTTTTTCCAAGTCATTGTACATTTCTTGTATCGCTACTCTGTTGTGGTTCCTGCTGTTTTCTGCTTGTAAACGTTGGAGGTTAGTTCTGTAGATTTTTTCATCCCAGTGATTACTTTTTAAATGTATTTTATTATTTTCAAAGGTCTTGCATCTTTGAAAGGGTTTATTTATTCTAAAGGTTGTTCTTACTAGCTGATGGTCGCTGTCAAAATCGAATCTGCTGATTACTTCATTATTTATAGCCCTATGTTTTTTGTTGGTTAGTACAAAATCTATTTAGTTTTTATACTTAGCGTTTGGTGACAACCACGTCCATCTTTTTCCTGCTCTTTTCTTGAAAAGAGTGCAACACTCTTTTGTTATATATATTGTTAACTTGTTACTTGGCGCAAATTCAATTAAACTGTCACCTCTGCCGTTTCTATCTCCATAACCGTAAGGGCCTAGTGCCGGTTCTTCTCCAGTTTTCCTCCAGCCAATTTTACTGTTAAAATCACCCATTACGATTAGTTGGTCTTGTTCCTTATTGGACGAATATTCATTGATCGTGTGTTCGAGTGTTTCGTAAAAGTTATCTATTTGTTCTGTTGGTGCGTAAATTTGGATTATGGTTATATGTTTTTTATTTTCAATTGCTCTAGTTTCAGTACTGCTATTCTTTCTGTAATGCCACGAAATTCTTGGATGTTCTTTGCCAGAGCTTTCTTAACATAGAAACCAACACCTGTGAAACCTGTCTCGTGTCCTTTCCAAAGCGATATTGACCCATTTTTCCTTTCCGTGATTTCTTCTCCACTGTTTCTTGCTTCAGCTACTCCAAGTATGTCCCAATTTATTTTTAGTAGTACTGCTTCTAGTTCTTGCACTCTCTTCAGTTCGTAGAGTGCGGACGTTCATAGTGCATATTCTTAGATTGTTTTTTTGAGTGTTTTTATTAGTGTCTGTGGTAATTCCTGGAGGGTTTTGATCTTTTACTTCCCTTTTGACCACAATTCTGGGAAGTAGATTTTGTGTTTGGTTTTGTTTCGCTGTTTGTGTAAATTCGTTGTCAGTGGTCATAGCGTGGTCATCGTCGGTCAGTCCTGAATTATGCTGTTTTATTTGTTTTTTTTTTGAGGGAGGGATGGTGTCCCTTGGGAAATGCGTGAGTATAGATTGGATCTTTTCTCTTGGTTTTGATGTAAGAGTAGAGTTTAGTTCTTTTATTTTTTGATGTCCTGTTTAACTACTGTTGTGTTTTCATTTGGGGGTGATTCTTGTAGTGCTCTTTTTGAAAATAAACGAGTTATAAATACAGGGTGTAAATAAAATTTTTAAAATTCCTTTTCGAGTTATAGCTAATTTAAGAAAATTTAATCTGACAACGTTGTTATCTGTAACTAGGCTGCCATTATAAGTACAAACACAGGAAGCTGATAAAATCAGTGAAATGTTTCTGGGGTTTTTGGAGGCCATTTTTACTTGTTGTGTTTTATCTTAGTAAATACGTAGAATAACGTATCATGAAGACTAAGGCGAAACTAACTTATTTTTTGAAAATTTTAGAGTTACTGTATTTTTGCTTATAACGGCATTACTGTAAAGCTTGAAATTCAATAACACCAAACAGAAGCTTATTACTGTGGTAGTAGTTTTTTAGTTATTAGTATTAGATTAGTTTATTTGACAATTTTACAAAGAAAATAAGTATATTTTAACAAGCCAAAACAAACAATTATTAGCCTCAATGTTCAAAATGACCACCTCCCTCCATGTGACAAGCTTGAGCTCTTTCTGAAATATTTCTTAGTACATTCTGTAGCATTTCTGGGGTGGTGGTGGCAAATGCTTCCATTATTCGCCCTTCCAATTCAGCCAAGGTGGAAACTGGAGTTGCATACAGTTTTTCTTTTATGTAGCCCCAAAGAAAGAAGTCTAAAGGTGTTAAATCAGGCGACCTAGCAGGCCAAGCTGTGGGGCCACCGCGACCAATCCATCTTTGTGGAAATTGCTGATCTAACCATCTTCGCACTTGTATCTCATAATGGGGTGGGGCACCATCACATTGAAGTCACATTCGAGCCCTTGCAGCTAGTGGTACATCTTCTAAAAGTTCCGGCAAATCCATTGTTAAAAATAACAGAAAGTCATTTGCATTTATTCTGTTAGGTAACATGAGGGGACCTATTACCGCATCCCCGAAAATTCCTGCCCATACATTTAAATTGAATCTCACTTGATGATTTCGTTCAATTTTCGCGTATGGATTTTGATTTCCTCATTGATGTGAATTATGAATATTAAAGATACCATCCCGTGTGAAAGTAGCTTCATCTGTCCATAAGATGTACCGTACGAAATCTTCATCGGCTTCCTGCTTTTCAAGTAACCATTCACAGTATGTAATGTGGTTGTAATAATCATTAGGAAAACGTCCTTGAACCTTGGTCAAATGAAAAGGATAAAGGCCATCATCCGCTAATATCTGATGGACCGTTGTATGAGTTGCCCCTAAGTTTTGTCTACTACTTCTAGGTTCTTCTTCAACCTGTTGAAGCACTTGTTCTTCTAGAGCAGGTGTTCTTATGGTTCTGGGTCGACCTCTGTCAATGTGACGAACTATGATACTTCCCGTTTCTCTGAATCTTTGGTCCATTCTTTTAATAACGTTTCTCGTTGGATGCCTACAATCTTGCTGCTCCTGTAAAATTTCCCCTACTCTCGCCTAATACGAGGTACATATGCGCGTACTCATAAAAGGTAAAATTCATGATAAAGAGTAAACAGCAAACAAGAACAAACAACAACAAAAAAAACAATAATTAACACGAGCCAAAAGAAACGACAAACAACAAAATTTAATGAAACAACTGGCAAACTCACAAAAACGAACAGTAACAAAAATAACTTTAAGAATAATATTACAATACCAGCTACTGACAACTTGGTAGTGACGTTTTGACTGACGTTTCGTAAAACATTCACAGAATTCAACTAACGTGATTTTTTAAAACATAATAACAAAAAGGATGGTTGTCAAATTGTAAACTAAACATAGAGCCGAAGATTTGTCATTTTTAAAAATTGTTTTAATTCATTGTAGAGACTCCAAAGGCAATACGGGCACTTTACCTCGTTTTAAGATTGCGGTTAGTTTTGCATTTGTACACAAAAAACTATCGTGCTAGTAAGAATTACGATTGTTAGGTGTTATGTTTGGAGGTCTTTTGCTTAAGAATGAAGGCAATTTCAAATTTTTTATTATCAGTTTTGGTATTATCATTGACAGGTGATTACTGTAATGTGTTGCTTTTTCGCCATTTTATTTACACCCTGTATAAATTTTTTATTATATTACATTTCACTTTTCAACTGTAACTCAAAAACAGAAAAAAAAATTAAATTCTTGATCCTACCATTGAATTCGTCACAAAAAATTGGGCCAATAAGATGGAAACGGTTTTGTAACTTTAATATTACCGAAATCATCCATATACTGCGTAAAAAATGGGCCACCCTCTAGGGTGCGTTTGAAAATCAAGAGTTAGGAGTAGAGTTGGGTTTGAACTAGTAGCATCAGCTGACATCGGAGTAAACTCTCAATTAGTTTTTGAACGCTTCCCTACTGAGCATGATTTTAAAAGAATCTGATGACATCAAAATTTTAAAATTCTGCAAAACAGTAAAAAGCATTCTCTAATAGGAGGCCCTTTATTCTTTCCTAAATTCTTTTATATTCAAGTTACGTACACTCTTCGGTAAGTAATATTTAGGGGGGCTAGCTCTCTCTTTGCCCCTAATGGTTTGGCTGTTAAATTTACTCTCTGGCGTTCTTTAATCCCAAGCAGTTTTTTTTTCCAAAATTTAATAGACAGTTTTTTTCTCATAAAACTTTTCATTTGGTAGGGTGGTGTGATCTTATAGTCAGTGCTGGCGCTAAAACGTTGCTACAAAAATACCTATGAAAATGTTAGAAGTAATAATTCCTAAAGTATGAGAAACTCTAGATGAAGTGCTTTGCTTATTTTTCTATTTTTAGATCTTGTGTTCGATAATGCTGGTTATGAATTATTCACCGATCTCTCCATAGCTGATTTTATAATAACTAATGGTCTTGCACAAAGCATGCGATTGTACGTCAAATCAATTCCATGGTTTGTTTCCGACACCATGATTTACGATTTCTACTGGATGCTAGAGCAATTGAAAAAAAGTGATAACGATGACCTGAAAACGTTAGGAGAACGTTGGATGAAATATATTCAGAATAAAACATGGACATTAGTTGAAAACGACTTCTTTACTTATCCCGTTGATTATACATACATGGCCACAGTTAAGCCTAAGTTATATCAGCAGCTTGCCGAAGCAAAGTTCATCATTTTCAAAGGAGACTTGAATTATCGTAAATTGTTTGGAGAAAAGAATTGGGATCCCACAACATCCTGCAATGCAGCATTGCAAGGTTTTGGACCATCGAAATTGTGTACTTTACGCACAATTAAATGTCATGTTGTATGTGGTTTGGAGGCAGGGGTAGCCGAAGAAATTGAGCAAAAGGAACCAGATTGGCTGGAGACTGGAAAGTACGGTCTTATACAATATTGCGATAATATAAATGTTATTAGTTAAATCAATCATGTTTTTTTAGTTAATTTTTAACACTTTCGGATAATTTTTTTTGGATTATAAAAAATGTACTTAATACCGCTTAAATTTTGCTCATCTGTGGGATCTCGAAAACAATAGGCAACAAGAATTTGCTTAAATTACAAAAAAGTTTCATATTTTCAGTACTATTAAGAATATTTAAAAAGTTTTACCATAAGTCAACCCATTTTAGGAAAATTTTGTATTTTAAAAATATTGTCAACTTTAAGAACTCAGAAACCATGAGAGATTTAAGTTGGGTAAATTACAAAAAAAAGACTGTTTTTAGTATCATTAAGAATATCAAAACAGATTTGTTATAAGTCAACCCTGAAATATTGTGAAAAAACTGAAAATTCAATTTCTTCAAACTTTTGCTATTAGGATCTTGGAAACTGCGAGAGATGTGGGGTTGGTTAAATTACGAAAAAGTTTCGTATTTTCAGTACCATTAAGAATATCTAAACATTTGCTGTAACTCAACCCATCTCTGAAATATTACGAAAAAAACTGAAAATTAAAAAAAATATTTTTAATATTGGGGTTTTGGTAACAGCAAGGAAGTCGGGGTTGGTTAACTTATGAAAAACTTTCGTATTTTCAGTAACATCAAGAATATCTAAACAGAATTGCTGTAACAAATCCATTCCTGAAATATTATGAAAATTCGATTTTTTAAAAATATTGTAACCGTTGAAATCTCGGAAATCGTATAACATATGAAGTTGGTTAAATTACAAAAAATTGTAATATTTTTAGCATGATTAAGAATATTTAAACAGATTTGTTGAAAGTCAACCTGTTCCTGAAATACTAATTTTTTTTATTTTCACTATTGACAACTCGGAAACCACAAAATATGAACTTGGTTAAATTACAAAAAAAAAACTTGTATTTCTTCAAAATATTTTTGCTAACAAAATCTTAAACTGTTAGTTAACCGTTGTCTCCACCCCGGCTATGAAACGCCAGCCGCAGCAGTAAATCTGCTACTTTTTTGTCTAGTTAATCAAATAACTATTTTTAGTAATATTTTTATTTACTGACGAGAAAAAAAATTTTCTGACGCACAAAAAATACATTCAAAATGTGTTAAATCTGAAAAAAACAATTTTGCTTGTAAAAAAATTATTTTTGGGAACATTAAGCTTCTACTCGTTCACACGAGGTGGCGCTGTCGTACTATAAGTGGTTTGCTGGTTTATGCGTGCTACCTACCTCCTGTGGATATGTAGAAGCTTTATGTTCACAAAAATAAATTTGTTTTTAGATTTTAGTAACAATTTAGGGTTCAAGCTTGTCAAATATCGAATTTTGTCATTTGATGAATCTAAATTGTCGTCAATTCGCCAAATTGCTACTCAACTTAACAGTTAAACTTTCAATTTTCGCGCTTTTTTATCCTACGAAATGAACAGATCAACAATTTTATTCACTATTTGGCACATTCTGCTTTTACCAGTTTGAGTTTAAAGGAAAAATGTGCATAGTTTTATTTGTTAAAATTAATAAATAGTGTAGAGGAAGCCATGGTTCATTTACAACTGGTTTGTAAAAAAACATCCCAAAATTGTCCAAAATTCAAGTAAAATTGTTTTAAAATCCTAAAAAAAGGAAAATCAAACCTGCTGGAATTTCTTAGAATAAATGATATGTTATTTGTCATAAAAATCTCTGCAATGGTTCTCTAAAACAGTTTATGGTTTTTACCGTTTTATTGAATGGTATTAAAAATTAATATGGCGCCCATAACAAATAAAAAAGTCGATTATCAGATCTCAAAAACAAATGAAGATTTAGCAATTCTGTATAATTTGGCAATAATAACATATTTAGGAAAAACGGTGTTTTCAGAATATGTCAGGTTGCCTTATGACAAATTTTTCAGATATTCTTTACAGTAATGAAAATATAAAGCAGTTTTGTCATTTAACCAAGTTCGTATCTCTTGGTGAGCAAAATTAAAGTGGACATCTTATACTGTTCTCATTTACTGATCAGTTTTTGAAATACATGAGCATCGCACAATTCCTACAATTTACATTGTGCACTTTAAAATAAATTGAGCCTCGATATTAACATTAATATATCACTGTCGTCTTGTAAACTTCTCAATATTCATAAACTTTACTGTCTTTGAATGGTCACCATAATTGTAATTAAAATAATGAAACAGTTTTGAGGAAAACAACGTTGTCCCTATTGTTTGTTCTACCTGCCATGCTGTGGTATTTATATTAAATTCACGGATATTTGCACGATTGTCAATTAAGAGATCTCTAACAAAAATTGTTGTTTATTTCATTGCTTTTTTAATGTGTTTGAATTTTGGGTTTTATTATTGGTACTTACCTATTTATATACAACTGAAATTGTTTTATTTTATTCTGTATAGTTATTTAAAAAGTTAGTAAAATATCGTTTGAACTTGTGTTCGTTTATTTTAGAAGGTATCAGCTTCGTGTAATAGAATTATGCTATGCAAGCATTTGCTAGCTCAGACAGAAATTGTTCTGCTAGTTGGTGCTGTGCCATTGGGATACAATACGGTTGTTTACTATTTCTTACCGAAATAAACAAACACCTTATGATTTTCACAAATATACAGGGTGGTACAACTCTTATTATGTCCTTAATTCTGAAACGAATTTAGAGAAAAAAAATGTTAATAAAACCTTTTGGTATTGTTTGAGGTGTTGCAGTAAAAAAATTCCTTATAGGATTTTTTTTTCTTGTTTTAACATTTTGTATAAAACAAAAAATAAATATAAATAATAAAATGGGATATATTTATACAGGGTGTGGCAGCCCGCTGTAATTGGTCGATAGCAGGTTAAGTATTAGAGATAGAGAACATTTTTTTAAATAAAAGTTATTAGGGGTCATGTGTACTGTCACATAAAAAATATTTTGCATTATACAGGGTGTCCAATATCAGAGTGGCATCGCAAACTTATATTTTTTTGGATTAAATACCCTGTATATTTTTGCAAATTATTATTTGCCTTTTAATTTGCTTTCCGACCGTTTTTTGTTTTTTAAATCCGTTGCGGTGTTGCCAAGTTATTTCATTTTCTTCTGTAAATTTGACATTTGCAGACCTTACTAGTAAAATCTGTAGAAGCCCTATTTTTACAGATGAAACAATTTGTTTTTGGGAAATATTAGTCAAGACCATGTGCTATTCTTCAGATGTTTCAAAGTTGAATTTGGTTATACAGGATGTTTGTTGCCACTGTCCAAAGTTGTCTAACTTTAATGTGTCATAACTTGATTTTTTCAAATGAAACCTCCAAATTTTTATTTAATTTTTGAATTCTACTGTAAATTTTCCATCAAACGTCTATTACATTCCCTATACCTAGTTTTCCTTGTTTTTTCGATTTTATTATTATTTAGACAATCTATTCAAGTTTACAGCGCAGTATTACTTTAAAACAAATGAAAAGTGATTTGAGAAAGAAGATTTTAATTTTATTTAAACAATTACATTACATTACAGCTTGTTAGAAGATGTACCACTAATAACTAGAAGAAATATGTAGCTACAACATAATGGTGCTCCTGCACATTATAGCGCTGCAGTACGGGAGTGGTTAAATCACAGATTCGAAAGAAGATGGATAGGAAAGGGAGGACCGATGGCTTGGCCAGCCCGATCTCCAGACCTAACCTTGTTGGATTTTTTCTTATGGGGTTACATAAAAATCTGGTGTATCAGGAACTTCCAACTACCTATGAAAACATGCAGCAACGTGTAATACGGGCTTTTGGACAAGTTACAGTAGAGATGTTAACTAGAGTACAAGCATCATTTCGCAAACGAATTGGTTTGTGTTTGCATAACGAAAATACACATTTTGAACAGCTATTGTGAATAATCAAAAGCTGTAATGTAATGTAATTGTTTAAATAAAATTAAAATCTTCTTTCTCAAATCACTTTTCATTTGTTTTAAAGTAATACTGCGCGGTAAACTTGAATAGATTGTCTAAATAATATTAAAATCGAAAAAACAAGGAAAACTAGTAAAGATAGGTATAGGGAATGTAATAGACGTTTGATGGGAAATTTACAGTAGAATTCAAAAATTAAATAAAAATTTGGAGGTTTCATTTGAAAAATCAAGTTATGACACATTAAAGTTAGAAAACTTTGGACCGTGGCAACAAACATCCTGTATAACCACATTCAACTTTAATATATTTAAAAAATAGCACAGGGTCTTGACTAATATTTCTCAGAAAAAAATTCTTTAATCTGTAAAAATACGGCTTGTGCAGATTTTACTAGTAAGGTCTGCAAATGTCAAATTTACAGAAAAAAGTTGAATAACTTGACAACACCGCAACGGAATTTAAAAACAAAAAAACAGTCGGAAATAATAAAAGGCGAACAATAATTTGCAAAAATATACAGGGTGTTTAATTTAAAAAAAAAGTTTGCTATCCCACTCTGATATGGAACACTCTTTATAATGGAAAATATTTTTATCTGATAGTACACACGACCCCAAACAACTCTTATCTAAGAAAGTTTCTTCTATCTCTAATACGTAACCTGCAATCGACCAATTACAGCGGGCTGCTACACCCTGTATATATGTATTGTAAAAATCCTATTGGCAGGTTATCTATAATGCTACTAGATTTAGAACTAGAACGACGGCTTGCTTTTGGCCTGTTTGCCAACAACAAGCTATCGAGTATTGAAAGCTCTAGACAAGTAATTTAATATCATTCTGCAGTGCAGAAGACTCCTGGAACAGTTTGGCAGGTAGTGGGAAATAGTATATTATAGACCAAGGTAGAGAAGACATTTTTCTCAGCCGAGCAGAATTATTTCCCGAGATGCAAAGCATCGAGGGAAATAAGTTGCGAGGCTGATAAGTCTTTTCTACGTTTATATATTATTTTTTCCACTACTAGCACCCTTATTCCTTTTATAATTAATTGATTTTACATTAATAAAAAATAAAATTACAAATGCAAATATGCACAAAAATAAAGTAGCCTTGCTTGAAAACAAGAGAATAGTTAATTTCAATTGACATTTATGTAAAATATATATTTTATAATAGTGGTTATAAAATGTCCAATTTTGATGATTTGAGTGAAAACTGCACTCCTCCTGAAATTAGGGAAGGTGCAGAAAGTGTTGGTGAACAGTTATTACCAGTAAAATCAAAAGATTTTTACATGAAAGTTTATGGTGAATTAACCAGTAGTTAAAAATGAAATATTATTAACCACTAGGAAAGAAATTCATCTTCTTGGCTCTAAAACAAAGTAAAAAATGATATCGTTTAATGCTAGTAGTGGAAAAAAAATGTTAATTAGAACAGGTCGTTCCGGTTACGAAAAAATACTCGTTAAGCTCACCAAAGTGTTGCTGCATACTGCAGCTTTTGATATCTAAAAATAATGACCAATAAAACCACAGCTCTTAATTTACTGATAAATCTGCATACATACCCAAAAAATTTTGGTCGCAGCACTTAACACTGCCAATAATATATACTTTATATGGACTGCTAATTGTTTTTTAAAATGTGGCGCCACATGTGCCTAACCCGAAAATAACGGAATCATTGGCGATTAATGAGTGCGACAGTATTTTTATCTACCTTTCTGGATACTTCATTTTTTTTTACCAATGCTGCGCGCTGTGACGCGTTCGTTATTTTTTTAAATAGCGCGATACCTATGTTTTGCATTGATTTGATGAATAATTTTTTTCTCCTTTTAACGGTATATAATTTGTATACATAACAATTTTTTTGAAAAAAGAAAACTTGAAAAATTTTTTCATATTAGCAGGCCCTGAGTTCAAACAGCCTATCACAGTGGCAATACTGTGATTTGAAATTCATTTGATATCGTTTAACAATCTAAAATAATTGAAAAACAATGCTAGTGCTGCATATGGGGCGCCAAGTGTAAAGTGTGCATTTCGGGTTATTTACGGCAAATTGTCACAATATTTATTGTATATACAATTTATTTAATTTTATTTAATTTAAATATTCCAATTTCAACATTTAATAAAGCATTACAGATTCAAATGAATCTTAATATGTTTATTTTAAATTTTCAAATATTTACCCTTTCTCTCTCTCTCTCTCTCTCTCTCTCTCTCTCTCTCTCTCTCTCTCTCTCTCTCTCTCTCTCTCTCTCTCTCTCTCTCTCTCCGCTTTGTTTTGTATATTATAACATAAAAAATGTTTTAATTAGTTTAAATAGAAAGTATTATTATTATATTCTTTGAGGCATTCGCGGTTTCTCGAACTGTCAATATTACAATGTACTTTCGGCTTAGACCACGCCGTCATTTGGGAACTACACCCAGCATAATCAGGTAAGGACCGACCTGTAGCTTCTCTGCCTTTACAAGCATTTACTATAGAAGTTTGAGCAATATTTGTTCATAGACCCTGCCTGCCTGCCTAAACAGGGCCGTGTGCTTAGATTACTTAAACCTTGGGGCGGACAAGGATTTGATCTTAATGTATTTTGTTTGCCAGGACAATAATACTTAATCGGCTTATGCCTGTTAGCTGTTTGTGAACTCATACAAACTAACGTTTCGCAAGACATTGCAGCTTGCATCTTCAGGCATCTGCAAATCCTTGTCCGCCGCAAGGTTTAAATAATCTAAGTACACGGCCCTGTTTAGGCAGGCAGGGCCTACGAACAAATATTGCTCAAACTTCTAGAGCAAATGCTTGTAAAGGCAGACAAGCTACAGGTTGGTCCTTACTCGATTATGCTGGGTGTAGTTCTCTAATGACGACGTGGTCTAAGTCGAAAGTAAATTGTAATATTGAATGTATTATTATTGTTTGGAATTTGAATGTACTCAGTACTTATTACTCACCGGACATTTAGAACACTTAGATATATATTTCTTTAGTTTATAAGAAACCATTGCATTTCATCTCCACACTTTTTATAGATTGCTCTTAAACCCGTTTTGATAGCTTTTTTGCTCTCAAAGCACATCCCAAATGAGATCCCTCTTTCTTCTTGCACCACTATGTATGTACTCTAAACATTTGCGTTTCGCGAGTCGGTGATGAATACCAAAAATTGTATGCTAAGTGCTGCATTTTAAACTTTCAATGAAGACGTTTACAAATGGATTAAAAGATTGTATTAATTATAGTTTTATTTTCTAGATCATTTGCATCTGACTGCCGACGCTCTTGTAAATAATTACAATTATACTTTATTTATAAGTTCGGGCTTTACCTCATTGAAGTTCATTTTAATTTATTGTAAATAAAACAATTCTTAACTTCGACAGGTTTTTCATTTTAGCTTGATACGTATTTCAACGTGTTTACACGTCATTATCAAAAGCAAGATTAAAAGTAAACAGTTGGTGTTGCTATAGGAACAATAAATCTTAATAACTTGATCTTGGTTTTCTATATCTGCATCCAGATGACTTGAAGATGTATTGTTCCTATAGCAACACCAACTGTTTACTTTTGACCTTGCTTTTGATAATGAAGTGTAAACACGTTGAAATACGTATCTAGCTAAAATGAAAAACCTGGTGAAGTTAAGAATTGTTTTATTTACTATTAGTTACAGTTATACTGTTTTAATTTCCTAAAAGAATAACAAATATCGAAGCTGCTGCTTCAAACAGTAAAGTTGCATATCAAGGATTATTAATAGATTTACGTTATTTTATGAAGGGCCCCTGGAAATTTATAATGCCACATGCTATAAGAATAATATAGTCCATCTTCCCAACCATTTGATGATCAATACAACATTGCGGTTTAAGCATCTGAAATTCTCGTAGCCTTTTAGTTACACGTTCAATGTGAATGTGCAAACTTGCAGCTTGTTTACTTCCTCTCACCTCAGCTTTTGTGCTTTGACTATCTGCCAAAACACTCGGTAGACGTATTAATTTACAAGAATTTCTTTGTAGCAATGCTGCTACATGTTTGAAACCCCCGTCGGCCATGACATGACAGTTATCAGGTAATACACTGAGAAAACCACACTTCTTAACAATTTCAGTGTCGGTTATTGTTCCACCAAAACCACCTGAAATAAAATTTACAATGCCTTCAGGTGTTGCAGAAATCAAATACTTTAATGTATTTGCTTTTTTGTATTTTGACCAAGTCAGTGAGTGATGCACCGCCATAGAAGGAGTTTCAATTTGAATTTCGAAACATTTGATTATCGATTGTACTTGTTTGTATCTCAATCGAAATGGTATTGGGAGATTTAATGTAATTTCTCTTGCTCCTGGCCAAATTATAAATTTCTTAAAATAACTTGCAAGTATTGGAAGGCCTTGATTGATTATTTTTAAAATGGAGCTTACTGATAGACCAAATTCGACTGCTAATCTATAGTAGGCATCATTAAGCCTAATTTTTTTTAAAATTATGAAAATATTTATATATGTCATACACGCTTCTTTTTCTAATAGTTCTACTAGACAGTAACAGTCTTGAGGCAAACCTAAATAAAATCTTGAGTGTTCCCTAATTATAATTTTTGTCTGATCAGCAGTGAAGGTTAGCGTTTTATGTTTTTCAAGCAGTGTATCGCCTGAAGTCTCCGTTGATGACAATGTACGTTCCGATTCAGTAGAATCTTGCACTACTTGTGACGAAGCAGATGATGCTAATGACGACGAAGGTAAATCAGAAACAAAATGTTTACTTCTTTTTTTAGTGGTTTCTAATGTAATTGGCGAATTTCCTGAAGGCGAATTTGATGTAGAAACTTCTGGTGGAGTTCTATCACTAAGCGAGCTGGCAAATGTGAACACAGTTGGTATTATAGAGTGCTTAGGAAAGTTAGTCTCTTCATACTGACGGACTTGCAAACGAGATAATTTTGGGGTTTTAGATAAATAATCCTTTATATTTTCATGTTTTCTTTTTTTTTCTGAACTTGTCAGTTGAGAATATTCCTTTGGAATATTCAATTCCCCTTTGATATTTCTATGAGGTAAAACGTTTCGCTTGACTTTTAAACTTGTTTTGAATAATTTGTACGCCATCCAGTTTTCGCAGTCATTTTCCATCTAAAACAAAAAATGTAAATGAAAAACATATGAAGAAATATGGTCTTGTTGTTTTATGCTGTGAAACAGGGAGTGTTTGTAAACTTTATTTTGAAAAAAAATATTAATTTCATTAAAATTTTGAAGCATTACGTGCCATCACTTAAAGAAATAAAAAAGGCACATAAAGTTCTATATTTTATATCGTACCAAGCTGAACACAAAAGCAAAGACGTTTAGTTATTTTCGTTCACGCCTTACAATTCGAAACAAAGATATGAGCCTTGCTTATGCACATAATGCAAACAACTAACAAAATTTATTATAAAGTAAATTATTGTACTGAAATAATGACTACTTACGTCAAAATGATCCTCGCAGCAATAAATCCCTCCTGAAGTGGCTTTTGGTGCATTCGTTCTTCCTGCTGCAATACTCCAGTTTTGTCGAGTTTTTTCAATCGATGGTACAGTTAAAAATATTTTGCAGGAATTTACAGAGGAATTGCGACAAGAGGGAACAAAGCAGTATTTAATTTTGTAGCCAGTCATCTAATAAAGAATTATACAAGTATTATAACAGAACCTATCACAATATACTCCAAAAAGTAATTTAATACTTACTTTAGACTGTTAACAAGTATTTCTATTTACAGAATACGAAAATAAATGTTAATAAAATATATTTTTTTTGTTTATTCAGTGCACGTTTTCACCCAAGTTTGTTAACAAGGTTAACGAGCATGAAACAACACCAAAACACAAAAAAATAAACACTATAACGCATGCGCGGATTTACCGCTTAATGACGTCATATTGTTGAGTATTTGTTAAGGCTGTGCCTGCTCACACACTAGCGTGGGTATAGTATATAACAGATACCACTACTCTCACATGTCGGAAACGTAAATTATAAGTTAATGGTTGCGTTCAGAACCCTCAACTCGGTTTGCACTCAGTAGGGTGCCTTGGATGACATTGACAGATTTATTTTGACGAAAAGTGTGGACAATTTTCTTGCGTTGTCTTTCTGTTATATTTATGTAACTTAAAAAGAACAATTTGTTTTCTCAATTTCGTAACTTTTAATACTTATTTAACAATGTTATGCTTAATATAGGTTATGCCAATTGCCGGAATTTATCATACCTAAATGAAAATGCATGTGTGGGTGGAGACGAGACAGGCATAAATAGGGAAGATAAAAGAAACGCGTGCATTAACATGTAAAAAATGAAAATTAACAAGGAAAATTAAATTAACAATAAAAATTAAATTAACAAATCAATAATTAAAAATACAAAAATGAATTAACCTACTGCAGATTAAAATTCAAAACTTACTAATATATATAAAATAATAATAAGTCACTACAAGGGACATTTATTATTATTATTTTATACGTGTTTCGGCATGTTTACATGTTATTATCAAAGTAATATGAAAAGTAAACAGTTGGTGTTGGTGATTTCTTTTTCCAAAAGTTCCAATAACTTTGAATTAACGAGAAACTTTTTAATCAAACTTACTGGCGCGCAAAAACCATTTTGCTTGCTTCATTTGCAGCTCCACCTTATTTTTTTTTGACCAAATGTATTCTAATAAGCAAAGAGATGCTAACATTTACAAATAGGAATAAACTAAGACGCGTTTCGTCCTGATTAGTACTCCTCAGTCAGCTATAGTTCCTATTTGTAAATGCAAGCACCAAAAGCACAATTAAGAGAGATTTATTCAATGTACGGCGAGGAATGAAGTAGCAAAGCTACAATACACGCAAAAATGGCGAGACCCGACTAGGCCGGTATCAAACCGCCAGGTGGCTTCCGAGTACAAAAATACAAACAGTATGGTAATAAATCAAAATAATAAGCAAAGACATATATCGCCGTTATTGTTAATGTTGACACGCCTTAAGTGATTTTGATGCTTGCGTTTACCCCGCGGTTAACGCGTCCGTCTTTCATTTGGGAGGCCCTGGGATCAATTCCCGGCCTGGCCGACTGCCTGGCTCAGGTTTTTTCCGCGGTTTTCTGGACCAAAAGCTGAACACCGGGACAGTTTTTTCGGTGGAGATTTTCCTTCATACATTCATAATTTGAAAGCTTAATCGTTTTATAAAATTTTCATATAACTGATTTTAGGAGGTAAATTTAAGGCCACGTATTTAAGAGAAATTAAATATTGCCCAATATTTACGTAAAAACATGTTTGCTCAAATAATAAAAATGCGAAACATTTTTCCCCTTGCAAAATTTGTATTAAAAATACCTATTCATATTTAAAATTTTCAATTTCAAGTAAACTAATATTTTGATTATATTAAAGTTTTTCATTTATATTCTTTGAGGCTTTCGCGGTTCCTCGAACTGTCAATATTACAATTTACTTTCGGCTTAGACCGCCTCGTCATTTGGGAAGTACATCCAGCATAATCAAGTAAGGACCGACGTGTAGCTTGTCTGCGTTTACTAGCATTTGCTCTAGAAGTTTGAGCAATATTTGTTCGTAGGCCCTGCCTGCCCAAACAAGGCCGTGTGCTTAGATTATTTTAACATTGGGGCGGACAAGGATTTGATCTTAATGTATTTTGTTTTGCCAGGACAATAATACTTAATCGGCTTATACATGTTAGCTGTTTGTGAACCCATACAAACTAACTTTTCGCAAACTTTTTCAAATCAGGGAAGCGGAGGTATTTAAACTACTTTGAGCCAGTCGGGCAGAACGGCGGAGTTCTGGTTGGCTGTCACCGTTGGGCAAAGACGGATCCGTCGGAGCGTGATCATGAGATCGGTGATGCTTAGGAGTCCTCAGAGGATAAACTACGGGAGTCCTAGCTTCACTGAGTCTAAAACCATCCTCCCTGTTTATGTTGTTAAGTTGTTTCTCAATTTCAATTGCTTCACGTATGTCCGATGTAGTTTGAACTCAATGGATGTTGTAGATCCCGGCTGATTTTAAATTTGATATTTGTTAACATATAGGAACTCAACCACTGAGCTACTTTTAAAACGATGCGTTCAAACAAGGTTTACGTAACCTTAAATTAAATAAAATGCACAATGTTATTATTATTCACACCACAGATTTTTAATTATAATATATTATTATATGAGCGATTATGACAGCCATTATTCACGAAGATGATGTTTGAGCCCACGAGCCGCAGGCGAGTGGCGCAAATCATCCGAGTGAATAAGGGCCATAATCGCGAATGTGATACTATGCTTTTTCTACACCTATTAAACAAATAAATTAGAATCATTTTAGTGGTTGAATTATTAGTTTGCACAGATTGTAAAACGTAAACAAGCAATATGGCGATACACTTGGCTGTCACGCGAGTCGATTGTCAGCCGCAGAAAGAGTTGATCGCGGGCGATTTAAAATATCATCCAATCAGCGAAACAGTGATTTTTGAATTTGTATGTGTGATTGGTCGGATACAGTGAATTATGAATCCATAATTCACTACAGTGAATTATAGGTACGATTTTTCACGAAAAAATGCTAATAATTGTCATATAATTAAATAGGTGTAGAAAAAAACTATTAGAAATCTGTAATTCACACAATTGATTACCACAAAAACATATTATCGAAGAAGTTGATAGTCGAATTTATCGTTCTCTAGCAACAACACTCATTAATTTTACAAATAAAAAAAGCAAATTTTGCGACATACGTAAAATTTCATTAAATACGTAATGACCGTACTTGAAAGTAACCTCCCTGTATGTATATTATTTAAACGTTAGCGTGTTAGCAGACAGCGTGATTTTTTAAATTTCTCTAATACAAATTTCAATAATTAAATTTGCGTTAATAAATCGTCTTATGTAAAAAATAAAAAAAAAACACAAGGATATTTCACCCTGCAATGTAAATTTGAATTCATAAAAAAATTAACAAACGACGGTATTAATAGTTCTTTTCGGAGGAAGTGGCAAAGCCCCACTCTCAAAATGCCAGTATAATGGTCTGTGGTTCAAGCCCTGCAGTCTGGCGATGAAATTCGCAGATGAGCATAATTTTTTGAGTGGTTCCTACGAAAGTGTGGTGAACAACAAAATCTTTTTAACTGCTTTACTGACATGGACGGCGGCGGAAGACGTTGAACCCACGTGTGGAGTAAAAGGGCGGGAGGGCGAAGAGGAGGGGGGGGGTTGAAGGGAGATGATGGAAAATCAGAACAAAGTTGCTTTTTATCCGCAAAATTGAGATTTATTATGTAATCATTTGGTTATCAAAGCGAAAGTCGCAGACCTTTTCGAATTTTTTACAATTTTCAGGTGTGGAATTCCACACACGGACATTTTCCAGACTGATGAGGCTGGATTTGCACGTGCCACGTGTTACTGTTTTTGGTAGTATTTGGAATTCAAAGATGCTACAAACACATGTAGGTCTGAGCCAAAAACAGGGGCGTCAATTCACCTTTTGTTCGAGGGGCTAAAATTGTTTACCAACTTGTGTAATCTACGAAAGAAGGTACTATATTTTATGCGTAGTTTACTGATTTTTATTGTGCATATACAAAGCGATCGAAAAGTTTCTTCGCACACAACGTAACACAAATGTAACTAACTGACGATAAACAAACAACCCGTGACCGACAGATGAACTAGCGTCTAGCCCCTTGTCCAACAATCGATCCTGCGTCATCAAGGTCAGACATGCGTGTTAGTATGCCGTCAATCAGTGAGTGAATGCTAATTTGTCTTCCTATTTTTTCTTTAAAATATAACTGCTATTAACAAATAACCTCGCGTAAACAGCAAAACGCAACAACAGTGTTTTAAAACAAACTATAAATTAAAAAAAAAATTTGGGCCCAACCGAGACTCAACCCCACAACTGCTTATGCACTAAACGGCAGTACACACGCGCATATCCATCTGTGCCACTACGAACCTGCCCATAATCGCTAAATAAGTGCCTATTGAATGCGTGCGCAATAGAAATGCACAAATAAAAAGTCTGATGTTGGTGGCATCGATTGTTGACGAAGAGACTAGACGCGATTGCCGGGGATGACTCCTATTTAGGATTCCTTAACATGTGATTACTGTGGAGAGACTTTTCGATGCCCCTATAGATATAAATTTAAAAAACCAAACGAGTAGTTTTATTTTCAAATAACAGCATAACATTATTATGCAAGGGCCAGTAGTTTTTGATATTTAATCGTTCGTTTTCGAATTAACCGCACCGTTTACAAGAGTTTGGCAACATAAATTAGGCTCTTTTTTAACGTATTAACTGCCGTAATTCAAACTCAAAACATGCGTCGAGGAGGCCGAAACATTTCAGTGCAAAAGCAGCTTATGCACATTGTAGTGATTAATTTCGTAGTCGGCAGTGGTTACTTATTGATTTATCTTTGTTGTTAGACCCATTGTTCATAATTCAGTTTTTAAAATCAGAGGTAGGATAATGCCCTTTCCCGTCCCCCTAAATAACGCCCTCTCTAAAAAAAATTTTTAGTTATAGGTTCATGTACAGTGAGTTTTTCTTTTTTGTATACATACCAGCTATGTATACGTTTATAAAAAACATGTCAATGCATTGGTTTATTGCAATCTGTAGGCAACCAACTATACACTAAATTTCGAAGCTTCAATTTTTGAAAAGAATAGTCCGCGGTGGAAACAGCAATCAAATTGTTTAATGTCAAATTAATCGCAATTAGTTTTGAATTTTTGAATTTAGCATAAAATTTGTGTATTGTTGATATTTTATGTTTTTAAAATAAATAATTTTGATAAAGTATCAAAAAAATTAAAACAACCCACATAATTCATATACCCACCTTCTAAAAAATAGAAAGAAACAATTTTTATATTATATTTAAGTTCAATATAATGTTATAAGAAGATAAATACAAGTATTTTTTTATATTTTAAAGTTAACTCTAAATGGTGCAGTGTGATTGTTTAAGGAGTTTTCAAATTTAACTAGAAACCAGCAGTGATCAACCGCTATTCGCTAACATCTAAACTGCTTAAAATAGCTATCATACATTTTTTTTGACTTCAGATGTTTGAATGGTACTAAAAATAAAACGGGATTTAGTTCTAATTTAATTTTTACTGTGTCTGCTTTTGGCCGTTTGCTCCATTTGGTTTAGGTGCTTCTTTTCCTTTATCAGGTGATTGTTGCAGTGGCTGTGGCTGGGGTTGAGCTTGAGGCTGAGTTTGAGGCTGAGCCTGAGGCTCAGCTTGAGGTTGATCATAACCCTGTTGATAAGCTTGATCAGTCGAATAAGCACTAGGCTCGGTTGAATACGCATTAGGATCAGCTCCGTACTGTATATTTGGATCTGTTGAATACTGATCGTATTGCTGCTGATCATAGTCGGTTTGGTTCATATACTGTTGATCAGCATTCGGATCATACCCATATTGTTGATCATATTGTTGATTGGGGTCAGCCGCGTATTGTTGATCATACTGACCAGGATCTCCTGCATACTCCTGTTCAGGATACGCCGAATACTGCTGGTTTGGGTCTGTTACATATTGCTGATTTGGGTCGGTTGTGTATCGTTGGTTTGGATCAGTCGAGTATTGTTGATTGTCGGTTGAATACTGTTCCGGTTGGGTTGAATAAGATTGGTTCGTGTCGACGACTGGTGGTTTCTCAGTTGTAGCTGTGTATGGTAGGTTTTGCCCAGTGGACGATTTTCTTCGCGGAGGAGTGGTGGGCTTTATCGAAGCGCTGCTGCTGGTGCGACTGAGGTTCTTGTTGAGGGGACTCCTGGTGTGACTTGTTGCTTGCTTAGGTGAGATTGGGGCATGCGGTGCAGTTCTTTGAGTGCTTGGGATATTATACTCCTCATCTAAAATTTATTTAACTCTTTATCTATAGGTTTCTTGTTCTTACGTATACTAATATAGCTGAGCTAGTATAAAATTCTTACGTAAATTACAGCACTTGCTTTTAAGCTTCATACCAATTATTAACAAAAACAACTAGGCGTATGCATCAAGTTAAGTTTAAACAATTAAGAGAAGCATTTTTAGCTAAATAATAGAATAACAGAAGGGTTTTCTGAAAGCCTTTTAAAGTCGATTTACAGTGGCATTTGGCCTTGAACAACAATATAGTGGTGGGGATAGGGCTTGATTTACGGTCCAATCACGGCTGTTCTCATTCTCACCTTCACACTTTTAGATTTTGTGATGTGAGCGGGGATAAGATTGATTATTATTCTGAGAGCCAATCACAGTTCTCATCCCCTCTCTACCGCATTTAACACTATGACCGCAACCATGGCGTTCTAAATTGGGAGCTTGGAGCTGCCAACGTTCCCATTTTAGAAGGCCATGAACGCAACTATCAAAGTCCTTAAATATCTGAAAACTTTGACAGCTATCTTAATGCTCTGCCATCTATAGTTGCGATTTTAAAAGGCACACTAGAAACCTCAATCCTGTTATACTATTAATATTGTCTTTTAAATTCTAAAAAAATACCTTCATATTGAGACGGCAGTTTATTATTACTTTGTGTATGATTAACTCGGCTACTTAAATAATCTAAGTTAGCTTGTAGTTCCCGCATTTCCTCCCTATAACAAATTTCGATATTAAAAACACCGTTAAAAATTACCTGACTGAGATCATCCTCCGTGGAAGTGTGCGTTTGTTTTAACAGCGTCCACACATGCTGGAGTTTGTTCATCAACTCATTGTTTTCTGCTCGATGTTTGTGCCTGTCAGTTCTACAATTTTTACGTTTTAAATCTATTGTGTAATTTACTTATAGGTAGTTAAAGGGCCGAGAAGATCCATCGCAATTTAGATGAGGACAACACACCATGTGAGTTTGGTGTCAGCAGGGGAATAAATTCCCACATTTTGTGTAATTGTGTAATCTGACTGACCTTGTGCGGTTTCGGAACTACTTTGACGCTAATGTCTACTTTAATGGGCTCCTTGCGTTTGGTTGGTCGGGCTGAGCGCGAACCGGACTCGCTTTTGCTGTTTGTTAGCGCCGTCCCTACCAAACACAAGTCATCGATTAGTTTACACTTACACAACATTCAGAAATTTTAGTTAAACTGCAATGTATTGCAGCCGGTTAAGTAAAATCGCACACGGTGTGTGAGAGGTGTGTTGTACGAAACGGCGTGTGTGAGTGTGTGACGCTTTTGGTGTCAGGTTGGGGATCTCATTATCTCGTGGGGTATTCAGCGAAAGCATGTGGGACAAAACCAACAAATTTTTAACTGTCTTACTTGTGCCGAGTGCTGGCATCCTCTAGTTTGATAGTGAGGGCGTGGCACTCGCCCGTGAGTTTGTCCATGAGTTGATTCTGCGAGTGGATCATGCCTTCCAATTCGGCCACTGTGGCCGCTGCAAAAACACCACGCATTAACTTGGAGGCAAAACAAGTCTTACCATAGGCAATATTTTTTTCGTATCATAAAGATCATGCGCTTTGATTCAACTCATGGATAAACTGTGGAGTTACAATTTTCCTAAATCAACACTCTACGGTATGGGATTGATCCAAGATAACTATAGGATCTTTTCCTTAAATGTTGTTGTGATTGGTTGTGATTCTATTTGAAAAAAAATATAAAAATTTAAACAACATACCATGCTTGGACTCCATATCTTTAACCATGGACGAAAGCTCCTTTTCCCGATCCTCCTTGGGAGGTGGTAGTGCAATTATGTCACCCCCACCACCACGTTTACTTCTTTCATCTGATAGAGCTGCACTCATGTTTATCTATAAGTACTTTATGAATTACAATCAGGACAAAATTTAGGCAAACTAACCTACCTCCTTTTCAAGCGATGCTATGTTTTCATTTAACCTTATGTTTTCCCTTCGGCTATGGATAAGATCAGCATCGGCCCTATCAAGCCTCTGCCGTAACGATTGCAGTTCAGCTTGCAATCGTGTTTGTTCCTGACGAGCTTGTCGGTCACTTCTCTCGTTTGCTAACTGTAAGCTAGAAATCTGT
This sequence comes from Ctenicera cuprea, assembly GCA_958336395.1. NCBI lineage: Eukaryota > Metazoa > Arthropoda > Insecta > Coleoptera > Elateridae > Ctenicera > Ctenicera cuprea. The sequence continues at coordinate 27,553,628 of OY284495.1, read as the reverse complement.
TGTTCGAGGGCACTTTTCTCAGCCCCACTTACTCCTATATCAGATTGCATATTCGCTGGAAGAGAGCAAGCTGTTTGGGTGTTAGTTGTATGGGTAAACTAAGCAAAGCCATTTTTGAATGTTAAATTGGCGTCAGGTATGGGATAAACTAAGACAAAACTAGTGCCAGGTGTGGGGTGCTTTAAATTTAAAATTAGTCCAAAAAAGCTTACCTATTTTATTTTGCATCTCCTTTTTGAGTTCATCGATGTATGCTTGCTTTTGTGCAAGTTCCCTTCGTAAATCTGCGTTTTCCCTTCTTTGCTTGTCGAGCTCTAGTTGTACCTTACTTGTTGTCTCCCACTGCACCCCTAGCTCCGTAGTTAATTGCTCGATTTGTTGGGAATATCGACGTTCCATTGCACTACGTTCATCGGATATTCTACGACTCTACAATGATTTAAATTTTGGTTACCTTATAACCCACTAAGAGAAAAATTAACCTGTTCGCTGATGACATCCCTAAGTTTTCCATGCTGACGTTCCAATTCATCCTTTAACCTACGAATTTCATGATCGGCTGCGTTTTTCTCATACTGAGCTTGTTCGGCTGCGTCTAAGCTTCGCTTAACTTGATCGCAAGAGTTGTTTTCCTTATCCCTTAATTGCATCAAAGCGCTTTGGAGCTTGTTGACAGTATCTTGTAAAACATTCTTTTCCCTGCAACATCATACGACCAATTTAAGCTAAAAAGAATTGCCCTCCAGACTCACCTTTGCAATGTTTCAATTTGTTTCCTGTGGGTATCCAACCCAATACCGTCGGACAAGCTTCCATCGGCAAGTTTTCGTTTGAAAGATTCGTTTTCGTCGATAGCTTTTCTCAGATCAATTTTGGTTTGAGTTAGTTGCGCTTCCAACTCGGATATTCGTGATTCGAATACGATTGTAGGTCCTTCTAAAGCTATGTGTCTTCTCGTTCGTTTTGGAGATTTCAAAGATGACTAAAATATTAGAATAATTACGATATGGTGCTGTTGAATGGTGGATGGACTTACGCTTTTCCTTGTTTCAGTTTCGGTTTCGGTCTCCGTCTCCGTTTCTAGCCGATTGAAGACGGATTTGATCAATGACGATTTTTGTTTGTCATGGAGGTCTTCATTTTCCGATATTACATCTTTGACTTTGCGTAGTAGGGTCGATAATTCACCCTGAAATTGGAAATTGTAGTTTAAACTTAAAAAAGAAAATGATTGAAGAATTTTATATAATGGAAGCAATCAGCAAGAAGGTTTGGACGGTATTAATTTTGAGTTCCTAGTGGTACCTAATAGTATTCTTACCATCGGTTTACCATTAGGAAGATAATTAAATAATTTTGAACGCTTACTTTTCTTACCCTACAAAACTTTGATTCCTTTTCCAATTGTTCAATATAATCCTCCTGTCTCTCTATAAACGAAACAAGTTCTGGTGGTCCCTGACTTTCCCATTTTGGTTCACTGCAAATTTTAATATATCACAATTTCACCTTCAACTCCTCAACTAACTTACGATAAGAGATGTTTATCCGTATCTACATGGGCTAAAGTAAGGGCACTTCTGGGCGTATAATAAGGATACCTTCGAGGTATGCTTGGGCTGTATCGATAGTGAATATGGCTCGGTCTTGAAATTCTGCTACCGCCACTGAACAGGGATTGGTTATCGGTTTCTTCTCCAGCACTGTCTAGTTCCTTTATGGGTCTCTTGATGGGTGTGTAACTGTCAGCGAGGAGAACTCGCAAACGCCCAACCGCTTCGCGATAAGCGGTATCCGCGTAATCCGGACGCTTTCTGAAGTCCATTTTGAGGTCATTAGATTTTCTAAGGGAAAAAGTTTAAAAGGGGGACGCTGATGAGTAATGAATGAGGATAATGATGGATGGGTTTATGATAAAAAAACTGATAATGTTTTACCCATGATGTCTATTTTAATTTTAATTCAAGGTTTCGTAATAATTTACAAAACACATGTAAAGGTCATTTTAAACTGCACAGTAACGTTGTTTTGTGTGGTACGAGGCTTCATTTTGCAAACAACTGATTCTACTTCTTACGGTAAGCACTACTTATTTTATTATTGTAGGAAACTACATTTTATGCAAAAGACAATAAAAACTAAACTTTTGCTAGTAACTTAAAAAACCAAACACGACACACTTTGTTGCAAATTCTATTGGCGCTAAATTTAAATAGAAAAAAGGCTTAATTAACATTTTGTAAAATAAATCAGGCACACGCGTGAGGGAAAACTCGTGCAAATGAACAAAGACCCTTAGTCCTCATTGTATTGCACCATGTAACTAAGTAACAATGACCACTGACCGATAATTTGTATTTATAAAGCACCAGATCAATATTTTTCCCACCAATGACTCACAGGACTCCCCTCGTTGCATAATTTGCAGGTGCCACCTCTTTTGGTGCATTATCATTATTACCACACGTTTTATTTGTTTTATTATGCGGGAAGTTACGTAAAGCAAGTGGAGTTTTCATTTTTTAACGCCGAAAAATCTGCAAGTTAAATTTTTACTTATTTTAATGAAAAATTCCACGCAACTCGAAATGTCTCAAATTTAAATTTGTTTGTGCTGTTTTTAAAAACAAAATTATTCCTGTGGCTTTAAATTTTCCACCACGAATCAAAATTTTTTTCATTGCCACATCTGTTCCGAAAACCCAAACGCATCACAAAAAATTACCTGGACTTCTTCCTTTTTTCAAATCCATATCCAGTAGACGGTCTGACTGTTTTAGGGGGATAGAGACTGCGAAGGGCGCCGAGTTTCGGACGCGCCAAATATCCTGCGGTGGCGGGCCTGTGTTTTTTGGCGGAACTACCACTGGTACCGTACATCTTGAAACTTAGGGAGGCAAAACGGGAGGAGATACGCATCCTTGGCTTTTATAACCTTCCTCGATCGATGTTTGTTAGAAATTATTGCGAGATGGCGGTTGCTATAGACATATATTGGAATGTAGTTGACAAACTAAACCTTCGAAGAAGTTCAGATGTTTGGGGGAGATTTATTGTATTATTTAGATGTTTTTAGATAATGTAATATTAAGAATTGGTGGTTTGGAAAGGAGGTAAGGAAATTTTTGGTGTAATGAGAAACTGTTTAGTCAGAATGAGAATTTTTGTGTTTGAAAAACTTTTAAAAATTGAAATTTGACTCTACGCCCACCTTATATGTTTATCTGATTTAGTTAAATGTTAATTTAACCAAAGTGAATCTGGATATTATACAACATTTTCTGTTGTTCTGTTCCACTGTAAATCTCTAAACAACCCGTGCAAAGCGGTGCTAAGCGTGCATCTGAAACGTGGGTTAATTCCGCTTATCACGACATAACGCCCAAACAGCAGCTGAAACTTTTGAGCCATTTTGCGTCTTATTAAAAGTGAATTTAAGGAAAATCTATGTTTTATTGATGAACTTACGCAAACACGCAACGGCATTTTGTAATTTGGATTGATATACAATATGTGGATAGCGGATAAAAATACCAATGATACCTATGTCGAGCTGTATATTAATATAATATTTAGAAAAGATTCAAAAGGCAGTTTCATAATAGTAAGTCAGGTACAATTATTGTATTTATAAGTTCGAGCTTTACTTCGTTTAATTTCATTTTAATTTACTGTAAATAAAACAGTTATTAACCTCAACAAGTCTTTATTTTAGCCTTATACGTATTTCGACATACTGACATGTCATTTTTAGAGGCAAGATTAAAAGTAAACAGTTTGTGTTGCTATAGCAACAATAAATCTTCATAACTTAATCTTGGTTTTCTATATCTGCCTTCAAATGACTTGATTTCTCATTCCAAAACGTCCAATAATGCTGAATTTAAGAGATCAATTTGCTTATTCATTAAAGGTACAGATTTTAAATGCTTGTGAATTTCAGATGCTTCTAGTATATACAACTTACGTTTATCATCACAAGAATGTAAAAATTTTATAGTGTTATTAGATGTCATTGAATGATTGTGTTCTAATAAGTGTTTAGCATAATTGGATTTATGTAGGTGTTTATATTTGTAACAACGTACGTGTCCCTTGTAGCTAATATCAAAATTTCTAATTGTTTGTCCTATATAAACCGAATTACAATGCGAGCAATTTAATTTGTAAACTCCTGGTTTTAGTAAATTGTCTGTTTTTTCTTTAGCATTAAACAAAGTGTTTAAAATGTTTTTTGTTGTTTTGAAACTTACTTTAAATTTATTTGTTTTGTTTATAAGTTTAGCAATGTTTTTTGTTGTTTTAAAAGGAAAGTTCAATTTCACCTCTTTTAGCTAATATACAGGCTGTTTCAAATTCGAGCCCCACCATGGGGATCTCGCTCATTTGAAGAGATAGAGAGTTAGTTAAATTGAGGCAAAGTTGCCAAATTTTATGCCTAACAATAATCTGTAAAGAAATTTAAAGTAGCCACTCTGGTTTTTCAGATATTTGAAAAAAACTGAAATTTTGGATTTTTTCTTTTTGACTATAACGCATTTATCATTTATACTACATATTTCTAGTTAACGCATTATTAGAACACTCTTTTATGCTGAATTTGAATTGTTTATCAGATTTGGTGCAACTGTTACCATTGTTCATTTTCGACTGTCAACTTTTTTTTTCTTATGGTTGATATTTAAAATTTTTTCATATTTGGAGAGAGTTTTCAATTCTGATTTCAACGATGTGTCACACTTTGCATTTTGTTTAAGTTTTGAGCATCTTATTACAAAAAATAAAAATTTCATAAAAGTGCCATGGAAAGACCACGTCATTTAATTTATTTTGAGAAAATTCTAGCAGGCTATGAACTGATGGAAGTAAAACAAAACACTTCTTTTATTTACTTTTACTTTTATATACATTAAGTATGCGAAAATTTCAGGAAACTTTGTTTTGAGCGTAGGCAGCAGGTTAGGTTATTTTTTACAAAAACAAATGAATGACACAGTTACTAACATACACAATTTACTAAAAATTCCACTTGCAGTTTTTATGTTTGCAACTGACATAACAAATTTGAATAACAGGTTAAATAAACACAACAGATAACACTACAACTAGGTACACTAATACGAACAATTATTAAATGAATGTTCAAAACATTTTAAACCTTTGTAAAACATGCTCAGAAGCTCGTCTAAAATGAATACTTTAATATGCGTGTTAGTAACTGTGTCATTCATTTGTTTTTGTAAAAAATTACCTAACCTGCTGCCTACGCTCAAAACAAAGTTTCCTGAAATTTTCGCATACTTAATGTATATAAAAGTAAAAGTAAATAAAAGAAGTGTTTTGTTTTACTTCCATCAGTTCATAGCCTGCTAGAATTTTCTCAAAATAAATTAAATGACGTGGTCTTTCCATGACACTTTTATGAAATTTTTATTTTTTGTAATAAGATGCTCAAAACTTAAACAAAATGCAAAGTGTGACACATCGTTGAAATCAGAATTGAAAACTCTCTCCAAATATGAAAAAATTTTAAAAATCAACCATAAGAAAAAAAAAGTTGACAGTCGAAAATGAACAATGGTAACAGTTGCACCAAATCTGATAAACAATTCAAATTCAGCATAAAAGAGTGTTCTAATAATGCGTTAACTAGAAATATGTAGTATAAATGATAAATGCGTTATAGTCAAAAAGAAAAAATCCAAAATTTCAGTTTTTTTCAAATATCTGAAAAACCAGAGTGGCTACTTTAAATTTCTTTACAGATTATTGGTAGGCATAAAATTTGGCAACTTTGCCTCAATTTAACCAACTCTCTATCTCTTCAAATAAGCGAGATCCCCATGGTGGAGCTCGAATTTGAAACAGCCTGTATTTATGGATAATCTAGAAGATAAAATATTTGAATCAAACCATTCTGAGAAAGTTATATTTTGGTTTCGTTATGTTGATGACATTTTAGCATGTTTTGATAGTTTGTTTGAGTTAATCAATGAATGTTTAATTTTTATTAACAGCTTGCACCCAAAATAACATTTACGCTAGAAACTAAACAAAATAGGTAAAAATTAATTTAAATATTAAATTTGAATATTCTGTTTATAAAAAACATATAAGGCATTACAATACCACACGATTCTTGTCATCATAAAACACATAAATTAGCAGCATACAGTTATACATTAGTTATAATAGAGAAATTTCGATTATTAAATAAATTGCATACAATAACGGTTATAATGCTCAACTTATTGATACACTAACTAAAGAGAACGATTACAAATTAGCTATTCAGAAAATGTATTCAACTACTTCATCAGATAAAATGAAAAAGGCGCCACTTCCATATTTTGGCAATAAATTACAAAAAAATGCCAAAATGATAAACACAACAAATAAACGTAAGATAACTTTTAAAACATCAAAAAAGCATTTTAAACACTTTGTTTAATGCTAAAGAAAAAACCGACAATTTATTAAAATCAGGAATTCACAAATTAAATTGCTCGCACTGCAATTCGGTTTATATGGGACAAACAGTTAGGAACTATATTATAGGTATAAATTCAATTATGCTAAACACTTGCTAGAACACAAATCATTCAATGACATCTAATAACACGATAAAATGTTTAAACTTTTGTAATGATAAACGTAAGTTGGATATGCTAAAAGCATTTGAAATTCGCAAACCTTTAAAATCTGTACTCATCATCATCATCATTTGACATGGAGCTGACTCGAGGGTCGACCCTGGATTACGACAGGCCCACCCCATGCCAGTAGGTGGGTAGGAATTTATGTGATAGGTGGGATCGGGTGGGATGTTGAACCGCGTTGGCATGTCTGTAATGCATACCGCAAGACACCGCTGCTGCAACACCGGGTAGTTAGTAAGCTACGCATCAATGGGTGTTTTGAGTACGTAACCAAGAATGTTATGCGATTATGCATTTTAACTTAATAAACTTTGGTATCAAAGTTTCACATTGTTCTTATTGTACACATTGTTCTATTGTTCTAATATTACAGATTGAAAATACCTTAATTTTCTAATGGCTAATAAACTACTTAATACTATTCTTTGATCTAGCATGATCATATTTGGCGTTCCATTCCTGCTTCCTATGGATTCCTTTTCTTCTTTGGCTTCTTTGGTGGTTGATTGTTGTCTACCGGAGTGTGTGCGGAGGTTGGACCTGCTTTGTAGTGTATTTCTATTGACGCCTTTAGTATTTCTGCTGCTGCTGTTATTGATTCGGCTCCTCCCCAAAATCCTTCTTTCCCTAGGTCTTCTAAGTAGGCTTCTGTTTGTAGTGCTGGGCCGTAGGTATGTGCTAGATGGTCGTAGCGCGGAGCCAAGTTTCTTACATTTTCCTCCAGTTGCAATTGGAATTTTTGTGGGTTTTCTCTGATGTATGACACGATTTTTTTTCTTAAGATGAAAGCTTCTTTTTGAGCTGTTCTCGCGTTGCTGTGACATTTGTGTTTAGGTCTGCTATTGAGGCGAATAAATAGTTTCCATCTCCTGGGATTTTCCGCACTGTCAATCAGGTCAGGTTCAAAGAAATTTATTAACACATAGTATATACAAATCATTCAATAATAACAAATTTAAAAATAAGCCTACAACTAATCTGTCCATACTACATACAAAAGCTGTTTTAGGAGCTGTCTCCTCTTCAGCCTGGCTAAATTGACTTTAGGTTACAAAAAAGAAAAAAAAAAAACAAAGCTAAATGATGATTAATTAAGTTAGATTAAAAATTAAATAAAATATTAGATTAGATTGAGTGGTCCTGGTCTTCACCCGTTAGCGGAATGCCAACGGGGTTTTCTCGATGACGTTCTGGAGGTCCTGGGGAAGGTCTTCTGCGTCCACGAGTAGGGCTGCGGGCGGGTGCCTCAGTTTTCTTCTGGGCTTCCTACGGCGCTCGACAGGTGTCCGCAGGACGCTAAGGGTGGCTTCTCGTTGTAACGTCACGGCCTTCGCAACGTAGTTGCCACGCAGCTGAGCCAACCTTGCGTCTATCGGAGTTATCCCCGCGAGGTCGCAAACTTTCCCCGAAGGGTGCATTGGTCCCAAGCTGAGGTTTCTCCGACAGATGGCGCGCTCCTTCTGACGTAGCCTCTCCGTGACGGAGCCCGAGACGCAGCTGAAACAGATAAAATGGATTCAATTATTGGCCGGATGAAGGTTTTATAGGTGTGGGTAAGGGTTCGGGGGTGGCAGCGGAAAGCGCCGCGGAGGCAGGTGAGGAGGTTGCTACGCCTCTGCACGCTGTCGAGAACCCGCCGAGCCTCCACGTTCCAGTTGAGAGTAGCCGAGAAGACTAGACCCAGATAGGAAACTATGGGTGCAAGTCTCAGGCGGGAGTTCCACAGCGTGAGTTGGACGTCGCGTGGGTCGAAACGGAGGTGGAGTTTAGGATGGCGGAAAAGGATGGTTTGGGTCTTGGTGGGATTCGGCTTAACCCTCCATTGCTGAAACCAACGTTCGACTCTGGAGAGCGCGGCCGACAGGAGACGGGAGGCTCGGGCGGAGGTGGCGGCGGATACCCAAAGGGCGATGTCGTCCGCATATTGGACTAGCCGCACCATTGGGTTTCGGGGGATCGGGAGAGCGTGGCCGATTATCCAGGAAGCTCCGGATTAGACGGAGGAAAGGGATAGGAATTCCCGTACGGCGGAGCTTCTCCAAAAGCCCCTGGTGTCAGACTGAATCGAAGGCCCTCTCGATGTCCAACATGATGGCCAGCGTGTATTGTGCGGCGTTGCCGGCTGTGACGGCGTCAGTCTGCAACCGGGGGTGGAGGTAAGCCGTTCTTCTGCCGGGGCGAAAACCGTACTGGTGGTCCGGGATGAGGTGGAGGTCCTCCAGGAACTGGGGGAGGCGGTCTGTGAGAATCCTCTCGAAAGTCTTTCCCAAGACGTTCAGGAGGGCGATGGGGCGGTAGGAGGAGGGGTCCGTGCGGACCATTCCGGGTTTCGGGATCGTCACGGCGGTGGCGGACTTCCATGGTGCCGGGAAATAACCTGAAAGCAAGCATGAATTGAAAATCAGGGTGATGAGTGTGATGGCGGATGGAGGGAGTGGGCGTAGGACTCGCCGGGTGAGGGTGTCGTTGCCGGGGGCGGAGTTCTTGCCGCGAGCGATCGCGGCACAAACTTCTCCCTCGGAGACGGCCTGGAGGATGTCGGGAGCGAGTTCGGGATCGGGATGGGCTTGGGGGATTAGGTAGAGGGGGTAGGACACATGCAAACCGTCACTGTCAATTTGTGTCTGTCCGTATATACTGTTCCTGTTCCATGGTAGGTATTGTGTTTCCTGCTTCTGATGATTTCCGTTGGTTTGCTGGTGTGTACACTTCCGTGTATATGTTTACGCACCTTCTAATGCTACTAGTTCTGATTGACATTAGACGTTAATGTTAGATACTAGAACCAATCTAATTTGACATACCCGGTTAAATATAACAAATAGCCTTAAATTCAAAATTACGCTCCAAACCTTACTTAAATTACATGAACATAAACGTACTCCCCAGATGCTCTGTTCTACAACTTAATATATAAAGCTTCTTAATGTTAGGTGTATATCACTATCTTAGATTATATAATAAATAACCATCTATACAAACATAATACTAAAAAAGTGTATTTTCAATACAAATATCGGTAATTAAATCAATTAATCTAATGGAAAATTATTGTACTTTATTGTAGGTATCGCGGCGCACGTAAAAGAATTCGTTTGCTTGAATTTTCCCGCCTGTTGAGTGTGAATTTATTTTGGTTCTAACTTTCCTAAATTGTAACGTATCTCGTTTGCCTTTTTCTGCCGACCCTTAGAAATCTACCTGCTTCAAGACCTTTAGCGTCGAGTTCCAGGAATTCGTCTGTTGGCGTTCTCTATTGTCGGTTTTGGACGAAAATAAACTCTATTGCTTAACAGACTGCCCTAATAGAATAACAATATCTACTTTTTTAAATTATTTGTATTGTTTAATATCTACTTACAGCCGCCTGTTCTTAATTTATCTTGTGGATTTTATCTATTTATTTTCTATTAGAAATTACTACTTATATTTATAACTTAGCTTTAACTGTTTGCTGATTATTCATTTTCCGGTTTCCTTTCATCTGTTGTGACATCGGCAGGTAATCCAGGTGGTACATTTAATCCCGCAGGTAATTCTCGCTTCTTTGTTTTTGAGAACTGGCGCATGTCACTAATGCACCTGCTTTGCGCTGACGAAACAAACATTCTCCGGGTGCGCGCGCTACGTTGTTACCTGTTTTACCTGATATGCTAACCCAAAGGTACCAATTTACTAACTTTAATGATCACTCTAGAAGCGATTGTCTTTTCAAACGGTCAAAAACGCAGTTTTACATTTAAAAGCTAGAGCGGCGTCGTTAACACGTGTGCACTCGACCACTGCTCGAACTCGACTCCCCACAAACCTTTAAAATCTGTACTTTCAATAAATGAGCAAATTGATCTCTTAAATTCATCATTATTGGACGTTTTGGAATGAGAAATCAAATCATCTAGACGCAGATATAGAAAACCAAGATCAAGATATGAAAATTTATTGTTCCTATAGCAACACCAACCGTTTACTTTTAATCTTGCCTCTGAAAATGACATGTCAACATGTCGAAATACGTAAGGCTAAAATAAAAACCCGTTGAAATTAAGAATTGTTTTATTTACAATAAATTACGATTATTGTATTTCCTAAATTCTACAAATATCAATTAAAAATTGTGACACTTTTGTATAAAAAATATAGCATTTCGAGCGTTACAAATTTCCTTTTTCTTTAACAGTGCTATCATTAAATGTTCTTCTAACATTTTTCAAGGTGAGTTAAAGTAGGTAGACTCGTTAGTAGTACTACATAGAAATTGTGACATTTGGCCAAAAAATATAATTTGTTTGGCTTTAGAGAAATATGCTTTAAGAACAGGACCTGACGTGAGCTCAACATGTGCTTAGTAAATACAATATTTTAAGGGAAATTGGAAGTGCCTTTTCTATGGCTTGCAATAGATCTTTTGGTACCTAGTACTAAATTTAAAAGTGGGAGACGTTTGGCCAAAAATGTAATATTTCCCGTATTATAGAAAGATATTATTATTTTAATTACAAGGCGCGAGCTCAGCAGGTGCATGATGAAATACTTTCAATACTTTAATGGAACTACTTTTTCCGCGGCATAGAAAAAAACCTTTTGAATTATACTAAATTCAAAATTGTCAGAAGTTTGGAAGATATTTTTTTATGAACACGATGTGAACTACAAATGTTTGAATTAAATACTGTCAATTTTGAAATGGAAACACTTGTTTTGTGGCTTTTAATAAACAAGTGCTCGCTTTTGGTGTGGCTTATAGTAAATCTTTTGGTAGTGCTAAAAACATTGGGCCAAAAAATATAATTTTGCTAGCGGTAGAAAGATATTTTTGTAAGAACACGACTTAAGCTTCTCAACAAGTGCTTAGAAAAAACACTTTTAATTTTCTAAAAAATATACCTTTTCTGTAGCCTATCATCGGGGGGAGGTCAAGAGAGGCAACTGCTTTGGGTCTCATATATTTTAGAAGCCTTGATTTTCAGCTCTGATAATTAATTTTACATATCTTGTATGCATCATAAATAAAACATAAACAAATCCCACACATTTGATTTAGATTTTTTACTTTCCTATACTTCCAGTATTGATTTCATACAATATTTTGATATATATAAAGGCTTTGTCTGGGCTATTTAGGCCCATTGCCCTGTAATTCTTTTCCATTCTACTCGGTCCTTTGCTTTCTCTCTCCAGTTCTTTATCTGTTGCTCCTCTAAGTCCTGCAGCACTGCCTCTCTCCATTTTCTCCTTGGTCTTCCTTTCTTGTAATATACAAAATTTTATCTACGACTGCTCAAAATTTGTTTAAAATCAAATGTTTTTGCTTGAAGTGATATTTGACATTTCGCATTAATTTATTTGCAAATGTCAAGTCACTTTTAAAATACGTTTGTTTTAAAATCAAAGGAACGAGATAGATTCGATTTTTTCAATACTATGGCAATCAGCCAGTTTTCTTATAAACAAAGCTTCAGTTTTGTTTGTGTAAATAAAACGAGTTGGGTAATGAATCCATTATCTCACAAGTGAGATAATGAACTTCATTACGTAACGAAAATTAATGACATAATAAGTCCTCATCCGCGCAGTTGTATATGATAGTAATTATGATTGTATATAAGTACCTATGGGAAAGTACAGGCCAAGTGCTTTGTCCATTTTTTTGGTTAATAGTCGGTGTCAATAAGAATTCCTTATTGCTTCTCAGAGGGGTGTCTGGTAATCCCTGGTTAAAGCCAAGTTAAGTGATTAGATTAGTCAGCAAGATATGGCTTGATCACATCTTTATAAAAATTAAAGCCGATTTAAAAAAGTGTAACTAAATTATTTTTAAAAACAGCATAACATCATTACATAACGATAAACGTATTACCTACACAAAGTGGCTGGAAAAAAGACATGGACAGTGTTGATATGAAAAATAGATATTTAGCATACAGACATACCCCTAACAAACTTATTAAAACGACAAAAAACAAATATTTAGCCAGTAAAATAGATTGAAATGCAGGGAGCAAAAGTGTATGGAACACAGTTAACTCGTTAACGTCAAACAGTAGGAAAAATAATGAAATAAAACAAATAAAAACAGCGACAGGCACAATTCTTGATACCGAAAAAGGAATAGCAGATATCTTTAACTAACACTACTGCAATTTGGGTAAAGTGTTACAAAGTAAAAGAAATAGGTCTAAAACAAGCTTCAAAAATACCACCACGAATATGAACCCATACGCAATATTTTTTACACTGGCAGTTGAGCTCGAAGTCAAAAAGTGTATCAAAGAATTAAAAACGGGTAAAGCACCAAGACTTGATAATATAACACCTGAGATCCTACACAAAAACGTAGAAATCTTGACAACACCGCTTAAATTAATAATTAATAAAATGCTTAATGCCGTATATCCAGAGGTTTATTTATAAATTCCAGCTTTACTTCGTTAAAGTCCATATTTAATGAGTATCTGTATATAAAATACTTAATTACTTTATCAATGTTTATTTATTTTAAACTTATACGTATTTCGGCATGTTTACATACCACTGTCAACGGTTATATAAAAAAGTAAACAGTTAGTGTTGTTATAGCAATAGAACTTGGTGACTTGATCTCGGTAATGGTCTGCAGATGACTTGATTTCTTATTCCAAAATGTCCAATAGAGGAGAATTTAAGACATCAATTTGCTCATTCATTAACGGTACAGTTTTTAAATGTTTGTGAATTTCAAAAGCTTCTCTTATATCTAATTTACGTTTATCATCACGAAAGTGTAAACATTTTATGGTGTTATTAGATGACATTAAATGATTGTGTTCTAGTAAGTGTTTAGCGTAATTGGATTTATGTGGGTGTTTGTATTTGTAACAACGTACGTGTTCTTTATGCCTAATATCAAAATTTCTAATTGTCTGGCCTATATAAACCGAATTACAATGCGAACAATTTAATTTCAAAAGTACATAAATGGCGATACAAAAAAATTTGCGGACTGTGACACAAACCAAATTGTAGCTCATCCCTAGTTCTATTAGCCTATAGAAATTGAAAGATATCGTGTTGCCACTTTTTGGGCAATATTTTCTTGAAAATGTCAAAATTTTGAAATTTATTCACTGCACAAAATTCATTCCGATCTGATAACTCCTTTTTGAGTAAATAGACGTAAAATCTAAAATTTTCAAATATTTATATAGAAAGCGTCACAGAGAATTTACTGGCCAGGGACAAAAACTCGTAGCAGCCGCTATTTTAAACCTAGAAGGTAAGGGTAAAAAGCATTCGCTTTGCTCTACAACACCTGAGCCAGATTCGCCCTGAACGAATTATATTAGCAATATTCCTAAAATTGACGTGGTTGCTAAGGTGACTGTCCCGAATAAAACTAGAACTCGTCGTTTTGTTTTAATTATAATTTTCAGGTATATGACTTAAGATAGTTTTTTAAAGGTAATAATAAAATTAAAAAAAATAGTGTTTTTATAGTAACAATTTAAGTTATTATTTTCAGTCACAAATATGTAGCCGTTTGAAACTTTGATCTGGAAACTGATGTTTTTAAGCCAAAAATTTATTTTTTACTTGCATATTTGGAAATAAAACGTAGCATTTGGTAAATAACAGTAAAATTTTTGGCGTGCAAAATATAGATATGAATAAAATTAAGGTTTCAAGAAAAAGCAAATTGGTTAAGAAAAATAGAATTTTTCGCACTTACAAACAACTCTAAAATTGTCAAAAAATGTAAATAACAACTTGGATGAATTTTCTTTATGAATTTTAAGTTTGTGGGTGTAATGATGTTTCACTTAAAATACAATATAGAACTTAAAAGTAGCAGAAATTAACAAAATATAAAGTGAAGAAATGAAGTATTTTGAAATTAACTTTTTTTATTTACTTTATAATAATATACAACAATCTGTAAACACTTAATTAGTAACATCAAAATTAAATTTGAAACTATTATCCGAAGGCATAAAACCAAAATTATTACTACTTTTCAACTGTACTTCCATTTTCTCTTCAACTTTATCTTGCACCGTATTGTTATCACTTTTGGGAACTTCGAAATTAAATTTAAAACTATTGTCACTAGATGCAACTACTGATTTCTTTACAAATATAGTTTTTGAACTCGGTTTTCCTGGTTTCTCTTCAACATTATCTTGCACCGTATTGTCATCACTTTTAGGAACTTCAAAATTAAATTTAAAACTATTGTCACTAGATGCAACTACTGATTTCTTTACAAATATTGTTTTTGAACTCGGTTTTCCTGGTGTTAATTTAACTTGCATGTTCACTGAAAAATAATCATCGATAATTAACCACGGATTAAGTATTACCCTACTGAAAGTCACCTCAGTTGCCTCATAAAACCACGTACATAATGAAAATTTTTGTTTCAAAAACCGCATAACACCACATACAGCCTGACGGAAACATTATAAGGTTATATGAGGTTTCTATATATAGCTTCAGTAGGGTAGGCACAAAAATTCACCTTTGCTATACTTCTTTTCTTCAGCTACCATTTTGCTTCGATAATCACCAAACGACAACCTCATAACTTGTCGTTTTTGAACAAGTGGGGCCGTTTTACTCATAAGAATATTTAACCCTTTCGTATGATCCTGAACTGCAAATAAAGCAACAATGAAATCCACTTTAACGTAGTTTTTAAACCTTACCTTGTTTAGGACTTAATTTTCCAGAATTTAAAGCAGTTTGTAGCTGGTGAATGCACCAATACAGCTCTACTTCAAACTGTTGTTCGGCATCTGCCCTTGTGTCGGCTGCTGTATCTGTATTTTCTGTAGATTGAACCACTACAGTTGGAGGCTTTTTGGACTTCGGATTACGCTTAGATTTGGTCATTTTATATTAAGTTGAGAAGGTTGTTTTCTAATCTGACATTGAATATGTGCACCAAAGGAAAGTTTTTTGGTTATGTTTATACTTGTTTGATGCAACTTCAGGTTGGTTACCTTGTGTTATATCGTTGATTGAAGTATACACTGTGTCCATAAAGTAACCCCACCCCCCTAACTAACTTTTGAACGACTTAATATTTTACTAAAAAATTTGGTGTGCTTTAATGGGAAATTAAATACCATTTTTTAGCTCATAATTAAATAATGTATCATTCAAAATGGCGACTGGGCGCCATTTTGAAATTTTTTTTTAAATAGAAAGGGGGGTCGAGTGGCACCTCATTTGAAAGGTCTTTTAGTTCTGCGTCTGATCCTAGAGTTTCAAAGAAAAATATTTAGCCATAACAAAATGACAAACGTTTGAAGTAAAGAAGTCTATTAAAAAAAACTAAGAATTAAAGCAAAAACAAATGAAATTAAGTGTTCGAAATGTTCACCATTCACTTCTTGGCACATAAAAAGTCGGTTATGACATTCCTGCCTTACATTTTCATAAGTTTCTGGAGTGACATTTCTGTAAAAAACGCATTACAGAAGTTTGCAGAAATATCACTCCAGAATCTTATAAAAATGTAAGGCAGGAATGTCATAACCGATTTTTTATGTGCCAAGAAGTGAATGGTGAACATTTCGAACACTTAATTTCATTTGTTTTTGCTTTAATTCTTAGTTTTTTTTAATAGACTTCTTTACTTCAAACGTTTGTCATTTTGTTATGGCTAAATATTTTTCTTTAAAACTCTAGGATCAGACGCAGAACTAAAAGACCTTTCAAATGACGTGTCACTCGACCCCCCTTTCTATTTAAAAAAAAAATTTTAAAATGGCGCCCAGCCGCCATTTTGAACGATACATTATTTAATTATGAGCTAAAAAATAGTATTTAATTTCCCATTAAAGCACACCAAATTTTGTAGTAAAATATTAAGTCGTTCAAAAGTTAGTTAGGGGGGTGGGGTTACTTTATGGACACAGTGTATAATATAATCAATGGTTATATCATGTGACTCCTATAACTGCGAAGGCGGATACCGCATTTACAGTTGATTGTAGGTGGTGTATGTTTTGTGATTATAGGGGTCGCTGAGATTAGTAGATAGTAGCAAAGAGGATATACCTAAGTTATATACCCTAGTTATATCCTCTTTGGATAGTAGGGAAAATGATGTTGAACTAATGAAATTTGAAAACATTAATTTGCCAGTGTTTGGTGGTGGACTTATTGGGCGACCTTACAAAAAATTGAATTTTTAGGCGACTTTAACAAAAAATTGAATTTTTAGTACTCAAAAGCGGCCAAAAAGTAACCGTTTTTTGGCCGCTTTCATTATTATCCGTTTAAGGGTGGCGCCATCTAATAATTTTCTACCTTACATCATGAAACCGACATTACCGACAATGTCATAATATCTCTGAATAAAACAAAGTAAACAAGCTGTCAATCTTGCTGTAAACTGTAATAAATACGTGTTGGTAGTCAAATTTTCTAATAATTATGTACAATTGTTCAGTTGTTATAAATAATTATATCAATAAATCATAAATAAAAATCTAACAAATTTGTAATAAAATATAAACGTTTCTGAAGGAGTCACAAATATGTACAATTGTTTACTTGTTATAAATAATTATATCAATAAATCATAAATAAAAATTTAACAAATTTGTAAATTTTATAATGAAGGTCGCCTAAAAACATTTGTGTGCGCCACTGTCAAAAAGTGTTATTTCGTCCTCGTCGGTTTTCTGGCCTCGGCTTCGCCTCGGCCATTAAACTCAGTCTCGACCGAAAAAAATCCACTTTTTGGCCTTGGTACACAAATAACTATTATCTATGGTCCATATTCAAGGGCAGTTGGCAAAAGCACGCAAAAGTTAGAAAAGTTGGAAAAATGATATCAATACATAGAAGGAATTCCAGCAGGTACTTTTTTTAGGGAAATAACTCAAAAATGGATTTTTGCGTAAACCCTTTACTTGAGCGTCCAAAAAAAGACCCTGTGTTTGTGAATTCCAACTTGCTCGAGAACCCAGAAACTTTTTTCAGATTTCTTGAAATTCCGTTGTCCCTGATGATCATAGTAAAAGTGGATTAGAGATGAGTTAAAGTACGCTCAATTTCCACAAAAAACAACTCTCTAATCCTAATAGGTGGCAAAGTATGACCTCTCAAAGTAGAGCATTTTTGATCAGGTTTATTTAAAAGGTCATAGGGAACTATTAGTGCTAGAACAATCTTTTTTTTTTTTAATTTTACTCACCATTTTATCCGCTTTTATTTTAGCTCATTTTTACATTGGATTCACTCACAAGGAGGCTACTTTAGAAAAACGGTCGAAAATGCCCTGCTTTGAGAGGTCATACCTCGCCACTTATTAGTGTTTAAGGTTTGGATTTTTTTGGATTAAAAGGAAATTGGGTGTACTTTAACTCGTCTATGGACAGGGTCGTCCTAAGAAAGTTAAAGCTCCTGGGCTAAGAACTTGTAGCGCCCTAACAGTAGTAGTAATATTCCAATCTAGGATAAAACATCCCTGAAAAAACAGACCCAGAACAAAACAGTCCCAGAACAAAACAGACCCTGAAAATATCCCTGAAAAACAGCCTCGAAAAAATTCCTGAAAAAAAGCTCCAGGAAAAAAGGACCCAGGAAACGAAGCCTCAGAAAAAATTCTTGATAAAAAAGTACATGTTTTAGAACACAAGGTGGTTTTTAAAAAATGCCTGTCTAGTGTATCGGTGTGTTTGTTTGTGTGAGTGTGGGTTACGTGGCATAACTCCCTAACGGATAGTTTGATTTCGATGAACTTCGGAATGTCGAAAAGTTCAAAATCAAAAATTCAGCATCAAAACAAAATTTTTAAAAACTCTGATATTGAAAGCGGAAGTTAGACATGTTTTTTTAATAGCATTTATAGTGGAAAACAAATGTTCTGAAACTGGAAACGAAACTCGATAAAAGACCTTAAGGCTTATCAAACTCTTTTTTGCCTAACTTTCTAGCTCCAAAATAGCGACCGATACGATTTTTTGAAAATATTCACTTTAACGCAACATTAGTCAAAAACGAGTTCACCGATTGGGAAGTTTTGTATTAAAACAGCCCTAGAGGAATATAATGACAGAGAATTTTTGTACAAATGAAAACTGTAAAGAAGCTGTTTTTACCGGAAAGGTTTTTTCCAGGGGATGATTTAACTCTAGGATGTTTCTACCGGGGATGTTGTTTTCAAGGGATGTTTCTTCCGTTTTTTTTGGAGTACTTTTTCCGTGGCTGTTTTTTCCAGGGATATTTGTTCTGATAATTTTTCCGTTTTTTTTCCGGATATCTTTCTGGGGTTGTTTTTTCCAGGGATGTTTTTTCTGAACACCGTAACATTCAGACAAACCACCACTAGTCCACACAACTGCTACAGTACAGGTTCATACATAAGTCTGAAGCCGGGCAATAGGCGGCGGTATGTATCCCTCTCGAACACTTTCTACTCCGTTTTTACACAGATGCGCAGTCAGTGCAGGCGCACTTACACTGTCTAGTGTCTGAACATTCCACCTTGAGAAATCACTCACCCAGTTCTCCTGGGTCCCAATTAAGAAAACCTTGAACTTCTCCGAAGAGAGGTGGACGTACCAAGCTGAACACTGTCTAGTGTCTTATAACTCGACCAGATATGTTTTGTTTACTGATCTGGTAGATTGACAGCGATAATGCGTAGCTTCCACTAGTTGGCGCACCAACATGTTTATGATCCGCTAAGGGGATTGTTGTAAAAAATTGAACAAACAAATGTATAGGTAAAATAGACATTTTTATTTAATGTAGTACCGTAAATAATAACCATTTAAAACGATATATTTTGTGAGGCATCGTCCGGCGCCCTTTTGAGCATAGCGCCCTAGCCCAATGGTTAGGGTGGTAGGTACTGTCTACGGACCACTTTTACGTGTGATCATCAGAGAATGGTATTTCAAGAAATGTGTAAAGTACAATTCTTGACGAAAATTCAGTAAAATTGGTGTTCTTTGACAGGGCATGTTTTGGAAACTTTAGGGCTAGAACATTCTTTTGTTGTAGTTTTTAAGCAGATTTTGATTTGTTTTTTAAATGAACAATCCACGATTTTGTGATTTTTGCACATTTTTCAAAACATTTTCCAACCATGTTAGAATTCATAAACTCAAAGGCTTTTTCGTGGACGCCCAAATAAAGGATTTTAGCAAAAAAGTTTTATTCTGAGTTATTTCCCTATTTCTGTGACGTGACGACGACTTATTACAAATAGTACTTAATACGTTGTTTTTTAGTTGTGACGTCATCGGCAAACTTTTTAAATGGCACATACTTTTTGTTGGCACCATTTTGTAGTGCGTTTTAACCATAAAAACAGTTTGTATGGTTAGGTCATAAAAAGTTCTGAAAAGATTGAATTCGAAGTTTATTTCATCGTTGGTTTAGTTTAATTATTGAAATTTACAAATAAAAATATTATCATAAAATATGTAATTTTATTATAGAAAAATTACAAGACCTACACAATAATATTAGGTAAAGATAGTAGTATAAACAGTCTTAAATTAAGTTTTACAAAATTACAACACAACAAATGTTTTAGGTATAAAATTTAATCGAGTTTTAAAGTTTTATAAATTTCTTACTACCTAATAAAAAATACCCTACCTTATAAAGGCACTGGATGTTTACATTGTAAGTTTCTCACTAACAAATCTACTCTTAATTTATATTTTCAACGTATACTTAAAAATCGGCAGATCTATAAAATATAAATTTGGTAACTCTATTCTACAATATTTTTCATTCCATCCATTTGCTGCTTTAGATTTGAATATAAATTACAATAATGTTTAGCTACATAAAACATTTAAGTCATTAAACATGACGCAAAATTTCTTTCTGTTGCAACATAAACAACTCCTCAAGTACCGTGTTCAAACTCCTGATAACCTTCGGCACCTGTAAATACAACATCAATCCATATCCTCATGGCTTCAGGTGAAGGAGCCATCAGATAATAATAACGTTCGTGTGTTTTTATTATAAACGTTAGATGTGGGTTTGGCGACTTGACAGAATTCGCGTGGTCCAAATAAACTTCTTCAATTGCCTGCGAAAATTTAACATCAACAAAATTCAAATTTTACATTAAACAATACAAACCTGGAAATAAGCCCCTCCTCTGACTTTCTTCTCACTTTTATCTGCATAATAAACCAAGGTTCGCTTACTTCGATCAAACACGAACCATCGTCGAGACCATCCGTTCAATTTTGAACCCCTTTTATGCAAGAACCCTCGACAGCTTGTCGAGTTAATGATGACATGGGGACATAAAACAACTTGATGACCTAAAAGTAAAAAATTAGATCCAAATTGTTTGATGCTAGGTAGCCAATAACACACCGGCAGTCTCTATGTGCTGTCGTAGGTCCAGTTCGGAACTGCGAATGGGGAGATACCTGGTTAAGGGGCGAGTTTTATCCACGGGTTGGCGGGGCCTACGTCTTCCTAAGGTGCCCCCTACCTCAACACTCACGTCGCTCGTTTCTGAGAGTGGGCGAGGTGATTCAGGAGCTTCTGATTCGGAACGCATCTATAAAAAAATGAGCCAAAGCTGTAAACATTGTTAAATTATGTAGTATTTTTTTGGTAACCGTTTGATTTGCGTATGTACAGCTGGTGGTATCAACTATGTGGATTTAAGAGTCAAATAAAAATAAACAGTCATAAAAACTAGATCGTGATATGTTCTAAAATTCTAGTTAGACATTTTTTCGGGTTATTTTATTTTTATTCATCATATTTATAGCGTTATAGAATTAATTATATTTTTTTGACCTGATTAGGTTTGATCTTATGTACAGTTTACGTCAAAAATAGAAGTTATTTGAGAACCTTATTATTAAAAAACAACCTTAAAATATTATTATTTACTTTTCAAACGCCCAAAAATTTAATTTTCAATAATTTTTTTTGAACTGTTTGTCAAATTGATTTCGTGAAAACTTTAGTATTCGAGATTTTGACAGAAATACATGTTTTGAATCTATAGGGATGGGGTCGTCCACAACTCTTTTTTAATTCAAATGTACATTGTAGGATAACAAATATTACCGCCGTATTTTTATATTTTTTAAAATAGACGTTTTATTAACCGCAAAATTAATTATTGTAATATGTATTTTAGAAGGCGCTTGAAAAAATGCGCCGAAATACGACGTCATTTAGCGGCGAATAAGCGCATGCGTAGTACTGTCTAGTTTTGTTTAGCTGCAAGTGGTATCATTTCCTGCTTTAAAAGCTGCAGTGAACGTTCGGGATGCCGACGTATTGTTTATTATTATTGTTATTAACATCATACAGGCAGATTTTCCATTTATTTCTGTATTTACGCTTGTAAACAATTCAAAGTATTAATTAACTTTTTGGATTATATTGTAACAGGTTATGTTTTAATATTTATAAGTATTTATTAGTACTGCCATTTTACCGCTCAATGACGTGATATTCCCCACAAAAACCCAGATTCAAATTAGTATTATAAATTAAATTATGTTTTCCCAACACCGTTGAAAAAGTTTGCTTTTCAATTATTATTTTAGAGAAGAAAGTAGCCTTTGTCCTCATTGAGTGAGGAAAGAAAAAAAGTGCGACTTTTAGGAAAAAATTTAGTCGTTTATTTTTTGCTTTTCATAGCACTGCCTTAGCAACTCCACGTCAGGCTTACATGTTTTTTATTGTGAAAAATGTCAAATTTAAAAATTATATCACCCTCTATTTTTAAACAAATGTCCACGACGATATTGGAAAAAAAAAGTGTCTTTCCCTCACTCGCGTAGATATTGTCTACGCTCGTGAGGAAAATAATCACTTTCTTCCCTTATTGTACAAATGACTATTATTAATTATTTAATTAACAAGTTACCTTTCCTAATAGGATGAGTATGATTGGTATGCAATATACAGGGTCGCTATTAAAGATGGAACCAAAGCTCTCCTGCTAAAACGGTTAGAGATATAGATATGAAAATTGGAAGGCTTCCATTTGAAATTATTTCGCATATATTGAGGTTAAAAAAAATTTTTTTGACACATGATTTTTGAGCGCGGCCGCCATCTTGAATTTTTTTAAATGGCAACATGGGTTTTGTGATACATCATTAGAAAGCTTATTTTTTTCTCTTTCTTACTACCTTTATCATGTATGGTGTTAAAGTAGAAAATAATGCAGAAAAATTAGAAAAACCTTTGCCGTATCCGTGGCTGGCTAATGTATTGCACTTTAAATCTAGATAGCTTTGCAATAACGAAACGTCAAAAATAAACAAAAACCAATCAGCAGGGGTTTAATAAGTGACAAAAAACACAGTACATATGGTTTGGTATCGTTGGCCAGCATATTGTTGGTCCTTTCTTTATTGAAGGAAACCTTAATTCCGAGAGATATCTCCAGCTGCTGCAGGAAAATGTGATTCCTCGTATTATGGAACTCTTTCCAAATCCTCTTAACGCAGTCAACGAAACCATCTGGTTTCTGCAGGATGGTGCGCCTCCTCACTATGGAAATGCAGTACGCAATTATGTAAGCAACATTTTTCCTCGAAAGTGGATTGGGAGAAGAGGAACTGTGGAGTGGCCCGCTAGATCTCTAATTGCGTACTGCATTTCCATAGTGAGGAGGCGCACCATCCTGCTGAAACCAGATGGTTTCGTTGACTGCGTTTGCGTTAAGAGGATTTGGAAAGAGTTCCATAATACGAGGAATCACATTTTCCTGCAGCAGCTGGAGATATCTCTCGGAATTAAGGTTTCTTTCAATAAAGAAAGGACCAACAATATGCTGGCCAACGATACCAAACCAAATGTACTGTGTTTTTTGTCACTTATTAAACCCCTGCTGATTGGTTTTTGTTTATTTTTGACGTTTCGTTATTGCAAACGTATCTAGATTTAAAGTGCAATACATTAGCCAGCCACGCATACGGCATTATTTTCTACTTTAACACCATACATGATTAAGGTAGTAAGAAAGAGAAAAAAATAAGCTTCCTAATGATGTATCACAAAGCCCATGTTGCCATTTAAAAAAATTCAAGATGGCGGCCGCGCTCAAAAATCATGTGTCAAAAAAATTTTTTTAACCTCAAAATATGCGAAATAATTTCAAATGGAAGCCTTCCAATTTTCATATCTATATCTCAAA
This sequence comes from Ctenicera cuprea, assembly GCA_958336395.1. Lineage (NCBI taxonomy): Eukaryota > Metazoa > Arthropoda > Insecta > Coleoptera > Elateridae > Ctenicera > Ctenicera cuprea. The sequence goes on along the minus strand of OY284495.1, from coordinate 27,529,826 downwards.
CCGTTTTAGCAGGAGAGCTTTGGTTCCATCTTTAATAGCGACCCTGTATTTGTGAAATACATAAGGTTTATTGCTATGCTATGCTACGGTCTATACTGAATATTTTTCATAAGCTTCAGAGACAGATGTAAAATCTGCTGGCGGTGCGCTGAAAATTTTTGTTACGTTTTTATTTTAAAAGATTTTTTGGAATTAAAGAAAATCCAAAACAAAATAAACGCCGGCCAAAAATTGGGTAGGAGGGGAAAATTAGCCCCCTTAAATAATGCTGCACCTATAAAAAAATAATTAAGCTGTGAATCTTTTTCTACTATGATTCGTGAGCTCAACATAAATTAAAAAAAAATCACAGCGTCCGCCATTTTGAAGCTAGAAAGCTGGGACAAAAACGGTGGATTTGTTCAGTTTTGAAAATTCAGTTTCTATAAAAGGTTCAAAAAAAGTGTCTAACTTCCGTTTCTAGTTTCGAACTTTTTTAAAAGTTTATTTTGTAAAATCGGCCCATCGCATCCGTTCGAAAGATAATATTAGGCGCACGGACATATACCCAGCCATAAACAGACATTTATTAAAAATGTTGTGTTGCTATATGTCTGAAACATGTACTCGCATTTCCGCCAAAATTGCGAAATCGATAATTTTCTTGAAATTAATACTTTTCTGTAGGTACTGAAACTATAGGAAAGGAGGCTAGTAGCATGATTTTAAACTTTTTGGGCTTATAAAGCTTGAGGTGGGCTACAAATTGGTTGTGGTTTCAACGCTATAATTTCGCTACGAGTCCCTCTATAAATCTTTGAAAATTGGAAAATATTGACCTTTTATGTAGCAATCGGAACGGGGGTTGGGCGGGGGGGGGGGAGGCATTTTAATTTTTGGATAATTTCCCTAGTATTTAGAATTAAGAATACTAGCCCCCTCCCTCAATACTTTGGCTGACGAATTCAGTCTTTGGATTCTGGGGTTCATTAAGCCTGTCATCAAAAATCGTCTTTTTTTCTCGCCAAAATAGAAAAAAAAATCGGTTTGTAACTGCAGTACGAAGTGCAGGCACCCGCGGCATATTACCGGTGCAAGCTAACGCCCTCGTCGGGCAACTCACCGCATTCGTATGTTAATAATGCCTTTATCCCACTGATATAATAAATAACTATTAGAAATTTTACAATAATTTTCCACAAAAATGATAAAAACTGTAAAAAGTGAATCAAATTAATAGCGGCTAGCCATGATATTGACAACTAAAAACAATCATTATTATGATAATTGTAGTTATTACTATGTTTATTAATTTTTGAATATCTATTGCCAAATTAAACAGTAATAATTATTTATTATCATAACAATGATTGGTTTTAATTGTCAAAGTCATGGCTTGCAGCTATTAATCCGAATTATTTTTTAAAACGTTTTTGGCATTTTTATGAAAAACGGTTGTAATATCCTAAAACAGTAAATTAAGCATTAGATGTAGTTTATAATGATGAACAAATTATCTCTTTACTACGTTGCTCCAAAATAATTAGGGGGAGGGCTCATATTTGCAATAGTTTATATTTATATGCTAAAATCATATGTCTCAAAATCAACACTGTGTATATTATACAAAAACTTACAAACAAATTTTATTTTGTTATTGTTGGCACGTAAGACTTTAAGACTGAAATACTCTTGAAAACATGCTGAGCACAAAGTAATATATAAGCACCGTGCGGTCAAATAAAATTACTGTCTTCGCATGCTTTAGAATTTAAACTAACAAAACATAATGCCAGTTAAAATTTTTAGATTAAGCTTCTAATTTGTCATTTGTAGTGACACTGGCAGGGTGATGACAGTTAAATTCTAAAGCATGCAAAGACAGTAATTGTATTTTCCATGGCCAACTCTTATGTATTTTTTGTTTGAACAATGGTATATATGTATTATGCTCTGTGAAATATGAGCAACTATTTTTACGTTGTACTACAAGCAAACGAAGCTAGCCATGTATTCTCCCTGCACACTGAAGAGTAACACTACTCCCGCACATATAACAAGCGGAACAAACTGCTAAACCGCCAAGCATACAGCGTCAACTCACTTAAACTTACGCTTTGCATGGGGCTATGTCTTATTTAAGTATTTAACAGAAATTTTTTTTATCACAAAAAACAACTGATTTCTTGAACTTTTTTATTCTACTATCACTCATGAGCAGTTTAGCTTAAACAGAAATTTTTTATCATTCCCCGTTTAATAAAAATTGCATGCATTTTTGATTTTCACAAATTCATAGAAGCTACCAAGAAAACAGCCTGGCTTCTACTTCCGGTTTAGGGTTTTTGCACAAGCTTGTTTCCCTGATGAAGTTTCAATACACCGCCACATTCCGAAGCTCATTAAAATCGGATCATCCGTTTGGGAGTTATGGGGGCCGACTATGCACCCACCCAACCAACCACCCACCATGTATTTACGTCAAAACAAACGAGCAAAGCACATTACTTGGAGGTTGATAGGACAGGGCAGAAATTGTGACTTGTCACATTTTCAAAAATATTTTTGTATCAACCTTTTACGCGTTAATAATGAGTTTAGATTGCACTACCCCTACCGCTCTAGCGGGGGACTGTTTTAGTATAGTTCGTGTCAAGATTGCCCACTGTAAAAAGGTAGTTGAAGAACATATTCTTATAACCTGCGTACGTCGGCTTAACAGTACGGACGGTATCCATCAACATATTATGTTCAACGGAACTCGTTGAATTGTTTGGAAAAATATTAGTTATGATTAAAGAAAACCTAAACCAGAAGGATAAATTCGTTGACAAAAAATTTGGTGGGAGTAGAAAATTTACTGCTGCACCTACAATTTTAGTTGCGACTCTTATTCTACTATCGCTCATGAGCAATGCAGCTTAAACAGAAATTTTTTATCATCCCTCGTTTATTAAACAAAGATGCATGAATTTCTGATTTGCAAAACTTTATAGAACGCATCACAAGCAAACAAGCGGACTGGGACCCGAACCAAATTATAGCCCATCCTTAACTCTATCGTCTTTTTGATATATTCCCACATTCAGAAGCTCATCAAACTCGGAATATTCGCATGGGAGTTATGGAGTGCACATACCCACATACTTTTTTTTCTATGGTTCCAAAACATGCATTTCCGTCAACATATCGATTTTGAAAATGTTAATTAAATCAATAATTCCTTATTTTACTGTAAATAAAACAATTCTTAACTTCAACAGGTTTTTTGTTTTAGTTTTAGCCTTATACGTATTTCAACATGTTGACATGTCATTTTTAGAAACAAAATTAAAAGTAAACAGTTGGTGTTGCTATAGGAACAATAAATCTTAATAACTTGATCTTGGTTTTCTATATCTGCGTCCAGATGACTTGATTTCTCATTCCAAAGCGTCCAATAATGGTGAATTTAAGAGATTAATTTGATCATTCAGTAAAGGTACAGATTTTAAATGTTTGTGAATTTCAAATGCTTCTAGCAAACCCAACTTACGTTTTCATCACAAAAGTGTAAAACATTTATCGTGTTATTAGATGTCATTGAATGATTGTGTTCTAATAAGTGTTTAGCGTAATTGAATTTATGCGGGTGTTTATATTTGTAACAACGTACGTGTTCCTTGTACCTAATATAAAAATGAGCGAAACACTTCGCCTGGACTTTCCTATACTTATAAATTAACATTGTTTTATATTTTCCAACACTTTTGATGTACACCTGTCTAGACCCGGCTAGTAAATGTAAATAGTTCTTATAAGTTGTAACATCTTGAAGCGGTTGAAGAAAGACCGACCGCTGCGCTCTGCAAGCATAAGGTTGGGTAAAATATTCCGACTGAATCAACGGAAGGGCGGAAATTGATATTTTAAAATGTATTAATAACTCGAGAAGCATTATTTTTAGCAAGAAATTACTCTTATTAATTTGTATTTAGAATTTCAAAACCTTTCTGATTTTAAAGCCAAAATGCCACGTTTCCATTTAAAAAAAAAGTTATTTTTTTACCGTGGCCGCCGTATTAAAATTGGAAACTCAAGTTTTTTTCTTAAATACAATCGAGAAGAATTTGCCCTACAACTTTGCTCTTGAGTTTGCGAGACTATCTATTAAAATAAAAAAGTTAGCCTACACTAAACATTAAACGACTAGTACAAGAATACAACTGCTGTAGAAAGTATGTGAAATTCTTCTAAGGACAAAAAGATTATTAAGGGGCAAAAAATTCGATTTTTTTGTAAAAAGATTCTCCTAGAGCAAACAAAACAAGAAACCAAATTTTTAATTTTTTATCGAAAAAATTTGGGGGGATGGGGAATAGTAGCCCCCCTAAATATTAAATTATCAAAAAAATATTATGAAATTCGGATTTTGCTATTAATGGTGAGGTCTTTCACATTAACAGAAATATTTTATTGCCCCCCGTTAAATAAATAAAAGGGCACCAATTTTCAATTTTCAAAAATTCATAGAGGGCGTCAGAGTGAAATTATAGCAATGCGCAAAAAAACAAATTGTACAAGATTCCCAGCTCTATCAGCTTAAAAAGTTTAAACAAAAACGTGTGGGCAGTTTTTGAGATCTTTTTTTTTGACAATTTCAAAAATTTTGGAGTGGTGCCATTGAGATCGTTTTTATGTTTTCAAAATTAATTATATTTCATGGTATAGTACCCTTGAAGGGCTACCAAACAAGATGTAGTTGATTCCAATCAGATAACTGGTTTTTGAGTAAATGGGCGTTAAAGTCGAAATTTTCAAAAATTCGTAGCGGCCGCTATGTTGAAGCTAGAGAGTTCGGTAAAAAATCGTTTGATTTGTCCTAAGGCCTTCTTTAATCTCCACTATTAAAATTTCCAAAATTCCGTTTCTGAAAAAAATGCTACCAAACAAACATGTCTAACTTCCGCTTCCGGTTTCGGATTATTTTTAAAAGCTTATTTTGTCGATGAATTTTTGATATACCTCCTCATTCCAAAGCACATCGAAATCGGTCCAGCCGTTCCGGAGATATGAGCGTTACCCACACACCCACACACACACACCCACCCACAGACAGACATTTTTTAAAAACCACTTTTTTAGGATCCTGGAAGCCCAAAACATGTATTTCCGTCAAAATCTCGATTTTGAAAATTTGCATGAAATCAATACTTCCCTATACTGAAAGTATAGGAAAGTAAAAATCTCTAATTGTTTGTCCTATATAAAGCGAATTACAGTGCGAGCAATTTAATTTGTAAATGCCGGATTTTAGCAAAATGTCTGTTTGTTTCTTTAGCATTAAATAAAGTATTTAAAATTTTTTTGTTGTTTTAAAAATTATTTTACATTTATTTGTTTTGTTTATAATTTGGCAATTTTTTCTGATTTATTCCCAAAATATGGAGTCGACGCGTATTTCATTTTATCTGATGTAGTTGGTTAAACTTTGTGAATAGCTAATTTATAATCTTTGTTTATTGCTAAAGAAAAATCAGACAATTTACTAAATCAGCGCATTTACAAATTAAATTACTCGCACTGTAATTCGGTTTAAATTGGAAAAACAATTAGAAATTGTGATATTAGGTAACAGGAATACGTACGTTGTTACAAATATAAACACCCCCATAAATCCAATTTCGTTAAACACTTATTAGAACACAATCATTCAATGACATCTAATAACACGATTTTACATCTTTGTGATAATAAACGTAAGTTGGATATACTAAAAGCATTTGAAATTCACGAACATATCATATTGTACCTTTAATGAATGAGCAAATTGATCTCTTAAATTCGCCATTATTGGAATGAGAAATCAAGTCATATGGACGTAGATATAGAAAACCAAAATCAAATTATGAAGATTTATTGTTCCTTTAACAACACCATCTGTTTACTTTTAATCTTGCCTCTGAAAATGACATGTCAACTTGCCGAAATACATATAAGGCTAAAACTAAAATAAAAAAACCCGTTGAAGTTAAGAATTGTTTTATTTTCAATAAATTAAAATTATCTTCGATGAAGTAAAGCTAAAACTTGTTAATAAAATAATTCCCTATACTGAAAGTATAGGAAAGTACCAACTGTTCTAATTAAACGAAAAGTTAAATTCTTTTCTGTCTAGGTGATGCTAAATGTAATTTTTAAATTTCCGTTTTCAGTGATAATGTGGACGCCAATGTCGGAGAAATTTAAGAACAGTTAGGTACGTTGTGTTAAAATGCCGACCATAAGAAAAAAAGTTGACAGTCGACAATGAGCAATGGTAACAGTTATACCATCTGATTAAAAATTTAGATTCAGCATGAAAAAGTGTCCTAATAATGCGTCAACTAGAAATATGTAATATAAATGACGAATGAGTTATAGCCGAAAACAAAAAATCCAAAATTTCAGTTTTTTTTTAGTTTATTCAGTAACTAAGCAAGATAGCTCCAATTTCTTTTCAGATTATTAATGGGTGTGAAATTCCACAACTTTTCTACTAATTTTACCATCGTCGTATCTCTTCAAATAAGCGAGATCCCCATACTTAACACGCAATTTGATACATCCTGTATAAATGCGGGGGGGGGGACATGATGATTATTGTTTGGTTCATAAAATACGACTCGATGGACCACAATGTGGGAATACTAATCGAATCTTCTGTTTTCTGACTTTTTTTTCTAGAAGACTGCAGCAATTTTGATTATATGTATGTAAAAAATAGCAGAACACTGTAATTTAATACTATTAAAATCATTAATTTTAAATATATTATAAATCACTGCAAAGTGCAATAAATAATTACGAACTTAAAAATCTTTGGAGAAAAATTGTATTAGATTATTAATTTTTGAAAAATAGAATTTACTATTTGTTATTTATTTTTATATACTTTTAATCAAAATAATGAAGCCCTTCAACGTAAAAAAATCAGAAAGCATAATAACTCATTATTAAACTTCAAATTACAGCAAAAGAATCTTATGTAAGCTGTTAAATTAATTTATTATATACAATTAGACTTAAAATCATAAAATAATTAGGTGCCAAAATTAATTAACTTACATCATAGGTACCGGATCTCCTGTTCCTGTTTTTATTTCTCTTATTATTTTTATTTCCACTTCTAATATAATTCATCCACAGCGACATTTTTAATGCAAAATATTTCCAAAAGTTAATAAAACAACAGCAATACTATCGCAACCACAGCACACTTATAACTGCAATAAGAAACTTCCACGTTTTAATCCCAATTAAACTAAAAAATTTAATTGGCACAGAAAAAGTGCGATTATTGAACAATTAACTTTAATTAGGAATCGTTACTCTAGTGTAGTTTGTTTTTGTGAAAATTGACGAATTTTGAAGAAAGCTCTAAGCGCGTTTTCAAACCTAGACCCGGCTGTTTACAAAGGCGGCTTAAGTATGACTAATTCAGTTAGATCACAATTGGCTACTTCGTCCTTGCTTATGGACGGTCCTTCCCGTCCTGAAATACATTTACAAAGTATTTCATTCTCAAATGAAATAACTAGAAGATTCCATTTTCTTCGTAACTTATCTTTTTTAATTTAAAAAATTGCTAACAAATCTTCAAAGGGGTTTTTGAGTTCAAGTCACAAATGACGCTTTAAAACTTAAACGGCTCTGTCATCAAAGCATTTTGCGGCTATTAATAACTAGAAATTTTAAACACAATGTCGATGTCTGAAGGAGGAATTTACATGGGTCGCTGAAAATATTCGTCACAGGATTTTGTAACTTTGACGCACAAAGGGGTTATAAAATTAAAATTATTAACTGGACTTGTACGGTCTTTTTGATGCTCTTTACGCAAGTGTCGATTGCAATTGCAGAAACACGTCGCGCAGTTGCACTTTATTACACTAATGAGGTCTTTACAGTTCATTTAAAGTTGTTTCTAAATTTAGATACGGAATTTAATTTAATGAGAGGAAGGTAGAAGAAAACACACGCCGTGAAAATTAAATCAAAGCTGATGTACAAAATTGAAGGATTTTGAGAAGACGTTTTGGTACTACCAAAGACACAAAACATTAAATGTATGTATTACACAAGAATATATAAACAAACAATATGATGCAATTCTTTTTTTTAATATAAAATTGCGATTAATAATGAATTTACGGTTACAGTATACCATTTAGCAGTGCTTAATTCATAATTATGAGAAGTTCCGCAAAAATGTATAATTTTCTTATCGTTGGAAAGATATGTCTTTTAAAGCAAGATGCGAGTTAATTAGGTGCTTAGAAAACATATTTGAAATTTTTTAGAAAAAGTTCATTTTTTGTGTTTCATGATGAACCTGTTATTAGTATTTAAATGACAATATAATTTTTCTAGCGTTAGAAAAATATTTTACTAGAAAAACAGGATGCAATCTCAATTGCTTGGAAAATCTACTTCCAATATTTTAAAACGAGTGCCTTTTTTGTGACTAGTAGCAGACCCACTGGTAGTACTAAATTCAAAATTATAAAACATTTGGCAAACAAATTTAAATTTTCTATCGGTAAAATAAATTATTACTTTTTTCAACAAGATAAAACAAGCAAGAAAAATTCTTACAACTTTTTTAAGCAACTACCTTTTTTCGTGGCTCGTGGTAAACCCTTTGTCAGTACTAAATTCAAAATTGCGCCATGTTTTCTCTAAAAAACAATTTTTCTGGCGTTATTTTTCTATAAAAACAAGATGTTAGCTAATCACTAATCAGTAATTAGTAGTGTTTGAAAATAGTACCATCAATTGTTTAAACGAAGTACCTTTTCTGTGGCTCATGACAGACTCTTTGGTAGTACCAAATTTAAAATTGTGAGACGTTGGCCGTGAAGTTTTTCTAAAAAAAAACTATTTAATAGAAAACAGGATGTGAGCTGCAGCGCCTCAAGTGCATGAAAAAACTACAAACAATTTTTAAAGCAACTACGTTTTTTGTGGGTCGTAGTAAATCCGTTGTTAGTACTAAATTCAAAAGTGCGATATGTTTTGTCAAAACACCAATTTTTACAGCGTTGATTTTTTTATAAAAACAAGATATAAGATGTAGTGCTTGGAAATAGTACCATCAATTGTTTCAAAGAAGTACCTTTTCTGTGACTCACGACAGACTCTTTGGTACTACTAAATTTAAAATTGTGAGACGTTCGCCGTGAATTTTTTTTCTATAAAAAACCCATTTAATCAGAAACAGGATGAGAGCTGCAGCCCTTCAAGTGCATGAAAAAAATACTATCAATTTTTTAAAGCAACTACATTTTTGGTGGCTCGTAGTAAACCCTTTGTTAGTACTAAATTCAAAATAGCGACATGTTTTGTTAAAAAAACAATTTTTCTAGCGTTGATTTTTTATAAAAACAAGATATAAGATGTAGTGCTTGGAAATAGTAAAATCAATTGTTTAAAAGAAGTACCTTTTCTGTGACTCACGACAGACTCTTTGGTAATACTAATTTCAAAATTGTGAGACGTTGGCCATCAATTTTTTCTATAAAAAACCTATTTAATTAAAAACAGGATGAGAGCTGCAGCTCATCAAGTGCATGAAAAAAATACTATCAATTTTTTAAAGCAACTACATTTTTGGTGGCTCGTAGTAAACCCTTTGTTAGCACTAAATTCAAAATAGCGACATGTTTTGTTAAAAAAAACAATTTTTCTAGCGTTGATTTTTTATAAAAACAAGATATAAGATGTAGTGCTTGGAAATAGTACCATCAATTGTTTAAAAGAAGTACCTTTTCTGTGACTCACGACAGACTCTTTGGTAGTACTAATTTCAAAATTGTGAGACGTTGGCCATCAATTTTTTCTATAAAAAAAACCTATTTAATTAAAAACAGGATGAGAGCTGCAGCTCATCAAGTGCATGAAAAAAATACTATCCTTTTTTTAAAGCAACTACATTTTTGTTGGCTCGTAGTAAACCCTTTGTTAGTACTAAATTCAAAATGGCGACATGTTTTGTTAAAAAAACAATTTTTCTAGCGTTGATTTTTTATAAAAACAAGATATAAGATGTAGTGCTTGGAAATAGTACCATCAATTGTTTAAAAGAAGTACCTTTTCTGTGACTCACGACAGACTCTTTGGTAGTACTAATTTCAAAATTGTGAGACGTTGGCCATCAATTTTTTCTATAAAAAAAACCTATTTAATTAAAAACAGGATGAGAGCTGCAGCTCATCAAGTGCATGAAAAAAATACTATCCTTTTTTTAAAGCAACTACATTTTTGGTGGCTCGTAGTAAACCCTTTGTTAGTACTAAATTCAAAATAGCGACATGTTTTGTTAAAAAAACAATTTTTCTAGCGTTGATTTTTTATAAAAACAAGATATAAGATGTAGTGCTTGGAAATAGTACCATCAATTGTTTAAAAGAAGTACCTTTTCTGTGACTCACGACAGACTCTTTGGTAGTACTAATTTCAAAATTGTGAGACGTTGGCCATCAATTTTTTCTATAAAAAAAACCTATTTAATTAAACACAGGATGAGAGCTGCAGCTCATCAAGTGCATGAAAAAAATACTATCCTTTTTTTAAAGCAACTACATTTTTGGTGGCTCGTAGTAAACCCTTTGTTAGTACTAAATTCAAAATAGCGACATGTTTTGTTAAAAAAACAATTTTTCTAGCGTTGATTTTTTATAAAAACAAGATATAAGATGTAGTGCTTGGAAATAGTACCATCAATTGTTTAAAAGAAGTACCTTTTCTGTGACTCACGACAGACTCTTTGGTAGTACTAATTTCAAAATTGTGAGACGTTGGCCATCAATTTTTTCTATAAAAAAAACCTATTTAATTAAAAACAGGATGAGAGCTGCAGCTCATCAAGTGCATGAAAAAAAAACTATCAATTTTTTAAAGCAACTACATTTTTGGTGGCTCGTAGTAAACCCTTTGTTAGTACTAAATTCAAAATTGCGACATGTTTTGTTAAAAAACAATTTTTCTAGCGTTAATTTTTTATAAAAACAAGATATAAGATGTAGTGCTTGGAAATAGTACCATCAATTGTTTCAAAGAAGTACCTTTTCTGTGACTCACGACAGACTCTTTGGTAGTACTAAATTCAAAATTGTCAGACGTTGGACATCAATTTTTTCTATAAAAAACCTATTTAATTAAAAACAGGATGAGAGCTGCAGCTCATCAAGTGCATGAAAAAAATACTATCAATTTTTTAAAGCAACTACATTTTTGGTGGCTCGTAGTAAACCTTTTGTTAGTACTAAATTCAAAATAGCGACATGTTTTGTTAAAAAAAACAATTTTTCTAGCGTTGATTTTTTATAAAAACAAGATATAAGAGGTAGTGCTTGGAAATAGTACCATCAATTGTTTAAAAGAAGTACCTTTTCTGTGACTCACGACAGACTCTTTGGTAGTACTAATTTCAAAATTGTGAGACGTTGGCCATCAATTTTTTCTATAAAAAAAACCTATTTAATTAAAAACAGGATGAGAGCTGCAGCTCATCAAGTGCATGAAAAAAATACTATCAATTTTTTAAAGCAACTACATTTTTGGTGGCTCGTAGTAAACCCTTTGTTAGTACTAAATTCAAAATAGCGACATGTTTTGTTAAAAAAAACAATTTTTCTAGCGTTGATTTTTTATAAAAACAAGATATAAGAGGTAGTGCTTGGAAATAGTACCATCAATTGTTTAAAAGAAGTACCTTTTCTGTGACTCACGACAGACTCTTTGGTAGCACTAATTTCAAAATTGTGAGACGTTGGCCATCAATTTATTCTATAAAAAAAACCTATTTAATTAAAAACAGGATGAGAGCTGCAGCTCATCAAGTGCATGAAAAAAATACTATCAATTTTTTAAAGCAACTACATTTTTGGTGGCTCGTAGTAAACCCTTTGTTAGTACTAAATTCAAAATAGCGACATGTTTTGTTAAAAAAACAATTTTTCTAGCGTTGATTTTTTATAAAAACAAGATATAAGATGTAGTGCTTGGAAATAGTACCATCAATTGTTTAAAAGAAGTACCTTTTCTGTGACTCACGACAGACTCTTTGGTAGTACTAATTTCAAAATTGTGAGACGTTGGCCATCAATTTTTTCTATAAAAAAACCTATTTAATTAAAAACAGGATGAGAGCTGCAGCTCATCAAGTGCATGAAAAAAAAACTATCAATTTTTTAAAGCAACTACATTTTTGGTGGCTCGTAGTAAACCCTTTGTTAGTACTAAATTCAAAATAGCGACATGTTTTGTTAAAAAAACAATTTTTCTAGCGTTGATTTTTTATAAAAACAAGATATAAGATGTAGTGCTTGGAAATAGTACCATCAATTGTTTAAAAGAAGTACCTTTTCTGTGACTCACGACAGACTCTTTGGTAGTACTAATTTCAAAATTGTGAGACGTTGGCCATCAATTTTTTCTATAAAAAAAACCTATTTAATTAAAAACAGGATGAGAGCTGCAGCTCATCAAGTGCATGAAATAAATACTATCCTTTTTTTAAAGCAACTACATTTTTGGTGGCTCGTAGTAAACCCTTTGTTAGTACTAAATTCAAAATAGCGACATGTTTTGTTAAAAAAACAATTTTTCTAGCGTTGATTTTTTATAAAAACAAGATATAAGATGTAGTGCTTGGAAATAGTACCATCAATTGTTTAAAAGAAGTACCTTTTCTGTGACTCACGACAGACTCTTTGGTAGTACTAATTTCAAAATTGTGAGACGTTGGCCATCAATTTTTTCTATAAAAAAACCTATTTAATTAAAAACAGGATGAGAGCTGCAGCTCATCAAGTGCATGAAAAAAAAAACTATCAATTTTTTAAAGCAACTACATTTTTGGTGGCTCGTAGTAAACCCTTTGTTAGTACTAAATTCAAAATAGCGACATGTTTTGTTAAAAAAAACAATTTTTCTAGCGTTAATTTTTTATAAAAACAAGATATAAGTGGTAGTGCTTGGAAATAGTACCATCAATTGTTTAAAAGAAGTACCTTTTCTGTGACTCACGACAGACTCTTTGGTAGTACTAATTTCAAAATTGTGAGACGTTGGCCATCAATTTTTTCTATAAAAAAAACCTATTTAATTAAAAACAGGATGAGAGCTGCAGCTCATCAAGTGCATGAAAAAAAACTATCAATTTTTTAAAGCAACTACATTTTTGGTGGCTCGTAGTAAACCCTTTGTTAGTACTAAATTCAAAATTGCGACATGTTTTGTTAAAAAACAATTTTTCTAGCGTTAATTTTTTATAAAAACAAGATATAAGATGTAGTGCTTGGAAATAGTACCATCAATTGTTTCAAAGAAGTACCTTTTCTGTGACTCACGACAGACTCTTTGGTAGTACTAAATTCAAAATTGTCAGACGTTGGACATCAATTTTTTCTATAAAAAACCTATTTAATTAAAAACAGGATGAGAGCTGCAGCTCATCAAGTGCATGAAAAAAATACTATCAATTTTTTAAAGCAACTACATTTTTGGTGGCTCGTAGTAAACCCTTTGTTAGTACTAAATTCAAAATAGCGACATGTTTTGTTAAAAAAACAATTTTTCTAGCGTTAATTTTTTATAAAAACAAGATATAAGATGTAGTGCTTGGAAATAGAACCATCAATTGTTTAAAAGAAGTACATTTTCTGTGACTCACGACAGACTCTTTGGTAGTACTAATTTCAAAATTGTGAGACGTTGGCCATCAATTTTTTGTATAAAAAAACTATTTAATCAAAAACGGGATGAGAGCTGCAGCTCATCAAGTGCATGAAAAAAATACTATCAATTTTTTAAAGCAACTACATTTTTGGTGGCTCGCAGTAAACCCTTTGTTAGTACTAAATTCAAAATTGTGACATGTTTTGTCAAAAAAAAAACAATTTTCCAGCGTTGATTTTTTATAAAAACACGATGTAAGATGTAGTGCTTAGAAATAGTACCATCAATTGTTTAAAAGAAGTACCTTTTCTGTGGCTCACGACAGACTCTTTGGTAGTACTAAATTCAAAATTGTGAGACGTTGGCCGTGAATTTTGTTCTATAAAAAACCGATTTAATCAAAAACAGGATGTGAGCTGCAGCTACTCAAGTGCATGAAAAAAATCCTATCAATTTTTTAAAGCAATTATATTTTTTGTTGCTCGTAGTAAACCCTTTGTTAGTACTAAATTCAAAATTGTGACATGCTTTGTCAAAAAAGCCAATATTTCTAGCGTTGATTTTCTATAAAACAAGATATGTAAAGTTAATCAGAAGTGCTTGGAAATAGTACCATCAATTGTTTAAAAGAAGTACCTTTTCTGTGGCTTACGATAGACTCTTTAGTAGTACCATATTTAAAATCGTGAGACGTTGGCCGTGAAGTTTTTCTATAAAATATCTATTTAATCGAAAACAGGTTGTAAGCTGCAGCTCATCAAGTGCATGAAAAAAATAGTATCAATTTTTTTAAGAAACTACAGTTTTTGTAGCTCGTGGTAAACCCTAGGCAGTACCTATGATTACCTTTGTATGTATATAGTCAATAGTAGTACTAAATTTACAATTGTAAGATGCCCCCCTCTAAAATAGAATTTTTTAGCGCTAGAAAGATATTTTTCATTAAAAATAATATAAGAGTTACTGTAGTGCTTAGAAAAAATACACCCAATGTCATAAAGGAAGTAACTTTTTGTGGCTTACGATAGACACTCTGATAGTACTAAACTTGCGAAACGCCCAACCAAATATATTTTTATTTTCCTATACTTTCAGTATAGGGAAGAACTGATTTTATAAAAAGGTTCTATATCGAGATTTTGACGGAAATGCATGTTTTGGATCTACGAGAATTCAAAAGAGTGGTTTTAAAAAATGTCTGTGGGTGCGCCCCTTGTCTTAAGAACGGATGTATCAAAACTTTATCTGAAAAGAAAGCTTTTAAAAAAATCTGAAACCGGAAGCGTATTTTTCGAAAAGCGAATTTTCTAAATTTGAAATCAGAATCTGCTAGAAGGCTTAAAAAGAAACACAGTGCCTTTTTCAAGCTTTAAAATGGCGACCACTACGATTGCTACTTATTATACAAAAAAGAGTAAACAGATCGGGATTAAATTTGGTATTGAAATAGCTCTAGGGGGGAGCAATGTTACTGTGCACAAAAATTTTCTTAAAGTTAAAATACTCGCGTTTTTTCCAGCTTGCCGAATATTCGGATACGCTTTATATTTTTTCGAGACAACTGAATATTCGCCGAATATTCCGCATTTTGTGCACTAAATACAAACAATAATAAATTTGCATTTTTTCGATAATTTTGATGGTATAATCCATACATATATAAAAGCACAAAGGGTTTTTTCTCCGGTTCCTCCAGCGGCTACCGCTTCCCCAATTTGGACCATTTTTTTTAAATGAAAGGTCCCTATCCACAGATGCAACATGAAACATTTTTATATTTTTATTCCACGTCGATTTTTTAATAATAATTATTTTAATTTATAATATATATGAAGGTCGGCTAGACGCGCGTAACTTGGGGCGCCATCTACAATAACGTCGCGTGTCATTATTGGAACTAATGCATCACGTGACTTGACATTTCGCCGGTTCTGTCAACGCTGTCTGTCAGTGCATTGTGCGCTGGGGTAGCACTAGTCAAGATTAAAATACATTGAAACAAAAGCTATAACTTCGGTATTCAAACGGGACGCAATCCGCTTAAGTAAAGCACTTAACCCACGCATTTATTACCAGTAAGTGTTCAGCACATGGCCGAATAATTGGCTTGTGTTAGCTAATATTCAGTACTTAGCCGAATGGTTGGCCTAATACTCGTCACTTTGGAAATTTCTTCGATTATTCGTCACTTTGGCCGAATACTTGACCGAATATTTCGCTAAATATTCGCCGTACAGTTGGCCGAATATTCGATACTCGGCCAGTAGCCAACATCACTATTCGGACTACTAAAGCTGTGAAGTGAAAATAATATCAACGATTCGACTTTAAAAAAAAATATTGCTCTAAAATGACCACACGATTTCTTTTTCAGTCTAATAGAGCTAGGGATGAACTATAATTTAGTTCATGTCCCAGACCGTTAATTTCCCTGTGACGCCTTCTATAAATTTTTGAAAATTAAATATTTATGTTTGTTTTGTTATGTTTTATTTTTAATAAATGAGAGAGCATGACAAATTATTTTGACGCTAAATTACTCATGAGCGATAGAATAAAAGTCGCAAATTAACTTTTAGGTGCAGCAATATTAAGGGGGTTAATGTTCCCCCATACCATTCTTATGGCAGATGAAATTGTCCTTCCGTTCTAAGAATAAATAATTCTAAAAAATCTTTTCCCAAAAATTGCCTTTTTTCTCATAAAATTCCTAAATTCCTAAATACAACATGATATACCCCGAATCAAAGCATAATTTTAAGCGAGTTGACGCTGTATGCGTGTTAGCATTGGTCCGCTTGTGATAAGTGCGGGGTAGTGTATCTCTCCGGTCGGTGTGCATAGGTAAGGTAGTCCTCTACCGAATATATTCTTTCTTGTGTTAAAAAGATAGTTTTGCCTACAAACAAGATGTGAGTTAATCAGTAAGTGCTTGGAATCAATACTTCCAATTCTTTGTGGCTCATAGTAGACCCTTTGGTAGTACTAAATGCAGAATTGTAAACGTCCCCCCCCCCAAATGGAACTCTAGCATGTATAAGCATTTCAAAGGCGTTTGTACAACCAATCTCAGTAGTCTAGAGGCATGGACCCGCGCCTATCATGACAAAAGTACTCGGTTCGATCCTGACCACCGACGTTATTTTTTGTTTCAATTACTTTATTTTTTTTATATAGTAAATTCCAAATTTTTATGTACCTGGCGGATTATATGCTTATCTGTAAGTACTAAGGTATGGACATGCCCTCCGCCGGTATAGCCGGGCGCTGAGCAGTGCAGTAGGTAATTTATTTTGTCCGTTTAATTTTATTATTCTAAGCAATCTATATTCTAAGCTTTCTGTTTTTCTACAAGTGGCTTATTGTTAAATTATTTTGTTGATGAAGATAAACACAGATAAATTTTGCAGCATAATTATAGACTGAAGATTATATTACATTTTAATGAGCGTTTGCATTAGTTTAGTAAAAGGTATTACTGCAAATGATGATTATATAATTTCCTTATTTTATTGTTCTAATCTTTGAGGGGTGTTTGTTTGCAAAAATATGAGATTTAGTTAGTCGCAAAACTTTGAAAACGCGTCTTTAGTTTAAGCCACGTTGATGAAAAAGTAATAAGCACGTGGAAAGAAGCATTGTCTACTACTACACCGGAAATATGGAAAAAGACGATTGAACGCACAGAAAAAACAATTGAAGAATGTTGGGAACGTGAACGTTAAATAATTGCTGAAGTAAACCCGCTTATAATTAATTTACAATCCGAATCAGATTCCGATGATGATTTTGGCCGTTACTTTGAAGACAATGACAATGAATAAAATAATAATTGAATTTTGTGTTATAATGTATAATTATATTCTCTAAATTTGATTAGGTTACTTGTATTATACACAGAATATTAAATGATTGTATATTATATCTCTTGTGAAAACCAATTACTCTTAACAAATAAATTAATATCAACGTACTTACACGACTACACGTACACCACTGGTCTTTAGCGGTAGCCCTTTAAAGCAGCAAGAATCGCGTATAACTCGTATCGTTTATTTCTCTTTGGCGCGTTAGTCAGAAAGAGATACAAGTACAACTGGTATTAGTGATCCACGTTCGAAGCGCTAATACGTAATAGTCAACGAGTGGGAGTGAACAGACGCTATCCGTACGTCTTCGTACAGTTCAGTTTCCTAATCCGCCAGGTACATAAAAATTTGGAATTTACTATAGTGTGCATAGTGGCCTGCCCACCAGGGGTGTTTTTAGCAAACCTTGGTTGTTGGCGCAGCAAGTGTAGACAGTCTGAGTTAGTGCTTGGTTCTATCCGCGAATTGCGTCGCTCAGGGCTCCTTCAATACTCACACCTATTCACGTTAAGACGCTAGATATTGCGCTCCCGACTTCAGACCAAAAATCGCTGTAAATAGTTTGTTTACGTTTGATCTTTTTTTTTTAATTATTAAAATGGTTTTAAATAGTATAATATTTCTAGCATTGGAAAGATATTTTGCGTTAAAAACAGGATGTGACCTCAATTAATTTCTGGGAAAAGCGTTACTAATTTTTTACGAGTAGTTACTTTTCTATGGTATATATTAGACCTTCGGGTAATACTAAATCTAAAATTGTACGATTGTTAACCAAAATTTGGAGCTACTTTTAAAAAATATCTATAATTGCATTTTTAGAATTTGCTGCTCTGGTGCACATAAAATTTATTTGCAAATTGAAATGTAAATTTTTAGTAAGTTTATATAAAAATATAACGTGCTCAGAAAAAAAAACTTATTGGAAGTGGATACAAAAGCTTTATAAATATAGTTAACAAAAAAAACAAACAATACTTTATTGCAGCCTTGTCGAAAATAACTGTTTTAAACAGAATTGCGAAGTAGTAAAGCGACGTCGAAGGGTTTTACACAACAAACAGGCTCAAAATAGCTTCGAAAATGAGCGAATTGTCTTTAACATTGCAATTAGGATCGTATTTTCTCGTAAACACGCACGGTTCCAAAGTTGTGAATGAAAACAACCAAGACGCACGTTTTGTTTGTATAATTTACAGATTAAGTACAAGTTTCACAGTATTTTCGTTTATTGTGCTAAAATTACTTTTAAGTAGTTATTCACCTATTTTTTCAAGCTTAAATTCCCATTACTGACACTTTAAGTGGTCTTAAATATAAAATATTATCATATGAAATATTCTTTTCGACGCGATCGTGATTTCATTTTGAAATATGGGATTATAATTGGCAGGAAAATATCAAGATTATTTTAGTTCCTGCTCTATGAACTTTGGCTTATTGTGTTTTCTATTTTCCGAATAAACAGCAAATTTATTCCGAGATATATTAAGTTATTAACACAGTAAATGTTAGAATTACGAGCTGATTATTACACATTGGCAAAGCAGCGCGAAGTGTTTACTGAAAAATTAAATACTTATGACCCACATTGTTTTGCAAGTTCTAGGTTTAAATTTAAAATGAAAATGTTGCCTTTCAATTATTAAATGGATGTCTTGGCACGTACTTAGACTCAACCATAAACTTACCTTTTTATCCAAATTGTTGTTAGGAGTGCTGTTAATTTCAGGTTTTTGGTCAGGATCATCGCTTCCTGTTACGCTGAAAAAAAAAGAGATTGAAACTTAGAAAAAAAATGCTAGCGAATAGCGGTGGTGTTATGAAATAACATTTTAAATGTTATTTCAGTAGATACTACTTTAATTGTTCAAAAATGGACGAAACACTTCGCCTGTACTTTCCCATATTTACGAATAATAATTAATTACTATTATATACTATTTAATCACAACACTTATAACACATACGGTGAATTACAATTTAGGTGGAACATGGCAGATTAACATGCAAAATTTAAAATAGCTCTATTTTATGCCCTAGAAGAATTTTATTATTCGCACCCTAAATGGAAAGAACATTTTTTACATCAACTGGTGGCAATTTATTTGAAAATTTAATACAAATAATGCTTTAAATAAATTATTTAATAATAGTCAAGGCATGAGGTTATGAATTCAAACCTTGATGAATTTAACTTTTTTGTTATTTTTCTTAACTACGGCAAAAAGACAATCAGGTATATATTATTATATTTAAAACGTACAATTATTATTTTTTAATGGTACCTAACTATACAGTTTCTAACGAAATTAATCGGGTTACACATAATCAGTTAAGAATAAACTTTTTACAGCTGAAGAAAATAAGTAGGTACATTAACTGAAGCCAATAAACCGCATTGCTATTTTACAAAATAACTAAAAGCAAACACTTAATTTGAGTCTTAACACCACAATGACTTCAATTCTACCTAATTATCTGGAAAAATGTATCGTTAACTTTTTGTATCGCCCGATTAATTTTGTGTAGCATTAAAAAATAGTAATTATACATTTTAAATAAAATAATATAAACCTGATTGTCTTTTTACTGTAATTTTAAAAACAAGGAGGGAGGGGGGAATCAACCCTCCTAAACATTACTGCACCTAAAAATTAAGTTCTGAATCTTAATCTAGTACTACTCATGAGCAATTTAGCTTAAACAAAAATTTTTTATCGTCCCCCGTTCATTAAAGAAGGGGGCATGAATTTTTGATTTTATAAACATCATAGAAGACGTCACAGAGGAAGTAGCGGACTGGGACAGGAATCAAATTGTAGCCCGTTCCTAGATCGACAAGCATACAAAGTTTTAAAAAATCGAGTGGCCAGTTTTTTACCGCAATACTTTTTTGGAAATATCAAATATTTTGAAAATATTTTTACTTCATAGTTTTCATTTGTACAAAAATTCTCTTAGATAGTCACATTGTGTTCCCCGAAGGCTATTGTAATACCTAATTTATTTTACTTTTGGGTATTTCATTTTAACAGCTTTTCCATCGCAAGTCTCATTGCCGCTTCCAGTTTCATCAGGTGCTTGGAAAATATATTACCATTTGTGTAAGGGAAGTATGTTTTTTGTGGCTCATAGTAGACCCTTTTGTAGTACTATGATAGAATAACAATTGATTACTCTATGGTGCTATTTTCAAAGTTTGCGAGACGCTCGACAAAAAGTGCAGTTTATTTAGGGTTAGAAAGATATTTTACTGTAAAAAACAGGGTGTAAGCTAATCCTCTGCTCGGAAAAAATACTTCCAAAAATTTTGTAGAGAAAGAACTTTTTCTGTAGCTCATTATTATACGTTTGACCAAATATGAGTTGTTTTTCTAGCATTAGAAAGATATTTTGGTTGATAAATAGAATGGGTACGAAGCAGTCATCAAGTGCCTACAAAAATAAATTCAATTTTGTAAGGGAAGTACCATTTCCCTGCCCCTTTCGATCGTACTACATTCAAAATTGTGAGATGTTTGGCTCAAATGTGTAATTTCTGCAGCGTTAAGAAGATATGTTTCTTTAAAAATTGCGTATCAGCTCAAGTGCTTGGAAAAATATACCTATTTTTGTAAGGGAAGACATTTTCTGTGGCTCATAGTAAACCCTTTGGTAGGTAGTACCAGTTTTAAAATTTGAGGCCTATGGCCAAAAAGTGGAGTTTTCTAGCCTTAGAAATTTATTTTTCTGTAAAAATAGGATGAGACGTAATAATGTGCCAACAAAAAATACTTTCAATTTTGTAAGGTAAGCACCATTTCTCTGACCTATAGTAGACCCGGTAGTACTACATTCAAAATAGTGACATTTTTGGAAAAAAGGTCCAGTTTTTTCTAATGTTAGAAAGATATTTTCTCTAGATGTAGGATAAGACATAATCAGGTGCCTACAAAAATACTTTCAAATTGCCGAGGAAAGAACCATTTATCTGACCCATAGTAGACCCTTTGATAGTACTACTTACAAAATTGTGGGAGATTTGGCTCAAAACTGTAGTTTTTCTAACGTTAGGAACATATTTTTTTTCGTAAAAACGGCATGAGCTGAGTTATTGGAAAATACGACAATTTTTGTAAAGGAAGTACATTTTCTATGGCTCATAGTTACGGTACCATAAGTCCTTTACTATAAAGAACAGTCCTTTATTTTAAATATCTGCCCTTTAGATTTATTTTTTAACTTACGTTTGTCCTTATACCTATTCAGCTGTTGTAATTCTGACAAGTGCAATAAAGATTTAATGATTAGTATTTGGCTAGGTTGTTTTCTACGTTTTAAACGCATGACACCAAAAAATGGGCGGAACACGTCGCTGGTACTCTCCATACTTTTTTGGTTTTAAATAATCTCGGGCCGGTAAATGACTGAACAACGTGTTTTAACAAACCTTCACGAAATAAAAAAAAAATTAAAAAAGGTAATGCCTCAACGAGGATTTGAACTTGCGATAGCCTTTGCAATAAATGCCGGACTAGCGTTACCCAACACCACGATCGCTGACAACAAACGCTAAAATATGGAACTTAAACATAGTGACCGGCACAACTGTGCGGAGGCCAGCTATTAGAAATTGGGCTTCGGATTTCGGAGCAAAAATCGCTATAAATAGTTTATTTGAAGAGTTATCACAAATATGCAAAAATTAAAAATATGTTTTTAAGTAGGGCTAATTGATAGGCGTAGTTAAAATTAGACAACTTCCGGAAAACGCGTTGTAGATATACAAAGTATCAAAATTTAAAAAAAAATGAATTTATTTTGAAAATGGTTTAAAATCTATTCAGCCATCCACAGCAGTGTGTCCCTAATAAATTACTTCAAATATTATTGTACTGTTTGAAATTTTTAACGATTGGCGTTTGCGTTATTGAATAAATAAACAGGCTGTTTCAAATTCGAGCCCCACCATGGGGATCTCGCTTATTTGAAGAGATAGAGAGTTGGTTAAATTGAGGCAAAGTTGCCAAATTTTATGCCTAACAATAATTTGTAAAGAAATTTAAAGTAGCCACTCTGGTTTTTCAGATATCTGAAAAAAACTGAAATTTTGGATTTTTTATTTTTGACTATAACACATTTATCATTTATGCTACATATTTGAAGTTAACGCATTATTAGAACACTTTTTCATGCTGAATTTAAATTGTTTATCAGATTTGGTGTAACTGTTACCATTGTTCATTTTTGACTGTCAACTTTTTTTTTCTTATGGTTGGTATTTAAAATTTTTCATATTTGGATAGAGTTTTCAATTCTGATTTCAGCGATGTGTCACACTTTGCATTTTGTTTAAGTTTTGAGCACTTTATTACAGAAAATATAAATTTCATGAGAGTGCCATGGAAAGACCCACGTCATTTAATTTATTTTGAGAAAATTCTAGTAGGCTATGAACTGATGGAAGTAAAACAAAACACTTCTCTTATTTACTTTTACTTTTAGATACATTAAGTATGCAAAAATTTCAGGAAACTTTGTTTTGAGCGTAGACAGCAGGTTAGGTTATTTTTTACAAAAACAAATGAATGACACAGTTACTAACACGCATATTAGAGTGTTCATTTTAGAAGAGCTTCTGAGCATGTTTTACAAAGGTTTAAAATGTTTTGAACATTCATTTAATAATTGTTCGTATTAGTGTAGTTGTAGTGTTATCTGTTGTGTTTATTTAACCTGTTATTCAAATTTGTTATGTCAGTTGCAAACATAAAAACTGCAAGTAAAATTTTTAGTAAATTGTGTAGTAACTGTGTCATTCATTTGTTTTTGTAAAAAATAACCTAACCTGCTGTCTACGCTCAAAACAAAGTTTCCTGAATTTTTCGCATACTTAATGTATCTAAAAGTAAAAGTAAATAAGAGAAGTGTTTTGTTTTACTTCCATCAGTTCATAGCCTACTAGAATTTTCTCAAACTAAATTAAATGACGTGGTTGTTCCATGGCACTCTTATGAAATTTTTATTTTTTGTAATAAAATGCTCAAAACTTAAACAAAATGCAAAGTGTGACACATCGTTGAAATAAGAATTGAAAACTCTATCCAAATATGAAAAAATTTTAAATACCAACCGTAAGAAAAAAAAAGTTGACAGTCGAAAATGAACAATGGTAACAGTTACACCAAATCTGATAAACAATTCAAAGTTAGCATAAAAAAGTGTTCTAATAATGCGTTAACTACAAATATGTAGCATAAATGATAAATGCGTTATAGTCAAAAATAAAAAATCCAAAATTTCAGTTTTTTTCAGATATCTGAAAAACCAGAGTGGCTACTTTAAATTTCTTTGCAGATTATTGTTAGGCATAAAATTTGGCAACTTTGCCTCAATTTAACTAACTCTCTATCTCTTCAAATAAGCGAGATCCCCATGGTGGGGCTCGAATTTGAAACAGCCTGAATAATCAATTTTAAATTTTTCAAAAATTCCTGGCGGAAGTCGGAGTAAAATTTGGGAGTTGGGTAAAAAAAACTAATTTGTACTTCACTGTAAGCACCATCGGCCCACAAAGTTTAAAAAATGGTGTGGGTAGTTTTAAAATATTCCAAAATTTTTACAATTTTCCTGTTTCCAAAAATATTTTC
This sequence comes from Ctenicera cuprea, assembly GCA_958336395.1. NCBI lineage: Eukaryota > Metazoa > Arthropoda > Insecta > Coleoptera > Elateridae > Ctenicera > Ctenicera cuprea. The sequence goes on along the minus strand of OY284495.1, from coordinate 27,505,645 downwards.
GTTGTTCGTGATTATACTTATTGCGGTCTATTGAATAATATAATAATTTGTATTGATTGGATGTTTTGTTTTTGAGTAATTAGACATTAAAATTAAAATTTTCAAAAATTCGTAGCGGCCTTCGTTTTGAAGATACAGCCAAAATGTTTGATTTGTCTATAGATGCATCTACAACGGTATGTTTTCACAATTTCAAAACTGTTTTTATAAAAAAAATTCTATACTAAAAAAAAACAAAAAAGCTTATACAGAACTACCTGCGACTAAATAACCGCATACAAATTTGATAAAAATCGGTCAAGGGGTTCCGAAGATATATGGGAACGAAACACTGGGTGCACCCACTCACTCACCTACCTACAGAAAATTTTTTTTTAAAAATAACTTTTTTTATTCCTTGGACCCCAAAACGTGTATTTCCGTAAAAATTTGAAACTCAAACATTTGCAGGAAATCATAACTTTTCATACTTCAGCAGATGTATGGAAAAGTAAAAAAGGGTAGTCAGAAGTCAGAAACTTCCAGAAATGTTAATAATTCTGAGGTTTTAATATATGCGGAAGTGCCAAACTTAAGGTTTTCTTGGAAAATGTCCATGATTTATAACTATTTAAGTTTGACATTTCCGGATTATTTTAAACTATAACTGAACGTTATTTACATTTGTAAAGTAGAAATAATGCACCACATAAACGAAAATGCACTAAAAATTGATTCATTGCAACATTTTTATACGGTCATGGCATAAGCAACGTGGAGAAATGTTTACCTACTGTTAACATAATTAATTTGACAGAAATGTATTATCATTAAATTATGTATATTATTGGAAAAATTTTAACATTTCATAGCTTACAGCCTAACCTATAATTGAAAAAAATTTAAGAACACGGCAGCTATGATATACAGACAGAGACGGCTAAGATTAATCGAAATCTTTTTTCAAACCACTCTAGCTTCAAAATGGCGTCCGCTAAGGTTTTTTGAAATTTTTGACTTTTAACCCCTTATTACTCAAAAACGAATTGACAAATCGGGATCACATTTGTTACTGTAGTAGAGCTAGGGGGAAGCAATGTTACCATCTACGAGATTTGTTGAAATTGTTAAAATTGGAATCTAAAAATATATTCAAAATTTTGGAAAATATCGAAAAAATATGGCTAAAAATTTGTAAACAATTTTTTTTAAATTTTGTAGGCTCATAGACTAGGCTATAATTTGATGTGTCTCAGCTCTCTGTCGACGACTTTTACGAATTTTTAAAAATTTTTACTTTAACGCCTACTTACCCAAAATCGAGTTGACAGATCGAGATTAAATGTGATATTACAATATTCCTAGAGCAACACACTTAAGAGTGTGCGAGGTACTTTCCGAAACACATAAGTGCGTAAGAGATGAACATAGTACAATCACGTGCAAATAGACATAAGCTTACGGGATAGCTGCGTACACACGACATGTGCTATAACTGTTGTGATTAGATATATAAAAGTAATTATTTTGTAAGTATGGAAAAGTACAGGCGAAGTGCTTCGTTAATTTTTTAAAAAGCTGAAGTGTGAACTTCGAGTATTTGCAAAAGTGTAACTTTTAATAATTATAACGTTGTATTGTTCACCAAGTATTAGATTTAAAAAAAACAAGCAGCTGGAATTAGAATTTGCGATAGCCTGTTCAATTGGTTTCCGTACCGTAACTCTACCCATAGAAGCAGCGACTAACTGCACGAAAGCAAGGTAAGCGCTCGCCGCGCTTCGGCGAATTACAAATTTCGCATCGGATATCGGACAAAAATGGCTATAATAGCTTTATTTGAGAAGTTACCAAAAATATGAATAGAATAAAAAATATGTTTTTTAACTAGAGCTAATTGATAGGCGTAGTTAAAATCACGTAAATGCCGGAAAACGCGTTGTTTATAATACAAAGTATCATTTTTTTCTTAATTTTTAAAATAGTTCAAATTATTGCAGATCCCAATAAAGCACTTTAAATAGTCTAACGAACTGATACAAGTTTATAACGATCGGCGTTTGCGTTTTTAAATAAATAATTAATCAATGTCAAGTTTTTAGAAATTCCTGGAAGGGATCAGAGTAAAATTTGGGAAACTAGTACAAAACAAATTTGTAGTTCACTGCAAGCATGCAAACTCTATTGGCTCAGAAAGTTTAAAAACAATCGCGTAGGCAGTTTTTGAATAACATTTTATTGAAAATTTTGAAACAGCATTGCGATCGTTTTCGGATTTTCGAAATTAATTTTATTTCATTGTATACTACCCACGAAGGGCTCTCAAACAAGTGGTAACTGATCCCGATCAGACAACTACTTTTTGAGTAAATGGGCTTTAAAGTCGAGATTTTCAAAAAGTTGTAGAGGCCGCCATTTTAAAGCTAGAGAATTCGGTAAACAAGTTTTCGATTTCCCTTAAGTTATTATCTCAGATCATGTGCTAAAATTTCCAAAATTTAGTTTTGGAAAAAAACGCTACCAAAAAACATGTGAAACATGGAAACTTCGGTTTCCGGTTTTGGATTTTTTTTTGAAAAGCTTAACTAGAACTACAACTTTCCATCTACCTCTTGATTTAAAATTTCATCAAAATCGGTCCAGTACTTCCGCCTTTAGAGGCGTCACCCAACCCTTCCGTTCCTTGAATTGTTTCTTGAACTCCAAAACGTGTATTTACGTTAAAATCTAGATTTCGAACATTTTCATGAAATCAATACTTCCGTATACCGAAGGTATGGGAAAGTAAAAAATATTAGTGTTAGAAAGACATTTTCATTTAAACCGCAGAAGCGACGTTATCAGGTGCCGAAAACAATAGTTTCGAAATTGTTCGAGAAGTGTCAATTTTGTGACCCATAGTAGACCCTTCAGTAGTACTAAAATGCCCATAATAAATTGCATGGGTGCCCTAAAATTCCACAAAAAGGTGCCCTAGAACTGCATTACGATCAGTGTCAGATAAAATTTCTGCATGAAAGAGGGGGGGAGGGGTACGAAATAACATTTACAGTATTATTAAGCCTTAGCGAAGATATAATGGTTTTAAATGTCCGTAATAATATTTGTTGGGCTTCCAAAATTCCACCAAGGTCGTTCCTTTATAAAAAACTAATTTTTCAAAAAATGTGACGCCCGTTTCTGACGCATAGACGACACTAATGTGCACAACAATCTTTTAGCAGTGTATCTGTCAAATCAGTAATAGTTGTATGATGGAGGATCCTTGAGCGCCCAAACACCTGTGCCAAGACTCAAAATTTGGAATCCAAAGAGCAGGTGGACCATCGAAATTCGCTTCAAACACTTAATAGCATCTATTTTAGCAAAACTCATGCTCGAAAAACGTACTCGCTACCACGTGCCAAGCGCAATAACGATTTTTTAATGTCCGGTATACAGGAATAGTTGGATGAAAGTCAAGAAAATAATTGAGTTGTATAGAAATAAAAATAAAAATGTAAACCAATATCTCGATATTCGACACGCCCTATTATTGCGTCGCGTGATTCATTTCTTTGTAAATTCCTGGCGAGACATTCATAAACAGCTGCTCTTCTTGATGCAACCCCAAACTTAATTTTGGATTCAAGCTGCAACTGAATGAAACATATTAATGTCGAATTTTAGAGTCCATAATTTTGATTTCTGTTTGTTTCGTTTCAGCTTGAGACTTTAATTTCTAGTCGTTAAAGTTTTATGACTATTTATATTCTTTTCTTTTTCGCTTGTATTTTTATCTTTTACAATTTATTTTTTACCGAGTACCCTTGGAACTTTTCGCGTCAAAGTCCTCTGAATAATATTTTCAGTGGAACTTCACAAAAACAAAATTAATCAAAATATTATCTTGACATTTGTTTTTGTTTACCTTTTTTATGTTATTGTTTTGAGAAATTTCAAGATCAATTAAAGAGATTCTTATTTTTAAATTTGGCGAGAAATGACAACTTTTTGGCAGACAAAAAAATCGTTAAGTTTTAGTAATTAAGATGTCCTACGCACGTATTTAACCTTTAAAATCCACGTACACGTGCTTAAAAATGCTGGTAAAACGAAAGTTACAAAAACTATAATACCAACAAGACGGAGCTCCGGCACGCATATTATTACACAATTTCTAATTGATCTGTTACATTTTATTTCTAAAAAATTTGGAATGAATTCAACACAATGGAGCTCCATTACATTTCCTTTCAGGTTGTTCCCAATTCACCTACCATTTCCTAATTTTTTCGATCACAACCTCCATTGTACGTCACAAAACATTTATGTAAAAAATACACACTTCTAAACGCAACATACGAGCAAAAAACTATAAAATACTACTCGCTAAAACTTGCCCGACACATCAAGCCTGATAAGGATTAAATAAACTGATACATACGTTTTTATAGTCTTGATTAGATAAGGAATTTTTTAATCAGTTGCAAAATTGCAAATTCCGATTTATTGGCCTTGCTATGCTGTTAATATTGGCGGCAGTTAATAGTTGGGGCGTTTTAATTAATTATCTTAATATATTAAGAATCATTTACCTGTTTCCTGCATCTTCAGATCCAGTAGAAGTTAATGAGGAGCAGTCTTGCTGTCTTTGAGCCCATTGAGTTCTTACTTCGTGCTGGGCCCGTTGTTTTAGGGCTAAAACTCGACGTCTTTCTTGCTCTATTACTTGAGACCCTGATATGGAAGGAAATAAATTAAAATAGACAAGAGTTTTGAGACTGCTCCAATAACGTACAGAAATTTCTGTTTTTTTTTTTAAATTAAACGTGACATTTCTTTGCGGTTTTAAAATAACCAAACAATTCCTACCTTGTTGCACCAAATGTAGCTGCCGATTACGTTCAATTTCCTTCAGGGATTCTATGGTCTTCTTCCCCAGTGAACCACGACCATCTTCAATGTTCATGGGTGCACTTGAAGTTACTTTGCTTATACGATCAATATCGTCTTGTGATGGACATCTTTTAGCTGTAAAATACAAATTATTACTATTCAACAATTTTCGAAATTGCTTGTGAATGTTCTTATATATATAATATGTATTAACGGTAAAGAGTTGTAATTTATAACATAATTACACAGGGTGGTCCTTCTCTATCTTGATTCGTTTTAGAATTAAGTAGGGGTGTAATAATTGTTGAATCACTCGGTGTACTAAGTTAACTTTAAAGCTTCGGAATTTAAATCCTGTTTGATTCCACTGCCAGTGAGTAATTAGACGTTATTGGTGCAAATAATAACAATCGCCGAGTTTACTAGTCTTTTTTATTCAAGTATACATTAAAGGATGAAAACAATATCGCCTGTTTTTGCTATTTCGTAAATCGCCAAATTAATTATTGACATTTGCAGTTTAGACGGCGCTGAGTTTAAAAATACGCCAAAATATTACGTCATTTAGCGGTAAATACGAGCACGCGCAGTACTGTGTATTTTTGTGTCGCTGCTGTTGGTATAATTGCGTGATGCTAACGCTTGCACTGTGGTAAACTTTCGGACAGACGACGTATAGTTTATTATTATTATGACCAGTAAGCGGCACAAACGCCGCAACCACGAAGTAATATAAAAAATAAGCAGGATGCACAACCTGCTTGTTGCTATGATATGCAGGTCTTAATTTTTCAGTACATGTGACAGAGACATCCGAGACAATGAACCTATAAAGAGTAGTCGATCGTCAATATTTTATTTTAAATGTCGATATGTTAGGTTATATCAGTTGATTTCTTGATGGTGTCGGATCTATCAGGACACAACATGTTTTAGTTTTAACCATTGTTGTAAATTATAAATTTTTGTAATTACAATCAAATTTGTTGGCAGATTTCCATCTTAATTATGAGCAAAAAACAAGATTACCGCGAATCAGCACATCCTTGAAATAGTACAGTTAATAGTTTCCTTGTCTCGGTGTCTCTCCCTATAACACCACAGAATAAGGCCACAGCAACCAGGGTTCGTGCATACTCTTAAGTATATATTATGCTCTGTGGCCGTAGCCTACTTGTGAGTTGGAGTTTTACAACTCAACATCGCACTAAACTTCTATTATACCTGGTGAGAAAAGATTAGTGCTTGTGTTTCTGTTTGGCAAATAGGATGTGCGCCGCGTCGGTGATTGTTCTAAATTAAAGAGCATCGCTAAAGAGGAGGGAAGGTTGTTGTCTGAACTTTTTCGTTGGAAGAAAAAAATAGGAGTGCGTGATCGAGACAGGAACGTACAGGTTGTACGCTGCTTGGGAGATTGCGCGCATTCGCCGACTGCGTCGCAAGCCGCGCGATTTAGCAATTTAGAGTCGGATGGCGCTGACGCGCGCTTATCGCCCTTGCGATATATAAAGAATGATACTTGAAGATAGGGACCGATTTATTTTAAATAGAGCAATTTAAATTAAAATAATTATTTTTTTAAAGATTTGTTGGTGTAAGTTCAACTTGAAAAATTCGTCATATGTTCCATAATTGTTTTAATTCTTTTGTTTTAAAAAGGATGAATGGCACAATTGTTCAAGAAATTTTTCGAAATCTTTTTTTTAGCGCCGCCGCCTACAAGGTAATTCAAAGTTTACTTTTTTCTTAGCACTTAAATTTTTGAATTTTAAATTAGCACCAGGGGCGTGCGTCGCCTGGTGATACAATGTTGATCAGTAGGATCTTCTACATGTGTGCTATAAATTTGGTAAGGATCAGAGTCGATCCGGTCATGTTAGGTTTATGTTTTATTATTTTTTTAAAGGGAAAAAAATCCGATGGATTTTATGAAATTTCGACTTTGTGTAGAAAAAATTCTCAGTACGATAGCAAATCCTGCTCGAGGTTGTAAAAACGCAATAGAAAAGTCCTTTCCGAGCGTCTGTTTAAAGTTTGGTTAAGATCGGAACGGTTCCTAATTTCTTCAGGATGCGTGTGTGCCGGAACTGATGACTTTCAGAATATCGCCGCTTAAATCGTTTTCAGGCGTCGCACGCTAATTCTGGTATTTGGTAAAGACGGGGGCCGATCCCCTGAAGTTGTGTCGGAATTTTGAAAAACATGGAATTTTGGAGAAAACTTGGACCCCCGGGTTATTGGAATAAATGTTGTCTAATACAATGTAGAGCAAGATTTCCAGGTTTCCAGACAATTGAAGTAACTATTAACTAAAGTTTTGGATTATATTGTAATAGGTTATGTTTTAATATTTAGAAGTATTTCTCAGTACTTTCACTTTACCGCTTAATGTTCCCTTCAAAAATCCGCTTTCAAATGAGTATATAATTTAAACTATATTTTTGAAATAATTAATTAACAAATTGTCTTTAGTAATACGATTAGTGTAATGGATATGCAATATATTTGTGAAATTCCTAGAATAATGACTTACCCATTCCATCTTCTAAAATTGACTTTTCTTGTAACATTTTTTCATTAAATGACTGTGACATGTTAAAAACGTCATCATCCATCAACTTAGGATGAGTTTCAATGAATGAGCAGCTTAGATTCTGCATCCTAAGAGTATTTACGTCGACTTCCTTGGTCTTATCACTGTCGCTATCACTTGAAACTTCTTGGTCCGATTCTTGTTTGGAAACGCTTCTGAGTTCGGTCTCGATATGTTTTAATTTGTTTCTATGTTCTTCGAGCCTCCTCAAGTACTTTATCAGCTGTCTTTCTAAGGTTTTTGATTCTTGGTCGTTACAACGTGAGGTGTCAATCTTCTGCTGTTCGAGCTCGGTAACTTGAGTTTTGATCAACTCAATTTTCTTGGTTAGATCTACGATTTCCCTTTGTATTTCTTCCCGACTGGCCAGCCAATCGGCTTCTTCTTCTAAATGGTGAAATTCTAAATCTTCAAATGTTTTACGTTCGTTGTCTAAAATTTCTTGAGCGTTTAGGAATTCTTCAAATAGTTCTTGATATTCCGAGGTACCTTTGGTTATTTCGGAGAGGTTCTGTTCGATTTTGTTCATGTTTTCTTGAGCTACTTGAAGTTTTTGTTTACAGTGCTCTTGGTGTTGGGTTTGGGTTATTTGACAGTCTTCCATTTTGATTTCAATTTCATGGGCGCTATTTAGAAGCTTTTGTTTGCGATTTTCTAGGTCTTCTAGCTCCATAAGTTTGGATTTGTGTTCGCCTACGATCAAGGCTCGTTCCATTTCAAGCTACAAAAAATTGCGTTAATTAGGAATTACTCGTGAAAAAAATAGATATAAAAATTCATGGACAAAACCATGAAACATTTACCTCTCTGTTTAATTCCTCTTCTTGCATTTCAATGTCGGCCATTTTTCTTTTAATGTTAGCCATGGCTGCCATGGTGTCGTGTTTGTCTTTTTTCAAAGCTTCTATTATCTGCCTATCGGCTTCGTTTTTCTCCCTTAAGATTTTATTTCTTTCAAAGCTGTCATGGTGGTAATTTTGCGATGGGCTATGGTCATTATGGTCAATTGGGAGGATAAATTTAGTCGGTGTAGGTTTCCTGTTTGGAATATCAAATGCTTCCTTATTTTCCACTGGAATTTCCTTACTTTGGTTCTGGAGCAAGTACTGCTCCGCATTTAGTATTGCGAATTTGTTTTCTATTATTTGAGCTGTATCTTTTGGCGAACTATATCGAAAATTTACCAATATTTAGAACTAATTAAGCTTACATATGAAAATAATTGATTACCTTTCTTTATTAACTGTTGGAATGGTTTTGATCCTCGTCCGAGGGGAGTGTGGGTAATATGGACCATTATTTTGATGGATAACATGAACGTTTTCGTACGGACTAACACAATTCGAACTTGGACTATCAGTAGACCTTATTTCCACATTTTCGTAATAAAATTTCGAGCTTGTATCTCTTGGTGATAAATGATTAACGGAAACATTTTCATAACTGTGGTTATTTTGCCTGGAGATCTGTTCGGAGTCGAATTTGAATATCGGACTGTCTTTCGAATTCGGCGAAGGGGTGGCGTGGTTTGGAGAAGGGGATAAACAATTAGGGGAAGGGGAATTGAAGGGGCTTGGGGATAAACACTGTCTTTTATCGCGTGGTAAAGAACCATTCGTTTTTATCCTGAAAATTTAGGGTTTTACTATTTGAAACTTGGATAAACTTTTGAACGTACCTGTTTGGGGTAGGTTTGTTGTTTTTTTCCCACTGAACTTGCCTCTCGTATTCGGCACACATGGTTAGTATTTCTTCAAGGCGTGCTTGTTCCGCTTTTTCTATTTCTTGTTCCTTGACACGATCCGCGTGCGCCTGAAATGAATAATACAGTAAAAATACACAATAAATCATAACAGTCTTATCGGTGACGCGTTTGTGTTGTTTGTATAAAAAATACCTTACCGTATAAGTAGGTGTACTAATATTCTATTAAACAAAGGTTAGTTTTTTGATGAGAAAATATAGTAATTCAGGTTTTCCAGTTCAACTTGGAGTAACATTTTTATATAATACCAAATAATGTACTAATGGGGTCATTAAAGTGTTTAAAGAATGTGAGGTGATTGTAACTTGTAAGTACAAAATGCTAATGTTTGTTTACTGATAAAGTTTTTATCTGCGGTAAGCGTCGTTAACTTATACAGGGTGTACCTGATTGGTGTGCACAAATTTAAACCTTTGTTACATTAGGGTAAATAGAAGCCAGTGGTAGCAACCGTTTTTCGAAATCCACGCCAGTGTCCGAGAAAAAGATTAAAATCGCAGAGCCGCCCTTGGAAATGGGGAGCCCCTGGGCTAAGAATTTGTAGCGCCCTAACAGCAGTGATAATTTTAAACTAAAGTTAAGAAAAGAATGGTTATACTATTTATTTAAAATATGACATACTACATAAATAATTCAACATTTTTAAATTTTCAAATAAATACAAAGAAACACAATAACTAGAATAATATAAAAAAATAAAACACGATAAAATATATAGAAAAAAAACATTATTTAAATATTTTTTTTCTACATTTGCTGTCTGCAAAGCATTTACTAATTTCTTCGCAATTTGTACTGCGAGAGTACAGGTTCATACTTGACCGCGAAGTCAGGCAATAGGCGGCGACTCGTATTCTTCTCGAAAGCGAGCGGACACTTTCTACCCAATTTTTAAACAAACGTGTACTTAGCGCTGACGCACCCACACTGTCTTCTAACCAGACCAGATGTTTTTTCTATCGACCTGGTAGATTAATACCGATACTAGACTATATTCCTAGCTTCAACTGGTGGGCGCACCAATATATATGTGATCCACTTGTCAGAGGTTAGTATAACCTCTGACAATGGCATGTAAACATGCCGAAATAGTATAAGGTTAAAATAAATAAATATTGTTAAAGTAATTAAGTATTTTATATACAGATAATCATTAAATTTGGACTTTAACGAAGTAAAGCTAGAATCTATAAATAAAATGTATTGAGTGGTTGGAGCTTATCGATAGGCAAGTGCAGGTGTCGTTCAGGAAGAAGCGGCGTAGCTGTCGGCATTAACGACTCGTGCCGTAGAGACGCGGTATCTTTTCACCTTCTCACGAGCATAATCAAAGAGGCGAACCAGATGGCTTCTCATTCCTGACACTGTTTAGCTACCGGTCGCTGTTATCAGACTGGCTACCGACCCGTCTAGAGGTATGTAGTCGACCAGTACTAAGGACTACGAGTAGCCTTAACCGTTAGGACCAGCTTCGGTTATTCCTAAAAGTTGAACCAGTTACTTCGGTTTGGCTGCAGGAAAGACTCGTGATCGGAGTAGTAAGCCTGTGCAGGCACCATTTGGTTTGATAGGCTAGGTCAGCACCAAGCAATGAAGCATATCCGCCCCCCCCCCCCCCCCCCGGCGGTGAAACCCTTCGGGACGCCGCTATCAAGAAACGCTCGATCAACGCGCCTGCTCTCGATACGAGAAAGAGAACAAGCTGCCAGTCCTGGCATCAAGCTGCGAGCCCTAAGCCCCTACTGGTGGAGGGAGACTACCTAAATTTCTACTGATTCTGCAGTTCAGTGCCCGAGCTGAAAACGCAGCTCACCGGTCGAACCGCACTAAGACGGTCCTAACCTGCATATAGGCTATACCACGGCCACCACGAGTCCTACACCGTGACCAAAAACGGGGGCCGCAATTCCCCGCAGGTTCGGATTTGGTCCCCGTGGTATCAGTCAAAGTCATTGGTTGGACTTGTTGGAGCAAGCGCATGCCAAGCAGCGCTACCCCTCCCAGTTCGGACCTCGCAGGTCCCACCATTGGTGAGCTATTCACCGCCCAGACTGGTCGGAAACCGGCCTGATCATAGTGGCCGGCACCTTAACAGCGTCGGGTGTACATTAGTACAAACCCCCTGAGTCGATACTTAGATAGTGGGTGTGAGCAGGCAAAGTGCGCCGCACTCCTAGGGCGCAAGTCCCTAATGCCATCAGTCAAGCCAATCAATCCTGGAAAGCATCTTCACCTGCCGGACCACTTATTATCCAGTTCACTCAAAGGAGACTGGTACGTTCGAGGTACCCCGGTCAGGGAGCGGGGTTCCCATTCCAGAGGGCGCGCTCCTGCTCAGGTGTTAGGGCCCATACTGAGGGCTAGCTGGCGACGACACCCCTAGGGCCCAAGTCCCTCATGCCAGCAACCACGCTACTCCATCCTGGGGGTACACCTTCACCTGCCAGACCCGCACCACCCAATCCGCCTACTTGTGTAATTGTAATTGTGATTGTGATTTTCATTGTAATTGTAATTTGTAATTGTAATTTGTAAATGTAATTGCAATTGTAATTTGTACGTGTAAGTGTAATTGTAATTGCAATTTGTAATTGTAATTACAATTGTAAATGTAATTGTAATTGTAATTTGTAATTGCAATTGCAATTATAATTTTTGTAATTGTAATTTTAATTTTTATTGTAATTGTAATTGTAATTTGTAATTGTAAATGTAATTGTAATTGAAACTGTAATTGTAATTGTAATTGAAATTGTAATTGTATGTGCACGCACGGGTTGTCTGAGTGCGGCTTGGCTGGTAGCTTGCTCTTGTCTCATCTTGCGCAAGCACGCTGATTGAGCATAGCTGAATCCCCCGCCAATGGTGGCAGTGGTGGATGAATTTCATGACAGGTGTCGCACAGTGGGGCGAAATTCAAAAAAGCTGGTCAAAACCTCAAAAATGAAAGTCTTAAAATAACATGTAGGACTTCAAAATTAATTAGAGGGAGCCTTAGTACATCTTATGTAGATAGGAAAGTTCGCTGCATTAATAAATTATTCATCGGAGTTTCTTCGCAGTTGTACGCAATGGAGGGTATTCCTGAAGCTTAGTAATGTATAAATTTGACAATATTTATAAATAATTTCGTTGTACACAAGTGTAGATTATTGATATCCATGAGTACTTGAGAAATTGCGAAACTAGAGATACTGTATTTAAAAATATCGATAAGTTTTGTGCTCCGCATCGCTCCACCCCCAAATTGAGATGAAAATGTAGATAAATAGTAACAGTTCCATAACCTAAAAATGCAGCCTCTACCGAGATCTACCTGCGCCTACCTGCTCTCCGAAAGGCAGGCGCGCGTGGTCGGTGTATCACATACCCTGTGTCGATGAATGAATGAATATTTATAGAGAGCTGTTTTCAACAAAATTCATCCACCATTTTGGGGCCGCCATTTTGTATTTTGAAAATCTAATATCGATTTAGTAATTAGCGACCTCAAAGAACCTCCTACACTTATTTAAATGTGGATTAAGCTATTTTCAACAGAAGTCACGCGCCATTTTGAGGCCGCCATTTTGTTTAAAAAAATCTGATTTCGGATTCGTAAATAGCGACCTCGAAAATCCCCGACTACATAATTTCATAAATTTTCATGGAGACCTTCATGTTTTGACCAGCTTTCTTGAATTTCGCCCCACTGTGTGTCGCTACTACTAGGGAAGCTTCGGTTCCTTATGTGACAGTGTAGTAGTTCTTTGTGTTATAACGCCGAGAAGATAACATTATTTTACTGTTTTTACTAATTTTGTGAAATTATATGCATAAATATTTATAGCAAAGTTGGTAATTGGATTTTCTTTTTTTTTTCAACAATAATGAAGTGCAATGTTACACAAATAGCATTGGCAGCAAGGTAAATTCTACCAAGTTCACATTCAAGCTATATGAAGTAAAGACAATGATACATTCAACTGCATCTTTTTTATTAGTACCAGTGTCAGCGGTGAACACCCAAAATTTAATATTTTTTTAACATATGGACAATTTTGGAACACCTATAGTGCCATTGGCTTCTATTTATCCTTATCTACAAGGATTGAAATTTGTGCAAACCTTTCAGATACATATAATTTATTTAACTGAAAAAAAATCTGTATAAAAGTTAATTTTTTTACCTGATTTCTGCGCATTTCCGCTTCATTTTTCCTCTGGGCAACATCTTCCAAACTCCCACCAACAACGACACCCCCACCTTTACTGAGTTCATTCAAAGATCCACTTCTCTGATCCAATTTGGCACTTGTATTTGCCGAAACCGGGCTTGGTGTAACACTTCGAAAATATGGAGGTGGATTTCTATTAAAACTTGGAGAAGGGTTACGATTAAAACTGGGCGAAGGGGTGGTTCCCCTATTAACATTTACCGACTTGTTAATTTGATTAGTATTAATACTTTTGTTATTCATGTTGTTTAACTCGTTTTTGGGCTGTTGGTCCATATTAACATTAAGATACACATTATGGTGTTTGGGGATGCAACCATTTTCGTATATGGCAACTCGATTGTTTATAGTTTTCGTATCGTTTACTGATACGTTTACATATTGGGGTGATTTCCGTCCAAAGAATTGCCTATCTGGGGTTTTATTTTTCTGTTTTTCGTTGTAACTCGAATCGGAATAATTAATAGCAGGTTGAGGAAGATTTTTGGCAAAGTCTTGTAAATCAGGAGGAGCTCTTCCTAAGACATCTTTAGCTGGGGTGTTGACAGTAACTAAATTCGAAGAAAAGACTTTGGGTGATATTGATTTTTTGAAATTTTGAGCTGCCAAGTATTCGAATTTGGATACTTTCATTTGAATGTTGGAAGGAGGTTCTTCTTCGTCGATGTTGTTCTCGCGTGGGTTCTTTCGGGGAATGGTGGGTGGTTTCTTGGTGTATTTAGCTTCCTCTTGGTTATCCACGTCGAATTTGATCGGCGCCATTGAGATTCTTGCATTGGGCAGTACTGATTTCATGAGTTGAGCTTCGGCTGGATGATTGAACCTCATGTAATTTGAACGGCCAATAGTTAACATTACTCCTGTAAAAAAGAAGAGAAATTTGATTTAAGATAAAATTGCAGCCAGTACCAATCGAAGAGAAGGTTTCGGATCTCAACTCAATTTGGAGCAATACCTTGGGTTTGAAGATAGACAGTATGGTTGTTGGGAACTATCATTAGAAGAATATCTAAACCATCCTGGGTTTCCTTCTCCTTTAGTTTTTAAAGTTTATTTGATAATTTCAACGTTTACCTTGTGAAAGGCGCGTGGGGCTGGTAACGGGCACTCCATCGATTGAAAGATTCTCGGACAGAGGGTAAAGAGTGACAACTCCTGCACTGTTTTCGATGTGGCAGTGAAGAGGCTCCACACCCGTCCCTTGAACTGTAATGTCAACACCAGGACCACTTCCCAAAGTTATACGACCTGGAAAAAATAATTATTTCGCCTTTAATACACACAACCTGTTATACAAATGCACATAATTGGTTGCTTACACAACACAACTGATTCACCAATACAAATAGGCAACCATACTACACATTCATGCATGACAACACAATATTTTATTTTTAATAATTGTCAACTTTTGTGTTGACATTGAAAAAATAATAATACTAAAATGTACTCGTTTTATTCAGGTTATTCTATGTACATGAAGCATCAATGTTTAGATCTGGTTGCGTGACGGAAATTTTTCCCATTATACTTTTATTAAGCAACTGGGTTCAATGCTTTCTAGTTTAAACATCCGACAAACTACAACACTACTTTTTATTATCATCGAAAACAATTATGGGTCAAATCAATCTAGATAAAACATTTATTCAGCCATTAATAAATCAGAATTTAAGAAACATAGAACTAATGACCATTTATTGAACCAATTCTGACCTCCTTACGATATCTATTTTATTTTTAATTGAATTTCTAAATATAATTTTGCATAAAATTAAATTTAGCATCCGGAAATATAGTATGTTGTTCTGAAATGGTTCCAAATTCACAAAAAAAAACTAAGAATCGAGTTCAAATTGTTTGCTAGACGCCCCTGGAGGTGTTTTTAAAGTTTGTTTCTTGATTCTAATTAGAGCTCCACTGTTCGTACATAAAACTAGAAAACAGTAGCACCTCGTCGATGTTCTATTTCCGGACGCAGGACGTCGGGAAAAAGAGGTATAAAAGAAAAGCCCGCATCCGCCAGAAGTTGTTTTAGAACAAAAAGCAAACAAAAAGAGATCTTTTTAATGTTAACACCTCAGATTTTTTGCTTAAAAAAGGAATGAATCAGCGGCGTATCCAGAAATATTACCTTGGATTTTTTGTGCGCATCAGACAAATTTTTTAATTCTGATTTTAAGGAATAATCTTTTTCACGCTACCGGCAATGTAAGTAGGCCTTACATCCATAGCTACGGGGATCGTAAGTGGCTGATAACATTCGTGTACTAGTTACCCTTGACGACGGAACTTAATAGTGTCACTTACATCCCTAGGAAAATAATGTTGATTTTAACTGTTCGTTGATATGGTAACAAGCACAGACAACTTAGAATAATGGGGCTTTTAAAAAATAATTCCGATGACAGCTGTCAAAACGAACTTTTAAAAATATGATTAAATTTCTACCTGTAGGCCTACTTACATTGCCGGTAGCGTGAAAAATTTAATAAGTAACACGGAATGTATCGACTAATAACATCCTCGGCAGGCGACAAGCTTCGGCTCCGCCTCAGCTCGTATTCGCCTACCTCGGATGTTATTACGTCCTTACATTCCTTGATACTTAAATAACTATTATCTATAACACCATAAGTCCTAATGTCCATGTAATTCACAATTTAAAAAAATAACCTTGAGGGATGGGGTGCAATGTAACGGCAGTGCTGAGGCGCCCCCCTCCAAGGCTAACCAGGTGCGGTGTGTCCGTTTGCAATTTTAGAGCCCTTCCACCACTCTCAGTGAGTTCTACGGCCCCTGTGTTCGTGTTGCTCACGTGGCCTGAAGTGGAAGTGCTTAATGTAACCCCCGACATATCTGCAACAATTAAAAATAAAAATCAAGACATAGAAAAATTATTAAAATAAAATGTGCATTAAATGTCGAAAACGCGGGTATTAAAGAAATAATTGTCAAGAAAACATAACGCAGCTATAACTGCGATGATGGGAATAAAACAAATATTATTTATTTCTACTGTAAACTCCCTCCCCCCTCCCCCATATTTCCAAGAAATGTTGATAAGGTTAACCTAGAAAACTTGCAGAAAAAAGAACTACAGATACCAATTACTAATACAGCTGCTTTCATGGGCGTGTGATTGCGAACTTAACAACCAATTTATCAGTTCCCAAAACCCCCGTCTAATAATTTAATAAAATACTTATAATTAAAAAATTGCTACGGCGAAAAAAACAATGCTTCATAAATTATAATTAAACATACATTAACCTTCTGGGAAATTAGACATATTTTAAATGGGGCATTTTAATAATAATAGTGATAATTGCAATAACACTTGTGTTCCCCTTTTGAAAGAATTGAAACGCTTATGCAACGCAATAATAAGTGCAAAGTACACTAAAGTTGTGTTAGTACCCCGTTTGGGATAGTATTGATTTTAGGTGCCCAAGGGACCTATAAAAGGTTTTCAAAACTGTCTGTCTGTCTGCGGGTGGGGTATATTCGTATATTTCTTGTATCTACCACCTTAATCGGCTATTTTTGCCGAAAAAAATCAAAGCTATTCACATTGATTTCTTTTTCACCCGAGATAGGGACTGAAGCAGAAAAGTCAAGTGTTTCCTCAATTTTGGTGCTCGGAAAACCAGTAGCGTAGCTTCATGAAAAAAGGGTTTGTTTAATACATTATTTTCACACAACGGAAAAGAAAAAAAAATGTATATTATCATTTATCAGCTTTATTTTTCCAATTTTTTGTTTATAAGAGCTAACTTTTTCAATTTCCGGTAAGTATTACAGCATAGGAAGTACACTGATTAAATTTCATATTTATTCCTAGTACTTGAAAGTGTGTGATAATGCGTTTAGCTGCTATCTCATCCTTTTTTATATCACCCGCATCTCCATTTGCTTAACAACCAAACACAACACATGGTTTACGTAAGCATTCGCGGTTAATTACACTTTTATCAGTAAAAACACACTTTATTACTTACACAATTACCTCACGTCCTTCGACTATTACTCAGACCTAATTTCCCCCAAAATCAAAACGGCAATACCCTAACCTACCATAATCAAACAAACCCCAGACCCACTTCAAGAAAAACGTTTTCCAGATTTAATCTAGAAATGTTAATAACTTTTAAATTATGCAAGAGAACTTGACCTTCACAAAAATTCGCTTAATTTATTTATAATTATCCCAAAGGCGAGTTCTTCCTACAAAGTTCATTTTAAATCGGCCCCAAACGGGTTAGTGACCCTAAATTACGGCCTATTAAAGTTGTTTGTACATCGTAATTGAAAGCTAGGAGGCTTTGCGTGCAAGTCTTTAAAGTTTCAGTTAACTTTTACTTGGTTTTCAAGACATGCACAGGTTGCACCTGCGGGCGTACACGAAATCTAGTTATTTTCAACGTGGAATTTTCTCTTTCTGGGTGGTAATGCGCTGAAGCTTTTTGTTGTTGATTAGTTCTTGGCGTTTTGGCCTTGGAAGGTTATCTTCGTGTATATTATTGTATATTAACGGTACGTCGGTATCTTCGTCGAAATAGCTTGGTCCAAAAAATGTCCCGAAAAAAAACAACAAAAATGTTGGCAGTATTTTGACCATTTTTACTGTTACAGCCTTATTACCGACGTCAGAGGGTAGATAAATGGGAAACTAAGCATGTTGCCTTTTGTGCCTTTTCTCTTTTGGAATACTTTACCCGTTGCTAATATAATACGGCAGAATTACATGATTACTAAGCTGGGGTGTAAGCAGTGTCGGAACTAGGTATTTTGAATCCGGAGCGTGAATACGAATGGCGCCCTCAAGAGATATATGGTACAATTGGCAAATTAAAAAATGGGCGAAACAGGTCGCTGGTACTTTCTCATACTTTGCAGGTTTTAAATATTCTCGGGTCAAGAAGTGATTTACATCTCCAGCCGGTACAACCCCGCTGCAGACTCAAGGCGTTGGTTACTTCCGCGCTGCGCGCGCTCCTACTGCGTAATGGTTATAACAGCTTTATTTATACAGTTATCAAAAATATGCAAAGAGTGAAAAATATTTCTTTTATTAGAGCTAGTTGATAGGCGTAGTTAAAATCACGGAGCTGCCGGGAAACACGTTGTTGATATCAAAAAGTATCGTTTTCTGTCCTAATTTTTTAATAGTTGAATATTCTTGCTGATCCCAATAAAATGCTTCAAATAGTCTATTGAACTGATAAAAGTTTGTAACGAGCGGCGTTTGCGTTTTTAAATAAAAAATTTATCAAATTCAAAATTTTCAAAAATTCCCAGAGTGAAATTTGGAAAATTAATAAAGAACAAATTTTGTAGTTCATTGCAAGCTCTATCGGCTCAGAAAGTTTAAAAAAACTGGTGTGCGCAGTTTTTGGGGAAATTTGTTTTGAAAATGTCCAAAATTTTGAACCGCTATTAAATTTACAATTTTCATATAATTCCAAAAATATTTATACATCACTTGATTATACTTAATAATGGCTATCAAATAATATGATAATTTGTATTGATTGGATATTTTGTTTTTGAGTAATCGTGCATTAAAGTTAAAATTTTCAAAAATTTCTAGCGGCCTTCATTTTGAAGATTCAGCATTTGCAAAAAAAGCATTTGATCTGCTACAACGCTATCTATGTATTTAAAATTTCAAAAAAGTGAAAAAAATCTATACCAAAAAACAGGTCTAATTTCCGTTTCCGGTTCCGATTAGCGATCTTACAAAAAACTACCTGCAACTAAAAAACTTCCACACACCCAATTTTATAAAATCGGTAAAGGGGTTCCGGACATATAGGGAAACGAACGCATCCACGCACAGACAGACATTTTTTAAAAACAACTTTTTTGGGTTCCAGGGACCCCAAAACGCGTATTTCTGTTAAAATTTGAAATTCGAAAATTTGCATGAAATCATAACTTTTCTAATTTCAGTAGAAGTAAAAATGGGCGAAACAGGTCGCTGGTGCTTTCCCATACTTTTTACGTGTTAAATATTCTCGCGTCCAGAAGTGATGGAAATTTACATCTAATCTAGCCGGTACAAGCCCGCTGCAGACTCAAGGCGCTGGTTACGTAGGTACTGACGGCGCGCGCTCCTACTAAGTAAAAGGCGCTAAGATAGTTAATGCGCTCACGAAAATAGTTATACCAACTTTATTTAGAGTTATCCAAATTATGCAAAGAATAAAAAATGTTTATTTTTATTAGAGCTAATTGATAGGGGTAGTTAAAAGTACGTAACTGCTGGAAAACACGTTGTTGATATTAAAAAGTATCGTTTTCTCTTTAATTTTCAAAATACTTGAAAATTCTAGCTAATCCTAATAAAGTACTTCAATTAGTCTATCGAACTGATAAAAGTTTATAACGATCAGTATTTGCGTTTAAAATTAATCAATTTCAAAATTTTCAAAATTCCTAAAGGGAGTCGGAGTGAAATTTGGGAAATTAGTAAAAAACAAAGTTTGTAGTTCATTGCAAGCTCTATCGGTTCAGAAAGTTAAAAAAAAAAAACTGGTGTAGGCAGTTTTTGAGGAAATTTTTTTGGAAATGTCTAAAATTTTGAGCCGCTATTATATTTACAATTTTCATATTTCCAAAAATATTTATACATCACTTGATTATACTTATTAAGGGCTACCAAATAATGTGATAATTTGTATTGATTGGATATTTTGTTTTTGACTAATTGGGAATTAAAGTTAAATTTTTCAAAAATTCGTAGCGGCCTTCATTTTGAAGATACAGCATTTGGGGAAAAAGCATTTGATTTGTCTTTAGATGCACTACAACGCTGTGTAATCAAAATTTCTAATACGTGTTTAAAAAAAATCTATACCAAAAAAACTGGTCCAATTTCCGTTTCCTATTAACAACCTTACAAAGAACTACCTGCAACTAAAAAACTTCCACAAACCAAATCTTATTAAAATCGGTCGAGGGGTTCCGGAGATATACGGGAACGAAATCGGGCGCACGGGAGGAAGTTGGTGCAACAGTGTTGGGCCCTATTTGTAGGCGTTGTTCCGCCGCCTTTTGGCGTGTGTGGCATTCTGCGTAATAGCGGCCCAGGGGAAGATTTGTTGTCGTTCCTGGGTTTGTTAGATTAAAACGCCCCTATAGGTAGATATTTCGTATATTTTCATTAATTTATAATTTCGTGGAGCCGCTATCGTAGTAATGAATTCTGTTGTTTGCGCAGGGCCACCAGCCTCCCCCTGAAATTTAGAAATTTATGGTATTTTATTAAATTATTTCAAAACATATTTATTAAAAATGACCATTTTGGTTAGCTAAGAAAACTAAAGATGGGGGCTATCATTTAGACTTCAGCCTAATTTCCTAATTTCGCTGTGAAGCGATCTGCGAATTTTTGAAATTTAAAAATTGATTGTTTTTCATGAAACAAATTACAACAAACTATTTCTCAAAAATTGGACACTTGATTTTTTCCAAATTTTGCAAGCTAATAGAATTAGAGAGGGACTTCCTTCCAATTCTATAATGTTTTGTGACGCCCACTATGAATTTTTGAAATTCGGAAATTAATGGTTTTTTATTAAATAAATTTTAGATAATTAATAGTCAAAAACTGACCACCCAATCTTTTTCAAATTTTGTAAGCTTATAAAAGTAAAAAAAAATATTTTTTAACTGCTGGTTAGTCTTTTAATTAAAAAAAACGAAGAAATAATAAAATCATGTGACAAACAAAATAATTACAGTTTTGGGTAAAGATGGGGTGTAATACACCCCAAGACAAATCAATTGCATCTAATTAATAACAAAATTTAAAAACGTCTGATATCAACGTGCATATTCATCTTAACTAACTGAGGTGTGTGGAGGGGCATTTTATACTCCCACACACATTCACAGCGAAAACTAAAGATGATCAGCCAACAAAGCAACGATGAAGACATCAACAACAACTCCTCCATTTTTCATATCAACAAGTTCCACATACACACATAAATATTTATCGCAGTCAATAAACATATAATCGAGCTTACAGCGTTAATTTATGTGTGATCTCTGCATACGATGACGTCACAGGTTAAGTGAAGATGACAACAGCATCAGCAGACAGATGGTAGAAGGGGAGTCATCCGGCACAAGTGTTAAATGCTGCCACAGCAGCACTTGATTAGAATGATTAAAACGACGAAAAACAGAACACATTTGTTGCCTTGAGAGGCTTCTTCAAATTACATATAAAATGAGGACAAATCAGGAAACCTTAGAACTTTTATTTGAAACAGAGGGGGGCATTACATTTTCATGGATTTTTGGGTCACATACCCCTTGCATGTTACGCTCCTGATAACTGATGATATCAAGATTAGTTTGATTATTTAGATAATTAAATTTACGGCACATTTTGAATGTTCATCATACATAATTATTAATAATTTTCAGACTTGCAAATAAATAATTTAAATATTTCTAAGCTATAGGTTCGCCACGTAACATTTTTTAAGTGGCACGAGCCAGGATTAAAGTTAACTGTTTTGCATTTACATTCTCGTCAATGTCTTATCCATATGCATATGGCAATGAGCAAAATAATGTAGTTATTATGATAGCGACGGATTGAGCACGTATGTGTAGTATTAGTTTTCATTAGAATTAGCAGGAAGCGGAAATTCGTGCACATGTGTATTAATTCGGTTTAAAAAAGGGGAACTACGGTGCAAAAGAACACAAAAGTATCATTAAATTAAACCCAGTTTAAACTGCTATGGTTAAAATCCATTTTTATGAAGTCAGTGTGCTGAAACACCGTTTTGCTAATGCTAGAATTAAAATAAGACGCTCCTAGGGAAAAGTGCTGGTTTTCATCCCTATTGAGAAACGAAACATGTTCCTTTTTTTTGGAGACGGGACATCCCCCTTTCAAAAAAAAATACCTAATACACTCCTGTGATCAAATATTTTAAATACTGTGATTCCCATACCCGTTTTTTTATTTTTATTGCTCTTAGCTCTCAGCTCTCATTAGTAACTCTTTTCAATCAACAAATTTAAATTATATCTGCGACGTTCCGCAATCATCACCATCACAACGGAAGAGCCGTTCCATCACCAGACACTTTGCAGATGTCGGAAATTGAATGGCATGTATAAGGACGAACAAAATGTGCACAAGATAACACAAACAATGAAGCTGAGGTGTTCAAAACGGTTCAATGTGTATGTTTTAACGAGCCTGAAAAGGCAGTTGAACTGGTTTTGTGAATCTGCAGGGACTCCCAATGGAATTTTGAACAGGGACGGCTCTGAATAGTATTTTAGAAAGCAACAATATTGCACAAAAGTTATAAATAAAAAAAATGTTATTTGGCCACCAATTTGCTACGTCCATGGAATTGGATTGTTTATAATAACGGATTTCTGAATAAAGTCAATGCTTGTTGCGTCGGTGATGAGCCTTAGCAGCAAAAAAATAACTAGACTCTATATGTAGAGATCTTTTTTAAACCAGTGGTGGAGTTTAATTATTGTTTAAACTGGACACGTTTTGTTATATAATTTCTCTAATTTTGTTAAAATATTACTAGACTTTAAGATAACGATCTGCTCTCTGAGAAGGTTAATTTGTTTGTGTTTATTTATAATTGAAATGTCACGTTTTCGTTACCTTTAAACAATTTCTTCTTTGCTGAATAACTAAAATGTTTTTAAGCTTATGACGCCATAGCGTATAAAAACTTGCGAATTCATGGTCGTGTACATGAGGTAATAATTCGTGTAAAAATGTACATTGTTGCAATTTCATACAACATTTAACACTGAAGTATATTGTTTTTGTAGCAATTGTTTTAAATTAGTTAAATTGTAGTAGATAAACAAAAAATCAAGGTGAGAATTGTTTCTTTGATAATTATTAGAGCGTATCTAATTTGGGCTAAACTAAATGTTTTGATTTTTAAGTATTAGCGAGGTATACCCCGCAGGCTAAAATTTGTACACCATATTTTCCCCTTAGTAACTACAGCACTTCCCCGTACTTCCTTTGTACTTCTCCCATTTCCTCAGAATTTCCCCTGCTTCTGGGCATGCGCGGACTTCTCTAAAATACTTGCTTTACCTTGGACTTCTGCGAGTTCTTTTAAACTTCCCTCTTACTTCCCGACTTTCCTTAAAGTGCCCCTACCACCACCGTACTTCCTTTGGATTTCCCCTACGACTGGGCATGCGCAGACTAGTATAGAAATTTCTTTTATACGCCGCCATACTTTCCTTGGACTTCCCCGACTTTTCAAGGACTTCTCTTTGCCTTCCCTTAACGTGTACATCAACCTTCCCCTGCGGTTTCCCCTCGGCTATTAACTATAAATTCAAATTTGTTCGAGATAAGACCAAATTAAATTTAATTTCTAAATCGAATTCTAAGAACATTTTATTTAAAATTGCTCATGCAAATTTTGTTGAAAATCGACCGAAAATAATGGAAAGAAAGCATGTAATTTACCAACAACTATAACATCTCTTGTCTTCTTTACGTCAAATAGAAATTATGCAACAAATTACATATTTATACTTTGCATAACAACCAGTTTCTAAAATGATACTACATTCCAAAACGTGTAATTTGCCGGAAAGCAATCAGCAATCGATTCGAACTCAATTCAATGTCGGCCCATTTTTCAAAAGCAAATTTTGCTGAAACTTGCAAATTAACCTTTACATTACTGTAACACTTATGAAGTTATAATTATTCGACAAATATTTAGTGAACTCGATGACTCATTGCCATTTTATTATTTTCCTAGTAACCAGATTCATTCTTGAAATATTTCGTAACGTGGGCAAAAGGTAGGATTTATTAAACGGTTTTTTAAATACTGTTTTGCATACATGCAGAGGAGACCATTGATTTGATAGTTTCAGATTGCCAAATTTAATGTAACAAACATTAAGGCGTAGAGGCTTTCAACCGCTAAATGGTGGCAAAAGTGCCGGATTTAGGTATTTAATATATTACAGATCTTGCAACTCTAGTTAATATAAAATCAATGGCTAATACAAATTTTGAACAGTATTAGAATGCGGATTCAGATTAAAACTCCGGATTCAAATTAATGTCTGCGTTCCAAATAAAACTCCAAACTGAAATTAAAATCCGAATTCCAATTATATTTTCCCATTTAATTAAAATCCGGGATCAAATTAAATCTCTGAAATTACATAAAACTGTGTTATAAATTACAATACAATCCACATAGTCCGGTAAATAAAAACGTACCTTTATAAAAATCCGGACCACATTAAAATCCGGATTATAATTTTAAACTTGCGATTCATATTAAAATATGGATTCAAATTATAAAACTTCAGAATCGCATAAAACTCCTGCATCAGTTACAACTCCGGATTTATTTAAACTTATACTAATATTTCAGGTTAAAAAAATGTACCTACACAAAATCTGGACGTAATATAAAACCCGAACTATATTTGATACATTGCGATTCAAATTTAAAACTGGATTTACATTAAAACTCGGGCATAAATCAAAATCCGATACTGAAATTCCTGTTTAAAAACGAACTTATAATAAATGCCGATGAAATTGTTATCCGGATTTTATTATAATTAGGATCGCAATGAAAATCTGGATTCAATTTAAAACTCCGGGATCCGCCAGGATCACATGAAAATTTTGCATGGAATTATAATTCTGTATCCCGATCCATTTAAAACCGGCATTTCAGTCAAAATACGGACCTAAAGTTAAATTGAAACTCCGGATTAAAATTATGTATGCATTCCAAATAAAACTCCAAACTCAAATCCGGGTTCCAATTACAGTTTCCAACACAAAAAACACAATTCGGATTAAAATTAGGACCCTACTTCAAACTACAATTCCGGATTCATATTAAAGCGCAAAAAGTGGTTTAAAAAAATGTCTGTGGGTGGGTGGGTGGGTATGTGTGTTGGTGCGTCATTCGTAACTATCGAACGGATGGTCAGATTTCGGGATCTGTCGGAATATCAAAAATTCACCGACAAAACAAGATTTTAACAAAATCCGAAACCGTAAGCGGAAGTTAGACAAAAATGTCTGTCTGTGGGTGAGTCGGTGGGTATGTGTGTTGTTGCGTCATTCGTAACTATCGAACGGATGGTCAGATTTCGGAATCTGGCGCTATATCAAAAATTCACCGACAGAATAAGCTTTTAACAAAATCCGAAACCGTAAGCGGAAGTTGGACAAAAATGTCTGTCTGTGTGTGGGTGGGTGGGTATGTGTGTTGGTGCGTCATTCGTAACTATCGAACGGATGGTCAGATTTCGGAATCTGGCGGTATATCAAAAATTCACCGACAAAATAAGCTTTTAACAAAATCCGAATCCGTAAGCGGAAGTTAGACAAAAATGTCTGTCTGTGGGTGGGTGGGTGGGTATGTGTGTTGGTGCGTCATTTGTAACTATCGAACGGATGGTCAGATTTCGGAATCTGGCGGAATATCTAAAAATTAACCGACAAAACAAGCTTTTAACAAAATCCGAAACCGTAAGCGGAAGTTAGACAAAAATGTCTGTCTGTGGGTAGGTGGGTGGGTGGGTATGTGTGTTGGTGCGTCATTCGTAACTATCGAACGGATGGTCAGATTTCGGAATCTGGCGGTATATCAAAAATTCACCGACAAAATAAGCTTTTAACAAAATCCGAATCCGTAAGCGGAAGTTAGACAAAAATGTCTCTCTGTGGGTGGGTGGGTGGGTATGTGTGTTGGTGCGTCATTTGTAACTATCGAACGGATGGTCAGATTTCGGAATCTGGCGGTATATCAAAAAGTCACCGCAAAATAAGCTTTTAACAAAATCCAAAACCGTAAGCGAAAGTTAGACAAAAATGTCTGTCTGTGGGTGGGTGGGTATGTGTGTTGGTGCGTCATTCGTAACTATCGAACGGATGGTCAGATTTCGGAATCTGGCGGTATATCAAAAAGTCACCGCAAAATAAGCTTTTAACAAAATCCAAAACCGTAAGCGGAAGTTAGACAAAAATGTCTGTCTGTGGGTGGGTGGGTATGTGTGTTGGTGCGTCATTCGTAACTATCGAACGGATGGTCAGATTTCGGAATCTGGCGGTATATCAAAAAGTCACCGCAAAATAAGCTTTTAACAAAATCCAAAACCGTAAGCGGAAGTTAGACAAAAATGTCTGTCTGTGGGTGGGTGGGTATGTGTGTTGGTGCGTCATTCGTAACTATCGAACGGGTGGTCAGATTTCGGAATCTGGCGGTATATCAAAAAGTCACCGCAAAATAAGCTTTTAACAAAATCCAAAACCGTAAGCGGAAGTTAGACAAAAATGTCTGTCTGTGGGTGGGTGGGTATGTGTGTTGGTGCGTCATTCGTAACTATCGAACGGATGGTCAGATTTCGGAATCTGGCGGTATATCAAAAAGTCACCGCAAAATAAGCTTTTAACAAAATCCAAAACCGTAAGCGGAAGTTAGACAAAAATGTCTGTCTGTGGGTGGGTGGGTATGTGTGTTGGTGCGTCATTCGTAACTATCGAACGGATGGTCAGATTTCGGAATCTGTCGGAATATCAAAAATTCACCGACAAAACAAGCTTTTACCAAAATCCGAAACCGTAAGCGGAAGTAAGACAAAAATGTCTGTCTGTGGGTGAGTGGGTGGGTATGTGTGTTGTTGCGTCATTCGTAACTATCGAACGGATGGTCAGATTTCGGAATCTGGCGGTATATCAAAAATTCACCGACAGAATAAGCTTTTAACAAAATCCGAAACCGTAAGCGGAAGTTTGACAAAAATGTCTGTCTGTGTGTGGGTGGGTGGGTATGTGTGTTGGTGCGTCATTCGTAACTATCGAACGGATGGTCAGATTTCGGAATCTGGCGGAATATCAAAAATTCACCGACAAAATAAGCTTTTAACAAAATCCAAAACCGTAAGCGGAAGTTAGACAAAAATGTCTGTCTGTGGGTGGGTGGGTATGTGTGTTGGTGCGTCATTCGTAACTATCGAACGGATGGTCAGATTTCGGAATCTGGCGGTATATCAAAAAGTCACCGCAAAATAAGCTTTTAACAAAATCCAAAACCGTAAGCGGAAGTTAGACAAAAATGTCTGTCTGTGGGTGGGTGGGTATGTGTGTTGGTGCGTCATTCGTAACTATCGAACGGATGGTCAGATTTCGGAATCTGTCGGAATATCAAAAATTCACCGACAAAACAAGCTTTTACCAAAATCCGAAACCGTAAGCGGAAGTAAGACAAAAATGTCTGTCTGTGGGTGAGTGGGTGGGTATGTGTGTTGTTGCGTCATTCGTAACTATCGAACGGATGGTCAGATTTCGGAATCTGGCGGTATATCAAAAATTCACCGACAGAATAAGCTTTTAACAAAATCCGAAACCGTAAGCGGAAGTTTGACAAAAATGTCTGTCTGTGTGTGGGTGGGTGGGTATGTGTGTTGGTGCGTCATTCGTAACTATCGAACGGATGGTCAGATTTCGGAATCTGGCGGAATATCAAAAATTCACCGACAAAATAAGCTTTAAAAAAACCGAGACCATAAGCGGAAGTTGGACAAAAATGTCTGTCTGTGTGTGGGTGGGTGGGTATGTGTGTTGGTGCGTCATTCGTAACTATCGAACGGATGGTCAGATTTCGGAATCTGGCGGAATATCAAAAATTCACCGACAAAATAAGATTTAAAAAAACCGAGACCATAAGCGGAAGTTGGACAAAAATGTCTGTGTGTGGGTAGGTGGGTGGGTGGGTATTGTGTTGGTGCGTCATTCGTAACTATCGAACGGATGGTCAGATTTCGGAATCTGGCGGAATATCAAAAATTCACCGCCAAATAAGCTTTAAAAAACCGAAACCGTAAGCGGAAGTTAGACAAAAATGCCGTCTGTGGGTGGGTGGGTATGTGTGTGGTGCGTCATTCATAACCTATCAAACGGATGGTCAGATTTCGGTGAGCTTTGGAATCTGGGGTATATCAAAATTTCACCGACAAAGAAGTTTTTAAAAAGTCCGAAACCAGACGCAGAAGCTAGACATGTTTTTTTGAGCTTTATTTTCCGGAACCAAATTTTAAAAATTTGAAAACCCAATCCGATAGAAAACTTTCGGGCAAATTCAATGCTTTTTTCCGAACATCCTAGCTTCAAAATGGCGGCCGATACAATGTTTAGCGCCTTATTACTCAAAAGCAGATTGACAGATCGTGTTTAAATATTTTATCGCAATAGCCCTATAGAGACAATGTTACCGTGCACAACAATTTTCGAAAGTTAAAAGCTATGAACTGAAAAATTTCCAAAATTGACATTTTCAAAAACATATACTACACAAAAACTGGCCACAAAACTGTTTTTTTTTTAATTTAAGACTTATGATTATAGAGTTATGGATCAGCTACAATTTGGTTCGTGCCCCAGTCCGCTAACTTAATTGCGACACTTTCTATGAATTTTTGAAAATCGAAAATTCCTACCTCCCTATTTAATGAACGAGAGCCGATAAAAAAAATCCGTTGAGGCTAAGTTGCGCATGAGAGACTGTAATTAAAAAGTTCTCAACTTAAATTAGACATGCGGCAAAATTTGGGAAGGGGGGTTATTTTTCCCCCTCACACTCAATGGTTGGTGGACGAATTTGTCCTTCAGTTTTTGGGTTTTTTTAATTTCAAGGAATCCTTTGCCAAAAAGTCAAAAAATCGATTTTCTTCACAAAAAAACTTGAAAAAAAAAACTAGTGTACTATCTCAGTTTACTTTATAATATCACTCGCTCTCTCTACAGGGTGTTAATGAATTGTAGGGATAAACTTCTAGGGCTTGCAAAACACAACAAAGCAAACAACTTTTGTTAATAAACGTGTGGTTAAAAGTGTTTCCTTTGGAAAATAGAGCCTCCTAAAGATTCTTTAAGAAGTACTTGAAAATAGGCAACCCAAATTGCACTTTCGATTATTTTGCACAGGTCACACGGAATATAAAAAAACGATCTAGACATTATATGCATTCAAATACCGTCAATTTTGACACAATTCGATATTTTTTGTTAATTTTTGAATTAGTTATTGTAAATTTTTTCAAATAGTAGTAGTAGAATTTTGCTTT
The DNA here is from genome assembly GCA_958336395.1 of Ctenicera cuprea. Taxonomy (NCBI): domain Eukaryota; kingdom Metazoa; phylum Arthropoda; class Insecta; order Coleoptera; family Elateridae; genus Ctenicera; species Ctenicera cuprea. The sequence goes on along the minus strand of OY284495.1, from coordinate 27,476,073 downwards.
GTAATTTTGGTTTTTTCTATTGCTTAGTTTTGAAACATTTTGTTAATTAATTTATTTTAAATTTAATTTGAATTTGAAAACTGGGAAAGAGAGCTTTATGTATTCTGTATTAATTTCCGTCGTTATGGAAACAAATAGTAGGTAGTAAATTGAGTTGCCTATATTTAGGCGCTTCTTAAAGAATCTTTGAGAAGCTCTGTCCCTGAAAGGAAACACTTTTGACCACACATCTATTAACAAAAAAGATGTTTGCTTTGTTGTATTTTGCAAGCCCTAGAAGTTTGTCCCTACAATTCATTAACACCTTGTATATCCGACTCCCATGCGTTGACCGAAGACTTTCGGCGCGTGCACAAACACAGCTACCTTTGCTTTACTATTTATTTTCTCTTTGTAGTCAGTAGTTGAATAAATGAAAAGATTCTCACTGAGTTTATACTATTATTTCCGGATTCAAATTTAATTCATGCAATTAGATAAAACCTTGCCTTAAACTTAGACCTCAATTTAACTTCCGGGTAAATAAAACTAAATCTAAATGAAATTAAAACTCAGGTTCTATTTACAAGTTAATTCAAATTAAAATTAATATATAAATAAATACCACAGAATCACATAGAAATCAAATTTCCGTCAAAATTCGGACCAAATTTAAAATTCCAGGTTGAATACGGAACTTGCATTAAATCCGGGCGAAATGAAAACCCGAATTATATTTTTAAACTTACGATCCAAATTCGAAACTGGATTCTAATTAAAATTCCGGAATTACATTAAAAACCGAACATAAATCAAAATTCCCGCCTATACTGAAATTTCGGGTAAAAAAATGACCGTACATTATATCCGGATGAAATTATAACCCGAATTCTGTGATGATTAAGATCGGAATAAAAATCTGAATTCAATTTAAAACTCCAGCGTTTGTCAGAATCACACAAAAGTTTGATATACAATTATAATTCTGTGTCAACTCTAAAATCGGAATTTCTGTCAAAATCCGGATCCAAAGTAAAATTAAAACTTGTACATACAAAATACAACTCCGGATTATATTTAAATTTTTATTTCCATCAAGTTGAAATTCCGGAATCATGTTAAAATCCTGCTAAACTTAGGTGCAACTCGGGATTTACATTAAAATCAAAATATAAATCAAAATCCGCGCCTATACTGAAATTCCGGGTTAAAGAACGAATAAAATTCTAACTTGGGGTTTTATTTAAAAATTAGAATGGAAATAAAAATCTGGATTCAAATCATAATCCGGGATTCGCCAAGAAAATTTTAATATAAAATTATAATTCTGTATCCACTTTAAAATCAGAATTTCAATCAAAATCCGGACCGAAACTAAAATTATAACTTGATTAAAATTACTATATGCATTCCAAATTCCAAACTCAAACTCAAATTAAATACCGGAATAACTTTAAAACTCCAAAATCACATAAAACCCTGCATCAAATAAAACACCGGATTTAAATTAAAATTTGAATTTACCTAAAAATTTCGGTAAGCGGAAAAAATTACCGGAAAAAGTAACGGAAAAAAGGCCCTTGAAAAAAAAACGCCGGAAAAAAGTCACCTGGAAAAAAGCCGCCGGAAAAAAGGCACCCGGAAAAAATACCCGGAAGGAAAGTCGCCGGAAAAAGAATCCCGCGGATACAAGTGACTGACATTACTTACATCTTGGAAACAATTAACCTTCTATCGCATAGAACTTGATACTACAAAGGTATTACAAAATAAAGCTGGTATACCAACTACAAGAAAAAGCTTTCGTCAATAAGAACAATGATAAAAAGTTTTTTTTTGTTAAGGATCATGAGGCCGTGCGTGAGCACGACTCTATGATTCCCATCCCACCCCCTTACCCAGGCTCAGCGGTCTAACATGCCCCACCCCCAAAAGACATGCAACCCAACATACACACCACACACGCCGTCCATGGACACGCCGGATACAACTTATTCAGAAAAATTTCCTAGGGGCAGAGGATTCGAACCTATTGCCGGTGGGAGTCTAGTTCTAGAGGTTGAGACTCTAACCACTAGACCACCCGCTGGCCCGATAAAAAGTGTGGCAGTGGTTCTAGTTGTCGCCACCTTTTTTTCTAGTGACTTGTTTTACTGGGGTCTTTTTTTCCGTTGACATTTTTCCGGATGACTATTTTCAGGGGTCCTTTTTCCGTGACTTTTTTCCGGGATTCCAAAATTTGGAACTAAATTTAAATGCCGGGTTAAAGCGAAACATATATTAAATCCGGAAGAAATTAACACCCGAATTAGGTTTTCGATATTACGAAGCAAATTAAAATCCTCCATCAAATAAAAGCCCCGGAATCACACAAAAGTCCTCCATCAAATTACAACTTCGGATTTACATTAAAATTCGGATCCAAACTAATATTCCGGGTAAAAAAACCGAACCATTATTAAATCAGGACGAAATTATAACCCGGATTCTATTTTAAAATAGGATGGAAATAAAAATCTGGACTCAAATCACAATTCCGGGAACTGCCCCAATCACATACAAATTTTTGAAAATTTTACCTGAAATTGTAATTCCCGAACCACTTGTAAAATCAGAATTTCTGTTTCGGGTTCACTTTAAAATCCGGATTATACTTAAAACTATAATCTACACTGTGTCCATAAAGTACCCCCCCCCCCAACTAACTTTTGAACGACTTGATATTTTTCTACAAAATTTGGTGTGCTTTAATGGGAAATTCAATACTGTTTTTCAGACCATATTAAAATTTTGTATCATCCAAAATGGCGACTGGGCGCCATTTTGATTTTTTTTAAATGGAAATGGGTGTCGAGTGACACCTCATTTGAAAGGTCTTTTAGTTCTGCGTCTGATCCTAGAGTTTCAAAGAAAAATATTCGCCATAACAAAATGACAATGTTTGAAGTTAAAGAAGTCTATTTAAAAAAATTAAGAATTAAAGCTTAAATTAATTAAATTAAGTGTTCGAAATGTTTACCATTCACTTCTTGGTACATAAAAAGTCGGTTATGAAATTCCTGCCATAAGTTTCTGGAGTGATATTTCTGCAAACTTCTGTAATGCGTTGCTCCAGTTCTTCAATTGTTTCTGGACGGGTTCTGTACACTTTCAATATTAGATATTGCCATAGAAAAAAATCTAAGGAAGTTAAATCTGGGGAGTGAGCCGGCTACTCTACAGGCCCCCGCCTACCAATCCATCTTCCAAGAAACTGTCTGTTGAGAAAGTCATAAACAGGCCTATAATAATGAGGCAGCGCACCGTCTTGTTGGAACATAACGTTTTTAATATTACTTCAAGCCACCTGAGATATTTCTGGGAAAATTTAGTCCTGCAAATGAATAAGTGGACTACTGGATAAGAAAATCAAAACTATTTTGTCATGGCTCAATATTTTTCTTTGATATTCTAGGATCAGACGCAGAACTAAAAGACTTTTCCAATGAGGTGTCACTCGATGCCTCTTTCCAATTAAAAAAAATTCAAAATGGCGCCCTGTCGCCATTTTGGATGATACAAAATTTGAATATGGTCTGAAAAGTAGTATTTAATTTCCCATTACAGCACACCAAATTTTGGAAAAATATCAAGTCGTTCAAAAGTTAGTTGAGGGGGGGGGGGTTACTTTATGGACACAGTGTATGTTAAAGTCCGGCATTACACAAAAATGCTGTATCAAATGTACGAATCCCGGAAAAAATACGCCCGGAAAAAAAACCGGAAAAAACGGAATAAAAATTCCCGAAAAAAACAGGAAAAAACCGGAAAAAAACCTTCAAAATTCACTTGTAAAAACAGAGACAACGTCACGAAAAATCAGAACTTTGCCGCCAACATTTGAACCATAATTAAGCAGTGTACAGCATCCTATCTAACCTAACCTAATTGCCTTCTTTAATTATTTAGCTTAGTTGCCCTTATCTATAGATATAATCTGCCAATCACATCAACATAATGATGTGCATATCTCTAAATGTGCTTGGGGCTAATGATTAGTAAGATTATGTTAAATACCTAATTTGCTAATTTACTAAATGTTCTGTGCAATTTCTTATTCGCTGCTCTTATGTCTAGACGTAATTTTCAAATCACTATTAATATAATAACTTGCTGTGTTATAAGTAGAATAACACATTGTCACAAATAATTCCATTTAATTAAAATTAAGAAATGGTATCAGGTTTGCGGTTTTTTTTTCGGGGTTTTTTCCGTTTTTTTCCGGTTTTTTTTTCTGCGACGCAAATGTACAATTCCCGTTTCACATTCAAATGTGAATTTTCATCAAATACAAACTAAAATTTCGTATTATAATTTAAATTCTGACCTACATTTTAATAAGAAGTAAAATTAAGACTCCAGATTCAAATTACAATCTGATTTCAAACCAATCCACCAAATTCAAATTAAAATTCGGAATATAATTAATACCCCAGACGCAAATTAAAGTTCAGATTGAAATTAATACCACGGATTTGTCTCAAAATATAAGAAAAAATGAGCGAAACACTTCGCCTGGACTTTCCTATACTTATAAATTAACATTGTTTAATATTTTCCAACACTTTTGATATACACCTGTCTAGAAACGCAAAAGCAGTGTTTAAAAAAAAACTATATAATAAAAAAAAATTTTTGGCCCCAACCGAGGCTCGACCCACAACTACTTATGCAGTAAAACGGCACTACACTCGAACACACCCGCATATCCAACCATGCTATTCCGGACCTACCCGTTATTGTTAAATAAGTGGCTATTGAATGCATGCGCAATAGAAATGCATAGAACGTTTAGAACTCTAGTCACTTCCAACTGCTGTAGAAAGTATGTGAAATTCTTCTAAGGACAAAAAGATTATTTAGGGGCAAAAAATTCGATTTTTTGATTTTTTGTAAGAAGATTGTCCTAGAGCAAACAAAAGAAGAAATCAATTTTTTAATTTTGTTGCGAAAATTTTGGGGGGGGAGGGGGAACAGTAGCCCCCCTAAATATTAAATTATCGAAAAAATATTATGATATTCGGATTTTGCTATCAATGATGAGCTATTTTGCTTTAACAGAAATATTTTATTGCCCCCCGTTAAATAAATAAAAGGGTACCAATTTTCAATTTTCAAAAAATCACAGAGGGCGTCACAGTGAAATTATAGCAATGCGCAAAAAAATAAATTGTAGAAGATTCTCAGCTCTATCAGCTTAAAAAGTTTAAACAAAAACGTGTGGGCAGTTTTTGAGAAATTTTTTTTTGAAAAATTCCAAAATTTTGGAGTGATGTCATTGCGATCGTTTTTATATTTTCAAAATTAATGATATTTCATGGTATAGTACCCTTGAAGGGCTACCAAACAAGATGTAGTTGATTCCAATCAAACAACTGGTTTTTGAGTAAATGGGCGTTAAAGTCGAAATTTTCAAAAATTCGTAGCGGCCGCCATGTTGAAGCTAGAGAGTTCGGTAAAAAATCGTTTGATTTGTCCTAAGCCCTTCTTTAATCTCCACTATTAAAATTTCCAAAATTCCGTTTCTGAAAAAAATGCTACCAAAAAAACATGTCTAACTTCCGCTTCCGGTTTCGGATTCTTTTTAAAAGCTTATTTTGTCGATGAATTTTTGATATACCTCCTCATTCCAAAGCACATCGAAATCGGTCCAGCCGTTCCGGAGATATGAGCGTTACCCACACACAGACAGACAGACAGACAGACAGACACACACACCCACAGACAGACATTTTTTTAAAACCACTTTTTTAGGATCCTGGAAGCCCAAAACATGTATTTCCGTCAAAATCTCGATTTTGAAAATTTGCATGAAATCAATACTTCCCTATACTGAAAGTATAGGAAAGTAAAAAAAGCCGGACGTATTCTAAATTCGAATGAAACCCGGATTCTATTTGAACTTTAAACACTGAAATCGTGCCTCAAATAATAGCTTTGGATCCAAATTAAAATTAGGATATATTAAAAAATCCAGACCCAAACTCAAATTCCGGATCAAAATTAAAATACGTATCCAAACTAAAATCCACATCCAACATACAGTACCAACTAACGACCATGGCAAAAGCCTTCATCAACCTTGAAATTTTAATTGCAGCAACCCTTTGTTGCATTCGTTCTGCTTGGTTGAGCTTGCATTTATTATTATTATTATTATTATTGCATTTATGAGCCAGCACTTGGAGCAAGTTCTTTGGCCGCACGTAGTATTAGTGTTACCTACCTATAAGTTCTAAGAACTTGCGTTCATACTTTTGTTATCAGAATAATAAGATGGTCTTGCATTCTTCCCTCCAGGTACTCTCTTGTGCTCGAGCTCGAGTACTTTCTCACCGACCGACTTGAACTTCTTAGGTTTCAACTACGATTTCTTTGAATTTTAAAACGAGTTATTACCTGAGTCGAGTGCAAGACTTGCTACTTGAAATTTCTTGCAAGAAAATTGGTTTTTGTTTCATTTTTCGAGCCAGAGTACTTAAAGTTGGATTACGTCCGATTTAGTATACGTACTTGTGGTATAGTAAATTCCAAATTTTTATGTACCTGGCGGATTAGGAAACTGAACTGTACGAAGACGTACGGATAGCGTCTGTTCACTCCCGCTCGTTGACTACTACGTATTTGCGCTTCGAACGTGGATCACTAATACCAGTTGTACTTGTATCTCTTTCTGACTACCGCGCCAAAGAGAAATAAACGAAACGAGTTATACGCGATTCTTGCTGCTTTAAAGGGCTATCGCTAAAGACCAGTGGTGTACGTGTAGTCGTGTAGGTACGTTGATATTAATTTATTTGTTAAGAGTGATTTGTTTTCACAAGAGATATAATAGACAATCATTTAATATTCTGTGTATAATACAAGTAACTTAAACAAATTTAGAGAATATAATTATACATTATAACACAAAATTCAATTATTATTTTATTCATTGTCATTGTCTTCAAAGTAACGGCCAAAATCAAAATCATCATGGGAATCTGATTCAGATTAACTAAATCACATATTTTTGCAAACAAACACTCCTCAAAGATTAGAACAATAAAATAAGGAAAGTATATAATCATAATTTGCAGTAATACCTTTTACTAAACTAATGCAAACGCTCATTAAAATGTAATATAATCTTCAGTCTATAATTATGCTGCAAAATTTATCTGTGTTTATCTTCATCAACAAAATAATTTAACAATAAGCCACTTGTAGAAAAACAGAAAACTTAGTATATAGATTGCTTAGAATAATAAAATTAAACGGACAAAATAAATTACCTACCGCACTGCTCAGCGCCCGGCTATATCGGCGGAGGGCATGTCCATACCTTAGTACTTACAGATAAGCATATAATCCGCCAGGTACATAAAAATTTGGAATTTACTATATAAGCAGGTTTAGGGTCAAATTTAAACCTTACAAGAACCTGTTTGCATAAGTGAAGCTTATTTCTTTGAAATTCCTTTCGTGATTATGAAATTGTTTGTTTTTGATGTTTAGATAGTAATTTAGATTACAAACTAAATAATGCATGAAGTGAAACCCCTATTTTCCAAAATGTAACAAAACTTTCAGGCTTTAGCTGCAACTTTTAAATTAAAAATCATTCTTAATGGATTTCGATGGTTTTAGGTCAGATTGTTTTGAGTATTTCTAGCAAAATTTCTGAGATTAAATTTTAAATTGATATTGCGTGAGCCAATAAGACCGCGGTAGTCGATATCTTCTTTACTACCATTTAAAATACTGAAACATTTTCCAATAAAAGCTATACGGGAGCAAATTTCAATATTATTTTTAATTATACAGGAGGTTTCATATAAGAATAAGAAATATAAGAATGACATACCAAACTTTTTTTTTTAATAGAATACGCTGTGTATTTTCCACGTTACGTTTCGCCTTTTAATTGCCTTTCTGAATATGTTTTGTTTCTGAAATTCTCTTACTAGTCTAAATAAAGTTTTACACACAAAAATACAAAAATCGTTTATTTTTTGGAGAGGTTTTTGGGGTTGTGGGAGGGGTTGAATTGGAAAAAAAATGATGGCACTCATATAATTATTATTTGACCCCAAATTAACGTATTTGACACGGTGCCATCATGTTAACTTGTAATCCGTAAGTTTTAGCCACAAAATGGCGAAGATGTCCATTTTCTGGCCAAATAATGGCGAAATACTCTATAATGGACCGGTAACTTTTGATGGCATATGGTATCTTAACAATTGGCAACACCAATAAACATTTTCCACCAGGTTTGGGAGGGTTAACTCGCAATCCATTTTTGCTCCCATTTTAACTGGCCCAGCCCGATAAACGGACACGATAAAAATGATGGCACGTGGTGGAAGTGTATAACAATGGCATCCTTTTCAAGTAACTGCAACTTCAAAAGGGTTAAGCTGCAGTCAAAAAATCAAAAATTTGCGGAGGCTGTATCTCGATAACTACATGAGAGCGAAGATTCGGCCTGTGAGATGAATTGATCATTGAACCGTCCTCTAACAATAAACCATAGTGCCATCGGGTTAACTTTCAGTCCCACCGTATCGCTCCAGCTCCTAGACTATACGGAATTGCCAAATTATTCAAACTTGTTAAAATGCGAGGATAAATTAAACGTTAGTCAAAACCATCCTCTAAATATTTTAAAGTTGATTGTACCTACTTATGCAGATTGTTTTTTACTACTGTGCAATAATTTCTAGCTCTTATCATAAAGTATCATAACTCAATTTTTTTCCATAATAACACCCTGTACATTTTTAAATAGTTAAATAAAGCTTTTTGTGCTATATGAATGTTAAGAAAGCTAGAAAAAATGTCTATTGAAAAAAGTCATGGGAAAAAATCCATGGAAAAAACTCCCCTGGAGAGAAAGTCTCCGGAAAAAAGTCTGATAGAAAAAAGTCTTCGGAAAAAAGTCTCCTGGAAAAAAGTCCCCGGAAAAGTCACAGTAAAAAGGTCCCCAGAATAAATGTCTTTATGGAAAAAACCTGAAAAACTTCAAAAAGGAAAGCAAAACTCATAAAAAACAGAAATGTTTTAAATATAAAATAAGTTTATCTAAATACAAGATAAACTTTCTTTATACCTAGTGTTCACCGTTAGCAGTGAGTTTATTAAAAAGCTTAGGTAAATTTTGATTATACCGGTAAATTCAGGGCTAGTTGAATTGCTAAATTATTGTAACCTAACATAACCGTATAGAAAAATCAACAGACTCTTATACGGGGCTTGAATCTCCAACACTTTTTTTGAGACTTTTTTCCGGAGCCTTTTTTTCCTGCAGACTTTTTTCCGGGGACTTTTTTCTTGGAGACTTTTTTCCGGAGACATTTTCCGGGCACTTTTTTTCCGTGGACTTTTTTCCCTTGACTTTTTTACAGAGACTTTTTCCGCCTCCCAAATTTCATTCATCAATGATTATACCTAAAACCAACGGCTTTCGAGAAAATTAGATTCTAATGAATCCCGATATATGAGAAACTGACACCTTTTACAATTTACTTGCGGTTTAGATCGCGTCGGCATTTGGGTATTAAACCCAGCATAATCGGGTAAGGACCGACCTGTAGCTTGTCTGCCGTTACAAACATTTGGTCTAAAAATTTGAGAGATAACTGTTTATGGGCCCTCTGCCTAAACAGGGCCGTGTTCTTAGATTATTTAAACCTTCGTGCGGACAAGGATTTGATCTTAAAGTGTTTTGTTTGCCAGGACAAGAATACTTAATCGGCTTATGCCGAACTAACGTTTCGCAAGACATTGCAGCTTGTATATTCCTCATTTTCCATTGCTTCACGTATGATACGAGGGAAGTAATGAGGTACTCTGGCGAGTATTCGAGCATTGTCAAAGTCCATCTTATGCCCAGTTAAACCAATATGTTCAGCCACTGCAGATTTTGTGATGCGTCTGTGTTTGCAATCACCTTTGTGCTCTCGCAATCTTAACTCAATGGAACGACCAGTTTGTCCGATGTAGTTTGAACCGTAAGAGCAGGGGATGTTGTACATCCCGGCTGATTTTAAATTTGATATTTGATCCTTTGCGGATCTGAAACCGTTTCCCAAAGTTTCATTAGTTCTAAAGTCAGTTTTGACGTGGTCTCTTTTTTTCACAGCAGTACCGGTATTAGGTTTGCTAGAGATCCTATGAGATCACCTACCTACAGATCTAAACCAATTAGTCGAAATGTGTATGAAATTTTTAAGCGCGGTTTACCCATCGGAAATCTCTTTCAAGAAATAAACGACCCGACGTTAAGAAACTTTACCAAATCTTTTTAAAGTGTGTAAGCTCGTGTGTAAATGCGCGCGCGCATAGGTGTGCGCTCCATAATTCCCGAACGGATGGCCCGATTTCGATGAGCTTTTGAATATGGGGGTACACCAAAAACTCACCGGAAAATACGCTTTTTTAAATCTGATAGAAGATTTCAAGGCAAATCCAACGCTTTTTTTAACTTTCTAGCTTCAAAATACCAATGGAGATCACATTTTTTTATCATAATAGTCCTAGAGAGACAATATTACTATGCACAAATATTTTCAATCAGATAAAAACTATGACCTGATAAATACTTTCAAAATTTTAGAAATTTGAAAAACAATATTGCCCAAAAACTTTCTACTCGTTTTTTTTTAATTACGTAGGTTCATAGAGCTGAGATGAGCTATAAGTTTGTTCGTGTCCCAGTTCACTAATTTCAATGCATTTTTGAAAATCGAAAATTCCTACCCCTTTATATGATAAACGGGGGCCAATAAAAAAATTTCTGTTCATGCTAAATTGTAGTAGTGATGCCTGCAAGTGTTTTTTTTATCTTTCGACAAAAATGTTGTATAACTTAGCAACGCCGCCGGCCGTAATGAAATTTCAAAGACATACTCAAAACGGCAATTAAAAGGCGAATAAAAATATGCAAAAATATCCAGGGTGTTCTATTAAAAAAACACATACGTTTGGTACGCCACTCTTATATAGAACCCCCTGTATAATTAAAACTACTTTTACAATGTGATCCTCTTGGTCCTTTACCATTTTTATTTGAAAAATATTTCTGTATTTTAAACAGTAGACATGGGAGATGCTGACCATTAAGATATTAACTCACCCTGTATTGTCCAATGTTATACATAGTTACGATTTGGCATCGCCGAACTTGAAGTTTTTATTTTTATCAAGTTCCTTGAACTGATAATTCTAATTTTGAACTATAAGTGAAAATTTATAGTTTAAGGGCATGTTTCACAATTAACATTAGGATGTTGGTATCAAAAACCTTGCACTATTTATTGTAAATATGTAATATTTGTTGATTTTAAGTCTGCAGTTTGCTCTTATTTTAAGATAAATATCTTTGCCTAACGATAAATTAAAAATAACTGTAAAGTTTTGACCTTAAAACTAATTTCGTGCATCTTCTTGAAACTTTGGAAATTTAACAATCAAAACAAAGACAACAACTTCTAAATTTTAACCGTTACTCAATACAAAGAGTAGGCTTTAAAAATATAACTTCACTTCTGTTTGTAAACCAATTTAAACCTACGAGGCACCATTTTAGGCGCAAATGGACCAGGTAACATACAGTTCTAGTAATAACAAAAGCAAACAATAAATTTAAACAACTTTAAAGCAATCAAGCGACCTTTACAAGCACCTACGTAACCGTGGTGCATAATACTAATGTATATACTTATTTGATTTTTTTTGTTTGAATTTTATGGTTGGAATTAATATCTGGAAAAGCAATAAAATAACTGGTGGTACCAGCAGCTGCAACATGAAATTCCTTCGATGCTTAGCTCATAGAGAAGATAAATATTAAATTCTTTTAAAGTTTATTTCAGAGTTAAACCGCAAAAAAACATTACGAAACTTTATGAATAAATTATTTGATTACAACTAAATAAATAACAAATAATTTAACAATAATAATTTTTTTTTGCTTAAACCTAATTATTCTTCTGTAAGTAATTAAAACAATGTTGTTGACAATTTTTCTTTAATAATTAGTGCACTTTATTAACACTTCAAGCACTTACCGACTCTTAAAAATAATCTCGCTGGACAATTAGTTCAACGATAAAACAGGCACACTTGTGATAATAAAGCCGCACAACCAACACCACATTTTTCTCATAAAACCGCGTTTCTTTACTAAACTAAAAATAATTAAGCATAAATTAACATACGCTGTTAAATTAGAATTTTAGGAACAAACACGCACACACTCTCATACATCTACGCTACACAACTAAAATGTAAACAGAAAAATTCAAGTGGGCTTGTACTTAGGCGTTATTCTTTAGAACCTTATTGTCGTTTTCTATTACTCTCATTTTTGATTTATTTATTTTCTTCGTCTTTGCGTAACGTATGATGTGCATTGGTTCGTTTATGTACAGGACTTCAAGAACGCTACCTATTTATTATGAATTTTAATTGGTAGATGGCGGTGTACGTTTTGGCAGCCGTTGTTACGTTTCTGTGACGTTGTTGGTTGTCTATTTAATGAATGACGTCAGCGACGTTCAAGGGGATGTTGAACCTTATTTTTTAAGTAACTTTGTTTAAATTTGAAAAATGGGCCGAAGATATTTTTGTGATTATTGCGATAAGACTTTCATAGACGATCTGGAAGCTCGAAGAAAACACTTAACAAGCTCCCATCACATAAAGTTGCGGAAGCTTCATTATGAGCAGCATAGAGGTTAGTTTTAACTTTTAGCGCATATTTTGTCAAAAATTAAACGTGAAAATTTTAGATCCTAGAACCCTCCTAGCCGAAGAATCTGTTAAAACCATATGCCGACGTTTTATCCAACACGGTGAATGTCAGTTCGCTGGAAATTGCAAATATACCCACTATAGCCAAGAAGAACTTTGGAATTTAAAACAGCAAAGTAATAACATTTTGGTATTAGTTGAATAAATATTAAAGAGAATTTTTTAGTTGAATTAGACAATTATGAAAAGAAACGTAAGACACAAGAAGTTTTGGATATACCTTCTTTAGACTCGTGGCTTGAAAAATATAACCAAAAGCACAATAAAGCTGATGAAGAGACATCACCTAACGTTCATACATCTTGGAGTTATCCTGAACATCTTGAATGTCGATCAGATTTACCTCCATCTTTGAAAAAATTCAAGCCGGAGGATTTTAAAGATGATAATTTTGACGAATGGGGTGTTTAGTTTATTGGGAGAAAAATATCTATAAGAAATGTGATTTATAGTTAATTATATTTTAAAGATATGGGAAGTTTTTTCCTGGTACAAGAATAGTGAGAATGTTTAAACTGAATTTTGGATGATTTTATTATGCATTACTGTGTGTTTATTGTTTTGTAGGTAAAATTGTAGTTATGGAGAGCTTACAGTGTTTATTTTACAGTAATTAATGCCCAGTTTATCTTTCTAGTAGTAACTTTTCAGTGCAACTATAAATTTTGATTTATTTATATAAGATAACATGCAAATAAGGAAAATTGGTCTTCTGTAAAAAAATAAAACTCCAACTACATTTTTATTTTATTAACTTAATTTTTGGTCTCCTTTACAATTTTTTTTTTACGTATGTCACTTGATAAAATAGGGTGCACACGAATTCCCAGAATAATTTTAAAATAATCCGAGACTTCAACTTCAGTAACAGAATTTCAGAGCCAGATCTCACACCTGAACTCCTTTAAGGGTTGCTTAATCTGCCTACCTGAACCTAAGGACATTCAGTGTATAGGTTTGATAGTTTTTGCCTTCATTTTAAGCGGTTTTTGCACACCGAGCGTTTGTTTATCTCTGATGCACGTTTTTGTAGATGAACACAAGAGAGTAAAAAGATTGCACGGAACGGTCCGAACACATTAAAATGAACTCTGTTTATAAATATCTACCAATATTTTGAAGGACAGAGCAGAAACCAATAAAATGCTTGGTATTTAGTCTAAATCCTTCCATTCAAGAATTTTGTGGATATTGTTCTTCACCACATCCAAACAAATGCATTTTTAGAAGGGATGTGTAAAAATAAACAGGAAATGTAGTATGGGAGAAAAGGAATATTTCTTAGCTGCATTTCTTTTATGTGAACTGCCTCACCTTATTTAGTAGCATTGTTTTGTAATATATGGCATGTTATTTGACATATTTATGTTGTTTAATATTTGGCATATCTTGTTCTAAATATGGGTTTATTGATTTTCTAAATTTCTATTTCCAACTACAATTACAAGTTAAAACTGCATAAACTCAACTAGTTTTATTATTCAAATTCAAAAACAGGTTAGATAGGGGTGTTGGGAAAGCGTGAGATTATTGACTCGATGCTCGAAGCCAATACAGGTAAGTGGGATTACCATGACGAATACTCCTGTGTACCGATAAAATGTATTGACAAATGGAGAGGGCAACAAAGTTAGAAAGTTAAATATTTTTTTGTTAAGTTTATTTTGTGGTACTATTTTCTTAAATAGGTACTGTTTAGTACTTCAAAAAAACTTAAGTGGTAATTCCTCTACGAAAATTAAGGCGATTGGCTTAGTCTGTTATACGAAAATGCGCTACTGAAAAGTTTGAGCTTCTCAAAGTTGCAAAAGAAAAACACTAATAGTAAGTACTACAAAACGGTTTGAGTTGTGCCAAGTCTCCCTGTAAGATTATAGCTGTCTTCCTCCGAGGACTTAAATGTTAAATAGAAGTTTAAGTAAAATAACAAGAAATGAATAAGTCTCTGTGATGATCAAAAATGGCATGTTTTTATTTTGTTGAAATATTGTCTAATTGCCGGTAATTAATAAATTTTTTCTATTTTTACTTTTTAACCCCTGCGTTATAGGAAAGTATTGATTTCATGAAAATTGTCGAAATCTAGATTTTAACGGAAATACACGTTTTGGGGATCAAGAATACCAATAAAGTAAATTTGTGTCTGTGGGTGGGTGTGTGACACCTCTAAAGGCAAAAGTAGTGGACTGATTTTGATGAAATTTTAAATGAAGAGGTATATCGAAAATGCAGTTCCAGTTAAGCTTTTCAAAAAAATCCGAAACCGAAAATGGAAGTAATATATGTTTTCTTGGTAGTGTTTTTCTCAAAACTAAACTTTGAAAATTGGAGCACGGGATCTGAGAGAAGAACTTAAAGCAAATCGAAAACTATTGTACGGAACTCTCTAGCTGAAAAATGGCGACCGTTACAAATTTTTTGGAATCTCGACCTTAACGCTCATTTACTCAAAAAGCAGTTGTCTGATCGGGATCAGCTGCTACTTTTTAATATCAACAACGCGTTTTTTGGCAGTTACGTGATTTTAACTACGCCCATCAATTAGCTCTAATTAAAATATATTTTTTGCATATTTTTGATAATTCTTTAAATAAACTATTTATATTCAATGTTAGTTCGAAATCCGAAGTGCATGTAAGCAGCTGTAGGGCAGGCGATTCCGTTCTTACTGTTCTTGTACAGTATGCAACATCGTAGGGTTGCCTATATAAATTGCATTCTTAGAAATCTATCATACGGTGAAATGGCACAAGAGAAATCTAACAGTTGGTGAACTGTACAACGTTATAGTTATAAAAAATTACACTTCTGCAAATACGGCAAGTATTAATATCTAGTATTGGAAAGTCCACTCGAACTTAACACTTCAGCTTTTTGAAAGTAAATACCACTTATAGCGGATGTTTTTCAATCTAAATAACTATGTTTTTTCTAAATTCCTGTTTGTAAGGTTTTGAATAATTTTAAATAAGTACTTATCTAAAATAAATGACAGGGAGTTATTTATGAACTATTTCCTGGCGTTCCATTTGATGTAAATGGTGTTTTTCGGTATAGAAATGGCATATTGTACTTTTTTAAAAAGAAGGATAACAAAGCGATTTCATACGAGTATGATGAATTTTCAAATATGTTAATAAAAGCGGGTCCATTTGATTTTAATATTTTCAATATTCATTGTCCGAATTTAAGTATATTAGAACTACTGAAGACTTTATGAAATAAATTGGCTTCTTATAGTTTTGAAACTGATTAAAAAATACACTTCTTTGAACAGCACACCATAGAAATAATATAAAAAAACAGAAATCAATATTAAATTTGTTGGAATTTATAGTTTCGCTATATACAAAAATCAAATGTAGGGGAAAGCGCCATAAGATGACGAAGTGGGTAAGTTGACGAATTGGTTAAAATTAAGTAATTCTGATAGGTGGCGCAACAGGTATTGCAAGAAGACGTGGGCCTTACCAGTACACCGCTAGAGGTCAACACCAAAATTCAATCAGAAACTGTATTGTTATTTTAAATGAAAGTTAACCTAAAACGTGCAACGTGTTGTAATATCAAGTGCTCAGAAAATAGTGTTTATCATTTTTTGGGTAAGAATTGAACTTAATTTGCTGATTGTACAAGATTAACTGTTGTTTTTTGCATAATTTTATGTAATTTACTTTCTATAATATTATTATTTAAACCAAAATAATCATCATAAAATTTGAAATTTTATTTGTAGCTAAGTTGACGAACGACAAAGGAGGATAAGATGACGAATTCGTCAACTTACCCTCCGCAATTTTTTTGGTTTCTAATTTAGATTGATTATTCTGTATTATTGTTTTAGTTTATATAAAAAGATGGGTAGGAGAATCTTTTTACAAAAAATCAAAAAATCGAATCTTTTGCCCCTTAATAATCTTTTTGTCCTTAGAAGAATTTCACATACTTTCTACAGCAGTTGTATTCTTGTACTAGTCGTTTAATGTTCAGTGTAGGCTAACTTTTTTATTTTAATAGATAGACTCGCAAACCCAAGAGCAAAGTTGTAGGGCAAATTCTTCTCGATTGTATTTAAGAAAAAAACTAGAGTTTCCAATTTTAATATGGCGGCCACGGTAAAAAATAACTTTTTTTTAAATGGAAACGTGGCATTTTGGCTTTAAAATCAGAAAGCTTTTGAAATTCTAAATACAAATTAATAAGAGTAATTTCTTGCTAAAAATAATACTTCTCGAGTTATTAATATATTTTCAAATATCAATTTCCGCGCTTCCGTTGATTCAGTCCGAATATTTTACCCAACCTTATGCTTGCAGCGCAGCGGTCGGTCTTTCGTCAACCGCTTCAAGATGTTACAACTTATTAGAACTATTTACTTTAACTAGTCGTGTCTAGACAGGTGTATATCGAAAGTGTTGGAAAATATAAAACAATGTTATTTTATAAGTATAGGAAAGTCCAGGCGATGTGTTTCGCTCATTTTTTATATATCTTGTCAACTTACCCACCTACCTTCGTCAACTTAGCGACTATTGTGTATAAAATGACGAACGTTACATTTTTTTTTAAAGTTTACCAATTTTCAAAAATATGTTAATTTTTGCAGGAAAAAATATGTAAATCAGTTAAAGTATGTACCAATGCAGTTAGTCTGCAAATATACAATTAGTCATGTATCCACAAATCGCCAAAATTAGGAATACAACCTTAAGTTCGTCAACTTATCCTCCTCTCCCCTAATTATTTTCAATACCAAGAGGCTTATGTATTTTGTTATTAGATCATATTCGTGAGCACTGCAGGAACTACTAATCCGTTCTGCTTTGTTCAGTGCATATACTTACCCCTACTGAAAGTCACCTCAGTTGCCTCATAAAACCAGATACATAATGAACCGGTTGTTTCAAAAACCGCATAACACCACATACAGCCTGATAGAAACATTATAAGGTTATATGAGGTTTCTATATGTATTTTCAGTAGGGACACGATATGGCTACATTGAGCACTTTTTTGACCATTCTTATAATTCACTCTTGTTGCCCTTGTCCAAGACGGTTGCTTTAGTAAACGGCATAAAAACTCACTACTGCGTTTTTTTTGTAATAATCCCAACAAAACTTTATTCCCATTCTTAATGGTGTTTAGATAACTAGATCACCATCACTTACATTTTGTTTCTAAATACATATTATTAACAGAAATAAATTCATTAATATTAATATCAATGATTTAATATGATGGTTAATGATACAATGGTTAAAATGAGCAATCTAAAACCTAAAAATGAAGCCACTGTAACAAAGTCATGATGTTTTAAATATCTACTTACCTACACGTGAAGTGCTTGGAAGTTTTTTTCAATAGCCTGCACATTAGGTGTTTGTGCAGGCACCTCAAAATCCAAAGGGACGCAGTGGCAATAGACTGCATACGTTATTATTATTAATTTTGGAAGCTCTATCGCCTGATCAACAATTTTTGTATTCCAAGGGCAGAATTTTTTTAAATGTTCTACCAATACTTTTAAACCGGGTCCTATCGGTAGATCGGCCCCATCATTTAACTGGTATTTGACATGGTAATAGCACCCTTTTGATCTTCTAGCGTGTGTTACATTTTGTACGGAAAAAATACTTGGTAATACTCTTGTAAATGGGTCAGCCATGTTTTCTCCATCTTCATCACAAGAAACACTGTGCCAAGTCCATTGTGGTGTGTATGGTCGCAAACAGCCCGTCTGAAGTGGATTTTGTTAAATAGTAATTGCTGTCTGTACACTGTTGCCATAAATTCAAGAAAATGACAAAATCTTCAAGTACCTAAAATATCTGTATTAGCTAATTATAACTTTAATGACAAGTACTGTTTCTTTAAAAATTAATAGTTCTCAAATTTTGTATTCAACTATTTCATTTGTCTCAGTATTATTGGTTTGATGTTTAAAACTTACTGTATATTTTTTTGAATTTAAGTCGAGTGCATTTTGTGGATTATTTGAATTTAAAACGTCACTTAGGGCATTTGTTCTGCGACAAAATTGTGCAGTTGCGTTACTATCTTCTAGACCAGGCACATCTTTATATTTTTCTAATGCAATTGCATTAGTTTCACCACAGATAAAGTTAACCTTATCTGTGGTTTCACTGAATAACTGTATAAATATTAGTATTAACTGGTATTTTAGGAAATATTTGGAGAAGGTAATAAAGATAAACTTACTTGGAACGTCAAAGAATTAGTCATTTTTCATGATATTTAGGATAAATATGCCTCAAGGTTAATTTGTAAGAATATTTAAATGAAAATGACTCTTCGTAATTTAGCAGAATACTAAAGTGATCTAGCTTCACAATGCCTTCTGGAATCTGAAAAACATTTCTATTTGCATTTGGCTGCTTTGATATATTAAGTTTTTTTTATTAATTTTAAGACTTACTTGTAACATCTGTTTAGATACTAATCTATTTCTGATGCATATCAGAAGATGTGGAAAATCTGAACACATCTTTAATTTTCTTTTATTATCGACGGGATGTTGGAACCAAGGTTCATGACAGTTATCAGTTTCGAAGCATTTCCCCATTTTTCTATTCCAAGGTGCACCATCTGATGTTACAACATCAATGTGCAGACCAGCTTTTTCACAAAGGAGAACACATTCCAATACTAACTTTGCTTGAACTGTTCCCGTAGCATTCCCCCGTGTTAAGAAGCATCCCAATGCTTGCATATTATTTCCGGAAAATGATTGGAACATAAATACTAAAACGTGGTTAATTTATTCATTTGGACATTTAAAGTATATTTGCCAAGATCAACAAACCCAATTATTTTCATTTTATTTTTATCTATTTGCTTTGACTCGGATATTTTACATTCATCTATCATCAATGTTCCATGCCTCTCATATTCTGAAATTGTTTTTGTTTTTGTAGCTAATAAGTGAAATAACTCATCCTGAAATCCAAAAGAGCTGTCAAGGTTCTTCATATATCGATAAAGCGTACTATTAGAAGGCAATGGCATTGTACCGGTTTCCCCTAGTTGAACGCTTACTAGCTTTAATGCACATTTTGACCATTTCTTTTTGACCAGCGGGTAGAGTGTTAATAAGATCATTTAGTTGGTCCATGTGCAATTTCTTCTGTGCTAATACTTTTTTCTTTTCTGTGCGAATTTTATTTTTCAGCTTATAATTTAATCGTTTTACTGTGGTTTTCCTATCATCTGTAAACTGTTGACTTTTTAACCGTAGACAGTAGATATATGCAGCTGTTGGTCTTATTTTTTTGCAGTTTTTACTGTATTTATTGTTTTTGTCAAAACAAACGCTCAAATGATTTACTTCGCGAAACAAATTTTCCAAATCTTGTAAGTTTTCGATATTAATGCATTTCCATGTGTACTCATTTGATATTATTGGAGCTTTGCATTCATCCATACATATATAAAAGCTCAAAGGTTTTTTTCTCCGGTTCCTGCAGCAGCTACCGCTTCACCAATTTGGACCTTTTTTTTTAAATAAAAGGTCTCTATCCTCAGATGGAATATGAAACATTTTTATACTTTTATTCTACGTCGATTTTTCAATAATAATTATTTTAATTTATAATATATATGAAAGTCTACTAAACGCGCTTTACTTGAGGCAACATCTATACCAACGTCTCGTCTCCCTTATGGAAATAATGCATCACGTGACTTAGCATTTAGACGGTTCTGTCAATGCTCAGTCTGTCAGTGCATTGTGCGCTGGGGTAACACTAGTTATTTATTATTATAGCTTTTTCTATTTTTATCATGTTTAGCTCCATATGTGAATCTGATAATTTTGTATAAACAATGTGTGTCTTTCGTTTATGAACACCCTATTGTTGCATATTGTTACATTGGAAACTGAATAAACTTTTAAATAAGTTATTATGTTCATTATTGTCAGTCTCTGTGTTGGTGGAAGGGGTGATATTTCTGGGAGAATGATGTGATTTAAATCTAAAATTTTATTTTGGTTTATTTCCAATATTCAAATAATTAACTACAGCACAATCGTTTCAAAACAATAGCGATTACTTACCTGGGTTTATAAGTTTTCAAGTTGTCAGTCTTAGTTACTTCAGGCCTGTAGCCAGAAACTAATTTTAGGTGCTCATGGGATTCCAGGGGGGTCAAATAATTTTTTTCACCAAAAACCTAACTACAGCGTTTATATATTTATTATAAACATTTAAAAACAACGATAAATAAACATGATAAATATGTTTTTATTTTGTTGAAATATTGTCTAATTGCCGGTAATTAATAAATTTTTTCTATTTTTACTTTTTAACCCCTGCGTTATAGGAAAGTATTGATTTCATGAAAATTGTCGAAATCTAGATTTTAACGGAAATACACGTTTTGGGGATCAAGAATACCAATAAAGTAAATTTGTGTCTGTGGGTGGGTGTGTGACACCTCTAAAGGCAAAAGTAGTGGACTGATTTTGATGAAATTTTAAATGAAGAGGTATATCGAAAATGCAGTTCCAGTTAAGCTTTTCAAAAAAATCCGAAACCGAAAATGGAAGTAATATATGTTTTCTTGGTAGTGTTTTTCTCAAAACTAAACTTTGAAAATTGGAGCACGGGATCTGAGAGAAGAACTTAAAGCAAATCGAAAACTATTGTACGGAACTCTCTAGCTGAAAAATGGCGACCGTTACAAATTTTTTGGAATCTCGACCTTAACGCTCATTTACTCAAAAAGCAGTTGTCTGATCGGGATCAGCTGCTACTTTTTAATATCAACAACGCGTTTTTTGGCAGTTACGTGATTTTAACTACGCCCATCAATTAGCTCTAATTAAAATATATTTTTTGCATATTTTTGATAATTCTTTAAATAAACTATTTATATTCAATGTTAGTTCGAAATCCGAAGTGCATGTAAGCAGCTGTAGGGCAGGCGATTCCGTTCTTACTGTTCTTGTACAGTATGCAACATCGTAGGGTTGCCTATATAAATTGCATTCTTAGAAATCTATCATACGGTGAAATGGCACAAGAGAAATCTAACAGTTGGTGAACTGTACAACGTTATAGTTATAAAAAATTACACTTCTGCAAATACGGCAAGTATTAATATCTAGTATTGGAAAGTCCACTCGAACTTAACACTTCAGCTTTTTGAAAGTAAATACCACTTATAGCGGATGTTTTTCAATCTAAATAACTATGTTTTTTCTAAATTCCTGTTTGTAAGGTTTTGAATAATTTTAAATAAGTACTTATCTAAAATAAATGACAGGGAGTTATGATAAACATGATAAATATGTTGATTAAAATACAAAATAATAATTAGTAAAGTTGCAATCGCCTGTTACGCTTTTTATTAAATTTTCTGTAAAAGCATCTCTGTCGACTTTTTGTGTGCGTTCCTTCTCAAATGCAAGCAGGATCAAATCTGCCATTCTCTGGTGGCACATGCCTATTCGTTGGGGGCGATTTATTTGAGTTAGCGACAAGAAGGTGGATTCGCATATTACAGTGCTGCAAGCAAAAGTCCTGGCTGTAGCCAAGAGATTATAAGTATCCTCAAAGGCCAACCCTTGATTATATATTTCTTGGAATACTACCAATCGCCTTTCTTCCTCTCCCTTGTCGTTGATAATCTTTACTTCACTTTTCCTTTTATTTTCTGTAAATTGCTTGACAACTTTGATCTCTTTTATTGATGGAAGCTTTATTCCCAATGACGATTCCAAATATATCATTTTATTTAATTCCATTTCATCTTCAACCGTGGAAATAGCTTCCAACAATTCGGGCTACCTGTAGGTGGGGATGGGACAAGGACTACCGTCACGCGGTGACCGCGCTATCGAGAGTTGGAGAATTCCAGTGCAATATTTAATTATTGCAGAAAAATGAAAAATATTTTTTTTAATAAGTCCTAAAAAATGGTCGTAATGTTGGTAACTCTCCAGGGGGTGCTCAAATTTTTACAGGGGGTGCCAGGCACCTCCTGGCACCCCCCTAGCTACAGGCCTGAGTTACTTGTAGTTCATTTATGCGAGTTTCTGGGCCATTAGAAGAACTAAAATAATAATTTGAATAAAGGCGTTTATTATTTCTTTTTGCAAAATAGATCCATAAAGTTGCTAATACTAATGCTTTCCATAATTATCCGCAGTCAGCTACTGGCAATGACCCTTTTGCCAATGATTTTCTTAAAGATGGAAATATTACAGTATTCCCATCTATTTTGAGTACTGTATCGCCTATTATGTCCTCTTTTCTGAAGTGACAGATACAAATTTTGTTATTGGGTGTTAGTTCAGTTCCGATTATATTTGACCATTTTGTCAAATCATCCAAATTCTAAAATAGAAACGTGTTGCACCATTATTTTAAATATTTTACTATACAAAATAGAACGCTTTAATTTCACCCTATGCCAGAGGCGTGGGGTCCTGGTGACCCCAAAAAATGTTTAGTGGCAATATCTCTTGGTTAGTAGCACATACTGACTCAAGGCCCCATATACCTTTCAGGCATCTCTATCTTGACAGTTTGTGTTAATATCAGTGTATGGTTTGCAAAAACCTCGTGGTTATCAGTTGTTGAAATTGATTTCCGGTCATTGAGGCACCACATGACCACGTTGAAAAATTCGCAGTTTTCGCAAAAAGCACTTATTTTATTTTGTTTGTAGTCTTTAAGCTTTGAGAATGTAAATGTTTTGCTACTTTGTATAACTTTATTTTAAGAATTTGATAATAGGTAAATGTAAAAGTAAAACAATTTTTACATATGTGTAAAATTGTTGCCGTTATCAATTTGTTAAAAATAAATGAGAAAAATGTTTGACTTAGTTTAGCGCTAAACATTATACAGGGTATTTCTACGTGCAGATACATTAGAAGGTGATTCTTTGGATTATTTTAAAAAGAAAAGTTCAAATGAACATATGTCCGAAAATGATGTCTTACGGAGTTACAGCCTTCCGAAGAAAGAACAGTCTAATCACTTTTTTGAGCATAACTCTCGTAGTAGTTGCACCAAAACTTTTAAATTTTGTATCTGAGCTTTATTCACTTAGTTTCATATTTCTCCTAATTTTTGTTTGAATAAGTACACCAAAAGTGTCTAATATTAGGAGGTTACGTTATATTTTCTACTCAATATTTTAGATCATTACAATTTTTGTAGTTTTCTCTAGAAAATTTTATTTTCCATACAAGATACACTTGTTGAAAGTTGCCATATCTAATGATTTTCGAGGTAATTAAAGTTTTATGAAAAATCAAATTGCCACGAAGGTCAGGGCATTTCCCTAAGATGCGAACATAGTTGGTATAGACTTTTAGGATATCAAATGTTTAAAGCAACTTTTTCATGTGTAGAACTCACTCTCAAAGTTTGTGGAAACTATTTGAGAAAATCCCGAGAAAAAATAAATAAAAGAGATTTAAATAATGATACACTTACTTTTGGAACACTAAATAAATGTTTTACACTTCCACACAATAAACATAGTTTCATTTTAGTATTGTATTTTTAACACAAACCACAAGAACAACAGCATTTAATTACGTACTTTATTTTTTTAAGAAAACAAAAACCACAGACAAAACAAAACATGACACAAGGCAGTTTCCATTATTCCATAATTCACTATAAATTAATATAATAATACACTAAAAGGTACCTAATTATTGCACAAATACCGAATAGACCAGCCTATCCTCACCTTTTGGTTTTATTAAGTTTTTGAAAGTGCCCACTTTGTAATTAAATCGGGTATAAATAAGGGAAAAAAACTAGTAATATTTTACTACTGTAATGAGCATTTAGAGTTATGTATATTATATCGCAACATAAAATAAGATAAAATATTACATTTGAGACAAATAAAACAAACATCAGTTTAAAAGGCATATAATGACAATATTTCAACTTTCATTATTTAATTTTATTGTTTGTTAGTTTCGAATAATCTACAAGAAAAATGTTTCAGAAAAACAATTTTTTTTATATTTCGAACAATATTGCCCATGATTTTCTTTCTTTCCGGCACAAAGGTAGCAGTATTTCTGTAACAAAATACACCTTATTAATTTACTTTTGCTAAATACATCTTATAATAATAGTTACCAGGTGGAAGTAAATCTTTAGTTCTAGCCTTTTATGAGATTAGTGTGAAGCTTAATTGATTTTGCTGATTTCGTTTTGACACATTTTTAAAATACAAACTTGCAACGGCCTGTAGCTGTAGCCGTTTCTTAATTCATTTAGAAACACTGGAGGTTCAAAGTGTAAGTTACATACTGGACAGTGGGTATGTATTATGGATCTTTTGTATCAGGATAACAAGCTTTCACCCAAAATTTGATTTAAAATAAGAAAGCAAATTGTAGCTGCAGTTTTCATGAAAAAAACAATGATAATTTTGCTTCACAAAAGCAATTTGGTAAGGAGTGTTCTTACCTTTCAAGTGTGGTAGAAACGCAGGAATAGGTCCTGTTGTCCAAAGAAGCACAGGAAGAGGTCTTGTTGTAAACGTCGTCCCCCATGTGGAAAATGCGGTCGAAACTGAAGCAAGCGCCCACAGAACAACTCTTTTTTGTCATTTTATGTATAAATTTCTAGTATTTTGGTTTCCAACTTGTAGTAAAACCTTAAATAAAATTTTAAATGTAAAAAGATCGATTGCGTTTCTTGCATCTACTGCGGCTACGGCACATTTTACACGGTTTTTAAATTTTTTCACTTGTTAATTTAGAAGAAAATCCAAAAAATCTTTCAGTCGCGGAGTAATTTTACTGATTATTTTGAAAAAAACATTCGAAACTGTATTTATTTAATTTTACTATTGCGACCTATTGATTTTGTTTTAGTTTCAACACCGATATCTTTAAGGTAATGGGCAAATAAAATATTTTCTCACGACCTTCTAGATTAAGGACTAAATGTCTACTATTAAAAGCAAGTCAAGTTGGATAAGAAAACAGTAACGTCAAATACGTTGTTTATTAACTGACTTTATTCATACAATGCTTACTTGATATACAAATTATGTGTATGTAAAATATCTTAGTTTCCTGACATCTCCCTTCCTTTATAAATGTAGTTTCCTCTGTGGAATTACTTGCTTTCCACATCGAGTGGTTTGGATGTTGTCTTCTTCCTTCGCTTTTGGAGTTACGCTGTTGTTCTTGACCGTTGCGTTGCCATCTGTTGTGGAAACTCTGTGAGCTGGCGATTGTGGTGGCTCCAATTCAGCAGGTGGTGTTCTGCTGCAGCCTGGTAATGGTGGTGAGTCGTCTTCTGCAGGTGGCGTTCCTGGGGGCTCCACTATGGTAGGTTTTGGTTTTGGGTTTGTTTTTTTAAGGAACCAGGAATTTCTTCTATAGGTTCTGCCTTCTGGTGTTTTAATCTTGAATGATCTGGTTTCTGGTATTTTTTCAGTGATCTTTGCTGGCAACCATTCCTTCTTGTTATTTCTGTATAGTATTTCTTCTCCTTATTCAAACCCTGTCCTCTGTCTAGAGCTTCTGTCAACATTAATTTTTTCTTCTTTTTTGATTTTGTTTAATTGTTGTGCCACTCCTTTAATTACTTTAGGGCTTAACAGCTTCTTGTTTGTTGGCATTAACGTTTGTGTCCTTCGGCTCATGAGTCTTTGTACCGGTGATCCGAGATCAGCACGCGGTGTGTTGCGATGATGTAGGAGTGCTAGATAAAGGCCGGACCTTTCTTCGCTGCACTTGTCTATCAAATTCTTCGCTTCTTGTCCATAACGTTCCGCTAATCCGTTTGATCGAGGGAATCCTGGACTCTAGAGTCGATGGTCGAACTGCCATTCGTTTTCGAACTTTTGAAATTCTTCCGATGTGTACTGTCTTGCATTATCTGTTGCCAAGACGTCTCGAATTCTGTGTAAAGCGAACCATTGCTTCAGTATTTTAATGACTGTGTTGCTGTTTATTTTTGGTATCTGCTCGAAATCGAAAAATCCTGAATAACTGTCTGCGATTACTATGTAGTTTTTTCCTTTCAGGTGAAAGATATCTGATGCTACCATTGACCATGGACGTTTAGATGCTGTTTGCAGTTTTAATGGAATAAAAATTAATCAATTTTAAAATTTTCAAAAATTCCTAGAGGGCGTCAGAGTGAAGTTTGGGAAATTAGTATAAAACAAATTTTGTAGTTCATTGCAAGCTCTATCGGCTCAGAAAGCTTCAAAAAAATGTTGTGGGCAGTTTTTGAGGAAATTTTTTTTGAAAATGTTTAAAATTTTGAGCCGCTATTATACATATTTACAATTTTCATATTTCCAAAAATATTTATACGCCACTTGATTATACTTATTAAGGGCTATCAAATAATATGATAATTTGTATTGATTAGATATTTTGTTTTTAAGTAATCGGGCATTAAAATTAAAATTTTCAAAAATTCGTAGCGGCCTTCATTTTAAAGATACAGCACTTGGAAACAAAGCATTTGATTTGTCTTAAGATGTACTACAACGCTATGTATTCAAAATTTCTGAAAAGTGTTTAGATACCAAAAAACTGGTCTAATTTCCGTTTCCGGTTCCGATTAACACCTCACAAAGAACTACCTGCAACTAAAAAATTCCACACACCAAATCTGATTGAAATCGGCCAAGCGGCTCCGGAGATAGAGTTTTTGTGCGTTTAAAATATCTCGTAGGTTGTATTGTGTCTCTCTAGAGCTACTGCAATACTCAAATTTATACCGATTTTCTAACTCATTTTTGAGTAATAAAGAGTTGAAATAAAAATTTTCAAAAATGTAGCGGCCGCTATTTTAAATCTAGAATGTTCGGAAGAAACTCATTGAATTTGCCCTACGGTTTTCTATCAGGTTCCGTTTACAGAGTTAGAAAGTTCAACTTTCGGTAAAAAATGCTACCATTATCTAACTTCTGCTTCTGGTTTTGGGGGTTTTAAAGCAAATTTTCCTGAAAATTTTTTGATATAACTTTGCATTCCAAAGCGCAACAAAATCGGCTCATTTATTCAGAAGATGTAAACCGCACATACATACGTGAAAAGGGGAGAGAAAGAGAAGTTTTGTTACTTACAGTGACTCAGCTCAATCACAATTGGTTAATTTTGGTCATCATCCATATACATATATAAAAGCACAAAGGGTTTTTTTCTCCCCTTCCTCCAGCGGCTACCGCTTCACCAATTTGGACCATTTTTTTTAAATGAAAGGTCTCTATCCACAGATGGAACATGAAACATTTTTATATTTTTATTCTACGTCGTTTTTTTAATAATAATTATTTTAATTTATAATATATGAGGGGCCTAGAATCAAAACCGGCAATCTCCATTTTTTAGTAAAATGAGTTGCATATGTTAAAGTTTTTGTCAGTTTCTGGTCTACCAGAATATGCTTTACGTGAGTAACAAATACGGCAATGTCCTATATAAAATCAGCTTCAAAACTTGTGCTCAGAAACAAAACCGGCAATCTCCGTGACACTTTCAGTATCAAAGACGGAAATCTCCATTTCGGCCAATCAGAATCAGCGTGGTGTTCACGTGATTACCAGTTCACCACGTGCGCCAGTGAATGTTGAAAAATTGGAAGTTGTCTTTCCTGTCGTAGGCCACTCTTTTTTACCAGCTGATAGGGTATTTGAGGAGATCGAAAAAAATATCAAAAAATTAGAAGTAATATCGCAACCTGAAAAATATCTAGAACTATTTTCAAAAATTGAAACAGTTACTCATTTAGGTGAGGAATGCATTGTTTATGATTGGAAAAAAAGTGTCAAAGATATTCTAAAACCCCCGGGATCGTGGCACTTCAAATTTAAAGACAGCAAACGATTTTATCTTAAGAGGTGCCGGTCGGGAAATATTCTAGTAAGAGATGAACTTCATTACCAAAACGATCTGCAAATCTTCAAAGGAATCACAAAGAAAGGAAAACAGTCACGAATGATAAAACCTGATCAAATAAACAGCGGTCTTCAACAGATTAAGAATCTCAAATTAACTGATGTAAACAATCTACTTACCAAACACTTTGGGAATAACTGGAAAAATCTGGAAGAACTCCAATTTTATCGTGATATTATTCCTACCGAAATGCCGGAAAATCACAATGACAATCAAGACGAATTGTTGGAAACCCAAGAACTCCACAAAGAAGAAGATGCCAACTGTGAATTTATCCCAGAAATTCCATCCAACTTAGTTTAAACAGGATTTTGTTTAATTACTGTTTTCTGCATGTTTAATTTCTAAGTTTCTATAAAGTATTGGTTTTGCATTTACGTCGCATTTTGTTGCTTATTTTAGCGCAACTTAATATCCATTTCAGTAACAAACCCGGCAATGTCCTCCTTGTAGAAACAAAGGCGGCAATATCCATATTTACTTATTAAATTTTGCAAAAACCTTACGAGTTTTAGGTAAAATTATAATTCATTATTGTTTCTAATAACATTAACTATAGCTTAATATAAACGTATTTTTTTAAATACCAATAATAAAGTCATAGCAGTTTTTCAATGATATCTCAAAACTAGGAAAGTGGGAGATTGCCGGTTTTGATTCTAGGCCCCTCATATATGAAGGTCGGCTAGACGCGCGTCACTTGGGGCGCCATCTATAATAACGTCGCGTGTCATTATTTGAACTAATGCATCACGTGACTTGACATTTCGCCGGTTCTGTCAACGCTGTCTGTCAGTGCATTGTGCGCTGGGGTAACATTAGTTATATTTAATTAGAATGAACCATCTACGTGTAAGCGTTCTCTAATCTCGAAATTGTAGCCGATAGAAAGTAAGTAAAAGAGCAACAATTCGGCTACAGACAGATTCTACAATTTTGTATAATTAAATTAACATCTAGGAAATTTTTAAAGCAAAAAAGAGGATAAAAGGCCGGACAGACAGAAACAAATGTTATTATTATTAGTGTGCGTTACGCTTTTCTGTAAAATTTCTTTTTCCTACATATTTTGTGGCCCTGAAAAGGGCCATTTGTACATCGCACACCTTTTGCTGTGCTGCGGGATGCGGGCGAACGTATGCTAGGCAAGAAACAGCAGCTGTTCACTTCTTTTTTGGGGTGGCTTTCTTCGCTTTGCCGGGGGAGGCAGCCGCCTTCGCCTTCGGTTTAGGTGCTTTCGGCTTTTTGGTGATTTTCTTCGCTTTCGAAGGACTCTTGAGCTTGGCGGCGGCTCTTCTTTCGGCAGCTGGAGCAGCGGAAGCGCGCCCGACGTAGCCGCCTTCCTGCCTTTGGCGGCGGCAGCGCCGACTTTCTTTTCTGCCGCGCTCGCGACTGCGGGCTTCTTCGCTTTCTTGGCTGCCGCTGCGGTGGCTCCCCCCTTCGGGCGTCCGCGACCTGCTCCCTTTCCGGACCTGGAGGTCGCTCTAGAAGCGGCGGCCGGAGACGCTGCCGCCTTCTTTTCGGACTGCTGCTTGCCGGAACCGGCGCCGCCGCCCAGTTTTAACGAGCCGGAGGCTCTCTTGCCGTTCGTTTGCACCAGGGCCCCGGACGCGGACGGCCGCCTTCAGATATTTCTTTATGAACGGAGCGAGCTTCTCGGCGTCCACCTTGTTTAATTTTATTTTTGGAAAAAAGATTCCTTGAGACTAGAAAAAATCAGAAACTAAATAAAAATCCGTCAGAAAAAAATTGGGTAGGAAGTGAAAAAACTACCCAAAATAAAGCTCGCTGCATCTTTAAAATTAGGTTGTAAAGTTTGTTCTCCTATCACTTATGAGTAATTCAGCTTAAACAGAAATGCTTTATCGTCTCCCGTTTATAATAAAAACAAAGAGTGTGAGTTTTCGATTTTAAAAAATTTACAGACGGCGCGCGACGTTACAAAGAAATGAGTGTACTGAGACATGTACTAAATCGTAACTCATCTCTCGTTCTATGAGTCTACAAAATTAAATAAAATATATGTGGCCAGTGTATGAGCACTATTTTTTAAATATCTCCAAAACTCTAAAATTAGTTTCACTTCACAATTCTTTCTAAATTCTTCTGCATAGTAATATTGTGCTCCTAGGTCTATTATAGTACCTAACTAAAGTTTATGTCAATCTGGTAACTCGTTTTTGAGTAAAAAGGCATTAAAATCAAAATTTTCAAAAAATCGTAGAAGCTACAAAGTTCGGGAAAAAGTATTGAATTTCTTCTAAGGCCTTATATCAGTAATATAGCTGTAATTACACAAAATTCAATTTTGCAGAAAACGCTTAAAATAATTGTCTTAAATCCGCTTCCGGTTTCAGGTTTTTTAAAAGCTCATTTTGTTGATGCATTTTTGATATACCCCCACATTCCAAAGCTTGATAAATTCGGCCTATCTATACTGGAGCTCCAAAACCAGCATTTCCGCCAAAACTTCTAAATTGAATGTTTTTATTTAATCAATACTTTCTTATATTGAAACTATATGAAAGTATAAACATGTTTTGTCAAATCGCGAAAGAATTTTTTGCTAATTAAACTTGTACTTTTATACGCGCGGTATACGAGTGATGAACGATGACTCACTACATAAAATCATCATCATCATCATCATCTTCAAGGTATAGGCCTTGTAGGCCTGTTCCGCCTTCATGTAAATTGGTCTGGCCATCTTCTTCTGTGTCTGCCTATACTTCGTCTTCCTTCGGGTCTGTATTCGTATAAGGACCTGGGGATTCGCTGGTTATCCATTCTAAGGACATGGTCGAGCCAATTTTGTCTATTTTCGTCAATTACTTTTAAGATACTGGTCATATCAAGTTCTGTTAATATGTCTTCATTTCTTTTAAAGTCCTCCCAGGTGTATCCAGCGGTGGGTCTTAAAAACCTCATTTCTGCAGCTTGAATCCTTTTTCTTTGACTTTGAGTCAGCGTCCAACATTCTATTCCATATAGCAGCATTGGTCTCGCCATTGCTTTGTATAGTTTTAACAGAGTATTTTTATTCGAATTTTTAAGTGTTCTCCTTATCGTTCCGCATGTGTATTGGAATCAGCTGAGTTTCATTTCTAAGTCGGAATTTGTTATGTTTGGCACGTTGTATCCCAGATAATTAAAGGTTGTTTTTTGTTCTATGGTCTTATCATTGAGTATTATTTTTGCTCTTAGGTGTTCTGGCCCTCTAAACGCGAGTATCTTGGTCTTTTCAATTGATATTTCTAGCTGATATTCGTTGGCTATTTTATTTAGTTTATAGACTGCTCTTTGTAAGTCATCTTCTGATTCGGCAATTATTATTTGGTCATCGGCGAAAAGTAGAGTGTCAATATGTGTATTATTTATTTCAGTGTGAGTAGATAACGTACGCTGCCATCTATCGACCACTTCGTCAATATATATGTTGAATAGGGTGGGAGACAGGGGAGACCCCTGCCTTACCCCACCGTTTATTTCTACTGTATCCTCCGACATCTCCTTATCAATCCTGAATCTTGTATTTGCATAGAGACTTTGAGCAACTCTGACGAGGTGTTGGGGGAAGTCTCTGCGGATCATAATTTTCCATAGTTTATTTCGGTTCGGCCAGGTCGTTCTCCCTCGCAAGGCAACAGGAAACCAGCGAGGTGGATTTTTCCCCAGGAAAACCTCTCTGGAGAAGAAGTGCATGCACTTCCTGTGGTTCGGAGCCCACGTTAAACTGTAGGTCCTCTATGTCTGTCTGTGCAAAATATCTATCGCCGCGCACCAAACACAGACATAGGAGAGATGTAGCCAACGCCCTGAATAGGGTATGGCACTATAAGAAGAAGAAGATTTCGGTTCAATTTATCGAAAGCCTTGATGTAGTCTATAAAAGCAATCAGAGTTGGTAAGTTATATTCGCGTCGTTTTTCAATCATCTGGACTACTGAGAAAATGCAATCTGTACACGAGCGGCCTTTTCGAAATCCATGTTGAGCTTCTCCGAGGATGTTCTCGCTAATAGCATTAATTCTTCTTGTGATGATCTTTGAAAATATTTTGTATCCAGAATTCAATAAACTTATTCCCCGGTAGTTGTCGCATTTGCTCCTATCGCCTTTCTTAAATATTGGAGTTACCAAAGCTATTCCCCATTCTTCGGGGACATGACCTGTTGTCCAGCATATGTTCAAGAAATTTAATAGTTGTGTAAGCAATTTATCAGAGGCGTTTTTGAAGGTAAAATAAAATAAAATCAAAGCAATAAAATTCCTTGTTTTTATTGTTGGTATAAATAATCATGGGGCCTTAAGGGATACTAGATACCAGCAAACAATATTCAGGGAAAGAATCATGATAAAACTCCTATAAAACCACTATTTAAAACTAGGAAGTTTATTAGCTAACTTTATTGTTTGGTACCGATGTTTAGTGGCGTAGCTAGTATTATTTCTGCAGGCGCTCGGACGCTGGTTTCAGTTTCTAAAGATAGTACGATATGCAGGTGCACTTCCGCTGTTGCTTTTCGTCGCGCTATCTGACACGGGCGAGAAAAACGTTATCGTAGTAACTGCTCGGACGTAAAACATTAATAGAAAAACACTTTTGAAAATCTGATAAGTAGCAATTTCTAAAATACAGAAAAGTCAGATTAAGTGCTTCGGTCATTTTTAACAAGATATTAAATTGAAACACAAAATTACTGCTAAGTATCATTTTTATTTATTTTCATGTCAATGTATATACATTTGCATGTTATTCAAGCGAAACAAAAAATCTGGGTGTAATATCTAATTTTCTGAAATGTAAAAACTGAAGACTCAAGAGCTGTTCAAAATTGAAACCTTTATTCTATTTAAACCGGTTCAACAGAACAGATTTTTCAAGAAATCCCTAAATTTACGTGTCTTAGTAACAAATGCTCTTCAATACATACAATGTTAGGTAATAAGTATATAATATTTCAATAATAATAAAATCTCCATAGAACAATTTATAACTACAAAATGTCTTCTTAAAAGAGATCACTTGAAGGGTAGCTATACCTTTGAGCACCGATTAAACGTTTGCTCTCAGAATTGAAGGCTTCGAAACAATTTTCATCCCATTAAAATATTACAAAGCAAATCTCTTTGAGAGAAAGTTTGGTCATATATTAATAGAAATATATTGATTTGAGATTGTGCAGATGTTAGAATAAAATGGAAGAAATATTGAAATTTGCAAAAAAAAATTTGATCAGAATAGAGCAAGATTTCTAGAAAAAATTATTTTAAAATCTAACATTAGAACAACCTTAGAGCTTACAATAATGGTATTAATAACAGAAGGTTTTCGTAAACAACGATTCTACATTTTTAAAATAGTACGTAGTTATAATAGGTGCTGGCACTTGGAAAAATTACTTAAACAGTGCTGCTAGAATTGACTATAAGATCGGTTATAATAGAAATCGACTTGGTTTTTGTAGTTTTTAAAGCTATTTAGGAATCAGTACACTTCTGTTATTCGTGTAAGAAGTTTGGACATTTGTCTAGAAATTTCTGGATTTATTCCAGGCAGTCTGAATTTGAAATGGATTGTATCTAACGGATTGTTCGGTTTCTACACATGCAAACCGTAAAGTTAAGAGATTTTAAGCTTTTTCCCAACATAAATTACTAACAACAGTTTAAACAACTATCTATACAATTTCTTTAAACAAATTCGTATTGCTACCATTACTACCACTACTACAAATAATACAATGAACGTGTAAAAATCTTCGGGATGTTATATTTAATACATTAGCAAGCTCAAAGAGGACTTTTTTATGTAACTCAATTTCAAGCTTGAAATTCAAAACAAGTGTTTAATGAAACCAACAACTTATTCTAGCAGCAATAAAAAAACCTTAAACTAGTAACGAACCCGGACTTTTTAAGTCATGAAAATGCAAAAATTCAAACCCATATTTACACATATAATAAATCACACGTTCTTAAAAATCATATAAAGGTTCACAAGTCGAAGGTAATCACAAATCGCATATAATTTGGTTTTACGTCTCATAACTTCCTCAAAACTGAAAGTTGAAGTTTTTAACTTCACTTTGCGCTTTCGGTTGCTGATCCTGGCTGGCCCTCCTTACGGACGGCGTGACCTCGGAAAGATGCCTGGATTTTTGTAGCGGCCTTATTCAGCTCCGGATCTGTCAGATCTATATCCAGTTCTTCTTCTTCTGCAGGCGTTGGCTAGAATTAACAAATTAATTAAAATTTTAAAAATTATTATTGGGATATTGGAGAACCACTTTTAATCGCATACATAAACGTAACTTTATTAAGAAAATAGGTAAAAATTGGCCGCAAAAATTTAATCTTACAGGAAAATGTCGGACATTTGGGAATCACTTTCAATCTTGCCCAAAAGTGTACGCTCATTAAGAAAATAGGAAAAAATTAGTGTCAAGACTTTAATCTTTGAGGAAAACGTCGGCTATTGGGGAACCACTTTACACCTCGCCCATAAGTGCTAGTTTGTTAAGAAAATGGTTAAAAAGTGAGCCAAAAGATTATTCTTTCAGGAAAATCTGGGATATTGAAGAACCACTTCATATATCTCTCATAAGCAAAACTTCGTAAGAATGTGGTTAAATTTAATTATTCTGTATTAAAAATTTATCTTTCGGGAAAATATTAAACATTCACACCCTGCCTAGAAATGCAACTTCTTCAAAAAAAACGGTTGAAAGTGGTTCCAAAAAATTAATATTTTAGGAAAATGTTGGATATTGGGAACCACTTCATATCTCGTCCATAAGTGCAGATTTATAAGACTATTATTGTTAAAAAGTAGTTCCAAATATTAATTAAAGAAAAATATATTGGACATTCGAGAACCACTTCACATCTTGCCTAAAAGTGCAACTTCATCAAAAATTGATTAAAAGGTAGTACAATAATATTCTTTCCGGAAAATGTTGGATTATGAGGAATCACTTAAAAATTTGCCTATAAGTGCAACTTTAATAAGAAGATGGGTAAACGTGGTCCTATAAAAGTATTCTTTCAGGAAAATGTTGGATGTTAAGATCTCTCCCATAAGTGCAGATTTATAAGAATATGATTAAAAAATAATCTCAAATATTAATTAAAGAAAAATATATTGGTCATTGGGGACCTACTTCACATATTGCCTAAAACTGCAACTTTTTCTAAAATAAGTTAAAAAGTGCTAAAAAAATATTCCTTCAGGAAAATGTTGGATATTAAGCAACCACTTCATATGTCGGCCATACGTGACACTTTGTAAAGAAAATGGTTAAAAAGTGGTAAAAAAGTATTACTTTAGCAAAAATTTTAGATATTGGGGAACCACTTCATATCTGGTCCATAAGTTCAACTTTATTTAAAAAAATGGTTAAAACGTGGTAAAACAGAATATTCTTTCCGGAAACTGTTGGATTATGAGGAATCACTTAAAAATTTGCCTATAAGTGCAACTTTCATAAGAATGGGTAAACGTGGTCCCATAAAAATATTCTTTCAGGAAAATGTTGGATGTTAAGAAACCACTTCATATCTCTCCGATAAGTGCAGATTTATAAGAATATGATTAAAAAATAATCTCAAATATTAATTAAAGAAAAATATATTGCGCATTAGGGACCTACTTCACATATTGCCTAAAACTGCAACTTTTTCTAAAATAAGTTAAAAAGTGGTAAAAAAATATTCCTTCAGGAAAATGTTGGATATTAAGCAACCACTTCATATGTCGGCCATACGTGACACTTTGTAAAGAAAATGGTTAAAAAGTGGTAAAAAAGTATTACTTCAAAAAAATTTTAGATATTGGGGAACCACTTCATATCTGGTCCATAAGTTCAACTTTATTTAAAAAAATGGTTAAAACGTGGTAAAACAGAATATTCTTTCAGGAAAATGTTGGATTATAAGGAATCACTTAAAAATTTGCCTATAAGTGCAATATTGATAAGAAAATGGGTAAAAGTGGTCCCATAAAATTATTCATTCAGGAATATGTTGGATGTTAATAAAACACTTTATATCTCGTCCATAAGTGCAGATGTATAAGAGTATGGTTAAAAAATAGTCTCAAATATTAATTTAAAAAAAATATATTGGGCATTGGGGAACCACTTCACTTATTGCCTGAAACTGCAACTTCCTCTAAAATAAGTTAAAAGTGGTAAAAATATATTCGTTCGGGAAAATGTTGGATATTAAGCAACCACTTCATATGTCGGCCATACGTGACACGTTCTAAAGAAAATGGTTAAAAAGTGGTGAAAAAGTATTACTTCAACAAAAATTTTAGATATTGGGGAACCACTTCATATCTGGCCCATAAGTTCAACTTTATTAAAAAAATGGTTAAAATGTGGAAAAAAATACTCTTTCGGGAAGATATTGAATATTGAGGAACCACTTCATATCTGGTCCATAAGTTCAACTTTATTAAAAAAATGGTTAAAAAGTGGCAAAACAGAATATTCTTTCAGGAAAATGTTGGATAATGAGGAATCACTTCAAAATTTGCCTATAAGTGCAACTGTGATAAGAAAATGGGTAACAGTGGTCCCAGAAAATTATTCTTTGAGGAAAATGATGGATGTTAATAAAACACTTCATATCTCGTCCATAAGTGCAGATTTATAAGAGTATGGTATGGTATGGTTAAAAAATAGTCTCAAATATTAATTTAAAAAATAGATATTGGGCATTGGGGAACCACTTCACTTATTGCCTAAAACTGCAACTTTCTCTAAAATAAGTTAAAAAGTGGTAAAAAAATATTCCTTCAGGAAAATGTTGGCTATTAAGCAACCACTTCATATGTCGGCCATACGTGACACTTTGCAAAGAAAATAGTTAAAAAGTGGTAAAAAAGTAGTATTACTTCAGCAAAAATTTTAGATATTGGGGAACCACTTCATATCTGGCTCATAAGTTCAACATTATTAAAAAAATGGTTAAAATGTGGTAAAAAAATTCGCTTTCGGGAAAATGTTGGATATTGGTGAACCACTTTATATCTGGTCCATAAGATCAACTTTATTAAAAAAATGGTTAAAAAGTGGTAAAACACAATATTCTTTCAGGAAAATGTTGGATTATGAGGAATCACTTAAAAATTTGCCTATAAGTGCAACTTTGATAAGAAAATGGGTAAACGTGGTCCAATAAAAGTATTCTTTCAGGAAAATGTTGGATGTTAAGAAACCACTTCATATCTCTCCCATAAGTGCAGATTTATAAGAATATGATTAAAAAATAATCTCAAATATTAATTAAAGAAAAATATATTGGGCATTGGGGACCTACTTCACATATTGCCTAAAACTGCAACTTTTTCTAAAATAAGTTAAAAAGTGGTAAAAAAATATTCCTTCAGGAAAATGTTGGATATTAAGCAACCACTTCATATGTCGGCCATACGTGACACTTTGTAAAGAAAATGGTTAAAAAGTGGTAAAAAAGTATTACTTTAGCAAAAATTTTAGATATTGGAGAACCACTTCATATCTGGTCCATAAGTTCAACTTTATTTAAAAAAATGGTTGAAACGTGGTAAAACAGAATATTCTTTCAGGAAAATGTTGGATTATAAGGAATCACTTAAAAATTTGCCTATAAGTGCAATATTGATAAGAAAATGAGTAAAAGTGGTCCCATAAAATTATTCTTTCAGGAATATGTTGGATATTAATAAAACACTTTATATCTCGTCCATAAGTGCAGATGTATAAGAGTATGGTTAAAAAATAGTCTCAAGTATTAATTTAAAAAAAATATATTGGGCATTGGGGAACCACTTCACTTATTGCCTGAAACTGCAACTTCCTCTAAAATAAGTTAAAAGTGGTAAAAATATATTCCTTCGGGAAAATGTTGGATATTAAGCAACCACTTCATATGTCGGCCATACGTGACACTTTCTAAAGAAAATGGTGAAAAAGTATTACTTCAACAAAAATTTTAGATATTGGGGAACCACTTTATATCTGGCCCATAAGTTCAACTTTATTAAAAAAATGGTTAAAATGTGGAAAAAATACTCTTTCGGGAAGATGTTGAATATTGAGGAACCACTTCATATCTGGTCCATAAGTTCAACTTTATTAAAAAAATGGTCAAAAAGTGGCAAAACAGAATATTCTTTCAGGAAAATGTTGGATAATGAGGAATCACTTAAGAATTTGCCTATAAGTGCAACATTGATAAGAAAATGGGTAAACGTGGTCCCATAAAAGTATTCTTTCAGGAAAATGTTGAATGTTAAGAAACCACTTCATATCTCTCCCATAAGTGCAGATTTATAAGAATATGATTAAAAAATAATCTCAAATATTAATTAAAGAAAAATATATTGGGCATTGGGGACCTACTTCACATATTGCCTAAAACTGCAACTTTTTCTAAAATAAGTTAAAAAGTGGTAAAAAAATATTCCTTCAGGAAAATGTTGGATATTAAGCAACCACTTCATATGTCGGCCATACGTGACACTTTGTAAAGAAAATGGTTAAAAAGTGGTAAAAAAGTATTACTTCAGCAAAAATTTTAGATATTGGAGAACCACTTCATATCTGGTCCATAAGTTCAACTTTATTTAAAAAAATGGTTAAAACGTGGTAAAACAGAATATTCTTTCAGGAAAATGTTGGATTATAAGGAATCACTTAAAAATTTGCCTATAAGTGCAATATTGATAAGAAAATGGGTAAAAGTGGTCCCATAAAATTATTCTTTCAGGAATATGTTGGATGTTAATAAAACACTTTATATCTCGTCCATAAGTGCAGATGTATAAGAGTATGGTTAAAAAATAGTCTCAAGTATTAATTTAAAAAATATATATATTGGGCATTGGGGAACCACTTCACTTATTGCCTAAAACTGCAACTTTCTCTAAAATAAGTTAAAAAGTGGTAAAAAATATTCCTTCCGGAAAATGTTGGCTATGAAGCAACCACTTCATATGTCGGCCATACGTGACACTTTCTAAAGAAAATGGTTAAAAAGTGGTAAAAAAGTATTACTTCAGCAAAAATTTTAGATATTGGGGAACCACTTCATATCTGGCTCATAAGTTCAACATTATTAAAAAAATGGTTAAATGTGGTAAAAAAATACTCTTTCGGGAAAATGTTGGATATTGAGGAACCACTTCATATCTGGTCCATAAGTTCAACTTTATTTAAAAAATGGTTAAAAAGTGGTAAAACACAATATTCTTTCAGGAAAATGTTGGATTATGAGGAATCACTTAAAAATTTGCCTATAAGTGCAACTTTGATAAGAAAATGGGTAAACGTGGTCCCATAAAAGTATTCTTTCAGGAAAATGTTGGATGTTAAGAAACCACTTCATATCTCTCCCATAAGTGCAGATTTATAAGAATATGATTAAAAAATAATCTCAAATATTAATTAAAGAAAAATATATTGGGCATTGGGGACCTACTTCACATATTGCCTAAAACTGCAACTTTTTCTAAAATAAGTTAAAAAGTGGTAAAAAAATATTCCTTCAGGAAAATGTTGGATATTAAGCAACCACTTCATATGTCGGCCATACGTGACACTTTGTAAAGAAAATGGTTAAAAAGTGGTAAAAAAGTATTACTTTAGCAAAAATTTTAGATATTGGAGAACCACTTCATATCTGGTCCATAAGTTCAACTTTATTTAAAAAAATGGTTGAAACGTGGTAAAACAGAATATTCTTTCAGGAAAATGTTGGATTATAAGAAATCACTTAAAAATTTGCCTATAAGTGCAATATTGATAAGAAAATGAGTAAAAGTGGTCCCATAAAATTATTCTTTCAGGAATATGTTGGATATTAATAAAACACTTTATATCTCGTCCATAAGTGCAGATGTATAAGAGTATGGTTAAAAAATAGTCTCAAGTATTAATTTAAAAAAAAATATATTGGGCATTGGGGAACCACTTCACTTATTGCCTGAAACTGCAACTTCCTCTAAAATAAGTTAAAAGTGGTAAAAATATATTCCTTCGGGAAAATGTTGGATATTAAGCAACCACTTCATATGTCGGCCATACGTGACACTTTCTAAAGAAAATGGTGAAAAAGTATTACTTCAACAACAATTTTAGATATTGGGGAACCACTTTATATCTGGCCCATAAGTTCAACTTTATTAAAAAAATGGTTAAAATGTGGAAAAAATACTCTTTCGGGAAGATGTTGAATATTGAGGAACCACTTCATATCTGGTCCATAAGTTCAACTTTATTAAAAAAATGGTCAAAAAGTGGCAAAACAGAATATTCTTTCAGGAAAATGTTGGATAATGAGGAATCACTTAAGAATTTGCCTATAAGTGCAACATTGATAAGAAAATGGGTAAACGTGGTCCCATAAAAGTATTCTTTCAGGAAAATGTTGAATGTTAAGAAACCACTTCATATCTCTCCCATAAGTGCAGATTTATAAGAATATGATTAAAAAATAATCTCAAATATTAATTAAAGAAAAATATATTGGGCATTGGGGACCTACTTCACATATTGCCTAAAACTGCAACTTTTTCTAAAATAAGTTAAAAAGTGGTAAAAAAATATTCCTTCAGGAAAATGTTGGATATTAAGCAACCACTTCATATGTCGGCCATACGTGACACTTTGTAAAGAAAATGGTTAAAAAGTGGTAAAAAAGTATTACTTCAGCAAAGATTTTAGATATTGGGGAACCACTTCATATCTGGTCCATAAGTTCAACTTTATTTAAAAAAATGGTTAAAACGTGGTAAAACAGAATATTCTTTCAGGAAAATGTTGGATTATAAGGAATCACTTAAAAATTTGCCTATAAGTGCAATATTGATAAGAAAATGGGTAAAAGTGGTCCCATAAAATTATTCTTTCAGGAATATGTTGGATGTTAATAAAACACTTTATATCTCGTCCATAAGTGCAGATGTATAAGAGTATGGTTAAAAAATAGTCTCAAGTATTAATTTAAAAAATATATATTGGGCATTGGGGAACCACTTCACTTATTGCCTAAAACTGCAACTTTCTCTAAAATAAGTTAAAAAGTGGTAAAAAAATATTCCTTCCGGAAAATGTTGGCTATGAAGCAACCACTTCATATGTTGGCCATACGTGACACTTTCTAAAGAAAATGGTTAAAAAGTGGTAAAAAAGTATTACTTCGGCAAAAATTTTAGATATTGGGGAACCACTTCATATCTGGCTCATAAGTTCAACATTATTAAAAAAATGGTTAAATGTGGTAAAAAAATACTCTTTCGGGAAAATGTTGGATATTGAGGAACCACTTCATATCTGGTCCATAAGTTCAACTTTATTAAAAAAATGGTTAAAAAGTGGTAAAACACAATATTCTTTCAGGAAAATGTTGGTTTATGAGAAATCACTTAAAAATTGGCCTATAAGTGCAACTTTAATAAGAAAATGGGTAAAAGTGGTCCCATAAAATTATTCTTCCAGGAAAACGTTGGATGTTAATAAAACACTTCATATCTCGTCGATAAGTGCAGATTTATAAGAGCATGGTATGGTATGGTTAAAAAATAGTCTCAAATATTAATTTAAAAGAAATATATTGGGCATTGGGGAACCACTTCATATATTGCCTAAAACTGCAACTTCCTCTAAAATAAGTTAAAAACTGGTAAAAAAATATGCCTTCAGGAAAATGTTGGATATTAAGCAACCACTTCATATGTCGGCCATACGTGACACTTTCTAAAGAAAATGGTTAAAAAGTGGCAAAAAAGTATAACTTCAGCAAACATTTTAGATATTGGGGAACCACTTCATATCTGGCCCATAAGTTCAACTTTATTAAAAAATGGTTAAAATGTGGTAAAGAAATATTCTTTCGGGGAAAATGTTGGATATTGCAGAACCACTTCATCTCTGGTCCATAAGTTCAACTTTATTTAAAAAAAAATGGTTATAACGTGGTAAAAAATATTCTTTCACAAAAATGTTGGATATTGGGAAACCACTTTATATCTCGTCTATAAGCGTACATTTATAAGAATATGGTTAAAAGTAGTTCTAAATATTAATTTAAAATAAATATGTTGGACATTTGGAAAACACTTCACATCTTGCCTAGAACTGCAACTTCTTTTAAAATTGGTTAAAAAGTGGTAAAATAATATTTTTTCGGGAAAATTTTATTAAGAAACCATTTCATATCTCGCCCATAGGTGCAACTTTGTGAAGAAAATTGTTAAAAAGTGGCAAAAAATATTATTTCAGGAAAAATGTTGAATATTGGGGAATCACTTCATAAGTCCATAAGTTCAACTTTATTAAAATGTGATAAATAATATTCTTTCAGGAAAATGTTGGATATTGGGCAACCACTTCCACATTTTGCCTAGAAGTGCAACTTTTTTAAAAAATGGCTAAAAACTGATAAAAAATATTCTTTCAGGAAAATGTTTTATATTAGGAAACCGACTTCATATCTCACCCATTGCAATTGCATAATTGCAAATTAATTAAGAAAATGGTTAAAAATGATCCTACAAGATTATTCTTTCAGGAGAATATTGGATGTTGTGACACCACTTTATATCTTGTCTATAAGTTCAGCTTTGTTAAGAAAATGGTTTAAAGTGGTCTCAAAAAAACATATTTTCAGGAAAATGCTGGATAGTGGGACACCACTTTATATTTTACTTATAAGTGCAACTACGTATAGAAAACGTTTAAACGGTTGTTCCAAAAAAGTAATCGGTCAGGGAAATGTTAGATATTGAGGATACCCTTTACACCTCGCTTATAAGTACAACTTCGTTACGAAAATGGGTAAAAATTGATTAAAAATTGTAATATTGTAGAAAAATGTTGCGCATTGGAAAACTAATTAAACTTCACCCATAAGAGCAACTTTGTTAAGAAAATAGGTAAACATTAGTTTAAAGACACTAATCATACAGAAAAATGATATTGAATATTAGGAAACCACTTTAAATTTCGTTTGTTACGTGCAACCCTATCAAGAAAATGAGCAGAAAGTGGTTCCAAAACTGTAACCGTACAGAAAAATATTTCAGAACAACTTCATGTCTCATCCGTTCAAATGCGTTAAGAAAATGTCTCCAAATGTTAAAGTT
Organism: Ctenicera cuprea; assembly: GCA_958336395.1. Taxonomy (NCBI): domain Eukaryota; kingdom Metazoa; phylum Arthropoda; class Insecta; order Coleoptera; family Elateridae; genus Ctenicera; species Ctenicera cuprea. Next base: position 27,432,194 of record OY284495.1, on the reverse strand, counting down.
TTAAACTTTAATTTTATTTGAAGTATTGACCTACTTTAAATATAATTCATGTAATTTTTGTTTTCAGTGTTACTCAAATAATACTTACATTATGTGGTTTTGGTTCTTCATCCTTTTCCATTTGCTTACGCACCATATGACCTCTGAAAGACGCTTGAATTTTGGTGGCAGCGTGAGTAAGTTCTGCAACAACAAAACATAATTAAACATTAATTTTATCAAATTTTTCTTGCTAGCAAACATCAAGACGTTACCCAACGTAACCTTTTCGCCTAGTTTAGTTCACAATACCCTTTCATTAACCTATTTAATCAAAAGCAGCTCCCTTAATAAATATTGATCAAAAGACACAATACACATCAAAACTGAATAATAGAGCAAGTCAGGCAACTGCATGTGAATAAACGTTAGGTGCTAAATTGAAATTTGCACCACATTTACGAATGGAAGGACAAGGGCAACAGAGAAGGTTGTTGCTAACGTGAGTTCCTATTTCGAATTTTAGTTCAAGCTAGATTAATCCTAGGAAAAGCTATTATTGCTAACAGGCAATGTTCACGACCTAATCAGATTTTGGGTCCTTGTCTGCCGCCTATAAACAGGTTTGAATTGAAAAGGGATCGAAATTAATAATGGTATTGCATTCGTTTATCTTTGTCACGCCCTAATAGATTGGGCTTTAGTTTTAGCTTAATTTATATTGTTCCACGGCATTAAAGTGGAAAATATTGCACCTTTGGCTTGGCACTAATCCAAGTACAACAAATATAAGAATTTCTATTTGAGAAAGCACTTTTGATTAACAAGAAATTTGAAACCCGCCCTGGGCTTTCTAAGCTATTGGTTGCAAATTACTCTTATTATTACTAACCAGAATATATTTTTTCGCTTTAGAAAAATTAATTTTATTCATGATTTTTCATATTTAATTATTCCCGCTAAAGGTATAAAATAAAACATAAATTAAATATAGACTATGGAAACCTTCTTCAGGGCCAAATATTTAACTGGGCGAAGTATACCAATGATGCAAAATAAGTTCTGAACTCAAACCATTTCAAAGCAGGAAATTGCTCAATTTTCCCCACAATCTTTTTGTTTTCCAATTTATCATTACATTAACCCACCGCTAAGAAACTTTAAGGGCCTAAAGCTAAACAAAGACGCCGTCCTTTCATTAATGGCAATAACACAGCAACCTCCATAAAGACCTTAAAGTTACAAAAAGCTCCCTGAAGGCACATCACCAAGATTTTCTTTCACTTAACGTTAAGTTGCGTTCCAGCAAAAACAGCCCTTAAAGTTGTGTCCTACGTCTAATGTAGTACATGTCCACGCCGCTCCCGACCGTGTCCACTTCCGGCGGCGTGTTTATTGATTGCTCACGTTGTTTCAGCCCGCGCTACCGTTTCACCTGGTCTCCGTGCTACTCTCATCTCGATGGGATAACTTGGTTACAGACCGCATGGGCCTCGTAAACTTTCCATTTAGGGTATTAGGAAAGGACATTAGGTTTTGGCAAAAAAAACAAAGGAAAAATGTTAGAAATGATTTATTTTCATAAATGATGAATTTGACGTTGACGATTGTTTGTGATTATTAGGGGATGAAACGTTTTTCTGTTTTCTTAAGTTAAAGGTTTTTATTTTTATATATCTTCTCTTAACATGAAAGTTGGAAATTTTGAGATAAAATGAGGTTTGTGGCTTAAGAAAACCGAAAAAAATTATTGGAATACGGCTGAGCGTTCCCTTATTCTCGCGAACGGCTGCTCCGAGTTTAATAAAATTTGAAACGTGAAGGTGTGCTTAAATTTCTCGGGAAAATCGTATTATATTAAATTAAATATGAAATTTGAAAAAAAAATGCAGAGAGCTTTTATAAAATTAGTAAAAGTGAACGGTATAAACCTTGTTTTGTAGTTACAGTAATTTTTATGGGAGACCACTGATGCTGCTTTCCCCATTTTTTGCTGAATCCGAATCAATGATTATTCACAAACGTGTTTTATTGTTTTTATTTATAAAAAAAAGACCTATGCATTTGGATTGTTATGGCAAGTAGTGCGTCATCCCTCGTATGGCTTACCCTATAAAAATATACAAGTATGTCGTTCACGAAATAACAGCAAACGGATTCATGTTTTATTTTATGGGTGTAAATAACACCAAAAACAATATAAACCAGTAAATCTGGTAAAAATGTCTCGAGACTCAGCTGTGTCAAAGTGATTTCGTAAGTCATGTGCAATTTCCAAAGAATGTTAGTAGTTGCTACATTAATTAATATCCTTTTCCTTCTTGATTGATGATCTTGATTTTGTTTATGAAACCAATATCGTATTTCCGGCCGAGTCACTTTGAGTAAACCTGAGTTACAGATAATTGCAAAACCAAATAAATCACCAATCCACAAGGCAAAGATTTATGATCAGAAAATGCTTACATGGATGAATTTACTTGATTACATTCAGGGCTTGATTAACTATTGGTCTAAGGTGGCCCCGTTAGGGGCGCCAAGTGTAAAGTGAAAATTTGCTTTGCATTTCGCGTTATTTACGGAAAATTGTTCCAATATTTATTATATATACACACATTTAGTTAAATGCTTTTTATTTTAATAAATTTTGGTAGATTAAATAAATCCTTAAACATTTAATTTAAATATTCCTACATGTAATAAAGCATTAGAGATTCAAATAAATCTTAATACATTTATTTTAAATTTTCAAATATTTAGTCAATCTTTATGTATTTAGATAAATCTGCATATATTTGTTTTAAATCGTTCAATATTTAATGAATTTTTACAGATTTAAATAAATCTGTACACATTTAAATAAATCTTTATAGATTTAAATAAATGTTTTAACATTTAATTTCAAGATGTCACATTTAATGTTAGCCTGTCATATTTATTTAACCTTGAGGGACCCAGCCGCCATAGAAAACCAAGACCGTTTACACCGATGGTAACGTGCAACAATTATGAACACGTTTTCCGTATTTCAGGAATTTGAACAATAAATATTATGTTAATTATAAATAACAACATGAACATTGCGTAATTTATTATTTATATAATAAAAGTTTTCTCAAGATTCCCTAAGAATGTAATAATCGGTCTGTTTGGATAAAGCGTCGAAGGCTTCCACCATGTCCAGCCTTCTCTTCTAAGTCGGCTGAGCTTACCAAGGTTAAATTAATATGACAGTTTAACGTTAAATGTGACAGCTTAGAAATAAATGTTGAAACATTTATTTAAATCTGTAAAGATTTATTTAATGTTTTATTTAAATCGGTAAAGATTTATTTAAATCGGTAACGATGTATTTATATCAGTGAAAATTTACTAAATACTTAAAGATATAAAAAAAATAGTTGTAGATTTATTCAAATACATAAAATTAAAATATTTGAAAATTTAAAATAAATGTTTTAATATTTATTTAAATCTCTAATGCTTTATTAAATGTTGGAATATTAAAATTGAATGTTTAAGGATTTTTTAAATCTATGATGATTTATTACATTTAGCTAAATGTGTGTGTATATATAATAAATATTGGTACCATTTGCTTTAAATACCGTGAAACGCATACAAGTTTCGAATAATTTTATATTCTTGTAGGTAAACACTAAAACTCAAACTAAAAGTAAAAATTTTGTAACAATGATTTTTAAAATTCGCGACGACACTCTTCGAATCTAACCTGGCACGTTTGGAGCAGGCTCAACTGCTGCTCTCTGCGCGCTCTATACATATAATGAGTTGTTTCAATAGCTGCTAGTTGTTTTGTAAACTTAATTGTTTTTTACAGTTGTTACACGATAAGTAAACACGATGTATAATAAGTTAGGTATTGGCGCCCCAGCCTTTTCTACACGAAGCGCGTCATTCTTCGGACGGAGTGCGAGAGTATATGCAGGCCGGCGTATCTCTCTCTCTCTCTCTTTCTCTTTCTTACTGCTAGCAGTTTCGTATTGTAGTATACGGATTAGCATACTTCAGCTGATTTTTGTGTTTGTCTGCAATTTTTGCGTTGATTTTTCATAATGAGTAGGGAATGTGTGGTACCTAGCTGTAAGAGTCGGTAGTGTAGCAACAAAGAAAAGGTTTTGTTATTTAAAATCGCTTATAACTCCTCCTTATTGCCTGTTTTTTTATTGTACATTTTGTTAAATTGCGAATCTATAACGTAAATTTTAAATTTTTGTTCATTGTTATATCTTAAATACTTAATTTATTCAAAGATTTGGGGTTTTTGAGACGATTATATAAGCAGGAAGTGCAATTGATCACCCTACTTGGACAATATTTTTTCAACTGTATAGAATGTTGCCAGTTTATAAACTTCTTAGCAATCTTCTTCCAGCTTTTGACAATTACTCTGTTCTTGAAACAAGCACACAAAACCATTGCTGTATCGTTTGATAATTTTCAAAATATATTTATTTATCGATGATAATGATGAGAATAATATTAGAGTTAAATTAGACGATTTAATCGAATAACGTGACTGCCCCGAAGAGAAACATGTTGAAGTTGATGTAGATAAAAACTATTGTTTTAAACGCATAGTTTTATATTGCATATTTATTATTTGACAGGTTTAATTTTAAAATACTTTTTTAATCAACTAAATATGAATTATATAAAGTTAGTTTATATCAGAAATACCCAACAAAATTCCCAAACTCTTCTTCATTAGCCTGTACGAAATCCAAACGGATCTAATTCACCCAAATACGTTTGCATTCAAAGAAGTAGGAATTGTGATAAAAAATCATATTAATAAAGTCGATGGTTTTGATGAAACAATAGGGGGAATATTAGAAACAAAAATTACAGTTTTTTCATTCCCTTGCGTGGAGCATCGACGTAAATAATTTATTAATGCTTTTTTTCTATGTAATAATGAGAATAAAACAATATTACAAATAAGGAGAAAAACATAAAGTGACGGAAACAGCAAGGAAGGGCAATTAAGCTAAGCTTCAGATCGATTAATTGAATTTCAATATAAGATACTTAGAGCTTTTTAACTTGTAGCTTTGTATAATTTCGCTTTGTTGCAAATACTCCACAAAATGTACACCTGAATTTGTGTTTTTAATTTTGTTTTGTTTAACAAAGTGCTTTTTAAGCACAAGAAGAATTCAAATGTGTAGTATTATGTTATGCAAACGGCTAAACATTTAATTTTAATTTATGCGTTTATATTAGTATGTTCGCATATTACAGTTAATTTGTGATCTATATAAACATTTATGGAAAACCTACATAAAAATGAATAATGATTACATTAATAAAACGTATTAAACTTATTCAAAACCAGTAAAATTTAACTAAAATGTGTTAATCCGCGCTATATCGTATGGTATTCGAAGCTAACCGACGCGACGGCCCGCACGTACTATCTCTTTCTAACTCGAGCGTGACAGGTTGCGGGACACTATTTGGCCGTTCGCGCTTATACCTAAGTGTATTATACACTGTGTGTATAAAGTACTCTCCCCCCCCAACTAACTTTTAAACGACTTGATTTTACCACAAAATTTGGTGTGCTTCAATGGGAAATTAGGTACTATTTTTTAACCTTTAATTAAATTTTGCATCATTTAAAATGGCGGCTGGGCGCCAGTTTTAATTTTTTTTAAATAGGAAGGGGTGTCGAGTGACATCTCATTTGAAAGGTCTTTTAGTTCTGCGCCTGATCCTACAGTTTCAAAGTAAAATATTTAGCCATAACAAAATGACAATGTTTGAAGATAAAGAAGTCTATTTAAAAAACTAAGATTAAGGCAGAAAGAAATTAAATTAAGTGTTCCAAATGTTCACCATTTACTTCTTGGCACATAAAAAGTCTGTTATGAAATTTCTGCCTTAAATTTTCATAAGGTTCTGGAGTGATATTTTTGCAAACTTCTGTAATGTGTTGCTCCAGTTCTTCAATTGTTTCTGGAGAGGTTCTGCACACTTTCGATTTCAGATATCCCCATAGAAAAAAATCTAAGGGGGTTAAATCTGAGGAGCGAGCCGGCTATTCTACAAGCCCCCGCCTACCAATCCATCTTCCAAGAAAATGTTCGTTGAGAAAGTCTGAAACAGGCCTATAATAATGAGGCGGCGCACCGTCTTGTTGAAACATAACGTTTTCATTATTATTTCCAGCCACCTGAGATATTTCTGAGAAAATTTTGTCCTGCAAATGTGAAAGTGGACTACTGGATAAGAAAATCAAAACAATTTTGAATTGAGTGAGTCCATTTGTTTAAAATCCTCCATTTTCTTATGACTGAATATTTTTCTTTCAAACTCTAGGATCAGACGCAGACTGAAAATACCTTTCAAATGAGGTGTTATTCCACCCTTCTTTCTATAAAAAAAAATTTTTAATGGCGCCCAGCTGCCATTTTGAATGATACAAAATTTAATTATTGGCTAAAAAATAGTATTTAATTTCCCATTAAAGCACGCCAAATGTTGTGTTAAAATATCAAGTCGTTCAAAAGTTAGTTGGGGGGGGAGCGGATTGCTTTATAGACAGACGGTATATCGTGCCTGTAAGCTTATGTTATGTTTGTATTTTGATAAGCACTGTTTTGCTGTTTGGCGTACCATGTGAAAGAAAGCATACGCGACAGCCCCGCATTAGACCAAAAGAGATTGTAAACGCCAAGGGCGCGAACGTTTCGACTAACGAAGCCGATTGCATCCGAGACTGCAGGTAAAAAACGGAACAACATACTCTGAAATGGCAACTTTTGTATCCCTCATCACTTTTTCTCTATGGAGACTGTCGCATATGTTGCTGATTTGCTATATAAAAATACACAAGAAAGGTACTTTTGTTGAAACTAGCGAAATTCAACAGCCTTTGAGATTTCGACGTTTTTGTAAAATCTAGTTGTCATAAAGATTTGCATGTTTTCTTTAGATGCTCAAATAGTTTCTATATACTTTGAGATAGTAAGGTCTACACATCGAAACAATGAATAAACTTCCTATAAACATGAGCTACCCCCACCGTCCGACGGTGACTGTTTCCCCTACATTTTCGAGCGGTGACCATAACGGGTTTTTCGCAATTAAACGGTGCATCCGATTAATAACGATACATGGGCAAAACTATAGGGAATACAATTTTAAACAAAAACATTTATATTCATTTTTGCCATGAAAGCTATAGTTTACGCTAAATTAAGGCCGATTAGCGAAATGGGACTTACACAACTAGATATAACTCGTCGAGATCCACAACTCTACATGAGGTAAGTCAAAGTCATAAAACTTTGGAAACAACTTGTCTACCAAAAACTAGTTTTTTGCAGGGTTGGATTTAAAAATTGTATGTTTTGGCCCTATAGAAATGATGTCGTTCCGCTTTTGCAAACAGCTTAGGGAAACATCAGGGTATAACATATTGGGTGGCACGTTCGATTCTGGCACCAGACGACGAACGCCACTGGTGCAAACTTAAAATTCGAAAATTACGGTGCAACACATTACTAAACTTTGAATTAACTTCCAGGCGGCGCTAAAAAATATTTGAACAAATTTCGTAAACTGTTTAAAAGTTCTATTCATGCTTTTTTAAGTACAAGAAAAGCCCCACTTCGATATCTTTATTAGGAGGCTTGTGGTGAGGAATTTTTTTAAGTTGAACGTATACCAACATTTCTTTTTGGGAAACCATTTTCCTCTCTTCCACCTGGTATAATAGAGATTTAGTGAGATGTTGAGTTGGACAACTTCTAACACAGCGCGCTAGACTTCACCCCTCTCGTCTTGCCTGGTCTGAGCGCGAACTATAGCTTTTACGGCAAAAGTGCGTATGAACTCTTTTGTTCGAAATTTTATTCCCTACAGTTTTGTTCATGTGATATTTTTCATCCAATATTTGAGAAAAAAACAGTTCTGCGTCAGTCGGACGGAGGGTAACTCTTAAGGTATTTATAATTTATTTGTACAGTATTCAAGAGCACGTATGACAAGTTTAAAATCGTTATTAATTATTTTTGATATTTGCCCTGTTTCGTGTAAATTTTACCGGACTAAAACGCTTACGGAGTTGCAGCTTATGCAAGTGGGAATAGTGTTGCTTCTTCCAGAAGCTGTAACTCAGAAGGGAAGCGTTTCCGGCCTCATCTTTATAGGGACTTTTTTCATTGCTTTGAACCTACTGTCAAAGTTTGTGGAATAATTTTTGCATTTTAAGAAAAAACTAAGATCTTCATGGCAACTTGATTTTATGGAAGTATTAAATTATTTTGAAAGCTGTTGGATTAAGAGCATTTTACCAAAATTACCTTTTTCGTGTGTAATGATGGAGAATAAGAATTTATAACCACAACTTCAAAAAAAGATCAAAAAGGTTTAGAAGAAAACATAACGTAATTCTCCGATATGAAACACATCTAGTGCAGTTATACAAACAAAAATGAGGGAAGCGCCTTGCCTGGACTTTTCCATACTTTAAAGTTTTTACCTACATTCTATATTTACAAAAGTATTTAAGCACAACGTTGTAGTACTATAAACAGTCGCGCGTTTAAACAGAAGTCACCAACGCACGTTTAAAATGCTCAATGTTTAGCGACTCGAAAAGTAAAAATGGGATATTTCAAAGTTGTTTCGTATTTTTGTCTTAAAACAGTGTCCGCGAGAAATTCTTTTTTGTTATTCATATTACTTACATTTTTCGCGTTATTTAAAATAATGTCGAGCTTTTGCATCAGGCGGTCGTCACCTTAGTGCCAAAAATAACATAATTTACTTCGAACACAGTCGCAGTTGTTGTTTTTTGCTACCCCATCACACCCCACAAGAGAGGCATTCATCTAATAAAGGTAAAACAATCTTTTTCGTTTTTGCTTAAAAATTACCAACAAAAATTAGGAGGTAGGTATGAATACATTTTTATAGTAAACAAAAAATTAAATAAAATAACATTAGTTGCAGCAAATACAATGTCAATAATAAAACAGTAGTGTGAAATCACACACACACAATTTTGAAGCAGTAAGGGCCGCAAAATTTCATAGCACCTAAAACACACGCTCAATCACTCAACAGCTTTTATGCGTTCATAATGTTATTTCTGTACCGGACAGATGATACAGACAATTGAAAAGTGATTTAAAAATTCAAGTTTTTTAATGAGAGAAAAACGGAATCTTTTGACTTTTTGGAAACAGATTTCTTAAGCCAAAGTTTGAGAGGGATGAGGAAAAAATACCTCCTTAGATATTGCTGCACCTACAAGTTGAGTTCCGATTCTCATTCTATTATCATTTGAGCAAGTTAGCCTAAATAGAAATATTTAAGTCCTCCGTTTAGTAAATAAAAAAACATAAATTTTCGATTTTCAAAAATGCATCAAGGCGTCACACCTAAAATAGCGGGTTGGTCTACAAACCAAATTGTAGTTCATCGCTAGCTCTATGAGCGCACAGAATTTGCAAAAAATCGTGTGGTTTATAACATTGTATTTACAATATCAAATTTCATCCTTATCTGACAACTCGGTTTTGAATAAATAGAAGTTGAAGCCAAAATCTTCAAAAATTCATGAAAACCGTAACAGGAAAATTGGGGCGTTTTGGGACACGCACAAAATTTGTAATAAATCGCCCTGTCAATTCTTAAGCAGTATATTTAAAAAATTTCGAAAATACGTTTGACTTCATAGCTTTTAGCTTTCCACAACTTTTATGCACAGTAACATTGCATCTCTGTAGAACTATACAACATTTGAATCCGATCCGTCAACTCGTTTTTCAGTAATAAGGCACTAATACCAAAATTTTTAAGAAATTGTAGCGGCCGCCATTTTAGCTAGAAAGTTCGGAAAAAACACTGAATTTACCTTAAAGATTCTCGTTTAAAATTTAAGAAAATCGTCTTTCCAACATAATGCTAAAAAATATGTCTAACTTTCGTTTCCGCTTTCGGATTTTTTTAGAAGCCTAGTCCTCCGATAAAGTTTTGTAACACTATCCGTTTGGGAGTTATAGATTACACAAACCCACATACGCATTCACCCACCCACCCACGTCCAGACTTTTTTAAAACCACTTTATTAGATTCTTGGATGTCCGAAACATGTATTTCCGTCAAAATTTCGAATTCCAAACTTTTTATGAAATCAATACTTCCTTATACTGAAAGTATAAAAAACTAAAAACTAATGGATATACTAAACTAAGTGAGTAGTGCTCACATACAAAGTTTCAAAAGTTTAGTACAACCACAAAAAATTATTAGACTGGTCCACCTTCAAGAGACTGTAACTCCGTAACGAAGCGTTTTCAGACCCATGCTTGTAGAAACTTATCTTATTATTTACATATTCTGAATGTGTCACAAAAGTGCGTTCCGCATGTTATGAACCAACCTCTAGAACACAATAGCCAACAGTTGCGCAACTAAAGGTTGCTAATGGGTCTTAAAATATTATTTCTGGTTTGTCCGGACCCCACGAAACCTTAATCCGGCACTGAATTACTTTAGCTAAAATGTCTAGTTCTGATTTAACTTGCTCTTTGTAAGTGGCAGAAATTCCTTAGCTGCACCTACTTCTTTTTCCTTTACTTCTTTTAATATCCTTTATTCCTTCTCAATTACTTTCATCTCTTTTACTGCCTCCTTCAGCATTATCTCTTTTAACTTTCTTGTACTATCTGTATAAGTATTAATTTCATGAACTTCGAATTCGAAAAATTGACGGATGTTTTGGACCTCCAGGAACGCTTTCTATGAAGATTTGAAAATAGAAATCGACGATGGTTAATGGTGCCGAGCAAAACGAAACAAAAATATTTTTGACAACATTTTATGTAACAATTTCTAAAGTATAGCAAAATTCAGGTGAAGAGCTTTGATCATTTTTTGTTTGTTTCTTACGCCCTCTTTCTACCTTCCTGTCTAATTTGTTCTAATCTTCACTCGCCTTTATTCTCCCATCTCTCTTTATAATAAGTTTATTGGGGTTAAAAAACATCAAAAACCAAATAACAGTATTTGTAATATAAAAAAATACTGGAGGACGAGAACAAGTCTCGCACGTTTTTTTTGATATTATATGTTAAAGTTACATCACACTGCTTCACAAGGACAAAGTCTAACCATAGCTTCTCCGTACCTCTAACAGTAGGCAAATTTTAAAATTTTTTAGCAAATAATTTTTTGAATCTTTTCAACACTTTGTCCAGTATTGTTTTCTAATGCAACCTGTTTTCGTATAAAAAAAACAAAAGTTAAAGTAATTTAAAAGTGTAAATTAAGTTTGGAGGTAGTTTGGGACTAAACTTTTCTTGGTCAATTTAGTTATTCCAGTTACTTTTTGTTACAGCAATTTTTGTGAAACAAAAGTTGTTTATTTGCGGCCACACAACACTGGTTAAGGCAACAAGTTGGACAACATGTTTTTCCTCATCTCACTTATATAACTTCCTAAATCTTTTTATGTTGTAGAAAAACCCTACCTCATTTTTCGCTAAATATTTCAGTGCTGCTCGGTGCACAGGAGAAATTACGTTATTATCTCTTATTGTTTTTTTCCTGCAAGTTAATTTGGGTTAGATTTAAACACACTCAAAAAAGGGCATCATTAATAATTTCCTTTTTCCTACTTCCTTTCTTTCGCATCTCGTTCTACATCTTCATAATTTAGTGGCGTCCTGAAAATCCCTCGGGACTTAGAGACTCATTTTAAGAGCGGCATTTATTTTCTAACAAAAAGCGAAAAAGTGCGTCGGCATGGTCGTAATTAAGGTCGAAAGGTGCGTGCTAAAGTATCGTCCTCTTGTGGAAAACAACGAAGGTGATGAATCGGACCATCTATTTGGCCGGAAAACCCATCTTCACTCCATTATTTTCGGAGCTCTTGTAGCTGAAAGCTTCGTACACATCGCTGAACTTTCGTTTCTTGTATGAAATTTCTGGTAAACACTTTCCGGATCGTTGTGCATTTTTCATTTTGCTGGAATACGTCGTAGCTCGAGGAAAAAGATTGAGTACCTGACAAAAGCAAATTTCTTGGTCTCGCGTCGATGATTCTTTTTTGATATATATTTAAGTTATCAGTCTTCCTTTTAGACAAATTCAGAAAGTTTAGGAACGACGTAAATGCGAATCCATTTATCTCCTAATCTCTCTCTACAAAAGGGAACTTTGGAGCAAACACAATTAAATTACGCCCCCCATTCCACGCACTCGTGCAAGTTTAGAACTTGTCGTGTTACTGCTGCTTGTTTATTTAGTCTTGTCATAAGCTGACATTAAACATAGTCTTTACACTATACACATACTGCAAAAGCTGTGAGAAAATCCAAACCTAAAAAACTGGTGGCGTGATAGATTGTTATCAGAAAACGAATCGATACTGAACAAGGTTACTATAATTGCCTTTAGACGATGGAGAGCCTTTGCTAACTCTTACAGGATTACTTTAACGACGTTGCGAGTCTTTGTCAAAATCATGAAAGGGAGTTTTCAGTTAGCTGTCCTAATTCCACGTAAAGTTTCGGTTATAAAGATAATGAAAATGGGTCAAAAAGTTATATTTAAGAAAATTTGGCACAGAATTATAATTTTACGCGTTTTGTAGTAAACAAAATTAAAATGTATGAGTTTAAAGTGATTTAGTTTCATTTATATACTGATGACTCGGCGAGTCAAACCAGATAAATATGGCGCTACTTAGAAACGACTTTAAGAACTAAAGCCTTCCTTTTTGCTAAGGTCCAGTTAGTAAAGCAACATTGTGGATCGCGTTTTAGTAAATTCGAAGATTTGGCATTTCCCGAATTACTTTAAGCTGCATTAATGCCCTGTTACTAAGATGAGTCACAATAATTTTGTGATTCATATATTACTTTCAGTGAATGTTACTACTTGCTATCTTGATTTACAGTTTTTGTGGATAACAAGAAAGTTTTTCATTTTGAACGAAATTGAGCAGCTGATTCTCAGTTGAGTCACATCAAGTGCAACTGAATCCCTCTAATCCATAGAAATATTTAAATGGCTCAGTAAAACTTAACAAACTTATTATGTTGTTGCCCATTTCCATTATGTCCTATCTATAGGAGCCGTATTTGCCATTATAGGAGGACTTATTCATTGATTCCCATTGTTTACAGGGAATCAATTACTTTAAATACGAAAATAAAAACAATAGACTTATAATGAACATTTTGGTTCTTATATTGAGATCTATTATAATTTAAGGGTGATTGAGTTACACTGCCAAAATTTAGTATATAGTGATTCAGCCGCAGTAGTGTAGGTGGCAGAAGTTAAAACTTCTATCTCCATATTTGCTTCTTCTCTTTCTTTCTTTTCCTTTCGCCACACCTTTTTCCCCGTTCACTTTCTTTATTTCTTTCTTTTCTATAAATTTTGTTTTCCCTATCCGCTTCTTCTCTCCATTTTCTGCCAATTCTGTCACTTTCCTTTTCTATCCTTATAAATTTTAAAAATTTATAGTTAAATACGGTTACTATTTGCTTTAATTATTTGTTTGCTTAATCATTTTCTCAATGAAAACATGTAACCCATTCCCAGCTGAGTCAAATCAAGTGAACTAGAACCACCCTAATCCTTAGAAGTATTTGAATGACTCAGCAAAACTTTATAAATATTAAATATTGGTATAAAAATAATAGACTTATAATTAACATTTTGGTTTTTATATTAAAATCTATGATAATTTTGGAGCGATTGAGTTACGTTGCCAAAATTTAGTATATGGTGATTCAGCTGACGTAGTGTAGGTGGCAGATGTTAAAACTTCTATCTCTGTTCTCGCCTTTTCTCTTTCTTTTTTTTTTCTTTCGCCATACCATTTTTCCCTTTTACTTTCTTTATTTCTTCCTTTTCTATAAACTATGTTTCCCCCTATCTGCTTCTTCTCTCCATTTTCTGCTAATTCTGTCACTCCCCCTTTCTCTCCTTTTTAGTTTTAAAAACTTAGAGTTAAATACGGTTACTATTTGCTTTATTTATTTGTTTTATTTATTCATTTTCTCAATGAAAACATGTAACTCATTCCCAGCTGAGTCAAATCAAGTGAACCTGAATCACTCTAATCCATAGAAGTATTTAATGACTCAGCAAAGCTTTACGAAGAGTAAATATTAGAATAAAAATAATAGACTTATAATTAACATTTTGGTTTTTATATTAAAATCTATGATAATTTTAGAGCGATTGAGTTACGTTGCCAAAATATAGTTTATGGTGATTCAGCTGACGTAGTGTAGGTGGCAGAAGTTAAAACTTCTATCTCTGTTCTCGCCTTTTCTCTTTCTTTTTTTTCCTTAAGCCATACCATTTTCCCCTTTCACTTTCTTTATTACTTCCTTTTCTATAAATTATGTTTCCCCCTATCTGCTTCTTCTTTCCATTTTCTGCTAATTCTGTCACTCCCCCTTTCTTTCCTTTTTAGTTTTAAAAACTTATAGTTAAATCCGGTTACTATTTGCTTTATTTATTTGTTTTATTTATTCATTTTCTCAATGAAAACATGTAACTCATTCCCAGCTGAGTCAAATCAAGTGAACCTGAATCACTCTAATCCATAGAAGTATTTAATGACTCAGCAAAGCTTTACGAAGAGTAAATATTAGAATAAAAATAATAGACTTATAATTAACATTTTGGTTTTTATATTAAAATCTATGATAATTTTAGAGCGATTGAGTTACGTTGCCAAAATATAGTTTATGGTGATTCAGCTGACGTAGTGTAGGTGGCAGATGTTAAAACTTCTATCTCTGTTCTCGCCTTTTCTCTTTCTTTTTTTTCCATAAGCCATACCATTTTCCCCTTTCACTTTCTTTATTACTTCCTTTTCTATAAATTATGTTTCCCCCTATCTGCTTCTTCTTTCCATTTTCTGCTAATTCTGTCACTCCCCCTTTCTTTCCTTTTTAGTTTTAAAAACTTATAGTTAAATCCGGTTACTATTTGCTTTATTTATTTATTTATTTTATTTATTCATTTTCTCAATGAAAACATGTAAATCATTCCCAGCTGAGTCAAATCAAGTGAACCTGAATCACTCTAATCCATAGAAGTATTTGAATGACCCAGCAAAGCTTTACGAAGATTAAATATTAGAATAAAAATAATAGACTTATAATTAACATTTTGGTTTTTATATTAAAATCTATGATAATTTTAGAGCGATTGAGTTACGTTGCCAAAATATAGTTTATGGTGATTCAGCTGACGTAGTGTAGGTGGCAGATGTTAAAACTTCTATCTCTGTTCTCGCCTTTTCTCTTTCTTTTTTTTCCTTAAGCCATACCATTTTCCCCTTTCACTTTCTTTATTACTTCCTTTTCTATAAATTATGTTTCCCCCTATCTGCTTCTTCTTTCCATTTTCTGCTAATTCTGTCACTCCCCCTTTCTTTCCTTTTTAGTTTTAAAAACTTATAGTTAAATCCGGTTACTATTTGCTTTATTTATTTATTTATTTTATTTATTCATTTTCTCAATGAAAACATGTAAATCATTCCCAGCTGAGTCAAATCAAGTGAACCTGAATCACTCTAATCCATAGAAGTATTTGAATGACCCAGCAAAGCTTTAGGAAGATTAAATATTAGAATAAAAATAATAGACTTATAATTAACATTTTGGTTTTTATATTAAAATCTATGATAATTTTAGAGCGATTGAGTTACGTTGCCAAAATATAGTTTATGGTGATTCAGCTGACGTAGTGTAGGTGGCAGATGTTAAAACTTCTATCTCTGTTCTCGCCTTTTCTCTTTCTTTTTTTTCCTTAAGCCATACCATTTTCCCCTTTCACTTTCTTTATTACTTCCTTTTCTATAAATTATGTTTCCCCCTATCTGCTTCTTCTTTCCATTTTCTGCTAATTCTGTCACTCCCCCTTTCTTTCCTTTTTAGTTTTAAAAACTTATGGTTAAATCCGGTTACTATTTGCTTTATTTATTTATTTATTTTATTTATTCATTTTCTCAATGAAAACATGTAAATCATTCCCAGCTGAGTCAAATCAAGTGAACCTGAATCACTCTAATCCATAGAAGTATTTAATGACTCAGCAAAGCTTTACGAAGAGTAAATATTAGAATAAAAATAATAGACTTATAATTAACATTTTGGTTTTTATATTAAAATCTATGATAATTTTAGAGCGATTGAGTTACGTTGCCAAAATATAGTTTATGGTGATTCAGCTGACGTAGTGTAGGTGGCAGATGTTAAAACTTCTATCTCTGTTCTCGCCTTTTCTCTTTCTTTTTTTTTCTTAAGCCATACCATTTTCCCCTTTCACTTTCTTTATTACTTCCTTTTCTATAAATTATGTTTCCCCCTATCTGCTTCTTCTTTCCATTTTCTGCTAATTCTGTCACTCCCCCTTTCTTTCCTTTTTAGTTTTAAAAACTTATAGTTAAATCCGGTTACTATTTGCTTTATTTATTTATTTATTTTATTTATTCATTTTCTCAATGAAAACATGTAAATCATTCCCAGCTGAGTCAAATCAAGTGAACCTGAATCACTCTAATCCATAGAAGTATTTGAATGACCCAGCAAAGCTTTACGAAGATTAAATATTAGAATAAAAATAATAGACTTATAATTAACATTTTGGTTTTTATATTAAAATCTATGATAATTTTAGAGCGATTGAGTTACGTTGCCAAAATATAGTTTATGGTGATTCAGCTGACGTAGTGTAGGTGGCAGATGTTAAAACTTCTATCTCTGTTCTCGCCTTTTCTCTTTCTTTTTTTTCCTTAAGCCATACCATTTTCCCCTTTCACTTTCTTTATTACTTCCTTTTCTATAAATTATGTTTCCCCCTATCTGCTTCTTCTTTCCATTTTCTGCTAATTCTGTCACTCCCCCTTTCTTTCCTTTTTAGTTTTAAAAACTTATAGTTAAATCCGGTTACTATTTGCTTTATTTATTTATTTATTTTATTTATTCATTTTCTCAATGAAAACATGTAAATCATTCCCAGCTGAGTCAAATCAAGTGAACCTGAATCACTCTAATCCATAGAAGTATTTGAATGACCCAGCAAAGCTTTAGGAAGATTAAATATTAGAATAAAAATAATAGACTTATAATTAACATTTTGGTTTTTATATTAAAATCTATGATAATTTTAGAGCGATTGAGTTACGTTGCCAAAATATAGTTTATGGTGATTCAGCTGACGTAGTGTAGGTGGCAGATGTTAAAACTTCTATCTCTGTTCTCGCCTTTTCTCTTTCTTTTTTTTCCTTAAGCCATACCATTTTCCCCTTTCACTTTCTTTATTACTTCCTTTTCTATAAATTATGTTTCCCCCTATCTGCTTCTTCTTTCCATTTTCTGCTAATTCTGTCACTCCCCCTTTCTTTCCTTTTTAGTTTTAAAAACTTATGGTTAAATCCGGTTACTATTTGCTTTATTTATTTATTTATTTTATTTATTCATTTTCTCAATGAAAACATGTAAATCATTCCCAGCTGAGTCAAATCAAGTGAACCTGAATCACTCTAATCCATAGAAGTATTTAATGACTCAGCAAAGCTTTACGAAGAGTAAATATTAGAATAAAAATAATAGACTTATAATTAACATTTTGGTTTTTATATTAAAATCTATGATAATTTTAGAGCGATTGAGTTACGTTGCCAAAATATAGTTTATGGTGATTCAGCTGACGTAGTGTAGGTGGCAGATGTTAAAACTTCTATCTCTGTTCTCGCCTTTTCTCTTTCTTTTTTTTTTCTTAAGCCATACCATTTTCCCCTTTCACTTTCTTTATTACTTCCTTTTCTATAAATTATGTTTCCCCCTATCTGCTTCTTCTTTCCATTTTCTGCTAATTCTGTCACTCCCCCTTTCTTTCCTTTTTAGTTTTAAAAACTTATAGTTAAATCCGGTTACTATTTGCTTTATTTATTTATTTATTTTATTTATTCATTTTCTCAATGAAAACATGTAAATCATTCCCAGCTGAGTCAAATCAAGTGAACCTGAATCACTCTAATCCATAGAAGTATTTAATGACTCAGCAAAGCTTTACGAAGAGTAAATATTAGAATAAAAATAATAGACTTATAATTAACATTTTGGTTTTTATATTAAAATCTATGATAATTTTAGAGCGATTGAGTTACGTTGCCAAAATATAGTTTATGGTGATTCAGCTGACGTAGTGTAGGTGGCAGATGTTAAAACTTCTATCTCTGTTCTCGCCTTTTCTCTTTCTTTTTTTTCCTTAAGCCATACCATTTTCCCCTTTCACTTTCTTTATTACTTCCTTTTCTATAAATTATGTTTCCCCCTATCTGCTTCTTCTTTCCATTTTCTGCTAATTCTGTCACTCCCCCTTTCTTTCCTTTTTAGTTTTAAAAACTTATAGTTAAATCCGGTTACTATTTGCTTTATTTATTTATTTATTTTATTTATTCATTTTCTCAATGAAAACATGTAAATCATTCCCAGCTGAGTCAAATCAAGTGAACCTGAATCACTCTAATCCATAGAAGTATTTGAATGACCCAGCAAAGCTTTACGAAGATTAAATATTAGAATAAAAATAATAGACTTATAATTAACATTTTGGTTTTTATATTGAGATCTATAATAATTTAAGGCTGATTGAGGCAGAAGTTAAAACTTATCTTTCGCTCCTCGCTTTTTATCTTTTTCTCTCTTCCGTTCGCCATACTTTTTCCTTCTCTCACATTTTTTATTTCTTCCTACTCTATAAATTTTCAATTTTCCCCTATTTGCGTCTCCTTCCATTTCCCCTCAATTCGCTCACTCCATCTTCTCTCTTTTCTGAATTTATACTCGTAGTTCAATAATGTTGCTATTTCTATATTCATTTGTTTTTTTTCTACATAAAATAATGTTACTTATTCCCAGCTAAGTCACTTTAAGTGCACCTAAGTCACACGCAAAAACAAAAAAATATTCTTATTAATATTTTTAGAAAATTGATTCGCCGCTGAGTCACAAGCAATTATAGAATGAAATTAGTGTCTCTAATCCGTAGTAAATCTTTATATGTATAGTTGAAGGTTGAAGCTAATTAATGAACATTGAAATCGAGTAGATGAGTCAGTTTCTTTATTGATTTTTGTATTAAGACTTTTCATTACTATTACAGCGTAGGCGTGACTGAGTTACTTTAGCAAACATCGACGTGTGCAAATATTCGTGATTTATTCTCACTAACAGAAATTATGTCCTCTCCTCTCTTAACTTTGTACCCTTCTGTGTACTCCTTTGTTCCTTATCGTCTCTTCTCTCTTCAATACGTTTTACCCTCTTCTCCTTTACCTTTTCTTATTTCAGTTCCCCCTTTTCATTATTGTATTTTCTCTTTCTAACGCCCTCTATCTATTTTCCTACTAGCTTTCTTGCCCTCTTCCGTTCGCTTTCGCAATTAGTTGGTTTTAACTGTATTTCTTTATAATATTAATGATTTTTACCTTCCTCGCTATAGCTAGTATAGTATAGTATAGCTACAGAAGAAGGTATTGTGACCAGTAGGTTACATTTGGAGCAAATGGTTTATTCAGCGAAGTTTTTTTCATTTTGGGCTTCCTGGCCGATATACCAGTTATGCCTAAAGGAAAGGTACTTTTATGCCAAACATTTTTAAACTAAACATTTTGACTAATAAGCAGGTTTTAGGGCTTTGGGAGACCGATAAAGCGGACGCTGCAGAGGTTTCTGTGTATGTCTGTCTGTCTGTCTGTAAATGCTTTACAGTCCAGACGTCTTTACGCAAAAAAACTAAATTTGGCTCAAAGATTGATAATTGCAACGCAACAAAATGATGTTGGTCCTCCAAAAGAAAGGAGGGGGAGGGGTGTTCTATGGCGCTCAAGAAAAACCTTAAATTGGTATTCTACGCATGTCGAATAGCCGATTTGAGCAAACTCATTCTCCCTATCCTCCCCATTGCCATACCATAAATTTTTTTCCATAAATTTATGAACTTTTGATTCAAAATCGATATGAGCATGTTAAATGACAATAGGAACAACTTTCCACTGAGAAAACATCACTGAGAGGTTACCGTTTGGTCGTTTATCTAAACAGGTTAATTTAGTGCAAAAATACGGCCATCAGCTAAAGGCCTATAGGACGTGAAAAATCGATTTTGAATTTTTAATAGATAAACATTGGTTACAACTAGAAAACACAAAATTGCTTTAATGAATTGGGGGGAGGGATTGCAGTACTTCATTACTGATGCTCGGAAATAACTTTAGAATAGTATTCTACACATGTCGAATGGCCGATCTGCGCAAGCGCGATTTCCTTATCACCCCCACCATCGATTTTTGTTTTTTTTTATAAATGAGCATTTTAAATGACAATAAGAACAATCTTCGATTGAGAAAGCATCTCTGGGACGTTTCCTTTTAGTAGTTTACCCGAAGAGTTTAATTGGACAATCGCTAAAATAAAAACTTTAACCAAATAATGAAATCGATTTTAGATTTCAACGAATAAATATTGTTCACGATTAATAAATTTCAAAAGTAACATTTAATAAAAAATTTAAAATTTATTTTTAAATTCAAAACATTTTTATATTTTCAAAAATTTACATAATTTCTTAATTTTTTTAAATTTTAAATTGTTTTAAAAGTTATCACAGTTTTAAAAAATTTTTTAATTTAAAAATTTTTTGATATTTTAAGTTTTAAAATTATTGGAAAAAAATTCAACTCAAATTATTTGAAATTTTAACATATTCCAAAATTTTTTAAATATTTGAAAATTAGAGCTTTAAAATATCATATTTTTTCTAAAATTTCAAAAATTTTCTAAATTTTCAAAATGTATCAACTTTTTTAAAATTTTAATTTATTTAAAAATTTGAATATTATCTCAAATTTTCAAATTTCAATATTTTTCAAAATTTTAATAATTTCAAAATTTACATAATATTTATAAATTCAGAAAAAATTTTAAGTTTTAAAATTTCGATGTTTTTAAAACTAGATTCTTTAACATTTTCAAAAATTTTCTAAATTTTTAAAGAACTCCCAAATTTTCAAAAATTTTCAACACTTTAATACTTTTCAAATACGTCTAAATAATTTCAAAAATTATCAAAACCCAAAATATTTTAATTTTCAAAATTTTCATAAATTCCGAAAATCTTCGTAGTAATCGAAACTTTCATTTTTTTTCATTTCAATGATAATTTCCTTACCAACGTCGTCAGACGAAAACTCATCTTCCATCTGTTGCTGCCCTTGTAGCTGCTGTTGCTGTTGCTGCTGTTGGTGGGCACTTTTGGGTTTCGTAGATTTATCTTCGTGTTTCATGGTTCTTCTCGTCTGGTGTCCTCTAAAAACCGCTTGTATTTTAGTGGCTGCTCCCTCAAGATCCGGATCTGTTAGCTCGTCGGTAACTAATTCCACTCCTGTATCTGTTTCCCCTTTGGTCCCTGCGGGCGTGGGCGAATTAGGTTTGCTGTTTGATGCCGACTTTATAGTTATGGTCCTTGCTGACGGCGGCTTTGTCTGGTTTTGTTCTGTAAAAGATAATGTATATTATGTCACGGGTAATTTTAGAGAGAAATTGAATTAGGCCGGAAAATTCAATATTGAAGCCGTATTTCTTTTTTGATGTTTATTTTTACTGCGTGTATGAAAAGTAGAGAACAGACAAGTCAATTAAGGTAGAAGGACAATGCAAAAAGAAACTGCAATTTTCTGTTAATAACAACAGATTTCCTGCTGGAAAATGTTAAGTGCAATATTGCGTGCTTATTTCCCACTAATTATACGTTCTTGATTTATTTTCTAATGTTGGTACATTTAACGCTTTAGTAACAAATGCAAAGCTGTTATTTCAGTTATAAATAGCAAATATTTCACGTTTTATAACGGTGCGAAGTTTTTAATTATTCTTATACAACTGTGATATGCGATAAAATAAATTCCGGTGCTAATAGTGTGTAGTTTCGGTTTAAAGCACGAAAACTGTAACCGGTCTCCTTTAAACGGATAATAAAAAGTAAAAGATGGAAGCGGGTTTGGTGAAATCTAAAAATTACGAACGGGGAATAAGATAAGACGATAAGTCCCACGAATTTCTTGAATTTCCCACTTTTAACCACTTTGAACGATCAGAGGTGATTATCTTTGACATTTTCAGAGTACAGCCATTAATTTAGACTTGTATCTCTTATTTCATGCGAAAGGGCAATTATAAACGTATTTATTTTCCTTTAGAATATTTTTCGGTAAATATAATGCACGTTCTTTTATGTGTGGTAACTTCAAAGTAAATTTCGATAAAACAGTTGTGAAACTTTAGTCTTCCAGCTTTGATGAAGCTCAAGTTCTTAACGGAAAGTTTTCCCATAGTTGAAGTTTGGAAAACCTTCATAAAGTCGTGTAAATTACATCACAAAACAATTTCCTAACTGTTGCTTAAAGCCTTACCTGTAAAGTTGTTATAAATAAGTATTAAGTTTTTCAGAAAAATATAGTTTTAGTCAAAGTGCTCTAGGTTTTTAATACATTAAAATATTTCTTGGAAGTTTTTAATGTTTCAAAATATTTTTTACTCATAATCTCTTAAAAACCAACATACTGTTTATATTTAACCAGCCTCGGTCAGGGTTTGAACACCTAATCTCTGGGTAAGCTTTGAAAATATAGGCACATAATCATTTAGAACAGTAACCCAGCTTAGAGGGTGTATTCGACTTCGACCAAAAATTTACTATCTACGGCTGTTTCAAATTCGAGCCCCACCATGGGGATCTCGCTTATTTGAAGAGATAGAGAGTTGGTTAAATCGAGGCAAAGTTGCCAAATTTTAGGTCTAACAATAATCTCCAAAGAATTTCAGAGCAGCCATTCTGGTTTTTTAGATATCTGAAAAAAACTGAAATTTAGGATTTTTTATTTTCGTCTATAACGCATTTATCATTTATGCTACGTGTTTCTAGTTAACGCAATATTTTTTATGCTGAATCTAAATTTTTTATTGGATTTGGTGTAACTGTTACCATTGTTCATTTTCGACTGTCAGCTTTTTTTTTCTTAAGGACGGTATTTTAAATTCTTTTATATTTGGATAGAGTTTTTAATTCTGATTTCGACGATGTGTCACACTTTGCATTTTGTTAAAGTTTTGAGCATTTTATTACAGAAAATAAAAATTTCATAAGAATGCCATGGAAAGACCACGTCATTTAATTTATTTTGAAAAAAATTCTAGTAGGCCATGAACTGATAGTAGTAAAACATAACACTTCTCTTATTTACTTTTACTTTTAGATAAATTAAGTATGCGAAAATTTCAGAAAACTTTGTTTTGAGCATCTGCAGCAGGTTAAGTTATTTTTTACAAAAACAAATGAATGACAAAGTTTCTAACATACACAATTTACTGAAAAATTCCACTTGCAGTTTTTATGTTTGCAACTGACATAACAAATTTGAATAACAGGTTAAATAAACACAACAAATAACACTTTTTTTTTTCAAGAATCATAAGGCCGTGCGTGAGCACGACTCCATGATTCCCATCCCACCCCCTTACCCGGGCTCAGCGTACTTCAGCGCTATTCACCGGTCTAACATGCCCCACCCCTGAAACACATGCAACCCAACATACACACCACACAAACCATCCATGGACACGCCGGATTTAACTTATTCAAACAAATTTCCGACGGGCAGAGGACTTGAACCTACTGCAGTTGGTAGTCTAGTTTCAAAGCCTGGGACTTTAACCACTAGACCACCCGCTGGCCCAACAGATAACACTAGAACTACACTAATACGAACAATTATTAAATAAATGTTCGAAACATGTGACACCTTTGTAAAACATGCTCAGAAGCTCGTCTAAAATGAACTCTCTAAATATGCGTGTTAGTAACTGTGTCATTCATTTGTTTTTGTAAAAAATAACTTAACCTGCTGCACATGCTCAAAACAAAGTTTCCTGAAATTTTCGCATACTTGATGTATCTAAAAGTAAAAGTAAATAAGAGAAGTGTTTCGTTTTATTCCCATCAGTTCATGGCCTACTAGAATTTTTTCAAAATAAATTAAGTGACGTGGTCTTTTTCCATAGCCCTCTTATGAAATTTTTATTTTTTGTAATAAAATGCTCAAAACTTAAACAAAATGCAAAGTGTGACACATCGTTAAAATCAGAATTAAAATCTCTATCCAAATCTGAAAAAATTTAAAACACCGACCATAAGAAAAAAACAGTTGACAGTCGAAAATGAACAATGGTAACAGTTATACCAAATCTGATTAAAAATTTAGATTCAGCATAAAAAAAGTGTCCTAATAATGCGTTAACTAGAAATATGTAACATAAATGATAAATGAGTTATAGCCGAAAATAAAAAATCTAAAATTTCAGTTTTTTTTTAGATATCTGAAAAACCAGAACGGCTACTTTAAATTTCTTTACAGGTTATTGTTGGGCATAAAATTTGCCAACTTTGCCTTAATTTAACCAACTCTCTATCTCTTCAAATAAGCGAGATCTCCATGGTAGGGCTCGAATTTGAAACAGCCTGTATTAATAAAAATAAGCTGTTTTCAAGGGAAAATGAAAGTTAACAAACGAGGTGGTAAATATATTTTCCTACTCTCATGTTTTAATTTATTTATTAAGTGTGCGCTGCCTATACTAAAATGATACCCATTTCGATACTGATTTTCATTATGAAATACCTCAAACTGACCAATAGCCGCAAAGCATTGTTTTTGGAAACCATGGTTACAAGAGTTGTTGACATTTCCCAGTTAACATCGCAAAACAGTTCGAGTTTTTCTCAAGTATAATGTTCAAATGAATTTTTTAATTAATATTTTTTTTAATTAACTAGCCGTAGAAAAAATAGTGTATGCAACTCTTATACAGGGTGTGGCAGCCCGCTGTATTGGTCGATTGTAGGTTAACTATTAGAGATAGAAAAAACTTTTTTAAATAAAAGTTATTCGGGGTCGTGTGTATAAAAATTATTTGTATTATACAGGGTGGTCCATATCAGAGTGGCATAGCAAACTTATACTTTTTTTTAAGTAAACATTCTGTATATTTTTGCAAATTATTATTTACCATTTAATTTGCTTTCCAACTGTTTTTTGTTGTTTTAAATTTGTTGCGGTGTTGCCAAGTTATTTTATTTTTTCCTGTAAATTTGACATTTGCAGACCTTATTAGTAAAATCTGTACAAGCCGTATTTTTACAGATTAAACAATTTTTTTTAGGAAATATTAGTCAAGACATGTGCTATTCTTCAGATGTTTTAAAGTTGAATTTGGTTATACAGGATGTTTGTTGCCGCGGTCCAAACTTTTCGAACTTGTGTCATAACTTGATTTAATCAAATGAACCACCCAAATTTTTATTTAATTTTTGTATTTTACTGAAAAGTTCCCATCAAACGTCTGTTACATTTCCGTGAATAATCACAAGCTGTAATGTAATGTAATTGTTTAAATAAAATTAAAATCTTTTCTCTTAAATCACTTTTGATTTGTTTTAAGTAGTAATAATACTGCGCGGTAAACTTGAATAGATTATCTAAATAAAATTAAAATCGAAAAAACAAGAAAAATTAGTAGAGATAGGTATAGAGAATGTAATAGACGTTTGATGCAAAATTTACAGTAAAATTCAAAAATTAAATAAAAATTTGGGGGTTTTATTTAAAAAAATCAAGTTATGACACATAAAAATTCGAAAACTTTGGACCGCGGGAACAAACATCCTGTATAACCAAATTGAACTTTAAAATATTTGAAAAATAGCACATGGTTTTGACTAACATTTCCCAGAAAAAACTTGTTTAATCTGTAAAAATACGGCTTGTACAGATTTTACTAGTAAAAATGTCAAATTTACAGAAAATAGTTGAATAACTTGGCAACGCCGCAACCGAATTAAAAAACAAAAAAAAAGTCGGAAAGCAAATTTAAAGACGAATAATAATTTGCAAAAATATACAGGGTGTTTAATGGCTATTAATACACTCGTTTGAATTCAATCTCACTCGTGTATTAATAGCTATCATTATAGATTCGTTGCATAATATACTATTTCAAATTTGCATTTACATTTAGTAGCTAGCTATCTTTTATGATGGAAAGTGTTCAGTTTATAATTAGTGAGCGTTAACGGCTATTTACTCAAAAACGAGTTCACGGATCGGGAATAACTTTGGTATTACAACAGCCCTAGACGAACACAATGTTACTATACAGAAAAATGTTTTTTACAAATCAAAACTATGAAATAAAAGTATTTTCAAAAGTTTTGGACATTTTCAAAAAATTATTGCTGAATAACTAACTGGCTATACAATTTTCGTAAACTTTGTTAGCTTATAGACGGATCGGGATACTATTTGTTTATTTGTTTCGTGTCCACTAATTACTCTGTGACGCTTACTATGAATGTTTAATAAAACGTAAACTTATATCTTTCCCTTTAGTAAGCGGAAGACGAAAAAAAAAATTCGGTTATGGCTAAAGTGCTCATGAGTATAAGTAGAATAAGATTGAGAACTTAATTTTTAGATACAGCAATATTTAGGTGGAGAGTCCGGGTGGTCCAGTTGTACAGGATCAGGCTCACAATGCGTGAGTTCTCGGTTAGAATCCTGGAAGAAGCAGAACATTTTTCTGTAATTCTGTGGATCGGTATCGAGCTCGGTAACCATTCGAGGTTGAGTTACAATTAACGGTGCTTGCCTCGATCTGGCTGAACAGGTCAAGTAACAAAGTCCACACACAACATTTAACATACAAAATAAACACATGTGTGAATGGTATTGAATGAATGTGCATGAAGGGTGGCATAAGCTTCAGGAGCGTAGTGGTTTAAAGGCTAAAAATAAGAAGCCCCACTACCTCTCATAACACAAGCGAAGAGCCTACCCGGAGTGAAAGTAATCGAAAAAGCTATGGGCCTAAAAGGCCTGTAAAAAGCTACATACTATTAATATGTACCCAAAAAAAATATTTAGGTGGGTTAGCTTTCCTCCTTACTCCCTTATTTTGGCCAACAACGTTGTCAAAATATATTTATATAGAATTAATACAATCTCTATAAAATTTATAAAACTAGGACTACTATCCACGGTCCGCTACACTAGCAACTTAAGTAGTTAACTTATTATTTTAAAAAGATATGGGGCATACCCCACACGTTCCGCTAATTTTCTTTAAAGGTCTTTGCCAATTCAGCTCTACTTTGTAATTTCCATGTAAATTGGTGAACATTTGAGGGGGCATTTACAGCGATGGACATAATCGCATGATTGCCATTCGAACGAATTTAATAATGGAATGATTTATTTGGATGTACCAAAAAAGTTAAAAGTAGTAAAATCTCCATCCGCTTGCTTCTCGAATACTCTGATGACTGAATTCTCGTTCTCATAGTCTTTTCTCGGGCCGCTCGGCAAAAGCAAAGTAAACCTTCGGCGTCTCCTCGGGTTTATATTTTGGTAGCTTTACCACTTTCTTTTATTTACGTTCGCAAGCTAAACTTCCGATATCTCCTTTAAAACAAAACATTAACTTCCTACAGTATTTTTATTTTTACCACACAATAGCTGAAACCTGATCTGTTTTTTGAGTAATATTTATGTAAATCGCGGAAGTGAGTATATTTTTCTGTTTTATAAATCAATTATTATTTTTAAATGAGACTAGGACCAAAAATATCTGTTTTTTGGAACTATTTCACAAAATCTTCAGAGAATAACTTTGCAACGTGCAATTGTTGCAAACAGTTATTAAAGTTTTTTTGTAATTTCAGAGTGTTGTAAATTATTTCTAATTTGCTTATAAGTAGAATCCTCTAAGAATCAATTTTTATTTTTTTGTTGTTGCTTTTATCAACAGTATTATTACTAACTATTAATAAATTTAATCATATTTTTATATTTTTTTATTATTTAGACTTTTAGAGCAATATTAAAATTTTATCAAATACGCCTCTACGCTGAAATGATTGCGAAAAGCAAAACAGTGGGTTGCTAACTGCTTGTTGCTATTCCTAATATCAGTAATATTCGAATATTCAAATCAAATCATTCCTTTCTCATTGCGCCTCGCCTTTGCTCGGTTAAGAACGCCGTATTTATTCATTCGAATTCCACGAATTCTGTCTGCGTTCGCATTGGACATTTTCAGCTGCCTAATGTAACCGCTATCGTTTTAACGCTCGCTTGGTAAGCAGACAAAATCGAAAATTTTAAAATAGTTAAATCATTCGAATGATTTTTGTAACATATCGTAACGTCCTGAGTAATTTTTTTTTAAATAGAATGATTCGATTACTTTCATTCGAAATATCATTAGTCAGTCAGTAATTTTACTGTATTGTTTTAATGTTTTAGTTTGTTTTCTGATTTGACAAGAATCTGTTTTGTATCATATCAATGTAAAAAAATATGAAATAAATTTAATTTATTTTTAAAGTCTTGTAATTTTGTTTCAGAAATAGTGGTTTTAGACGTGTTCTTAAGTTTTAATGAGATAGATATGCAACCTTTTGGTCGAGTTCGATGTTCTTACGTTATTATTTATACGATAAGTATGCGATCCTTTGGTCGAATTCAATAGTGGCAAATTTCCACCTTTAGGAACTTGGCCGTGGCCGTGGTCGAATTCGACGCCGCCCAGCTTAGAACTCGAAGAAACGATAGTTTCGTAATAACAATTGGGAATCGAAAATAGGCAAGCATCAAAATTTCTAATTGTTTGTCCTATATAAACCGAATTACAGTGCGAGGAATTTAATTTGTAGATGCCTAATTTTAGTAAATTGTCTATTTATAAAAAACCTACACAAACAGACATTACAATAACACACGATTCTTGTCATCATAAAACACAAATTAGCAGCATACAGGTCTATGATACGGCTTTAACGGTTCCTTTAGGTGAAATTAGTTATAATAGAGAAATTTAGATTATTAAACAAATTGCATACAATAATGGTTATAATACTAAAGTTATTGATACAGTAATTAAAGAGAAAAATTATAAATTAGCTATTCAGAAAATGTATCCAACTACTTCATCAGATAAAATAAAATACGCACCAATTCCATATTTTGGCAATAAATCAGAAAAAAATTGGCAAATATATAAACAAAAGAAATATATGTAAAATAACTTTTTAAACAACAAAAAACATTTTAAACACTTTATTAAATGCTAAAGAAAAAACAGACAATTTACTAAAATCAGGCATCTACAAATTAAATTGCTCGCACTGTAATTCGGTTTATATAGGACAAACAATCAGAAATTTTGATATTAGCTACAAGGAAAATGTACGTTGTTACAAAAATAAACACCCCCATAAATCCAATTACGCTAAACACTTATTAGAACACAATAATTCAATGACATCTAATAACACTATTAAATTTTTACATTTTTGTGATGGCAAACGTAAGTTGGATATACTAGAAACATTTGAAATTTATAAACATTTAAAATCTGTACTTTTAATGAATAAACAAATTGATCTCTTAAATTCACCGTTATTACACGTTTTGGAATGAGAAATCAAGTCATCTGGACGCAGATATAGAAAACTAAGATCAAGTTCTTCTTCTTCTTCTAGAATCCTTATACCCATAGGGTGTCGAATTATTGCTTTGATTTCTTAACCCAATTTCTCCATCCCTTTCGGTCCATCGTCAGTACTTTCATCTCTTCTCTCGTCTTTCCTCTTTGTCTGCCTAATTCCTCTATTCTTTGTAGCCAGTTTTTCCTGGGTCTTCCTATTCTTCTTTTCCCAATTCTGCCTGTCTCCATTATCTTCTTTACTAATCTGTTTTGGTCCAGTCTTAGTATATGACCTTACCAGCTTAGTTGCTTCTTCTCAATTTTGCCTGTAATTGCTTCTTGCTGGACTATTTGTCTTATTTGTTCATTCCGTTCTCTGTCCATCTTTGTTTCCCCTGTAATTTTTCTAAAGTATTTCATTTATGCGGCAATGATTTTTCCTTCGTGCTTGTCTTGCATTGCCCATGATTCACATGCGTATGTCAACGTTGGTACTACTATTGCATTGTAGACTCTTAATTTCATTTCATGTCTATTTCTCTTTTTACAAATATTGTTTTGCTTAGTGCGTAATAGATTCTAGCACTCTTATTTATTCTATTGGCTATGTCTAGGGCTATCTTCCCATACCTCCCAAGGTATTCATATGCTGTTACTTTTTCCAAGTTTTTCCCTTTGATATCAATTTCTCTTGTTTTCTCTTTTGCTTTATTGTTAATTTATCATTGTTTTACACTTATTAATGTTCACCTCTATTTCCAATTTTCCTATTTCTGCCGTCCATATTCCCATTAGTTGTTTCATTCTGTGGGTATCAGATACCAAGACTATATCATCCGCGTACATGAGACAATTGGAATTATTATGTTTTCTCGTCATTCTTCTGGGATTTCCTCAGCTGCCATGCTTTCCTAAGTATGTTTAAGAGCCATTCCTTTCCTTTCTCTCCTAAATACTTTATCATCTCTGGTTCGATCTTATCTTGTCCACTTGCTTTTCCTAGTTTAATGTATTTTACTGCTTCATCTAGTTCTTCTGTATTTATATCTTTCTGTATTTTTTCTTCCCTTATTATTTCTTCGTCTTCCTCATTGTCTATTACCCTTCGGTTCTCACTCTCTCTTTGTTTTGTTCCAAATTTCTGCCTTGCCCATACTTCTAATATGTCCTGTACTTCTGATTTAAATTCATTATTCCTATTTCTAATGCCTTTTATCATTTTCTTTTTGCCCCCTTTGAGTTTCCTTATGGTGTTCCAGAATTTTCTATTATTTGTTTCATATGTTTGGTCGAGTTCTTTACCGAATTGCTCGTATTTCTTCCGTAACTATCCTTCTCTTATTTCTGTAGTCTTCTCTATCTTGTTCATCTTTTGTCTCCCTATACCTTTTCTATGTTGTTTTTTTTGTTATTGACTGCCTGCCGTACTTCTTCACTTCACCATGCCGTTTTTCTTCCCTGTTGTGCTTTCTGATTTTACAGGTCTCTTTTGCTGTTATATAAATTATGTCTCTAAAGGTTTGCCATCTTTCTTCTATTGTCCAGTTCTTCGTAGATTGTTCCTCTTGAAATAGTTTGTTATCTACTCTTTCTTGGAATTTTATTCTTGTTTCCTCGTTTCTTAATCTCTGTATTTGTATTCGTTCATAGTCCTTTGTTTCTCTATTATTATATCCGTATCTTTTATTGTTGCCGTTACTAGTCTATGTTAAGTTCCCATTTCCGCTATCTGGACGCAGATATAGAAAACCAAGATTAAGTTATGAAGATTTATTGTTCCTATAGCAACACCAACTGTTTGCTTTTAATCTTGCTTTTGATAATGGCGTGTAAACACGTTGAAATACATATAAATCTAACATAAAAAACCCGTGGAAGTTCAGAATTGTTTTATTTACAATAAATTGAATTTTTTATTCCTAATTGTTTCTCAAAGTTTGCTAAAAGAAGGGTAGGTGAATCTTATACGAGTACGTAAACTTAATCTTAATTATTTTTGCTCGAGTTTCCCTTTTCGTCTTTCCACTAAACCAAGCATAAATCTGAACAGGGAGTTTGGCATGAATTTTAGTCAGTTTGGTATAATTTTGCAAAATGTAATGCCCAGAATTTAATTGAACATCTGCGTCCCTCGCGAGGCAGGGTAAAATAACAAGAAGTAAACAATTTTAAAATTAAATTTCCTGCCTTTTCTCTCTTCTCCGCGGCTTTTGCTTGAACAGAACAAAACAGCATTTCCCTATTTTGCCTTGAGCTTCGCTCGCATCGAATCGATTTGTTAAGACCCATATTTTTTATTTCGGTTTTTATTGCACGCCATAACCAGGTTCATATTATAATGGGACAATTAAAAACGCGTTAATTTACAACTCAGAAACGATGCTTAAAACACAAACGAAACGTTCGTGCTCAAAATGCGGAAGATATTCGCAGAATTCTCGTTAATTCACACGAAACGAGCTTTCAAGATGTTAAATTCTTGTTAAGGAGGAAATTTTATGTATTTAGTCGAGCAACTATGATTTTTTTTATTATTTTTATTACCTTGCAGTTTAAAGCGATTTTTCTTTATTTCTTACACATGCAGCGGCCTCGTTCTAAAAAGGTGCGTCCTTGATCTGATTCCGACTGCCAAAATTTCCCAGAACTAAATTTCGAGTGTAGACTAAGCTCCCAATCCCGACGGCCATATTTTGCCATAAAATATAAGTGTGTACACACGTGTGGCTACATTCCAAAATTTACAGAATGAATTTTCAAAGCTGGTATGCCAGCAACAAACAGCTTATGGAGCTTAGAGCTTCCAGAAAGCAAACAGGAGCGCTAAATCCCTCGGGATATGTACGACCTTTCGACCTGCTTTGAGAATCGGATGTTTGTAGTAGTTTATTCGCGGCTGCCTTTCATATTGGCAAATAAAATTAATAATGCAAAACGGATTTCTTCCTGTTTATTGGATTTTGTCATGTGGTCTCGATAAACAACCTAACCTCTCATCAGAAACGGTCTGCGTTTGTATGAAATATTAACATCCGGTAGCGCGTTTTCTTATTCACCGATACTACAAATTACATTCGATTTTTCAGAAGGGAAAACTTCGCCGTGATTTGCTTTACGTTCCGCTCCACTTGGAATTGAATTTTTAGACATTTAGAAAGCTTTATTCTCCATCTCTCAGAACAAGTATAGGTTCAAGATTTTGATTGGCAAAAACAGTGATTGCGTGCGAAATCGAATTCTGGAAACCTGTCCAAACGTCTCACGGCACGCGACGATAACAACTTCAATATTTCTTTCTACTTTTTAAAATAGTATCTCAAACAAGCTCCGAGCTTCTCTGTTCGATTTCATGAATAATTAAGGCGGTTGTGCGTGTACAACATCAAAACTTCCCAACTCTATTTTCGAACCAAAATTTACTTACGAATGTTTGAGCGAAGTGCTTTACGTACATACGCTATATTTAGACAAGCAATTGTGTCCATTATGTATACGAATAGAAAACCACCCCGAAGTGACGTCGGTATCAAATACCAAGAGTACAAAATGAAATGTAAGGGCTTAGTGCTGATGTAACACGAATTTTCCCTTAAATACACCATCTTGGATTACATTTTTATACTTGGATTAAATAATATAGGCTGGAGCTTTCTCGTGGGAACGAAGGGCTTTTTTAACAACCCGCGATATAAACAGAAGAGGCCTTCACCTACTAAACTCACTTGCGGTAACAATATAGCTCCTTGAAAGCGTTTGCATTGAAAGTAAGTACAACTAATTCGTTGTATCGGTTTTGAGGAAAATATTAAAGCTTTGTTGTCAGCTGGAAATTGGAGTGTAGGGTGAAGAATTAATGTTAACGAAAAAATTAATGAATGTCGACCAAGTTTATATAAAAAATGTTCATTAACGTTGGAACGAATAAATCAGTAAGACAACAAATCTAAATTGGAAACAATAAATCCCAATTTAATGTGTGTGTATTTTGGTGGACCATTAGTCCGAATTAAAAATGTATGTGTGTATTACTGGTCAATAAGTTCGACTTAAAATGTAGTTTGTGTGAGCGCGCGTACTTACGGGTGTGTGTGCGTACGTGTGTTTTAGTTGGACATTAAGTTCGAATTAAATGCGAGTGCGAATGCAAGTGCGGGTTAGGGTGCAGATGCGTATGGGTGCGGTTACGAGTGCGGGTGCGGGTGCGAGTGCGGGTGCAGGTGCAGGTGCGGGTCCGAGGGCGGGTGCGATTGCGAGTGCGAGTGCGGGTGCGAGTACGTGTGCAAGTGCGGATGCGGTTGCGAGTCTGGGTGCGGATGCGAGTGCAGGTGCGAATGTGGGTACGGGTGTGTTTTAAGAGTGCGAGTACGGGTGCGGATGCGGGTGCAGAAACAGGTGTTTGTATGTGTGTTATGGTGGACTATAAGTTCGAATTAAATGTGCGGGTGCGGTTGCGGGTGCGGTTGCGGGTGCGGTTGCGGGTGCCGTTGCGGGTGCGGATGCGAGTGCGGATGCAGGTGCGATTGCGTGTGCGAGTGCGAATGCGGGTGCGAGTCCGGGTGTGGATGCGAGTGCAGGTGAAAATGCGGGTATGGGTGCGTTTTGACGGTGCGAGTACGGGTGCGGATGCGGGTGCAGAAGCGGGTGTTTGTATGTGTGTTATGGTGGACTATGTTCGAATTAAATGTGTGTGCAGTGTGCGTGTTTTACAAAAATCAAAAATATTAAAAAAAAATCATAACATATACGATGTCTTAGAAATATAGGCATAATTCATACAGTGAATTCTTGAACTAAAAATAAGAAGATAAGTGTTTTTAATATCGAGACATGAACCCTTAAAGGTGGCGCTCAGAACTGCTTTGTTTGGAATATCGTACCTATCAAAGGTCCGTGTTTCACAATGGTTTTAGTTTCACAAGTTTACTCACGAGCGCACAAATTGGGTGTACTGGTACTACTATCGAAATAATTTTCTTAGTTCTTTGTTTTGCTTTTTCCAACAAGAGTACTTTTCTTGTAGGTTTTTCTTCAAAAGACAATATATTTTGATAAATATGATTGCGTGCAAAATTTTTATATTTTGTACAGTATGGTATTTTCAATATTGACAATTAAAGCCGTTTTAAGCGCATACAGATGTGGGAAGTAAAGCTTTTATTTATTTGAAACTAATGGTCTAATAGATTTTTCTGGGACGTTCCTTCCTACATCAGAAATACAAAAAAAACATATTACTCTGCTACTTTATTAATCTTTTTTTTTATCACAGATTCAAATTTTCGTATTATTATTACAGTATACTTATCCATACAGTAGCGAAAGTAAAGGTCGTTTATGGTAATTACAGCACCAAGCGGCGAACAAGTTACACTAAAGTTTGACAGCTAACGGTAGTAGTGTTTCTCTGCTTTTTGAACGTTATAAGAACAATTTTCAAGTTGTTTGTCAGTGTTTTTATAAAAATTTGATTAGTGATATACCAATCTATTATGAGAGTCTCGAAAGGGAGCGCATGTTCCGCCGTAAACTGCGAAAACAACTAAGGAAAGAATCCTAACCTTAGTTTTTTTACATTTCCCAAAGATCCAAAAAGGTAATAAATTCTAATAAATATTAATACATTAAAGTTTGACTTTCTCGTCGTTCTAGATCAAAACAGTGGTTTGTAAACTGTAGACGTGAAGATTTACGTGAAAAAGAGGTGGGATATTTGAATAAAAACTGCACTTTGTGCACGCTGCATTTTGAAGATTCGCAGTTTATAAATGTTAATAAATCATATTACTGGCATTATCTTTGTATTATTTAAAAACCATTATACAGGGTGAGTCACGAGTAACGGGACGGTCTCTGACGTGTAAACGGCACCATATAATAAAATTCTATTGTAGCAGTCTTGTGAAGGGCTGTAGAGACTACATTGTAAAAATATTTTCTAGTATACAGGGTGCTCTACAAGAGTGTGGCGTATCAAAGTTGCATTTTTTCTTATGATACACCCTATATTTTATTGCATTTTTAGATTCTACGTAATAAATAAGATCAACTTTCATCAAGCTTTCCTATACCTAACTCTTACTGTTTTTGAGATAATTCTATTTTTATCAAAATTGTAAGGTTTTGAAAATAATTAATATCGGCAAAGTCGATCAGTTTAGAACAAACTTTTTGTAACAGGAATTACAGGATATTTTACCTAATTGATCAATGTATTTAGTATTATTAAATACCCTACAGGGTGTTTGCAATATTACATTTTACTATTACCACATACATACATCTTGTTTATTTTAAATACAACACCCTGTATTTTACTTATTCATCATGTTCCTATTTTAATTCTCTTTCGAAATGTATTAGGTTTCCTATACCTAGATATTACAGTTTACATGATATTTACAAACAATAAAACCAACAACATTTAATCAATTTAATAACAATAAACACACAGAAATTATAAAAACTTATCATACAATAAAAGTAATTAAGAAAATACATATTCTTTAATGAAGTAAATGTTCAAAGTGATTGCCATTTTGTTCAATACAGAATCTAATTCTGCATTCAAACGATTTCCTAACATTCCGCAGAATGTTTGGTGTAATCGAAGCAAAAGCATTACTAATTCTTACTTTCATATCTTCAGCAGTCATAGGGGGAGTACTGTAAACAATATTTTTAATATAACCCCATTTAAAATAATCCATGGGGGTTAGATCTGGGGATCTAGGAGCCCAATCATAAGGACCACCTCTTCCTATCCATCTATCGGGAAATTTTCTATTCAGATAATGTCTTACTTCTCTTAAAAAATGAGCTGCTGCACCGTCTAATTGAAGAAACATTCTTTGCCTCATATTTAGTGGGACATCCTCTAAAAGAATCCAGAAATCGCGTTTCAAAAAGTTTAGAAATTTTTGCCCATTTAGGTGTCCATCGAAAAAGTAAGGGCCAATAATATGGTCGCCTATAATTCCTCCCCAACAATTTATACTCCAACGGGTTTGGCGGTCCAGAGTATGAAAAAAATGTTTGTTTTCGGTATCATAATAATGAAAATTATGTCTGTTATTATGAAAGGTGGATTCGTCTGACCACATTACAAAATTGAAAAAGTCACCATCTTCTCCTACTCGATCCAGAGCCCATAAGGAAGTATAAGACTAGCATACTTCGTTAACCATGAATTACTAGTATGTTTTATTTAGCATCCTGTGGTCATCTAAATGGCAGTTTTTCATAATAGTATGAGGCTTTGAAAATTTTGAAATTACAAAAATGAAACCTTATTCATTCCAAGAGAAGATCTTATGGCATTGGTGATTGAGGAATTATTGTAAATTTGTTTTAATAACAAACATTACAAATTTTGAAGAAATTTGTAAATATCATGTAAACTGTAATATCTAGGTATAGGGAAACCTAATACAGTTCGAAAGAGAATTAAAATAGGAACATGATGAATAAGTCAAATACAGGGTGTTGTATTTAAAATAAACAAGATATATCAATTTGAATGTGGTAATAGTAAAATGTAATATTGCAAACACCCTGTAGGGTATTTAATAATACTAAATTCATTGATCAATTAGGTAAAATATCCTGTAATTCCTGTTACAAAAAGTTTGTTCTAAATTGATCGACTTTGCCGATACTAATTATTTTTAAAACCTTACAATTTTGATAAAAATAGAATTATATCAAAAACAGTAAGAGTTAGGT
This sequence comes from Ctenicera cuprea, assembly GCA_958336395.1. Lineage (NCBI taxonomy): Eukaryota > Metazoa > Arthropoda > Insecta > Coleoptera > Elateridae > Ctenicera > Ctenicera cuprea. Next base: position 27,394,875 of record OY284495.1, on the reverse strand, counting down.
ATAGGGAAGCTTGATGAAAGTTGATCTTATTTATTACATAGAATCCAAAAATGCAATAAAATACAGGGTGTTTCGTAAGAAAAAATGCAACTTTGATATGCCACACTCTTGTGGAGCACCCTGTATACTAGAAAATATTTTTACAATGTAGTCTCTACAGCCCTTCACAAAACTGCTACAATAGAATTTTATTATATGGCGCCGTTTATATGTCAGAGACCGTCCCGTTACTCGTGACTCACCCTGTATAATGTAGCTCGTAATTTTTCTGTTTTGCTTATTAAAAATATGGTAACAACAACGAACTGGATTGGAATTTAAAACCCGCCATAATTTAAACGATAGTTTCACTTGTCGACCGCTTGGAGCGCCACTAGTTACAGCTTACCAGGCGTTACATGGGCGCTTTCGCTACTGTGTAAATAAGTATACTGTGTTATTATTTTACGACTGGAACACTTTTGCATAGTTCTTGTTCTATAAACTACAAAAAGTTTTGCAATTCATTCTTGCGAGATGGTAGATGATATTTTTGTCTTTGCAGTGGCGTAGCGTGAATTTTGATAATGCAGAAGCAATTGATACAGGAAAACCAGGTTTGGATAAAATAAAGTCTCTTCCTTTTTTGTTTTTGGTTATCTATTAGATCAGGTGTGCAAATGCAACAGTTGTAAGTCTAAATTGAAAATACAGGGCCTTCATTAATTACTGATACCCACGTGACCACAAAATATAGGCAACCCAACTTACAATGTTGCTAAGCCTTTTATCCAAAAATTCCCAAGCCGTTTGTTAACTTACTAGCTTGCTTGTTTACGTACATAACCTCACTTTGAGTGTTGACAGTGACACTTACAGGGAATTTTTAGTTACCACGAGTACCAATTCTGAACTGACTTCAACATCTAAATCTAAAACTCCCTAAGTCACTGCGGACCAAAAGCCACGTAGGTATCAGTAATTAACGAAGGCTCTGTAGGTGTTGCAATGCGTGCGCGCACGGGTGTGTATGTATGTTTAGTTAGAAAATAAGAAGTATAGTTAAAGCAATAGGTGCGAATTAAAAATGTACCTCCGTGTATGCTTAGTTGGGCAATAAGTCTGAATTGTATGTACATGTGTGTTCAGTTTTACTGAAAACCTATACAAAAAATTTGTCGACATAATTATTATTATTCAACAAAATGGCGGTTGAAGAATGATAATCGTTGATCAAATTGCAAAAAAAACAACGACAATGATAAATGTTTTTATCAAGCGTTTCAGCCCAAACAAAAGAAGTCATTAAAGAAAATACTTTTCGTAGAAAAATAATTCAAAAGAATCTTTTGAATCGCGAATTTAATACCCCAAAGTTAACCGAATAATAAAACTCGCATTTGGAAATAATTGCATACGTCATCAGAAAAGATCAAAAGAAAAAACTCACATTAAATATTTAGTTTGGGCGGAACAAAAAAAAATCATAATGAGAAAATGATTTTGAAAGGTTATTATTAGGCTTGCGTAAGTTACACGTGATGATATAATTTTTGAAACGGTAATTGTGTTTATTAAAGACACTAAAATGTATTTAATGAGCACGAGACTCCATCAAGGATAATTAAAAATTTACTGCGTCAACATTAGACTTATTAGTGGCGCTTTAGACTCCATTAGGGATGAATTCAATTCTGATTCGCGATTTTAGACAGCAAAATTACTACGAGGCATCTTCGCTTTGAATTAACACTTCGTTAATATCGAGCAGATGTAGGTGTGTACGATATTAATTTTTTTATTTTTAAGTTCAATGGTTTTGGGATTTTCAGTGAACCGTGATCGGTTGCCGTGGGTTTTTAGCGTCGTCAGTATTAATAAAAAGTTGTTAACCCTTTTGTTCGCAATTTTGTGACACCTACACCTGCGTCAGTCTAAAATTCCGGAAGGTTGGATGAAAATCAAAGTGTGCTGTACGTCATCCAGACGCCCGTATCGATTTGCACGACGAAGTCTTCATTTGTATGCGTCAGAAGGGCATTAGCTATATATCTGTGATTTATTAACCTTTTCTTTGGTAAAGAGCTTTACATTTCTTCTCATACTTTACGTTATTATTGAAAAATTTCTATAGCGATAAACGAACAATCGAACTAAATTACACACAACTGAAAGCGTTGACAATCGGGTGGGTAATAGCTAGTATAAGGGCTTCAATTTTCACTTCGTAACGGATTATTACCCTTTATTACGGATAAAGACTAAAGGACTTTGTGATTCATTTGGAAACTAGAATTTGAATCATGAACAATACACCTCGGGGCTGAGGCATATTAGGAAGTTTGAATCTGTTAATTACAAAACGCTTCACTGCCGCTTCCTCCTCTACTTTTGAATATTTCTATGTCGTACCAGTCAATCGATCAAACTAACATTCACTTAAGGGTAGCTTTAAGCCTAATCCATCATTCTGGGCATGCCAATCTTCACAAATATCAAAATTATTGTTATTAAAGGCTTCTAACCAAAAACCTCATTGAGTCGGGTTTTCCGGTTAAATCCGGGAAACATTGTATCCTCGTTCTATCGGTGTAATTGCTGTTTAAACTTTTAAGGACATTAGGCCTCGTTTTCCGCTTTAATTTAGATAAATGAAAAATAGATGAGGGATCGTGTCGACATCGTTTTACATAATGAAACAGCCGGTAAAAAAGAGACGCTAATCGGTTAATTATTTAGTAGTAACTCGCATCGACAGTATTTGTTGGTATTTTTAGATCGATACAAATTTTGAAGGGCTTCAGCAAAGTCTAACGTAATTAAGAATACGTTTTATCTAGAAAGTTGAACTTTCTTCAAATTTTTCTTTCTGGCATTTAATTAAAAATGAAATTAATTAAACCAAAATAAAAATCTTACAATAAGCTTTTTTTTAATTATACACCTTGCTGCCCTAGATGTTTATAATTAGCCTCCAAAGCTAAAATGAAGCTAATTAAAACACAAGAACCCTTATAGTTCTCGTCGGGATTAGAGTTGAGTTCCCTATACACGAACGTGGACAATCAGGATCAGTAATCAGCGATGTGGGCATGGGGGATAACGATTATAGGGTGCGTAATCCGAATTTATGACTATGTCCTGCTTGCAAACCATGCAAAATAGGGGTCCGAGTTGCACGTTGACTCTGGACAAACGCCTGCCATCGCGAGATAATTTCCATCAAATTTCCAGTGAATGATTTCTAGCGCACCGTTGATTTGTGGCTGATATGAAATAGTCAACATGCAGGAATGAATTTTAAAGCTACCAGCAGTGATATTTTGCTCTGAAAAAATATATAAGAAGATAGATGACCGTTTGGTCTAGAAGCTTGATAGTTTGATTTTCCAAATTAACAAATCTGACGTTAGGCATTTTAGAGCAGAGGTGGAAAACTGCACATGTAATGAATTACGTCCAAAAATAGCAACGAGGGATGTAGGGCACGTCCGGTGACGTCATTAGTTGAACCGGGGCGCATCCTTCCTGAGTCAGGCAGCAGGAACATTGTCTAATGTTTCGATTAGTTCTTTCAACTGCCAATTTATCGGCTGACCAGAAGCTAGAAATGGGGGATTAACTCCAGAAAGTTGTGTAATAACTGAGACCCTTCTGCAATCTTGAAATCCGAACGGCTTGAATGTTTGAGTTGGAACTCAACCCTAAGGGATGAGATGTTTGGGGAAGACAAGGGAACTGTTTGAATGTTTCATTTTTTGCTTTCTGTGTATCAAGACGTTTTGTGAATGTTTTGATATAATTTTAGATTCGATTTTACGCGGCTGTCCAACAAGAAACGTCGAAGATGTTTAAATATTTATTCGGGAAATAGGAATTCGAGATTTCAGCTGTATTAAAAGGAGAAATACGATTATTGTATGGTTGAATTGAATGTCTCGTCTTGAAATCTTGAATTTTATTTAATATTTTTTTTTGAAAAGGTTATATTAGTTTTTTTTTTCAACATTGAAAGATACTGTATTTATTTTTTGTTAACGGATGGAAGCTTGTACGGTCAATATTAAAAACCGATAGCAGTTGTTGCACGAAAGAAATTCTAATGTAGATCTGACCGTTTCCTGAATGTATTTTAGTATTATTTTGAAACTTCCGTATAAAATTCAAGACAGGTAAAAGAATAATATTCATGAGAAGGGCTTTGATTTTCCGGTCCCAGCAAGGAAAACGCTTGTCCTAAAATCATGATAATATTTCATAAAATCTGACATCCCTTTCCAGTATTTTCACGAGTATTATATGACCCCAAAACTGCGTGTTTAATTCTGAAGCTTTTGTTTTTGAATAATTGTAGCTTTATTTTCAGAACTAATTAATATCCTGAAAAGAAACCATTAATCCCGAAAATTTATTTTTAAGTTAACGAATTGTTGGGACAAACTTCTAGGGCTTGCAAAACGCAACAAAGCAAACAACTTTTGTTAATAAATGTGTGGTCAAAAGTGTTTCCTTTAGAAAATAGAGCCTCTTAAAGATTCTTTAAGAAGTACCTGAAAATAGGCAACCCAAATTGCATTTTCAATTGTTTTGCACAGGTCACACGGAATTTTGAAGAAAAAAAACGATCTAGACATACATGCACTCAAATAACGTCAATTTTGACACAATGGTGCGCAGGAATTTACTTCGTAGATGTGCTTCGTGCGTAGAAGCTGGGGGGGGGGGCGACATTTTGAACATTTACTATAATTTTGTTAAATTTTGAATCAGTTATTGTAAATTTTTCAAATAGTTGATTTTTGCTTTGTAATTTTGGTTTTTTTTATTGCTTAGTTCTGAAACATTTTGTTAATTAATTTATTTTAAATTTAATTTGAATTTAAAAAGTGAGAAAAAGAGTTTTATTTATCCTATATTAATTTCCGTCGTTATGGAAACAAATAGTAGGTAGTAAATTGAGTTTCCTACATTTAGGCGCTTCTTAAGGAATCTTTGAGAAGCTCTATCCCTGAAAGGAAACACTTTTGACCACACATTTATTAACAAAAGTTGTTTGCTTTGTTGTGTTTTGCAAGCCCTAGAAGCTTGTCCCTACAATTCATTAACACCCTGTATAATAAAAATTTTGGATTTTTAAATTCCAATTTGTAGTAATCTTTGTGGTAATTATTCAACTCTCCCTGATGAGCAATTAAGCTTGATTGCGGATTTTGTATGAGCTCTCGTTTATTAAATAGAAATGTATTAATTTACAAACTCAAAAATTCATAGAAAGCGGCACAAAGAAAAACCTCAAATCATAGTTTGAATCTAGCTGTAACATTTAATAGAAGAATAGTGTAAACATTATTAAAATTAAGAGCTTTTTTCAAAAACCAGTTTTTTTAGTTCACTGGAAGTACAAAACTTGTGTTTCCGTCGAATTTCGAAACCGATTTTTTCAAGATTACTAAAAAATTAAAATACATGATATAAATTACATTTAAAAATATGTGTGTGTATAGTGGAGCAGTAAGTCTGGATAAAAAGTGTGTGTATGTGTATGATGGGCCAATAAGTCCGAATTAAAAATACATCCTGCAAAACTTTCACAAAAAATTGTGTGGAAATTCTAAAAATTTAAATGATTTCTCATATAAATAACACACATACATCCAGATATTTTTCAAAACTATTTTTCAAGTTTTTAGTGATCTAAAACGTTTATTTTACTAAAAATCTCAAAATTGACTTACTTCAGAAATACAACTAAATAAATATTCATGTAATAATGTAGATATTTAAAAACCAATTTGTAGTAAACCCATTTGTTTGAAAATGTCCGTATACACCATTAAAAAACCTATTAGAATCGCATTTTCTCTGTTCTTAAACTTATTCCTTTCTTCCAGGTCATTCGTGCGAATTTTTGTTTGAAAGGAAGCGCTTAAGGACGATGGAGAGATTAACGTAGCATTAATCATCATCAGAAAGGTCAGGGTTTTCAACTTTTACCCTATATTTTTTCACAGTTTCCTACGTGCGGAATAATTCATGCGGTGGTGGCACTATTCCTGAATTTCGTGTCACAGTAAAAAACTTATAAATCATTACAGTTGTTGATCCCTTTTTTACTACCTTACTCGAGAACATTTCGGTTTGAGCTTTAGATTTAACGATTTTATTTGTTTCTTTGTCAATTATTGCCCCACCCCACAACTTTAAACTTGGATTTCGTTAAGAAAACGTACAAAAATACAATCGTTTTTTAAACAAAATCAATTTAGCAAACCGTTCTTTCTTATTTTTTTTTAATTCGCAAAGTTAGCGTAAAAAATCTAAATTTTCGTGCTTTTTTTTAAACAAATCAACAACTCTGCATATCATTTGTTTCATAAGTTATAGAAATAACAAGACTTTAATTGAAAATGATGAAATAATCGACTCACCCCAAGAAAACCTAACAGAAACAACCGAACCGACGTTACCACACAAAATTACTTCCCCGGTGTAGCAAAATTTTACTCCTCGCAAACATATATACGATGAAAATAATACGAGCACCAAGTTCGGACGTACGTGCACGACGCGAGCTTTTAGGTTTCAGGAAAAGCTGAGTTGTGCTTTCACACCGTAAGTCGCGTTTTGGTGCTCGACAAGGTGAAAATTCGGAAATTGTCGCCGTTTCTCGACTTCTCTCGCTATTGAGAGGGACTAGAACTGTTTTTGATTAAGGCGTTTTGTGCTATCGACGTCTGCTGAAAATGTTTCAAAGCGACGTGCTTTGCTGAAAATGGCGGTTTTTCGATGCCAATTAGTGGTTTGTATAACGGAAGCGAATCTGACTTTCGAGAATTTAATAACCGAAGGCAGAATTTGTTGGGTTTTGTTAATTTAATTTGATTTAATTACGAGGGACGTTTGTTAAAATAATGAAACAAATTTAATTATAAAACGAGATTACAAAATTATGACTCAAATGTTCGCAGTTGTGTGATAATTATAAATTTCTGAGTGCTCAAATATATAGGATTTATATTAAAAACAAAATGACCAGCAAAACATGTGTGCAATTGAAATCTTTTTAATCAGATATATTTAACAAGCTTAAATTACGCATATGAGGGTTATTCCAAAAATAATGTAATTAACACGTTAACTTACCTTACTCACTGGTGAAGGCAAGAAACTAAGGTTGTTCCGCCAACATTAGAACGAGAAAGAAAGCCAGACTTTAATAGATAAACATAATTGGATATTATAAAACAACAAAAATTTAAATACGAGGTTCATCCAATAAACGAGTGTTTGCGAACAAAACATAGAAATGTTTAATAGCGTTGGTTCGACAGCTAGTTGTAAGATTTCTAGGGGATATTTTTAATTTTTTTATACCCAATTTCGACTTTAAGTGTTTTTCTTATACAAAGGCTATTCAAAAAATAAGAGTGATTTTGTTTAAATTTTGTACATAATATTTGCGCAGGTCTAAGAGAAATAAATATTTAAATGCTTATGTATCTTTCATTTATTACATCTTTCCAAATTCTGGTTATTATACAAGGGCCGTTGAGGATGTAAATTTGTGTTTGAAATTGCAAAATGTAAAACCATTTGTAAAACTAAAATTTGTTTTTTAGTTTTCCTTACTTAGATGTTGAGAATTTGAAATACACGTATTGGACTCCTAAGAATCCCAAAACGGAGTTTTTTTTATTTGTCTGTTTGTATCGTACGTTAAAAAAAAAGTGAAATGGATGATTTGGATGCCACTGTTTTGCCAATCCTACCCAGTATACCATATACGCTATACTGGGTAGGATTGACAAAACAGTGGCATACAAATCCCACTTGACTTTTTTTTTAACGCAAGTTACATATTATGTGTATTGTGTATGCGTTTGTGACGCATTGAAATCTCAAGAAACTACTGGACCGATTTTAATGAAATTTCAAATCAAAGTACAACAGATATTCATAAGGTACTGGAAATGAAAGTTGCACAGATTATTTAGAATGATTTTTCACGAACAGAATAGCATAAAGGGCTTTTATTCTGTTTTACTGAACTTTTTAGTTTTACAATTTGGTGCCGCTACGATTTTTTAAATAGTTTGGCTGAAAATTGACTAAACAGAATGGTGTAAAATTTGGTATCGTAGAAGTCTTTAGAAGAGTAAAATATAAAAACTATTTCCGAAACCATACCAACTATCACATGGGTTTCAGAAGTACAATATTTTGTAAAAAATAAATAAAAAGTTAGGATTTTTAAGACGAATTTCTAGTGATATTTCCATTTGCAACCGCATTATTATTTATAATAATGTAATCAGGCCTTACGACCAATATTGCAGTTCAGTATAATTTTAGCTAAATAATGCACAAAAAATGAGCGAAGAAATTGTTACAATACCTTCAAAAGTATTTTTGCATCGACGTTGTAGATCTAAGCGGTACTATAAGATCACAAGGTTAACTTAGATTGACTTACATTTACATAACGTTCTTTCCCTAGCTATCCAAATAAAGTTGGCTTCACCTTTAGTAGTGTGCTATGGTTCAATTATGCACTAAACGGCCCGCGCTTAAACTGTAATTAGAAACCGAATTCAAAAGTATTTTGTGAGGAAAAATACTCGATTGTTTTTAGAAAAACGATTTTTTAGACCAAAGAAAATTAAAAAATTTGATAGAAAGGGGATATTAATTTTCTTAAATATTAAGTTGTAAATCTTATTCTACTATTACTCATGAGCAATCAGCCTTAAACGAAGAATGTTTTAATTTTCCGCGGTTGTTAAATAGTAAGGCATGAATTTTCCATTTTCAAAAATTCATAGAAAGCGTTACAGAGAAAGTTGCGGGTTTCCTTGTAAAAATATACCATTAAACGCAATAAAATGTTAATGGTGTTTTAATGATATGGATTTTATATGCTTTAAGATGTGTTATAGAACGTCTGAATGATAGATTTGGACTTATGGTACAGTACGGGCAATTTAATGATACACGTTTTAATGGAATTTTGTTAGTACTTCAACACATAATGAGTTAATGGTACAATAGTGATAATCAATGGAATACTATTTTATTGGTTTTAATAGTACTTCATTCTGGTAATTTAACTGCAGTTTTAATGGTATTCTATAATATGTAGTCCTGGTGTTTTAAAGAAAACTTATAAGTAATGGAATGCCTTCCTATTGTGTTTGAATGGTATTTTATTGTGGTAATTTAACTGTTGTTTTAATGGTATTCTAATAGGGAATAAACAACATGTTTTTTTAAAGAGCATTTAGTGGTAATCAAATGCTCTCTTATTGTATTTCAATGGTACTTCATTGTGGTATTTTTAACTACGGTTTTAATGGTATTCTAATGGAGAGTGAAAGGCATGGTGTCTTAAAGAGCACTTAGTGATAATCAAATGCCCTCTTTTTGTGTTTCAATAGTACTTCATTGTAATATAACTACAGCTAATGGTATATTGATGGAGAGTGAAGGGCATGGTGTTTTAAGAAGCATTTAATGGTAATCAAATGTTTTAGGTAATTTTAATGTGTTTTAATGGTACTTTATTGTGGTAATTAATCGCATTTTTAATAATGTATGATGGGGAGTGATAGGCATGGTGTTTTAGGAAGCACTTAATGGTATTAAAATGTTTTAATGGTAGTTCTAATGTATTTTGAAGGTACTTTATTGTAGTAATGTAATTGCGGTTTTAATGGTATTCTAATGGGAAGTGTAAGGCATGGTGTCTTAAAAAGCCCTTAATGGTAATAAAATGTTTTAATGGTAGTACGAATGTGTTTTAAAGGTACTTTGTTGTGGTAATTTAACTGCAGTTTTAATGGTATTTTAATGGGGAGTGAAAGGCATGGTGTTTTAAAGAACACTTAGTCGTAATCAAATTCCCTCTTATTGTGTTTCAATGGTACTTCATTGTAGTAATCTAACTGCAGCTTATGGTATATTAACGGAGAGTGAAATATGTTTTGTTTTAAGGAGCACTTAATGGTATCGACTTCCCTCTCATTGTGTCTTAAAGGTACTTCATTGTTGTAATTTAACTGTGGTTTTAATGGTATTCTAATAGGGAGTGAAAGGCATGGTGCTTTAAAGAGCACTTAGTGGTAATCAAATGCCCCCTTATTGTGTTTCAATGGTACTTCATTGTAGTAATCTAACTGCAGCTTATGGTATATTAATGGAGAGTGAAATCTGTTTTGTTTTAAAGAGTACTTAATGGTATCGATTTCTCTCTCATTGTGTCTTAAAGGTACTTCATTGTTGTAATTTAACTGTGGTTTTAATGGTATTCTAATAGGGAGTGAAAGGCATGGTGCTTTAAAGAGCACTTAGTGGTAATCAAATGCCCCCTTATTGTGTTTCAATGGTACTTCATTGTAGTAATCTAACTGCAGCTTATGGTATATTAATGGAGAGTGAAATCTGTTTTGTTTTAAAGAGTACTTAATGGTATCGATTTCTCTCTCATTGTGTCTTAAAGGTGCTTCATTGTTGTAATTTAACTGCGGTTTTAATGGTATTCTAATAGGGAGTGAAAGGCATGGTGTTTTAAAGAACACTTAGTCGTAATCAAATTCCCTCTTATTGTGTTTCAATGGTACTTCATTGTAGTAATCTAACTGCAGCTTATGGTATATTAACGGAGAGTGAAATATGTTTTGTTTTAAGGAGCACTTAATGGTATCGACTTCCCTCTCATTGTGTCTTAAAGGTACTTCATTGTTGTAATTTAACTGTGGTTTTAATGGTATTCTAATAGGGAGTGAAAGGCATGGTGCTTTAAAGAGCACTTAGTGGTAATCAAATGCCCCCTTATTGTGTTTCAATGGTACTTCATTGTAGTAATCTAACTGCAGCTTATGGTATATTAATGGAGAGTGAAATCTGTTTTGTTTTAAAGAGTACTTAATGGTATCGATTTCTCTCTCATTGTGTCTTAAAGGTGCTTCATTGTTGTAATTTAACTGCGGTTTTAATGGTATTCTAATAGGGAGTGAAATGCATTGCGTTTTAAGGAGCACTTAATGGTAATCAACTGCCTTCATATTGTGTTTCAATGGTACTTCATTGTGGTAATCTAACTGCAGCTATTGGTATATTAATGAAGAGTGAAAGGCATTTTGTTTTAAAGAGCACTTAATGGTATCGACTTCCCTCTTATTGTGTCTTAAAGTTCGTTGTGGTATTTAACTGCGGTTTTAATGGGGAGTGAAGGGAATGGTGTGTTAAAGATCACTTAGTGATAATCAAATGCCCCCTTATTGTATTACAAAGGTACTTCATTGTGTAATATAACTGCAGCTAATTGTATATTAATGGAGAGTAAAAGGCATGGTGTTTTAAAGAGCATTTAATTGTAATTAAATGTTTTAGGTAATTCTTATGTGTTTTAATGGTACTATATTGTGGTAATTAATCGCATTTTTAATAGTGCTCTAATGGGAAGTGAAAGGCATGGTGTTTTAAAAAGCACTTAATGGTAATAAAATGCTAATGGTAGTTCGAATGTGTTTGAAAGGTACTTCATTGTGGTAATTTAACTGCGGTATTAATGGTATTCTAATGGGGAGTGAAAGGCATGGTGTTTTGAAGAGCACTTAGTGGTAATCAAATGCCCTCTTACTGTATTACAATGGCATTTCATTGTGGTAATATAACTGCAGTTAATGGTATATCTTTCAACTGCAATTAAAAAACGCGCCAAGAACATTTATCTGCAACTGTTAGATTAAAATTATTTGCCAAATCACGCATTAACTTGGCTTTAGTCGAAGGTTTACGTTATCAAATTAAAGTGCATAATGACAAAGAGAAATTTCATAGGGATTTTATGCGTAGATTAATTCATTTAACAACAGGTTTTGGTAAATTGAATTTTCCGTATTTTTTTTACTTTTTAATCTTATTGGTATATAATTTTTGTCATTGCCTACCCAAATTTTGAACCCACGGAACGCCACTGTTTATGATACCACTACTTTCCTTTCCTATACTGACAGTTAACATAGATTACAAATTACTCAAAACCGAGCTATGCGAAGCATTCTTAAATTTTATAAATATACACTAATTAACTAATGATATGCTGGATACTTTGCACTGGTTATCTATCATAGGGTTAATAGTTTCTTGTACAATATTTATACACTTTCGAACACTGTCCAGTACACATCTATTTAAAAAAATAATGATATACATTCATATCCAACCAGGTCGAAATATAATTCAAGATTAAAACGCGCAAAAACAGGAAAAATATTTTATATGAGTAAAGGCTTTCAATAATATTAAAAGTAAAATAAATGGGTCAGAATCAATATGGCACTGTAATATAAAATATTTAAAAGTATATTCATAACAAAATAATAATCAATAAGTAATGAATAACAATATTCCTTCATTATAAACATACATACTATAGGATATTGTAAATGGGGTCTAGGTCACAACCCTTACACGTCATTCCTTCTATTCAGATAGTCAACTGTTGCTTTGGTGGCAAGGCCTAAATTGGCCACAACTGGGCCACATCTCCCAATTACATCTATCGTTTTGGACATTACGGCTATCTTGGTCACAGGGCCCACTTTTCGTTTTCGTTACAATTCTCTAATTATTTGTTTGGTTCCATCGTCCACTTTTTGCGTTTTAACCCCTAATTATTTTTTGGTCACATTTTCCAGTTCTAGTTTTTATCTTCTTCTTCTTATTTAGCAATCCCTTATGCCCTTAGGGCGTCGGGTTAAATATGACTAGGGATTGGTTTTACCGCCATGTTCCAGGAGTCCTTCGATTTTTAAGCCATTACGCTCCATTAGCTTATGCCAAACTCCTATCAGCCGTGTTTTCGTACCTCTGTATTTGATGGGGCTCCCAACGTTGTTAATACGACAGCCGGGACCACCTATTAACGTGCCATTCCGAGAGCACGAGGCGCCGTGTTGACTCGGTTTTTCGGACACCCATTCAGGTACTGACCAGACACAGCTATGCTTAACTTTTCTGATCGCACCCAAATACGTATGGCCGATTCGGGACCTTAAACCTTAGTTTTTGTCACAACCCCAAATTCTTGGGTGATCACAATTTCCAATTGCGTTTTTGGTCACAATTCTCAATTACCTTTCTGGTAACAACGCCCACTTTTGGTTTTGGTCGCAACCCCCAATTTATTTCGTAGTTACATTTTCCAACTAACTTCTTAGTTACAGCCTTAGGGCTGTGCGATTTTGACAATAAATAATTGATAAACGATTGTGCAAAATCAATTTATCAAAAAAACAAAGAAAATCAAAAAATCAATTATATGTAAATAATTGACTTTTCTGTAGTTTGCAAACAATAATCTACAAACTGATTCATTAATTATTAATTGAATCACGGATTATTCTGCACAGATCTAGTGCGTACATTGCAGAATATGCTTGATTTAATTAAACCAGTGATTTGAATTGCGATTTAGATTAAGTAGCTTTTAAAATAAATCGTGTTTTAAATCAAGCTTTTAAAACTGATAAACGAAATGCGAAACTTCAAAAACACAGAATGTTACACTGTAAAGACATCCTACGAGCCTAAATAAAAAGAATTATGGACAAAAACAGTGTTGGCAAAAATCAAGATTAAAAAAACCACCATAGGGTTTTTGCTTTTTAATCAATAAAAAGACAAGACTAGTACATTACTTAAATATAGAGACGTGTACTGAAACGTAATCGATAACCGAAAAAAAACTAAAATTAACTATTTTCATAACCATAACCGAAAATCGTAACACTAAATATTTTACCGGTATTTTTTTGTTCTGGTGAATATCGAACGTACATTTATGGTAGCAAATAGCAATAAGTACTTAACCCTTTTGGTTTGCAGCCAAAACAATTGTTTATGTTGTCCAGCAGCGAAAAAGCGAACCGCAGAGTCATTACAAAGTATGCCAAAATATTCTTTACTGCGATTTTGTCTTGGGCTAATGTGTCAGAATCAGCGACAGCAGTTTCTGCGAACTTGGATTATCTAAATGGGATAAAGAGAGCAAAATCTGATAAATAAATTATTTACAAATTATTATTTATTATTTATTAAATTATTTGCAAATACTCTATAGTAGTAAAACGTTAAAGTTACACGCAATGTTTTTTATCAACGTATTTACTAAGTGTATGAAAAATGTAAGAAAAGTAGCAAGATCTTTTAAAAAAAGTAAGAAAATACAAATTTTTTTCAAAAAAAGTGACACCGCTTCAAAAAATTAACTTATTACTATCCCTGCGATGAGTCTGTTAGCGATGTGACGTTAGCTGACCACTGAATTGTAACAAATTCGAGTTCTCTATTAGTTGTTACATGTGTTTAATGTTTATACACTTCCTTCTTGTGCAGATGGAGGAATGCTACCGGTTATGATCTGTACGATGTTTTCAATGAAATGGTCGTGACTGGAGCGTAGTGACAGGCACGAGGTTGCGTATTAGCGTAAAATTTTGTGTACAGGGTGAGAAACCTTTTATAATTTTATTTCCGAGGCTAAATTATTTTATTTATGTGATATATGGGCTCCCCCTATGAATTACACCAAAACTTTGTACGGTTTCATTCAAGCTGCTTATAATCTACTTAGTATTTTTAAATGTTTCTCCGCAATATAAAATAAAAAGCTTTATTTATACGTGTGTTTAAGTTATACGCTTACTGAATATATCATCGTAATGTTTTTTTTTTCATTTTAACTGATCTTTAAAAAATAATTTCTTTTGGGCATCTTCTCTTAAAAACACAAATTTTTAATGGTTTTCGCAATATGCAGCCTGTTAAAATAACATTTATTATTATTAATTTCTAGAATGTATTCTTCGATCCAACGTTCAACAAAATTTAAAAAAATTTGTACGCTAACCAAAAACCTAAACGTTATTTTAATGCGGTTCACAGCGCTGTTTAAGACTTCAATTTTTCTGTTCTATAATATTCGTTTTCTAAATACTTGAATAAAAAAATAGCAGTATTTTAATTTTAAATGAATTGTATTTTAATAATCACTAGCATGGGCTATGCCCAGGCTATTTTTACTTTCTCATACTTCTACTGAAGCATGGAAAGTTACGAATTCGTGCAAATTTTCGAATTTCAGATTTTAACGAAAATCCACGTTTTGGGGCCCAAGAAATTCAAAAAGTGGTATTTATAAAATGTCTGTCTGTGGGTGGGTTCATGCGTGGGTGGGTGGTTGAGTGCGTTCGTTTCCCTGTATCTCCAGATCCCATTGACCGATTTTTATAAGATTTGGTGTGTGGATGTTTTTTAGTAGCAGGTAGATTTTTGTAAGGTTTTTACCAGAAAACTAAAACGGAACCGGAAATTAGACTTGTTTTTTTTTTGTTTAGATTTGTGAAATTTTGAAAACATAGCGTTGTAAATCAAATGGTGTTTTTCCGGATGCTGTATCCTGTTTGCACAAAAACAAAATATCGAATCAATAAAAGTTATCCCATCTGATGCAAAATTGTTTTTGGAAATTTGAAATTTGTAAAAATGACAAAATTTCAAAATTTTTGAAGTTTTCAAAAAATCATTTCTTAAAAATTGCCGCCGTCGTTTTTTTAAAACTTTGCTAACCGATAAAATTTGCAGTAAACTACAAATTTATTTTTTACTAATCTTCCATATTTTACACCAGCGACCTTCGGGAATTTTGTTATTTATTTAAAAACGGAAACGCCAATTATTACAAGCTTTAAACAATTTAATAGAATATTTGAAGTAATTTATTACGATAAAAATAATTTGTTACCATTTGAGAAATTAAGAAAAAACACAATACTTTTTAATATTAACAACGCGTTTTTTCGAAAGTTGATGATTTTAACTACGCATATGAATTAGCTCTAGTTACCAAATAATTTTTCATTCTTTGTATATTTTTGATAACTTATCAAATAGACTATTTACAGCGATTTTTGGTCCGAAGTTCAAAGCGATGTATTTAAATCAGCAGCCGTAGCGCAGTTACGTTGTTTATGTGCGGTTTAGTTAGTGAAGTTATTGCTGCCTACTATGCTTACGCTACGGTACAGCATTCTATTGCACAACCTATGGCATTTTCAAATTTCCACTAGCATTTTTCCGTTTACTATATTATTAACGCTACCGGGTGCGCTCCAGGGGCGGAGAATGCATGGGCGCAAGAGGTCGGTTGCACCCAAAGAAAAATATTATGAGCTGCGTGACACCCATAACGTATTCCCATTGCCCAGCCTTGTTTTGAAACATTTCTTAGATTTTTTTTATTTCAGTCAAAAACTATACGTAGAAAGAGAGAAATATAATTTCTTCTAAGTGCATTATTATCTGATCTGATCTGAGCAGTCGAGTCGAGGTGTTGGTGTTGGTTGCTCCACTTAAATTTAGTTATCAGTGATTTTTTTAATAATTAAACATGTACAAATTTGTAATAAGATTGCAAAAGGAAAAGCCAAATGAAGTGGCCACCACCAATACCGCCACCGCTAGTGAAGCCCATAACTCGCAAGATTTCCAGCAGGCCTCAACTTCAGCCTCACCTTCTCCTACTCCGTCTCAGGAATCTCAGGTACCTTAACTATAGATTTGTACCCGTATGCAAATATAACCATAATATATTTACTTTTTTTTCTATGTATATACACTGTGTATATAAAGTAACCCCTTCCCCCAACTAACTTTTAACGACTTGATATTTTACCACAACATTTGGTGTGCTTTAATGGGATTAAATACTATTTTTTAGCCAATAATTTAATTTTATATCATTCAAAATGGCGGCTGGGCGCTGTTTCGAATTTTTTCTTTAAATGGAAAGGGGGGTTCAGTGACATTTAATTTGAAAGGTCTTTTAGTTCTGCGCCTGATATTAGAGTTTCAAAAAAAATATTTCGCCATAACACAATGACAAATTTTTGAAGATAAAGAAGTTTAGTAAAAAAAAAAACAAAGAATTAAAGCAAAAAGAAATTAAATTAAGTGTTCGAAATGTTCACCATTCACTTCTTGGCACATAAAAAGTGGTTATGAAATTCCTGCCTTACATTTTCATAAGTTTCTGGAATGATATTTCTGCACACTTCTGTAATGCGTTGCTCCAGTTCTTCAATTGTTTCTGGACGGGTTCTGTACACTTTCGATTTCAGATATCCCCATAGACAAAAAATCTAAGGGGGTTAAATCTGGCTATTCTACAGGCCCCCGCCTACCAATCCATCTTCCAGGAAAATGTCCGTTGAAAGAGTCAGAAACAGGCCTATAATAATTAGGCGGCGCGCGGCGTACCGTCTTGTTGGAACATAACGTTTTCAATATTATTTCCAGCCACCTGAGATATTTCTGGGAAAATTTTGTCCTGCAAATGAAAAAGTGGACTACTGGATAAAAAAAACAAAACAATTTTGAATTGAGTGAGTCCACTGGTTTAAAATCCGCCATTTTGTTATGGCTGAATATTTTTCTTTGAAACTCTAGGATCAGACGCAGAACTAAAAGACCTTTTAAATGAGGTGTCACTCGACCCTGGATAGAAAAATCAAAACAATTTTGAATTGAGTGAGTCCACTGGTTTAAAATCCGCCATTTTGTTATGGCTGAATATTTTTCTTTGAAACTCTAGAATCAGACGCAGAACTAAAAGACCTTTCAAATGAGTTGTCACTCGACCCTGGATAAAAAAATCAAAACAATTTTGAATTGAGTGAGTCCATTTGTTTAAAATCCGCCATTTTGTTATGGCTGAATATTTTTCTTTGAAACTCTAGGATCAGACGCAGAACTAAAAGACCTTTCATATGAGGTGTCACTCGACCCTGGATAAAAAAAATCAAAACAATTTTGAATTGAGTGAGTCCATTTGTTTAAAATCCGCCATTTTGTTATGGCTTAATATTTTTCTTTGAAACTCTGGGATCAGGCGCAGAACTAAAAGACCTTTCATTTGAGGTGTCACTCGACCCTGGATAAAAAAAATCAAAACAATTTTGAATTGAGTGAGTCCATTTGTTTAAAATCCGCCATTTTGTTATGGCTGAATATTTTTCTTTGAAACTCTAGAATCAGACGCAGAACTAAAAGACCTTTCAAATGAGTTGTCACTCGACCCTGGATAAAAAAATCAAAACAATTTTGAATTGAGTGAGTCCATTTGTTTAAAATCCGCCATTTTGTTATGGCTGAATATTTTTCTTTGAAACTCTAGGATCAGACGCAGAACTAAAAGACCTTTCATATGAGGTGTCACTCGACCCTGGATAAAAAAAATCAAAACAATTTTGAATTGAGTGAGTCCATTTGTTTAAAATCCGCCATTTTGTTATGGCTTAATATTTTTCTTTGAAACTCTGGGATCAGGCGCAGAACTAAAAGACCTTTCATTTGAGATGTCACTCGACCCCCTTTCTATTAAAAAAAATTTTAATGACGCTTAGCCGCTATTTTAAATGATACAAAATTTAATTATGTGCTAAAAATAGTATTTAATTGCCCATTAAAGCACACCAAATGTTGTGATAAAATATCAAGTCGTTCAATAGTTAGTTGAGGGGGGAGGTAACTTTATAGACAGACGATATAGTTCTCTATAGAGTTTAATTAATTTTGATGCTGATGCTCGTTGTCGAAATCGACAGTTTTACTTAGTTTGAGTGGCAAATATCTGTGAATTAAATTCCATTTTATAAGAGACAAATATTACTATTATTATTATTATTACTATTACAATTCCCTCATTGCACCCCACTGAAAAAACAAAAACCCGCCGCCCCTGGTGCGCTTCCCATATAGGACATGGAAACTAGATTCAAGCCTTCCATTTACTATACATTTATCGCTACCTGATTTGAGTCGTATAAGCGAAGTAGCGTTAATCATACAGGAAATGTATGTATCTACATGCTTGCATTGAGAGCTTCGTTTCCTATGCGATCATAGCAACAAAATCGATAAAGCGCGCACCTTTGTTTTGTATGGCATTAATTATTGTTCTTGGAACTGTTTGTAAAGTTGCACGGGGAACACAATGTCACTATGAAATACATACATACATATGAAAATTTTTTTACTAATGAAATCTGACTGTTTTTACGTGGGATGTTTTTGACCGTGGATGTTTCTACCGGAGATGCTTCTTCCAGGGGATTTTTCTTCCTGAGATTATTTTTACGGAGCTGTTTTCTCCATGAATGTTTTTTCCTAACACCGTAATATTCAAACAAATCACCACGACACAACTGCTACACTACAGTGTTGCCAACTCGTAGGAAATTTACCATACCATGGAAATTTTTACAGCAAAAAATTACAGTGAGATAATAAAATGCTATGGAAGCGCCTGGATTCACTTGACCTTGGCAATAGAAAAGAAATAGCAGTACCCGGCCATCTGTCAGATGTTGATCAAATCAATGATTACTTCACACGTAGTATTCCAAAAGGTTATAACAGTAGACAGCTTGCACCTTTAGTAATCTATTAAAACAACTTTAATCATCATTTAAATTTTGGTTTCAATACAGGAGATGCTGCAACTATTATTAAAATCAAATGGCATTCAGTGCCACAAGTATCGACAATATTAATATTCAATTGACTAAAATATGTTGTCCTTTTATTGTTCCATATGTCAGGATTTCCGTCTTTCTTCAACTTTATTACCCTACACCGCATCGAATTCCTTGCCAGCCGCCAGCCCGAACATGTGCTTTGATGACCTGTGACCTCATCTACCCCTTAGTTTTCTTAAAAACCAAGCGGGGCATTCAATGTTAAGCTCTTGTTGGTGACGCATTGGAATTAGTTGTATTAAAAGTTATGATTGAGAATTTATTACAATAAATATTTAAGAGCATTAAACGCGTCTTTTTATTGAGCAAGCTCATATATATTACTCACATAATTAACTCATTTATCGTGGAAGGAGCATTTTCTCAGTGTTGGAAGCGCGCTATAATAGTGACACCTTTACCCAAAAATAAACAACCATGTGAAATTAAAGACTCTCGGCCGATCAGCTTGCTTCCAACGCTATCTAAAATATTTGAAAAAGTTATAAACGATCAATTAACTGACTATGTTGATAAACATAACTTTTTACCAGCAGTTCGATCAGGATTTAGATCAGGTTACAGCTGTACAATTGCCTTATTAAAAGTCACAGACGATATTTTAACCGCATCTGATCGCGGTGACATTACTCTGCTCGTCTTGCTTGACTACATTAAAGCTTTTGATACAGTAAACCACCAGACTTTGATGGTCATTTTAAAATTTATTGGAATTAGTTCTGATGCTCTGTCATTAATAAGTAGCTATTTAAGTAATCGAACACAAGCTGTAAAACTAGACAATACAACTTCAGGTCTTTGCCGGTGTCGCAAGGCGTCCCACAGGGATCTACCTTGAGTCCATTGCTATTTTCAATTTATACATCGGCCTTCCACAAACAAGATAAGTTTTGTAAAATTCACGTTTACGCAGATGACACGCAATCATACCATTTATTCAAAGCGTCGAATGGGAAAAGAGCATTAATGGAAATAAATTCCGACCTGCAATATATCTATGATGCTTCTATTCAGCACTCACTTTTAACCCTGACAAATCAGCTTTATTGTAATTAGGGAAATAAAAGTCTTTGTAAAGATTTACTAAACACTATAAATGTACGTATTAATAATGTTTAAATTCCTATTGTTGATAAAATTAAAGGCCTCGGTCGGGTTAGTGCTAGACAACACTTTTCGATACAAAGATCGAATAATTAAATATATTTGTCAGGGTTATCAGTATCCCAAGAAGCTTTATCCTCATAGCTCATACCTAAATCATCAAATTTAAAAAAGAGTTTGTGAAGCTTTCGTTCCATCACAATGTAATTATTATGTATTGGTCTATTACGCCGCAATAGACGATGTAAGTGCTGAACGGATACAAAAAATTCAAAACCCTTGCCTGAGGTTTATGTATGGTATTAGAAAATATAATCATCTTGTTCGTCTTAGTCTGTATCCTCTTCTACCCCACAGCCAGTGCAGACTCTACACTGGCTGTAGAGTCTAGGGCTATTTTAATACCAAACTTCATCCCGATCTTAAAACTCGTTTTTGAGTAATAATGCGTTAGAGTGAACATTTTAAAAAAATCGTATCGTCCGCCATTTTCAAGCTAGAAAGGTAAGGAAAAATGGGCGAAACAGGTCGCTGGTACTTTCCTATACTTTTTACGTTTTAAATATTCTGGCGTCAAGAAGTGATAGAAATTTACATCTAATCTAGCCGGTACAAGCCCGCTGCAGACTCAAGACGTTGATTACTTAAGGGCTGCGCGCGCTCCTATGACGCGACGTGAAAGGCGCTCACCAAAATAGTTATAGCAGCTGTATTTATACAGTTATCAAAAATTTGCAAAGAATGAAAAATATTTATTTTTATTAGAGTTAATTGATAGGCGTATTTAAAACTACATAACTGCCGGAAAACACGTTGATATTGAAAAGTATCGTTTCTTTCCTTAATTTTAAAAATAGTTAAAAATTCTCGCTGATCCTAATAAAGTACTTTAAATAATCCATCGAATTGATAAATCTTTATAACGATCGGCGTTTGCGTTTAGGAATAATAATTAATCAATTTCAAAATTTTCAAAAATTCCTAGAGGGCATCAGAGTGAAATTTGGGACATTAGTAAAGAACAAGTTTTGTAGTTCATAGCAAGCTCTATCGGCTCAGAAAGTTAAAAAAAATGTTGTGAGCAGTTTTTAAGAAATTTTTTTTGAAAATGCCTTAAACTTTGAACCGCTAGTATATTCACAATTTTCATATTTTCCAAAATATTTTTGCATCACTAGATTATGCTAATCGAGAGATATTGAATAATAGGATAATTTGTATTGATTGGATATTTTGCTTTTGAGTAATCAGGCATTAAAGTTAAAATTTTCAAAAATTTGTATCGGGCTTCATTTTGAAGATACAGCATTTAGAAAAAAAAACGTTTGACTTATTTACTACTACGCGTTGTAGTAAATAAGTTGCAACCGTTGCAACGGTATGTATTCAAAATTTCAAATCAATGTTTATAAAATAATCTATACTAAAAAAACAGGTCTAATTTCCGTTTCCGGTTCCGTGTCTGATTAACGACCTTACAAAAAACTGCCTGCAACTAATAAACCTCCACACACAAAATCTTATTAAAATCGCTCAAGGGGTTCCGGAGATATAGGGGAACGAACGCACCCATCGACTTACGGACAGACTTTTTTAAAAACCACTTTTTTGGGTTCCTTAGACCCCAAAACGCGTATTTCCGTTAATATCTGAAATTTTGTTAATTTGCATGAAATCATAACTTTCCTTACTTCAGTAGCAGTATGGGAAAGTAAAAAGGTGAGATATGTCGTATGGTCTTCTATCAAAATCTGTTATCAGTTTCAGAAAATTTATTTTCCGGTATAAATGCTACCAATAAAACAGGTCTAAGTTCCACTTCAGATTTCGGATTTTTTAAAAGCTCATTTTGACGGTGAGTTTTTGATTTTGAATGTTTTGACATTCCAAAGCTCACCGAAATCGGATCAGCGCGTAACTCACATTCACACATACAAACCCACCCACCTACCAGTCAGACATTTTTTAAAAACCAGTTTTTTAAGTTTCTGGAAGTTCAAAATTTGTATCTTTTTTTATAGGGGGGTATTTTCTGTGTTTTTGTCCGCTTTTTTTCGGGGCCTTTTTTACTGAATATATTTTTTTTCGAGTTTTTTTTTCTGGGACTTTTTTCGAGGCCTTGTTTTCCTGGGTATTTTTTTCTAGGGGCTTTTTACAGCGATGTTTTTTTCCTGGGCTCTGTTTTCCAAAGATGTTTTAACCTAGATTCGAGTGTTACCACTGATGTTAGGGCGCTACAAGTTTTTAGCCCGGGGCTCCAAATTTGTTAGGACGGCCCTGGAGATAGCATGCAACTACAGCACTATTAGCTAACAAAGAGCTATCAGAGGTGATTATCAAGTTTATAAGCGAGACAGAAGTGGCAGTTACTCTGGTTGGTTGATCAATGATTTGAACTAGATCCAGAGTCTTTAATGTGTCTTGCATGTAAACTATAGCTGGGTGGTTAGGTTTCATAAAATCTATATTAAAATCGCCAAAACAAGATGTTTTTTTCGGAATGAGGTAAACATAAGGCAATCGAGTCTTCACGTTCAGTTAAAAACAATGTATACTCCTTTTAATAAGGATTATAAATCGTACCCAAAACAATTTTTGTTATAGAAATTTGCACTTAAAACCACAACTGTTCAATGTTAGCATTATCGATATTAATAATAGAAAAGCGGATTGAGCTGGGTAGGAGGATCGTTCGAAATGTACGTGGCCTAACACAGAGATGGCGCTAATTCGGCGGAATTTGCATTACTATTTTTTAGAACCATCCTTTCTTAGGTTAAATATGGCAGTATGGAGCGATCTGCCAATTAGTTTGTGTTTGACAATGCGCTAAAGTGACCGTCTCGGGTGATTTCGTAAATAATAAAAAAAACTGAGTTTCAAGCAGTGATAAAGTACTTTCATTTGAAAGGCTTAACACCAACCATAATCAAAGCAGAGTTGGATTCGACATTTTTGAAGTCCGCTCCTTCGTTTTCAATGGTTAAAAACTGGGTTGCCGAGTTTAAACGTAGTCGTGTGAGCACAAATAACGAACCCCGCAGTGGACGCCTAAAAACGGCTACTACCCCGGATATGATTAAAAAAGTCCTCCGTATCGTATTGGATGACCGTCGAGTAAAAGTGCGCGAGATAGCAGACATAGTGGGCCAAATGACAGTGTGCACAAAATTTTAACTGAAGAATTGGAAATGAAAAAATACTCCGCGCGTTGGGTGCCGCGTTTGCTCACACCGGAGCAAAAACTGAATCGTTTGATTGTTTCTCGCGACTTTTTGGCACGTTTTCGCTGCAATCTAAAAGACTTTTTGCGCCGTTTTATAACCGTCGATGAAACCTGGGTCCACCATTAGACTCCCGAAACCAAGGAACAGTCCAAACAATGGACAAACAGAGGTTCTCCACCACCGAAAACGGCAAAAACGGTTTTGTCAGCAGGAAAGGTTATGGCAACTGTATTTCGGGATTCTCATGAAATTATCTTCGTCGACTACTTGGAAAAGGGAAAACAATAAATGGCGAGTGTTATGCAAATTTGCTGCAGCAATTGAGCGAGAAAATCAAAGAGAAACGGTCTCATTTAACAGAAGAGAAAGTGCTTTTCCATCAAGATAACGCACCTGTACACACGTTTGAAATCGCCATGGCCAAAATTCCTGAATTGGGATTCGAATTAGTGCCTCATTTGGCCTATTCGTCAGATTTGGCTCTCAGCGATTTTTATCTATTTCCAAACCTAAAGGAATGGTTCGGCGGTAAAAGATTTTCATCCAATTCCGAGGTAATCGCTGCTGTAAATAGCTATTTTGAGGACTTGGGTTCATCGACCTACGAAAACGGCATTGCTGCTTTGGATCATCGTTGGAATAAGTGCGTTGAGCAAGCAGGAGACTAGATAAATATTTCTACATCTTCAAACTTTGGCAGTACAGATCTAATATTAATATGTGCCACTTTAATGGTAGAGGATGTAATGAGAAACCATTACTTATTTCAAATTTAATTACATATTAGATAAATATTAAATGTCAAAAATATCAGTTTAGAAATAAAGACAGACAGTAGGTCATGATAGCAGTGCAACAAAAGCTAAGAAAAAGATTAATAACACACACAGGCCGAAAACTTATTTCATAACTTTAACAAAAGAAGTAATAACCTCCAACACAATAAAATTCTAACTGGCTGTAAACTTTAAAGCGGTATTTCTACGATATATCAAATTTATCAAACAACGATTTTAAGTCACCCCTAAATAAAACTTGAACAGTATATGAAAAAAAAAATAAGTGTGGATTTCGAGTGGACTTTCCCATATAAAAACTTATCGTATTTGCAAAAGCGTAAACTTTATAATTATAACCTTCCATTCCATCCATCCAAATTCATAGAAAACGCCACAGTGAAATTATAGCTTACAAAAAAAAAACATATTGTAGCCAATACTAGATACTAATACTTACCGTTGCCGTATTTGCAAAAAGGTAACTTTTAATAATTATAACGTTGGACAGTTCAGCGAGTATTAGATTTCTAAGATAACAAGCAGCGGGAATTTGAACTTGCGATTACCCCGTGCAATTGGTTTTTGCACCATAACTCTATCCATAGAAGCAGCGACTACTGCACGAAAGCAAGGTAAGCGCCAGCCGAAGCGCATCGGCGAATTACAAATTCCGCTTCGAACGGCTATAATAACTTCATTTGGGAAGTTATCAAAAATATGCAGAGAATGAAAAATATATTTTTTAAATTAGAGCTAACTGATAGGCGTAGTTAAAATCACGTAGCTGCCGAAAAACGCGTTGTTGATATTAAAAAGTATTTTTTTTTCTTAATTTTTAAAATAGTTGAAAATTTTAGCGAATCATAATGAAGTACTTTAAATAGTCTATTAAACTGATAAAAGTTTATAACGATCGGCATTTGCGTGTTTGAATAAATAAATAATTAATCAATTTCAATTTTTCAAAAACTCCTAGAAGGCGTCAGTGTTAAATTTGGGAGATAAATAAAAAATTAATTTGTAGTTCAACGCAAGCTCTATCTTCTCAGAAAGTTTTAAAAAAATCATGGGGGCAGTTTTTGAAAAATTGTTTTTGAAAATGTTTAAAATTTTGAAGCAAGTGCCATTGCGATCGTTTTCGGATTTTCAAAATTAATTTTATTTCATCGTATACTACTTATGAAGGGCTCTTAAACAAGTTGTAGCTGATTCCAATCAAACAACTACTTTTTGAGGAAATGGGCGTTAAATTCGAGATTTTCAAAAGAATGTAACGGCCGCCATTTTGAAGCTAGAGTATTCGGTAAAAAAGTTTTCGATTTGTCTTAAGTTCTTCTTTCGGATTACGTGCTCTCATTTTGAAAATTTTGTTTATGAAAGAAACGTTACAAAAAAACTTGTCTAACTTCCGTTTCCGGTTTTGGATTTTTTTTAAAGCTTAACAATCTTTGATATACTTCTTGATTTAAAATTTCATCTAAATTTTTCCAGTACTTTCGCCTGTAGAGGCGTCACCCACCCGCACACACACCCACCCACATATCCACCCACACACACACAGACAGACATTTTTTAAAAACAACTTTTTTGGGTCTCTTGGGACCCAAAACGTGTATTTCCGTTAAAAATTTTATTACTTCCCTATACCTAAGATATGGGAAAGTAAAAACTGAAAAACTGAAAAACATCCGGAGCAGACGAAACAATATAATGAACTGATAAAATATGGTGGAGAACACCTACATGCACAGCTACATATGATATTCAGTAAGATAATAAAAGAAGAGA
The DNA here is from genome assembly GCA_958336395.1 of Ctenicera cuprea. Lineage (NCBI taxonomy): Eukaryota > Metazoa > Arthropoda > Insecta > Coleoptera > Elateridae > Ctenicera > Ctenicera cuprea. The sequence goes on along the minus strand of OY284495.1, from coordinate 27,368,400 downwards.
AGATACCAATACAGTGGAAGAAAAACTATACCATACCCATATTCAAAAAGGGAGAGAAAAAAGATCCTAATAACTATCGTGGAATAACTCTGCTTAATACTACTTTAAAACTATTCACATCTGTGCTCAACATGAAACTACAGCAGACGATAAGCATTGCAGAAGAACGACAAGATTTTCGTAGAAACAGAAGCACTACCAATGTATTATTTATGATCCGCTGAGAAATCTGTAGAATACAATAGACCCGGCATACATTGTTTTATAGACTTAAAATAGGCGTTTGATCCGAGTCAGGAAGAAAGATAATATTCAGATGTTAGCAGAAGAAAAGACTCCACAAAATATTATAAACATAATATATGATATCTACAATAACAATAACACAAAAATTATAACAGATAAAGGATTGCCAGAATCTATTCCAATAAAGGGTGGAATAAGGCAGGGTGATTCGCTCAGCCCAATATTATTTAATCCTATAACGAATAAAATAATAACAGAAGTGAGAAAGAAACCGGAATATAAAAGGGGGAGAAAATCAATTAATATTACATGCTATGCTGACGACGCTACACCGATAGCGGATAATGAGGGCAATCTGCAAAGTCAGTTATATCTGTTTAATCAAACGGCAAAACAATTATCATGGAAATCTCGGTTACAAAGACCAAATCGATGGTTATCGCCAAGGCACCCATCCGCTGCAAATTAGAAATTGATGGTGCTATGATAGAGCAGGTCATGTGATTCAGATATTTGGGAGAAGAAATTACAAGCTGTAGGGACTTAAATATGGAGATAAACAAAAAAGTTATCAAAGCGACACGAATGGCCGGTTGCTTGAAACATAGTATATGGAGCAACAAGTATATGATAAAAGAGAGCAAAGTACGTATTTACAAAACAGTAAGACCAGTCTTAACATATGCAGGTGCAACCAGCGCCGATGCAAAGAAAACAAAACAAAAAGAAAGAGCTGCTGAGATGAGAGTGCTACGTACAATAATAGGCTTGACACTAAGAGACCGCCAAACCAACCAGACCATAAGAGAACAAACTAACGTACAAGATGTTGTGAAATGGATGAAGAGGAGAAGGAACGAATAGAGTAATTACCTGGACCGCATGGATGAGGGAAGACTTGCAGCAATCTGTAAAAATCAACGACCTACAGGAAACAGACCATCTAGACGACCTCCCAAGAGATGGGCTCAAACCTGGATTTCCTCATCAGTCGAGTAAAAGAGGGCAAGCAAACAGGAGGAATTTTCTAGCCTTAAAAAGAAAAAGAAGATCTTAACAAATGTTGCCGTTATCAGTAAACACATTATTATAGGGCGATTGAGTATACCACTAGGCAAAATTGCCACTGTCTTGCAAGTGGAGGTAGTGGGAATAACGCATGGTGCAAATGCAATTCTTGAACGACAAATCAAGGACCAACGTATTTGTATCTACAGCGATAGCAAAGCCGTTTTACTAGCCTTAGGCAGTTGCAAAATCACCTCAGGAGTGGTACTGCGGTGTCGGTCGTGAAGCTCTTTACGATATCTCAAAAGATAAGGCCGTCTCCCTTGTATGGGTGAAAGGACATGACAGAACCTACGGCAACGAAAAGGCTAATGAGATTGCGAGACTGGCCTCCGAGCAACCTCTCTGGGAGCCAGAACCCGTAATTCCCATATCCCTGAAGACATTAAGCTTTATGATATACCAAGAAACCTTAAGAAGCTTCACACGAAGATGGGTTAACACTCAAAGCTGTCATCAAGCAAGGGCTGCTATTACGGCACCCTCGCCAAAAACAGCCAAACACTGTGTGCAACTGTCCCGAATGAACTTACGACTAGTTGTGGGTATCTTATCTGGACACTGCACCCTAAAGCAACACATGCACAGGATGGGACTGGCGGGCAGCTCAAACTGTCGTGCATGCAACGAGGACGACGAGTCGGCAAAACATGTCCTATGTCACTGCCCAGCTCTCGCAACAACCAGAGGATCCATGCTGGGGGACTTCTGGCCTAACATGGCCGAAATCAGCAACACTTCAATTGCGGATGTCCTCAAGTACATCCAAAAGGTTGGATGGCTTGGGTGATGTCCAATGTGGAGAGCTGCTGGGGAGGTAGTACAGTGGGCCCACCTATTGTGGCTTAAGTGCGCGTGAGGTAACTCACACTCTCAATTCCAAATCCAGAACCCAGGGCGATGGTCGCCTACCTTATGTCCCAGTCGATGGCTGCAGTCGATGTCATCTTCATTGAGAGTAATATTCAAATTAGCACGACACACATCTATTACTAATTGATTTGTTTCTCGGAGGCATTTTCCGGAATTAAGAATCGCAAGTTGTTCTGTTTCGATTCTTTTTCGGATATGGACACAAAGAGTTTTCCCAAAAACTCAGAGTTTGACAGCACTTTTTCTCCAACTTTTTGGATGAAGGCTTTATCTTTATTTTTATCTGCAGTATTTGCACGTGTAGTACGCTCAGAACTACTCCCTCCCATTTTGGCAAATTTGTTATAAACAGGTGACTTAGGAATAAACTAACTTATCGCAGAGAGAACACACGTCTACTCCTTACAAGCTCTATAATAATAATGTTTTATGTTAAATGTTTTATTATATTAGTTGTAGTTTATTGAAAGAATTTATACACAATGTACTGTGCGGAATTCTCATGTCAGCGCGATAATTACACTGAACGGAAGATGTTTACAGTGTATTTTTTCTGACCCGACAGAAGTAAGTCTTAAATAACCAAATTGTGCCAACGGTAGTGACTGCGACATAAGCATTCGCTGAAAACCACCAATAAACTGAGTGGAGATGTAAGCGTATATCGTGGTGTTATGGTGAGACAGTTAAGGATTTAGTATAGGAGATAGTTTAAATTATTTAGTAAAACCCAATATGGACCCTGTACTGTATCTGCCAAGGCTGTTTAGAATAATTCGGGAATCAATTATTAATTAATCAATCGATTCGTTGATTTATTAGTTGAAAAAAACATTAATCCATTATTTACATAATTGATTTTATTAATCAATTTATTGTTTGAATAATCTAATTAATTGATTTTACGAAATAGTTGATTTTTTTACAATCCGTTATCAGATATTTATTTTGATAATCACACAGTCACATAGCAGTAACTAAGAAAGTAGTTGGATAATGTAACCACGAAAACAATTGAGGGTGTAACCTAAACGAAAAGTAGACGAAATGATCAAGAAAATAATTGGGGTTGTAACGAAACGAACAGCGGGGCTTGTGACCAAGGTGGCCGAAGTGTCTTAAACGATAGTTGGGGATTGTGGCCAATGTAGAGATTGTGACCAGGTCTCTTAATTTGATATTTTTTAATTATTACTGTCCCGTAGTTCTACTGAAGTAAGGAAAGTTACTATTTTATTACAAATTTTCGAATTTCAGATTTTAGCGGAAATACGCGTTTAGGGGTTTAAGCCCCCAAAAAAGTGTTTTTTGTAAGGTCGTTAATCAGAACCAGAACCGGAAATTAGGCCTGTTTCTTGGTATAGATTTTTTATAAACATTTTTTTGAAATGTTAAATACATAAAACTGTAGTGCCTCTATAGACAAAATAACTGCCTTTATTCCAAATGCTGTATCTTCAAAATGAAAACCGCTATCAATTTTTGAAAATTTGAACATTAATGCCCGATTACTCAAAAACAAAATATCCAATCAATATAAATTGTTATATTATTTGATAGTTCTTAATAAGGATAATCAAGTGATTTAAAATACCTATTTTTGGAAATATGAAAATTGTAAACATAATAGCTTCTTAAAATGTTGAATCTCTTCAAAAAATTACTTCTCAGAAACTGCACACACCTTTTTTTTAATTTTCTAAACCGATAGGGCTTGCAATGAACTACAAATTTGTTTTTTACTTATCTCCCAAACTGTACTCTGACGCCCTCCAGGACTTTTTGATAAATTTGAAATTGATTAATTTTTTATTCAAAAACCCAAACGCCAATCGTTATAAACTTTAAACGGTTTAATAGACCGTTAGAGGTAGTTTATTAGCTTAATAATAATTTTGAATCATATTAAAAATGACAAAAAGAAAATATACTTTTTAATATCAACAACGCGTTTTCTGGAAGTTACGTAATTTTAACTACAGCTATCAATTAACTCTAATAAAAAAAATATTTTTTAATTTTTGCATATTTTTGATAACTCTACAAATAAAGTTGTTATAACCATTTTTGATCTGAGGCCGTGAGCGTATTGCCTATCTATTTATGATTATCTTCGGGCACAGCATCGTTTGCATGATCTGGCCTGCATTTCTCTCCAGATTCGTTTTTGGTACTGATCCTGCCGTAAGTAAAAGTCTAGCACGATAGAAGAGATCCGTAAACCCAACATATGTTGTCCCTGAGAATTCTGATTTGAGATTGCCAGCTATCGACAGATTATGTCCCAATTATACGCACAAACCATAGACATTAAATTTTGCTTATATTTAACGAAAAATGTAGCGGCCCGCTCTATTAATGAATATGCACTTCATATAATAGACGTCTAAATATCTTTTGCTTATCTTTATCGAAAACTATAGCGGTTTGCTGCACCAACGAATATGTACCTTATATATAATGGACGCGTAAGTATGTGGCTTCTAGTAGCGGGGACCTTTTACTACTAAAAGTTGGAACACGTAGAAGGTATCGTGATTAAATATATAGCTAGATAAATAGATAGTGGAACCCGTGGGATATGCCCTCCGTATGTATTTGTTAACAATAAATAAGCGAATGAAGTAGGTAGCGTAACGAATTTATAGTAATTCCCGATCCCTTTCCCATGTCTCAACATTTAATGATGACTCATCGAGTAACATTCTCGACACACTTTATTTATAATGTTTACGGCTTTCGATGTTTATGTAACAGTCACGCAGTGTAATCGGGCCCATGAAGATACGATGCAGGTATGATATCTCTTTTGCTAGTAATTGTTAGTAAAGAAAGGGTGTGGCGTAGTGCACGGGGTTTTCCTAGCTTTGTAAATTAATTTGCGATTGCTTTAATTCTTGTATAAATGCTAGCGTTATTTCGGTTATTGAAGCGCTGTTTCTGTTTAGAAATTCTTAGCCTATGTATTTGTAAATCGTCAAAACACTATAAACATCAACAAAATGATAAAGTAAACCCAAGTTGGCTGTGTTTATTTAAATTATTCAGTATCGGGGCTTGATGTTATGTTCACATTTGTTTCTGTTGCGAGTACGCCATGCATCTCCCCACAACCGCAGCCGTAGCGTGAGTGAGTGCAGGCAGAAGGTAATTAAGAAGCAAAGATTGGCCGCGCACGCAGGCACCCGAAAACTAAGACACCCGAATATCAATCAGCCTTTAATGTGCAGACAGATTTGCTCAATAACCAAAGACTTGGACCTATCTGAGGCATGCTACAAGTAGTCTGATTTTACAATAATTAGGTCATAATGCCAAACTTATGCGGGGATTATTCGACAAAACAAATTGTTTTCGTTTGGCTATCATACGAGGGTAGTTTAGGTACCTAATCAATTTTGTCTTGAAATGGAGACATTCAAAATCGGATTTGAGTACTCATGCGTTACGAATATTAATCGGAAAACGAAGACCGGAAATGGCTGTTAGGCAGGTTTTTTTGGTATCAATATATTCAAATATCTGATTTTCAAAATAAGAACGCTGATATTGATAAAGGACTTTCAGGCAAATCGAAAGTTGTTTTCGAACTTCATAGTTTCAAAATTACCAACTGTTTAGTCAAAAACGAATGTTGCAAATCAGTATAAAATTTGGTATCATAATAAGCTTCGGTAAATGTTTATAATAAAGTATTTTCGAAATTTGACATTATTAATAAATTATTCACCAAATAAGGCCTACACGATTTTTTCATGTCGTCAGCTGATGCGGGCTATAATTTGATCTTTTTCTAGAAGGTTTTAGCTGTTTTGTGACGTCGCGTCCTCTGTGAAAGTTTCAAGTTTGGAGATTAATGCGTTTTTATTCAATATACGACGAGTCACGACCTAGCACGCCACGAGTATTCTAATTTTATGGTGATGTTAGAAGCTTTTTTAAATATAAAAACTAAATAATTAAAGGTATGGCCATATTTCTTTTATACGGGGGTTATTCGAAGAATAAAATTGAATTCTCCGATACCTATGTGTGAACTACAAATTTTTGAACAGCTTGAAAAGCAAAATGTATTTAAATTATCATGAAACCTTATTTTGTTAAGTTAATTTGAATTCTGGTTATCATACAAGGGACGTTTAGAAAATCAAATTGAAAACTGCAAAATCCGACCTTTATATTATATAGAAATATTATTTTTTATTAAATATTTTGTATTTATTACGCTTACACAAATTTTTAAATAATCTGGGGCTCTTCTACCAATTACCGCCTTAAAAATAAAAAATTCTAATTTTCATCTTTACTTAAGCTAAAAAAACAAATTAAAATTTCCTTTTATGTTCATAGCCTTTGTTGACATTTTCTCACACTTAGCATTAAAAAAATGTAAGTACTTTATACCAAGGCAAAGTTCAGTTATAATGATAAAAAAATAAATAAACTAGAGCTGCTTGTTTGCAGCCAAGTGGATCGATAACTATGTACCCATAAATTACTAATACCACGTTATCTAAAATATACAACCCATAATTCAATAATTTTCTCTATAAAAGCAATTTCTTTGCATTACTTCGGCCTTGTGGATTACGTGGCATTATTTTCAGAATTATTAATAGGTCCTATCTTTAAGATCATTACAAAACTTGATGGTGGTGTTAAACACTCTTTCAACACTGTCATATTACGCAAGCTTCTCTAATGGAAAATTTTAATTGGAACAAGTGACAATCGTCGAGAAATAAAGAGCAAAGAATGGAAGATATCGTAGATTTTTGTTGTTTTCGACTCAAACTCTTCTAGAAAATTGTTTTTTTTTTAAATTTATTTTCGCGTTAAAAGTGTTTTCTCACAAAATCGTTAAAATGGGGATATCAAACCCAAACAAAGGAAAACTCGTTTCTTTGTCAACGAAAACATTGTTTGCGCCATCTGTTGGCGGAAATACAATACAAACGCATGGAAAACGTAGCATTCTATCGGAAAAACTTGGCAGAATCGACTTTTCTCTTTGTTCCTTTTACGTATAGACTACTTTATTTAACAAATTGATCGAGCTTTTGCCTTTTATATAAATTTAATTCACTTAGGGTGTATTTTTGGTTATTTTGTCATAAAAAATTAAAATGGGAACAGGAGGGTGTGTCCTACGTTTATTGTTTTCTGCTTTATATTCTTAAAAAAATTAAATGAAAAAACAATTTACCAGTTTTTTTTAGAAATAAATTTTACAAGCTGTAGTGGGAATTTACCGTACAATAATTTAAATATAAGCAAGAGGGGGTTCTTCGTATTAGTTTTATTTTCATCTTTTGTTATTATTTTTTTGGATATATTTTTCAAGTTTAAATTAGAGTCTACTTTACAATAATTTAAAAACAAGCAAGACGGGTGTCTGCGACAATTTTTTATATTTTCTCTGATAAACATTTTTTAATAAATTTGGGAGGGTGTGTGCGGTTTTCCTCGGACCTACCTGCTCGTGTTAATTAGCCTAATGAACATCTATTTACAACTAGTCAGTTGCCCGGGGTCGAGGGGATAAGTTCATGGATTTTCCATCCTGGAAAAGCCCCGCGCTCGCTTAAATGTCAGCTCTATGCAAAGAGAGAGAGCGTTTGACGTGTAAATAAGGGTTGGTGTACACTATATGGATAACATTTTCTGTAATTATCTGATTCCTATAAATGACGAGACTGTGAAGCACATAAGGCGTCTCCCCGTTCTAAATGGAAATCGGGAAATTACACGCGAACCGTCAGTGCACCGCAAAATGTTTGGTTCTGTCGACGTTTAATTGAATGCCGGAGAGAATTTATTTCCTTTCAGGGAATTTTCTTGTTAATTATACACTCAATCTTAAAAGCTTTTTGTTTGTTTTTTAAGCCTGACAGAATAATTAATTGAATTTGTTGAAGTTTTGCTGATTTAAATGATTTTTTTTTGTCAGACCGAAATGCATTAGGAAATTAAATAACCCAAAATGGACGTGTCGTAATGGTTTTAGAATTTATTAATTAATTGGTTTTCCTGTTTCATGACATATACTTAATATCAAAAAAGAACATTTTTTGTAACAAAAGATAAAAATCATTGTAAATGTTATTTTTTTTTCTCTATTATCAAATGGTTTAAAAATTGGATATAGTGCTCATCAGAAATAAAAACGATGACTATCGCATCTCATAACTAAGATTCTGATTACGGCTTTGGATTCTGCTGGTGGTTTCATCTACAAATAACGATTTTCAGCAAAAAATTTTGTTCAGTTTGGCAAGTACAACACATAGGAAAAGAACGGAATTTTATTTTTTGGTAAAATTTCTAAGACTGGTTATCTTATGGCAAATTAAGTTACCTATTTGGGCCAGCGGGTGGTCTAATGGTTAATGTCACAGGTTTTGAAACTAGACTCTCAACGGCAGTAGGTTCGAGTCCTCTGCCCGTCGGAAATTTTTCTGAATAAGTTAAATCCGGCGTGTTCATGGATGGTGTGTATGTTGGGTTGCATGTCTGTCAGGGGTGGGGTGCATGTTAGACCGGTGAAAGAGCGCAAGTCCGCTGAGCCCGGGTAAGGGGGTGGGATGGGAATCATGGAGTCGTGCTCACGCACGGCCTCATGATTCTTTTAAAAAAAAGTTACCTATTTCTAACAGTCATGAAAATACGAAACCTTTTTGTAGTTTAACCGACTTTGTTTATCTTACAATTTCTGAGGTACAAATATTGAACAAAATATAAGTGAACGCCTATACGAGGGTTGTTTCATAAATAAAAATGATTAGCATGTGATGCGTGAAAATGCTTAACTTTTGATTACTAAAAGTAGATTCAATTAGACTTCTCAGAGTTATTATTTTATCTAGGATGTTTTACATTAATTACAGAGAAAATTCATCAGTAGGAAGAGAAACGAATAATAATAAATTATTCTCTAAAAAATAGGGCAAAAAAGAGGAAACGTTTTAGGCTCACTGGTTGAAAATGTCGTGTTAAAATTGTACTAGGCACAAGTTGGCGTTGAAATTTTATTTTTAATAAGGCACAAGATGTAAAATAGAGGACAAACTGATCCTTCATAAAATATTGTTATGTAACCTAGGTCGTAAAATTTGAGTGGAAAATTTCTTAATTTTAATATCATTTCCTCTAAACTTTGTTATTTGATAATTCTTGTGTATCAGCAGTACATTAAACAACAAAAAATAGCAGTCCGTGTCTTCAGGCCAAAAGGCATTTGATGGAACAATCAATAGTTTTGAAATACTTGTTGATTTTAATAAATGCTTTACATCCAGAATTAACCTATCCACAAAAAATCGAAAGGAAAACTGCCACACCAATTGCTTTATTACCTTTCAATTACCCCATACATTTTTTATTAACTTTCGCCGTGCACAATTTCATTGTTATACCCCTGCTTCGCTTACCTTTGGCTTCGTTAACGTTATTTTCCTCGATTTTATTCGTGTTGGGGTCATTTTCATTTTTGTCCTTTTCCTCTTCCGTTGGCTGTAACGTTTCCTTGCTGGTGTTGCACCCCATTGTAATGAAACACGCTCGAACTAATCACGGGGCACTTATGTTCACACAAAATGAATTTTTAATGAAGCACGAATCAAAGAGTGTTATTGTTACGTTATGTTTCCCTTTGATTTCGTTGTTTTTACTTAATGTTTGCGGTCAAAAATAGTTTTGTTATTTCTGGTATTCATATAAGCGTATTAGTTTGTCTCTATAGTAACTTCCATCCAAACATCGGGAATGATGTATTAATGTACGTGTGTGGTCTTGTTTGAAATATCAATGATCTTTGACTTCAGGTGCGAGCACGGGTGGGAAGAATTTCAGGCTTTCAGATGTTCTGAAACAATGACAGAGAAAGCATTTTAATTTTTAAAATAGCAATCTTTTAGTTTACATAAATACTGGATTATGTTACATTCTTCCTGAAGCTGTTATCATGAAATTAGCTTAATGTTTCTTTTTAAATAAATAACGGGGATTATAATTTTTCAGCGGCTTTGAGATGCTTCAGGAAAAGTTGTTTCTTTATACAAGAAAATTATTCTGAAATTTTATTTTAGTTACAAGTTTCCACCCAATTCAATACAACACCAAAACATCGTTCTGAAATTATTTCAAGTTTATTTTACATTAATTGAAGTTGACATTCAAATATTTGAAAGTTTCTTGAAAATGATAAAAATAAAATAAAAAATAGAGGTTAAAATAGATTTAAGAATATAAGAACTCCTGAAAATAATATTTAAAAGATTTAAGTTGTATTTTACTAACTTGGCGGTTTCAGAAATTTCAGTAACGATAAATTTGAATTTCAGGAAATCTTTTTCGGTAATATACTAAAATAGACAGCTGAAACATCCTTCACTGAATTTCAAATTTGTTTAACTAATTATTCTAGAAAATTAGGCGCTTTAATGTATTTCCTGAAATCCTGAAAATTCAAATTAACACTTAAAAATGCACTTAATATTTGTCACTTATTATATTTTCGTCCAGTCTCACTTTTATTCCCAATTTTCTTCTTATGCCGTTGCCAACTTCGTAGTTGTCACCCTAATAGCTAAATCTCCTTATTAACGACTTAATTTCCCCAAATTTACGCCCTAAACGCGGCACCTCAAAGTATGTAAAACCGAATTCGATACAATTTTATAACATCCACAACTGGAATTAGAAATTTCCTCAACGACGCATTTCCTATAATTTTCCACTTTCGCAACCCGGAGCTGATCGGATAACTGAGAAGGGTGCAAATAATTCATCCCCTACGAATTATTGCGCCGATATGGCGCCCTCGTTGCGAATGAGATAGACGGGCGCCGGCCGGTCTGCTCTTAAAAGAACAAAAAGGAACCCTGGGCAAAAAACCCTTAATAAAGAGGACACGATTGGGGATTTTCTTTTGGGGGAAAATTGTTGTTTGATGGTGTATATCGAGAAAATAAAAAAACTTTAAAGATTGAGGGCTTAAATGAATTAGATTAGAGAGAGAAAGAAAGAGACGTGGTTATTTTCGGAGGGTAATTAGTGATGGTAGCACTTAAGAGCCAATGGGGATCTTTAACAATTTATTTTTTTAAAGTATTTAAAGGTTAAGATTTTTTTTTATATTAAAAATATTTAGAAATTAAAATGATGCTGACAGGCAGGTTTTTGTTTAGCCGCCCAAAGATCTAAATTATTTAAATAATTTTAAAAATTATTTATACTTACAATTACAATTTTTTATTTAAAACACTTTACTTCTTTAATTAAAAAAGTGAAATTCAGCAAAAAATGTATATACAACTTGAGTATATAAAATTTCAATAAGGTAAAATGAAAACAGCACTTTTCCACGGACCACCACCAAAATGATACCTAAGGCTAGAGATCCACACGCGTGTTTTATAATGCCGGGAGTGCCTAGCACGGGGTGGAAGCAAGGGTGTGTATATTCCATTCAAAACACGCCAGATGAGCTGAGTTTGCGCTTTTGTTGGAGCAAACTACCCTGTGGAACAACCGCGACATTTTCCGTCACGGGAAAATCCATTTGGCTTTGTCATACTTTACAATCTGTTCTGGGAATTCTAAATTCTTAAATATTCCCATGCAAATTGTTTATATTAGACAACAAAACAATAGCTTAGTGAAATTCCCATAAAGAGAGTAGAAGTTTCCTTGTTGTTATTATAATCAGTTCATGTAGACAAAAAGAAATTACTAGATTGATATTACACCTACAGAGTATGCAACACAGTATGCAATATAGCGCCTGAAAGTTATGCAACATATTATACTATTAAACTAAAACAACGGATTACGTACAGGGAGCTACGAAAATAGCTGTGCATAATTTAACATACTGCTTAAACAAATATAGAACACTTAACTTATATAATTTTAGATAAAAACATTTTTTATCTAATTATTTACAATATAATTTATATTTATCATTTTTTTTAGGCAATATATTATTTTGAAAAAATATATTTTTCTTTCTTACGCCTACACTTACGGGGAGCACCAGCCGCTAAGGTCATAAGCCCCCCCCCCATTTAACAAACACAAATCTACATATACACACACCCAGGATCACCCTGTTCCACTCTGGATCCAGAGCACGTTTGCTAGAGCAGTAGTAATACCAGCGATCTTAATCGTTGCTTTACTTTAAAAATCTCCAGTACTTCCCAGTATATCAATGGCTTAGAAATTGTTTATATTTTGATTTTTTAGTAAATGTATTAGGAAATTGACCAATTCTGATTTATTGATTTTCTACTAAGCTTCCTCCCCATATTATTTATTAGTTCTAAGTCACACGGAAACTTGCTCGTAATTTTGGCACCACTGAACCAAAGCACGTGACTTATGTACTCTAACCTATAATTTATGATTATTGAATAGTCTTTAATTTTCAGTGTTTTTAACCAGAATTAAATTTTAAATCCTCGTATTTAGTGCCAGTGTTACAAACCCTGCATATAATAAAATTTTTAGAACTGCTCAAAAGGCACAAAATTAACTTCGCTAAACTTGACCAAAACATACATCAGTGACCGTCAAAATGTTCTGGTAGTGATTACACTAGCGGTTCTCAAATAAAACTATGAAGTCGTGTAGTTTAAATGAAAGTACCAAAATTGTGCTTTATGTATCAAAATTGCGCTTTCCTAAGCATCTGCCGTATGTTTTCCCCTTTTACATGTTAATTCTTTATAATCACATTAGAAAATTTCAAGAAATATTTAAAACTAATGCAGTACCTAGCGAATTGTTGCATAAAATCGTTGAAAATTGCGGTTTACTTTCTTGTGATGATGTAAATAATATTGTAGTTGTTAATAACAGTTATTTACAAGAATGTGCAATTGATGGTAATTTTATAAAAATTATCAGTGATGCCAACAGAAAAAGAATTGCCTATGTAATTGGAACAAACATAAACAGAAACGTTGCCATTTTAAGTGGGAATTTAAAGTTTAATTTACGAGAAATTCGTGAAATAAAACTAAGACCAATTACCCAAAAAAATATAATTTTTGCTTCTGAAATTGACTTGTCCTTGATCAATACCCACCACGATTTAAATAACGCTCTTATCGATACCCTCGTAAAAAATTATTTCAATACCCCTAAAATCATATGCAAAAATGACTTAATTGCTATAAATTTAAAAAAGTACGCCCCTGAATTTTTTTACACCAGCACTAAAGTAACTGGTTTAAAAACTGTTTATTTCAAATGCAATAAAGTGTTAGATAAGAAATCGAAAGAAATTGGGGGCTGTTGCCTTTGCATAATTGGGGAAAGTACAATAAAACAATCGGCAAACGTACAGGATTTTGTGGCGCCAAGTTTGAAAAATGTGCGTGATTTTAATTATGAAAATCTTGAAGATTACGAAAGTTGTTTGATTGATCGGTGTCCATATGGTTTGGACAAGTATTTAGAAGAATTGGAAAGAGCCATAAAACCTTTTTTGAAGAAGAGTAAATATAGACATAATATAGGTAAAGTATGACAAAAGGGTTCTCACTTTTTTTTAATGCTGACAAGGGCTTACCTTTGAAACTTGTGTATAGATATACAGATTGTCACTATTTTACTGGAAACATGGGCATCTAATGAGCGCAACAAGGAAGAGAAAGAATAACCCGACCAAGTGGGGATTCACGTATCCCTGGATACTCTTACATTTAAAGTGAGCTTATGAATTTTTAATTTAAACGTAAAAGTTATTTATGGATACGTGTATCCCCACTTAGCTCGCCAATCTTTCATTGTATGATTAGTTGACTATCTTTTCCTTGTCATATATACTCATTAGCTGCCTATATTGCTATTATATAGTGACAATCTGTTATATTTGGTTATTATAAGCGTGATGTGTGCTTGTATCTGTGTGTGAGAATACATTTTCCAAATTTGTAATTAAAATTCTGGCAAATAGTAAGTCATATGCGCTTTTAAGTGTGGATATTTGTACGAAACATAACAATAAAACATCAATAACAACTTGTGTTGTTCGGCATTGAACTGGGCGACCAATAAGGGTGGTAGATCTCTCTTCAAAGTAAAATAATAAATGTTTGAGCTTAGCATCCCAATTTCAGTCTAATGGTAAGCCGAATTGGCGTCAGATTTTGAACGGTTATGCAAAACTCTTTAATGATGTGTTAAGAAGGTTGAAGAAGACAATAAACAGGAGGCGTCAACTTTTCTTTAAAGTAAATGAATAAATTTTTTGAGCTTGTGACCAAAATTGTAGTCAAACAGTAAGTCGAAATTGACTTCAATTTTTGTATGTTTATGTAAGAGCATCAATGACGATCTCTATTGTATACCTTATCAAAAATCAAATTTAAATTCAAAATGTAAACAAATTTAATATTTAACTTCGATCGCAGAGCTATATGCAGCCGAATGTAAGCAACAACGTATAATACCCAACATCGATTACAGCATCCTCAACACCCAAGGCTAATAAAATTGCAGCAGCACTGTTTATGTTTAACATTCGCTTATTCTCACTCACTCAAAATAGTTTGCGGTTTTATTAGTTTCCCCGCTTCTACAGAGGAGCCTTCCCTTTACTTTTTTTTGTTACTGTACTCTTCTTTCGGTGTTATTGACATGTGATTTACCCTTGAGATTTGTCAAGTCTTTTCTTAAAATTAAGATTTGATTATGACTTATGACCTTATGTTTTTTGACAATGATTATGTGCATTTTCTTGTTGGTAAAAGTCATTTATATTCCGTGTTGGGTTATCTTTGAAGATTGATGGTATGATAAAAATTGGACTCGTGCCGCGTCGTTCTAATCAAAGTCCAATTACTAAACTTTAATAATTCGTGTTGTATTCAAAAATTTTTACTTGTGATGCAATATTTATTTCAATTACGCAGTTAATATTTATTATTTATCTGTGTAATTACACATTTTGCCTCCTTGTATGTTGTTTACGCTTTAACGACAACGCTGCAGAGGTGGCAAAATATTCTCAAGTTCAATGTAAACGGTGAACTTTGTTATCATTCACAAAAACTAGTGTGGACTGCATTGTTAATCACGAATTTGATATATTCTGAAGAAAAAATTCAAATGCGAACCCTTTTGAGTATTGTAAAAATAAAAATTGAAAAAAAATTTGATTTTAGATCGCCTCGAATTAAAACCAGCATTTTTACTGCAAGGCAGCAAAGGTTCGGGGAAAAATTTAATTGTATCAAGCTTGGCGTCGAAATTAGGCCTACATTTATACGAAACGACAAGTGGTGACGTCACAGCTTCGGTGTATGCCCAAACCGAAACCAAAATAAGAAATATTTTCTTTAAGGCTAAGTTATGCGCACCTTGCATCTTAACAATTAAAAATTTTGAAGTTAGTCATTTTTAGACATTTTGAGAATGTTTTACATAATAAAATTTTTTAGAATTTTGGAAAAAACAATGAAGGCCAATACGATGAACGAATCATGAGCTTTTTTACACTAGAACTGGAAAACTTGTTCAAAAATAATGATTTTCCTCTTATATTAATTTGTATCAGTAATTCCAAGGAGGTTCCATCAGAGCTTTTAAGAGCCTTTTTGGAAATTTTCAATGTTGCGGCTCCTGGCGAAGAACAAAGACTTCAGATGTTAAAGTGGATTTTTAAAGAAAAGAATTTAAATAACGAAGCGATTTTAGAGGAAATTGCTGGAAAAACTCATGGATTTCTTTTTGAGGATTTCCAAGCCTTAGTTTTTTATGCCCAAAACAATTCTTTAAAAAACTCCAATTACTTATTACAAGAAAACGATTTTGATCAAGCTTTAGGTAAATATTTAAATGTTTTATGGTTTTTTGTTTTTCTAAAACTCAATTTTTTAGACCTGATGCAATCAAAATACAGCCAAAGCCTAGGTGCTCCGAAAATTCCTAAAGTTCAATGGTCAGATGTTGGGGGTTTGGCTGATGTTAAACATGAAATTATAAGAACCATCAATTTACCATTGAGACACCCAGAGCTTTTAAAAAGCACTGGATTAAAGCGTTCAGGTATGTAATTTAATTAGGTAAAATGGAAGGAAAATGAAAGTTAGTAGACGTAGAAGTAGATGGATGGAACATCCGAGTCGGACCAATGTGCATGACGATGATGTAAAGTGGGAAATGTTGGGGCAGCATGCTTAAGAAGCCTGATCCACTCAAGAGTAGATGGTGCCCAAAAGAAGAAGAAAACAGTTTGATGAGGTTGATTTTTTTTTATTTGTAAACTTTCAGGAATTTTGTTGTATGGACCACCAGGAACCGGAAAAACCTTAATGGCCAAAGCTGTTGCTACCGAGTGCAATTTGTGTTTTTTATCGGTAAAAGGGCCCGAGTTGCTTAATATGTATGTAGGACAATCTGAACAGAATGTTAGGGAAGGTAAGAAATGGGAAAAGTCGCTTTTAATAAATATTTGAAACTTTCATTATTCAAATTTCGGAAAATTCAGACGATTGGGAAAACTAATCACTCTAAACTAACCAAACAACTTTTAGTTTTCGAAAGGGCACGTGAAGCCTCGCCTTGCATAATTTTCTTTGACGAATTGGATTCCTTAGCCCCAAATAGAGGCATATCTGGCGATTCTGGGGGCGTAATGGATCGAGTTGTTTCACAGCTTTTAGCAGAAATGGATGGGCTAGACCAATCAGCCACAGTTTTCATCATTGGTAAGCTTTCTATACTGGAAGTCTGTAAAAATGTTTCATTAACTAAAAAAACTATTAAGAAAACAAATTTATATCAACATACGCTTGAAAATGTTTTTTGGCTATAAGTAGTAGGTCCTCACAGGACGGCTTAGGAAGAATATATCAAGAATAGTTGAAAATAATAGAGATAAAGATGAACGAAGCATTTTACCTCGACTTTCCTCTACTTTAAAGACTTTTACGTTTACTATTTCAAAAATATTTATTTACAACTTTGTAAGCCCAACAAGTAAACCCCACGCGCGTTAATTACGCAAACGCAACACGTCATACAAATATATCCCATTTGTTGCTGCACTACACAAGGATAGGAAGATACCGGTCATGCAACAAACAAATCCTAATGTGACGTGTAGTCGAAACTAGCAAAGCCATAACAACAGATTTTCAGCACAATGTCGTTGGCTCGGGTTCGCAAATTTTTATGATAAAAAAATTGATTTTTTTGGAATATGAGCTTTTGAGATTAAAGAAAACCATAGATAATACAGCAAATTTATCAACCAAAAACTGAGTGGGAGGGGGAAATAAACCCTATTAAATATCCTAAAAGTGAAGTATAACAAGCTAGTGGTGAATGGTACAATATATGGAATAGAAGAGCTAAAAGCAGACGAACAGACCAAGGGGCACAAAATGGAGGCTGGTCACCGGAAGGAGATGCAAGTACAACAAATATGGAAGATTACAAGGACCCCATGGTCAGAAAACAAACTGAAGTAATAGAAAACAAAGATGGATTTATTGACGATATTGGCCTTGAATTGGCTACACGTAATAACAAAAAAAAAATAAATCAAAAGATAGAATGTGGAAATTTCGGCAATCCAAGAAATGAGATGAAGCGACAGTGGTATCATAAATTCTGAAGAATTTACAATTTGTTATAGCCGAAATAGAGAAGGGCAATTAGGAGTAGTAAGTAAAAGATATAGAATAATAGAAGGCTATTATTGATTTTGTGATAATCATGAAAGAATGGCAATTTGAAAACTGAAGGCTAAATTTAACAACATAGTTGTAACTGTGTAGTAGATTAAAAAATTAAATTACCAAAGTAGGAAATTGCGATCCTGAAATAATCATACTATACTTACTGCTAAGACAGGCATGGTTTATGTACTAGACAAATCATAGATACTTTCCAGGCTCTGGGAAAGGCGCATTGTTGCAGAGACATATTAAATTATAAACGTATTATATTTTTTAACTATGTATTAAATATTGTGTAAAGAGGATCTATTATATAATCTGCACAGCCCTTTACAATATACATATATACCGATGTTTCATCCAGTCTAAAAAATTCTTTTATTTTTTAATTTTCCTATTCATGTCATTATATCTTCTCTTTTTATGTCGTTTAGTTCTATGGAATTAACAGTTGCTTGTATAACATTGTTAGGATGCCTAGTATTTGCACTATTTTGTTGTTTTTGAGAAGGGTTGCGTCTTTCATAAATGCTTTTGAAGTAACTGCGAACCCTTACAATATATCTTCGCTCTTCACAAAAATTTTAGCGTCTTTAAGTCTCTTTTAGTTTTTCATACAACAGCATGAAAATTGCTTTTTTAGTTATATTTGTGATTATTGAACGTGGGCTTGAGTTCACATTGTTGTTACATTTAAATTAAAGAACAACCCTAGAGATGCAGGATGATGCAAGTCCTCCGCTACAATCGCCTCTCTCCCACATTTGACGTCTACTAAGAAATTCGACAGTACTACATCCAAAATTCGTCCATTGACATTCAAAATTGCACCAGAAATTTTTAACTTTATCTGGCACATTATTTATAGATTCTTTCAAAACACAACAGCGAAACAAGTCGGTTATATTTATGTCTCCTACTATAATACATTTTGATTGCCAATTAAAATTTAAATTGCTTATAACTTCATCTAGTACATTATATTCATATTGTGGTGCTTCAGGTGCAATATAAATTAAAATAGTGTAGAGTTGTTATCTGCCCTCGTGTTTCGTTTAACGTACATAATTTCGTTGTACGCACTTATATATTTAATTGGCACTTCTACAGCATCAATTTCTCTCTTTACTGCTATTAATAAACTACTATTTTCTGGATCGATCTATATTAAATACCGTAAAATTACCTCAAATAGTTCATCATCCTTTATACCTTCATATAAAAACGTTTCGGTTAATGTTATAATATCAGAATTAATTTCACTCACATTAACAAAGAATTTTTGCATTTTAGTTCTTAACCCTCTAACATTTTGCGAAACATGTTTGCTGTTCCTCGCCTGTTTTACCATCTGGTTTGACTTGATCTCACCCCTGGGCAGGTCATGCTCATTTGTTGTTTTTGTTGAATTTGATTTATCATCCTTTTTTAGGAATATGTTTTCATTGTCATTGTCAGAAGAAGAATAGTTTTTAATTCATTGCTGCAATTTTATTTAAGAATATAAGCACTGAAGGGAACAAAGTCGTTTCCCATACCGGGATTTATTGCAACAGGTGTGAAACAAACTGCGGACATATTAAAAGAAATCCTATCAAATATACGAGCAGAAGAAGAATTTAGGAAAATGTAGAATGAAGTTGAGGAATGTGCTTGGAAGTTAAAGTTGAGAATCCCCAAAACAGTTAGAATACCACCAAATAAATTTGAGGGCACTAATAATCCATCTTCTCCAGTAGATGAGATCATAGAACTAGTCTTCGCAAACAATATACTACGCAATATTGATAAATGGACAGAAGGTTGGATCAGTCAGAATTCAAGCTGTTGTTGCAGTAAAAAAACATTATTTTCATATCTTTTGGTGAAGACTATCTTACTGAAAATGAACTTTATACACCACACCGCTCAATTTTACTGTGAGTCAATGCACTTGCAGAAACATTTAACATCGACTTAGAGGCTATAAAGAGACTCTTGCAGAAAGTTCTTAATCTTGTTATATTAATTTTAACTACCTGCTTGTGGTGCATCATTACAAAGGTCATTTAGTACTTTACATAGGCCATGCAGGTTCAAAATTTTATTACACGACGACATACTAGCCAGCATGGAGCTTAAAAATGTTCTGAGTGAGTTTGTGAATAGATCAACTTAAAGAATGTAATATTTATGTTTATTTTATAATTATAATTACTATAAATTGTTATTCCTGTCACATAAAACTTGACTTTTGTTTGGGTTGTATTATGATTTTCTTGTATTTTTATATGAAATATAATTTTTGTAAGATTAATATTTTTGCTCATTTTCCAAATCTTACCCTTTCCCCGCCCCTACTGTAAAATAAGTTCCTACACTACTAACTCCAACTTTGAGAAATGTATTTCAGTAGTGTAAAGGTGTGCTCTTTTAAAATAAATAATTTGCATCTTATTTTGACTGAATGCAAATAAACCATGACTGTAAAACGCATGCTGAGTGTATTAATTGGCCTGCCGCTGGTTGTGTGGATTATTGGGACCAATCTAAAATTTAGTATTTCACGCTCTCAAATTTTACCCTACTGAAAATATATATAGAAACCTCATATAACCTTATAATGTTTCTATCAGGCTGTATGTGGTGTTATGCGGTTTTTGAAACAACCGGTCCATTATGTATGTGGTTTTAAGAGGCAACTGAGATGATTTTCAGTAGGGTAGGGACTATAGTAAATATTAAGCTTTTAGTTATTAACATAATTTAGGAAACTTGACACCTTTAATTAGCACAAGTGTTCAAGAAAGTCTGAGAGTGTGAGACAAAATTTTATTGATACTCCTATCCAATCGACCAAAAATTAAAAGAGGGTGGGGCTGTAATTTACTTGGAAAAATAAACAAGTCTAACTTCTTCGAGGTTGGATATTAATTTTGAATTAAAAGAGTATGTTCCCAAAAGGAAGGGATCGTTTTTCCAAATTCTCAAAGATTAGTCAATTTGCTGGAATACTAATGTCAGTTTGGAAGCATTATTGCTGAAATTCTGTCAAATTATCAAGTCTGGGACTTGAACTTCAAAATAAAATAAATCATTATGGTGGGTTTTGGTCTAAGAAAAGCACTTTGTCAAAATCAAGGAGGCGTAGTTGTAGATACTTACTCTCGTCACTGTATCTAATTAGGCGCATCAGAACGTGGCGCTATTATCCCTTTCGGGAAAATTAGGGGTAACGATTGAGGCGCTATTGCAGGGAAGCTGATTGGAGTGAGCGACGGCGCTATGTTTACTTTAGTGCCGGAGAGACGCTTCTTTTGGGTGTTATTGTTACCCATTTGTACGCAATCGATTGCTGTTATTGGGTTAGATTCTCAGGTGTATTAGACGCGGCGCTATTATCCCTTTCGGGAATTAGGCGTAACGGCTAAGGCGCTGTTAGGATGAGAGTATTGTGTAAAAATGAGTAATAGCACAAGGCATTCCTGTAAAGAATTCTCAGTTATTTGCGGAACCGACCCTCGACATTTACTAGCAGTCGAAAAACAATTAGAAGTATTAGTATAAGTAAAACTGGGGTAAAACTTTAGATTGGCAACTTTGTTCTCCACAACTGATGTCACACAACAACACTATTAGCACCAGAAAAATAAATAAATACTTTAAAAGTTTTACTGTTATTCAAATAAGCTCAACATTTTATCCTTTTTAACCTCCACAAAGACATGAGCAATAAATAAAACACAAGTAAGTTTGACACCGATCATCGCAATAAATAAGCAATCAAGTATAAGCACTTGATTAATTCTAAGTAATACTATTTGTAAATAAAAATAACTCGCAGACTGCTTCATCGTAGTAATATTGATTTTTTGGGACTTACACTACAACTACAGTCAGGAAGCATTTTAGGACGCTATGTTTTTGCTTATTTTAGATCACACATAATTTACTTTAAAATTTGTTTATTACAAATTATTTAAATTATTTTTTTTAAATGTTTTTTTTAACATAGGTGCAACCAATCGGCCTGATTTGATTGACCCAGCCCTTTTACGTCCTGGCCGCTTCGACAAACTTCTGTATGTGGGACCTTGCATTGATGTGGAATCAAAAGTTGGAGTCTTAAAAGCCTTGACCAGAAAGTAAATCATCAAATCATTTTTTAACGAAAATATGAATATGCTCTTTTAGGTTCAAACTTGTAGAAGATGCAAATTTAAGGGATATAGTAAATATGTGCCCTAAAAATGTAACAGGGGCGGATTTTTATGGGTTATGTTCCAATGCTTGGATGTCTGCCGTGAGGAAATTAATAGAAAAAATTGAACATGGTAATGTTTTAATTTAGCAAAATGTAGATTTTGTGTTTATATCCTTTTTTGTAGAAGAGCTTCAGAATATGACCCATGAAAATGTTGTGGTTACCATGGATGATTTCCAGATTGCCTTAAAAGATTTAAAACCATCCATTAAGAGTGAAGATTTAGTTTATTTTGAAAAATTACAGCGCCAGCTTGGTGTTGCTGGGAATAATAGTTAAACTGTATTAAATAAATAATTTCTTTCAAATTGCTATTGTTTATTTGTTATAAAAGATTCTCACAGCCATATTTTTATGACAATAAATACAACAAAGTTTAAACAACAATTAAACGCACACAAACGTTAACTTAAGTCGCTGTAAAACAATTTTACAACTTTATAAAATTATAAAAAGCGATTTCGGTTATATTTAAGGTTGGATATATCACATACTTTTTCCTATGAATTAATTATAGAAAATTGATTTAACCTAAATATTTTAAATGCCAGTAAATTTATTGTTTGGTTGGTTAAATAATTAGATATGAAATATCACAATTATCAAAACTGTTTTAGAATATTTGGGTTTTTGTTAGCAATAACTATTTAATACAATACGGAGTGTTCCAACAATTTTGAAATTCAAAATGGTCTTTGATGGAATTTTGTATAAAAAAATCTAAAAGACATATGAATTTATAAAAGAAATACTACAAACTATGTGGTTGCATTGATACCGTTGCAGTTGTATGCTTAAAATAAAAATTAATAAATACCTAATAGCTAATTCATGCAAGTATAAAAAGACTAAAAACTAAGCTTGAAAATACTGACTTTTGACGAAATTTCGCTCAAAAGTCTGAATTTTTCTTAGTGTATTCCATATCCCATGTATTTTTCACACCAAACATATGCATCGTCTTCGTTTGAACAACACATAGGATAGACGACATTAGATTTCGTAGCTTTTGCACATCTTTGACATGTGTCTTGTAGTTTACTCTGTAATTTAAATTAAATTTTCTATATTTTTTGGAAATATTTTGTTTTTTTTTAAATTTATGCTTTTGTATGTTTAAACGTAAAAAAAAATTTTTGAAACTTACATCTATGTGACAACCACTTAATCTGTCCAAAGAATTTCCTGATGGTCCTGGCCTCGGCCTTGCTGTTGCTTGTTGTAAATTTGCAATTACAAAGAACAAAATTGTGAGAACCACAGCAAACATCTGTAAAGATATAAAAATATTAAATTATTTATTTATTTTAGGCTTGAAAATGTTAAATCGATTTTAGTCGGTGATTAGCCTCAACAGCATGAAATAAGCGAGCGTTAAATAAACGTAACAACATTTTCAAATTGTCTACTAATCAACGCAATTTGTCAAAGAAAACTTTTTTGGGATGTTATTGCAAATAGTTTAAGTTAGCAACAATAACAGCATTATTTTTAAACAATTTTGTTATTTAAATGTTTCACCAACAAATATTACAAAACATCAAAAAATGCCTAAAGTATGACTTAATGTTTCTTTAACCCGATATGTAATCAAGTGGATTTTGCCCTTTACCGCCAAAAAATCACTGAACTTTTTACTCGAATCGTATTTTCCATATCTAAATGTTTTGGGAATTATCTTATTGAACTTTAGTGTACTTTAGTAGCCCCAATTTATTCCCCCCCTTAAAAATAAAACTTATTTTATAAATATTCAAAGAAAAGGGACATTCCAATTCCCTTAATTAAAATAAATCTTGTTTAGACTAAGGAAAGTGCACGATTTTTTTTAGAATTTAAATATAAAATCGTTATCATGGTTTAAGTAAAATAACAACACTAATGAGCAATAAATTACTGATTACATCCGTGTTTACCCAGACGCCACGAGCTTAAAAATCTGTGGATATTAATAATTCCCATATAATCACAGTCACGTTGCTACCACGTTTTTTTCTCAAAAAAGCATTCGCATGTTCATTCTAAAATGTAATTTTACAGCAATGAATATTAACAAATAACGGCAAGTGGGAATGTTTAAACAATGGGAGAAATTGGAATTATCTATACGAGGGACATGTAAAAAATTAATTGGTTTTTCCAAAACATTTCAGTGTATACTGACATCTTCGCTGATTGTAAATTTAAATTGGTATATTGAATAATTAAGCTTGAAAACTTTAAAGCTAAATGTTTAAAAAAAACGAGAAAAATTTAATTCTTTTGCATACGAGGGATTTAAAAAAAAATTTGCCTTACAATGTTGTTTTTTGTTCAAACATAATTCAGTGTGTTTGACACCCTTGTTTTGTATAATTTTAAACTGGTTTGTTGAAAACGTGAATTGTAACACTTTAAAGCCGAAAAGTTTAAAAAATTTTATCGGAAAATTAAATCCAAAATTTTTAAAGTTTCAAAAAATTAGTAATTTGAATTTTCATACGAGGGGCATATAAAAAACTCGTTTCCTGAAATATTTCAATAAAGTTTGGCACCTTTGTCTTTTGTAAATTTAAATTATTTTCTTGATTAAAACCAAAAGCCTTGCAACCTAAAACCTTAATTTTTAATTTTTGTTTATTTTTAATTCTTGGGCTTAACAACCTTCAGCCTCCAAAAACGTAAAATTATTAAATAAATAATTCTCATGACCTACCTGTAAAAATCTAGCCATTTTCCAAAAGAATTCGTTAAACACTTCCGTAAAAAAAGGCCACAAAGAAAACGTGTGAATTAATCCCGAAGTCGTTCTACTTTCAAGTTAGACACTTGGAAATTGACTGCCGTTGTCAAGGAGCCTTAAACTTATATATATCACCCTCAAAAGAATAAAGTCCAATTATTAATAGCGGCGATATCTTGGGATGATCACGTTTCGAAAGGAAGAAGAATGTGGAGTTCTCCGCATTCCAAGAGAAAGCACGCATCAAACGTTTGCGGTTTGCCGTACTTTTTTTTTGCATACACTTCGTTTGTCTGGCTAATGGGTGATAATTGTTTATAAATACCGATGTTCTCTAATTACATGTTTTCGTTAATTTTATTAGTTGTTATTGCTACAGCATTATCAAAAAATAACAACGCCGCCTGCCGTTGTATTAGTCATTATCGAGAGTAATGCGTTTCCTATTTTGACTGTAAGTGGTGCGAAGTTCACTAATATTGTTGACTTTTTCTAAGGATCCAAAGTGCTTTACTTCAAAGGTGCGTGTCTGATGCCTTAGATAATTAGATTTAAACCCTTTTCAGGTCTTGAAAATGGAATTTTAGACCCACAACACCAAAATCTTAACCTGCGCTATATTCTTATTTTTCTTAATTTTAATGCAATTTTGTTTAAGAAAAATTACCTTTATAAAATTTAAATACTAATACAAAAAGCTTTTACACCTATTTTTTTCTAATCATGCTTTTTGAAATTTGTGCTTACTCATTTGATAAAAATTTATAAAGCCGAGGTCCAAAAACTGAACCTTGAGCGATCTCATTAGACACCTTATAGCCTAATCATTTTTACAATAAATTATAATTAATGTAATTTACGTATGACTAATTCTATGGCTAATAGAATTAGAAATATTTCAGTCAGTTCCGCAAATATTTCAATTTCAACTATTTCCGCACTGCAATTTGTCACTAAAATTAATAGCGTAATTTTCATGCTGCTGCAGTTAAATGTAATTGAACGTGTCGTAATTTATATTAACGGACTTTAATTTTATTTACATAGGAAATATATTAGTAGGAATATGTGCCACACTGTTTGAAATTTAACTGAAAAAAAATTTTAGTACATTGTGGCGACACTTGGAAAGTCCATCAATGTTTGATAACAGCCGCATGTAGTCTTTCGGCAAATTCCTGTCTTCGTAAAACCCGAAAGCCGAAAATACAGCCCTGGAATAGTGGGGCTTGCACAGCACAAGTTGTAATTTAAACAAATTTTTCGTGTTAAATACAGTTTGTTATATGTAGTCCGTTAATTTTATTCTTACTCGCCCTCAATGAAAACATATTGACAACATAAATTAAATTTAAATTGCTATGTTAAAAAATTAGGCTCCAATCTCGGATACTTTCAAGTTCGTCCAGTGGCGCAATGAACCCCCCCCCCCCCACAAACTTTTATACTGGGCCCCTACCCCTACCTTCAATTTTTTTTATAGGAAAATTAAAGCAGGTAAGTTTGTCTTAATTTCGTTATTGATGATTTTGTGCGATAAAAACACAATTTTGTCTATTAACAACCTTAGTTTACAGAAAACGACTTGCACGTTGCGTATTTTTTCAATTGTTTTACCATGAATTACTGCATTTCGGTATAAACAGCCATGTATGTTTTCTGTAGCAGGCTGATCTAGTACTTCAACAGTTTTATTTGGTTTTTCTACATCACTGACACTAGCATATTCAGAACATTTACTAATTACCAGATGCAGAAACTGCTAATTGTTTTTTTTTATTTTTTCGTCGCTTGCTTTATTTTATTTTTTGGGCGCTACTTAGTTGTTTAGTTAGATTTATATTAAAAGTATACATTAAAATTAAATTACAATTATATTTCAAATATTTAATTAGCTGAACCCGTGGACTACGCCTCACGCATTTCTCCTAATAAAATTGTTAGCATATGTATTAAAAGAAAGCCGTGTCGAACACTGCATTTTTTCACGACAGCTGAGGCGAGATGGAACTCAGGTGCAAGAGAATTAATGAGAGAAAAGTCGGCTGCGTACGCAGGCAGCCGAGCAGAAAGTTAAGTCAAGCCGAACATCGGCCTTTAATATATAGACTAGTGGAGCCAGTGGGCTAAATTGTTAATAAATGTGAGACTCTGCTCCGTACTGCTACATACTCCTCGACAGCAGGTCCGCGACTGAAGCTAGTACTGGAGCGTGGTATATTACCAGCTCGAGGTCCGCGTGTCCCTCACCACGGAAAACTGAGACAACAACTTTTCTGCTTTAATATGTAGATACATGCACGTTCATGATTGAACCCGAAACTGAACTAATTATTTCTAAATTGAATAACCTAGTTATTTTGCTGACATGAGGATTTATGCTCTTATTGAGGCTACTGATTATCAAACTGACTGAAATCTGATATCATACATTTCGGTAAAGCATTGACACAAAGTATCACACTCAGAATAAAAATAATAAAAATTGAAATATTTTTTTATGGTTTTATGTTTTGAAGTGTATATGTTTTTCATTTTTTCTATTTTAATTTCTAACCCTGCTCCTGATCGCCCTGGGCCTTTAAAAGGCTTGGTCCCCTCCACGATGCGGGGATTGCGGGGATGTTTGTTATCCCACTGAGTTTGTCCATATAAACGTATGTCCAAAACTTCTTCATAATGTAGTTATAGGTCTCTAAAGAGGTGTAAGGAAATTACTTTTTGACGAACACTCTTAAATTTGAACCCGTTTACCATATCCGGAGTGATATGTGAAATTTAGTTATGTTTTGGTGCACCAGCAATTTAATCGTGATCCTCTTTCCTGGCCAGCGAGCTAACCTGACCTAAAGAGTCGTCTACATTTTCAAACATTTAAAAAATGTCTCTTTCAAAAATGTGTTAGACTTTTTTTTTCTATTTCTTACCTTCCTTTTAACGTTCGCTTCGAATTGTTTCACGTACATAATAGGCAACTCGGACTCTTTTACGGATAGATAGAAAGCACAAATTTTATTTTTATTTTATTATTATTTATAATCGTTTTGACTACTCTAGTTTTTACGGTTCTTGGTACACCATATACAAAAACACTTCTAAATTATTAGAAAAGCAACCAAATCAATTTACTTTCGTTGTCTTCTTCTTCTTTTTCCGGGCTCTATAATTCTGGGTGGATTATGACCTCCTTGATTATTCGGTCCTAACTTCTGCTACCGCTTTCCAGTTTTTTACATTTACTTGACGCGGATCTTTTATCTACTTGTTGATCCACTATCTTTTTTATTTATTAACCAAATCAGTGGCGTAACAAACACTCCCATAATCCGCGCATCGCGGGGTGGGGGTCGATCAGAGGCCTTCGAAAACTGAAAAGGAAAAAATACACGGTCATTGTACTTTAAAACATAAAACCTAAAAAAAAATATTTAAATTTTTATTCTGAGTATGATATTTTGAGTCGATGCGTTACCAAAATGTATAATTTCATCTGTCAGTCAGCTCGATAATCGGTAGCCTAAATAAAAACATAAGTCTCTATGTCAGCAAAATAACTAGATAGTTGAATTTAGAAATAATTAATTCAGTTTCGGTTTCAATCGTGAACGTCTATGTATCAACATATTAAAGGCAGAAAAGTTGTTGTCTCGCTTTTTTGTGGGGGGGGGGGGGGCACGTAGACTTTGAGCTGACAATACCACGCTCCAGTACTAGCTTCAGTCGCCGACCCGCTGTCGAGAAGCATGTACGCAGCACGTCTCACATTTATTGATTAATTAGCCCGCTGGCTCCATTAGTCTATATATTCAAGGCCGATCTTCGGTTAGACTTAACTGCCTGCTTACGCGGCCGATTTTTCTCTCATTAATTCCCTTCCATTTGCGTTCAGTCTCGCCTCAGCTGTCGTGAGGAAATGCAGTATTCAACACGGCTTACTTTTAATGCATTTGCTAACAATTTTATTAAGAGAAATGCGAGGGGCGTAGTCTACGGGTTCAGCTAATTAAATATTTGAAATATAATAAAAATGTGGTTTAATTTTAAATTAAATATAAACCTAGGTATTAACATTTTTTTTTGGAAAAAACGAAAAAGCGAGGCGGTAATCTCTGTTCTCAGGGAGGCATATATTCCTCTTGTTTTGTTTTATAGAATACTGAACACTAAATCAATTTTAGGTTTTATTGGCACCTACATCAAATTCTTAAGAAATTTATTTTTTTACAAATAATACAACACGAGCTAACAAGTAACCCAACTATGCCACCCACAATTAATTACAATGTATTTTAAATTAACGGATCATATCGGAAATGATCGTCGTTTTTCGCGTACTGTCGATCTTAACTTGCCGCCCTTGTACCTAACATACACAGCCATAGCAAAGAGTGGTTATATCAATATCATCGTGTTTTTTTTTTATTTATTTACTGAAACAATTGGGGAATTCAGAATAATTCTATATATTTCAACTATTTTTACTTTCCTCCACTTTCAGTACAAGGAAGTATTAATTTCATAAAAATTTTCGAAATTGAGATTTTGACGGAAATACTTGTTTTGGACTATGGATGGGTATGTGGGTGGATGGGTCGGTCAGTGGGCGTGTGGTGCCTTATAACTCTCGAGCGGATGGTCCGCTTTTGATGAGTTTTGGAATGTGGGAATGTACCAAAAATTCACCCGCAAAATAAGCTTTTAAAAAGAATCCGAAACCGGAAACGGAATTTAAACATATTTTTTGGTAGCATTTTTTCCAAAACCAAGTTTTATAAATTTGAAAGCAGAATACAATAGAAGACTTTAGGACAAATTTAGTAATAGAAATATTTAGGGGGGTTAATTTTCCACTTCCCTTCTTTATTTGGCGAAAAAGTTTGTCTATGCGGTTTTGGTATTTTTTAGGCCCTGAGGTATCGTTTCCAAACCACCCAGAAATCGATTTTTTGTAAAAAACAAATTCGAGCAGCCCCGCAGGCGCAGCCTATGTGTGTTATCCAGTAATACTTTTGTATTCTTAGGTGCATTTTTATGTATTTTTACTTTCTCATAATTTTACAGAAGTAAGGAAAGTTATGATTTCATGCAAATGTTCGAATTTCAATATTTTTTGAAGTAGGCGTTTTGGGGTCCAAGGAACCCAAAAAAGTGGTTTTAAAAAATGTCTGTCTGCGTTCGTTTCCCTATATCTCCGGAACCCCTTGACCGATTTTTATAAGATTTTGTGTGTGGAAGTTTTTTAGTTGCAGGCAGTTATTTGTAGGGTCGTTAATCGGATCCGGAACCGGAAACGGAAAGTAGACCTGTGTTTTTGGTATAGATTTTTTTATAA
The DNA here is from genome assembly GCA_958336395.1 of Ctenicera cuprea. Classification (NCBI taxonomy): domain Eukaryota; kingdom Metazoa; phylum Arthropoda; class Insecta; order Coleoptera; family Elateridae; genus Ctenicera; species Ctenicera cuprea. The sequence continues at coordinate 27,338,221 of OY284495.1, read as the reverse complement.
ACATTGTTTAGAAATTTTAAATACATAGCGTTGTAGTGCATCTAAAGATAAGTCCAATGCTTTTTTTTCAAATGTTGTATCTTCAAAATGAAGCCCACTACGAATTTTTAAAAATTTAACTTTAATGCCCGATTACTCAAAAACGAAGTATTTAATCAATACAAATTATTCTATTATTTAATAGCCCTAGATAAGCATAATTTATTGATGCAAAAATACTTTAAAATTTATAAAAATTGTGAATATACTAGCGGTTCAAAGTTATGGACATTTTCAAAAATTTTTTTCAAAAATTGACCGCATCATTTTTTTTAACTTTCTAAGCCGATAGAGCTTGCAATGAACTACAAAATTTGATCTTTACTAATTTCCCAAATTTCACTTTGACGCCCTCTAGGAATTTTTTGAAAATTTTGAAATTGAATAACTTTTTATTCCTAAACGTAAACGCCGATCGTTATAAACTTTTATCAATTCGATACACTATTTAAAGTACTTTCAGCAAAAATTTTCAACTATTGAAAATTTAGGAAAAAAACGATACTTTTTAATATCAACAACGCGTTTTCCGGCAGTTACGTGGTTTTAAATACGCCTATCAATTACCTCTAATAAAAATAAATATTTTTCATTCATTGCAAATTTTAAATAACTGTCTACGCCTAAGTGTATTTTATTTGTATGCATATTTTTAATAAATCTTCAAATACATTATTTATAACGATTTTTGATACAAAATTTAAAGACCTATTTCTAATAATAGGTTGTCTCCGCGCGGTTGTTGTTTACGTTCCATATCTTAGCGCTAGGGATGCAACGGATATTCGGTTTTTATCCGTTATCCGGCCTATCCGGCCATTTCACCGAATATTCGGTTTGGCCGGATAATATGATTTATCCGGCCGGAGATTTTTCTTCAAGTAAAAGAGATTATGCATGCAATTTGATTTGAAAGTATAGACTAAAATAATTGAAAGTAAGAGAGCAAAAACCCCCACAAGCCCAGTATTTTGCAGATCTGCATAAAATTACTAAATTTATATTATTGAGATCAGCATTTATGCGAGTTAAAAATTTGAAATGATTTCAAACAACATAAATAAGTATTATTTATTAAAATCACGAAGTAATATATAACATAAGGAAGATGCATGAACCGCTTGTTGCTATGATGTGCAGGTCTCAATTTTGCAGTACATGTGAGATCCGAGACAAGGAACCTATAAAAAGTACTCAATCGTCAATATTTTATTTTAAATGTCGACAAAGACCGTATATGTTAGGTTGAGTCAGTTGATTTCTCGTACGGTGTCGGATCTATCAAAACAGAACATATTTTAGTTTTAACAATTGTTAAAAAATTAATTGTGAAAAAAATAACAATATGAGCGCGAATTGGCACATCCGTGAAATAGTACATTTAGTAGTTTCCTTGTCTATGTGATCCCTCTCTCTAAAACACTACAGAATAAGACCATAGGGTTCGTGCATATTCTTTAAGTGTATATTAAGCCCTGTGATTAAAACCTAAATTTTACTGCGTTTAAGCTGAAACTACTTCGATAGTAAAAACTATGCCGGATAATCCGGTATCCGGCTATCCGGCTGAGCAACCGGATACCGAATATCCGTTATCCGGCGTTTTGAAAAAGTACTGCTCGCTGCATCCCTACTTAGCGCTATAATATTTAAAACGTAGAAAGTATGAGAAAGTACCACCGACGTTGGTTGCCTTGGCTTCAAGCCATCGATTTCATGAAAGGTTTAGAAATCAAGATTTTGACGGATATACATGTTTTGGACATCCAGAAACTCAAACACGTGGTTTAAAAATATATGGGGTGGGTGGGTGAGCGTGTGTGCGTTCTGTAACTCCCGAAAGGGTAATCCCATTTCGATGAGCTGGAGTATGGAGGTACATCAAAAACTCTTCGGGGAAATAAATTTTTTTAAAAATTCGCACCGGTAGCGGAAGTTAGACATTTTTTCTGTATCATTTTTTACGGATAACAATTTTTTTAAATTTTGAAACGGAATCACATAGAAGTCCTTAGGGCAGGCATGGGCAACATACGGCCCGCCGGCTGTATACGACCCGCGTACAACTTTTTTTGGCCAGTCGTACATGTTTCGTTTAACCACCAATTCGGTCCGCGAGACCGATTATTATTTTAAACTGATACAAATAAACAAAGAGAGTAGCAAATTATTTTTTTATATTTGAGAAAAAAAATTCGGACGACGCGACGCCAGGATAGTTTTGATTTCAATTAATAAGTTTTTATTTAAAAAATACGAATAGAAATGACAGTAACAGTTCAAAGCTTTATAAAAGACTTTGCAACTGTCAACAATAAACATTTCTCCAAATATTGACGATCTTGTTAAAAATAAGTTAAGGGTCACGTTAAAAATATGCAGAAGTGCGTTCTGAAATATTTTGCAGACTGTTTTGAAAACGTTTGTAAAAATACGATGATTTTATCGAATTTGTACGGATCTTCAATTGGGCTCAGTTACTTAAAAGGTTGCCCTTGGCTGCCTTATGGCAAAGCAAATGCTTTTTTTCTGAATTTTCTAGCTGCAAAATTGTGGCTGTTACGATTTATTGAAGTTGTTCACATTAACTCCTTATTACTCAAAAACGAGTTAACCGATTCGGAATTAAATTTTTACCGTGAATAGAGATACATTGTTACTGTGCACACAAAGTTTTGAAAAGGTGAAAACTATAAAGCGCAAAATTTTTTCTAAATTTTGGTAATATTTAAAAAAATATTACTCAAAAATTGGCCACACGATTATGTTATGCATGAGCTACAATTTGGTTCGTGTCGCAGTCTGCTAATTTCTCTGAGACACCTTCTATGAATTTTTGAAAATTGAAAATTGTTCTCCTTTATTTAATCAACGAGGGTCGATTAAAATTGCTATTTAGGGTAATTTACTCATGAGCGATAGTAGAATAAAGTTCTCAACTTAATTTTTATGTATTGGGGGAGAAAGGGGGGGGGGGGGTGTAATTTTCTTCTTTCCTCCCAATTTTTGGTGAACGAATTTGTTCTTCTGTTTTTAGTTTTTTTTAATCTCAAAAACCTTTTAAAAAAATTTAAAAATTGTATTTATTTCCTCACAAAAAACTAGGAAACATGCAGCGTATTACCAGTTTACTCTCTCTCTCTGAAGCCTGTGAGAAACTCATGCGTTGGCCGAAGTATATACGAATCTCACGGCGCTTGACCGAACTACACAGCTACCTGTTAAAACGAATTGACCTTTGGTTTACTACTGCCTGTGTTTGTAGTCAGTGGTTGAATAAATGAAAAGATTCTTTAGCATGAGCGAAGCACTTTGCGTAGACTTTCCTATACATTTCAGTAGTAATACGCGTCAACAATGACAAAGTAAAATCTGATTGTAAGATTATGAATAACTCATATAATATACGGTCTACTACAAGCGAACGGAACTAGTATTCTCCCCGCACGCCGGAAAGAAACACTAATCTGCTCCTATCGAGAGCGGTTCAAACTGTTAACACGTTAAGCATACAGCGTCGACGCACTTAAATTTATGCTTTGTTTGGGGGCTTTGTCTTCTAGTATTTAGAAAGCAAATTATTAAAAAAAAACTATTTTCTTGGGAAAAGATTCGTTGGGATTTATGAAAATCTAAAACGGATGGACAAATTTATCTTGCAAAAATTTGGTGAAAGGGAGAAAATTACTCCACCCCCTCCTCAAATATTACCGCACTTAAAATTGAGTTCTGAATATTATTCTACTATCACTTACCAGCAATTTTGCTTAAACCGAAATTTGTTATCATCCCTGTTTATTAAATAAAAATGTATAAATTTTCGATTTTCAAAAATTTATAGAAGGCGTCGCAGGAAAATTAGCAAACTAGGACACAAACTAAATTGTAGCACATCTTTAGCTTTATTAGCCCATAGAATTAAACAATATTGTGGTTCCAGTTTTAGAGCAATATGTTTTTGAAATGTAAAAATTTTGATATTTTTTTCACTTCACAGGTTTAGTAGTTCCGAACGTTTTTGTAGCTTGGAACATTGTGTACCGCCAGGGAATTTCCAATATTAAATTTCATCCCGATCTGATTACTCGATTTTGAATAAATATGCCTTCAAAACACAAACTGTCAAATAGTATATTATAATACAAGTGTATAAGCAAGTCTTTAAAGCACGCGCGACGGGTTTAAAAGCACGAGGCGAAGCCGAGTGCCTTTTTACGGAGCAGTGCTTTAAAGGCTCTTATACACGTGTATTATACGCTATTTTTTTTATTATACCTGCATCATAATCTAGAAAATAAGAAGAATATAGCTAGGAAGCAGCATTTTGATTTTGATTCATCTTACATAGTAGTCTATGATGTGACGTCATATCATTTACCTGGAGATTGGTTAGCATTCTTTGTTGTTTATGTTGCTATGTGAATTCGAATTATTTTTTTTCGCGTGTTTGTAATTTGTTGCTTCAAAATTGATGACGTCATTGTTGCTTAGCAACTTTAAAACACCGAGGTGTTTTAATGTTGGGTTTACGCACGCTTTTTGGTTTGTTTTACAAGGATTATGATGCAGGTATAATAAAAAATTCATAGAAAGCGTCACAGAGTAATTATTAGCGGATTAAGACTCGATGCAAGTTGTAGCTTATTTCCAGCTCTATAACATTACAAAGTCTTAAAAAAATTGTGTGTCCAGTTTTTGAGCAATATGTTTTTGAAAATTTCTAAAGTTTTGAAAATTTTTCAATATTATGACTTTATTTTTTACGTCATAGTTCTTAGTTTAATGAAATTTTTTGTGCACAGTATCATTGTTCCTCTGTGGGGCCAATTTGATCCCGATGTGTCAACTTGTTTTTTTTTTGAGTAATAAGGCGCTAAATTGAAAATTTGAAATTGTAGCTACATTCTATGCTTCTAGCTAAATTGAATAGCCTCAACGCTCATTTACCCAACAATGAGTAGACAGGTCGATTAAAAGTTAGGGAAAGGATTTTCAAAGCCGCAGAATACGTTAAAAATAAAATTTTGAAACTATCAGAACGTCCCTGTGGTGTCTTTTACATTTTTTTTAAATTTGGAAGTTTAAGCGTTTTCATCATACAGTGAAACATATAAAATTGAATATATTTTTCCCCGTAAGTTTTTATTTATTTGTGTTTATTAACGTTTTAACACGGCATCAAATTGAGTTTTGTAGTATGACAAAGTACAGGTAAAGTTCGTAGCCAATTTCTAATAAGGTTTTGGTCTGGTTTAAATATCTAGATTTGTTGCTTTCACGAGCGAGTTGCTTCAATGTGTGTCCTTCCCTCCTGCGTATAAGAATCTGCCGGGCTCCAGTCGAAAAACTTGTGCGTTTGGCCACTCTGGGGTGACTGGGGGCAGTTAACAAAATCATGCCCCCCCCACACTCCAACCCGGTTCAGATGATTTTACTTAATCGGAAACCAGTCGTGTTTGGTATCATATGAAAGGCCATAATGGCAACTTTCAAAATATGTCTGGTTTTTGTAAATTTGAGTTTTAGTCTTAGAAGCCAGGATTGTAGTGGTTTTATTTACGATACAAGAATTTTTAGGAATTCATGCTTTTTATGTATTAAAGTTATAAGCTCACCATGATACGCCGCTATTGCCACCAAAATCGAACGAATAAAATCTCCGTTCTTAAGCACCTAAAAATAACTTATTTTTCATGCGTGCCCTAAGTCACAGAAAAGTGATCCCAGATAAATATTAGATAACTCTTTCTTGTTTATGTAAAAAACTGCGTCGAGACATAAACATACAAATTTCTGGAAATACAATTCCAGTTAATTGATTTGGTGTAATTGGTTTGGGATTCCTACATAATTTAAAAATCAAAATTTCTGGAAAATTTTGCAATTAATCGAAATATATTTGCTAGTAAATTTATTTAAGTTAAATGTTGGTTACATGCTGATATTTATTATTTTATTGTTACAAGGTGTTACTTATTGGCAACAACTTTAAGATTTTTAATTTATTATTACAAAGAAAATGACAAAGCAATCTTAACTGAACGTTTGTGTAATTTTATCTTCTACATAATTTTTCTTAAGATATACTTAAATTGCTTATCATGATTTTAGACTAATTATTTTGACTTATCCAAGGTCTGTATTAAACAAACCATGAATATAAACCATTAGTTGTTATATAAAGTTCATGACATGATAGCAATCGTGCGTGGATGTTATAAATCGGTGACTACATCAATGAATGATAAGTGATAACGTAGTACATTTCCTTATTATTACACTTTACTTTTTTACTGCTTTTGTGTATCCTAAAAATTTCTTTGAATTTGTTTGAACTTTGATATTATGTCATTGGGCAATATTGGTGTGGCGATGTTTACTCTCTCATTCGTCATTCAGGCTAGTTTCATTTGAAGCTACGAGAAGATTTTTCTTGGATTAGTTCAAAACAGTTTTCAACCTTTGAACAAATAATTAACTAAAAATGTTTTTTACTTTAATTTTTGGCAAAAAATAAAAAAATTGTTTTCGTGAAATGGTCATGTTTAAATTAAGTTTTGGCGACACATTTGTTGGTTATCATTTTATCAACACATTAATTATTATTGTTGCAAGTTCCCAAATTGGGTTATAAGCACATGTTGTGATCGTGTAATTTGAGAAATCATTTTATTTAAATTGCCTAAATAAAAAAATGACGAAGTCTTCATTTAAACTTCTTATACCTACTTCAAAACGTTTTATTTTTAATAATTAATATTTTCCAAAGTATTTTTTATCATTGTCAATATTACAATTTACTTTCGGTTTAGACCGCGTCGTCATTTGGGAACTACGCCCAGCATAATCAGGTAAGGACCGACCTGTAGCTTGTCTGCCTTTACAAGCATTTGCTCTAGAAATCTGAGCAATATTTGTTCGTAGGCCCAGACTGCCTAAACAGGGCCGTGTACTTAGATTATTTATACAATTCACAATGGAAGTAGAGGAAAATGGCAGTATTCCATTCTTAGACATACATGATACACGTAAACCAGATGCTAGCTTGTGGCACGCAGTTTACAGAAAGAAAACACATACCGACAGGTATTTAAGTGCAAATTCTCATCATCACCCGATACAGAAAGCAACTGTGCTAAAAACTCTAACAACCAGAGCAGTCCGAATCTCAGATGCAGAACACCTACAACAAGAGAAAACTCATCTCTTGTTGTCGTTACAACAAAACGGTTATACAGCCACAGAAATTTATAGAGCAATCCGCAATGCGGAACAGCCCAAGGCTAAGGAGGAACTGCCACCTCCGGAAGGCTTAGCTTTTCTACCTTACAGTAAAGGCAATACTGATAAGAATGGGCATGTTCTTAGAAGGTAAAGCATAAAGACAGTCTTTAGGACTAATGAAACTTTGGGAAATGGTTTCAGATCCGCAAAGGATCAAAAATCAAATTTAAAATCAGCCGGTATCTACAACATCCCTTGCTCTTGTGGCTCAAACTACATCGGACAAACTGGTCGTTCTATTGGGTTAAGATTGCGAGAGCACAACGGTGATTGCAAACACAAGCGCATCACAAAATCTGCGGTGGCTGAACATACTGGTTTAACTGAGCATAAGATGGACAATGCTGGGGTACTCGCCAGAGTACCTCTTTACTTCACTCGTATCATACGTGAAGCAATTGAAATTGAGAAACAACCTAACAACATAAACAGGGAGGATGGTTTTAGACTCAGTAAAGTTTGGACTCCAGTAGTTTATCCTCTAAGAACTCATAATCACCATCGATCTCACGATCACGCTCCGCCGGATCCGTCTTTGCCCAACGGTGACAGCCAACCAAAACTCCGCCGTTCTGCCCGACTGGCTCAAAGAGGTTTAAATACCTCCGCTTCTCGGATTTGAATTCAGTGTTTTTATTCACTCTGAAAATGCAAGCTTGCGAAACGTTAGTTTGTATGAGTTCACAAACAGCTAACAGGCATAAGCCGATTAAGTATTCTTGTCCTGGCAAACAAAATACATTAAGATCAAGTCCTTGTCTGCCCCAAGGTTTAAATAATCTAAGCACACGGCCCTGTTTAGGCAGACAGGGCCTACGAACAAATATTGCTCAAACTTCTAGAGAAAATGTTTGTAAAGGCAGACAAGCTACAGGTCGGTCCTTACCTGATTATGCTGGGCGTAGTTCCCAAATGACGACGCGGTCTAAGCCGAAAGTAAATTGTAATATTGACAATTCGAGAAACCGGGAAAACCTCAAACAATATTTTTAATCATAACATTTTCACATCAACCGATCTTAAAAGATCAGAATACAAACACTTTGCCTCTCGCAAAGCGCTGACAATCAATGAAATCGCTAAGAAATCAAGTTTAGTCTAAAAACATAGTTTGGAATTAAAGGATACCAAAACTCCGAATGTAAAACACATGAGCCAAAATATTCGGAAGGGAAGAAGTATACCTACCTGTAAAATTTGTTTTAAATATAGTTTAACTGAATATAAAAAATTGTAATTGGGACACAGAGCAATTAGAAAATCGGTGTTAAAAGTAAAACTAACTGATAGCTCTTTTAGCCTAAATATTTTAAAATAATCCCGGTGCTTGTTTTTGAGAAATATTTTTTTGACAAAATTATAAAAATCAAAATTGTAAAAAAAATGTAAGACTGGCATATAAAGCCTTAATTTCAAAAATTGACGACGCTGAATAATTAGCTGATTGGGCTTAATACTACCTGATAGCCTATCTATAACTGTATTAGTTAACAAAATTTAAAAATAATTATATGAATAATTTTTAAGATATAATTTTTGAAATTTTTCTGAAATTTTGAAAATCGTAATAATTTTAAAAATGCGTAGTGGACGACAGAGCAACTAGAATACTCACGTTAAAACTATTTCATCGCCTATCTATAGCTGTAGCTGTACAAATTTAAAAATAATCCTAGTGAAATTATTTTGTGCAATGTTTAATCATTAATTTCAAAAATTCATAGCGGACGGCACAAAACAATTACAGAATTGGAATTAAAACTACCCGATAGCCCATCCCTGGCTCTATTAGTCAAAATTTAACAATAATCGTGTAGTCGCTTTTTAGGAAATATTATTTTGAAAAAATTAAAAATTTTGAATATTTTTATGTAGTTTTATTTTTGGCGGTGTTAAAAGGTTCGCATTTATTTTATATTCTAGTTATTATGACCACACATTTTATGCCGACTAACGAACTCATTTTTGAGTAAAAAGGGTTAAAATCGACATCAATCCACACAGACATTTATAAAACACTTTTACCGCAAAAGGTATTTCTCGTTAAAATCGAAAGGTGTTGTAATATTTTCTTATACCGGAGGTATAGGACAAATGTTTCTGTAGCGCCAAGCTAGAGGATTTGTTTTGTAAACGAAACGTTATGAGTTCAAAGCTTGATGAGGTCTACTTTAGTTTTTATTTTATGAATTACCGTAAAAAGTAAACAATAGTAGTGCCGTTTTAGGGTTTAAATTAATGTACTTACTTATTTTCTTCAATGTAAATAATTTATTTTTAATTTTTTATGTTACACCTTATTAATTTTGCTGTTAATGTAGCATTAAAAAATAATAATCATACATTTTAAATAATATAAACCTAATTATCCATTTACGGTAACTTAAAATAAATAAAAATAGTAGATCTTATCAAGCTTTGAATTCATAACGTCTCGTTTAGGGAACAAACCCTCTTGCTCGGCGCTACGAAGACATCTGCAAGCCAATTTTGGAACCAGTTATATTAGTACACTACTGCTTTGACTGTCATAAATAATTTATTTAAAACGTTATTGTTAATGAATTTTTAACTAAATTGCCATCAAGTGATGTTAAGAATGTTATCTTTCCATTTAAGGTTGCTGAAAGTAATAAATATCTTCTAACAACATAATATAGAACTTTTGCATGTTAATCGGCCATGTTCTGCTTGATTTGGAGTTCGCCGTATTTAAGAACGTGAAATTTGTTTCTTAAAGTTTGGCTCTATTATGGTCACTTTGTTGGCAAACAGCAAAACCACGTTTGACCAGAAATGGGGTGGTTTTGTTTGATGCGTCAGTGAAATGTTAGTCTCAACCTTATGCCTACCCACTCCTGACACCAAAACACCCATTACCTTTTCACATCTTAAAATATTTGTACAACTGGAACAGTGACATGTTTAAGAGATATATGCATAAAATTTCTAAAACATTGATAATATGTTTTAAAAAATCCACTGAACCCATTGACTTACTTACTATAATAACTATAAACAGTAAATATTTACTGCTAAACTTTCTTTCAACACTGCTCGCTTAAAATAACTGCTCCAATTTTGCGTACATGTACGGAACATGAGCAATATGCAACGTTTATGGTTGATTGAAAATCAAGCTTATAAGTACTAACAAGAGTTTTGTAAGAATTAAAATTTTTGGTGAATAAAAAATAGGAAGTTTTTTTTTTAATTTGCCACGAAACAGAAAAATTTAAATTGTTTTTAAAACAGTTTTCTAATCAACTATCGTTAATTAAGAAACAAATCTAATTATAATTAAAAGTTTAGAGCGTGGGATGATTAATACTGCGTTATCTTAAATTTTGTTTACATAATCAACTTGTCAAAAAAATATTATGAAGGTTAATTTGTTTACCAAATTTCGTAAAAAATAATTTGCAGATAACAACAGTAAAATGAAGTAAATACCAAGAAGAAATAGATTTGTTGTTTAACCATTCGTTTAGGGCTTATAAGGTGAATTATCAAAGACAAAAATTCGTAGAAGTTGTACACTATTTAAGCCCTGCCAGCAGTTCTTTGACCTGTGAATCACAATTTATTTGACACATCTTTGATGACTTTTAACCTATCTTAATACAGAGGTCAGTTGAATTTACCCAACCGGAGAAAAATCATTTTTGCGTTTCTTTTTCTTTTATTTTTAGAAATTAACCAAGTTTTTTTGGATAAAAATATTATTGGAAACTTTTTGGTTTATAAAGTAAAAAACAAAGAAATTTCTTATAAATATAATTCTAAGTCTAAATAAAAAAAAACTCAAACATTTTTGCGAAAACTACTTCATTATTTATTTAATGCAGAAAGTTGTCATTGATAATACTCAACCTTTAATATAAAAACATCGAGGAAATATGAACGCATAATTTTTTTTGACATACTATTGAATGTAGGAAATAGACCAAACAATGATCTCTAACCCTTTTAAATTCTTTTCTGATAACGTATCATACAGAGTAGCTTAAATCTACCGAGATTACGAAATTAACCGGACTTAGATACTATAATTATTCGATAAAAAATGTTTAAGTATTGCAATTCTTTCCTCATTAAATGCATTTCGAAAATATAATTTTTTATGTCATTCAAGACCTTGAAAAATGCATCAGACAGATGCAGAATTATCTTATAATAAAGTGTATTATTTGCCTTGATAATAACACAACTTTGAACCAACTCAATTAAACTACGAACGTTAATTACACTTAGCTTTATGAATTATTATGCAATTTAGATATGTCGTATTACACAATCACGTGGGTGTATATGCATTTAGCAAACTAATCAAAGTTTGTTGGATATTAATATTCCACCGCCCACGTGCTCTCTTGGCATTTCTTTTTTAAGTAGTTTGGAATTTTCACATGTGAAGTGTTCGTGCTTAGGGAATTTGCATGATTAAGTTTTTGCATAGAATTTAGTCATCATTTCGACTTTCGTAGGAGTTTATCTTGTGGTACTGTGATTAAAACGAGACATCGCTTAAAAGGTGCCTTCACGGGTCGCTTTTGTACAGATATTTTGTTATTTCAACACCAATTTAATCGGAATTATTGTTCAAAATTTCCAATGTTAATATATGAACCACTCAATAACAACAAATATTGAAAATTCATTACAAATCAATAATTATTTCTTATTTTGCTTTAATCCCGCAAAAGAACAAATTAAGTTGTGATAAGCAAACGAAATTTAAATGATGATATTTCATTTAACCTACGGGATTTGACACTTTGAAGATACGGGACGGGACAATTTAACTTTTAACCTCACAATTTTTGATCAAATTAGACAAAATTTTGTCTAGTTTGTTAACAATAAACTTTAGTAAAAACCTAGAAAAAAATACAGCAATATTTAATAGTTTTTCTAAATCAATAAGAAGCATGAAAAATAGCAGAAATTCTTGTAATGAAAACATTAAAACCTTGTCCGATACAGGACAAGAAATGCAATTTGCAGCCTCTATCATGCCACAATACATCCCATTAGTATCATCTGAACAACCTGAAGTGATTTTCATAGAGCCTTTTTATGGAGGTTCTCATAAGCAACTCATCGATATCCTTAGAAAGTGTAATAGATGATTAATAATGGTTTACGATTACATATGCTAATTTTTTATGTTTTACTGCTTAGATGTACCTAATAGCCATTTGATAATTTTAACAGCTAAAAAGTGGCATTGGAGAGCTCGATGTAGCTCTTTAATAGTTTCTTCCATGATTCCACAAGTTACAACAGAACGGATTTTATTTTGTAGCTCAGTTTTAAGCCTTGCAGAGTTATTGGGACTCAGATCAGATCTATGTGCTTTAAAGAAAATTGTTTACTTTCATGAGAATCAATTAGTTTATCCAATTAGAGAAATTAAGGCAAGAGATATCCAATTTGCATATAATCAAATCACAACTTGGTTTGTATTTTTTTTACTTTTAATGAAATATTGTGCATCTTATATTTTTAGTTTAGCAGCTGATGTGATTATCTTCAACTCACATTACAATAAAACTTCCTTTTTGGATAACATAAAAAATGTAATTAAAATGCTGCCTGATAATAGACCAAAAGATACAAGAGCAAAAATTGAAAGTAAATCTCAGGTTTTATATTTTCCTCTAGATTTTCCTAAGTTTTTTAAACTTAGATCTGAACCGTGCCATTCTTTGCTACAAATCGTGTGGCCACATCGATGGGAATTTGATAAAGACCCTGAAACATTCATAAACATTTTGTTACGGCTCAAGTCTGATGGTCAAGATTTTCGAGTTGCTATTATTGGTGAGACGTTCACAGACGTACCAGAAGTGTTTGTACATGCCAAGGAGGTCTTAAAGGATGAAATAGTTCACTTTGGATTTGTTGAAAACAAGGAAGAGTATTTTAAAGTTTTACATTCGTCTCATGTTGTTGTTTCGACTGCCAAGCATGAATTTTTTGGAGTGTCAATGTTAGTACACAGAATTATACTCACAAATTGTAATAACATTTAATTTGCTTCAGGTTGGAGGCTAGTTTTTATGGGTGTTTTCCACTTGTGCCGAATAGACTGGTTTATCCCGAAATATATTCTAAAAATTGTTTATATTGTGATGAAAATGAGTTGTTTGTAAGATTAAAGGAGTACTGTTCGAATCCTGCTTTGGCAACTGAGCACTGGGAGAAAATAAATTGGGAATTTAGTAAATTTAGTAAAGATAATCTTTTATCTGAATATTTAGAAGTTTTTAAGGTGTAATTTTTTTTTTCTAAATAAATGATTTTACATGGTGCTCATGTTATCTTATTTGTCTGTTGTGTTTTTTCATTCAAAAATTTACTTGCTAAGGTAATTTAGGGGATTCCCCATTTTCCATATTACATGTCTACAAAGTTTAAAAATGATGGCTTGTTATTTTTATAAAATAACTTTTTGAAAAATTTCTAAAATTTTAAATGTTTTTATAAGGCCATTTAGTGCTGTGAGTTAGGTAATTCCGTGGGCTTCTTTATGCGGGCAATATGTGGTCAGTTTTAAAATGTTTCTGACAGTATTCTTGATATCGGTTGGTCAACTCAATAAGGTGTGAGATCGGTAGGAGTGGGGGTACTAAGATTCAGTTTTTTTCTGACTGTTTAGCTTATAAGACGTATTAAAAAGTAATTAATATTATTTTAAGATAAGGCAGTTTTTTACCTTTGGTAGCTTAAATCTCTTTATTAAAATTGGAAATCGTTCTTGACGTTAAGCTTTTGGTGACCTAAGCACCGCAGTGCAGTAGCAGCATAATAAACAGTCTTCCTACTAAACTATAATCTATCTATAGTAAGTCACACTATTTAATTTTGGAATGATTTTTAAATATAGTTATATAGTTGCTCGGATCGACTGCATTGTAGGTGTAACAAAACAATTTTGTGTGAAATTTAAAAAATTTGCAATTCTTTTTGCTTGTTTTTAGAAGAAGATGTATCAAAAATGTTTTATTTTTCTCGTATGTACAAGGTGTATATTTTGTTTTCTTTTTAAATATTGACATCAGCAAACCAGTTATTTTGCAAAGATATAATTAAAATATTTGTAAGTTTGGTAAAGACTTACTACACTACGGTTGGCCGCAGATATCATTCAAAATTTGTTGTAACAATAAACATTATTAATTTTGTTTATTTGATTGTCAACTGTTAAAGCGGGATTGAAAAATTACTACGCGCATGCGTGATCAGTTGACCAGGTTAAATTGTGTAATAATGGGCATGAAGGGTGGCATAAGCTTTAGGAGCGTAGCGGTTTAAAGGCCAAAGGCCCCACTACCTCCTATTACACAAGCGAGATCCTACCCGGAATGAAAGTCCTCAACACCTTCGGGTATAAGAGGTGAAAGATAAAGAAGAAGAAGAATAATGGCCATAAAATAGATACTGACCGATTTGTATCAAATTTAAAATTTAAGTGTAAATGAATGCAGTTCTTAACAATGCGTAGTCAAATAATTTTTTCATTATAAAATTTTAAACTATTTTAAAATTACAAAAAAATATATTAATTTTAATTGTAATATACATTTATTACACTTTTTATTAACACCCTGTATACTATGTAGGAAGCAAAATTATTTTCCTTTAATTTGATAACTATGCTACATGTCATATTTATCTTGTCGAGAAAATTAAGAAAAACATACATCTTAAAGCTCACTTTCTTCTCGCCGCCCTCACATCCTTACTAGAAGGCTACCCTGTTACATCGTGTAGAGAATGCTCTGAGGAACGGTTTAAGACTAATCACATATTGCTCGCATCATACGGCCCACGGACATTATTTTTTCCCTAAGCGACTGCACTAATTAGGTTCAAAAATTCAAAGTGGGCGACGCGGAATAATTAGAATATTAGGGTAGGAGGTAATAGCCCATCCCCAGGTTGTATTAGTCAACAAAATTTAACAAAATAATCGTGAGGCCATCCTTTTTAGAATAATATCTTAACTTTTTGAAAATATTCAAAACTTTAAATATATATAATTTTGATAGTTTCCTTATAAAGTTTCTCAAATATTTATTAAACATTGGAAGTAAAAAAGCCACACAGATATCCCAGGTTTTTTGCAATATTTTTTTTTAAATTCCAGACGGTAGGTATTTTAATATGTCTCAATGTCTTATCATGGAGATATGGGAAAGTAAAAATAGGAGCTAGGTTACTTTAGACACATTTTCCTTCAAGTAATTCAAAATATTTTTTGCTAAGGTAATTTCGGGGATTTTCCATGTTTTTTCTTGCATACATTTTTTTATAAGATTAATACCACATAAATTTTAAATTGGTTGTATTTTAGCACCTTGCAGTACAGTAACAGCACAGCTGACAATATATAAACAATTTCTTAAAATTGTTACAAATAGAAATTCATTATTAAATGGTACAAATACAAATTTACAATATAATAGCACAAATTTGCCATATAAAGAGAATGCTAAGGGGTTGCATATTTGCACCGCCTGATTTTTACTTCCTCTCTTTGATGCCCCTTAAATGCATATAAACCTTTCATCAGCTTTCAGTTAAAAAAAAATTTTATTTCAAGTCAAGGCATGAACTTGTCATTTATAAAATTAAGAATGTTTCCGAACATACTTTATTTTTTAATTAATAAATACGGTCAGTTTTTAGATGTAAGCAATTTCATTTAAAAATTTAATACTTTATTTTTACATTTTTAATTTTTGTCGAAACAAAAACCAAACTTTGTGAATTTATGAATCAATTTTTGCAATTATTTCGTACTCTATTTTGCAGCAGAAGTGTTTACATGAGACTAAAAATAGTGTGAAAATACTTCTGGTTTACTTATCTGCAATAATTAAATATTTAACTTTCTCATTTATCATCATCATGTTGCACCTAAATAAATCATGAGAGGTGTTTAAACATAAACTGCTATAAACTAGTTCTTGTCAGTATACATACATAGGTACCTACTTTTTTGGACCTAGAGTTTTGTTTAAAAATATAATTTTTGTAACAACTGCGAGATTAATGAATTTTTAAAAATAAACTTTATTATTCTTGAATTATTGTGTTCAGGCCGTACAAAATTGCAAGACAAACCCTTGCATTCTCCTAATAAATCCATATACCACTCTTTAAGACACCTAACATTACGGACATTATCAAATAGGTACAAAGTGTAGGAAAAAAAGGTGTAAGGCATTCAAAATACACATTAAAAACAGCCTGTACACTATCTTGGGCAGAACTTAGGTAGTACAATAGGAATGTGACAGGGGGCAGTGAACAATCGATATAACAACAAATATATTCGTTGGTGGTGCTGGTGATGGTTCACCCTTACAGTCTGCAGCAATCACGTTTGATGTAGGTATCACAGATGAATTGCAAAACCACTCTTAATGTGGACACTCTCTTATTGTCCCTCCAGGGGGGTTTCGTTATCTTCTTGTATCAGACACAGGTGGCGGCGTGCGCCCCTGGAACTTTGTATCAGACGCTGCGGTGGTGGGTGATGGTGGTGGTGGCCGTGGGGGGTGGCGCCTTTGCGATGCCGCGCGCCTGGTTTCCGCCAGACCACTGCAGCGTTCTTAAAAGGGTGTTTCGGAAGTCTTCCGAAAACATGCAGTAGATGTAGAATGTAATAGAGTAGTTTGTTACTTCCAATAAATTCGCCAAGGCTCTAAAAACCTGAAAATATAAAAAATTAAATAATACACCATATTTCCAAGGGTTCGACGACCCCTTTCGAAACAAACGAATGAACTATAATATTTATTTCTCAAGAGTAAAAGAATTCGCGCTTCTTTGTAATTTAAAAACTTGGTGGTTTGATGCACACGTACATAGGAAGGAAATGAAGTGTAAAAACTAATAAGCAATTCATGAATGAACTGAGATTGAGAGGATTATTCATGAATGAGAAGGGACCTTTTATGAATGAAGTGGCATCTGCCATTCATAATCCATTCATTCATGATTTATTCCTAAATCTTATACAGATAATTCTTAACAAAAGGGCGCTAATGAAACAAAAGGCCCTGGATTCTTACAACTTGCTAAAAGCTTTTGATGCACTGAGAAATTGAGGCTTTAGAATTTAATTTACGGTTACTCTTTCAAATCTCTCTTGTAATTCTCCGCAAAATCTTCCTTTTACATGAAAAATTTTGTCCTTTAATGTAAAACAGTTAATTAGATTTGTTTGTTTCCAACTCAAGCAATTTTAATTAAAACGTTACGTCTTTTTTATCGTCTTCAATACCTGATAAGGATATCTAGCCAAATTTGCTTCCGAAAGTGTCACATTAAGTATAACCATGGGAGACACGCAGACAAGGAACAGTATACTTGTCGATCCCAGCAAAAGCATAAGTCTTCGTTCTTCAGCAAACTTTCTGGGGTCTTCATCTCCCGATGCCGTCCTGCTCAGCGTCATCCTGCGGCGCCTTTCACAAGACCTTCGATAAACCAACAAAATCCTCAAATTTAACGCTGCCAGCAGCACGATGGGGACTACTTTGAAAACCAACTCCAGAAGCACGGTGTAGGCCCTAAATAAAGGGTGTTCGACCACGGATGGCACATCCTGTCTTTGATATAAGAAGGAACCGCTTGGGAACAAAGTACAAGCGGTGACTCTGCTGCGAAAGACTGCTGGAAGGTACAGCATGAAAGTTGCCAAAGGAATCAGGGCAACTGCTCGATTGGGGGGCCCCAAAAGGGGACGAGCGTGTCCAGGATGGCACACGCTGACGTAGCGTTCGAGGGTCAACGCCAGGAGCATAAGAACGCCTACACCGAGGCAACCATTGCCTAGGAAGAGCTCCAGATGGGCGTGATAGAAGGCCAAAACGGGACTTTCCCAGCGTCCCGAATCGCGATGCTCGAGGACTCTCCAGGCGAAAGGAAGGGCGAAGAGGATTGCCAAGAGAGCTGCTGCTGAATACCCTGAAATAAGATAGATATTTAAGTTAGACATTGAAGGTTTTACGTAATTTTTCAAGGCGAAAGTTCAACTAATTAATTATTGAGCGAAGAGAGCTGCTAAAATTACCCTTACCAAGACAGTAATACAAAATTAGGGAAATATAGTGGTCATAGATATTGTTCCGCAAGATATGGGGGATAAAATATTATATATCTTTTGGATTAAAATTGAAATTACCCCAACCACGAAAGCGAGAACAATTATTAAACCTCATTGGATTGAACTTTAGTAATGTTTAAGGGAAGTTCACTAAATATATAACTACTGTTGAGGTTAAATATATAATACAGATTTTGAATAGTGATTGAAATTAGCCCCACCAGTAATTTAATACAACTGCCAAATTTCAGTAGATGGGGATTAGTAATAGGTTAACAAATCTATATTTTATTACTAAGCAGGGCGAGGGGTGTAATATACATCTTTTAGATAACGTTTGGCAAACCCCCCTTTCATGAAAATAAAAACAATTTCTAAACCTCATTGGATGGAGCTTACTAATGTTTAGATCAAGTTTTACAACTTTAGAAAAAATGTTGTTAATTAGATGGAGGGGGAAATAATGTAACATAGCATAAGACATCCTTTGAAATTACCTTACTATTAAGGTGGTACCATTGCTAAATGCCAAAAAGTGAAGGTTAGTCAAATTTAGAGGAACATGAAGGGGGGGGGGGGAGAATTTAATTTTCTGGGTAGCGATTGAAATTGGCTTCTCTATGAAGGTGAAAACAGTTGCTAAACCGAATATAGTAAAGCCGGTGGCTCTACACTCCAATGAGGAGTTTGGCCTGCAATGCGGTGGGTCAGGGCCACCGGACCATCGCTTCCGATACCCAGCCGTCTCGCACCCTTATATGAAGTACGGGGTGGTGTGGTAAGCACCACGCCTTAGACGGCTGCCTTACTTTCCGCACCCCTCGAGGTCCCAATTTTTAAAAAGCGACTGGGTAGGCCGCCCACCAAGCATCCAGTCTCGGATTCGAACCCAAGACCTTCCGCGTAGCAGCCAAGTGCCCTAACCACTCAGCCACTCTGGCGCCAAACCGAATATAGTGAGGTTAAATAAAATAAAATTAAAGATAACTTTGAAAATATGTTGATAATATTGAGCAAAATTGGAGGTAATTAAGGGTAGGCAGTGGGGTAACTATATAACGGCGAGGCCTGCAACCGTTGGAGGGCTCAAGCATTCTAGGGCGTTTTTGAGGTCCCAAACTTTCTCATAATTCTTTTTTTGAATTGTAATTCTGCCACTGACGGTAGCGATTAAAATAACCTCCCCTATGAATGTGAAAACAATATTTGCTAAGCTGAAATTAGTAAAGCTTAATAAATTTTGGCAGAAGTTTAGGCTAATTTACTATTTATTATTATTAAAAGGGAGGGGGTAACATACAGCTGGATAACCATTAAACTGACCCCTCCATGAAGGCGAAAACATTGCTAAACCTTAGATAGAGGAAACTAAGATATGGTAACTTGATTCCAAACAAATTTAAAACAAAAAAAATGTTCAATTTTTCATGGTGGATTTATTGTGGCGAAGTTTTTCAGGCCCTTAAAAGAGAAGCTAATTTAAAAGCGACGGGGAAAAAACTGCAATCCTTTGCTTAACGATTTCGACGACGAGAAGTTTCTTGCAGCCAAAGTAAGGGTGTCACTTTTTGTCAAGTGACCTAAAATCCGTCCTCTGAGCCCCCAGAGTTTAATTTAATGAAGTGCAGGGCTGCCAACTCGTGGCAACTTTAACTAGCAGCATTATTTGTCGCGCAGAGGCATTTGCCCCCGGAGTAATTGTTGTTATAAGCGAACGGTCATTAGCAGAAGGATTCCCAAGACCACCGATTGTGTTCGGGTGGCGCGTGCTCTTTTGCCCGAGTTTACTGGATTAGGGGAGCGCATCCGCTTTTCCTCCCTCGCAGAGACCACCCGGAGTGGGCCGCAAAATAAATAACATCATTTCCCCGGCGAAAGCGCTAAACAAGTCATTGGATCGGCGGACGAGGCGAAACGGCCTCCCTACAGATTTCCTAAAGCGTTTTGGTTACTCACATACATGTTTCGGGATTAATTTTTCACGAGAACCGAACAATTTTTACTACCAGTGGTAATTGAACCTTCTGTTGCTGTATTACTTCATGGTGTTCTAACAAACATACTTTATTATTGCGAACATTGACTTATGTTTATAATTTCAGTATTTTAGGTGAATACCGTTAATTCAACAATTGGTGAAAGAATTAATCGGCATTAGGCCACTTCTTGTATTAAATTTATGATGCAGATTTACAAAATTCAGGCTCAAAGTTTCCTCACTATAACTATCAGGGTTGACTTTCAAACTTGAAATATTACCAAAATGACGTTTTTAAATCGTAATTTAAGAATCCGGCCAAGAGACAATCTAAGACAAACTTTTGCCATAAATCTTTCAAAAACTCCTATTCTTCCCTCAAATATTAAGTTAGGGCGCCGATACGATTCGTTAACCCAGTGGAGACAGCAATAAATAAATCTAAAACCAAATTCAAAGGCAGAAAATTTTCGTTCTTTCCGTGAAATATTCCAATCTCATGTATATTTTAAAGAATCCCGGAAATGTTCAGCCTGTTTGATATTTATGCACGACAGGAAAAAAACCGCAAACGCACTGGAAGTCGTCCAAAAGCCAATGCAAGCGCAAATCCACATCTGTCTTCTCGGGAATGTCGCCAAATATGAGTCAAATATTTAAGTTTGCTGATCTATGATCTGATCTGCAAATAGAAGGGTGGTGACGTAATTTCAGGTGCTGATAACGTACTTGCGCGACCTCTCATTCTGCTTTATCCAGTTTTGGCATTGTTTGATATCATTTCGTTATGTGGCGTGCACTGTTTTGTTTTGTCATTATCACGTGAGTATAAAATTTGAGCTTATTTATTCAAATGAAAATAAAATACTCTTATGTCTTTTCACCGGAAATAAATGTAGTGATTCGACGGTAATAAATTATGTAATGTGATCCAAATCCAAGAAATTATCAATTTGATATGAATCTAGATTTATTCTAAATCTGATTGAATTTTTCATTACTTGAAGTAGTTCATGCTCAGCTAACTTAGTTTACCAATAAAGTCTGCAACAAAATTATTTTACGATTAGTTTTAATGAGATAATGGTTAAAAAATGTCATCAATTATTTAATCCTACATCGTTTACTCAAATCCGAAATTTACCTTTAGATTCAAAGCGGGATTAGATTGGATTTGGATCGTTTGGATCTGAATTCGACCAAATATTTGTTTTTATATTCAATTAAGGGTTGTTTTTTAATAGGGTACCTCGTGAGGGGTTAACTGGATTTACCAATGGAGCCCCTTGTAGCGTTCGCAACACCGCCCTGGTGGACACTTTAGGTCACTGGACGATGCCTAAGGATGCTGTCGAATGCGTGGACATCACCTCCATGGGCAAAAAAACTTCCATGCCCCAATCTCTCCAAATAACCCCGAGCAAGACTCTTTACGCCGATCATATGCAACTTACTACTATCCCAAATTTCGCCTTAACCGTAATGCCAAATCTTCAAATGATTGATTTTTCCGGAAATCGACTAAGACGACTCTCCAAGGATGCTTTCCTATCCTTAACAAATCTTCACACTCTTTTGCTGGAAGACAACCGCGTCTTCGTGCCTAAAAGGACGCCTCTGTTGAACTCGGCATGTCTTAAAACCCTTTCACTAAGCAACAACAAAATAAGGAGATTGAAACGGAATACTTTCAAGGAGCTACCGTCTCTTAAAGTTTTATACTTGGATCGGAATTGGTTAATTCGAATACAGCCGAAAGTTTTCGAGCCTCTGAAATATTTGAAATATTTACATCTGGGAAATAACCGGCTAAAAGTTATGCCTCAGATCGTCCTTCTAGCTCCCAGACCTATGGTTATCGTCAAGGGTAATCCCTTTAACAGAACCGAGGTTATTAAGAGATAAACTGCCCCATAATCCGTTTTATGTACCGGGCAGTTATCATTTTTTCGAGATCATCTAATTTAGAATTTAGATTCGAGGTAAATGTGGACTGCACTCTAGGGAAATGCTTCGACTCCAATTTTTGTTCACTTCGGCGTTTCATCAACCGCCACGAAATCATGACGAGGAGATAGCGGATAACTCGAGTTCATTGATAAGAGTTTGGTTTATCTGAAGTGTACGGCGCCAGCTTGAGTTTGTCAATGAAAGGAATTATGTTGTGGTTTTGGGGCGTTCTCGAATTCTGTTGAAGCGAAAGTCGGTAGCAGTTCGATTCACTTCTCCAACTGTTATCTTTTGTAGTTAAAATTTTCTTAAATATCTAAAATTTCGGGTTTTTGATAAATACTGTAATAGTAAGTAAATAAAATTGGAGAATTGTAAGTAAAAACCTCGGATTTATTTATATATTTTATTAAATTTGTGTTAGAATTATGATATAATAAAATGGATGATTTATCAGAAATAAATTGTGATGTGTTTTAGTTAGTGAAAAAATGTTTTAATATATTAAATAAAAATGCCATTAATTTTAAGACAATTAGTTCTCTTCAATGTAAATGTATTAATATAAGGAAATTTTTCGATGGAAAACTTTCTACATGTCTTATATTGTTTTTGGCAAAATATTTACTGAATGTCACTATGTGACAGATTGTAAAGTTATAAATAAACTAAAAAAAAAATTAAGACGAAAGAAAGGAGAAGTATGGGGAGGGATGAATGCAGGCACGAAGGGGGGAGGATAAAGTGGAGGGGACAGAAACAAAACTAGACGAAATGAAAACAGATGTGAAAAGAAATTGTATGTGAAAGGGGACGTGAAGAGAGAGAGAGAGAATGAGGTATAGGAACAGGGGGATGAGTTTTAGAGGGAAAGGTGAGAATAAACAAAAAACTGGGGAAACACGAGGAATAGATCGAAGTAACGGCAGAAAGAGGCAAAGGGAGTAAAATTTCTCTCCATTTTAAGAAAACGGTTGTTTAAAGAAACGCGAAAAATTCTAAAATAGAGAGAACAAATGTTACGATTGTCTTAAAATTAAATAATATTGTAATAAATCTAACAAGTTATGATGTTTATTTTCCAATTTCTGAGTCTACCCGCGTTCTTAATTAAACCAGACGAAATTGTGGACAAAAGGGCTATCCTAACATTGTTTTAATAAAGATCGTAGCTGAAAATGTTATCTCTAATCCAAACAAGATATCGACCGTCTATTTATTCACCAAATTACTACATCAAGTAATTAATTAATGGCTCCAAATAGAGCCTAAGTAAACTTTAAAAAGGAAAAGTTTCCCCTCAAAATAAAATCCTCATCCTATTACATTTCACTCTCGACTTTTAGTGACAGATTTCATGTCCACCGGTTTGTAAACCCATGTAACGAACAACTTGGAAATGAACCGTAAGCCACCAGTCGCATAACTTTCCATTTCTTGCTCGACAGCTCTCTAAAAAACAGCAGCTCGTACAACGTTTTTATTTAGGATCATTCGCAGTAATGGCGTATGAAGCCTAACATTTTTCTACAGAAACCGGAAGTGTTCACATTATGATCCGAATACTTGTTAAAAGTCGGATTCATATATTAAGCTGAAAATGTAATTCATAATTCTGATTTATATTAAAATCCGGATCTAAATTAAAATCCCGATTCAAATTGTGATTCTCATACCGATTAAGATGCGGATTGAAATTAGATTCGGATCTCATTATTTCCTGGTCCTAACTCAAGATAGTGATTTAAAGCATGATTTGAATTTATATACTAAGATTCTGATTTAAATTCAAATTAGTTTTCAGATTGACGTTGCGATCGAGATCTAAAATGAAATCTGATATCAAATTAAGTTATTTGGCTTAAATTAGGTTAGGGTACAAATTAAGATAGGGAATTAAATTTGGATACAAATTAAGGTGCGAATTTTCTTTAAGATCAAGACCCAAATTAAGATTAATTTCCAAATTGGATTTGGCTGCAAATTACGATCCGCATTCAAATTTGATACGAATTAAGTAAGTTAGATTTCAAATGAAGATCTAAGTAAAAATTATGATTCGATTTTAAATGAACATTTAGCTTATTTAAATTAGATTCAAGTATAAGATCTAAATTCAAATTAGACGCAAACTAGATCCAAATTAAGATTGAAATACATATTAAGATTGGGATGTAAACTAGGCTAGGAATGGATTAGAATCCAAAGCATGCGTGCGATTCATATTAAGCTTCGAAACTAAATTAAGATCCCGATTCAAATTGCTTTCGGATTCGAATCAAGTTCCAGATCAAAGTTGAGATCGAGATTCAAGTAAAGAATGGGATCTAAAGCATGTTTTGTCTAGAAATTAAAATCCGAAATCAAATTTGATCACATTTAAGTGCGATTTCAAACTAAGATCCGCGTGAAAATTAATATTTGATTCTATATGAAGATTTAGCTTAAGTTAGATTTAAGTATAAGATCCAAATTCAAATTAGACACAAACTAGATCCAAATTAACATTGAAATCCATATTAAGCTTAGGATGTAAACTAGGATTGGATTAGAATCCAAAGCATGCGTGCGATTTATATTAAGATCAGAAACTAAATTAAGATCTTGATTCAAATTGGTTTTGGATTCGAATCAAGTTCTAGATCAAAGTTGAGATTGAGATTCAAATAAAGAATGTGATCTAAAGTATTTTTTGGTTAGAAATTAAGATCCGAATTCAAATTTGATACAAATTAAGTACTACATCTAAGTTCGATGTCAAACTAAGATTAGGGTGAAAATTATATTCGATTTTATATGGAAATTTAGCTGAAGTTAGATTCAAGTATACAGGATGTATCAAATTGCGTGTTAAGTATGGGGATCTCGCTTATTTGCAGAGATACGACGATGGTTAAATAAGAGAAAAGTTGTGGAATTGTATGCCCATTAATAATCTAAAAAGAAATTGAAGCTATCTTGCTTAGTTTCTGAATAAACTAAAAAAACTGAAATTTTTGATTTTTTGTTTTCTGCTATAACTCATTTGTTATTTATATTACATATTTTTATATTTGAAGTTTTAATTTCTGATTTCAACGATGTGTCAAACTTTGCATTTTGTTTAAGTTTTGAGCATTTTATTACAGAAAATAAAAATTTCATAAGAGTGCCATGGAATGACCACGTCATTTAATTTATTTTGAAAACATTCTAGTAGGCCATGGACTGATGGAAATAAAACAAAACACCACTTTTATTTACTTTGGCCTTTAGATACATGAGGTACTCGAAAATTTCAGGAAACTTTGTTTTGAGCGTAGACAGCAGTTTAAGTTATTTTTTACAAAAACAAATGAATGACATAGTTACTAACACACAGATTAGAGAGTTTATTTTAGACGAGTTTCTGAGCATGTTTTACAAAGGCGTCAAATGTTTTGAACAATTATTTAATAATTGTTTGTGTTAGTGCAGTTCCAGTGTTATCTGTTGTATTTATTTTACTTGTTATTCAAATTTGTAATGTCAGTTGCAAACATGAAAACTGCAAGTGAAATTTTCAGTAAATTGTGTATGTTGAATAATTTGTTATTCATTTGTTTTTATAAAAAATAACATAACCTGCTGCCTACGCTCAAAACAATGTTTGCTGATATTTTCGCGGACCTAATGTATCTAAAGACCAAAGTAAATAAAGGTAGTGTTTTGTTTTACTTCCATGAGTTCATGGCCTACTAGAATTTTTTCAAATAAATTAAATGACGTGGTCTTTTCATGGCACTCTTATGAAATTACTATATTCTGTAATAAAATGCTTAAAACTTTAACGAAATGCAAAGTGTGGCACATCGTTGAAATCAGAATTAAAAACTCTATTCAAATATGAAAAAATTTAAAATGCCGACCATAAGAAAACAAAAAGTTGACAGTCGAAAATGAGTAATGGTAACAGTTATATCAAATCTGATTAAAAATATATATTCAGCATGGAAAAGTGCCCTAATAACGCATTAACTAGAAATATGTAATATAAATGACAAATGAGTTATAGCAGAAACCAAAAAATCCAAAATTTCAGTTTTTCTTAGATCTTTTAGAAACTAAGCAAGATAGCTCCAATTTCTTTTCAGATTATTAATGGGCATAAAATTCTACAACTTTTCTCTAATTTAACCATCGTCGTATCTCGTCAAATAAGCGAGATCCCCATAGTTAACCCGCAATTTGATACATCCTGTATAAGATCTGAATTCAAATTAGACACATACTAGATCCAAATTAAGATTGAAATCCATATTAAGATTGGGATCTAAACTAGAATTGAATTAGAATCCAAAGCATGCGTGCGATTTATATTAAGATCAGAAACTAAATTAAGATCCCGATTCAAATTGGTTTCGGATTCGAATCAAATTCTATATCAAAGTTGAGGTCGAGATTCAAATAAAGAATAGGATCTAAAACATGATTCGGGTTCGTATTACAATTTGAATGTATATTAAATTTCGGATTGAAATTGAGATTTTGCTTCAAACCACCGCGTTAATTCGCGGAGTTGCAATTTTATTATTTTATGGTATCCTGCACCGCGACCGTCTGAGAATTCCCGTCACGCTCTCACCAAATAGTGGGGGTTTCCTGCTGCCCGCCCAGCAATCTCCATCAAATAAAATATTTCCGGTTTAACGCAAAACTAGGAGAGAGCGAGAAGAGGGTTCTTCACTTTGCGGTTGCCACTGAAATTAAATATTTATCTAAAAGTTTATTCGACAGCCGAACTGCGTGCAACTGTACGGGTCGCCCAATTTAATATCCTTCTCAGCAGAGATGGATTCGTTATGAATTGAACCTGATGCATGTCCGCGTTAATATCATATTGTTTAGTGAAAAGGGTTGCGAAATCGCACCCTATCGATAACCAATTAATGTCAGTGGAAAATTTGTGGTCGTGTCGCGTGTTTTGGAAAAATTGTCACCTAATTGAGGCTGTCAGGTTTTAGGGGTCGTGTTTGCTTTTTCATTTACAGCAGCAAAAATTAAATTAAAATGTTACTTAAATTCTTAACGATCCTTTTCGTCTTTCAATAAAATTCTTTTAACTCCTGAACTCGCAAATTAATTAAGAGATGCAGCTCATTGAGCTTTCCACACAAACGTGAAAGTTTTTGATCTCGTTCTCTTTTTATACGCCTCTGTGAAAACTGAACACGGATCAGTTGTTTATTTAAATTTCACCTATTTAATAATTTATAGCCCATAATTAATCTAATTTTACGGGAGACTTAACAGCAATTTGTAAAAATTACTGAGCTTTCATGTGAAAGCGTCCGTCGGTGTGAATTTGTTCGTTTCTGTTTAGTCTCTTTAGATACA
Source organism: Ctenicera cuprea (assembly GCA_958336395.1). Taxonomy (NCBI): domain Eukaryota; kingdom Metazoa; phylum Arthropoda; class Insecta; order Coleoptera; family Elateridae; genus Ctenicera; species Ctenicera cuprea. The sequence goes on along the minus strand of OY284495.1, from coordinate 27,310,490 downwards.
AGTTGTTTCCTCTTTATAAACATAAATGAAGTGTATAATGAAATCATTAAAAATTTAAATCAAATAAGAGTGAAGTTTATACAATTATACACAGTTGGTGAGCAAGTTTATATAGGACAAAGGAGAGTTCTTTCAAAATTAGGTTTTCTGTGAATGAGAAAAAACACTCTATTGGTTTATCAATCGTCCCATACCTTTCGGTGTCAAAGTTTTCATTTATACTCACCAGAGTTTATACTGCTAATAGGGCGAATCTGGACATTTCGTCCTTCCCCTCTCGTTCTCATACTATCCTACCACACTTTCCCACTTAATGCGTTATTTGTATGTAAATGTTGGAAGGCACCTTATTATTTCCCTTAATTGGCCAGAATTCAGTTATGCACCGTTAATTGTATCCTAACGCCAAATGATGACCAGGACATGGTACCGAACGCCTGGCTCGTAAAAACATTTTGTCGGCCTTGGGGGTTTATACTAACCTAACTCTTTTAGCACTAAGCCATCCAGACGTATTATATGAAGATACTACTTACAGAATTTTATTGTTTTTATATAAAAATACTTAGGAGATAACTTTCACAAAAGCCCATCTGGGTTTGAGCAAAAAAAACATCTTTAATCAAACAGTTGCGACGAATAGAACATTTAAACGGTGTCATAAAGCGACAACCATCTGCTTTCTATTTAAAATATTTATAGACTTTTCTCGTAGAAAGACATTGCTTGGAAATCGAACAACAATTTGTAAAGTTGCACGAGAATAAACTAGATTGCACATGCATACAGATAACGGATAACTTTATCACAAAGTTTTTATAATAATAAAAAAACTAAGTGGAGTGTATAAAATTACATGTCAATATTGCGATTGAGTTTATGTAGGACAAACTTAACCCCAATTTTTCCCAGCAATCAACATCACTACTTTATATAAAGTATTCCCTAATAGAATTCTACATCAATCAGCTAAATAATTTCCATAATCCATTTCTCAATTGGAAAGCCAGGCATAAAATTAGTTAGGTGAGGTCTTAGCAATGGTAGATTATCTCTATAGAGAGTGTTAGGTCCGTTTAAGTTCTCATCAATTCTGTTTTATGAATAATAGCGAGGCAGTTAAGTATCCTAAGGTCGCCGGCACCTGCTCATGGGGGCGCTAATCCACCCCCTTTATTTCACCGCTCCTGCGGCGTTCCGGATCCGGAACCTGTTCGTTCATATAGTGACGTATCCGCTACATTGTTGCTTCACTGCCCCCGTTAATGAGATAACTTCAGCGGCGTTTGCTTACCCTTTTCTCATCAGATGTTTGCTCCCAAGACTTTAAGAAAACTTTGTACAGAAGTTCCCTGACTAACTTGATTTAAATACGTAAAGGAAATGTGGATACGCGAAAAGGTAAGGGGTGGAAGGATTCAGTTTGAAATTTAAAAACTGAAAGCTGGGCTTTCATTGCATTTTGTTTATTTTTAAATTACAGATACATTTTTGCAAAATGATGAGTGCGTGCAGGTGTGTGAACGGGCGGGGGGGGGGGGGGGGATAGGTGCATATGCAGTTTTGTAGAATCTGATAAATTGAAGCCTCATCGACTTGAAATTTGGGATACTTGTTAAGGCTACTTTAATAAAGATTACTAGCAATAGATACTGTAAGGTCTGTTCGCAAATAGGGCTAAAATTTAACCCAATATTGCAGAGCTTTTATGTTTATTAGCTAAATACTGGGTAGGAGCGACTTTAAATTTTGGATACTGGTTACGATCACATCAACAAATATGCCTATCGGTAATAGTTGCAAAAAGTGGTTAAAAAGATGGAACATTTGCCCCAGTATCAAACAACCTTGTGGCTAAAGTTCTACCCAAATAGTAAGTTGAATTAAATTGAAATTTTCAATTCTAGTCGTTCAAATCGCACCAAAATGTATTCCTATCAGTGAACGGCGGAAAGGGTGAAATTCCGTCCCTATTTCATAAAAGAGTTGTGATCAAAATTCCATTTAAGTATTGTAAATAGGATCGACTTGAAATCTTGAATCTGCACGTTGACATTTCATCCACAAATATGCTTATCGGCGGTAGTTGCACGGAGTGGTCTGAAAGGGAAAAATCCGGTCCAGTTTTACAAATCGCATGTACTAGTAATTTCCTCCAAACAGTAAGTAGGATTGACTTGAAATTTTAGTTGCATGTCGAGACCTTAACGTTAAAGGTGTACATTAGAAAGAGCGATTAAGAGAAGCGAACGATACGTTCTAATAAAAAAACGCTCGTAATAAGAATTAGAAAATAAAAGTAAAACGTCTGCCGAATTACACAACAATCTTCTGATCAAATTTCCACCCAGAAGTAAGTAGGTTCGACTTGAAATTTAGAACACTACACACGGTTGCCTATGGGATGGACGTTGCCAAGAGTTTCCAATATCAAGAAAACGCTTGTGATTAAAAAACGTTTAATTATAGTAAGAAAAGTGGTAAACCCGCTTTAACGTTAATCACCTCTCAAATGAATAATAGGATCGACTTGGAATTTTTGACACTTGCTTCAATCACCTTAACAAAATTTCCTCTTAATGAGCGTTCCCAAGAGTGGCTAGGAAGGGAAGTAAGTCCACTCCAATGTAAAAAACATTTGTGCTCATAATTCTATTTAAGTAGTAGTAGTAGAATTGAATGTAATTTTGGATCCTACTAGTTGAGAACCTGTTAGCAAAACTTCTTGTCGGTGAGCGTTGCTAGAGTGGCCAGCAATGGAAAAATAAAATATCACTTTCAGATCAAAGTACTGACTAGACATTGTGATAAAAAAATTGGAAATTCCGTTCTAACGTTAAAACACGTTTCTGGTCCAATTTTCTCTTTAATGGTTAGCAGGATTGACTAACAATTTGGAAGCGGATTGAGATCACGCCAATGAAGTCAATAAGAGCAAGGGGAACGCGCTTTAATGTCAATAAGCGCTTCTGATACAAATTCCTCCTTTATAGTAAGTAGGATTGACTTAAATTTTGGAAACGAATTGAGATCACATCAACGAAGTTGCCTTGCAGTATAGGGGGTACCAAATAAGGGGGAGGAGAAACTCGCTTTAATGTCAATAAGCGTTTCTGATCCAAATTCCTCCTTAATAGTAAGTAGGATTGACTTAAGTTTTGGAAACGGATTGAGATCACGTCAATGAAGTCAATAAGAGGGAGGGGCGCGTTTCAGTGTCAATAAGAGCTTCTAATCTAAATTTCTCCTTAATGGAAAAAACTTTGGAACCGAATTGAGATCACATCAATGAAGTCAATAAGAGGGAAGGGAACGCGCTTCAATGTCAATGAGCGCGTTTAATCTAAATTCCTCCTTAGTAGTAAGTAGAATTGACTTAAATTTTAGAAACGAATTGAGATCACATCAATGAAGTCAATAAGAGGGAAGGGAACGCGCTTCAATGTCAATGAGCGCGTTTAATCTAAATTCCTCCTTAGTAGTAAGTAGAATTGACTTAAATTTTAGAAACGAATTAAGATCACATCAACGAAGTTGCCTTGCATTATAGGGGGTGCCAAATAAGGGGGAGGAGAAACTCGCTTCAATGTCAATAAGCGCTTCTGATCCAAATTCTGCCTTAATAGTAAGTAAGATTGATTTAAATTTTGGAAAAGAATTGAGATCACATCAACGAAGTTGCCGTGTATTATAGGGGGTATCAAATAAGGGGGAGGAGAAACTCGCTTTAGTGTCAATAAGCGCTTCTGATTTAAATTCCTCCTAAGTAGCAGGATTGTCTTAAATTTTGGAAGCGGTTTGAGATACATACACAATGCTGCATTGTATTGTAAGGGGTAGTTAATAACAAGGGGGGTAACTCTGCTCCAAAGTCAATAAACAATTCTGATCTAAATTTCTCCTTAATTGTAAGTGGGGTTGATTTGAAAATTTGTATTTGTATATAGCTCATAAATATACCGGCAGATATAAAGAAAAAATCGAGCAAAATTGTAAACAATATTTGGCGGAGATTTATTGGTTTTAAACGCTCTACTTGAAAATTTTTAAGTTTTGTTTTTCCCATGAGCTAGTTTTCGTGATACAGAAAAGGATTTTTGGCAATAACTCGTTTTATCTTTGTAGTACGGCAATAATAATTTTATATAAAATTAAAGATGATAAAATTTTCTGCAATAAAGGTTCTATACATCTTTTATGGGGGACCTATAATTTGGGAGCAGTTGTTCCGACAAGTTGAACAAGCGCAGAAAATATCGGTTTTCATACAGACATTTTATTAGATTGATTTATAAGGTTGAGCTTTACTTCGTTGAAGTTCATTTTAATTTATTGTAAATAAAACAAATTTTAATTTCAACAGGTTTTTTATTTTAGCCACATACGTACTTCGACATGTTGACATGTCATTTTCAAAGGCAAGATTAAAAGTAAACAGTTGGTGTTGCTATAGGAACAATAAATTTTTACAACTTGATCTTGGTTTTCTATATCTGCGTTAAGATAACTTGATTTTTTATTCCAAAACGTCCAATAATAGTGAATTTAAGAAATAAATTTGCTCATTCCTCAAAGGTACAGATTGTAAATGTTTGTGAATTTCAAATGCTTTTAGTAAATTTTATAGTGTTATCAGATGCCATTGAATGATTTGGTCTATTAAGTGTTTGGCATAGTTGGATTTATGCTGCGTACGTGTTCCTTGTACATAATATCAAAGTTTCTAATTGTTTGTCGTATATAAACCGAAATTACAGTGCGAGCAATTTAATTTGTAAATGCCTGATTTTAGTAAATTGTCTGTTTTTTCTTTAGCATTAAACAAAGTGTTTAGAATGTATTACGTTGTTTTAAAAGTTATGAAAATGACATGTGAACATGTCGAAATACGTATTTGGCTAAAATAAAGACTTGTTGAAGTTAAGAATTGTTTTATTTACAATGAATTTTATTAAATGTTTAAATGCCCCGCTCAATTAACTGGAGAGTCGAATTGACGCGCGAAATTACCGCTTAAGGAATAATTATTTAATATAAATAATAAAACACAGTTACTTTATCGTGCGTTAACTAAAATCTTATTGATTTCGATTTTTTATACGATGAACAGTCACCACAATGAGTAAAAAGTGGAATTTGGTAGGTGAAAACCGATATTTTCTGCCCCTGTTTAATTTCACGTGACAACCGCTCCAGAAGTAAAAGTTTGTGTAGAGGATTTAATTAGCTTTAATTTTATATAGAATTATTTTTGCCGTACGACAAAGAAAACACGAGTTATTGACGAAAAACCGATTTATTATACCTTTTCTGCATCACGACGGCTAGCAAAATGAAGCGTTTGAAACAATTATAATTTTGACAATATTTTTACGGTCAAACTTACCTGCCGCTTGGCCTAATAAACAAAGCGTTATTGCACTGCAAAGGATAGTCAGTAAAGGGATAATCTGCTCTAATTTCAATCGACGCTTTTGATCCAAGTTCTAATAATCAGTAGAATTTCATTAAATGTTGAATACGTATTGATACTGTGATCGTGCAGTTTCGCTGATATTTTTATTTACAAATTTTAATTGTATTATTTAAAATTTATCAAGTATTTACGCTTGATTTCTTATTTATTTGCGATGATCGGTGTCGGACCTACGTTGTGTTTTAATTATTTGCTCGTGGCTGATTTACCCTGCCTTTATCGAGGTTAAAGAGGATAAGATTTTAAGCTGATTTAAACAACAGTAAACCTTTTGAAGAATTTATTTATTCATGTGTTGAAAATATTGGTGTTATGAGTGCTAGAACCATTTATATGGAATTTGCCTGTTAGTTGTATCGAGTAAAGTTGCCAATCTAAATATTTACCCCAGTTTTACCCACACTGATACTTCTATTTGGGACTGTTTATAAATGTCGAGTATTGTGCAGTTTACGTCAGTAAAATGTGTAATTACCCGCGAACAGAGCTTGCCGCAACCAATATGGAAATAGCGCCGTCACCCACTCCAATCGGCTTCCCTGCAATAGCGCCTCAATTGCTACGCCTAATTCCCTCCTAAGAGGAACAATAGCGCCGCTTTTGATACGCCTAATCAGGTACACCGACAAGAATGAGCCACTACGCCTAAGCCTATTTGATTTTGGCAATGTGCTCCTCGTAGCCCCAAAACCCCGTGCCGCAACCAATATGGAAATAGCGCCGTCACTCACTCCAATCGGCTTCCCTGCAATAGCGCCTCAATTGCTACGCCTAATTCCCTCCTAAGAGGAACAATAGCGCCGCTTTTGATACGCCTAATCAGGTACACCGACAAGAATGAGCCACTACGCCTAATCCTATTTGATTTTGGCAATGTGCCCCTCGTAGCCCCAAACCCAAGAATATTTTATTTTATTTTAAAGTTGCAAGTCCCAGACTTGTAATGTTGTAATAGAATGCTAGCAATAATGCTTTCAAACTGACGTTCAGATTTCAGCGAACTGAGTGATCTTTGAGAATTCGAAGATTGATCCCTTCCCTTAGGGAACATACTCTTTTATTAAAATTCATGTCCATCCTCCAAGAGGTTGGACTTGTTTCTTTTTCCAATAAAATTACAGCCCCACTCTTTTTTAACTTTTGATTGGATAGAAGTATCAATAAAATTTTGTCTCACACTCTCAAGCTTTCTTGAACACTTGTGCTAATTGAAGCTGTCAAGTTTCCCCAATTTATGTTAATTACTACAACCCAATATTTACCCTAATCCCTAAAATGCGAGAGCGTGAAATTTTAAATATTAGATTGACCCCAATAATCCACACAACAGGCGGCAAACTCATTGACACGTGTTAACATGTGTTTTACAATATTTACATTTATGTACAAAAATGTGTGCAGCTGTTCTGAACCAACCACCTGCTTAAAATTTAACTAAGCTAAATCACAGCAATTTAGCTAAGTCAAGTGATCACTGTTAATTAAAGTCTGTATTTGCTGAAAGAAATATAATATTGCTGTAAATAAATCAAAGTTATTAGACAAGTGCATTGCGTATTCTGGGAGCTCCCACTTTAAAGTATAAAACAATACAATTAAATCAAAATCAGATACAAATTATTTATTCTCGGGCAGCGCACCTTTACATTCTCCCCCTGAGAACTTCTTTTTATTTAAAAGTGCATTTATTTGCCCAAGAAGCATATGTACCACCTCTAAAATTAAACATGTATATGTATATCAGGAATTCATTAGTCTAAAATGCAAAGAAAAATAAGTTCTCATAGTTCTTTTAAATTTTTATACTTTAAGTCATTATGTACACCTGTGTCACTCGCGTTCACTCACTCACTTTTTTACGAAGGAAGTGGTTCCTCGAGCCTCTGCCCTGTTCCTTCCTCCGTCGTTGTTCTTCCGGCCTGCTTGGGTTGACTTGATGTCGCCCTTTTGAATACCGCGATTATTTGGCTGCTAATCAATTTCAGGTGCGTCTCCCCCATTCCCTGGAAACCGTGATAGGAGATAGATCATATCTTTAGTCGTTTCTCAGTGTAGTTTAGATGCCAGTGTACATGATGGTATTTTTAAGATTTTCGAGTTTTTCAGCGAATACGGTCCTGTTTTCGTATTGGGCAAATGCGATCCTGCCGTGTCCCTCGTAGGTTTTATGTTTGTAGCGTTGCAATCGTTTAAAGGGATGTCAAGCCCAACATCTGGCGACCCTAAACGGTGAAAGTTTGCAATGTCGAACGCCCCTTCTCGTTTATCTCAGAATTCATGTTTAAGTGCGCCGCGCCGGTTTGACTTAAAGAAAAACCGTTAGGTTTTAGGTAACCGGCATTGTGTACTTCGCGCTCTTTTAAATTTGGTGTTGAATTGTGCGGATTTGTACATTTTATGACGTAAAATTACGGTTTTTTTTTATTTGTGAATTGTTTCTGAAGTACGTTGAGTGAATTTGGTTGGCCTATTTAATGTGAAACATTATTGGAATCTTGAGCTTGTGGATTTATCCCTTACGAGTTTGCGGTCGGCTTGTCTTGGGTTTTATAATAATTCTTATTCTCCGTATTATAGGGTTTAAAGTTATATTGTTTTCGGTAACGATAATTGTGCCATGATTTATTCTGGTGTGGTTTGTTCTGATACCGGAAATTGTGATTTGAAGTGGGTGTTTTTGAAAATGATTCCTGTGTTTTCGTCTCAAATTGAATCGCATTTGTCAATGATGTTTCCGGACGTGTTGATTGAACTTTGCGATTTTCACGCACTCCATCGAGCCTACGTAAAAGGTCAGCTGTTTCTGGAATACTTTTTTCCGAGTTGAGTTGATGCAAATCCATTACATTTTGAGGGAAATGCCTGATGACTTCGCTAATTAATAGGCTTTCTGGAATTGGTGGCGAGAGCCTTTGTGCCATCGATATATAATACGCGAAGTGACCTAACATTGATTCTTTTCCATTGGAATTCCATCGAGCAGTACCAAGTTTAAATCGTACTTTTTGTTGCTCCATTTGCGACCAATATGTTTCCAAAAATTGTTGCTTAAAGTGCTCATATGTGAACCATTGATCTTTGTAAATACAAGCCCAATGTTTTGCATTTCCTTTGAGAAGTTCTGACGTGACCAATTCCAATTGCTGCACGGAATTTAAACGCAGTCTTTTACAATAAGTTTGAACATCATCCAGGAAATCGAGTGGATTCTTTAAATCACTACCATCGAATCGAGGTTTTTCTGGAAGTGTGGCCAACAATAACGACTTTTCCCAGCCGTACATCACCTGACTCGACGTGGTTGTTGTGTTTGCGGTGACTTCTGAAGATTTTGCAGCAGACGTCGAGGGAGTCGCGGCGCCGCTTCCGTCTGAGGTGTTAAGGGTAAGATTTTCAGAAGTCGTACTTGTTTCAGCACTCGGTTCCGTAACTTTAACATTTGTACTTAAAACTGGTGTTAAAGGTACTAGCTGTTGCATGGTATTCATGACGCCTGTCATAAATTCTTTAAAACTTTTAGTTCGTTCTAATTCTCGAATTTGTTGTGTTTGTTCCCACTTCCAGAACCAATCTGGTACATACAGGGTTTCTAAATTTTCATTTTCGCTCGCGTTTTCCTGCGGACTTCCGCTGGTTTCGTCCCCGCTCGAATTTCCTTGATTTTGTTCTTCAATTCCGTGCCATTTTGTATTCGTGAGATTATTTTCTTCTAGGTCCATGATAGAAAAAATATATTTTTTATGTCATTACTATTGTTTAAATGTATATATAATTTATTTATTTATTTATTTATTTTATTTTTTTATTATCCTTTTTATTTATTTGACCTCGATCCTGGTCTCACGGCAACACTTTCTGTGATCGTGCAGTTTCGCTGATATTTTTATTTACAAATTTTAATTGTATTATTTAAAATTTATCAAGTATTTACGCTTGATTTCTTATTTATTTGCGATGATCGGTGTCGGACCTACGTTGTGTTTTAATTATTTGCTCGTGGCTGATTTACCCTGCCTTTATCGAGGTTAAAGAGGATAAGATTTTAAGCTGATTTAAACAACAGTAAACCTTTTGAAGAATTTATTTATTCATGTGTTGAAAATATTGGTGTTATGAGTGCTAGAACCATTTATATGGAATTTGCCTGTTAGTTGTATCGAGTAAAGTTGCCAATCTAAATATTTACCCCAGTTTTACCCACACTGATACTTCTATTTGGGACTGTTTATAAATGTCGAGTATTGTGCAGTTTACGTCAGTAAAATGTGTAATTACCCGCGAACAGAGCTTGCCGCAACCAATATGGAAATAGCGCCGTCACCCACTCCAATCGGCTTCCCTGCAATAGCGCCTCAATTGCTACGCCTAATTCCCTCCTAAGAGGAACAATAGCGCCGCTTTTGATACGCCTAATCAGGTACACCGACAAGAATGAGCCACTACGCCTAAGCCTATTTGATTTTGGCAATGTGCTCCTCGTAGCCCCAAAACCCCGTGCCGCAACCAATATGGAAATAGCGCCGTCACTCACTCCAATCGGCTTCCCTGCAATAGCGCCTCAATTGCTACGCCTAATTCCCTCCTAAGAGGAACAATAGCGCCGCTTTTGATACGCCTAATCAGGTACACCGACAAGAATGAGCCACTACGCCTAATCCTATTTGATTTTGGCAATGTGCCCCTCGTAGCCCCAAACCCAAGAATATTTTATTTTATTTTAAAGTTGCAAGTCCCAGACTTGTAATGTTGTAATAGAATGCTAGCAATAATGCTTTCAAACTGACGTTCAGATTTCAGCGAACTGAGTGATCTTTGAGAATTCGAAGATTGATCCCTTCCCTTAGGGAACATACTCTTTTATTAAAATTCATGTCCATCCTCCAAGAGGTTGGACTTGTTTCTTTTTCCAATAAAATTACAGCCCCACTCTTTTTTAACTTTTGATTGGATAGAAGTATCAATAAAATTTTGTCTCACACTCTCAAGCTTTCTTGAACACTTGTGCTAATTGAAGCTGTCAAGTTTCCCCAATTTATGTTAATTACTACAACCCAATATTTACCCTAATCCCTAAAATGCGAGAGCGTGAAATTTTAAATATTAGATTGACCCCAATAATCCACACAACAGGCGGCAAACTCATTGACACGTGTTAACATGTGTTTTACAATATTTACATTTATGTACAAAAATGTGTGCAGCTGTTCTGAACCAACCACCTGCTTAAAATTAACTAAGCTAAATCACAGCAATTTAGCTAAGTCAAGTGATCACTGTTAATTAAAGTCTGTATTTGCTGAAAGAAATATAATATTGCTGTAAATAAATCAAAGTTATTAGACAAGTGCATTGCGTATTCTGGGAGCTCCCACTTTAAAGTATAAAACAATACAATTAAATCAAAATCAGATACAAATTATTTATTCTCGGGCAGCGCACCTTTACAATACCACACCAACAAAGTTGCATTGCATTGTATGGCGCAGCAGAGGGTGAAAATGTGCTCCAATATAAATTAACGTTTCTGATCGAAATTCTACCTAAATGCTAAATGGTATTAATTTGAAATGTAGAAGGGCTCGGAAGCAAAAAAGAATGTATGCAAAAAAGCATGTTTGTTTAATAACAATATTTATAATAGTAAAATGTAAAATTATTATTGCCTAATTACGTATATGTATTAGAATTATTTATAGTCAATTGTGAATTGCTCAAATATTGTTCGTGTGTGTTTAAAGAATAAGAAAGTTCAAGTATCCTTCTGCACGTTTGAGGAATTTTACTTTTGTTTACAAACAGGAACAGGTGCAAGGATCAATACAGCACTTTGGATAGGTCAGGGCACCACTCCCGCCTACAACAAAAGGGTTGCTTGCAATCTACGCGGGTTTAAAAAATGATCTCGGGAAAAGGTCGAAGATCCGGCATTTTTTTGGTCACGACCCACGATCGGGTTCTGATAATCGTTGATGTATGGGCTCTTTTCCTCTCGAACAGGTTCAGCAAATTTAGGATTGTTTAGATTTATATCTGGAAAGGAGAGGAAGATTTAGCTGTGGCCGCTTCCTACGGTCAGCGAAAAAGATCAACTTTGGACTAAAAGTTAAACTATTCATGTCGTAAAATTTTAATGATCGGGAACCATCGGAAAATCCCCCTGTTGACTGTGGCCGATTTCTCTGCAAGATTTACGTTGGTTTTATTGCGGATAAGGTTATGTTATAGAAGAATTTTATTTATTGTTAGGGATTAGAGATTCGGAACACTAGGACGTAGAAATAAAAACAGGGAAAGGCACTTAAAATCGCGGAAACGGATACGGAATTTTTAGGATTATCTAAATACCTTCGGCTCGATTTCAAAGCAAATATATCGTGCTCTTACAGGTTTCTTTGAAGAAGGAATTCGAGACTCTGGAAAATAAGACTTTTAAATCGATAAAAGTGCCAAACAACGGTACACCTCTAATAAAGAAAGTTGTATGGCGTCAATTTTCTACTTAACAATTTTATACCATTGGCGTATCTTAAGGATGGCCAATGACAGTAATTTCGCTTATCCCTTTCAATAAGGCTGTGTTTGTTGAATTCCGGTTTGATTACGTGACAGCTTCTAATTTGGGAATTAGGTTTTTCCCCTGAAATTAACGCTTGTCGCGTCTGAGGCTTGAGGTGGAGACAGAAGAGAGGAAGCTCTGATTGTTACCAGTTTCCGGATGTTTGCAGACGCAAAGCGTCGCGTACGAATTAAACTGTTTGGTTGTCGTTAATCTGCTTAACATTTCCAAATACTGTTTATCATTATAATCGAATTGAAGGGATGCTTTGTCGAAGACGTCGCGGAGCCCCCTTAATCCGGTCTCTCGTAACTTAGTTACCGGTAAAGCGTAATAATGAGGTTGGGTTTAATCTTGCTTCATCGAACCGAATTGCGGAAGTGAATCCGCAGAAATGCGACGAAGTGAGAATGGCGGCGACGGGGGGGCAACTTACACTACACGGCCCCCTGCACATATTAATTCATTTATTTCTCCGGCACTCCGTCTCTTCCACCATTGGTGGTCGTGTTTACTTAAAATATCGAGTGAAAACTTCGGCCTTGGCGAACGCGGGCCTGCAAAAATATTTTCCTTACCAGAAAGCCGAATGTAAGAAAAATATGGAAGACGCATCCTCCAGGTACTTATCGCAAACGAATTGCTCGGAAAAACAAGCACATAAATTAATTAGAGGAGAAATGAAAAGAATAAGAAAGGGGGACTAACCGTTTTGTACGTGAATTTCGGAGACTGTTTTGATCTTCGGGACAACTCGAGCGAATTATTATCTAATTTTAAAGTTTCCCTTTGAGTCTTTCTGATATTATTGATCGACCATTTTGAACGGTTTACGAAATTAAATGCGCGAACTCTGAAACACCTTGATAAATTAAATCCTAAACCGCCCTTTGTTGCGATAATTGCGCTCCTGCTACCTCTCCTCAATTCTGAATTATTAAATTTCTGTTGTGCCGTTGCTTGGAAAATAGAAAACGATTTTTACACTTTGTGACAAAACGAGCAATCTAACAGTCATAACTTGATTGTAGTCTTGGTACAGCTTAGCACTAAACAACAATGTGTAAAAGGCCAAAAGCCCCAGGCTGCTATTCTTTATAGTTTTCGTTTTCTAGCAAAACTAGCCAAATTAACTAAAGGTGTGTCGACAAATTTATGTTAAACGAAAATCTAAAATTTCAAATTATAATGTAAACTGACAATTCCTAAGTTCGATAATAAATCTGCTTCCTTTCTCTGCAGAAATATTAGAAAGCATTGTCGGATTTGAGATTCCAATTAACGGAACACGTTGAGCAGCATGCATTGTTAATGACAAACCAGTCGGGATTTCATGAAACGTTCTTGTAATTTAGATATTAATGTCAGAATCGGGGAACTTGTTAGACAGAAGTTGTGATGGATGGATTAGAATTATGTGGCATTCGGCCGAATTAGGCAATACTTAAAACATGAAAGTATAAAGTCTCAGGATGCTAGATTTGATGGATTATGAACTATAGATTTCGATCTTAACGTAGTTCCTAAAATTTCTGGTCAAAACCTTCAAAAATTAGCTTATTTTTATAAAATTTCGAGTTTAAATGTTTATTTTTGAATGTAAAATTACAGAAATTTTTTTTGTTACAAAAGGGGCCAATTTTTCAATCGCCACCGAACTTTCTGCTATGCAATCGTTTAAAATTAAGCTTCACTTGATGACTAAGATTTAAATTGAAAGAAAATTGACCACTTTCTGCTTTATAAAGTAAAAAAAAGAAGAAAGAAACTGAACAGACCTAATTTATTAACGAACCTCGTAAAATCCGAAATTTCCAGCATTAAACAAACGACTCATATCCGTTTCGTAATCATGTTATCACACACGCATTCTGTTTTATGATTATAATTCTTTAGTGTTATCTTTGTTTAATTATCAACGAGACGCGTGTTGAGCACGTTTTCTGTTCATTTTCGGTTTATGACGACGTGTAACGACCGACAGAAACGGTCCGAGGAAATCGTTCAACCCGTTACAGGGCCCAGAACAGTATTCATTCGCTGTAAAACCGCTTAATTATCTTTTATGCCCTTAGCTTTTCGTTTACAATATAAAATAGAGGCAGAGGGCGGTTGCTGTCTCGAAGACAAAAGACTCTCTTCACTCTCCACTTCCCGCAAACCGAACTCGTAAAACTAGGATACCCAGATCTGATCATATTTAACGATGGGATGTTATACACGTTGATTAGAATCCTGTTTTCGAGTGAACAGTTTTTATTCCAGAGATTATTTGATGAAATGAAAATATTGCCGTCAGTTGAGTCATCGCCCTGTATATTTGACAGAACGGTTACTAAGAGGGTAGAGATTGCAAATGTCGTGTCGACAAAGTAAATAACTCAAGTACTTACAGCACTTTTGAAATTCAAATCAAATCCTTCGTGACGGTTCTGTTTCTACCCTCTTTGCGACACCTGATATTACAAGCCATTAGCATATAATTACCCTCTAGAATTTCCTTCATGCACTCTCACTTTTGCTGTCTAAATACGGGCAACAAATTGGAAAAGACAACTCTGGTAATTCGCTGTATAGTTTACCAGCTTTCCATTAAAGTTTTGGAACACGTTTGAGCTTAAAAAAGTTTTAATTAGCTAAATCGGGATGATTTGGTTTTGAATAAATTTAATATAGCTGTGTAATTTCCACAACTGTTCCAAAACATAAAAGAATTCAAACAGCTTTGAATTTTTATTTCTAACAATTAAACACATGAATGGCATTGAATGAATGTGCATGAAGGGTGGCATAAGCTTCAGGTGCATAGTGGTGTTAAGGCCAAAAGTCCCACCACCTCCCACTACACTAGCGAAGAGCCTACTCGGAGTGAAAGACCTCGACACCTTCCGGTATATGAGGGTTATAGACTACGATGATGATTTTTTTTTATTTCAATGTGTAATATTTATATCAAACTTGATAAAGAAGTACTATGTCTATATCAGCTAATTGATTATTAATTTTGCAATACAAATTTTAATCTAAATGCAGAAAAGGAAATTTTTATTTTTTTTAATTCCAAAGGATATTTCCGCTTTGGTTTATCTGCTTTAGTTTTATTTACTTTAGGGAGTTTTGATCTTTCAACCTGAAATTTGATATTTGCAATTTAAAGGTGAAAGTGTAGGTGTATGTTTACTTGATTCTGAATGCTGTGTTGAATTTTCAGCTGTAAATTATGGAATTTACACTTGGGGTTGATTTATTTATTTCTAACTCTAAGATTGTACTGATTTCGATGTTAATTTTTGTCTAATAAACTTTAGTATTGTGGTTCCAATGGTTACAGTTACTGCTTTCCATTCCTATGTATTTTAATTTAGACTAGCATGGCTCAAGCTCTATGCTCTACGCTTCCTTTTGATAACTTTTTTGAAAAATTGATAGCAAGTTTATTTAAAAAAATATATAATGATATATCGTGGCGTATTTAGCATGCGATTCCGGGCTCCTATCAAGGACTTTTCAGACTCATCGCTGACTCATCGGTTTGCCGGTCATCATAAAATACATACAGTGAGTTTCAGATCTAAGTGGAACATGGCAGATTAATATGCTAAAAGTAAAATAGCTGTATTTTATGTCCCTAGAAGAATTTGTAACATGCAGTAACACTAGATGGCAAGATAACATCTTTTATATAACCTGATTAAAAATTTATTAAAAATAATACTTTAAATAAATTATTTAATAATAGTAAAGTCACTGCATGGGTATAATCGGTTGCGAAGTCAATTATCAAATATCTCCGTGGCGCGCAGCTAGAGAATTTGCTTCGTAGGCGAGATGTAATGTGTCAAACTTTGATGAGGTCTACTTTTTTAAATTTCTTTTTTAATTATTATAAAAAGACAATCAATTTTATATTATTTTATGTAAAATTTATAATTATTTTTATTAAAGCTACATTAACAACAAAATTAATCAGGTGAAACAAAAAGTTACCGATAAATTGTTACAGCTAAATCCATGGTAACAAAAAAGTATTCTTACGCATTTCGTTACGCGTGCCTTAATGTATGGTATTGGTATATTATGTATTATTTATACGTTCGAGTTTTACTTGGTTGAAATTCATTTTAAATTATTGTAAATAAAACAATTCTTAACTTCAACAGTTTTTTTAGCCTTATACGTATTTCCACAAGTTGACATGTCATTTTCAGAGGCAAGATTAAAAGTAAACAGTTGGTGTTGCTATAGGAACAATAAATCTTCATAACTTGATCTTGGTTTTTTAAATCTTTGTCCAGATGACTTGATTTCGCATTCCAAAACGTCTAATAATGGTGAATTCAGAAAATCAATTTGTTCATTCATTAAGGGTACAGATTTGTTTGTGAATTTCAAATGCTTCTAGTATATCTAACTTACGTTTATCATCACAATACTGTAAACATTTTATAGTGTTCTTAGATGTCATTGAATGATTGTGTTTTAGTTGGATTTATGTGGATGTTTATATTTGTAACAAACAACTTACGTGTTCCTTGTACCTAATATCATCATCTTCTTTTTTAGCCATCCCTTATGCCCTTAGAGCGTCGGGTTCAACATGGCTAGGTACCACGAGTACCATTCCTGAACTGGCTTCAACATCTAAAACTCCCTAAGTCACTGCGGACCAAAGGTCACGTGGGTATAGTACGTGTTCTTTCCTATCAAAGTTTCTAATTATTTGTCTTATATAAACAGAATTACATTAGGTCAATAAGCCTTGAACGAAAATTTTAGTAGGCTTTGACTTAATTATTGATTTATAATCTTCAAATGGTAACTTAAGCTTAAAATGTTGTTTATAATCTAAGTTGTAGGCTTCTGCGGTTCTTGTCAGTAGCATATTACCTTCCGGGTTGGAGGCAGCGTTTCGCCCTGAAGATGCACTGTGCAACCGTGGACGAAACGTCAAAAATAGCAGTACCGTTGTTCATAGTTTAGTTTAGTTTACTAATTTTGTTTTTGCCTTGAAATATTTTGTTCAAACCCTTAAAAATTGTATTTCCAATTTTTAACGTAAATTTTGTAGAACGTTGACTTACAATCATTATTTTCAGTTCACACATGTTCTGTTTAATTTCTCCCAGAATGTGTTTTCCGTAGTATTGTGCGCATATTGTAAAATTTTTTGTATATAATATTTATTTTCGGTTTTAGAATGTTTAGTTTAAGCTCAAAAAAATTCTATTTCTTGTCTTCAAACGTAAATTTCATAAATTATTAATTTTCAACTCCAAAATGTATTCTTTACAATCTTCTACGTACAATTTACAATTTACCAACTTTTGACTAATTTATTTATAATTACAAAATGTTCAGTTGAAGCTGCAAATTTTATTGTTCATAATCTTGGTGGTTTAATTTGATAAATTATGACCTTAAATATATTTATGTTGGGTCCCGAAATTTCGTCACGACGCGACGCGACATTATTCTTGTTTAAGTAATCTTTCCAAGTATGAAATTTGTAGATTTATTCTGGGGCTACTGAAAACTCATCAGATATGCTTCTTGTGGAATACACATCCTTTTAGAAAGCAGCTCGAAAACTTTAAGCTTGATAAATGTGTAAAATCCCTTTAGTATTAAGATAAAGCACCCAGAAAGAAAATTGCTCGGAATACAATTATTTCCAAGTAGTTTTGTAGCTCGTTGCTCTGCTTTCAAAGTCATTGCAATTCTTAAAGTCCGAATTATCCGTTTCATTTTGGGCGCGCACCATTCCGTACCACCAGGAAATATTTAATATTCGTAAGAGTTTCCCTGGACGTTTTCCGGATCGTGAAGGTTCTTTTTTTCTGCACGTTTAAGTACTTGTTAAATTGGATTAAAAAACGGCGCGTTGTCGCTCAACGCTCAATTTGTCGAAAGTGTCAAAGTGTATACGTCGCTTTTATCAATTGGAATGAAAAAGGTTGTTCGTCATTTGCTTCCTGCAAAATGTAACATTCGATATTGCATTTTTATGTCTTCTTCCCCTCGTGCCGTCCTGTGCTTTTCTTCCACTTTCCGATTTCATTCAAACGGACAGGATCGTTCTCGCTACTTCATTTTTTATTACTTTTCATAATTTCAAAATTCCAAGTAAATTATCTAAAACAGAAGGGAATAATCTTTGCGACAATCTGCTGGAAGGATTTAAAATTTTTAAATGGAACAGCCTTGACTTTAAAATTCTATTCGATGACCGGTCCAATTTACGTCAATTGTTTATTGGTCACGTGACCGAATTTAGTTTTGATTGGTAAAACATTTTATAGTTACAGATCGAATGGTTCACATAACAGGATAAAAATATGTTTATCATCAAATCGAGTATTTTTATATTTTTTGCTTGTTATCTAAATCGTAAGTACATATTTTAATGTTTTCCGAAGCTCCATTTACCTTTATCATAAATCTATTTCTGATAACGCGATAACAGTTGTAAATGATAATATTTTTATTTATTATATTATCACTTCAGGTGCCAAATCACATAATCCAAACATGACCAGCTACAAAATAAAAAAGATCACAAGCGATGACGAAATAGGTCTAATTGTAAATCGCGATTTTAGAGACGAATTTGTTAAGAGTTTTATTTTAATTGGAGAGGATGAAACTTGTTTGCCTGAATATTATGAAAATTATGCTGAAGCTATTAAACAATTTGAAGTGAGGAATGATGATGTTGTGGTTGCTTCATATCCAAAAGCAGGTAAGATTCTTGGTTCAGGAAAGAAAAATAAATAAAAACGAATTTTTAGGCACGACATGGGCGCAGGAGATGGCTTGGTTGATAGCAAAGGGCCTTGATTATGAGGGGGCAGAAGTCTCCTTGCACGAAAGATTTCCATTTTTAGAGTAAAACTGTTTTTAACCCCAATTTTATTTAAATTTAGAAAACATGAATAGACAGCTTCGAATTTTATTAGTGTTGTTAAGTCAATTAGTTTCTTTTCTAGATTATGCGCAATTTATGATTTTCCGAAACTGGAAAACCTCTCTGGACACAGAGGTCCAAAATGGACAAGCCAGTCTTTAGACTTTATCAAAGAACAACAAAGCCCAAGGTTTATAAAAACCCATTTACCATTTTCCCTTTTACCACAGCAGATACAGAGTGCCTCAAAGACACCCAAGGTAACTTAACCATTTTTCGTTTTAATTTTAAATTCAATTTTTGTTTGCTATGTTTTAGTATACAGAAATATTGATTAAATGAAAATTTTCGAAATCGAGGTTTTGACAGAATTATATGTTTTGGACTTGGGTACGTGGGTGTGTCATTGCGCTCCATAAATCTCAAACGGATGGGATGGTCCAAATTTGATGAGCTTTGTAATGTGGGGGTATATAAAAAAAACATCGGAAAAATAAACTTTAAAGAAACCCGAAACGGATAGCGGAAGTTAGAAATGTTTTTTGGGAGCATTTTCTTCAAACATTGAATTATCTAAATCTGAAAACAGAATTAGATTGAAGATTTCAGAGCAAATCCAACGTTTTTTCTCTGAACTTTTTAGCTTTCAAATGGCATCAGCTACGATTTTTAAAAGTATTTTTACTTTGGTGACTTATTGCTCAAAAACTACTTAACACACATTGATAGTTTGCACAAAAATTTTCGATAAAATAAAGACTATGAAGTGAAAAATGTTTTCGAAATTTCTAAAGAAAAGAAATATTTTTCAAAAACTGACTACACGACTTTTTAAAATATTGTAGACTAATAGCCATAGAAGAGCTGTAACATGGTTTGTGTCCCAGTCCGCTAATTTTCTTGTGACATTTTTTGTGAATTTTTGAAGATATAAAATACCTACTCTTTTGTTTAATAAACGGGGGCCGATAAAAAATTCCGTATAGTTACATTGTCAATGAGTGATGGTAGAATAAAGTTCTTGACTTAAGTTTTAAGTATAGCAATAATGGGGGGGGGGGGGGGGGGTATTTCCCCCTCATACTTAATTATTGTGAACGAACCTTTTTTCGATCTTCCAGAGTCTTTTTTTTTCCAAAATCGATTTTTACGCAGAAAACTTTAAATAAACTCAGTATATTGCCAGTTTACTTAAGGTTAAGAGTCATATGGTGTGCAACCGAACTACACAGATACCTGTTGAAACGAGTCGACCTTTGCTTCACTGTTGTCTCTCTTTAGACGAACACTATAGTATCATATGTATCATGTTTTAGTATTATGCAGCTATGCTCTCGGTACAGTGGTAAAAGTAGTGGAATGTTATTGTAGTCAATATAAGTAACCATTTCTAAAGTATAGGAAAGTTCAGGCAAAATGTTTCGCTTATTTTTAAAAATATGTACATAATTTAAGTTATGAGAAAACTCAGTATACATTATTACGTTCTCTATTATACCATCTTTCTATAAAGTAACCCCCCTCCCAACTAACTTTTAAACGACTTGATATTTTATTACAACATTTGGTGTGCTTTAATGGGAAATTAAATACTATATTTTAGTCAATAATTAAATTTTGTATCATTTAAAATGGTGGCTGGGCGCCATTTTAATTTTATTTTTTAAATGGAAAAGGGAATCGAGTGACATCTCATTTGAAAGGTCCGTTAGTTCTGCGTTTGATCCTAGAGTTTCAATGAAAAATATTAAGCCATAACAAAATGGAGAATTTTAAACAAATGGACTCACTCAATTCAAAATTGTTTTGATTTTTTTATCCAGTAGTCCATTTTGTCATTTGCGGAACAAAATTTTTCCAGAAATATCTCAGGTGGCTGGAAATAATATTGAAAACGTTATAGCATGCCATTCTTATACACTTCCACCATGTGCCATCATTTTTTATCGTGTCCGTTAGTGGCCAGTTAAAATGGGAGCAAAAATGGATTGCGAGTTAACCCTCCCAAACCTGGTGGAAAATGTTTATTGGTGTTGCCAATTGTTGAGATACCATATCAAAAGTTACCGATCCATTTCAGAGTAATTGGCCATTATTTGGCCAGAAAATGGAAATTTTCGCCATTTTGTCGCTAAAACTTACGGATTACAAGTTAACATGATGGCACAGTGTCAAATACGTTAATTTGAGGTCAAATAATTATATATATGAGTTCCATAATTTTTTTTTACAATTCAACACCAAATTTTGTGGTAAAATATCAAGTCGTTCAAAAGTTAGTTGTGGGGGGGGGGGGGGTATTTTGTATGATTTCTGAAAATCCAATCTTACCATTCCTTTTGTGGCACTTCTTTCTCAACGACCAACCCTACTATCTTATTTGTGACTTGTTTTCTACCACTTTTTCTTGGTCACAACTTCGTTTACCACTACTACATCCACTAGGTCTATTCCACTGTTCACCTACTGCTTCCTCCCTACTAATTTTATACCAACCAATACCGTTTTCTTTTTCTGTTACATTTTTTTTATTACACATCCCTGTACTGCAATTTCTTCCACTACTACCTTCTTTATCGTTTGTTTACTCTACCATTTCATTCAATTTCGTATCTATTTCTCTTGCCGCTACCTCGTTACTAATTTTTCTCAAGCTAATACTTTTTGTATTATTTTCTTCTCCACCACATTTTCTCTTAGTGTACCTACTTCTTCTACTACTACTCCCACTTGTACTCTTCCAAACGTTAGTTTGTTCTACCATTTCTTCTGTCATCACATGCTTCTCTATCTCTCGTTCTCAATCTTTTTTTACTATTAATTCCTAGATACTGCTTCCTCTGCCTCATTTTCCCTACCACTTTCTGTTTTACCACTTCCGACTTCTCTCTCTACCACTCTTTCACCTTCCACTCCCTTCTCTACTTTTTTCTTTTCATACCACTTGATCTTACTGCCACTAATTAATTTCTATTTGCTTTGCAAAGGATGATAGATTCGAATACTGACCCACTTTCTCTTAAAATATAACTTTTTTTAAATTTAAATTTAAATTTTCAAAATTTCAGATAATTTATGTTATGAGAAATCCAAAAGATATATGTGTGTCCTATTACCATCATGGCAAACTGCTTGAAGGTTGGAGAGCAAATTTTGAAGATTTTTGCAAAGCATTTTTAGCAGGCAAAGGTAGTTATTCAATTTTTAATAAAAAATTATTTAATAACATTTTCACTTTTAGTCTTGTACGGGTCATATTGGAAACACGTTTTAGGCTACTGGGAACACAGAAATTCTCCAAACTTTCTTATTATTAAATATGAAGACATGAAAAAAGGTTTACCTACAATTATTAAAAAAGTTTCTAATTTTTTGGATAAAACTTTAACGGATGAACAAGTTGAAGTTTTGTCTCAACATCTAAGTTTTGATTCGATGAAAAATAACAAAGCTGCAAATTTTCAAGACATGGTTGATGCCAATAAAAAAGCAAATCCATCTTTGGAAGGAGCTTTTATGAGATCTGGAACCGTCGGAAAATTTAGAGAAGAAATGTCACAGGAAATGATTGAAACATTTAATGAGTGGATCGATGAAAACGTTGCTGGGACTAGTTTTGGACAAGAAATTGACTATAAATTGTAGATTTAATTAACATAAATTAAATTTTTTATTGAATTTAAGTAATTTGTTTTTTTGTCGAATAAACTTCCAGTTAACTTTTTAAATAAATGGGCCACCAGACCAGACTTATTTATTTTCTTACTAATTCAATTCGTTAGCCTTTAAACTCTCCCAACCAATACATGAATGTCTTTCTCCCTCGTTTTCCTTATAACTACGGTTCAATTTATTTGTAATAAAAAATTATTGAAACTGTTACAATAAGAGATTTCTTGTACAACCAAAAAGCTCAATAGATCATTCCAAACACATTCATCTACACTATTAAGATAAGCTTTTCTGCTCTTCCCTGGGTTCACCCATGAGACTCCATTATTCTATTGTATTTTTAACGTCGTTCTCATTTTCAGTCCGATCTTTTGCACGACATTTGTAGTGGCGCTTTCGAGCTTGCCGACCGGCATTACGAGGGGCTTTAATCGTAGCTATTTGGGGCATACGTGTTACATGTTGTGCATTTCCATTTTAATTGTGCGAGAGTAGAGCGTGGTGAAATATTCAGGGCGTGTTCGCCTTTTAGTTGTGTAATTCGTATGCAATGGAAGCGCCGGACGTCTGCAAAGAGTGCCCTAATTGACCCCGAAGGTAGAAAACTACCGAACGACTTGATGCGTACTTAATTAAAGTTCGGCATCAAAGCTGTATGTGACGGAAAATTAGCGATTAGGGGGCATTCATTCGTTCGGATTTATTAAGGAAAAATGTAGTGTACCGCAAAAATTTCATTAAACTCGAGACTGTTAGTTTTTCCGGGCAATTGCGGCCGCGACCCATCCGTTTAAGAGGCAAAAGTTAAATGGGGGGAATGTGTCGGAACTTGGGGGTGGGTCCTGGATAAAACTCTTAAGTAATGCCTGCAACAAATTAGAACCGGGACGATATCCAGCGATTGGCGCAACTCCTGCAATCTATTACCGATTCAATGGGGCGCACCGGTCAGTCGCTCTTAAATCTCGCGAACCTCTTCCTGTTGTTGTTGTTGTTGTTATTTCTAGTACGTATCTGGAGGGAAGCTCGGGCTGACGCTTCCATCCAGCAGGAAAAAAGATATATCGCTTTATTATTCTAATTCATCAAGCTCGAATATCATTAGCGCTGGAATGCCGATAGAGCGCTCTGCTTGGCGGATGCAGCGGTTAAATTTATTAGGTTATGAATTTTATGAATAACTCTCGGCTTTATGGACTCGCAGCGGTGATGTTATTAATCTGGGGGGCCCTATTTATTTTGGATGCATTAGGGGGAGTGATGGGATCTCGCGCTGCTGCTGTTTGTGACTGGCATTCGCATATTTCACGGTAATCCACGTTTATGTCCTATGTCGTAACGGGGCTTCAGCTTACAAAGAGGCTTTCATGCCGAGGGCGGTTCTGCAACCACTTTCCTGATAGATAATGGGGTTGTTAAGCGCAACCAGAAGTCCAAACGGAAAAGTGAAGAGGTTGGAAGATGCTTAATTGAAGTGCTTTTTTCAAAGAAAGGTCATTATGTTGTTTTACAAACAAAAAAGGTTATCATAATTAAAAGCTAGTCTGCTTTTTACAGTTCGTGGAACACTTTCAGTTTTTTCCAGATCCAGAATTAAGGTTTAAAAAATTAGCCTAGTTATTGCTTTAACATTAAAACAAACGGTTTATGAGAAATGTTGTAGTTGTCTATTTGGCGGAGAAGTCAATGTTACTTTAATGTTATATTTAACAGGAAAATTAGTAGGGATAGAGTTAGTTGTAGCATCGCTTACTAACATTTTTTTCTACCACTCTTTTCCCTGCTATTTCTTTTGCTACCACATTTTTTCCCATCACTTGTTCTACTGACATTCCGTCCGTTACTATTTCTTGCTCTGCCAATAGTTTCTTCAACTGCTACCCTACTTACCATTTCTTTCTCCCACAACTTTTTTTATTACAACCTACATTTTCACTTCATCTACTACTGCTTGTCTCCCACTACAGACAACGCCGTATTTTTTGTCTATTACACACTATCTTTCTTTTTTACAATTTACCCCCCTATTGCTCCTTTTCTACCAATCTTATTCCATTACGGCTTTTTTCACTACATTTTTTCCTCTACCACTGTTTTCTCCTCTCTGTTACTTATTCTTCTATTTATTTTTCTTAACACAGTTCTTCAACTACTACTTTCGTTACCATATCTTCTTTTTCTTTCTCTTTTTCTTTTACAATTTACTTCTCTACCACTCTATTAACAGTTGCAAGCTTGTCTAATCTTCTAGATAAGAAAACATTTTTAATTTCAGCATTCTTTTAAAATTGCAATTGGAGAAAACAAACTGAGGGTCGTGTTCCATACATTCAACACGGTGGATGCAAAAGATTACAATAAAATATGCAATTAGTGGAGAAGCCAAACGAACTTTGTTGTAACATTTAACAGCATGTAGTAGGTACGCTACTTTTTCTCCTACATCTTCTTTTCTTATAGCTTTTCTCCTGCGACTTTTTTTACTACACACTTATTCTCCTACTACTTCTTCTCCTAACATTTATTTATCTACCACATTTTCATCTACAACTTGTTCTCCTACCACATTTTTCAATCTTGCTTTTACCACTTTATCACTTGTTGCCATCAACCTCCCATTAAGATTTTTTCCTTCCCCTACTTTTCTTTTTATCGTTTTTACTGTTCCCAACTATTTTGTTCCCTTACTACTTTTTCTCGTACCACACCTTACTCTATTACTTCTCTACTAATCCCCATGTACCACTTCTTGTTCTACTACATTTGCTTTCCGTCACCACTTATTCCCTCTTGTATATTACCTTACTCCTACTATTCCTTATTTGTCACTTGTTTCATTTACACATTTGCTCTCGCTTTTTCATGCTACCAATTAAGTCCTATGGGGTATGGGATATTTTATTGGAATTAAACTTACCTCTCATGTAAATATAAGCAGTTCCTCTCATGTTCCTTCTGGTAAGCACAACAAGATTAAGCACGTTGCCGACAATTCCAAGGCTGCAGATGGCCGGAAGAGTGATTCCATATGCGTATCTTCTCAAGAGTGCAGTTCGGGGTTCTTCGAACCACATGGTGCTGTTGATCCAAGGACAAAACGCGCACCCCGCGCCGCTGGTATTCGAACACAAGAGATGTCCAGGAGACTCGCTCGAATACAAAAGGGACATTGTCACATGTTTATTAGGACGCGACCACGAGTCGTTATGCTTTACATTATATTCGGCATCCCTCTGTTCGGTTCTAAACACGCGGACGCGCCCCGTGGAGCACGAGTTATGGTGAGCGCTTTTTATGTCGAAAACACTCAACTTTTTAGTGTTCTGCCTCTATAAAAAACGTGCTTGTAATCGAGATGCTTTTAAATTGAGTTTGGGATGTCATTATCAGAAAGTGGAGATTTTACGAAAAAATTTTAGAAAAATTTTAAACTTCTATTGTAGATTCCTGAAATCAAAGAAACATTGTTAATTTATGAGAATAATTAATTACGTATCAGATTGCTCTTTCGCGGCACATTATTTTCGTCAGCAATAATTTTTAGAAACTTCAGGGGTGTCTCTTTTGTCTTTGAAGAAACCATCCTTACGCTTCAATGGATCTAATGAGCAATTAAAAATAAAAACTTCTCGCTTGTGTTATATTAAAAAAATAAAAAAAACTTTCGAGCTGCTAATTAACGTCAGGACCAAAATATGGGCGCACGTCTTCCTTTGAAATATTTCTCCCAAGGCACTGGCCGAACTTCCTGTACTACACCAACACAATTTAAGTTGTTGATAACAATGCTTCTGAATAATAAATTC
The DNA here is from genome assembly GCA_958336395.1 of Ctenicera cuprea. NCBI lineage: Eukaryota > Metazoa > Arthropoda > Insecta > Coleoptera > Elateridae > Ctenicera > Ctenicera cuprea. Next base: position 27,284,076 of record OY284495.1, on the reverse strand, counting down.
ATTTTTTTACACTCCTCATACAAGGAATACTAAAACAAAGCTAATGTGAGCCAGCATGCGCGAGATATATTATTTTACCAAACTATTTCGTGTGGATGAATACAAATTAGTTTTGTTAGAACGACGTACAAGTTTTGTAGGCGAAATTTGCTCACGAATTTAATTCATTTGTTTGACTGCACACGCCTTACTTAAAGTTAAAATTTGGGTTACGCGCTGAATTTTACCGCGTTTAGCTCATTACTTTGAATTTATTGTATAAAATAGTTTTTTAATTTGGGCAAAAATTTAGGAGTTTGCAACATTCTGAAATTCTGTAGTTCGATCTGCTAATCATTTATTGTGCCTAGTGCTATCAATAATCTTAGTCAGTGGCGTAACTACCATGGGGCAGAGGGGGCAACGGCCCCCGGACCCGAGACCTTAGGGGGCCCTGCCACGAGTTTTTATTTTTTTAATTTCTCTATTACAAAGTTTTTCAATAAAAATTTTTGATTTTCGACAGTTTTCATTTTTATATTCAAACAATAAACATTTTAAATTCTATGTAAGTAAGTATGTACATATACAATGAAAAATACTGAAGTGAGATTATATTCATTAATAACACAACACCTACACTCTTTGGTACCGACCCAGACACATCAACTTGCAGAAAATTTAAGATTTGCCTATCTTAATTAGACACGGCTTTAATATATTTGTTTTCATTTACTAGACTGCATATACTTTTTTCCTATTGAAGAAATTGTTCTTATTATCAATTACTTTATTATTGAAGTTTCTTTGAGGATGGGGCCAGGGCCCTTCAGGTATCTTGCCCCCGGGCCCAAAACCTGAAGTTACGCCACTGATCTTAGTAGTGCCCTAAGTAGAATTCAAATCATAACAGTATCTAGCCGGATTCAAAAATTCTTTGGGTTCATTTTCAGACTTATCTTAACTGCACTCGAATCCAATTCAAATAAATTCTTAATTCCGTTTATTTGTATCTACAACTTTAAAATATATCCCGATTCTAAACTAAAGCAATTCTATTTGGATCCAAATATCTGTCGCATCCAGTCACATCTAAAACGCATTTGGTTTTATTCCTATTCAATTTTTACTTTCCTATACTTTCATATTTATGAAAATGTTCGAACTCGAGATTTTGACGGAAACGCACGTTTTGGATTTCCGAGAAACTAAAAAACTGGTTTGGATGGGTGGATATGTATGCGTGTGGTGCATCCTAACTACCAAACGGATGGTCGGATTTCGATGAGTTTTCAAATCTGGAGATATATCAAAAATTCACCGACAATATAACCTTTCAAAAAAATCTGACACTGGAAGCGGAAGTTGGACATGTTTTCTAATAGGATTTTTTCCAAAACTAACTTTTCTAAATTCGAAAACTGAATAAAATAGAATATTTTAGGGTAAATTCAACGCTTTTTTTCTGAACATTCTAGCTTTAAAACGACGGTCACCTCGATTTTTTGAAAATTTTGACTTTAGCGCTTTATTACGTAAAAACAGGTATTATATTATATTTTATCGTAATAGCCCTATAGAAACACAATGTTACTTTGCACAAAAATCTAAAAGTTAAAAGATCCGAATTAAAAAAAAATTTAAAGTTTACGGTAATTAAAAAAAATATTGCTAAAAAACTGGCCACATTTCTTTATTAAAATTGTGTAGGCTCATAGAGCTGAAGATGAGCTACAATTTGGTTCGTGTCTCAGCTCGCAAATGTCTCTTTGACACCGTCTATGATTTTTTAAAGTTTTGAGTCTTAATCCCCATTTACTCAAAAACGAGTTATCAGATCGGGATGAAATCTCGGTAATTTTCAAAAAAATATTGCTCAAAAACTGGCTACACGATTTGTTTTTAAATTTTTTAAACTCAGAGCTGAGGATGAGCTACAATTTGGTTCGTATCTCAGCTTGCAAATTTATCTCTGACGCCGTCTATGATTTTTGAAAGTTTGAGTTTTAACCCCCATTTACTCAAAAACGAGTTATCAGATCGGGATGAAGTCTCGTTAATTTTCAAGAAAATATTGCTCAAAAACTGGCTACACGATTTGTTTTTAAATTTTGTATACCCAGAGGGCTGAGGATGAGCTACAATTTGATTCGTGGCCTATCTTGCAAATGTCTCTCGCCGTCGCCGTCTTCTATGATTTTTGAAAATTTGAGTTTTAACGTCTATTTCTGCAAAAATGAAATTATCAGATCAAAATGAAATTTGATATTAGAAATGACCCAAGGGTACAAAATGTTAGAAGTTACAAGATTTTTTCGAACTACTAAAACTGCGAAATCATCATGATCTGACATGAAGCCGGCATTGCTCCAATCCTGATTGCACCAGGCCCACCCCATGCCAGCAGGTGGGTAGAAGTTTCAGTGATTGGTTGGGATCGGGTGGGGCGATGCAAAGCGTCAACATGCCCGCAATGAATACCGCCAGACAGCGCTGTTGCAACGCCCGGTAGTTGGTTGCGGTTATGGTTTATCTTCGTTTTTTATTTCTTTCATTTCCAGGTAACCTTTGATAACCTATTTACAATTAAAATTAAATGACTATATGTGAAAGTAGACACAACTTATTTCCCAAAAGTGAAATTATGGAAATTAAGCTAATAAACTTCTATGTCGAAGTTGTACATATTTTTGTGTCACATATTCTTATTGTCCTATACTACAAAATGCAAACATTTTAATTGCCGAAGAACTAATAAATTATTTCCTTTTTTATCGGTATCTGCTTCATGTTTCTCTTTGGGCGATTCTTGGTCGGATTCTTCGATCAGTACGTGGATCCTTACTTTTTCTTTCTTCATTATTGTTTTTATTTTTTCTTCTTTGCCTATTTTTCACATTTTTGTTTGGGTATACCCGAGTTTGCTATGTCTTGTTTTAGTGCAGTCTAACACGGTCTTGTTATTTTCTTTTCTTTCGCTTAATAGTATAGGCTCGCTTTAGCGATGGACTTCCTCCAATTTTAGTTGTAAATCTCGTGGATTTTCTCTGATGTAAAAGACGAATCTCCTTAAGTTAAAACCTTTTTTTTTCAGATTTTCACAAACTGCACAGCAACGCTTGTGTTTTGATCTGCCATTAAGGTGAATAGGCGACTTCAATATCCTGCTAATTTCCGTCGGTGTTCTGGTGTACATACTTCCTGGTATGTGTATGTGAATGCACTTTTTAAAACTGATAGTCGCTTCTGACTGATGCCAGACGTTAATCTTAAATATTAGAAACAATCTGATTGGATTGAAATAATTTAACGTACACCGTTCGGAGCTATAAATTCAAACTTTTACGACCCAAACAGTACTAAAAAATTAGGTAAACAAAAACGCACCTATAAGATATTCCGTTCTCCAAAGTAAAAGTATAAAATTTTTAAATGTTAGGTAGTATTCCCAGTCTGGCGCGCAAATAACGACCTTAAGTACTGAAACTAATAGATTATAGAATTCCTCTTCAATTGGCACTACAACCCAGGGTGGGTTCTGGTCTGCTCTACAATGGTCTGCCATCTATTCCCATCCGTTCACCAATTTCTGCATCTAAGTTTCTTGAGATCTTCCACCACATCATCTTTCCATCTTTTCTTCCATCTGCCTCGATGTCTCGTTTCGCAGGGTTTCCAGTTTCAGCTATCCTTCTCGTTGGTCTTTCTAACTCTATTCTTTGTATATGGCCCAGCCATCTAATTCGTTAGGATTTCACAAACCTCACTATATCTTCTCCATATATTAATGCATTTAGTTCGTGATTCATTCTAGATCCATATGCTTCTTGTACGGGTCCAAATATCTTGCAGAGTATTCTTTTTTCAAAAATTCTTTAGTGAGGGTCCACGTTTCGCATGCATATGTGGCTACCGGTCGTATCAAGGTCTTATATAACTTGAGTTTGGTCGTTTTGCTTATCAGCTGTGATGTCAGTAATTTCTTGTATATGTATGTGCTTTTCGCTCCAGCTATGCTTAATATCTTCACTCATATTGTTCTTATTGTGTAATTTGGATCCCAGATAAACAAAGCTAGTGACCTCTTCAAAGAATTGTTCTCCTATTTCTAGTCCATCCTGGTTTATATGACTTCTGGTGTTTATCATAGCGATTACCGCTCTCGATCCATTCAGAGTCATTCTGGCCAGTTTAATAAGCTTCATTGGTATGCCTAAGGATGGCAATCTGAGCATTAACGCGTTCGTATGTATACTGTCAAAGGCCTGTTTGAAGTCTACGAATAGGTTGTATACATCTATATTGTGCTCATAGCATTTTTTAAACAGCTGCCTCATCATATGGATTTGGTCGTTGGTGGATTGGTTTGTTCTGAACCCACATTGTTAATCACCCAGTGCCTGTTCAGCAAAGTATACAATTCTATTGTATAGTATACTTGATAGTACCTTATAGGAGACATTCAACAGTGTTATGCCTCTGTAGTTGCTACATATTTTTCTGTCTCCTTTCTTTAGTATCGGATGGATGACTCCCATTTTCCACTCGTCAGGCGTTTGCTCCTCATTCCATATTCTGTTGATAAGACTATGTAATCTACACCATAGCTCTTCTCCTGCATGTTATAGCATTTCTGCTGTGATTGTGTCTATACCTGGGGCTTTGTTATTCTTAAACTTCATTATAACCTAAACAATCTCTTCGTGGCTTGGTTCTAATACTTCTGGATCTACTGTCTGATACTGGTTTTCACCTACTTCTTCCAGGTCTTCCGCATCTATAAGGAGTTCTTCAAAGTATTCTCTCCATCTGTTCAATATGCTACGTTCGTTAGTTAGCACTTCTCCTCTTTTATTTATTCGCGAGATTGTTGATGGTTTGAATGAGCTTGTTATCTTTTTTACATCTTTATAGAATTTTCGATAGTTTTTATTTGTGTTTTCTAGTTCTTCTATTTGCTCTCTGATCGTATTACGTATTTTGTTCCTACAAGATTATAGAATTACATAAATTTAATTTATAACTACGATATTTTGCTTGCTAACGTTTAACTATGTGAAGTTATTTGAATTTTATTGAAGACCTGTTTTCGTTCTTGTGTTAGTATTTAACCATCACTTTGAAATTGCAGGTCGCTTAGACGCAAAAGAAATCCGTTTACTTGATTTTTGTCGCCTGTTAAGTGTGAATACATATTTTTGTTTTTGCGTGGCCATTTCCTTAAATTAGCTTCTTTAAATAGAAAGCGATCCCTTGGCGCCTTTGTCCGAGTACCTATACGTAACCGTTGCTGATAATTATACATACTCTCCGACCTTTCTTTGTTAAGTTCTGAGAAATTCTCTTATTGTCAGTATTAGGCGAAAATGAACTGTATTGCGTAACGGACTGTCTTAATAAATATGACTATAATGAAATTGTCTTTTCAAACGGTCAAAAACACTCGTTTTTACGTTTTAAAAACTAGATAGCGTCGCTGCACGTGTACACACGCCCAAAGCTCCCACTGAGCTCCTGCAACTACTAAAACTACGAATTGAAAAAATTAAAAACATACTGCTTAAAAAATTGCCACGAAATTTTTTGTAAACCTATAGCGCTATAAATCAGCTACAATTTGGTTCGTGTCTCAGTCGGCTAACGTCTTTGTGACACCTTCTATGAATTTTTGATAATTGAAAATTCCTGTTCTCTTATTTAATAAATAGGAGCCGATAAAATATGTTTGGTTCACCTAAATTGCACATGAGAGATAGTAGAATAATGTTGTCAACTTAATATTTAAATACGGCAATATTTGGGGGAGGTGGGGGGATTAATTTTTCCTCTCCCAATCAATTTTTGGTGGACGAATTTGTCTTTTCGTATTTCGGTTTCATTAATTGCAAGCAATCTTTTTACAAAAAATCAAAAATCGACGTTCTTTACAAAAAATCTTGGAATAAATTCAGCGTATTATCAATTTTTTTACAATATCAGTCGCTCTCTCTCTCTATCTGACGCGGTGACGCCCATGCGTTGACTGAAGTCTTTCGGCGCGTGAACGTAGTACACACACACACACAGCTACCTACTTTTCTCTTTTTGTAGTAAATCTTAACTGCAGCTAATCAAATCCACATTTTAGGTAAGCTTATCAAGCCGGATTCAAATATTATTGGGTTCATTCAGATTTAAACAATAATTGCATTCAGTAGCAAAATATAGAACATAAATTTTAATTAGTTTCAGGAACGCATATCTGTATTGCATCTAGTTGGATGAAAACATAGTAGAGGGCATACATCTTAATTAGATCCAGCCGTATCAAAATTATAATTGGGTTCATTCAAGTCTAATTCTTAATTTTATCCGGATCTAAATCTCTACCAATTTAATAAAAATATTATTTGGATCTAGATCTGATCTGTATCGGCCACACATCTCAACATTGTAAAATAATTTCAGAATTGGTGATTAAGTTAGGTTAGGTAACATTCGACATGGTTAGGCGGAATAATACGTGCGGTTGGAATCCGTTGACTAAAATTGTTTAAAAAATTTGAACTTTGAACCAAATCCGTCCTGACAAATAACAGCAATTTTAGATTTCAAGGCCGACTTTAATACCAATTTAATTTGAGTTCGCTCTGAATTCAATCTGAATTCGATCAAGTTCTAATTAAGATCGGATTTAAAATACAGATATAAGTTTTGTTTACTAAATTGTATGTATTGAATAATTTAAATTTGCTTGCATCAATCTAGATAATTTTATCTAAATCTTAATTAGATCCAGTCGGATTTCACTCAGGTCACAATATTAGTTATGAATACATAAATCTTAAATTGTGGAATGACTTTAAAATAGTGTTAAAAGTTAAATATAGACACCCTTAAGTTAGGCGAGATAATATTAGACATGATTAGGTCAGTGTAAGTTAGTTGCATCTACACGAGCTTATTAGAATCTATTAAATTCGCGGGAAAGATTAAGGGGAGTCAGATCAGAACCTCACAATAAACAACATATAAAATTTTTCAAACAGTATCGAATTGAATTGGCATTCAATGCGAATTGGTTTGAATTCAATCTAACGTTGAACTTGGATCTAAATTAAGCTTCGAATTTGTATGACAGCACTAGATTGTTGCTTGTTGCAATTTATGTAGATATTTAATAACTTAAATTTGCGTGCAATAAACAAGATATAATCTAATCGGAATCTCAACTAGATCTAATCAAATCGGAAACTGTCCTAATTTGATCCAAATCTTAATTAGAGATGAATCTGATTTGGATCAACTACATACCGTAACGTTGGAAAATTATTTTAGATAATTTAGATAATTTTAGCTGTAGGCGTGGTTAAATTAGGTTAGATAACATTAGACGTAATTAGGTCAGTGTAAGTCAAGGATAGTAGACAAATAATTGTCTACTTTTTTTTAAGTGTAAGTTATACACGAGCTTAGTATCTATTAATATCGTGGGAAAGACTTGGATCCATCAGAATGAAATTCTTCAAACATGGAAAGTAATACCAATTTCAGATTAAAAAGGAAGCTTATTCAATTTCTATTTAAATTTAATCTGAATCATTAGATTAGAATACGATCGAAATTGGATTCGCAGACAATCTGAATTCGATGCGAATGCAATCTAAAGTCAATCTAGATCTAAATTAAGCTTCGAGTTTTTTGACCTAAGGCACTGAACTTTGTGTATTTAACATATTAAATTTGCTTGCAATAATTTCGAGAATACGAGGATCGTTCGAAATGTACGTGGCCTAACACAGAGATGGCGCTAATGCGGCGGAATTTGCATTACCATTTCTCATAACCATCGTTTCTTAGGTTAAATATGATAGTATAGTGCGATCTGCCAATTAGTTTGTTTGATAGTGCGCCAAAGTGACCGTTTCGAGTGAATTTCGTAAATAATGGAAAAAAACTGAGTTGCGAGCACAAACGACGAATTCCGCAGTGGACGCCCAAAAACGGCTACTACCCCAGATATGATTGAAAAAGTCCTCCGTATCGTATTGGATGACCGTCGAGTAAAAGTGAGCGAGGTAGCAGACATAGTGGGCATCTCAAATGACAGTCTGCACAGACTTTTAACTGAAAAATTGGAAATGAAAATATAATCCGCGCGTTGGGTGCCGCGTTTGCTCACACCGGAGCAAAAACTGAATCGTTCGATTGTTACTCGCGACGTTTTGGCACGTTTTTGCCGCAATCCGAAGAACATTTTGCGCCGTTTCATAACCGTCGATGAAATTTGGATCCACCATTACACTCCCGAAACCAAGGATCAGTCCAAACAATGGACACACGAAGGTTCTTCGCCACCTAAGGAGGCAAAAACGGTTTTGTCAACAGGAACGGTTATGGTAACTGTATTTTGGTATTCTCATGGAATTATCTTTGTTGACTACTTGGAAAAGGAAAAACAATAAATGGCGAGTATTATGCCAATTTGTAGCAGAAATTGAGCGACAAAATCTAAGAGATACGGCCTCATTTGGCGAAACAGAAAGTGCTTTCCCATCAAGATAACGCACTTTTACACACGTCTGCAACCGTCATGGCCAAAATTCATGAATTGGGATTCTAATTAGTGCCCCATTCGCCCGCTTCGCCAGATTTGGCTCCCATCGATTTTTATCTATTTCCAAACCTAAAAAAATAGCTCTGCGGTAAGAGATTTTCATCCCATTCTGAGGTAATCGCTGCTGTAAATAGCTATTTTAAGGACTTGGGTTCATCGACCTACAAAGACTGCATTGCTGCTTTGGAGCATCGTTGGAATAAGAGCGAGCAGGAAATTATATTAAAAAATAATAGATATTTATTATACAAGGGAAAAAAGTAATAGATTTTAGCTCGAGGTGTCTGTTTGTCTCCTGACGCGAACCGGTGGGAGACACTCACACCGAGAGCTAAAATCTTACTTTTTTCCTGTGTATAATACACTATTTTTTTCTGTGACGGGAAAAATGTAATATATTGAAAAACATATATAATAAAGTCGGAAAATTGGTCAACGTGGAATTTGAATTTTTAAACTAGTAAGCTGTTGTAGCGGGAAAAAGTAATTACTTTTTCCTCGGGGAAAAAGTAATTACTTTTTTCCCCGGGTAAAAGGAAAAAAGTAATTTCATAAAAAGTGATACTTTAGTACCTGTCAAGAGAGACAAAATGTTAAACTTTTTTCCCGTCACGGAAAAAAATAATTTTCTGCCCAAAAAACTTGCGTTTTCTTTTTTAGGCCACGTACATTTCGAACGATTCTCGTACAATCCAAATTTGAAGTGGATATAATATATTCTAATAGTGCACCAATTTGATCTAAATTTATATTAGATGTCAAGCTGATTTGAATTCACTACATACCTCAACATTAGAAAACAATTTTACACGCTGTAGATAGGGTTAAGTTAGGTTAGATAACATTAGTATTAATTAGGTCAGTCTAAGTTAATATACACGAGGTTAGTATCTATTAATTATTGTGGGAAAGATCATCTCGGGAAGACTTAAATACATTAAAACAAAATTCGTAAAACCTGGCAGGTAATAACATATTCAGATTTAAAACGGAGCCTGTTAGAGTTCTATCCGAATCTAAATTGGATCTGATTTTAATTAAAATAGAATTTGAATTCGATTCAAATAAAATCCGAATTCTATCCCAATTCAATTCAAATTCGATGTCGATCTAAATTAAGCTCCGAGTTCGACGTAACATCACTAGGTTGCTGCTTACTGAAATTTATGTATTTAATAACTCAAAGTTGCGTGCAATAATTTAGTGAACATACTCGTATTTCCGTTTTCGCAGACACTTGGATGTTGAAGGAGAAAAATTGGCTCAAGAACACGAGTAAATCGATTTGTTTCATCATCCGACAAAATAAGTTGCGTAATCCTCCGTATCTTTTATTCATCAAGTAATTTATACGCGTTTAAAGCCTTAAAAGTAACTCTGCAGCCGTGTTACTTAATTACTTTTCAGCTTGCAACGAACTCTCGCTAAATCTCACTAAATCTCTCTGTTTCGCTTTTAAGTTTTAAAAGGCACTAGTAGTGTGCTCAAATTTCCAAACACGATTATTGGGATTAAATTGCTCGGATGGAATTCGAGTCTCTTTTTGTCCTTCTTTCTAAAACAGACCCCGGTTAAATATACTACCTAACCACTTAATTGCCTCGATTAAGTTGTCCTGGACAGCCTTGCTAATTAGTCTTTTGAGTTTTTAGTTAAGTTTACTACTTTATACAAAATTTCGAGCTTTTTTTAAAGGAGAAAATGAGCAAGCTGTTATTATTTCATCGATATTTAAACTGTTCTTGGCGAAAAGTTGCTGAAAGTTTTGCTTATGAATGAGAACAATTAACGCCTGGGGAAAGGAACAGAGCTTGTTTTTTAAATACGAAATTGGTGCCGTAATAATCTATATTAAAATATTTGGAACAATTTAAAAACTCTTAAAGTAAAAAATATTTCAATTAATTTCTCAAATTTCTGTTTTTAAACTTCTAATCTAAATTGCTTTTAACTCTTACAAGATTTCTGTCTCCAGAAACCCACTTCCAGTCTAGGAAATGCATTTCCCGTTGCATTTAGACTTAATGAAAGTTCTGCTTTTCTCATCATGCCAGCAAGCGGAAATGAGTTTATATTTTTGCTTATGCCATCGTAAAAGTTTAGTTTTTCATTAAGTCTGAGTTATTTACTCTTAGTGCATCGCTGCCACGCCAAACCAAACTCGTTAGAACAAAATTGTGTTTTCTTATTTTGCTTTTCAGAGCAGTATAATTTTTTTAGTCATTTGTTCATTAGTAAATTGATTAATAATTGGTATTATTTGCTTTAAAACTTGTGGGCGTTCAAAAATGTTTGTGGAAGATATTATCGTGCCTGAAAAAATATTTGTTAGAAAAATCAGCAAATTTTTTGTTTTGTATTTTTTAGACTTAAACATCTAGAACTTTATTAGACATGACTCTACAAGCCAATACGAGGGCGGAATAAGAAGTCTAGTAAAAATTAAACAAGGAATAGTTTTTTCGGTCAAAAAACAATTTCTTTTTCAACGTAGTCGTCTTTTAGGTTTATACACTTAGTCCAACGTTTTTCCAATTTTTCGGTTCCTTCCGAATAATACGGTTTCTCTAACCCTTCAAAATAGGCGTTTGTTGCATCGATGATCTCCTCATTAGAGCCGAATCTCTTTCCGCCGAGTCATTTCTTCAACTTCGAAAACAGGAAATAGTTGCAAAGAGCTAAGTCTGGAGAATATGGTGGATGTGAAAGCAATTCGAAGCGTAATTCATCGATTTGGCCATGGCAACTACACACGTGTGCACCCGTGCACGAAAAAGAATTTTTTTCTTCAGTCTTTTTTTTTAACTTTTTTGAAAAGGTCCAGTAAGTTGCAGTAATATTCGCCGTTGATTGCTTTTTTTTTCAAGGTAATCGATGTGGATTAGGCCGCGTGCATCCAAAAAAACTGTGACCATGACCTTGTTGGCCGATAAAACCGCCTTAGCCTTCGGCGCAGGTTCGCCAGCAGAAATCCACTGTTTAGACTGTTCCTTGGTCTCCAGTGTATAGTGATGGATCCATGTTTTGTTTACAGTTATGAAACGACCCAAAAACTCTTTTTTTATTGCGCTTGAACATTGTCAAGCCTGCCTTTGAAGTTATCACATGTGTGCATTTTTGGTCGATTGTGAGCAAACGCGGCACCCATCGTGCGGATAGCTTTTTCATATTGAAATGTTCGTGTTTGCGAACATGTTCATCTGATATGCATACTTTCTCAACTATCTCGCGAACTTTCACTCTGCCGTCTTGCAATACAATATCATGGATTTTGTCAATCATTTCTGGTGTGGTGACCTAATTTGGGCGTCCTGAACGTTCGGCATCAGTTGTGCTTGTACGACCACAACGAAAATCAGTAAACCACTTATGAATAATTTTAATCGAAGGTGAAAAGTCCTCATAATATTTATCAAGCTTTGTTTTGGTTTGCGTAATGGTTTTTCCACGCAAAAAATAATGTTTAACTAACACACAAAATTTATTTTTTTCTATATTTGCAAAAACACTAAAGGTTGTCTGCTTTCAACGGATGTCAAAGCTGAACTAAATGACAAATCTGTTTGATAATTTTAATGTGGCCTAGTGACAGATGGTATTGAGAAATATTGTCTGGGATTTGCGATTGTAACGCCCTCTGTTGCAATTTTACCAGACTTCTCACTTCGCCCTCGTATTTGGTTATTTTTCGAATGAAACCTATAAGAAGTCAATTTCTGAAATGAATATCATGGCTATCTTTATTATTATGAATGTTGCATGAGTTGGTTAAACTAGCAAATTCTGCAGAATTTTAAGAAAACTCGTAGTAATGTTTGAGAGGCCCAACGATACTCCTTATACCTCCACTTTTTAGCTGACAATTTGTTTCTGGTTTCTGGTATCTAAGTCAAGCGGCAGGTAAGTTTGAGCGTAAAAAAATTAATAGTTTTAACCGCTTAATTTGTGTGTGATTAAATACATTTTAAGCTGTCGCCTTCCTCCGAGGTCGGTGCTGTAACCACAGTGATTCAGAAAAGCTGCAAATAATCGGTTTTTTGGCTAAGAACTTGTTTTCTCTTGGTCGTACGGCAAAAATAGTTTAATGTGACCTTGATAGCCAGGTTAACGTTTAGAAGTTCATTTACCACAATTGTACATATAATTAATATGAATACAAAAGCTGTCACTTCGCGTAGGAATAGAAAACGTAAAGAAATCTATTTAAAATCCAACAAGTGCAGTTGCTAAAAAGGACCGTGACAGCGTTTCAACAAAGAAAAAAAACTTTGTGCTTTATGTGATAACCAAAAAATCCAAAGTTGTAAGTGGTTTTGCAATAACTAACTGTAAAATAAGCGTAAAAGAGTAGCCAAAGTACAACGTATGTGCTAATATGTGACGTTGAAGATTGAACGAACGTTTTTCAAATACATATTCTGCTCGACAAAACATTTACTGTTGCTGTATAAGCAATCCAAGCTCTGTACATAGAAGGTGGCACTCGGAAATAATTGGGAAGGAATAGAAAACGTTACGAAATCCCTCCAAAATGCACCAGGTACGGTTGCAAAAAAAAACCCTTAATAAATTAAATAACCTTTAATTTTTTGTAATAAGCCAAAAACCAAAGTTGTATCGGGGTTTGCATCCACTGACTGTAAAATAAGCGTAGAAGAGTTGCCAAAGTATGTATATGCTAGTAGTATCCTGTGACGTTGAAGGTTGAATGATGCTTCTCCAAGTACAGTCTAATCGACCGCAAGCAAAATTTTACACAAGATAAATCAGAAAAATATTTCGTTTGCCACTTTATCAGCAATCGAATGCAAATTCTCAAATACTGCATATATAATCTATTTTTTCCACTACTAGCATTAAACTATATCATTGTTTACTTTGTTTTAGAGCCAAGAAGATGAATTTCTTTCCTAGTGGTTAATAATATTTTATTTTTAACTACTGGTTAATAATGAAAACAATTGCTATCTAGTACTCACATGCCTTTTTAAAATTATAAACTTTCATGTAAAAATCTTTTGATTATACTGGTAATAACTGTTTACCAGCACTTTCTGCACCTTCCCTAATTTCAGGAGGAGTGCAGTTTTCATTCAAATCATCAAAATTGGACATTTTATAACCACTATTATAAAATATATATTTTACATAAATGTCAATTGAAATGAACTATTCTGTTGTTTTCAAGCAAGGCTGCTTTATTTTTGTGCATATTTGCATTTGTAATTTTATTTTTTATTAATGTAAAATTAATTAATTATAAAAAGAATAAAGGTGCTACTAGTGGAAAAAATAATATATAACCACGGTAGAGAAGACTTATCAGCCTCGCAATTTCTGCTCGGTTGAGAAAAATGTCTTCTCTACCTTGGTCTATAATATACTATTGTAGCAGTGTATTTACGGTTAACCAAGTATAATCTGGTGTAATTTATAGCGCATCTCATCTCATTCTATTATTTTTTTTTAATAAATAAATGTAGTTTTTCTAGCATATTGTGCTGTTTAAATGCATGTTTTGAATTTGTAAGTGTATTTGTTGCCTGCATATTTGAGCATCAATTAACTATAAATAATCATGAACAATAATAAAACACGGTCACTATAACAAACACGATATAAGCAGTGAAAACGGAAGATTTTGCGATGAGAAAAGTGTGATAGTTTCTAGTATTTGATTCCCGCACAAAGAAATACATATGGAGACCTAGATGGCCTTTGATAGAAATACCCACAACCAGATAGACCGTATTTTCATAGGAAAGAAACACGCATCAAACATTATTGACGTGATGAGTTACCGAAGGGAAAACTGTGACTCAGATTACTTTATGGTTAAAGAGAAATATATACAACGAATAAAACGAACGAAAGATAATAATGACTGTAATAGAAAAAGAGTAATAAAAAACTAAAAAATGAGGAAATTCAAACCAGCTATCAAGAAAGCACGCTTAAACGGAAACACGGGTGTCAAGGATGCCCAGGAGAAATGAAAACGAAATAGCTGGTATGACGAAAAACGTAAGGAAGCGCTCAAAGAAACAAACGAGGCTTGAAAAACAATGTTACAAAGGAAAATCAGGGCGAACACAGAAGATTATTAAAATCACAGAAATGCTCACAAAATCTGTATCGAAAAAATAAAAGAGCCTACGAAAATTATAATATATAGCAATTAGGACAAGAATATAGAAGCCAACGTGTACAAGCGTTTCAACAAAAAATAAAGAAACCTAAAAAGGATACCAAGCTAGAACAAATATATGTAAAAACAAAGAAAGTGAACTAGTAGCAGGAGATGAAGGAATACTCAAAAAATGAAAAAAATATTTCAAAGACCTGCTAGAGGGAAGCAACAGCAAAGAAAAAGAAGAAGACAATAAAGATGCTCAGTGTTATAGCCCGCACTTAAACATAGTACCACGAACTACCACAAAAATTTTAGAATCCCAGAAAAGCTAGTTAACCTTACAAAAATAACAATGCTACAAACAAAGAATGTAGCGAGAAACCAAGGCAACCTATCCAAGCAGTTTAAAGTGAAAAGAGGCTTAGGTAAGGCGATTTTCTGTTCACAACACTATTTAACTTAGTATTAGAGAGATGTATAAAAAAGATAGATAAAAATCGAGGAGGAAATATATATAACAGAACTTACCATTACCTAGCGCATGCAGACAACGTGGTCATCCTAGCAAGAACAAACCAATCTCTAGAGACATCATTCTGCCAACTAGAAAAACAAGGGAAAAAGTTCGAACTAGAAGTAAATGAAAGGAATACTAAGTATCTGCTAATGAAGAGAGACAAAAGAAGAGAACAGAGAAACATAAGAATAGATAGTCACACCTTTGAAGAAGCATAAGAATTTAAATGCCTAGTAAGCACAATCAAAAGAAACAACGAGACAAGAGAAGAAATAAAACATAAGAAAGCATCGGGAAACAGAAGCTATTATGTACTGAAAAATATATTCTAATCAAGGAACATATCAAGAAACATAAAACAGAAAGAATATGTAATACAATAATGTAAGCTAGTGGTACGTACCATGCGCAAGCGAAACGTGGGTTATATTATTGGAAAACAAGAAAAACCTCTGTATCTTTGAAAAAATATCCTAAGGCTAATGCAAGAAGGAAGCGAATGGACGACCAGAATGAATCACATAATAAGAGAACTATGTGAAGTCCCGGATATAGTTGCCACAGTACAGTCACAACTATTAAGATGGTTGGGAGATATAATCAGAATGAAGAGAGAGCGAGGTCAAAAAATGCCGTACGACAGAAAACCAGAAGGGACGAAGAAGCGAGGCCGGACAAGGAAAAGATGAAGTGAAGATGTGGAAGATGACCTGAGAAAGTTGAAAGTGAAAAGATGGAAGAGGAAGGCGTTAGACAGAGAAAACTAGAAGAAAGTCATTGAGCAGGCCAAGATCTACCGTAGAACTAGTTGATGTTGAGAATGAAAAATTCTTTTTGTGCTGTGCCTTCTAAGCACATGCCCTATCTTATCAGTAATGCCTTTACTGTAAGTTAAAAAAGCTAAACCTTCCGCAAATGCCTGTTTCTTTTCCGCCTTGGGCTGTTCAGCATTGCGGATTGCTTTGTTCATTCTTTTAAACTCTAATTGATACAATTGATACAATTGATTTTACCAAAAAAAAAAAAAAACATCTCAAACTTTAGAAAATACACGACAAAAACGATGTGAAGATATACAAACACAGATCTATAGACCAAAAAAGCGTAGTAGTAACTCAGCAAGCTCTGACGTTACAGCGGCATGATGTATTGACAGTTCGAGAAACCGCAAAAGCCTCAAAGAATACAAAACAGCATTTTTTTTATGAAAGTGAAAGTAGGTTGAGTTTTTGTATAACTAAAAGGTACACGTAAGCTTATTTATTTATTAGATAAGGACCAGAAATTATGAAAGTTGGTTCCATGATCAGTATTTGCGCATTCCAGAGCTGGACCAATGTGAAGCAGCCATTACACCATGCCTCTTTAGTTTAACATGGCGGCACCTAGCATGATCGGTATTAGCCACGTCTCCCTTTGAGTCGGATTGAGATACGCTCGCGTGCTCAAGTTAACAACGGTTCAACGAGAACAAGCTACCAGTCTTGACATCAAGCTGCGAGTTTTAAGTTTCTACTAGTCGGGGGAGATTACCTACATCTTTACTGGTTCTGCAGATTGGTGCACGAGCTGAAGCGCAGCTCAACCGTCAAACCGCACCAGGACGGCCCTAGTCTGCATAGGCTTTCCACTGCCATCACGAGTTCTACACCTCGACTAAGACGGATGCTGCTATTCCCCGCGAGCTCGGACTTGGTTCTCGTGGTACCAGTCAAAGCAATCACTGGTTAGACTTTTCAGAGCAAGCACCTGCCGAAAGCAATGTTACCTTCACCAGTTTAGGTTACTTTCAATTCTTAGTACTGGTCGACTACGCACCACCCAAATTAGTCAACAACCTTAACAGCGTCGGGTGTACATAAGCATAAACCCCTTGCGTCGACACTTAGATAGTTGGCATAAGCAAGCAAAGTGCATCCCACTAGGGCCCTACAGTTATATTCAAAATATAGAATGTTTGTTGGAATGGTTTTGAAACTACAAAATACATGCACATCATATACTTAGTTTCAGAAGTCAGCAGAATACATTTACATAGCATTACTAACATTAACAGAGGAAAATCAACTAGAAACAATTTCAGAAAGGTTATATTTATTTTATTAATAATTAAATTTTGAATTATTGTTGGCGTTGGCTTTTAAAGCTACGAGAGTTTGAAAAATATCATCACCCAAGCAGTACCGTTGATTCTATTAATTTTATACATTACACTTCGAAGGTATTACCATAGTCTTATAGATAGAGTATAAGTCACTATCACTAACACTATAAGCCTATATTCATCCACTGCTGGATGTAGGCCTTCTCCCTCTCCTTCCATTCGGTTCTATCGGCAGCCGTTGTCATCCATTGTATTCCTGCCGCTTTACTGATATCATCTCGCCATCGGCTGTTTGGTCTTCCAACATTTCTTTTTGTAGTGCGAGGTCTCCATTCTAATATTCTTCTTGTCCATCTCTCGTCATTTGTTCGGGCTATATGTCCTGCCCATCGCCATTTCAATTGTGCAGTTCGTTGTATAACATCTATTAACTTTATTTGTTGCCGTATCCATATATTTGTTTTTCGGTCACTTAGGCTAATGCCAAGTGTGCGTACTAGCGTCTGTGCGTTTTTCTTCGTCAAGTTCCAGGTCTCCGCTCCATACGTCAGTGTTGGGAGCACGCATTGATTGTACACTTTAGCTTTCAGTGTGTTTGGTATATCGGATTTAAAGATATGGTTCAGCTTTCCGAATGAACTCCATGCTAATCTTATTCTTCTTCTTATTTCATTGCTCATGTTGTCTTTGTTTGTTGTTATCTTCTGACCAAGGTATATATAGTCGTTCACTATTTCTAGTGTTTCGTCTTCTAATGTTATGCGGATATCTTCTTGTATGTTTGCTATTATTTTTATTTTTGACATATTTATTTTAAGTCCGACTTCTTTCGATCTATCATTCAGTTTGGTTATCATGTTTTGTAATTCTTGCGGATTTTTGCTTATTATTATTATGTTGTCCGCGAATCTTAAGTGGTTCAGGAACGCTCCATCTATTTTTATTCCTTTCTCTTCCCAGTCCATTGAGCTGAAAATACTCTTTAATGCTGTGATGAAAAGTTTGGGAGAAATAGTGTCACCCTGTCTCACTTCTCTTTTTATGGGAATTTCTTGCGTGTCACTGTAGATTTTAACGTACATTCTTGCGTTGGAGTAAATGTTTTAAATTAAGTTTATGTATCTACTGTCGATTCTACATTTAGCCAGTGCATTTAGGACAGCCCATATTTCAATAGAGTCAAAAGCCTTCTCAAAGTCAATGAAGGCCATATACAGATTAAAGTTGTATTCATTGCTTTTTTCTATCAAGGTTCTTATAGTTTGTATATGGTCACAGGTGTTGTATCCTGACCTAAACCCAGCTTGTTCTCGTGGTTGACATTGGTCTAATTTATTTGTCAGTCGGTTCGTTATTATGCGTGTAAAAAGTTTATACATTTGTGATAAGAGACTGATTGGTCTATAGTTTTCTAATTTCAATATATTCCCTTTCTTATGTATTAGTATAACTTCCGCTCTGTGCCATATCTTAGAGATTGTGTTCTCTTCTATGCATCGGTTGTATAATTTTGCTAATTCGTCTTTTAACTTATTTCCTGACTCTTTCAGCATTTCAGCCAGTATATTGTCTGGGCCAGAAGCTTTATTTCGTTTCATCTTTTTCAATGCGTTATTAATTTCAGCTATACTTACTTCCGGGATGTCTTCCGATCCTATATTCTGGATTTTCTTTTTTTCTTGTTCTTGTTGAATCTCGTTTGGTTGTACCTTAGAATCATATAGTTCTGTATAATAGTTTGTTATTTCTTCCATAATTTCATCCCTGTTTGTTATGATTTTTCCTTCATTACTTTGTATTTTTATTATCTCTTTCTTTCCCATGTTTAGCTGTTTGTTTATGGCTTTTGTTCCTTTATTTGCTTCGATTGTCTTGAGTATTATTCGCGTGTTATATCTTCTGTTGTCTTTCCGTAGCTCTTTTCGTATAAGTTTGTTTAATTCTGCGAGAGTATAAGTAGTTTATGGTATTCCTTTAAGCAACTGCATAAACTCTCATCCAAAGTAGGGAACAGCGAAGTACATTACATGAAGAAATTGTTTACATTGATACTGGGGTGTTACATAACGTAGCCTAGCAGTCATAATGATTTGCTGGCCTTTAGTGGCGAAGACAAAATAATGCTTTTACTAAGGCGAACCGCAGCACAAGCCAGTGGCAGCTTATCTGTTAGTCACATTTTCTTAAAGTACCCAAAATTTCACGAGTACCTCGGTACTGCTCCTAATACCCGGGTAGTGTTTATAATAAGAGTAAAAGTACTTTCACATTATGCTTCGGGTACGGGTAACGGGTAAAAATGTTGGAAAATTACTCGGGTAGTAGGAAAAGTATCCGTTACTGTACCCGGTTTAAAAATTACCCAAATACGACCCAGCTCTGGCGCATTCGCGCGGAAATTTGGCATACGTATTTCTATAATAGCTTAAAATCTAAACATGTAAACATAACAAAACCAGGAATTAAGAAGTTAGGTTTATAGCTTAAAATATGCGACGCCTAAGACAGACACCTCATTGAATGGATTTCTAACCTACGCGTTTTGATTTGACGTCTTTAAATCTCTTTTTCCAATTTCTACAGTCACAAAATAACTTAAACTTATTGGGCGAGAAAAATCCAATTACATCTTGTCTTTGATTTTTTTTCTTAACGAGCTGACATTTTTCCAACATTTTATTATCAAGTTTCTCTAATCGTAGTGCTTACGAACTCAAATCTCCGATAAATCTTTTAAAACTTGCTCTTAAAAACGCTTCCTTGCCTTTTACACCCTCGTAACTCGCAACATCGCTGATTTAAAATTGCGGCCTGTAATAAAGCATTAAAACTCGCGATAAAACTGACAGGAATTTTTATTAGCGCCCCTGATTACTACTTTAGTTTAGAGAAAATGGACTCGAAATATAATCGAGATACAAATTAAACACGAACGGGGTGCATCAATCACGAACCCGTCAATTTTTTCGTCTCCGGTGGGTGCGATGATAAACGCCCCCTTTCGGGCGCCAGCACAATAAATTAATAAAGACGCCTGGGATGAATGGATGTTTTTGCAAGTCTCCATTAACAATAACTCCGGAGGATTTTGATGACTTGTGACGCTTCCTGGTTCAGGCTCGGTTCTGTGCTCAGCACCCCTTGCAAAATCGAGTTATTAGTGTTCGTAGTATTTCCTGATGATGACTCGCGTTTGAAGCAGGGAAGGATCCCCAGAAAGGCACCGACCGTAATATATACAATAATTAATATTCACAGTCACTTCCGGTCAATGTTTGCAGAGATCGTGTTTTCGTCGCTGTGTGTGCTTAGTTGACCGACAGATTAGTTTGTTTGATCAGCTATAAAACTGTTTTACTAGGATATAAGGGACGAAATCGTT
The DNA here is from genome assembly GCA_958336395.1 of Ctenicera cuprea. Lineage (NCBI taxonomy): Eukaryota > Metazoa > Arthropoda > Insecta > Coleoptera > Elateridae > Ctenicera > Ctenicera cuprea. Next base: position 27,263,365 of record OY284495.1, on the reverse strand, counting down.
AGAGTGGACAGGATACGGTTAACCTCAGGTGACTATTAACTCTCACCATGAAGCTGGCAAGATTTGATACGCAAAAGGTCTTTTCTTGATGGAAAAAATAGCAAATTTAAGGTTTTTAAAGATAATTTAGGTTTCTTCTAGAGAAAGGATTTTTTTATCATAACAGTAGTTATAAATGTGTTCTTGATGAAGCGTTTTACGAGTAATGTTAGTGTTGAATTTATTTTCAGATTTTGATGTTTTTGAGAGACTTGAAATGGGGGCTACCAATGCAGCGAATCCGGGTTCGATCCCCGGCCAGGTCGTTCTCCCTCGCAAGGCAACGGGAAACCAGCGAGGTAGATTTTTCCCCAAAAAAACCTCTCTGGAGAAAAAGTGCATGCACTTCCTATGGTTCGGAGCCCACGTTAAACTGTAGGTCTCCTATGTCTGTCTGTGCAAAATATCTATCGCCGCGCACCAAACACAGACATAGGAGAGAGGTAGCCAACGCCCTGAATAGATGATACAGTTGTATTTCTCGTCGAATTCAATTTGATTCCAAACCAGTTCTAAATCTATTTCGAATCAACAACTGAACTACTTAATAAATAACAACTCTTACTTTCAGATTCGATTGTAAATGCGAATTTTTACTTAAATTTAGATTCAATTGAAAAACCACACCTATTTAAAAACGGTATCAGATTATGAATCAACAAAAGATAATTAAATGTCCAGATTTAGTTAGAACAGATTCATTAAAATTTTTCTTGTTATTTAACTTAACGTAAATTACAAGAAAATAAAAACAGCTACTAAGCGATTATGAAAGAAAATTAAGTCTTCCCTAAATACTAATTATTAGAACCTAACGCAATTTTCTCTTTACCTTAATCTTCGTCTTAAAAATTTGCTGAAAGTGTACGGTAGTGGGAGTTATACTTCTAAATAACATCTTTAAAAGTGAGAAAATAATTTAAATTTTAATTACGATTGCTGATATTTTTAGGATGCGTAGGGTGCTAAAGGAAATTTCAAGAATTACTTTTTAATGGAAAGTTTTTTAGGTGGGTTACAAGACTTGCTTATACTTTTTCCTGGGGGTTAAGTTAATTATTTATAGGATTTATTTTGATAAGAGCGTAGGAAGCAGAAGTTTAATTTCTTTTCTCGTAAGAAATACGCAATACCGCGAATATTAAAAAGTTCATAAATTAAAAAAAAATTAAATTGTGTAGGTGAAAAGCTTTGCAAACAAGAATTGTAACTTTACAGAGAATTACTTGAATGTATCTGCTGCGGAGTAAATGTTCAAAATCTATAAAAGGCAATTAAAAAGTCTACGAATAATCTTAAAGTTTCTGTACAGAAAATAATGCTCAAAAAAATGACAAAAGAGTAATAGTAGGAGAGGAAGTGGTGAAAGAAGTAAGGAAACGGTGTGAAGCTAGCAATGGGAGAAAAAATAGAGGGACAAGCGTAGTTTGGTAAGAATGTTACAGGAGAATAAGTGGTGGGAGCAAGAGTAGTAGAAAGAGGTATTAGGTATTGATAAGGAACCAAAGGGGGGGGGGGAGAGTTAAACGGCAAAGAAGATAGTGGGAAGAAGGCATGGTAAAGGTAAGATTAGTAGAAAAAGAGATACGTAAATCAGTATGGAAGACAAAATAGTAGAAGAAGATGTAGAAAGGATTCACGTAGTGGGAAAGTGAAAATGGTGACCGACGAAGTAGTTATAGAGAGAGAGAAAAAGAAAACATAGCGATGGAAGTGAATTATCTGATACATATTGGTTGGAGAAAAATTGATAGGGAAAGAAAGTGTAAAGTGATAGGGGAAAAGGGATGCTACGTAGTGGTATCATAAACAATTCTACCTACTACTTTCACGGTTAAATATCACAACAATGGCACATTAGCTCTCACTAATTACAAACGGTGTGAAGCTAGCAGTGGGAGAATAAATAGAGGGGCAACCGTAGTTTGGTAAGAATGTTATAGGAAAATAAGTGGTGGGAGCAAGAGTAGTAGAAATGGGTATGATAAGGGAACAAGTGGTGGGTGGGGGTGGGGGGGGGGGAGTTGAACGGCAAAAAAATAGTGGGGAGAAGGAATGGTAGAGGGAAGATTAGTAGAAAAAGTGATACGTAAATCAGTATGGAAGAAAGAATAGTAGAAGAAGATGTAGAAAGGATTCACGTAGTGGGAAAGTGAAGATGGTGACCGGAGAAGTAGTTATAGAGAAAGAAAGAGAGAACATGGCGATGGAAGTGAATTAAAGGATACATATTGGTTGGAGAAAGATTGGTAGGGAAGAATGTGTAAAGTGGTAGGGAGAAAAGGGATGTTACGGAGTGGTATCATAAACATTTCCACCTACTACTTTCACGGTTAAATATCACAACAATGGCACATTAGCTCTCACTAATTACAAACGGTGTGAAGCTAGCAGTGGGAGAATAAATAGAGGGGCAACCGTAGTTTGGTAAGAATGTTATAGGAGAATAAGTGATGGGAGCAAGAGTAATAGAAATGGGTATGATAAGGGAACAAGTGGTAGAGGGGGAGTTGAACGGCAAAGAAATAGTGGGGAGAAAGAATGGCAGAGGGAAGATTAGTAGAAAAAGTGATACGTAAATCAGTATGAAAGAACGAATAGTAGAAGAAGATGTAGAAAGGATTCACGTAGTGGGAAAGTGAAGATGGTGACCGGAGAAGTAGTTATAGAGAGAGAAAGAGAAAACATGGCGATGGAAGTGAATTAAAGGATACATATTGGTTGAAGGAAGATTGGTAGGGAAAAATGTGTAAAGTGGTAGGGGAAAAAGGGATGTTACGTAGTGGTATCATAAACATTTCCACCTACTACTTTCACGGTTAAATATCACAACAATGGCACATTAGCTCTCACTAATTACAAACGGTGTGAAGCTAGCAGTGGGAGAATAAATAGAGGGGCAACCGTAGTTTGGTAAGAATGTTATAGGAGAATAAGTGATGGGAGCAAGAGTAATAGAAATGGGTATGATAAGGGAACAAGTGGTAGAGGGGGAGTTGAACGGCAAAGAAATAGTGGGGAGAAGGAATGGCAGAGGGAAGATTAGTAGAAAAAGTGATACGTAAATCAGTATGAAAGAACGAATAGTAGAAGAAGATGTAGAAAGGATTCACGTAGCGGGAAAGTGAAGATGGTGACCGGAGAAGTAGTTATAGAGAGAGAAAGAGAAAACATGGCGATGGAAGTGAATTAAAGGATACATATTGGTTGAAGGAACATTGGTAGGGAAAAATGTGTAAAGTGGTAGGGGAAAAAGGGATGTTACGTAGTGGTATCATAAACATTTCCACCTACTACTTTCACGGTTAAATATCACAACAATGGCACATTAGCTCTCACTAATTACAAACGGTGTGAAGCTAGCAGTGGGAGAATAAATAGAGGGGCAACCGTAGTTTGGTAAGAATGTTATAGGAGAATAAGTGATGGGAGCAAGAGTAATAGAAATGGGTATGATAAGGGAACAAGTGGTAGAGGGGGAGTTGAACGGCAAAGAAATAGTGGGGAGAAGGAATGGCAGAGGGAAGATTAGTAGAAAAAGTGATACGTAAATCAGTATGAAAGAACGAATAGTAGAAGAAGATGTAGAAAGGATTCACGTAGTGGGAAAGTGACGATGGTGACCGGAGAAGTAGTTATAGAGAGAGAAAGAGAAAACATGGTGATGGAAGTGAATTAAAGGATACATATTGGTTGAAGGAAGATTTGTAGGGAAAAATGTGTAAAGTGGTAGGGGAAAAAGGGATGTTACGTAGTGGTATCATAAACAATTCCACCTACTACTTTCACGGTTAAATATCACAACAACGGGACATTAGGTCCCACTAATTACATTTCGCAAACTTATTCGTAGCTAAAACCCACTCAAATTAAAATGTCAACAAAAGCAAACTTTTTCAAGCAAAATGATCTGAATTTAAATTAAATTTCGGCATTGAAACAATTTACATGTACCATCCTACGCGATATATTTATCTTTCTAAGCAACACGTGGGTCGAAATCCAATTGTTCAGCTGTAGGCTGTAAAGAGATTATACTTGATTTATCGGAATTTCAAGTTAGTTTATTAGAGAAGGCCCCCAATATGGCATCTGGTCAAAAGCTTTCTGCGTGCTAGTTTAATCACTTTCGTATGAGATTTATTAGAAAATTAGGAACAGAGTATTATCCCTAAAATTATCCTCATCGTGGAGAACTTCTAACCGAATTTATACAGATTAACAGTTATGTGGATTATAAGTTCAGAACTTGGTACTTTTTGAAATTTTAATATTTCCGGAAAATTAGGTATCGCCCTAGAAATTTCCAAACGATAAATTATAACCCATAAGGGTGTCGTGTTGCAGACAAATGTGATGCATCTTTAAGGGAAATTTTCATTTTGATTTCCCACAGGTTTTCCCCATTAATTGCAACTATCAACTTTGCAACTTGGTTAATTACAAGCTAGCTAACCCATCGCCTGCAATTAAACTACGTTTCCAGTTTTACAGTTCTATTTTTAGAAAGAAAAAGAAACTCTTTGGGGAATGATGTTGTTAAATCTGCTGTTTTGAAAAAACTGTGCTTTTCCTTGAAACTTGAAACATTATTCATATTTTGTATTAGAAATTAATTTATATTGTAACATTCTAGCTAGCGATTTTCTACTATTTTTAAGATCAAAATACTCCTAACATGCTCAACTATGTACAAGCGGATCGTGATTTTTAGTAGCATTCACTTAGACTCGGAACACTCATAAGAATGGAACTGTAGTTGGAAGCCCTTCGCGAAATTATAGGCAATAAAAATCATTCTACAAATCGGATCTGCAAACAAGTCACAAGTTAAGATTCAGATTTTAATGATAAAATAGATCAGATTTTAAAATAGATCCAAACACGCAGTTTCTTATTTCGTACTTGCAGTAGGATTCGGAAAAGCAAACACAATTGAATATTATGAAGTGTTATCAGTTTTTAGATTCGGAGCAAATCTAAACCGATTCCGGATGCATATCAAATATGGATGCAAGTCGGATTCTAATTAAGATCTGGACCTAAACAAGAAATATTAAAACTGAACCAAGTTTTATACCGGATCTGTTTAGAACTACATCATTACAACGAACCCCTTATTCTCCCTGAAAAGGATTCACCACGTAAACTTTTAGTATAAAGGACTTCTTTCAGACATAAGCCGCATCTGTAGAATTTCTCTCCAATATCGAAGCAATAAAAAATTAATAACAAAGTGGAAAGCTTCGGCACGTGACGGGGATGGAGATAAATACTCGGGAAGAAGAGGTCGATAATGCACCCGGAGGAAAAGCACATCCCCGATGATTGATGCTTGACCCCCTTCTGTTTCAACAACAATATCGTTATGAAAAGCAACACACACAGACAAAAACTGGTGAAATTCGGCGGGACAATAGCAGAATGGCACGCAGTGATAGACACAAAAGGGGAACATTGTTCGGATTCCCGACGTTGTCTTGTTATGTCCTAGATTGCGCGCCCATGGGCGCACAAATTGTCTTAGCCCGAATCTGTGGAGGGGTTCTGAGAGGATGCAACCGCGCTCGTTTGAATTCCTCCAAAGGTTTACAACGCCAAATTGCATTTTACGGTTGCCTGAAACATTGTTTATCTCAATTGGGTTATTTGTTCCATTCGAATTTACTATTCGTAAAATATTGCGTAAAAGAGGATTTTTGACCTTCTTTAAGTGCATCACGAAACCTTTATCAGGATTCAATAAAAATATTAGAAATTTGACATGATTTTAGGAAATTATTGGAACGAAACAGATTCTAAAACTAAGTCCAAATTCAATCCTGATTGAAATAAGAAAATAAATACGAATCACAAATACCTTATTAAATATTATGAATTCGTAGTCAATCTTTCTGGCAGTAGTTTCGGAGTGGATTCAAACCTGTCCCGATATAAATAGAATCCAGATTCAAATCAATTCTGACCCACTTCTCTTTTGAATTAAATTCTATTTAATTGCACACCGCTATTAATTTGAATAGAGAATTTAGAAGTTTATATATCCGGAGCGAATTCAAACCAGATCTGTATTTAAATTATATTACGATTAAAATAAAAAAAAAATAGATCTGGACCGAGTTAAGTTTTCTGGATAGCAACAGTGTTTTATTATTGCAGCTAAAACAATTTTTGGATCCAAATTACATAAAATAATTATGGATCCGTAAGATTAAATAAAATAATAATATTAATCGGATCTTTTGAATAGTAACAGTTTTACATTTGTAACGGATTGGAACCGGCCCGAATTTCAAACGAATTCGAATTCAAATCAATTTCTATTTAAATTCATCTTAATTCAGATTAAGATTTAAGTTTACATCGTAATTAAATTTTTATTGAGACTTTAGAATTTTCTATAAAAAGAACGGTTTAAAACTGTTATGGATTTTAGTTATGTTGCAGTATAACGAATCTAAATTCAAATTAGGTCCCACTTGAAATGAGAAATAAATACAAATCCGAAACGAGTAAAATCACATAATGTTAAATATTATTAATCGTATCTATTATGATCTATTGAATTGTAAATATATTTAAATCGGTTTCAATCTACATTTGATCTGATCTGGATTTAAATCGAATTCAAACTGAAATCAATTTTGATCCAAATCTGGTCGAATTTAAATGAAGATTCGAGTCTGACGTAAAGCTTCATTAAACTTGAATGAAGAATTTGGAATTTTCCGGAAACGGAGTGGATTCAAACCGGTCAGGATGTAATTTATATTGTATACAAAACTAATCCGATTCAAAATTGTATCCCGAATAGAACCCGTGGGCTACGCTCCCCGTTATTTTGTAACTTCAAATGTCTCCTCCGCTGAGTCAGCACGGGATTGAGAGGTGCTCCTGGAAAGAGAATCCAAAAGAAAGCTCAAAAAACAGCGCTAAAGGAAACTCTAAACAGCCCGTAAAAACCAGCCCCGTAAACAAATTTTAAGAAAGAAAAACCCCCATAAAATCAACGAGAATGAACATCCCCCAAAAAAGTTTTCATAGCACACATAAATTTTTTTTTTAGAAAACAACGTAAAAGGTTTTAGTTAAGTTTTTTTCTTATTTTCAGGGGAGTATCTTACAGAGATGTTCAAAATATTTTTGGATCTAATAAATACGCCCAAAAATATTTTGTTAGGCAGTTACATACATATAATTCCGAAATGAAATTCGCCCGTATTCATATAAATCGACCAGCAAAGAAGAAACTTGTGTCTTTTTCAGGGAAAGCTGTTTCTTAGTTATACAGTGATCCACCTGTACGAAAGTACACCTGCTTCGGTTAAGGAAATTGTTTGTTCCCGTCAAAAGTGTTACAACTCCTAGCGTTGTACTGAATTTACCTGTATTCGTGCATTTTCGTCATTGTAGTTATTTTTTAAAATTGATTATCATAACACAGGAAACTATTTAGGTTTAGCCAAATTTAGTGATCATGGGTTCATAAACATTCGCTCATAACAATAACACTGCCTCGAGATGTTAGAGTTCGATGTATTATATAGAGGAAGAAAGAAGATACATATGCTGTGTGAGATAATGATGTAATTTATACGTCCGTGATTTAAATGTAAATATCGAAACCCAACGCCAATGTAACCTTTAAATATCTAAGCTGTTTTAATGATGTAAGATGTGTTAAAGGATGCGCCTCTAAAAGTGGAATTCTTAATAATGCATTTATAATTTGTAGTAAACAGTATCGAGCCTACAATTTGTAAGACAATGAATAGTCCAATTTGTGTGGTATGTATTTGTTTGTTTTCAGTGCGCTAAATACACATTTCCCAACCGCTAAAATTAAGGCACGCCATAAATAACTAAATTATACCGTAACAGTAAAACAATTAATAAACTGACCCGACGCGACATGCAAATGATCGCCAGCGTGTTATAGTGACAAACGTTTCCAAGATGCAAGATTTGGCCGTGTTGTTATGGTGAGAAAGTTAGGGATTTACCGTAAAGATTCTAGTACAAAGTGTAACGTCGTTAAATTCGGATAGAGAATTTTCAACTTTTTATAAACACAGCGGCTAAGATTTAAATCAAATGAACCTTAATCCAATTTAAATCCCGATTGAAATAGAAAAAAATAAGGATTCAGAAGTAGAACCATAAACCAATAATTGTAATTATTTAATTGATGGCAAAACTTACTATTATTAAATGTTATAAATTCGGATATTTCGAATCGTCAGAGGTTTAGATTCGGGCTGGATTCAAACCGGGCCGGATCCAAATCAAACCTAAATCAAGCCGGATCTGGATTAAAATCTAAATACAAAAAAACACAATTTAAATCTAAATCAAATTCAATTACGACCAAAATCACACTGGATCTTCAAATCGATTCTGATCTAATTCGGATTGAAAACTAGGATTCTAGTCAAACGCAGAGGTCGCTGTGGGTAGCAATAAATGGATTTGGTTTGATATTTAAAATTAATTTGTTAAAATATTTTGAAGGTATTAAAATATTTCATTGAAGCTTTCAAAAGATTTCTCTATCTTAATTTAGGTACCTGCGTCGATTTGAAAAGGTGTCGCATTATTAGGGTTTCTTTGATGAAGTGGCTGGGAATATTTTAGCGCGAGAGAACGTGACTGATGAATTTTAATTGTAATTTTAATTTGCATCATTAAGAACTTCAGGAGTAAAAGCAGCCGCGACATTAATTTCCCGATTATTTCTGCGTTATCGTGCCAGCCTGGAAGGAATAACAACTAACTGTAATCTATCAGGGGCGTTATAAATTCGGGAAAACTCGAATTTTGGAATATTTTCCGGCGCGTGGGCGCTTAAAAATCTTCTCGCCCGGCTGCTGCCAATCTCATCTTGTTGAAACGTTTCGAAAGATCAATTCTTCGTCAACAAAGAGCCGCTTCAGTTACTTGAACGAAAATTCTACATTTTAATTCAATTACCGGGGAAAAATATAACCTCCTAAATAAAAATTTGGAGTTTCATTAAAACATGATAAATGGAGGAAAAGGTCGTCGGCAAATCGCATTTAATTTTGCTCGGTATTCACAGTTGAATGTTTTGTTTTATAAAATAAGGAAAAGTTTTATCGGAGAGCCCGACGAAAAAATTTCCCTATTCGGAAAACTCGACGCATACATTTAAGGTTTAAGGTCTTTATTTTACCGCGAACTGCCTCCGGAAAAGATTACTTCCTCCCTTGATGGACGACTCTGTAATTGGTCAAGGGACTCGTTGCATTTTCATGTCCTAATCTTTAGATGTTTTCTTATTGTTAAAAAAATGATAAAGTGTAAGAAGCATAAAACAGTATTTTTTTTTAAATTTTGTTTTATTATAGCGTTGAGTTTATATTAAACAGATTGGCAAACCCCGTTCATTTGATGGGATGTACAATTCTGATCTGTTGGAGCCAATGTGTTTGTTTTAATCAAGATTTAGATTTATTTTTAATTGGATACGTAACTTGGAATAGATGCGGATCCAAACCGATCTGAATTCGACAGAGCGTGGTTACTTTCTCTCCTATGCATGTGGTGAGCGTGCTTAATGAATCACATAGACGTAGGAGACCTACTGTTTAACGCGGGCTCCGAACCGCAGGAAGTGCAAGGACTTCTTCTCCAGAGGAAGTTTTCTAGGCAGAATACCTTGCTGGTTTGTCATTGCCTTGCGAGGCAGAACGGCCGTTAAAAATTCGTTGTTCCGGTACTGGGATCTGAAACCCAAACCTCAACCATAGCAGTCCAACGCTCAAGCCGCTAGCCCACGGCCGCCCCCACCACTTTAGTGGATCACAAATATGTTGGTGGGCCTACTAGTAGAAGCTAGGCATATACCACTAGTATCGCTATCACTCTACTAGGTTGGTAGAGAAAACACAGAAGCATCTAGCCGGTATAATGCAACAGTCACCTCTATATGCGCACGCATGCAGCTGGCACTTCTCTAGAATTTTGACTATATCTTGCATGTTCGTAGTGGCACAGATGTGAATGCGGGTGTGTGCCGGAGTACTGTTTTTACTGCATAAATGGTTGAGGGGTCGAATCTCGGTTGAGGCCAAATTTTTTTTTATTATATACTGCTTTTTTATAAATCAATGTTGTTGGTCTTTGGGGTCTGCCCGAGGTTATTATTAGGAGCAGTTATATTTTTGAAGAAAAAATACAAAAACAAAGTTGCATTGATTCACTGAAATTGACGGCATACTAACTGCGCAAGTCTGACCGTGCACGAAGGTCATGAAAGCACCAATAAGAAGTAAGAACGTAGCTGCATTAAACGGGCTAGGCGCTACTATAAAACACGTCTAGTCTGGTTGTAAGATAGTGTGAGTGTGCTTGCGCTGAGTGCGCATTTGTGTAAAAATTGAGTAGAAAGTGGTCGCTAGTGTTCGAGAAGGATACGAGCCGCTGTCTATTGCCTCACTTCAGACTCAAGTATCAACCTGTACTGTAGCAGTTGTGTGAACTAGTGGTGGTTTGTCTAAATGTTAAGGTGTTTGGAAAAAGTAAAATCAGCTCCGGAAATAAATCCCCGAAAAAAACCTGAAAAAATATACTCCGGAAGAAAAATTCTCTGGAAAAAACATCCCTGATAGAAACATCCACATTCCCTGGAAAAACATCGCCGCGCCGGTAAAAACAGCTTTTTCGCAGTTTTCATTTGTACAAAAATTCTCTTAGATAGTGATATTGTGTTCCTCTAGGGCTATTTTGATACCATACTTCATCCTGATTTGTGAACTCATGTTTGAGTAATAATGCATTAAAGTGAATTTTTTAAATTTTATCGTCTGCCATTTTGATGCTAGAAAGTTAGGAAAAAAAGAGTTGGATATGCTCTGACGTCTTCTATCAAATTACGTTATCAGTTTCAAAAAATTTATTTTCCGGTATGAATGCTATCAAAAAACATGTCTAACTTCCGCTTCCGATTTCGGATTTTTTTAACCTTATATTGACGATGAATTTTTGATTTTGAAGGTTTTGACATCGAAATGGGCTCATCTGTGGAGTTATAGGGCGTAACTCACCCTCTCACATACAAACCCACTCATACATAAGACATAGATTTTTAAAAACCACTTTTTTGAGTTCCTGGTAGTCCAAATCATGTAACTTTCTTTATCGAGAATTTTTTTTGTTTTTTTTACTCGAATTCTTTTTGCCGGGTCTTTTTCCCGGGTCTTTTTTTCCGGGTCTTTTTTACTGGGTCTTCTTTTTTCGGGTCTTTTTCCTAGGACTATTTTTCCGGGCAATGTTTTTCTGTGGATTTAATATCATGGGCTTTTAATTGGGAGATATTTTTTCGGGAGTTTTTTTCTCGATCTTTTTTACTGGGTCTTCTAATTCGGGTCTTTTTCTTGAGACTATTTTTCCGGGCTTTGTTTTTCTGTGAATTTAATATTAGGGGCTTCCAATTGGGAGATATTTTTTCGGTATTTTTTTCTGGATCTTTTTTACTGGGTCTTCTTTTCCAGGTCTTTATCTTGGGACTATTTTGCCGGGCCTTGTTTTTCTGTGGATTTAATATCAGGGGCTTTCAACTGGGAGATATTTTTTCGGGAGTTTTTTTCTGGATCTTTTTTACTGCATCTTCTTTTTCGGGTCTTTTTCTTGAGACTATTTTTCCGGGCTTTGTTTTTCTGTGAATTTAATATCAGGGGCTTTCAATTGGGAGATATTTTTTCGGGATTTTTTTCTGGATCTTTTTTACTGGGTCTTTTTTTCCAGGTCTTTTTCTTGGGACTATTTTGCCGGGCCTTGTTTTTCTGTGGATTTAATATCAGGGACTTTCAATTGGGAGATATTTTTTCGGGAGTTTTTTTCTGGATCTTTTTTACTGGGTTTTCTTTTTCGGGTCTTTTTCTTGAGACTATTTTTCCGGGCTTTGTTTTTCTGTAAAAATTTAATATCAGAGGCTTTCAATTGGGAGATATTTTTTCGGGATTTTTTTCTAAATCTTTTTTATTGGGTCTTCTTTTCCAGGTCTTTTTCTTGGGATTATTTTTCGGGGCATTGTTTTTCTGTGGATTTAATATCATGGGCTTTCAATTGGGAGATATTTTTTCGGGAGTTTTTTTCTGGATCTTTTTTACTGGGTCTTCTTTTTCGGGTCTTTTTCTTGAGACTATTTTTCCGGGCTTTGTTTTTCTGTGAATTTAATATTAGGGGCTTTCAATTGGGAGATATTTTTTCGGTATTTTTTTCTGGATCTTTTTTACTGGGTCTTCTTTTCCAGGTCTTTATCTTGGGACTATTTTGCCGGGCCTTGTTTTTCTGTGGATTTAATATCAGGGGCTTTCAACTGGGAGATATTTTTTCGGGAGTTTTTTTCTGGATCTTTTTTACTGCATCTTCTTTTTCGGGTCTTTTTCTTGAGACTATTTTTCCGGGCTTTGTTTTTCTGTGAATTTAATATCAGGGGCTTTCAATTGGGAGATATTTTTTCGGGATTTTTTTCTGGATCTTTTTTACTGGGTCTTTTTTTCCAGGTCTTTTTCTTGGGACTATTTTGCCGGGCCTTGTTTTTCTGTGGATTTAATATCAGGGACTTTCAATTGGGAGATATTTTTTCGGGAGTTTTTTTCTGGATCTTTTTTACTGGGTCTTCTTTTTCGGGTCTTTTTCTTGACACTATTTTCCGGGCTTTGTTTTTCTGTAAAAATTTAATATCAGAGGCTTTCAGTTGGGAGATATTTTTTCGGGATTTTTTTCTAAATCTTTTTTATTGGGTCTTCTTTTCCAGGTCTTTTTCTTGGGACTATTTTTCCGGGCCTTGTTTTTCTGTGGATTTAATATCAGGTGCTTTCAATTGGGAGATACTTTTTCGGGAGTTTTTTTCTGGATCTTTTTTACTAGGTCTTCTTTTTCGGGTCTTTTTCCTGGGACTATTTTTCCGGGCTTTGTTTTTCTGGGGATTTATTTTCAGGATCTTTTTCTTTGGAGATACTTTATCAGCCAGGGATTCCTAAATCCTAGATATCCTAATTCGAATGTTACAACTTCTGTTAGGGCGCTACACATTTTTAGTACAAGGGCTCCGAATTTCTTAGAACGGCCCTGACTTCAAGTAGATTTAAAGATTATTAAATATTACCAATTTGTATGTGGGGAGCTTCTGAGTATTTAGTAACATCTAACATCTATAGATCTTGCGCAAATCAAAATATCGTTTTGGATTTAAATGCGATCCGAATTGAAATCGTTAAAAAAGTATTTTAAATTCTTATTTTGTTCTTGTTCTAATCTGGATCGAGTTAATGGTACACTATTGTAAATAATCTGAATTTTTAATTAGATTCCAGTAGATTCAAACATTTTGTAAACCAAGGTCGTCCTAATATAAATTATATTAGATCTTAATTAGAATAGGATTTAGATTAAAAACACGATTGGAATATCGATTACTTATGTGAATTCTGTTTTAATCCAAATTGTGTAAGAGTTGGATTATTAATTTATTATCGGTTGAATTCGTATTTTCGAATCGATCCGGAAGTTTGAGTATATCAGATGGTGCAGATTGAAACCGGTCTCGATCACAATAAGATGCGATGTCCATTTCAATCCTGCTTTAATTCGAATCTGTTTACAGCGACTCGATTAGAAGCTGACCTGCATTTTTAATTTTATTCGAAACTTCAAATAGATTCAATCATTTGTAGATTTAGAGCGTTTCCAAATCGGTCTGGATTTGAACCACACTTGATCCAAAACGAATGTCGATGTAAATCGGATCAGGAATGAAATGAAAAACATGAATAATTATTACATTCAATAATACCAATATAAATCCTGTTTTTTTTTAAATGTAATTAGAGCCGGATTATTACAAGTTCCGTAAATATTTTTAATTGGATTCAAAAGTAGATTCAAACATTATTAAATATTACGAATTTGTATTTGGATTTTCAGTACATAACTTAATAATAGCTATAGATCTGTGCAAATCAAAACCAGTCTGATTCCGAATTAGGTGCGGATTGAAACAAAAAACAACTTTTTTAAATTGAAATCTGGTTTTAAATCCAATTTTGACCCAGGTCTAGTTTGAGCTACACCATTAAAAGTTGATCTCTAGTACCATCGGAATATTCAGGAGATGTAAATATTATTAAACATAGCGAATTCGTATTTTGATCTTTTAGATATTAATATTTTTAAATCCGGAGCGGATTTAAATTGTTTTGGGTCTAAACCATAATGCGTCTATTACGACTATGGGTTTGGATGAAATTAAAAGAACTATTTTTTTCAATTTAAAATTAAACTCGTGTTTTGATCTAGTTAGAGCTGCGCCATTACAACTTAAATCTGTTTTTTGTATCGGATTCACAACGATTAGGCTTATCCGTTATTAAATATTACGAATTAGTGTCTGGATCTTCTAGATAATAACATTCATAGATCTGGAGAGAATCTAAATCGGTTCGGATCTAAATCAGTTCCGAATATAACTGAATTTCAAATATAACTCGGATTATGATTGAAATTAAAAACAATAGTTGAATCGCATCTTTACTTGCATCTAGAACTACCAGTATATCTAAATATTATTAAATATCACAAAGTCGTATTCAAATCTTCTGAATACCAACGTATTTAGATCCGAAGCGGATTCAAACCTAAATCAGATTGCCTCCGGAACACATCTGCAATGAATTAAATTTGCATTTAATTGATAAAATGCTTTTGATAATTAATTTTACAATTTTAATCGGATTCGAAACGAATAAATTAAATTATCATTAAATATCAAGAATTCTTAGTCGTATCTATTGGATTGTAACATTGTTAGATTTGGGGCGGATTGAAATTCAACCGGATATAAATCAGATTGTCCCCAAAACGAATCTGTATCTAAATGTGTAAATTACTAATCGTTAAAGCTTTTCTTTACTAAGATCAATCCGTATTTTTAATCGGATTAAAAGCGGGTTGATTTAAGTATTACGAATCTTTGGGTTCAAACTGGTTTGGGTCCAAATTCATTGAATTCAATTTAAGGTTTTGATTCAAATCCAATCCGAATTTAAATCGTACAGATTAGGATCTGACATGAAACGCCATTAAATTTGAACGAGGAATTTGGGAAGTCTTGTTTTAATTGAACTTATTAAAGTTGTTGATTCGACTGGGGTTGATGTTTTGTCGGAATTAATTCGAGTTTTAATAAAAAGCCGCTTAAAGTTTACTAGATTGAAGGAAGGAGAGCACACACACACAGAGAAGCCGCCGAGGATCGCGATGTAATGGGATTTTAATTAAATATTTTGTGTTTTCTCTTTGCGTACATAACTTTCAATTAGATTCATTCGCTGCGTGCTAATACAAAGAGCTAAGGACGTGGGCGGATGTTTAAATAGGATGCCCGACATCAAAAAACCAATGTGCTTCCATTACATTTTATTATTCCATATTCTTAAGTTGATTGAAAAGGAAATTCTCTATCGATTTTCCTGTCATTTCAATTCGTCCTTTTTATTTAAATAATAATAGCAAGGGGGCGTTGCCTACGAGTTCTACGACTTCTACGACCAACCTATTCAGTTTTCATAATGAAAATCGTGTTTTTTATTTTTTATTCCTTTTTATTATATTTCGTAACGTATGTAAATGTCTGACGACATAAATATATGTGTACGAAAATGAACGCTGCTGCACAACGCGGCGAACTCTCTCTCTTGCTAAGTCGACTTCCGACAAAATCAAAATGAAAAATGTTTCGAGCCGATATATCTGGCACAAAATCGTTTGTCATCCTATTTAAAAACCGTTTCGGTTTGTTCTGAATCTGATGCTTTTTGACGTGCAAGCAAAGCGCGTAAAATTCGTTATTTATTGTTACGAAACACTAGTCAAATTTCCATAAATCACTATACTTCTTTACAATTTTTACTTTCTCGTATTTTACGATATTCGAAATTGTATGTCAAAATTTCGCATAGAAATGAGTTTTTAAGAAACCTAGCTTGTTATAGGATCGAAACTTGTACAGATTTTTCTTGTGTTATTTAGTTCTTTGGGCGATAATAGATGTAAATTTTAATATACAGTCAAAGTTTTATAACACCACATTTAAACAAACAAAAACAAGTAATTCGATATACAACAAAAATACATTAAACGAACGAAACATTAAATATGGTTAATTTATAAATACAGAAAAATAAATCACAAAGTTAATTCGCACAAACGAAACGTTCTGTACAGGATCAACGCACTACACTATGTAGCGGCTTTTAGGTGGTATGTTTATGTATGCGGTGCTCTGGTAAGAGCTGGAGGTGCTGTGGGGTTCGGAGAATGAGTTTGGCAGTTCTGAAAGGAGCCGGGTGCAAAACGAGTGAGTCTGTGTAAGACTGTTTGACCGATCCAGCAAGAAATGGCTGTAGGATTGTAGTTTTTAGGCCGTATAAGACCATTTGATGAATCCAGAAGGCTGTTGGAGTTTTGGTTTTTAGACCGCGTTTAGAGGTTATGTTTTTTCAATCATGAAAACAAACTGAACGTGTTCGGGTAGGTGTCTGGGTGGGACCGTTTGAGCGATCCAGCAACAGATGAGTGCAGGACCGTGTTTAGAGGTTAGGTTCTTTTTAATCCTTAAATCAAACTGAACGTGTTCGGGTAGGTGTCTATGTGGGATCGTTTGAGCGATCCAGCAACAGATGGCTGTAGGAGTTCAGTTTTTTTTACCGAACTTGGAGGTTGGGGCTTTTTTGATTCTGAAAACAAACTAAACGTGCTCGAGTAGGTGTTTGTGTAGGACCGTTTGAGCGATGATTGCAGAAGAATACTTTTTTTGGACCATATTTGAAGGTTAGGCTATTTCCAATACTGAAAACGAACTAGTCTCTTCGTTTAAAATGCAGCATTTTTATATCACCTTTTGACCGTCGTGGCATGGCAAAATAACTACTATCAGCCGGCATCTCTTAGCAGAATAACAAACATTTGCAAGTGTAGTGACCGCAGCAGGAAACTGAAATCGTCTCTTGTGTAGTTTTGCATGTTAATTAAAACAAACGTTTTCATACAACGCGATCTTAATGTTTTCTAAAGCAAGAAAATTATGTTTAGCTAACAAACATTTATAGTTGTGGCGGCTGTAGCAGAATATAGAAATCGTCTGTTGCTTAGTGATGTAACCGGCAGACAGTCTTGCATGTTTGCTGTCATTTTCTGTATCAACTAACTTTTATTTAGTTATGGTTGAATGTGTCTTAGAAGGCGGCCTAGGACAAAATTTATGGATCGTGTCAAGATACATAAATGTTCTAGCTCTAACAGTTGCCAGTTCGTGTAAATCCATTTCTAATTCGGGAATCGAAAAAGCTAAAGTGTGGACTTCGAGTGGACTATCCCATACTAGATATTAATACTTGCCGTATTTGCAAAACTGTAAATTTTATAATTACGTTGTACATTTCCCCGACTGTTAGATTTCTAAGAAAAGCAGCTGTATAGGCAACAGTCCATTTCATCCATACAATTATTTTAGTGCAGCTGACAGTTCGCGACGCCAGCAATAATGATGTAAAACTTAGTAATCATGCTCGGATCATAACTTTTCCTGGTCTAAAAATGTTTGTGGGTGAGAATTTTTTTTAGAAAAGTGAATAATCGAAATTTACATTTCTTACTGTAGCTAACAAATCCAAATTCGTCAGCTTAAAAATTAGAGAGGAGGGGACGTGTAGCCTTACCAAATATAAAATTTTCTAAAAACTAACATTAGATTTAAATTTTACTGGTCAAGCTGAGTAATTCTTTAGGTTAGTTTGATAAATAAACGGGTATCAATTTTTGATTTAAAAAAATTCATAGAAATTGCTTTAGTGGAGTTATGGTATTCAGCAAAAAAACAAATTGTAGTCTGTTAGTCTCTATAAAACTATAAAGTTAAGAAAAACCGTATGGCCAGTTTTTGAGAAATATTATTTTTAAAATTTCAAATATTTGAATATTACATTTTGTACAGTAGTCCCACCAAGTATAAAAGTGTCTAAAAACTAACATTACGTTTTGGTTCTACTAGTCATGATGAGCAATTCTGCGAACAAAAATAAGTGTATTATGAAATCAATGCTCAAACGGGTTTAAATACCCGAATTTGAATTCAGTGATCTATTCACTCTGAAGATGCAAGCTGCAATGTCTTGCGAAACGTTAGTTTGTATGGGTTCACAAACAGCTAGCAGGCATAAGCCGATTAAGTATTATTGTCCTGGCAAACAAAATACATTAAGATCGAATCCTTGACCGTTCCAAGATTCTAAAAATCTAAGGACACGGCCCTGTTTAGGCAGGCAGAGCCCACGAACAAATGTAGCTCAAACTTTTAGAGCAAATGCTTGTAAAGGCAGAAAAGCTACGTGTCGGTTCTTACCTGATTATGCTGGGTGTAATCTCTAAATGACGACGCGGTATAAGCCGAAAGTGAATTGTAATATTGACAATTTTAAAATTTTTTGAATATTTAAAATAATTTGGAGTTGAGGAAAATTTTACTGAGAATTAAAAATTTTGTTTGTTTTTAATATTTGTTAAATGTAAACAATATTTATTTGTCGAAATCTAATATTGGTTTCATTCTTTGGTTATAGTCTTTATTTCGACGATTATAGAATTAAACTGTTCAGGTAAACGACCAAAAGGAAACCTTCCAGAGATGTTTTCTCAATGGAAGATTGTTGCTATTTTCATTTAACATGTTTATACCGATTTTGAAGCCAAAATTAGTAAATTTTCGTAATATTAAAAATTCGTTGAGGGGGACACATGTGAAGAATACGAATCTAACGTTCTTTTCCGAGCCCATTTATTTTGAAGTAGGCATCGCTCTCCACCCCCCATGCTTTGAAGCAGTCAAGTGGTTTTATGATATTTTGTGTTCTCTAGTTGCAATTAATGTTTATATCTTGAAATCTCAAAATCGGGTGTTTATTTGCCAATTACCCAATTAATCTGTTCAAGTAAACGACCAAAAAAAACTGTTCAGTGGTGTTTTTCCAATGGAAAGTTGTTTTTATTGTCATTTAACATGCTTATACCGATTTTGAAGCCGAAATTTGTAAATTTTTGATAAAACAAAAACAGATGGTGACGGTAGTAGGGGGTGACAGAGAAATCGCGTTTGCGCAGATCGGCCATTAGACATGTGTTGAACTCGACTCTAAAGTTCTTTTTGAACACGGCTATTGAAGTACAACACCCTCCCCCGCCTCCCCATTTTTTTCATCCCCTGCTTTTCTGATATTTTGTGTTTTCTAGTTGCGACCAATCCATTAAAATCAATTTTTCACGTCTTATAGACATTTGGCGAAACCTAAAAATTTTCACTACTTTTAAAGACGGGACATTTAAAATATTTGAGCTTTATTAAACAGAACTCTAACACTGATGCATAGAACATCGATACCTTTTAAGAGAAACACGTGGACACGTGTGAATTAACGCTAGAAACTAATGACAATATTTACAGCCCACGAGATGGGAAAGCACTGCTAAAGTGCACTTAAACTTCGTACTAGACTTTTTTTATTTATAAGACCTTGAATTATTTCTTAGGTTCGATTTTAAAAATCTATCAAAGTATGAGAAAGTTGAACAAAGGCAGTTTTCGGTTCCAATTTCTTATTTATAAAATACTTAAATGACATAAATCAATGTTCTCCCAAAACTCGCGTAAACTCGAAACTTTTCCCTCGGCTTTACGACTTTGCTTTTGAAGAAGTGCCAGCGAGTCTTTTTCTTCAAAATTCCGGGAGGAACTTCGCTCTCGCACCCATACACAGCGAAAACGGGGTTGCAGTCGACGACAATAGCACCCCCGACAAGGGAATCAATATTTTTTATGAATTGTCGACATCGTCCCGGAAGAAGGGCACACTCATGTATAAGATACAACTTTCAAACTACTAAAATAAGGAAAACAGGCTCGTTTTCTTAACTGACTTCGCGATATGGACCTTATGACTAGGACAAAATATGTGACCAGATTATGACATTACTTTTTATTTTTATTATTATTTTTATTTTTTGATGTTAAATTTACTAGTGGGAAATGTCTGGAAGCGGAAGCTGTCCTGAAAATGCACGTAAGTGTACTTCTGGGTTTGTATTTTAGGAATTTTATTAACCGTAAAATTTATTTTTATTTTTTTTATTTACTTAACATTATTCGTTAAATTGAAAATTTGGAAATTCTTAAACTGAACATTTAATCAGAGTTGTGATGTCAAAGTAGTTATAGTATGAAATCTGTTATCCGGTTTTACGAAATAGCGCAACTATTTACTTCCATAATTTTTGGATTGTCTATCTACAAAAAAGCTGGTTACTCGAATACCAGCTATCTGGAATTTGCTGAAAATTTTGATTTCAAATTAACACCTATTGTCCGAATTGAGCTTTTTTATGGAAGCAATACTTTCCGGTTAATCTGAGAACGAGAATTTGAAATTTTTTTAAATATCCGTATACAAAAATTTGGATATTTGACAAACCGTTACAGTATCCGGATTTAAATAAAAATATTCTTTTAACTTAATATGTATTTGTAATCACATTGCGCACTTAACCTTTAGAAAATGAATATTTTTCGAACAATCCAAAACTCGAATAGGAATATAAAATCCGAATTCCTATTAAATATCTGAAATCCGTATCACATATTAAAATCTGGAATTTGGATCAATGTTCAAAAACCGAAATTCGAAACAACAGAATTATTTACATATACTGGTTTTAGATTATCTGTCCACAAAAATATGGGTATTTCCTTAAATGCCCTATTGTTATGAATATCCGTATACAAAAATTTGGATATTTGATAATTCGTTACAGTATCCGGATTTAAATGAAAATTTTTCTTTAACTTAATATGTAGGTATTTGTAATTACATTGCACATTTAACCTTTATAAAATGAGTAACTTTCAAACAATCCAAAACTCAAATAGGAATATAAAATCCGAATTCCTATTAAATGTCCGAAATCCGCATCACATGTTAAAATCTGGAATTCGAATCAATGTTCAAAAACCGAAATTCGAAACAACAGAATTATTTACATATACTGGTTTTAGAGTATCTGTCCACAAAAAATATGGGTATTTCCTTAAATGCCCTATTGTTATGAATATCCGTATACAAAAATTTGGATATTTGATAATTCGTTACAGTATCCGGATTTAAATGAAAATTTTTCTTTAACTTAATATGTAGGTATTTGTAATTACATTGCACATTTAACCTTTATGAAATGAATAATTTCCGAACAATCCAAAGCTCAACTAGAATATAAAGTTAAAATTCCTATTAAATGTTCGAAATCCGTATTACATACTAAAATCTGGAATTCGGATCAATGTTCAAAAACCGAAATTCGAAACAACAGAATTATTTACATATACTGGTTTTAGATTATCTGTCCACAAAAAATATGGGCATTTCCTTAAATGCCCTATTGTTATGAATATCCGTATACAAAAATTTGGATATTTGATAATTCGTTACAGTATCCGGATTTAAATGAAAATTTTTCTTTAACTTAATATGTAGGTATTTGTAATTACATTGCACATTTAACCTTTATAAAATGAGTAACTTTCAAACAATCCAAAACTCAAATAGGAATATAAAATCCGAATTCCTATTAAATGTCCGAAATCCGCATCACATGTTAAAATCTGGAATTCGAATCAATGTTCAAAAACCGAAATTCGAAACAACAGAATTATTTACATATACTGGTTTTAGAGTATCTGTCCACAAAAAATATGGGTATTTCCTTAAATGCCCTATTGTTATGAATATCCGTATACAAAAATTTGGATATTTGATAATTCGTTACAGTATCCGGATTTAAATGAAAATTTTTCTTTAACTTAATATGTAGGTATTTGTAATTACATTGCACATTTAACCTTTATGAAATGAATAATTTCCGAACAATCCAAAGCTCAACTAGAATATAAAGTTAAAATTCCTATTAAATGTTCGAAATCCGTATTACATACTAAAATCTGGAATTCGGATCAATGTTCAAAAACCGAAATTCGAAACAACAGAATTATTTACATATACTGGTTTTAGATTATCTGTCCACAAAAAATATGGGTATTTCCTTAAATGCCCTATTGTTATGAATATCCGTATACAAAAATTTGGATATTTGATAATTCGTTACAGTATCCGGATTTAAATGAAAATTTTTCTTTAACTTAATATGTAGGTATTTGTAATTACATTGCACATTTAACCTTTATGAAATGAATAATTTCCGAACAATCCAAAGCTCAACTAGAATATAAAGTTAAAATTCCTATTAAATGTTCGAAATCCGTATTACATACTAAAATCTGGAATTCGGATCAATGTTCAAAAACCGAAATTCGAAACAACAGAATTATTTACATATACTGGTTTTAGATTATCTGTCCACAAAAAATATGGGTATTTCCTTAAATGCCCTATTGTTATGAATATCCGTATACAAAAATTTGGATATTTGATAATTCGTTACAGTATCCGGATTTAAATGAAAATTTTTCTTTAACTTAATATGTAGGTATTTGTAATTACATTGCGCATTTAACCTTTATAAAATGAGTAACTTTCAAACAATCCAAAACTCAAATAGGAATATAAAGTTAAAATTCCTATTAAATGTCCGAAATCCGTATTACATATTAAAATCTGGAATTCGGATCAATGTTCAAAAACCGAAATTCGAAACAACAGAATTATTTACATATACTGGATTTAGATTATCTGTCCACAACAAATATGGGTATTTCCTTAAATGCCCTATTGCTATGAATATCCGTATACAAAAATTTGGATATTTGATAATTCGTTACAGTATCCGGATTTAAATGAAAATTTTTCTTTAACTTAATATGTAGGTATTTGTAATTACATTGCGCATTTAACCTTTATAAAATGAGTAACTTTCAAACAATCCAAAACTCAAATAGGAATATAAAATCCGAATTCATATTAAATGTCCGAAATCCGCATCACATGTTAAAATCTGGAATTCGGATCAATGTTCAAAAACCGAAATTCGAAACAACAGAATTATTTACATATACTGGTTTTAGATTATCTGTCCACAAAAAATATGGGCATTTCCTTAAATGCCCTATTGTTATGAATATCCGTATACAAAAATTTGGATATTTGATAATTCGTTACAGTATCCGGATTTAAATGAAAATTTTTCTTTAACTTAATATGTAGGTATTTGTAATTACATTGCACATTTAACCTTTATGAAATGAATAATTTCCGAACAATCCAAAGCTCAACTAGAATATAAAGTTAAAATTCCTATTAAATGTTCGAAATCCGTATTACATACTAAAATCTGGAATTCGGATCAATGTTCAAAAACCGAAATTCGAAACAACAGAATTATTTACATATACTGGTTTTAGATTATCTGTCCACAAAAAATATGGGTATTTCCTTAAATGCCCTATTGTTATGAATATCCGTATACAAAAATTTGGATATTTGATAATTCGTTACAGTATCCGGATTTAAATGAAAATTTTTCTTTAACTTAATATGTAGGTATTTGTAATTACATTGCACATTTAACCTTTATGAAATGAATAATTTCCGAACAATCCAAAGCTCAACTAGAATATAAAGTTAAAATTCCTATTAAATGTTCGAAATCCGTATTACATACTAAAATCTGGAATTCGGATCAATGTTCAAAAACCGAAATTCGAAACAACAGAATTATTTACATATACTGGTTTTAGATTATCTGTCCACAAAAAATATGGGTATTTCCTTAAATGCCCTATTGTTATGAATATCCGTATACAAAAATTTGGATATTTGATAATTCGTTACAGTATCCGGATTTAAATGAAAATTTTTCTTTAACTTAATATGTAGGTATTTGTAATTACATTGCGCATTTAACCTTTATAAAATGAGTAACTTTCAAACAATCCAAAACTCAAATAGGAATATAAAGTTAAAATTCCTATTAAATGTCCGAAATCCGTATTACATATTAAAATCTGGAATTCGGATCAATGTTCAAAAACCGAAATTCGAAACAACAGAATTATTTACATATACTGGATTTAGATTATCTGTCCACAACAAATATGGGTATTTCCTTAAATGCCCTATTGCTATGAATATCCGTATACAAAAATTTGGATATTTGATAATTCGTTACAGTATCCGGATTTAAATGAAAATTTTTCTTTAACTTAATATGTAGGTATTTGTAATTACATTGCACATTTAACCTTTATGAAATGAATAATTTCCGAACAATCCAAAGCTCAACTAGAATATAAAGTTAAAATTCCTATTAAATGTCCGAAATCCGTATTACATATTAAAATCTGGAATTCGGATCAATGTTCAAAAACCGAAATTCGAAACAACAGAATTATTTACATATACTGGTTTTAGATTATCTGTCCACAAAAAATATGGGTATTTCCTTAAATGCCCTATTGTTATGAATATCCGTATACAAAAATTTGGATATTTGATAATTCGTTACAGTATCCGGATTTAAATGAAAATTTTTCTTTAACTTAATATGTAGGTATTTGTAATTACATTGCGCATTTAACCTTTATAAAATGAGTAACTTTCAAACAATCCAAAACTCAAATAGGAATATAAAATCCGAATTCATATTAAATGTCCGAAATCCGCATCACATGTTAAAATCTGGAATTCGGATCAATGTTCAAAAACCGAAATTCGAAACAACAGAATTATTTACATATACTGGTTTTAGATTATCTGTCCACAAAAAATATGGGCATTTCCTTAAATGCCCTATTGTTATGAATATCCGTATACAAAAATTTGGATATTTGATAATTCGTTACAGTATCCGGATTTAAATGAAAATTTTTCTTTAACTTAATATGTAGGTATTTGTAATTACATTGCACATTTAACCTTTATGAAATGAATAATTTCCGAACAATCCAAAGCTCAACTAGAATATAAAGTTAAAATTCCTATTAAATGTCCGAAATCCGTATTACATATTAAAATCTGGAATTCGGATCAATGTTCAAAAACCGAAATTCGAAACAACAGAATTATTTACATATACTGGTTTTAGATTATCTGTCCACAAAAAATATGGGCATTTCCTTAAATGCCCTATTGTTATGAATATCCGTATACAAAAATTTGGATATTTGATAATTCGTTACAGTATCCGGATTTAAATGAAAATTTTTCTTTAACTTAATATGTAGGTATTTGTAATTACATTGCACATTTAACCTTTATGAAATGAATAATTTCCGAACAATCCAAAGCTCAACTAGAATATAAAGTTAAAATTCCTATTAAATGTCCGAAATCCGTATTACATATTAAAATCTGGAATTCGGATCAATGTTCAAAAACCAAAATTCGAAACAACAGAAATATTTCCATATACTAGTTTTAGATTACCTGTCTACGAAAAATCTGGTTATTTCTTTAAATGCACCATTTTTCGAATATCCGTATACAAAAATTTGGATATTTGTTCAACCGTTACCGTATCCTAATTTAAGTGATAAATTTTCCTTTAACTTAATATGTATTTGTAATCATATTGCACATTTAACCTTTATATTATGAATATTTCTCAACCAATCCAAAACTCAAATAGGAAGATAAAATCCGAATTCCTATTAAATGTCCGAAATTCGCCTCACATATTAAAATCTGGAATTCGAATCAATGTTCAAAAACCGAAATTCGAAACAACAGAATTATTTGAATATGCTAGTTTTAGATTACCTGTCTACAAAAAATCTGGTTATTTCTTTAAATGCACTATTTTTCAAATATGCGTGTACAAAAATGTTGATATTTGATAATCCGTTACAGTATACGGATTTAACCGAAAATTTCACTTTAAGTATGTACTTGTAATTATTGTGGCGATTCAGCCTTTATGGAAGGAATAATTCTTCTGATAAACCAAAACCTTCATAGGAATATAAATCCCGGATTCTTATCAAAAATCCGAAATGCGCGTAACATATTAAAATTCGGAATTCGGATTAACGGTCAAAAACCTAAATAACAGAAATATTTGCTTCGAATTTAAGTGAAAATTTTGCTTGAAATTATTTACTTGTAATCATTGTGCGCATCAAACCTTTATGAAAGGAATATTGTTTTAGTTGTCCAAAACCCAAATAGGAATATAAAATCCGGATTCCTATTAAATGTCCGAAATCCGTATCACATATTAAAATCCGAAATTTGGATCAATGTTCAAAAACCAAAATTTGCAATAACAGAATTATTTGCTTGTACTATTTTTGGATAATAATCCGTCTACTAAAGTGCGGTTATTTATTTACCTGTACCACTTTTATATTGTTCGTATACAAAAATTTTGTTATTCGAAAATCCGCTGTCCGGATTTAACTGAAAATTTTGCTTAAAATTATTTAGTTGTAATGATTGTGCGGATTTAACCTCATGGAAGAAATATTTTTCGGATAATCCGAAACCTGATTAGAAATATTAAATCCGGATTCCTATTAAATGTTCGGTTATTTACTTTCACATTTTGCGGATTATCCGTATACAAACAATTTTGTTATTCGGAAATCCGCTATCCGAAATATTTAGATGAAAATGTTGCTTTTAATTAATACGTACCTGAAATCATTGGTTGAATTCGGCTTCTGTATGAAAGGAATGCCTATTTTTCGATTAACCCAAAACCGAAATCAGAATATAAAATCCCGAATACAATTAATATCCAGAATTGAGATCAGAGTTTAAAAACCTTAATTAAACAAATCTATTACCATTTTCAAATTATCTTTTTGAAAAAATCGGATATTTGAAAATCCGTTATAAGAATTGAATTGAAAATTAATACGTATAGTACCTGTCCGGATTCAGCCTTTTTATAGAAGAAATATTCTTCTGATAAACCTAAAATCGAATAGGAATACAAAATCCGAATCACAATATTAAACTCAGAATTCTGATCATTCTGAGTTTAAAAGCCGAACATAGAAATAACAAAAAATCCGAAAATACTCAGTGTCTACTTGTACCTACCATTTCCGTATTATCCTTTTGCAAAACTTCTGGATATCCGAAAATCCGCTATTCGAATTTAGTTGAAAATTAATACTTTTTCGTTCAGATTTAGCTTTTTATGAAGGTGATATCTTTCAGACAATACGAAATCTGAATCGGATAATTTAAAACTTAATTCAAGTTTAACATCCGTATCAAAATACAAAATCCGGAACTCGGTGTTTAAAAGCACAAATCCGAAATTGTTTGGGAGTAACAAAACACTAGAGAATAGGTAACAAATTCTGTAAACTATAAATTATAGGGCGAATGAAAAGGGCTAGTCACCTAAATAGTATGGTGCAAAAATTAATGTTAAATCCTGTTCTATCATTGACGATAAGTAATTCAGTTTGAATGTAAATTTGTTGATTGAATATAAAATCATCTGTTTACAAACTTCAAACAGTCATAAAGGGTGTTACACTTAATCTTGGTTGTCTATGTCTGCGTCCAGATGACTTGATTTCTCATTGCAAAACGTCCAATAACGGAAGAGATCAATTTGTTCATTATTTATTAAAGGAACAGATTTTAAACGTTTGTGCATTTAAAATGCTTGTAGTATATCTAACTTACGTTTCTCATCGCAAAAGTGTAAACATTTTAGAGTTTTGTTAGATGTCATTAAATGTTGTGTTCTAATAAGTGTTTAGCGTAATTAGATTTATAGGTTTTTAAAAATTTGTAACAACGTACGTGTTTCTTGTTCCTAATATCAAAATTTCTAATTGTTTGTCCTATATAAACCGAATTACAGTGTGAGCAATTTAATTTGCAGATGCCTAATTTTATTAAATTGTTTGTTTTTTCTTTAGCATTAAACGACGTGTTTATAATGTTTTTTGTTGTTTCAAGAGTTGTTTTACATGTATTTGTTTTGTTTATACTGAAATACGCGTCAATTCTATATTTAGGCAATAAATCAGAAGAACTTGCCAAAATTATAAAGAAAACAAATAAATGTAAAATAACTTTTAAAACAACAAAAAGCATTTTAAACGCTTTGTTTAATGCTAAAGAAAAACAGACAATTTACTAAAATCGGGCATCTACAAATTAAATTGGTCACACTGTAATTTGGTTTATATAGGACAAACAATTAGAAACTTTAATATTAGCTACACGGAACACGTACGTTGTTACAAGTATAAACATCCCCCATAAATCCAATTATTATGCTAAGCACTTATCAGAACACAACCATTCAATGTTATCTAATAACACTGTAAAATGTTTACACTTTTGTGATGATAAACGTAAGTTGGATATACTAGAAGCATTTGAAATTCACAAACATTTAAAATCTGTACCTTTATTGAATGAACCCATTGATCTCTTAAATTCACCGTTATTTTACGGTTTGGAATGAGAAATTCAAGTCATCTGAACGCAGATATAGAAAACCAAAATCAAGTTATGACTATTTATTGTTCCTATAGTAACGCCAACCGTTTACTTTTAATCTTGCCTTTGATAATGACTTGTAAACACGTTGAAATACGTATAAGGCTAAAATGAAAAAGCAGAAGTTGAATGGATAGTATTGAGAAACCGTTTTTGTGGATTTCCATTGATCCAGAGCGCGTATTTTTGCCAAAACCTCAAATTCTATTTTTCCAAGATCACAATACTGTCCGAACTTTCATTATGGGAAACGTAGAAATTTCACCTGTTGATTTCGAACAAAAGTAGTGGACACATAGTTTGCAACAAATGCTGAAATTTTAAGCTGGAGGAACTGACAACTTGAGCTCTGACAAAGTTAATTGCAGATAAAAGTTTCGTTAGTTCTTTTTACCCGAAAACTAATAAGAAAAAGGCAATTTTCTGTTATATAGGTTCGCTTCGATTTTTATCAATAGACAATAGTAGGGAAGTACTTCACAAAAGTTCCAATTTCCTCGACAATGAACAATACGGTCTCTACGGCTAATGAACCTCAATTTTTCTGATAAAGTTTTCGCGCGTGCACAAAGCGCGGGCCAACGCACACTTACACATATACGCACACTCATCCGCACCCTCGCAAGCCGCCCATTCAAGAAACATACACAAAAGAGAGCCCACATATGTGTCACCCTCGAAAAATATTTTCTCCTAACGATACTGTTAGGGCCGTTCGCGGTTTTGATATTGCAACATTATCACGCTATCTATAAAATTTCGGCGCTTTTAAGCGGCCCCTCGAGATTGTTTTTCCTTTTGCTCAGATTTCCTCCCTTGCTTTTGTATATTTCGCTTCTTGCCCTTAACGCCGGGACAAAAGTAAATATAATAAGCGCTTTGCATACGTTCCGTGTCCATGTTTCTTTACACTTCTGCTTCTTTTTCTACTTTCTCATACTTTTTGATACGGGGAAGGTATTGTGACCGTGCAAAAAATCGATTTGGACATTATAACGGAAATACACTTTTTGTTTTCTTTTTCAGTTGAAATTTCAAATCTTCTGTTTTAAGTGTAGACCTTTAAACATTTTTTCTGCTAAAAACTGTGGACGCACGTTTGTGTTTTTTAACATTATTTTGTTTTTGTGATTTGATCTGCGATATTGTGATCGTCAAAAATATCGATTTGGAGATTATAATGGGAATACACGTTTTTTAGACTTTATAAATTTTCTCTTGAAATTTAAAAACTGATTTGTCTTTAGTTTTGAATCAGGTTTTACCCAAAAACAAAAAATTTATGTGAGCAACCAGTGACATTCAGCTCATCAATTTTTCTGTTATAAGTACACTCTTACAAATTTCTGCTCCCAAAAACTGTTGATGTATGTCAATGTCTCTTTTGACATATTTTTTTACTCTTTCGTAATTTGATATGTGATAGTATTGTGGTGGTCAAAAATATCGATTCGGAGATATTGACGGAAATACACGTTATTTGGACTTTTTTAATTTTTTGCTGAAATTGCAAAATCGATCATACTTCTTAATCCTTTGCTTTTGATCAGATTTTTTTCGAAACCAAATTTTGTATGTTAGCAACCAGTGGTTCGGCCCATCAATTCTTTGGTATTAGTTAAATTATTACGTTTTTCGTGGCATATTCATTTTTACTTTCCTATACTTTCAGTATAAGGAAGTATTGATTTCATGCAAAATTTCAAAGTTGAGATTTTAACGGAAATAGTCATGGGGGGGGGGGGGGGGGGGTTCATGGACCCCAAAAAAGTAATTTTTAAAAAATGTCTGTCTGTGGGTGGGTGGGTGGGTGTGTTACGCTGCATCATATCTCCGGAACGACTGGACCGATTTTGATGTGCTTTGGAATGAGGGGGTATATCAAAAATTCACCGACAAAATAAGCTTTAAAAAAAAGCGAAACCGGCAGCGGAAGTTAGACATGTTTTTTGGTAGTATTTTTTTCAGAAACTGAATTTTGGAAATTTTAATAGTGGAGATTAAAGAAGGCCTTAGGACAAATCAAACGATTTTTTACCGAACTCTCTAGCTTTAAAATGGCGGCCGCTACAAAGTTTTGAACATTTCGACTTTAACGCCCATTTACTCAAAAACCAGTTATCTGATTGGAATCAACTACATCTTGTTTGGTAGCCCTTCAAGGGTACTATACCATGAAATATAATTAATTTTGAAAATATAAAAACGATCGCAATGACAGCACTCCAAAATTTTGAAAAATTTTCTCAAAAACTGCCCACACGTTTTTGTTTAAACTTTTTAAGCATTAAAGAAGGCCTTAGGACAAATTAAACGATTTTTTACCGAACTTTCTAGCTTTAAAACGGTGGCCGCTACGAATTTTTGAACATTTCGACTTTAAGGCCCATTTGCCCAAAAACCAGTTATCTGATTGGAATCAACTACATCTTGTTTGGTAGCCCTTTAAAGGTGCTATACCATGAAATATAATTAATTTTGAAAATATAAAAACGATCGCAATGACATCACACCAAAGTTTTAAAATTTTTCAAAAAAATATTTCTCAAAAACTGCCCACACGTTTTTGTTTAAACTTTTTAAGCTGATAGAGCTGGGAATCTTCTACAATTTGTTTTTTTGTGCGTTGCTATAATATCACTGTGACGCCCTCTATGAATTTTTGAAAATTGAAAATTGGTACCTTTTTATTTATTTAACTGGGGACAATAAAATATTTCTGTTAAAGCAATATAGCTCATCATTGAT
Organism: Ctenicera cuprea; assembly: GCA_958336395.1. NCBI lineage: Eukaryota > Metazoa > Arthropoda > Insecta > Coleoptera > Elateridae > Ctenicera > Ctenicera cuprea. The sequence goes on along the minus strand of OY284495.1, from coordinate 27,232,028 downwards.
AGCAAAATCCGAATATCATAATATTTTTTTGATACTTTAATATTTGGGGGGCTACTGTTTTGAAATTCTAAATACAAATTAATAAAAGTAATTTCTTGCTAAAAATTAAACTTCTCGGGTTATTAATATATTTTCACATATCAATTTCCGCGCTTCCGTTGATTCAGTCCGAATATTTTACCCAACCTTATGCTTGCAGCGCAGCGGTCGGTCTTTCTTCAACCGCTTCAAGATGTTACAACTTATAAGAACTATTTACTTTAACTAGTCGTGTCTAGACAGGTGTAAATCGAAAGTGTTGGAAAATATAAAACAATGTATTTAAATGTATAGGAATGTCCAGGCGAAGTGTTTCGCTCATTTTTTTTCTCTTTTCCTGCTTTCTCTCATTTGACATGTCAAGGTATTGTAGTTGTGAATAAATTAAATAATGAGATAATGACGCAGTGGCAATACTTGGGATTTGTAGGTCTTCAATTTTAACCAATGCGTTTATTGCCGCGATAAACCAAAAATGTACGTCAGCAACCAGTAGTATTAGGTCACATTAATTATTCACTTCTAACTTAAACCAAGAACTATTGCATTAATACGTTCTAGTTTAACTTCTTGAAGTTTATATTTATATATAAATACAATAATTATTAACTTTAACAATAGTTATTTATTTAAACCTTCCACGTATTTTGACAAAGGTAAAAGATACATATAAGAATAAAATAAATAAATATTGTTATTAATTATTTTATTAACCTTTAGGAGTGTTTTCTTATAATAACTGTTGATAATAGAGTATTATATTACAAAATATTTAAGTATGAGGAATGCAGCTTTGTCTCTTTCGTTGTTGGGGTTTATTTAAACTAATTCGTGTTTTCTACCTTCTCATACTTTGACATTAAAAGGTATCGTAGTTGAAAAAAGAATAAATATCTACTTCAAAAGAAAATAATTAATTGTCCGTTAAAATTTCAAACTCGATTCGTTCTCCGTGTTTAAAAATAGGAGAAACACTTCGCCTGGACTTTTCCTATAGTTTAAATATTGTTACTTATTGTATATTCAAAAGTATTTTGTTATTGACGTTTTACGCTCTAACAGTTGATGACAATAACATAACACCATTTTTAAAATTCTGCCGAGGGCATTGCTGCACAATGGTCATATTATATGAACATGAGAAACCGAAACCAGTTCTATCTGCTACCACTAGCAGTAACGCAGCGGTTAGTTGGAAAGCGGAAGAACTCATTTTGCTGCACCTAGAAATTACATTGGGAACCTTATTCTACTATCAGTCATAAGTAATTTAGTTTAAACAGTCGTTTTTGACGCCGCCGTCCGTTTATTAAATAAAAGGACATAAAGACTAGGACAAAAACCAAATTGTAGCTCAACTCTAGTTCTACTAACCTATAAAATTTAAAAAACATCTTATGGCTAGTTTTTGTCCAATATTTTTATCTATGTCAAAATTATGAATTGTGTTACTTCACAGTTTTAGTAGTTTTAAATTTTTTGTAGTACAGAACATTGTATAATCCTAGGCCATTTCTAATATTAAATTTCATTCCGATCTGATAACTCGTTTTTAAGTAAATAGGCGTTAAAACCAACATTTATATAAAATCATAGAATGCGTCACAGAAAAATTAGCGGGCTGGGACAAAAACAAAATTGTAGCTTATTTTTAAGTTTATAAGATTACAAACATTAAAACAAACCGTGTTGCCAATTTTGAAGATAAATTATTTTGAAAATTGCTAAAATTTAAAAACTATTTTTCATTTTGAAGTTTTCAGTTTTTATAAAATTTTTGTGCACTGTTACATTGTGTCTTTATAGAGCTACTACGAATGAAAATTTAAACCTCATCTGTCGACTTGTTTTTGAGTAATAAAGCGTAAAGACCGCGCCGCGCCGAGGCACACGACACAGATGGCGCTAGTATAGACATCATATAGGCATTTTTATATGTACTCAGCGACTTAATTAAAACAGAAAACGAAATGAAAAAAGTTAATAGATGTTACTTAATAAAGTAACTTAGATGCTCAGATAATTATTTTCTTGTGAAACATGCAAATAAGGCAAAAAACACACTTTTCTTAGCAAACATAAAACTATAAATTTAAGACTATTCTTTATTTGTATTTACGCTGATCATCTAGATACTGTTATAATAGGTACACCAATTTAAAATTTTTGTCAATTATTTAAACTATGTGCCAGCTGAGTAAATTTAAAAATTCGATGCGAGTAACGTCAGCCATGTTTTTGAACAAAAGTTCATAGGAATCAGCACGGATGGCGCTACGGCGATAGGCATTTGGCGCGTTAATTTAAAACTTTTAACAAATTTCGCACATAAATAAGAGATTAGTTGCTCACAAACCCACGAGCAAGTAATGCTGAGAATTGATTTTATGCAAGAAATCAATAATTCTGCTAGTACAGTCCTGTACAGAAAAATATATGCACGTCAACAGAACGCATGTAACCCTACCTGTTTATGTTTAATAGAACCATCAGTAATTAAATTCAAATTTAGAATGACTAGCGCCTCTAGCGTCAAAAACAAAAAGGTGCCACGGCGGCATGCTCTTAAATTTAACATTTTCAAAAAGTAGCCGCCTCCACTTAAAATTTTCCCTAATATTTCCTATCAGACACCGTTTTTAGAATTAGAAAGATCGTTTTCCAGGAAAGTGATACTAAAAGAACATGTCTAACATCCGCTTCCGATTTCGGAGTTGTTTTTAAAAGCTCACGTCCCTTTTGAATTTTTGATACACAGCTACATTGCAAAATTCATTGAAATTCGACCATCTGTTTAGGAGTTATAGAGCCCCACACCCACACCCAGACATACATTTTCATAAACACCTTTATGGGTTCCTGGGGGTCTAAAATACGTATATCCGTCAAAAGTTCGATTTCAAAAATATTCATGAAATCATCACTTCCATATACTGAAAGCATAAGAAATTGATGTATTTGCGAAAAAACAAATTTTTTCGTTAGCAACCATTGACCTTCGGCCACATCAATTTTCTTTTTAAATTTAAACTTTGAACATACTCATGACTACAGACAGGTAGACTCGTAGGTTTCTAACAACTGCTCGCAGTTATAATATAAAATACTCTTAAAAAAGCATGAAGAGTTGGTATGAGAAAGTCCAAGCGGCATCTTTTCTCACTTTTATTGTTGGGTCCGGCAAAAATCCAATTTCTCGAGTAAAAGGATTTGTGTTTGAAGAGAGCGAAAAGCGAATGTTGACGACAATTCGGTTCCTTTTCGTATTACAAGGTTTTATTGTAGTCGATCTGCTCACCGCTGATGCTGTGCAATGTGCTTCACATTCGGAGAGAAAATTGAATAAATTCCACAATAGATGCGTAAAATTGCTCAACATGTATTTTAATTTCCTACATTCCGGGAGAAGAGAAAGGACTATTCCTTTGTAGGTCGTGCGGTGGTGGTTCATTTACCGATGGCTAATCTGGTCCATTTTTCAAACGTATCTGCCAACAAAAGCCTGTTCTTAAAAAACTACCATGTATTCCTTTTTTCCGGAGAAAAAATCCTGACGGCGCAACGGCGGCGGCGTATAAATTATTTTATGATTATCCACGCACCTTTCGTTATGTGGAGCTTTTCGCGTGGGAACAATGAGTGCTTTTGACTGAGAGAAGAGAAATTCACTGAACTTGGAATAATACATTTGTTCTGCCACGAGTCTTTCAAAGCTTCAAAAAAATTTTATTTACTTTTACAATGAAATCTTATAATTCTATTTTGTTTAAAATTAAAGGTCACGGCACGTTTGAAGAATTATAAAGTTACATCAGAAATTATTGTTCTTTCCCTTCTTTGTTACATTTTTCATTTAATTTGCACCTTTAATATTTTTAACACGAAGTGAAACTAATAAAGGTGAAATATTCTGCTTGATTCATACCGCATAAAAATTTTATTTTTAATCTAATTCAAATTTAGATTCAGCCAATAGGGGTAGAGATTAATTTTAGGTATTCAAGGTTTCTAACCACTCATTTTTATTATTTTCTTTCAAATAACGTAAAATCTACACGATGGAGGAATATTGGTTCATATAACATACGAGGATCGTTCGAAATGTACGTGGCCTAACACAGAGATGACGCTAATTCGGCGGAATTTGCATTCCCATTTTCAGAACCATTCTTTTTTGGGTTAAATATGACAGTATAGAGCGATCTGTCAATTAGTTTGTGTTTGACAGTGTGCCAAAGTGACCGTCTCGAGTGATTTCGTAAATAATGGAAAAAACTGAGTTGCGAGCAGTAATAAAGTACTTTCATTTGAAAGGCTTAACACCAACCGAAATCAAAGTAGAGTTGGATTCGACATTTTTGAAGTCCGCTCCTTCGTTTTCAATGGTTAAAAACTGGGTTGCCGATTTTAAGCGTAGTCGTGTGAGCACAAAAGACGAACTTCGCAGAGGAAACCCAAAAACGGCTACTACCCCGGATATGATTGAAAAAGTTCTCTGTATCGTACTGGATCACCGTCCAGTAAAAGTGCGCCAGAGAGCAGATATGATGGACATCTTAAATGACAGTGTGCACAGAATTTTAACTAAAGAATTGGAAATGAAACAATACTCCGCGCGTTGGGTGCCGCGTGTGCTCACACCAGAGCAAAAACTGATTTGTTTGATCGTTTGTCACGACCTTTTGGCACGTTTTGCGCCGTTTCATAACCGTCGATGAAACCTGGATCCACCATTACACTCCCGAAACCAAGGAACAGTCCAAACAATGGACACGCAAAGATTCTCCGCCACCGAAGAAGGCAAAAACGGTTTTGTCAGCAGGAAAGGTTATGGCAACTGTATTTTGGGATTTTCATGAAATTATATCTTCGTCGACTACTTGGAAAAGGGAATAGCAATAAATGGCAAGTATTATGCCAATTTGTTGCAGCAATTAAGCGACAAAATCAAAGAGAAACGGCTTCATTTGTCGAAAAAGGAAGTGCTTTTCCATCAAGATAACGCACCTCTACATACATCTGCAATCGCCATGGCCAAAATTCCTGAATTGGGACTCGAATTAGTGCCTCATTCGCCCTATTTGCTAGATTTGGTTCCCAGCGATTTTTATCTATTTCCAAACTTAAAAAAAAAAAACATGGCTCGGCGGTAAAAGATTTTCATCCAATTCTGAGGTAATCGCTGCTGTAAATAGCTATTTTGAGGACTTGAGTTCATCGACCCACAAAGACGGTATTGCTACTTTGGAGCATCGTTGGAATAAGTGCGTTGAGCGAGCAGGAGACCCTATTGAAAAATAAAATGATTTTTTGCCCAAAAAACTTGCCTTTTCTTTGTTAGGTCACGTACATTTCGAACGATCCTCGTATTTAAGTCCTAACCCTATCGATTAAGCCGTTTATGACCGCCAGTGGTAGAAATAAATCCTAAGAAGTGTCATGGCTTTCATTGATTATATCTTTGATATAAACTTTTCGGTTGAGATGAACTTTTTCTAACAAGTAGCCCATGAAATTTTCCAATAAATATGCAAGTCCTAACCCGATCGGTTAAGCAGTTTACGAATGCTATTGATAAAAATGAATCTCACGAATTACGAACTTCGATGGAATATATCGTTGTAGTAACTTTGTAGCAAGTTGTCCATGAAAGTTCTTAATAAATTTTTAAGTCCCAATCCGATTGGTTAAGCAGTTCACAAACGACATCGACGGTGGTGGAATTGAATCTCATGAATTTAACGCTGATCTGCTAAATGCTAGCAGTTATCCGATTGTAGCAAACTTTCTCTATTAATAGGTAGCCCATGAAATTACTTTAACCAAATTTAATTCCCAATCCGATTGGTTAAGTTGTTCACAAACGTCACTGGTAGAAATGAATAAAGTAATGAAATTTCCACGTTGATCAATTATAACGTTGCTACTAATTCTCCGAGTGAGGCTAACTTTTGTCAGTAAGTAGCCTATGAAATGTAATCAATATTTAACTCTTAACCCGGTTGGTTGAGAAATTGGGTAACGCCGCTGGTAGAAATTAATTCAACGAAATGTAAAGTTGGACCAAATATACTATTACATACTATTAATTATCTGATTGGAACTATATTTTAGTTACAACCGGGTCGGTTAAGGCGTTTGCGTACGCCACTGATAGAAATGATCTCACGAAATCTCAACATTGAATGCAACAATCTTAAAAAAATAGACTAAGTAAGCATCGAGTCCCCGCTCCTAAATAAGTAGCCATGCTACGAGTCCTGGGGGTTATTCTCGACTCGTGCGCAAAATTTTTCGTATGTGTATACGACGTCATTTCATGGAATTTTATATGCGGTGACGTCAGATACGCATACGAAAAATCTGACGCACGGGTCGAGAATAAGCCTCCTGCAAGTCTCGCTTATTATTATTTCTGGTGCATTAAGTTTGTAACGATTGCCTTCTTGAGCAGTTCGTAACAAAACATATATATTGCCCAGGTAGCGATTACATTCTGATGAAGACGAAACACTCAAACTGTGGAATAACAATACTTAAAAAATACAGCACCCTTTCACACAAGTAGGTAACTAAATACCAGATCCGTATTTTGACAGCAAAGCTATCAACATCAGTGGTAACAAACACTGCAGTGTCAGTTTACCACTAATGATGATATCTTTGCTGTCGAAATACGTATCTGGTATTTAATTACTTGTGTGGAAGGGTCCTGTATTTTTTAAATTATAATCTGATGTTTTATTACACTTTCTAATATGTGCGTACGAAAGTCGAGTAAATAAATAAGAATTTGACATCTAGTAAAGATACAAACTATTTTGTTGTTTTAAGGGGAAATAGGTTCCGTGAAGAGAGAACGAGACTCATAAGATGGTCGAATTTTTGAATTTGTAACTCACAGCGTTGGAGAGTTTTAACAGACCTGAAAGAAAAGAAATTGGAGTCCAACGTGGGGCATGCACCTCCGACCCCTGTATTGTGGGACACTTTTTAGTTACGTGGTCGGTGTTGAGGGTGGTATTCTACGTTGGCTAGTGCGTATAACCTTAGCGCAATACTTGAGCGCCAGGTTATATAATGAAGTTTACGCTCCGAACCGACTTCACTGGGCGAAGCCTTTTCTCTAGTTGAATTGCACTTTGCAGAGAAGGTTTTCTTTACTTTTGGGTGAATACCTTTTCCTAGTTTGACTACACTTTTGAGGTAGGTTTTTACCCAGTTGGTGGTTACGATTCCCTTATAACTGATTGAAGACCAGGGTAGCTGCACTGAAAATGGCGGTATCCAGGAGTCTAAATAGTTTTACTTACCGAAACCATTTGTGCTTATGTAATGTTAATATGCAAACAACTGCAGTGTTAAACTATATATAGTTAAATAAAGCAAAAATGTTAACTACAGGAACTATTTACAAAAATAATTATTACACTAAAAGCGCATAGTATTACAAGCCAAACAAAGGAAAATATAAACAATAACAAATACGGCAGCAATGCGAGGCAAACAAAATACGAAAGTAGTACGAAAACAGTACGGTAGCAAAACGGTGGCAATACGGTAACTAACAAGATACGGTAGCAAATGGTAGCATATTAGCATAGCAATTAAGATACGTTAGCGTACGGTATTAAATAATCAATTCAACTGTATCAAAAAAACTGGAATATGTAAGTATGCAAGGAAACGACCAATTGCATGGTCATTGCGAAAAACCCAGAAAGGTGCAAATTAGAAGTCGAAGGAACCGTAATAGAACAGGCCATGTCTTTTAAATACATGGGGGGGGGGGGTGGATATCGTGAGCAACCGAAATCTTGTTAGAGAAGTACGACAACAAACATATAAAAGTCCACGAATAGCTGGCTACCTAAGGGCGTCTACTGGAGGAACTAATACATGACCACCGAAATAGCTACATATGCAGCCAAAACTAAAGCTGACGCTAAAAGAACTACACAAATGCTTAATACCACTGAAATGGTCGCGCTAAGAGCAATAACGCAGTCTGAGGGAAAAAATACCCAACCACAAAACAAGGAGAAAATGTAACATACAAGAGATCTCGAAGTTTGTTAGAAGAAGAATAAGGTAATAAAACGCGCATGTCGATAGAATGCAACCCGAACGACTACCAAAAATAGCAAAGATTGCACATGAAAAGCGTCAATTTGGAAGACCACCAAAGCGATGGGCAGAAAGCTGCGTCTCATCCTCGCTAGAAACACCACCGAGAAGAAAAATTAATTAGTGTCACGGATAAACAGGCGAGGCCTACAGAAAGAAAAAGTGTACAGTAGCAAACGGGAGCACATAAGAAACGGTAGCATACGGTAGCAGCTAAGAAACAGTAGGTAACGGTATAGAACGGTGGCAAATAACAAATAACAATGAGCTGTTCTGGTGCAAACGTTACTGAATGTAAAATTCAACGGGTAAGACAGGTATAACGGACAAACAGGATTGTGACAGATATAACAAAGAAAGAAGTATTGCCACGTGTCAAACGTCTGCGACAGTCAGAAAGAGAAAATAAATCTGTTTCGTGTCAAACATTCGCGGCAGACAAAAAAACGAGAGACGGAATGGAGTAACAGGTACTCAACACAATAATGAAGAGATTGCAAAAATTACTAGAATGGCTCAACATTACTCACTCAATGTACCTCCTAGGATCGGTTACATGGGCTGATTTTCCTGAGGGGGGGGAGGTCGGTTGTAGACTTGGTCTGGAAACTTGAAGTTCAAAAGATGAACTGTGTTTATTACGTTATGCTTCTACAGACAACGCGCATAGTGGGGACTGAAATATTTCAAAATCCACCCAAAGGCATTGCGCGCGTTAAATCCATTTTATGAACGGAGGCCTCTTCGAGGTCACGTGTAAAATTGAATTACATGCTTCCGTAAAATTAATTTCAATGCTAAAATAAAATACGTTTTAATAAAATAAATTCTATAATAAATAATTCATCAATAAATTAAATGCTGGGGTAAAATTCATTTCAAAATAAAATACATTTTAGTAAAATACACTGCCCGTCATTTGAAGTGGATCACGTATGAAAAACCATATAACTCGATAATTATAGGGTTTTAGTACCCGAAATTAGTACATACTGTTGATTTTAATATTATATTAATTAGTATATTAAAAAACAAGTTTCATAAGACATGATTTTAGAGCACGCGTCCAAGTTAGAAAACGAGCCGCTTGCGGCGAGTTTTCTAATGGACAAGTGCGCTTAAATGTCTTAAAAAACGTGTATTTTATACTATTTTTTCTATTTTGATCCAAAAAAGTTAAAATTACCTTATTTTACATTTTAATTTAAAAATATAATCGATTAGGAAAATTTTTTTTTGTTTTTGTTATGTGGCTGTTGGTAACATTTAAAACACATTTCAAACTACTGTCAAATTAAAATTTAGACAAACAATTTGAAAGTGATTTAATTTTTAAAATACCTAAGATTTGAAGATAAGATGGAAGAAGAATTATCTTGCACCTCACCCGAGCTACGCAAGATAGCGGAAAATACGCTAAATAATCTTTTTTAGAACTTACAATTTGAAGGTTATGTTTATAACGCGTGAAGGTTTTGTTGTCACCAACCTAACAAAATAAAATTTTGAATTCTTTTAGGAGTTGGTTTATGAAATCCAAATGAGTTTCATAAAGTAGTCAGTAAAGAACCAAAATAGAAAAAGGTATTTTATGAAACATAGACCAAATATGTTTGATTCAACAAAAGAAAAGATTTGTAAATGTCTAAGAATTGCTTTGCGTGATTTATTGTGTAGACTGTTCTGTATTTGTACCGCGAATAATTTATTGTTAGTAACAAATTGCCGTTCAAAGTTCAAGATTACATTTTAAGCAATGGTTTTACGACGGTTAGATGCATCTCAGCGCGATAGAATCATTGGTATGCTAGAAAGTGGTTTACCACAAAGAAGGGTGGCCGAGCGTTTTAATGTAAGCCAAAGTGTGATCAGTTGTGCATGGAATAAGTTTTTGACAACCAGATCATCTAACTTCCGGCATGGTGGAGGTAGACAGCTCATCACAACTGCAGAAACGACCGCTATTTGAGAACAACAGCTCGGCGACACCGAACAATTCACGCCCCACGTCTAAGAAACATGCTTCAGGTAGTGGTAAATTGGCCAATTTCAGTGTCTACGATACATAGAAGACTCCACGAGGCTAGACTGAGGACAAGACGTCCTGCTCGTCATCCGAACTTATCTGCAGAACACCGACGAAATCGATTGCAGTTTGCAAGGGATCACCTACATTGGGGATTTGAGGATTGGTCACGATGCTTGTTCACCGATGAGTCTCGAATTGCTTTACATGGCGATGATGAGAGAGTACGAGTTTGGAGAGGGCTCGGAGAGCGACATCTTGAGTGCTATATGGTGCCACGTGTTCCGTTTGGTGGCGGCTCAATAATGATATGGGGTAGTGTGCGAACAGCGGGCCGTACAGAACTCGTGCAGTTCGGGAATCAATCGGTAATAGCTAGACGTTACCTTGATAACATTATAGAGCCCACTGTAATCCCAACAGCAGCCGATATTGGGCCTAACTTCGTTTTTATAGACGATAACGCAAGACCTCATAGAGCGGCGATCGTTAACGAGTACCTTCAGAACGCCAATATCATCCGTATGCTCTGGCCAGCAAATTCGCCGGATGTTAATGCAATAGAGAACGTTTGGTCTGCATTAAAATTGCAGCTACAAAAGCGTGCTCGCCAGCCAAACACCTTGGATGAATTGAGTGCTGCCATTGTAGAAGAATGGAATAGGATACCTCAAGCCACAATTGATACCTGTATTGAAAGCATGCCAAGACGATGTGAAGCCCTTATCCGTGCAAGAGGTGGTCCCATACCCTATTAGTTACTCAAATGACAAGTAGGTTTTAGTTTTTAGTCGTCCTTAATGTTGTAGCATGTTAGGTACTGATTGTCTTTTTATGTGTTAACATTTCTTAGTTGTAGTATGTTTGCTCTACAATACATGTATAGAACGTTAAATATTCACTGCGTGCTTATTTATCGTAATAAAACCCTATAAATATCGAATTACATGGTTTTTCATTTGTGATCCACTTCAAATGACGGGCAGTGTAAATCCGAAAACAGATAATGCATCATTACAATAATCTAGGTACAGGCTCATCGTTGGGCGCCGATTTTTTATTTTTATGTCTATTGTGACCCTTCAACGCAGCGGGCAACAAACTTAAGAATTCGGCCTTCTTACGTATTCGTACTCCGCTAACACAACTATTTCCTATTAAAACAACGAAATGGTTTTATAGTACACATATTTAAGCAGGCATACTTAGTCTATTACTCTTCTAGTTAAAAGATTATATTTTTTCTGTTGATTTTCCAATTAAAGCAATTTTTTTAAAAAGTAGTCTATGAATAGCGTCATCACTATTTTTATCTTTCAGGTCGGTAATCAGTTCAATTCCATGAAATTTCAAATTTGATTAATTATATATTTAGTATTAATCTCTTGTTAGGTTCAGACGAAAATAGACCTTTACATTAACTAATTAAAATTGAAATCGTTATTTACCCGATAGGTTATGCACTTCACGAACACCACTGGTAAAAGTTAATACCGCGAAGTGTCAACTTTGATCGATTGTATCTTCGCTGCTGGTTCTCCGATTAAGAGGAATTTTTCCTATAAATAGCTTACAAAGCTTCCTAATAACTTCCATTTATCCAATTCTTGGAATAATAATATTTAACGGGGTAGTTGGGTCCAAAACAAGACGAATAAAATTTTTTTTGACTACCGTGGGGAAATTGTATATTTTTTAAATAATTTTGACTATACTTGTATCGTTTGAAAGGGCCATATTTGCTTAACAATTTTTAATACATGTATTTTAGTTGATAAAAGCGATCTTTAGGTTTAAAACCACTAAAAACGTTTTTAAATTCAATTTCAGAGTATTCAAGATTATCCATTTCTAAAAATAAAACCAGTATTTATTTTTCAAACATATTACACTAAAATAAACGTTTATTTAAAACAAAATTCTTTGATATTAATCCCAAATTCCTACATCGACCTTTAGTTCCACTAAAAAGTCGATAAATTTCAAATTTATGGCCATATTAATGTCGCACCATCGTAGTATCTAACGGGATAATGTTATTTTATCGAGCCGTGTCTTTGCGAGCAAACGAGAGCTGTCACCCCTTACAAAACCGAGTTATGAAAGTCGAACCCACCTGGGTTCGAATCCTGATTCGCGTGTAACAGCATATTTTCCGCTAGCTTTCCGCAAGCGTAGGTGGCGTCGAGCCCAGCTTTTACAAACATCCTGTGTGTAAAGTGGTTTAAATAAATGGGCTGAGAAGGACGAAGGAGCGCTCTGTTATTATGTTTATTATCCTGTGTAGGGACAAAAGCGACCGTAGCGGAATAAAGTGTGAAATATGAATACTCAACATAAACAAGATAAACGTCATGCTTGGTAGGAAAACATTTTTCTCTTCATTTTGTTTGTGGGTTGTTATTTTTTGAAAATTTACATGCCCATCTGCCACTGTTATAAACGCTCTATCTTAAAATGAATTTTCAGAACATTTAAACTAAGTGACTTAATAAAAAAGCTCAGTTTTTTTGTGTAGTTTTGTCTATTGAGTATTAAGTTTAAGTAGAAGAAAGGCTACTTGGGGCGCCCCCACCTTTTATATACATTCAATGATGCTTAGTTACCGTGCATTATAACAAAACACCTGTGGTGTGTGGATCCAATGTTGTCAAATGTACGTTCCTTTAAAATGGTTCCTGAGGACAGAGGAAGCATTGTCCAACATTTTGGTATGAAGATTTTCGACTCAGAATTTTATGAGTTATGACCAACATCGCAACGTGTAGTTCTTTCACCAATTTATACACACCCTGTATTTTACCCAATTAGAAACCAATCGTGTTTGGTGTCATATAAAAGGTCATAATGTCTAGTTTCGAAATATGGGACTGTTTTTTATTTTCATTATTATTTTACAGATCAGGGTCGTATTAAATTAAAACACAGCAAATTAAAAATATTCACATTTCAGAGGGACTAAATTACAGTTGGGCAAAACTTAAATTAAATATACTGCTGTGTATTTTAATCGTAAATAATTATTTATCTACTTAAAACTAAATTTTAAAACCAATTGTTGATTTATATGAAAGGATAAAGATTTTTCATAGTTGTATGTACTCTTCGTGGTCATGTTGGATCCTTAATTTTCATAATCAAAGGTTCTAATAATATGATAAGCGTTGTGGAATTGTTTTCTTCAATATAAAATGCTTATAAATGTCAGCATTTATACTTTCCAGAATATTATTTCTGAAATACATTTAAATATTAATTAAATCAAGTGACAAGCTCACATTTAATGTTAATTTAATGTATTGAATCAATTACACGTGTTTCTGTTATAAAATATATGAAAATAACATGTTTGTTTATTTAATTGTAACACTAGGTGTATATAAAATTTTGATAGTACTTGTATAATATCCGAATGTTTTGTAAAAGTATTGATTTAATTGTAAAATAGGTCAAGGTTGGAATAATATGTCGAGACAGAAATTGTTCTTGTTTACAACTGCACTAAATTAGGTCTTTGGCCTTAATTTTGAAGTATGATTTCAATACAAAGATTTGTTAAATAATTTATAATATAATTTAAATTGATCTAAGTAGTTATAAGAAGTTTAGGAAAAATGTTCTTTTTAAATTTGTTAATGTTTTGAATTTTAATTCAAATTTTTATAAATTAAATAGTAAGTCAATTGATTTCCTACGTACTTACATGTTTAGATTATTGATTTTCTGTTCTCGTTCCGGATTGGAGCATTTTCTGGTCATAAGGAATCCCAGTAGTTCCATTGGCTTAGATATATTTTGAATTCTGGGTAATTTGTAATTTTTCTACTCACTGCATAAACTTATAATTTGGTACAAAGCATAATTCTAATACAAACCATTTATTTACTGATTATATAATTAGCAAATATAGGTAAGCAAAATAGGTAAATTCACCTTGGGAACAGCAAATAATGAGAAATCTTTGTTATTGCCTTTTGATAAACCGCGCAAACAACAGTATTTTGGCATTTTAGCCTAGAATATTACCGCGGTAATAAATGAATAAAAACACTTCTTATTTTTCAAATTTATTTTAAAATAAAATTGACATTTACAGTTTCGCCATCTGTTGATAAAACTTACAAAGAGCCCTGAGATTGTCAAAGTTTGGGGATGAAAACAATTGAATAGAGTGCAAACACCAGTCTTCATTACATCACTTTTTACAGACACAGTGTATACTATAAATGGTATAACTTAGAAGAAACAATTATCTTCTACAGCCCGTGATGCGATAAGTTTGAAGTAATGACGTATTGAATCAGATGTAGCAAGAGAGAGTTGTGGGAGCGAGCGGGAAACTTAAAATTTTTACTTTGAAATTTGTGACACCTACGCCCACGATGAAATCACATATAATAAACTATTCGGACAAAGCGCTCATATAATTGCAATTAGAATTTTATTTAAGGGGAAGATCGTTTGATTGTATAATTTTGGCCCAAACGGTGCCTCATACATTCAGAGCATTAAAACAATAGCAAATTGCAATGGATTGTGGAGTAAAATTTAGGGATTTTTACTTTAAATCTGCTAATCCGCTTTAAATAATAATAAAATACCAGAAAATTTGCGCTGTAATGACGCGCTTGTTAGGACGTTTACGTAATTTAGAAGAGACCCTCTAATATTTGAATTTCTGAAAACCTTCGTATTGTAAATCAAATTAGTACGGCCTTGTTCTCTACAGTAAGAATTATAATAAAAAAATTCCACTTGTTGACATTATGACTTTCTCCATGATTTAAAACACCGCTGGTTTTCGGGTAGGTAAAAAATATTCGAAACAGGGGGACCATTGTTTTATAAACACCCATTATTGCAAAGTAAAACCTGACAGATTGTTATGCAAGAGAAGAATACACTTTTAAGCGACTAAAGACTCAAAAATGGGTCGAATAGAATTTGAAAAACTAATCGCACTACATTGACCTTAAACTGGTAAATTTCAAGGTCAATTGTAAGAAATCCTTATTTTCCTACACTTTAGAAACTAGAATTGAAACTTTTAAAATTTATAAAAACAATAATTTTTTTCTTTTCTTAATTTAAAATTATTTGCAATTCAACATTGTGTACGTTTCTCTCAAAATTTGTGAAATCTTCGAATCTACAATTGTGACTTTCTATTTCATACCAACTATATGATATTTCCTTAACCAGTCTCAAAGTAGCTTTCAACTTTTGTTTAAACTGGAACTTCTGTTCCCGTGTCAATAATATCGGCCTGCTTTGTAAAAAATTTTGTCTCCTATTATTTGCTTTTTTCAAAACTACGCAGCCTTAACTCCAGTGTATTGTATGTTTGCGCTCGAACATAAAGCAGCACATACGAAGAATGTTCTGACAAAACTACGAAATTAGCATGACAGAGAAGATTTCATAAAGGAGTCGGCCCGCTTTTGTGAGTTCCTTCGCGGATCTCAGAAAAATGCAATAAAGAATTTATACACGGCTGGAATAAAGTGAACTTCTTGCATAAATGACGGGGCGAAGGTTAGTAGCACCTCGTTAAATTCTGGAAACCCTACCCCTCGGCACAATTTATGTACTTCCCTAAAAACAGCCGCAATTATCAAAGTTCATTATTGCGGTCTTGGAATAAAACAAAAAATATGCTTTAGTTGGTGGTCTCGGTCTTGCTTAAACCATTATTTGTGGTTACAATCAAACAAACAGCCCGCGAAGAACAACGAACAAAGAAAGGGCTGGCAACGTGTTTTCTTTTAACTCGCTGCACTATCTTGCTTAGGAAACTCGCGGAAAACTCGTTCGGTAAGCGTTTTTCTCCTCCTGGGGGATGGGTTGAGAGTAAACAGTTATTTTGGAGAAGGCACAACGAGTTAACGACTTGCACAAAATTGGGCCGTGCTTATATCCAAGGTTAAAAGCGTCTGGAAGCGTCTGGAAGCGTCTTCCCTCAGGTGGCTCTAATTTAACCCTGATGATTCTATCTATCGCCACCCTTTTCCGCAGAATTCTTGAGAAAACTTCAACTGACGACGACTTGATAAATATTCTCACTCCTTGCTATAATTGCTTTGCGTTAAAATCAAACTTTAAAATTAAGAAAACTCAACATAAACAGTGAAATGGCTAAACAAACTTCCTGCAAGTTGAACATTTTGGACGTCGAAAATGGTTTTTGTTGAGAGTTAGGGCGTTTGATATAGCTCGTGTAATATTGCTGTAATCCGGAAGGATTCGTCAAGCATTTCATAAAACTAATGAAATTTGTGACATACCACGAGGAAGTTGTACAAGGTTTTTACGTCTTCATATGTATTACAAGAATGCGGTACAATTTTATGAGCAATTCTTAGCTGTTTGAAAAGTAAACATCTTTGTTGGTGTGTTAATAAATATTAACAGTGCATTTAGTCAGTTTCATATTTTATCTTTTTTCTATCTCCAGTCAGATTCTTTTTTTAACATAAACTGTCGAAATATAAAGTGATTCCAGATCTCGTAGACTGTTGCGTAATATTGTTTTAAACACGCCAAAACTGAGCTGCAAAGCACCAGCTTACAGCGCGCTTTCATATGTTTTTCTGTTTTCCTTAAACTTACCGATGCTCTACAGCTTCACTAAAATATACCAAATGTTTAAGATTTAATTTTTAATTTAGTTGCCTTTGCGTATCTTACAGCCCATGAGGTGTTGAAAGCACTTTAGCTGTTTTTGTTTCGACTTACCTGTCGATTCTTGTTTTAATAAATATCCTCTACTGATCTACCCTTGTTCTGTGGTTTTTAGAAAGCAATAGTTCTAATGTGCGGTGTTCTGTGTATTTTTATTCCCCGAAAAAAGAGTTTGCCGAGCCCTAGTCAAAAAAATTGTGCGCGTAGCCCCCGGAGGTCACCGCCGCCCCCGCTTCGATTATTTTTTACCTAGTCGAAAACCGGCTGTGTTTTATATCAAACGAAAGGTCATAGATGTTAACTTTTAAAACGAGTGGAATTTTCATTATAACTTTTATTACAGAGAACAGGGCCGTATTAATTTGATTTACAGTACGAAGGTTTTCAAAAATTTAAATTTTAGAGGGTTTACTTTTAAATTACTGAAACGTCCTGACAAGTCTAATTACCTTATTATTATTCAAAGAAGTCAAGCAGATTAGCGGATTAAAAAAAAACCTAAAGCTTAAACTTACTCCAATCTGTTCGAAACAAATAAGATATTTGTTTTAGTGACATTCGAAAATACAGGACCCCAATAATTCCATTTTAATTTTTTTGTATTTTTTTTTAAATAAATCAATTACGCGCAATTATATTATAATTAAAACACAAAAATTTTTTCTAATAAACATTTTATAATTTTAAACTGTTTTGTTTCTCATCGTTGAAATCTGAGTAATTTACTACACCGTTCAACGGCTGATTTTCGATATAAATTTTGCCATTTGATTTTAAATCTGTGATTTACAGCCAATAAATTTTAAACAACGCTTCCTGATTTTAATCCCCAAACTCATAAATTTGCAAATCTAAAAATCGTTTTTCCAAGCTTAAATTTTTACATCTATTGCTACAATTTTGTTAAATTTGTTTTAAACTAACCTCAAAGTCTAAAAACCTCCGTCAAATTTGATTTGTCAACCAAATAAAAAATTCATAGCATTGCAACGAAAACATCGTTTCGTTCTTGTGGTCTTGAAAAATGTATTTCCGTGAAAATCTCACAAGTAAAAGGAATCGTAATTTTTTCTGTTTTTATTTGAATCCCACGTCTCAATTTGAATCCATACTTTCAATCCGCTTTGTAGGTTTTTCTACAACTTTAGATTGTTTGAAATTGCATTTCTGTTTAATTTGAAATAGTTTATAGTTTAGTTTATTTGAGTTCGAATTCAATAAAGAGTTTGAATTTTGAGTTGAATCGGTATTTTCAATCTGCTTTTGGTAAATTTGAATTATTGGGTATTTATATTAGATTGTAGATTGAACTAAATCCGATTTAAAAATAATTATAAAGTCTAGACAAAGATCCAGTTTTAAAACGTATTCGTATGTCTCAATCGAAGCTGAATCCACTTACCAATCCCGATTATAAACTGAATCTATTTTATTAATTGACTTCACGGGTTCGGCTAGATCGGATTATAGTTTTGGATTGCTATAAATCGTATGTATATTCGATTTTATAAACTACTGATCCAACTGTTTGTTTGAAATTGAATTGCAAGTGGGTTTTTGTTTAAAGGAAGCAGACTCTGATTTTGTGTTTGAACAGAATTAAGATTTGTTAAACTTAACTTAAATTATGTGCATCGATTGGATTTAAATCCGTCCAATTTACTGTCTAAAATAAATTCAAATCGGAACAGAACCAAATCTAGGTCAAATGCAAAACGGTTAAAAATTAAGCATTTGAAACTGATTCAAATCGAATCGGATTGAAATTGTTTCAATCCGATGAAAATTTATAATTGTTAGAAATGGTATTAAATTTTATAGCTTATTGATTCAACTAGATATAAGATAATTGATTTATGTTTCCTGCGAAGAAATAAAGACCGGATTTTGTAACATGAAATTTTAGCCCCGCTAAGTTTCGTTTGAATGATTTGCATTAGTTGAAACTAATTTCATCCTATTTTAGGTTCAAAAGGAATTCAAGTCGCATTCGAAGCGAATTCGTAGTACATTTAGAGTAGCCGATAAACAGGTCAAGCAAAATTAAATATTCTAACCGGATTTAAATCGAATCTGATTAAAACTATTATTTAAATCCGATCACAATTGTTAGGAATAAAATTAGTATCTAGCTGAAATCACTGAACATTTAATTAGTTCATGTTCTCTGGGGAGAAATCAGAAGTATAATTTTGGTCTGCATGGAATTTTAAATCGGTTAAATTGGATTAAAAAATTTGTATCTGTTTAAATCCAATCCGCTTGATTTTACGCTCAAAGGCAATTCAAGCCAGATTTCAGCGAATTCAAATCAGAATCGGAACGGTTTTAGATCAGACCCGGATTTAAATATCTGAAGCAGATTAAATGGAAGCGGATTGAAATTATAAACTAAATTGGATTATAATTTTAAATTGTTAAGATAGGAATCGGATTGAGAGTGTCGTTAATAATAGCTACCAAATTATATTTTTCTATAATAATTAAATTCTTTTTCCAGAAAAGCAACATCTTTTCTTGAAGTTTCGATAAAATATTCAGGTACTGCGAAAAAATTTCCATACAAAATAAGTATTTGTATTCAAGATGATTCGTATTCTCAAAACTCATTCTCGCAGAAACTGGAATCTTATTCATGCTGCTCGATATTCAATATCCACATCTAAGATATTGATTCTCAATTTAATGTTCCATTCTTACTCCTAGATTCCTAGTCTTAAAAACTCAACTTACAAATGAGACGCTTTGCATGCGAGAGAGCGCCAATTTCATTCCAGAGCCGGTTTTATCGCCCTTTAACGGCGAAACGTAGGAATTATTTTAATTTTTACTTTTTTTTAGGTGTTAATTGCTCTTTCCTTATAAATTTCACTCTAAATTTGGTTTTGTATTTTTGCGTTAGTTGTCGCTAGCACCTGTTCGCGATTTAGAGCTGTCTCGCAATACCGGGTAATTTTATTATTCCGAGCGGGGCCGTCGTCTAACTTCTAGCACTTTTGCACCAAATTTCAGATTACGCGAATTTGCGCCAACTTCGCTTAAACTTTCCTAAGCTTAGCTTTATTCTCTGCTATCAGGGATTTAGCGCAAATATTCAGTACGAGGATCGAGACTCCATATACTTTTTATGATGTGTAAAGTTTGTATTTTTATGACCTACTCCAGCACCTAAAGCTCGAGCTTTGGAGCTTTTCATTTCTGACGCGATTATTATTGCACGACCTGCTCGCATTTTTCTGTTTGCCAAACGGTTATTCTTGGCAAGCTGTAGTATGCTCAGCTAAGATTAATTTGGATCGGATCCAGATTTGAATCCGATTCAATTTGAATCCGATTTCAACTTTGATTAGGATCGTAATCGGATCTGCTTTGGGAAGCCAAAGCTATGCAAACGTGTGAAAATGTAAAGTGTGGAAAACAAATTGTGTTTTGATTTCCAGTTTCAATTTTCGTGCAAATATTTAGAATTCAGTAAAAGAAAACAAATGTTTACAGTATCTGCCCGTACAAAGTCGCAGAGCCCGGGGCATTTTCGCCCACATTACTCACGCCCACAAGTAGATAGGAGCTGTGTAAATTTGTGCGCATTTTTCCACCCTTGATTACCTTGTCAGATTTTTATAATATATCTGGGCGCGTTTAAGAAATTGTTAGATGACGTTAACAGTATCAAGTTTCACGTCGGTATTAAAATGGGAACACGCCTTATTGTTTTAACGGGAAAGAAAAATTTGATTTGTGACCGTGATACTTGATCTATTGATCTGTTTTTGTCTTCACCTTGTTTTTCTCTATTTTTTCCTTTTTGAAACTATCCGCGAAATAATTCGGCTTTCGCCTTTATTATCCTGTTTACGGCACGTGTACATCCAAAGCCCATTGTCGGGCCTGATTGCTTTATTGAGATCAATTTATTAGGCTTCGAGGTAGCGAGAAGAGGGTTCAAATGCAACCCTCGAATTCCACCCTGAATACGTTTGTATTATTCGCGACACTCTCTGACGTTCGGACAAACTTTCCAGGAGATATTTGAGGTTGATATTTTCTACATTATTCATCGGCTGATCGGAAACGCAACTTGTCGGAAGAATAGTTTTTTTTGCGATGACGGAAAATTGAGATACTTTTTGTTCGGAACCTCTTTAAACAACCGTCCGGTCCATGAGAATCAAACAACGAATTAGTTGACGGTACGGATCATTAAAATAAAAATTTTCTTACAAATCGTCTCGAGTTCAACAATTTCCACAACAGTCATTCAGAAACCGCGAGAGTTTCCGTTAGGAGGGGAATGAAGGCCTAAGTGAGGCTTTCGTTAGGGGATTCCCCCTTCCGCTCGTGCAAGTGATTGATCAGAGCGCGGGCGAAGATCCATCAATTGTAGAGCCGCTGAATTGTCGGTTCCGGTTCGAGGGCGCCCCCAAAAGTTGGTGCTGCTCCACAGGTAGACCGCAGCAGCAGCAGCAGAGTCATGGAGGCCCCATTCAGCCCCATTCATACACCTGGACTGTGATGAATGCGTGCAAGGCACGGACTCGAGCTATTAACACCTTGTGAAGCACATCTGTCACTACAGCACACACTAATCGTTAGATTGCCCTGAAAATTTTTCGGGAATTATTGCCCCGGAAAAGGGGAAAGATTGATGCTCAGGGATTTGGAGCAACGGCATCAGCGGCGGGACGGAGATCGTTACAAACTTTGTATTAGTAGCGGATAAGGAGAAAGAAATTAAGGGTTTATTTTCTGGGCTTTCGGGCACAACTTATTTATATCCTTTACAGATACCCTTCTATCATCAAATATCCATTTAGTTAGATAACATACGTCGTTACCCCGAACATTTACCATCCATTTCATATCGATGCGGAACTTCTACCTTTTTAAAGCTCTTCGCGAACTGAAAAAGAGGTGAAAAATTCTGAAGTTTGAAGGTTTGTTATTTAGGGCGAAAAATTGAACGTTTGAAAATAATGAAGACTTTTAAAAATTAATTTAATCTAGGCTTAAATTGCTATGATTAGTGTGTAGGCTGTTATAAATTTGAAAATTACTTAAGATCCTAATCCAGTCTAACTGGATCCGAATTATCTATATAACTCAATCCTGTTTCAAATTCATCTATTTTAGAATTCCAAAGAATTAATCCAACTCACTTTAATTTATTCTAAAACTAAATTTCTTATGTTTAATGGTGTAAAATTGAATTCATTCTAACTGGATCCGAATCAGTTCTAATTCAATTCTATTCCAAAATAATCTATTGTTGAATTCCAAAGAAGGAACTTGACATTAACATTATTTTATTCTAGAATTCAAAATTCAAATTTAATGTTTAAAGGTGTAAAAACTCTGATTCATTCTGAACTGAACTGAATCCGGATTAACTCTAATCAATTTTAAAATTATTTATTATTAAAATCCCGAGAAGAATTGTAATCTAAAAATGTATATCTTTCAAGTATTGTTTTTAATGATGATGTAACTATTTTTAGCATTTAGGAAATTCGAATTTATTCTAACTCGATCTGGATTAACTATAATTACATCTGAATTTAAAATTAATTATTGCTAAATTTAAAAGAAATGTTCTTTAATTTATTTCAGCATTTAATTGTAATTTAAAGATGTAAATTGTAAAGTGTTTCAACATTTTCAGAATCCAAATCTATTCTAATTAGATCCGGATCAGATTCTAATTAAATCGGATTTTATAATTATTATATTTAAAATTTAATGTCTTGTAGGATCAAAACCTTTATAATTTGTGGTACAAAGGATTCTTAACGTTAGAATTCGGATCCGTTTGAACTGGTCTTAAATCAAATTTTATTTATTCCGAATCTAATATATATTACTGTCAAAATTCAGGACTTCGATCCAAAAATTAATTCAAATCAGGATCAAAATGTCTGTGATTATAATGGTGTAAAATATTATCACACTTTTTAGTATTCAGAAAATCGATTTAACTAAATCTAATTCCGCAGCAAATCTAGTTGAATCCAGATCTATTCCAACTTGATCCGGGTCTATTTTAACCGGATTCGGGTATATTTTAACGTAATCCGGGTTTGTCCTATTTGTATCCCGATTTGTTTTACTAATTTGCGGTACAAAAAATTCTGAACATTAGAATTCGGATCCGTTTTGACAGGCTTGAATCAAATTTCATTTATTCCGAATCTAATATATATTACTGTCAAAATTCAGAAAAGGATTTAGATCCAAAAATTAATTTAAATCGGAATCAAAACGTTTGTGATTAATGGTGTAAAATATTATCACACTTTTTAGGATTCAGAAAATCGATTTAACTAAATCTGATTCCGCAACCATTCCAATTAAATCCAGATATATTCCAACTTGATCCGGGTCTATTTTAACCGGATTCGGGTTCATTTTAACATAATCCGGGCTTGTTCTACTTGTATCCCTATTTGTTTTACTAATTTGCCGTACAAAAAATTTTGAACAATATTAGCATTCGGATCCGTTTTGACTGGCTTGAATCAAATTTCATTTATTCCGAATATAATATATATTACTGGCGAAATTCAGAGAAAGATTTCGATCCAAAAATTAATTTAAATCGAGATCAAAACATTTGTGATTAATGGTGTAAAATATTATCACACTTTTCAGGATTCAATAAATTGATTTAACTAAATCTGATTCCGCAACCATTCCAATTAAATCCAGATATATTCCAACTTGATCGGGGTCTATTTTAACCGGATTCGGATTCATTTTAACATAATCCGGATTTACGCTATTCGTATTCTGATTTGTTTTACCTAAATACAATTCCAAAAGCATCTTTTATTAGATCCAAAAAAAAATTGGATACAAGTTCTGCTGTAAAATAAATTGAATCTTGAATTTGTCAGTTGGATCGTAATTAATAGAAAAATCGGATTCACATTAAATTCACATTGTACGGACTGGCTAGGAAAAGCCCGGCCACTTTTCTTGCGGCGGTCAAGAGATGGCGCTTTAGTACAGAATCCAAGACGTTTTAGTTATTAAATACGCTCCATATTAGATCAAAACAACTAAAACGTCTTGGATTCTGCGTTATTGCCAGTATTTTAATTTAATTTTTCTTTACTAAAGCGCCATCTCTTGACCGCCGCAAGAAAAGTGGCCGGGGTTTTCCTAGCCGCTCTGTATATTAGTTTCTTATTTTACTTAGAGGCAATTGTAATAGTACTGGGAAATTAAATATAATAATTAAAAATTATAAAAATTATTCTAACCGGATCCGAATTCGTCCATTCTAACTAATTCTTGTGAATCCAAAATTTTTTATTGCTGGATTTTAGAGGAAGGTCAAAATCCGAATTGAGAGTTCCAATCCACTTAATAAACTTGAATTTTTAGCAACACGATATTCAAGTTATAATGTTATTTACCGCTTCAGAATTTATCAAAACAAACCTTTGGTTATTTACATTAACTCCTACGCATGAACACAACAAAAACAGAAATTAAAACAAAAAATCATTGATAAAACACGAAGTTAACATTATCGTAACCAATAAATTACCATAAGTACATCCTGACAAATATATTTGTTGTTTTGTACTCAAACATCCTTGAATGAACTATTAAATTTGTCTGGCGATAAGTTAATTAACAGTAACGCTCGTTTAGAAAATATTAATTAAATACTTCATTATTTGATAACCCTCACGATTCCATTAAAACAAACCACTACGGAACGGTAAAAATATGACGTAAAATTTTCAAACCGCCTTAAACCCTTGTTAGTTAAAAGGACATCTGGGAGCGCATCTAAAACAGCTCGTTGAAACATAACGTAATCATGAAAATGAGCAAAACCGTCACTTTAAAAGCGCTTCTAAAAGATTGTAGGTCTTTCGATGGGTTCGAAGGTTGAACAGAAAAAATTCTAGGAGCCATATCTCAACCGGCTATTAGCTAAAGGGCTTTGTAGGACCCTTCTGAAGGATAACGACGTGCCCTTGGTCGTCGGGTTCAAGTTGTTGTGGTGGCGAAGAAAGACAACTTACAATATAGTGGCCTAGTACGAGCATAATCTTCCTTTTGATCGGATTTAAAAATAATGATTTTATGTAGTCACGTACTACATAAGATATTCATCTTAATTTGCATCGGATTTAAAAATACTGATACAATGTAGTGACGTACGTGAAACCCTGGTTAACATTTAGGCCTAAATTAAAAATGATATCGCCTGTAAAATAGAATGCAACATCTTACGTTGGTTTTTGACGTTAATTTGTGGCACAGCGTAGTGAGATCTGCAAAACCCTATTTTAAATTTCAATTTGATTAAAAAATAGCACTGCTGTTAAGATAGGATTTAGCCAAGTGCAGAAGTATCGCATCTTAATTGAATATCATTTAACAATAATTATACAATGTGGTGCGTCACAGGACTTTGACCTGAATTAAGATCAGATTTAAAACCTTAATTTGGATCAAAGTTAAAAATAATAATAAAAGAGATTGAGTTACTTAGGACTTTTATTTAAATTTGAATCGGATTTAAAACTATTACCACTCGTAAGATGCTTTGAAGTCACGTACGGAGGATTCTTACCTGGATTTGAATCATATTTACAAATATTACTACCTGTAAAATACGCATTGTAGTCACGTACGGAAAATCCTAACCTTAATATGGATCGAAGATAAAAATAATAATACAATGAATTCAGTTGCGTAGAAGCCTAATTTAAATGCAAATCGGATGTAAAACTATTACCACCAGTAAGACACGCCGCAGCCACACACGATAAACTCTGATCTGGATTTGGATCAGATTTAAAAACATTACTACATGTAAGATACGGAGCAGTCACATGCGGAAGATCGTAACCTCAATTTGGATCGAAGTTAAAAGTGATAATACAGTGAATTCAGTTAGGTAGAAGCCTGATTAACTTTAATTCGGATTTAAAACTATTACCAGTAGTATGATGCGCTGCAGTCACGCACGGAAAGTTTTGTTGTGGATTCAGATCAGATTAAAGTTAAAAATAATAATACAATTAATTCACTTACGTAGAAGCTTGATTAACTTTAATTCAGACTTAAAATTATTGCTGCCTGTTAGATACACTGCAGTCACGTACGAAAAATTCTGATCTGGATTTGGATCAGATTTAAAATGTTACTACCAGTACGATACGATGAAGCCACGTAGATCCTAACTTTAATTTGGATCCAAGTTTAAAATAATAATACAGTGAATTCAGTCACGTAGGAAGCTGATTTAAATTTAATTCTTATTTAAAACTATGACTGCCTGTTAGATACACTGCAGTCACGTACCAAAAACTCTGATCTGCATTTGAATCGGATTTAAAATGTTACTACCAGTAAGATACGATGAAGTCACGTACGGAAGATCCTAACCTTTATTTGGATCCAAGTTTCAAACAATGATACCGTGAATTCAGTTACTTAGAAGCATGATCTAAATTCAATTTTGATTTAAAACTATTACTGCTTGTAAGATACACTACAGTCACGCACGAAAAATTGAGATCTGAATTTGGAACCGATTTAAAAAAAATTACTACCTGTAAGATACGATGCTGTCACGTGCAGAAAATCCCAACCTTAATTTAGAAGTACAATTCTGATTTAAAACTATTACCACCATTACCACCAGTAAGATACGCTGCAGTCACGCACAGAACATTTTGATCTAGATTTGGATCAGATTTAAAATATTACTACCAGCAAAATACGTTGATGTCACGTACGTAAGGTTCTAACCTTAATTTAGATCCAAATTTCAAACAATAATACCGTTAATTCAGTTACGTAGAAGCATGATTTAAATTCAATTTTGATTTAAAACTATTACTACCTGTGAGATACGATGCTGTTACGTGCAGAAAATCCCAACCTTAATTTAGATCCAACTTGAAAATAATTATACAGTGAATACAGTTACTTAGAAGCCTAATTCTGATTTAAAACTATTACCACCATTACCACCAGTAAGATACGTTGAAGTCACGTACGTAAGATTCTAACCTTAATTTGGATCCAAGTTTTAAACAATAATACCGTGAATTCAATAACGTAGAAGCATGACTTAAATTCAATTTTGATTTAAAACTATTACTGCCTGTAAGATACACTACAGTCACGCACGAAAAATTAAGATCTGGATTTGGATCAGATTAAAAAAATTACTACCTGTAAAATACGATGCTGTCACGTGCGAAAAATCCCAACCTTAATTTAGATCCAACTTTAAAATAATTATACAGTGAATATAGTTACTTAGAAGCTTAATTCTGATTTAAAACTATAACCACCATTACCAGCAGTAAGATACGCTGCAGTCACGCACGGAATATTCTGATCTAGATTTGGATCAAATTTAAATATTACTACCAGCAAGATACGTTGAAGTCACGTACGGTAGATCCTAACCTTATTTTGGATACAAGTTTTAAACAATAATACCGTGAATTCAGTTACGTAGAAGCATGATTTAAATTCAATTTTGATTTAAAACTATTACTACCTGTAAGATACGATGCTGTTACGTGCAGAAAATCTTAACCTTAATTTAGATCTAACTTTAAAATAATTATACAGTGAATACAGTTACTTAGAAGCCTAATTCTGATTTAAAACTATTACCACCATTACCACCAGCAAGATACGTTGAAGTCACGTACGGAAGATCCTAACCTTAATTTGGATCCAAGTTTCAAACAATAATACCGTGAATTCAGTTACGTAGAAGCATGATTTAAATTCAATTTTGATTTAAAACTATTACTACCTGTAAGATACGATGCTGTTACGTGCAGAAAATCTTAACCTTAATTTAGATCTAACTTTAAAATAATTATACAGTGAATACAGTTACTTAGAAGCCTAATTCTGATTTAAAACTATTACCACCATTACCACCAGTAAGATACGTTGAAGTCACGTACGTAAGATTCTAACCTTAATTTGGATCCAAGTTTTAAACAATAATACCGTGAATTCAGTAACGTAGAAGCATGACTTAAATTCAATTTTGATTTAAAACTATTACTGCCTGTAAGATACACTACAGTCACGCACGAAAAATTAAGATCTGGATTTGGATCAGATTAAAAAAATTACTACCTGTAAAATACGATGCTGTCACGTGCGAAAAATCCCAACCTTAATTTAGATCCAACTTTAAAATAATTATACAGTGAATATAGTTACTTAGAAGCTTAATTCTGATTTAAAACTATAACCACCATTACCAGCAGTAAGATACGCTGCAGTCACGCACGGAATATTCTGATCTAGATTTGGATCAAATTTAAATATTACTACCAGCAAGATACGTTGAAGTCACGTACGGTAGATCCTAACCTTATTTTGGATACAAGTTTTAAACAATAATACCGTGAATTCAGTTACGTAGAAGCATGATTTAAATTCAATTTTGATTTAAAACTATTACTACCTGTAAGATACGATGCTGTTACGTGCAGAAAATCTTAACCTTAATTTAGATCTAACTTTAAAATAATTATACAGTGAATACAGTTACTTAGAAGCCTAATTCTGATTTAAAACTATTACCACCATTACCACCAGTAAGATACGTTGAAGTCACGTACGTAAGATTCTAACCTTAATTTGGATCCAAGTTTTAAACAATAATACCGTGAATTCAGTAACGTAGAAGCATGACTTAAATTCAATTTTGATTTAAAACTATTACTGCCTGTAAGATACACTACAGTCACGCACGAAAAATTAAGATCTGGATTTGGATCAGATTAAAAAAATTACTACCTGTAAAATACGATGCTGTCACGTGCGAAAAATCCCAACCTTAATTTAGATCCAACTTTAAAATAATTATACAGTGAATATAGTTACTTAGAAGCTTAATTCTGATTTAAAACTATAACCACCATTACCAGCAGTAAGATACGCTGCAGTCACGCACGGAATATTCTGATCTAGATTTGGATCAAATTTAAATATTACTACCAGCAAGATACGTTGAAGTCACGTACGGTAGATCCTAACCTTATTTTGGATACAAGTTGTAAACAATAATACCGTGAATTCAGTTACGTAGAAGCATGATTTAAATTCAATTTTGATTTAAAACTATTACTACCTGTAAGATACGATGCTGTTACGTGCAGAAAATCTTAACCTTAATTTAGATCTAACTTTAAAATAATTATACAGTGAATACAGTTACTTAGAAGCCTAATTCTGATTTAAAACTATTACCACCATTACCACCAGCAAGATACGTTGAAGTCACGTACGGAAGATCCTAACCTTAATTTGGATCCAAGTTTCAAACAATAATACCGTGAATTCAGTTACGTAGAAGCATGATTTAAATTCAATTTTGATTTAAAACTATTACTACCTGTAAGATACGATGCTGTTACGTGCAGAAAATCTTAACCTTAATTTAGATCTAACTTTAAAATAATTATACAGTGAATACAGTTACTTAGAAGCCTAATTCTGATTTAAAACTATTACCACCATTACCACCAGCAAGATACGTTGAAGTCACGTACGGAAGATCCTAACCTTAATTTGGATCCAAGTTTCAAACAATAATACCGTGAATTGAGTTACGTAGAAGCATGATTTAAATTCAATTTTGATTTAAAACTATTACTACCTGTAAGATACGATGCTGTTACGTGCAGAAAATCTTAACCTTAATTTAGATCTAACTTTAAAATAATTATACAGTGAATACAGTTACTTAGAAGCCTAATTCTGATTTAAAACTATTACCACCATTACCACCAGCAAGATACGTTGAAGTCACGTACGGAAGATCCTAACCTTAATTTGGATCCAAGTTTCAAACAATAATACCGTGAATTCAGTTACGTAGAAGCATGATTTAAATTCAATTTTGATTTAAAACTATTACTACCTGTAAGATACGATGCTGTTACGTGCAGAAAATCTTAACCTTAATTTAGATCTAACTTTAAAATAATTATACAGTGAATACAGTTACTTAGAAGCCTAATTCTGATTTAAAACTATTACCACCATTACCACCAGCAAGATACGTTGAAGTCACGTACGGAAGATCCTAACCTTAATTTGGATCCAAGTTTCAAACAATAATACCGTGAATTCAGTTACGTAGAAGCATGATTTAAATTCAATTTTGATTTAAAACTATTACTACCTGTAAGATACGATGCTGTTACGTGCAGAAAATCTTAACCTTAATTTAGATCTAACTTTAAAATAATTATACAGTGAATACAGTTACTTAGAAGCCTAATTCTGATTTAAAACTATTACCACTATTACCACCAGCAAGATACGTTGAAGTCACGTACGGAAGATCCTAACCTTAATTTGGATCCAAGTTTCAAACAATAATACCGTGAATTCAGTTACGTAGAAGCATGATCTAAATTCAATTTTGATTTAAAACTATTACTGCTTGTAAGATACACCACAGTCACGCACGAAAAATTGAGATCTGAATTTGGATCAGATTTAAAAAGATTACTGCCTGTAAGATACACTGCAGTCACGCACAGACTATTCTGAGCTAGAATTGGATCAGATTTAAAGATAATACCACACGTAAGATACAATGCAGTCACGTCGGAAGATGGTGATTTTAATTTGAATAATAATTAAAAATAACAACACAATGCAATCACCGACGCGACGTAAAATCCTGATATAAATTTAAATCAATTTTTAAAATAATAATAATGTAATGTAGTCGGTTACGTAGAACTCTCATCTGAGTCGGATTTAAATTTTTTTATAATTTTAAGATTCGATACAGTCACGCTTCGAGAATCGTGACTTTAATTTAAATTAATAGTAAGAATAATAACACAATGAAATCATTAACAGGATTTTTATCTGAACTTTACTACCTTTAAGATACAATGTCGTTGTAATGTACATATGACATAATGTAAATTGTGATTTAAAAATATTAAACGTGTAATATTCGATGCTGTCACGTAGCTTTAGATTTACTTATACAATGTAGTCAGTTACTTAAAGTCCTGATCTTAATTTGAATTAGATTTAAAAAAGATCTAATCTTTATTTGGATCCACTTTAACTCTTTCGTATATTTGAATTGAATTTACAAGTTTTACTAGCTGTAAGATATAATATAGTGATGTATGCAGGATGCTAACCTTAATTAGGATCAGATTTAAAAACAATTATACAACGTAATTAGGTAGGTAAGACTTCGATCTTTACTTGAATCGAATTTAAAAATGTTGCCGTTAGAGTTTAATATTCTTATTACAAATTAGATTAGAATCTACTCGAAATTCCAAATCTGTTGTAATACAAATCAAATAGAAATCGAAAATGTAAATTGGATCAAGATCTACATGAGAAACTCGATTTTAAAACTGGATCGTGCTGGGTGATCGAATTTGGATTTGGATGTGATTCGAACTAGGACAAAAGCTCCGCTCTTAATTCAGACTGATTTTCCCCATAGAATACGCTAACATAAAGGGATGCGTCTTAAGTTTCCAAGCCGCATTATACGACTTTAATTATTATAAAGGGGAAACAACATAACTTACACCTCTGTGTGTTCCGCAAACGCACGTAGTTTAAACATGCAAAAACCCGCTTGCTCTCCGTATACGCGCACATACATCCTTAAACAACAACCAAACCAAGACGGTCTTGGAGAGTTGGTTCAACTAGTAGTTGTTGCAACTAACATAACTAGCATTGTTCGAGCCGGTATTAATTGTGAAAGTTTCGGGACAGGAGCTGTCGTTCCGTTCCTTGTTTTCCTGCCCATTGTGGCAGACTATTCCGGCAATGATCTGGATTATTGTGGCGTAGGAGGACGTGTTTGGGTGCTCTAATGAACGTGCAGGCCCTCTGCTTTTTCCAACAGCACCTGTTGTTGCTGGAATCCAATCCCTGACGAATTCATGCAGGTGATTTAGATTATTACATGCTGGTCTAGTGTTTTTGAACTTTTAATGGCGCTCTCATTTTTTACATAATATGGTGATGGTGATTGGAAGTTGACCTCGACGCGCAAAAACTGCTGGAGGCTTTGAATTTTGTGTTTGAAAATTTTTTCAGCCGCAAATTAAAAAATTGTTTTTAGGAAATACGGTTCTAAATGTTTGTTACGAACCCTGGTTATAACGAACTATGTGCTTTGGTCAAAATTTTCAATACACTTAGTAATTGTTACCGCTTATAGTGAATCTATTTGTCACAAACTTGCGGTTAAAGCGATTCGAATCTAGCGTTGTTGTGATCCGTTAACAAAATTTATTCCACAAATTTTCGACTTTTCAAAAATTGTTCAGATGGCGGAATAAGGTTTTGTCAGACTAGGTATTTTTTCTGTTATTTCAAGATTTTCTCTTTTACATCGGATATAAGGTACTCATTTTCATAATTTCCTGAGTTTCGTTATAAACGAAGTTGATTGTATTTAAATTTTTAAATTTTTTTTTATATCGCATATATGAACTTAATTTTGAAATCGTTTGTACAAGTTCACTTTATTCCAATTTATCTATTTTAACGTAAGAATTTTTGATCTTACACCTTACCTAACTACCTATTTTCAAATCCTTTTGTTATAAACAAAGTTTACTGTACCTAAATTTTTAAAATTAACGTATAGATTTAAGTGAGCTACGAACCACGGAAGCGCATGCACTTCATCTCAAGGGTGTATGGTAAATTGTTCGACAGTAATTGTTAGAAAAGCAATTGTTCGACGCAACAATTCTTTGAAACGACAATTTTTCGAAGATCATTTGTTCGGAAAGCAATAATTCGACAGCAATTGTTAAAAAATAGTTTTTCGACGCTGCAATTATTCGAACCGACAATTTTCGAAAAACAGGTATTGGACAGCAATTGTTTGAAAAGCAACTGTTCGATAGCAATTGTTTGAAAAATCGTTTTAGGACGCAGCAGTTGTTCCAAACAACAGTTTTTTGAAAAACATTTGGTCTGCAGCAATTTTTCACAAAAGCGATTCTTCGCCAGCAATGGTTTGAAACGACAATTTTACAAAAAACATTTGTTCTACAGCAATTTTTCGGAAAGCAATTTTTCGACAGCTATTGTTCGTAAAATAGTTTTTCGACGCTGCAATTATTCGAACTGACAGTTTTCGAAAAACAGGTATTGGACAGAAATTGTTTGAAAAGAAACTGTTCGACACCAGTTTGAAAATCAGTTTTTCGCCGTAGAAATTGTTTGAAACGACAATTTTTCGAAAAATTGTTATTCAACAGTAATTGTTTGAATAAAGTTGTTCGTCAACAATTGTTTGAAAAATAGTTTTTCGACGCAGCAGTTGTTAAACAACAGTTTTAGTAAAAACATTTGTTTGACAGCAATTTTTCGAATACCAATTCTTCGGCAGCAATGGTTTGAAACGACAAAAAACATTTGTTCTACAGCAATTTTACTGAAAGCAATTTTTCGGAAAGCAATTTTTCGACAGCAGTTGTTCGTAAAATATCTATTCGACACAGCAATTATTCGAAACGACAATTTCTTCGAAAAACGGGTATTCGTCAGCAATTGTTTAAAAAACAATTGTTCGACGGCAAAAGTTTGAAGCGACAATTGTTAGAAAAACATTTATTTTACAGCAATGTTCGGAATGCAATTGTTCGACAGCAATTGTTCGAAAAATGGTTTTCGACGCAGCAATTGTTTGAAACGACGATATTTTGGAAAATAGTTAGTCTACGGCAATTGTTTAAACGCAATTCTTCGACGGCAATTGTTAGAACAATAGTTTTTTGAAAGCAATGGTTCACAACGACAATTTGTTCGACAACAATGATTCGAAACGACATTTAGTTTACTGTATAGAAATATTGCAATTTTAACTTAAAAATTCCACATCTCTTACACTGTATATAACAAACCCATTGTCAAAGTCTTTCAGACTTTGCTATAAACGAAGTTTACTGCATTTGAATTTCTTGGGTATAATGTAAATGTTCTTTTTCTTATATAGCACACATTTTTATATATATATTTTCTATAAACGACGGTTACTGTATTTATATTCTTTAGTTATAACGTAAAAGTATTCTTTCCGTTGCGTTGGATATAATGAACTTATTTTTTAAATTCTTTCGTCTTTGCGATAGAAGTTAAACTGTATTTAAATTTTTCAATTATAACGTAAGTATTCTCGTTCTTGTTTAGAAACCTATTTTTAAAGTTCTCTCAACTGTGTTGTAGTCTGCGTTTACTGTATTTAAATTTCTGAAATTTAACGTAAATGTTTTCTTTCCTATATCGGATATATCACACCACTTTTAAAATCTTTTAAACTTTGCTGCAAACGAGATTTACATTATGAAAATTTTTAACTTTTAATATAAAAATTATCTTTTTCACATCGGTTATAAGTGTAACAAACCTGGTTAGAAAATTCTTTAGACTTTACTACATATGAAGTTGCCTGTATTTACCTTTTTTAATTTCAAAGTAAAGATTCTCTCTTACATCGGATATAACCAACCCATTTTCAAAATCATTAAACTCCGCTATACACGAAATGTGCTGTATTTAAATTATCCAACTGTAACGTTAAAATGTTCTCTCTTACAATTAATATAGCGCTATAAACAAAGTATACTTAATAAAAATTTCCTAATTCTAAGGTAAATTTTTTTATAGATAATATAAATTTGTAAGAGAAAGGCGAAATTTGAAAGACAAATTCTAGAAACAAATGTAAAAATTGTTGAGGAAAAATAAAGTTTTAAGTTTACAACCAAAGATTTTAAGAAAATTTACTGAAAAATTAAATCCGAAACCTTACCTTTACGAATTTTATTCACATAACGATGAACAACAAATCGCATTTTATATTTAGAATTTCAACCTGAAAAATGGAAGCCTGAAATCTTAATTTAAAAAATTTCTTTCACAAAATGTGGTATTTTTAGCTCTGAATGAATTTGAAGTGTAATTTTGAAATTATTGTCGGTAGAATTTTCCGATTAACGAACTGATTTTTACGCTTGAAATTTACTGAAGCAATTCTTGGTTGAAGGTAGTTAGTTTTTTCAGTAAAGTTTCACGAACTTTATTGTAACATTTTTAATAGGAAATTCATCACATTTTTCCATTACTTTTTTTCAAATATCAGGCCATAAATTTTTACTAATCTTCTTATTCATACGTTACTTTTTACCAATATAATATTTTTATAGAATAAAACTCCATAGAAAAAAATACTTATCAATTAACACATTATCAGCTTATCACTGCATAATCCATTGCGATTTGCACTTAATTCTTGCCCAGAAAAAACAAACATATAAAATCAATCAGTGTAATGATACAATCAAACAAATATGTTAAGTCGTTTTCAAACAACATAATCAAGTGGTTTCGATTGATAACGTTATAAATAAATGTCTGAAATAACCTAATTTACAATAAATTTTTCTTTCAAGACTGTAAAGATTGCAAAAGCTGCTTTTGTGAAAGTTTAATCAAAAAGCTTGTAGAAATTTAGCCCATTCATTAGCTTATCCATCAATTTTTGTAAAATTCTATGCAGAATATCAAATAAGCCAAGTTTCGATGTAAAAATCTCGTTATTATCGGATCGGTTTGTAAATCGGAAGATTTACTAAAATTGGTTGCTTTAGCTGCTTACGTGGGGTATCTTTACAACGTGCAATTTCCTTCGGGAACCTCAAAATTGATCCCCTTGAAGACATAAAAAATATTTTATTGAAATTTTCTTTCGTAGCAAAACAAATTTGACTTTTTTATGTTTAAAAGTTTCCGAATTCTAATTAAAATTCCTCAAAAGTAGAGCATCCTGATACGAGCAAAAAAGTTTCGAGAAAGCAAACTTACCTCGAATTTCCAAAGGTAAAAAATTTTCCCGTGTTCATGTACGAAGAATGCCAGTTAGTTTAGGACGACGCACACCGACCGTTAGGGCGTCGAAAGCGCCACTGAAGTCCGACGAGGAATACGACGCCGGGCGCTGCCGCCGCCGCCCCCAAATCCAAAATGTTTACGCGCACTACCATCCCAAGTTGGAAATTGCGAATTGTGTCCGCATAAACACGTCGACGGGGTTCTCGATGAATTAATAAACAATTAGAGAAGCACTCCGCGCGAGTACGAGTATATATCCCGTATTAATTAGCGGTCATTATGATGAATGAGATGGGACTTGACAAACGGACTATGTTTGTGCAGTGCTAATTTAATTTGGACCTTCTGGGCCCGCGACCTTTTACTACCCTCTGGAAATTAAGTTCCCTCTTGCTGATGGTGCGGTTTAATTTTTGTTGCGGGCTCATCTCGCACGTACGGGACATCTTGTAATATTAGCAAACAAAGTCGTAAAACGAGACGATTTGTTACGGGAAAGTTTTTGCGTAAATTGCTTAATTACGCGACCAGGCATTTTTTACTTAAGAAAATATGGAGCTGGGGCTCACCAATTAAAATATTTAAGGCCGGGTTTTGCAGATTATTAGTCTCAGATTCGAGTTTTGGGAATAAACGCAACGTTTCAGAACTACAAACCAAGATTTCACATAAATGAGCGGATCAAAATGAAAGGTTTAAATGAGATTCTAAATGAGTTTAAAACAGATGCGTGTCGTATTTAAATCAATTGATTTGAAACCAAATTGTATTTGGAGCATTCTGAAAACAGATTAGAAGCGGATTTAAATAAGATTGTCTACGAATCTGTATAGTAAATTGGGATCCTTTCCACCTGTCTTAACTTTCAGTAGTGAAAGTCCCTCGGTACTGAAACCCACATATTTACACGTCTACTATATAAGGCGCATATTTGTTTGTTCAGCAGACCGCTGCAGTTTTCAATACAGTTAAGAAAATTTGGGCTTATACTGTTTGATTGTATTATTGGAATATAATTTTCTGCTGCATTTTCGAGCACAAACTTCGAGGATGAAGCATGCAGGGTGTGCTCCCGGTTATTTATGTACAAGACTGTCGAAGCACTTGATTTGACACCTTGTAACTAGTTGCTGTTAAAGACATGAAGCCGGGCGCGGTGAGTTTAAAATATAAATTATATTTCACTAACAAAAGCAATAATTAAGACAGCCATTTTATTAACAAAGATTTACTGTGTTATATAATATTGCGTAACACAGAGGAACGCTAAATACTCTCTCCGTCAGCTGTGTCGGTCAAGCGTTCTCTCGCACATCGAAACCAGAAAACCTTAACAATACCTTCTTCGAAATGCTGTTACGCTAATAACATGCAATCAAGAAAAAATATTATCCAGTGCGCAGCCATTGTTTTACAGATGCTACCCAGCAAATGCCACACTGGGTGGGATCAGCACAACGATGTCTTCTTAATCCCACTTGAGATGTTTTTATCGCTTGTAGGCTATATTAAAAGGGCAAATAACTGGAAAGTTTGTTTTATTACTTACAATTATTGTATCATCCTACTAGATTACCAATTAACCGAACCTAGCAGACGCAATCACTATTAATAGGGATTAAGGACAACTATTTAATAATCTAGGAATGTATTTACCAGAGCCGGGATTTTCACAAGAACAATTATACGTAGCATATTGTACAATTAGAAATTAAAATTAGAAACAGTAATGAAAGTATTTGAGTATGTACACTACCGCTGAACGCTTAAGTACGTGTCTTACATCCCGACACAGCTTATTTATTAGTTTTTAAAAAGTTTACAAAAATGCGTGGGGCGTAGCACGCGGGTTCTGATAATTCAAGTTAAATCCCGAACAGATCAAACTCATATCCTGAATAGGTGAGTGGTTTCAAATTAAATCCGCGAAAAATTCAAATCAGAGTCGGGTAGAAAAATAAATCAAATCCGAGCAAATAAAAAACATATTAAATGCGAATTAAAATTAGAATTGCAGCGAAATCAAAGTAAATCTTAAGCAGTTTAAAATTACATCCTATATAAGTTTATTAAATCAGATACTGCGTGAGTTTAAATCAGATCTGTGTCGGAGTAAAAGCAGATTGGTATAAAATTCACATTAAATCCGGAGTACAACAAAAGCAGATTAATCGAAAATTTAAACAAAACTCTGCACAGATTAACAAGTTTATGTGAGATACTGAGTAGGTTCAAGTCAGATCTGGTAGAGCTCAAATCAGATTCGAATAAAAATCTAATGAAATCTTGAACAAATCGTGAACGTATTAGGTGTCTACCAAATTACATTTTAGCAGACTGAAATCATATCCTCAATAGATTCAAGTGAGATACTGAAAGAATTCAAATCAGATTCGGGTCAGATTTAAAGCAAATTTGGTTTGAATTCACATTAGATTGGAACCAGGCCCAAACTAAATTAGCAATTATTTAAAATCAATTTCACAACAATTCTAAATTACGAAATTTTAATAAAATTAAAAAGTTTTCATGGATTTTAACAGTTTTAAACATTTTTTTTTAAATTTTTAATTTTTAATCAATTTCTAATATTAATTATTTTAATTTCAGAAACTTTCAAAGGGTTTTTAAAATTTTTAAAAATTTTCAATAAACTGTAATTTACGAAATATTAGAAAAATTTCAAAATTTCAATATAGGCGAGGAAGGTTGACCCAAAATTCGTACTTTTCCCATTTTTTGAAATACCGTTGTTCTTGATGATCATATTAAAAGTGGTCCAAAGGTGAGTTAAAATCCATTGAATTTCTTGTAACTCCAAAACGAAGCAATCATTTAACCTTAATACATCGTGAGCTATGACCTCTCCAAGTAGAGCATTTTTGACCGTTTTTCGAGTCTATTTCGTAGGGTTGCAGTTTTTCGAAAATAGCTGCTTTTGAGTGCATCCAATGTTAAAATGAGCGAAACTAAAATAAAGGAGCATAAAATTCAGCATAAAACTGGAATAAAAAATGTTCTAGCTTTATTAATTTCCGAAATATGACCAATTTTGTTGTATAACAATGTAAATTTGCTAAAATAATAAACCTAATTTGAATTTTATTAGTCAGTGAAGTTTTTGCTTAGATTATAGATTTGTATTATTTGTGGACAATTTTCAAAGAGTCGTAACACCGAAAATTGTTAAATAAATTACGCGCGTTAACACAGATTATTTTTACTTTAGACCACAGTTACACAACATATACACAAATTTAACCCCGTCTCGTTTAGTTACAAAGTTAGCCGCAAGGCGCCATGGTGAGCGCTGTCCCAGCTGAATTAAAACTGTACTCTAATAGGAGAGTCTAATAAGGCAACGGAACTCCCTTCCTGCACATGCGCTTGATTTGAATGCACTGTGCCTGACTGGCAGCTAAGACTATCCACACTTGTAGCGGTTAACGGCGCTACCCTTATTGCCAAAACATCCCAGGAGGAGTGAACAGAAGCAGGCCACCATGTACACAATAAAGACAATAATGTAGTCGACAAAAGTACTTTAAAAAATTAGGCCAGCGCAGGATCGAATCTTATGCAGGGATGATCGCTTCTACACAACGAGGTTTGTTGCAGAAACGCTTTTGAAACTGCTGAACAGGCAGTAGGCAGGTGTCCGTACTAGGGTACTAGCCCCTTGCGCTTACAGCCGATCCTACCTCACATGACTTGCGCACCTCCTCTGCATGCAGCTGGAATGTGTGTAAACCACAAGTTCGTAGTGGCACAGATGGGTATGCGGGTGTGTTCGGGTGTACTACTTTCTTACTGCGTAAGTAGTTGTGAGGTCGAATCTCGGTTGGGACCAAATTTTGTTTTTATTTTATAGTTTTTTTCAAACACCGTTGTTGCGTTTTGCTGTTTACGCGAGGTTATTTGTTAAGAGCAGTTATATTTTTAAAGAAAAAATACGAAGACAAATTTGCATTCACTCACTGATTGACGGCATACTAACACGCAAGTCTGGTAATAAATTAAAAAAAGAATTTGTTGTTTTCTATTGAATGCAATTTATTATCTATGAAAAAATCGGTTTTAACAATGCAAATCTCGATGTAAATATCACACTCGCACATATGCGAGGCAATATTAGATGATATTGCGCAATCCAGGATCGGCTGTACACCCAAGGGGCTAGACGCTAGTGGTTTCCGTATTCATAGAAATATATCGTACGCAAGCGCAGTGTTGTCAAATCTGGCGCCTGTGCAGGAAGGGAGTTCTGTTGCCTTATTAGACTTCTCTAACCTAACCTATCGAGCATTTTGTCATTTACCTAAACCTCCGTCAAACATTTTATAACCTATAATTATCCCTGAAAAGGGAAGTTTTGTTGTAGTATGAAGTTCCATTTTCAGCAATATTCGTCGAATATTTCAAAACTTAAATCCATTTATAAAAGGAGATTGAACAATTAAAAATTTTGTAATTACATTTCAGCCTAAAAATTAGAAGTGTCATCTAACTTGTTTAACGTGAAATTTCAGATCTGAAAGTTTCATAGCTCAGTTTTGAAAATAAATGTAAAAATGGCAAAAATAAATATTTTATAATCAAAGCTTTAACCCGAAAAATAAAAATGTTATGTCTAACATTCCTGAACTTTGATGAAAAAGTATAAACATAAAAATTTTTATTTCCAGTCCTGAAACAACATTTATGAATCTGAAACAGGATATTAGTTTTCAGCCCTAAGAACAGAATTCTTGCGTTGTAAATTAATTGAAATTATAACCTGAAAATGAGAAACAAGAGATAATTTGTCATCATCAGCTGAAGTTTAACATTTTTAGATCTGAAACTTAATTAAAAGTGCTAATCAGCTTTAAACTACTAAATATTTTCAGCGCTGCAAAATAAAAACTTATAAATGGCATTGGAGGAGTCTTTCGTAAATAAATTTGTAATTTCCGCTTAGAAAATGGACGATTTTTAATACCTCCCACGCAGTGATTTTTCAGCACTACACCATAAAGTCAGAACTGCAGACGAGTAAATCATTCTAAAGTAATTTAAAACTAAAACTTTTAACTTACGCGGCTAAAAACTTTAAATCCGGTAGTTTGTTCAATAAATTTCTTTAAATTCACTTAATTTTATGTTCTAAAATTCGAACAGTACGTGTAAACGAATTAATTTTCCTTCTGTTTGTTTCAGACTCTTTCTAATAAGTACCATCCATCGAATAAATTAAACCTTTCAGCGACGGAAAAAAGGGGTAAGTAAGCTCACTTGATCTACTTCAGTTTTATTACCAACCGAACCTTTCCGCGGCGATATGTGACCGAACCATTTTATTGGATTAGATACATGATTTGCTCCGTCAAATGTTTACCAATTACTAAACCTCAAGTCCTTTGAGTTGTATACTATTCCGGTTTCCTCATTGTATTAGGGCCAGTAGGTTATAGTTGTGTACATATTCTAACACCTTTTAAACAAAACTTAATCCAAAATTGTGTTCGAAACAGGGAGTTTTTGAAATGATTTTGAATATCTGGTAACTCGCTTGGATCCGCATCCAAATGCAGATTTAAATTCTTAATTTTAACCATGATTTCTATCGGATTCATTCAGGAAATTTAAATCTATTAAAAACACATACGTTTCCGTTAAAATCCTTTTTCAAATCAGTACAGAGTGGCTCAAAATCACATTCAATAAAAATTCGAGCCGATCTAAATCATATCGTGAATATATCGCGTATTTATGAGATACAAATCAGATCAGAAGTGGATTTAAATACGATTCGGAACGGATACCATCTGATCCTGAGCAGACTGCAAACAGATTAAGAACGGACCCAAAATCGATTTCACAACAAAATCAAATTAAATCTGATCATCTTAAAATCGCAATCCTAAATATTTAAATCAGATCCGGATAGTATTCAAATTAGGATAAAATTTAAATGGATTTTGGAGCAAATGCAAAACAGATCAACATTAAATTCACGAAAATTGCTAATGAAATTCTGAGCAAATTGATATTATATTCTGAAAAGGTTGGGATTGAGAGCAGATTAAGTTTGGATTTAAATTTAATCAGAAACAAACGGAAAATAGATTGCTGTCTGGACAAAGTTAGATTCAAACCGCAAGCAAAATTTGAATCAAATTTGGAGTAGAATCGGTTCAGATTCAAATTCCATATAAAATTTGAAGCAGTCTAAAGGCAGATTAGGAGGGGTAGTCAAATTGTATCAGCGTTAGATCGACAAATTAATTATTAAGCGAACTCAAATCGTTTTTAGAACTGATTAAAATGAAATCCGGAGGATACATATTACGAACAGATCGGAGTCAAATTTGCAAGCTGTTCAAATAAAACGTTTAAAACAGAATAGGGGCAGATCAAAATCAGGTTTAAAACGTTCCCGATTCAAATCTTAGCAGATACTGAGCGAATCTATATCAGATCTAGAACGGATTTAAATCAGATTGGGTTTAGATCCAAAACTTATCTAAAGCAGATCCAAAACCTATTAGTAGCAAAAACAGCCAAATTTGAAAAATAAATCCAGAATAGATTAAGATCAAATTCTGAATAAGTTCAAATCAGATATTGATCATATCCAAATTAAATGCGGACTGACTTTAAAACAAATATGAATTGTACTAAATCTACGAGCGGATTAAAATCAGTATCGTGGTGAATTTAAATCAAATCTATGCAGATACTGAAAGAGTCTAAATAATATTTAGATTGAATTGAAATCAGATTCAAATTGATATAGATTGGATTTAGAAGTAGAAATTCAAATGGGGTTTTCAACAGACCAAAAAATAGAAAATTGCAAAATTGATTTGAATCAGATCCGGAGCAAATTTTAATCACATTATCAGTGTATCTAAATCAAATTAGAAGTAAATCCATATTAGATTACAGTAAGGGGAAAACCAGATTAAAGAGTAATTAAAAGTTCATTCACTAACAATACAAATCAAATTAAATTATATTCTGAAAAAGTTCAAGTAATAATTTCAACAAATCTATACCAGATCTAGATAGGATTGAAGGCTGCTTGTATTTAAATTAAATCAGATTTAAATTAGAGTCGGATCATAATTACATTCAAAACGTAAGCAACATTTGAATCCAATTTATAACAGAACCAATTCGGATTCAAATGAGCATTCAAGTATCAAACAAATCATTTTTAAATCTCAAAATCCGCAGCTTATAGAAATCATATGAGGAGATTATTGTTAGATTTGCAACGAATTTAATAGAAATCTTGAAAACATAATAAAAGCAGTTCAAAATCAGATTCAAAACAATCTTAATTTAAATATAGGCAGATAATGTTAAGCATATTCGGAACGGATTTAAATCAAACCTAGTTTAGATCTAAATCTTATGAGCAGATCAAAAACTTTTTAGAAACATAAGCAATCAACAAATTCTTTACAGATTAAAATCAAATTCTAAATATAAGCTTAAATCAGAATTCACATTAGATTTGGACTGGATTCAAATATTCGGTTGAGATCTAAATCTTATCTAGATTGAATCAAGAATGTATTAGGAGCAAAATCAATTAAACTTGCAATAAATTCAAAATAAATTCTAAGCAGATTAAAATCAAATTCCGAATAAGTTCAAATCAGATATTGAGCGCATTCAGATAATATCTATATCGAATTCAAATCAGATTCAAATACAATCCAATTCGAATCTACGTCAAATTTGGGTCAGATCGCATAAAAATTTGGGGCAGATGAAAACGAAATTAACAAACAATTTAAATAAAATCCTAATTAGATGAATGAGTTAAAATCGATATAGATTGGATTTAGAACAGATTATAAATGAATTCAAATGTGTTTTTGAACAAACAGAATCATATTCGAAAACGCAAAATTGATTTGAATCAGATCCGGAGCAAATTCTAATCAGATTATCAGTGTATCTAAATCAGATTAGAAGTGAATCCAAATTAGATCTTAGTAGAGAGGAAACCAGATTAAAAACGAATCAAAATCTTATTCACAAAAAATACAAATCAAAATTTGGGAAAATTAAAATTATATTTTGAAAAAGTTCAGGTGATAATCTGAACAAATCTGTATCCGATCTGGGAAGGGTTTGGATTATAATTAAATAAGAAAGAAATCGAGGTTAGGGTAAAGTAGAATCAAAATTAGGTTCGCAAGGCAAGCAACATTTGAACCAAATTTAAAACAGAACCGTATAAAGTATTAAAATCAGATTTACCACAAATTCAAATCAAATTTTGAGTAGATTAAAGCCATAGCCTTGATTAGT
This sequence comes from Ctenicera cuprea, assembly GCA_958336395.1. Lineage (NCBI taxonomy): Eukaryota > Metazoa > Arthropoda > Insecta > Coleoptera > Elateridae > Ctenicera > Ctenicera cuprea. The sequence continues at coordinate 27,187,927 of OY284495.1, read as the reverse complement.
ACTAAAGCGAATTTAAATAATTTTAAAATCTGAAAATCCGCAGCTTGTAAAAAACATATTAGGATTAGGATTCGGAACAACCTTGAAAACAGAATAGAGTCAGATCAAAACCAGGTTCTAGACAATTCTACTTCAAATTTTAGCGAATGTTAAGTGTATTTTAAACGGATTTGAAACACACTTGGTCAGATCTAAAGCTTATCTGGAGCAGATCGAAAACTTATTAGGGGCAGAAACAATCAACCAACATTTTAACAGATTAAAATCAAATTTCAAACAAGTTCAAATCAAATACAGAGAGAATTCAGATTGGATTCAGACTGGATTAAAAGCACATTCCATTTGTTTAAAATCAAATTTAGGACAGTCTAAAAACAGTATAGATTTACAGCGATTTTACCTAAATCAAATCTGTGCAGCAAATGAGCGAATCTAAATAATGGATTGAATTCAAATCAAATATTCGATTCGAAACCAGATACAATTCGGAGCAGATCGAAAAGAGATTAGGGGTGAATAAAATCAAATTGACAAGCAATTCAAGAAATCCTCGTTTTAATCTATGTAGATTTGATCAAATTTGATCTGACTATTCTGTTTTTAAGAATGGCATTAAATTCGTTATAAGTCTGACTATGATCTCATTCTAATAAGTTTTCGAAATGCTGCAGATTTTCAGATTTTAAAATTATTTGAATTCGCTAATACTAATCTAGGCTATGGTTTTAGTCTACTCAAGATTTGATTTTAATTTGTAGTAAACTCGATTTTGATACTTAAATTTGGTTCTGTCTTAAATTTGGTTTAAATTTTGCTTGCCTTTTGAATCTAATTTTAATCCTGCTCTACGCTATTTTCAAATTTTTTTTATAATTCAAACCCTTCGCTGATCTAATATAGATTTGTCCAGATTTTCACCTGCACTTTTTCAGAATATAATTTCAATTTTCTCAGAATTCGATTTGTATTATTCCTGAATAGGATTTCGATTCGTTTTTAATCTGCTTTTTCCCTTGGTAAGATCTGATTTGAATTGACTTCAAATCTGATTTAGATACACTGATCATCTGATTAGAATTTGCTTCGGACCTGATTCAAATCAATTTTTCATTTTCGAATATGATTCTGTTTGTCCAAAAACACATTTGTATTTATTTATAATCTGTTTTAAATCCAATCTATATTGATTTTAACCCATTCATGTACTCGGTATTAGATTACAATTATTTGTTAATTTGGTTTTGATCTTCCCCTAATTTTTACGCGATCTGCCGTACATTTGATGTAGATTTAAATTGGATTAGATTTAAATCTGATTTGAATTCGATGCAGATATTATTTGGATTCGCTCATAAAACCGATTTTGATCTGCGCTTAGTTGTGTTATTTTCGTACTGCTCTAGATAGTGTAAGAATCAGATCTGTTTTAAATCTAATCCAGATTTAATTTGGTTCTGCTGAATATCTGGTTTGAACTTATTTGTAATTTGATTTTAATCTGCTCAAAATTTACTTTGAATTTGTTGTAAATTTAATTGTTTTTACTCCCAATAAGTTTTTAATCTGCTTTAGATAAAAATTAAATCTGAATCGAATCTGCTTTGAATCTAGTCCCAATCTATTGTGAATTCTTAATCAGGTTTTGTATCTCACAAGATACATTGATATAATATCGTTCCCTATGGTTGTATGCCGAAAGTTCAAGCGCGCCGGACCATGGATCTGCGAAGATACACCTATATTTTGTGAGTGTAATGTTGGTTGCAGCATATATTTTTTAAATACAAATTTAATATGAACAGTTTTAATCATGGCGGACGACAGTGACAACGTGCCTTCGACTTCGGTATGTACAAATTGTTGTTCCAATTGTTTATTAGTTGTTGTAAATTTTTTTGGTTTACCAATAAGGAAGGTATATAGAATATGCATGTAAATGATTTTTTTCGGAAACATTCAATTTGATGTATTTTACAATCGTTGCAATATTTTGTATCTCCCAATGCACAATGCCCAAAAAAACACAAGTTCGAAAATTTTTACAGGCAATTAGTACCGCATCTTTTTATGGTAGAAATATAAGTCAAGAGTATGTACCAGTTCTACCACCATCAAATCCTCTTGTATCTGATGTTGGCTCCTCATCTAGCGATGAAGACTTGTTTGTTAATCCAGATGATAGCGATCTTGACCAAAACTACTACTCTATAGGTAAAAAAGGGATTGGATTACCCGTTGATCCTGGTTTTCTCTGAAAACTACTGAACGCAAGACCAAGAAGAAGACGAAGAAGGCAGTTCCAAATTATCGCTGGAGTAATGTAGATTTTCTTCACACTACATTGCCTGTGGAAGTCCATTTTCTACAACCAGATGAAGTATCAACCCCATTACAGTACTTTTCAAGATTTTTTGACAAGTCTTTGTTTGATCTCATCGTAAACCAGACAAATTTGTATTCAACATTGACCACGGGTTCTTCTGTAGCTACGTCTGTAACTGAAATGAAGGCTTTTATTGCAATGCATTTGCTTATGGGCATAGTAAAAATGCCATCGTTTGAAGATTACTGGTCTGGACCAACAAGATCGAGAAAATAGCGTCTGTAATGCCAGTGAAAAGATTTTAAAAATTGCGTCGTCTAATTCACTTTCAAGATAATACTTTAGATCCAAATAGTGACCGTTTATTCCAAATTTGACCTATATTAGAAAATATTCGCCAAAAATGTCTAAACATTGAACCTGAGAACCAATTTTCTATAGACGAAATGATGATCAGCTACAAAGGAAAAAACGCAGGCAATCTGCGACAATACATGCCAAAGAAACCCAAAAAATGGGGTTTCAAACTATTTGTTCGATCACTCATTTCTGGAATTGTATATGATTTTTTACCATATATGGGCTCTGCAACTTTTGATAATATGGCATTTACTGATTCCGAAGAGACGCTTGGGCACTCTGGTAAAGTTGTTCTACAGTTATGTAAAAGTATACAAAATCCAAAAACTCCTTTGTTTATTTTGACAATTTTTTTAATTTTTTCGAATTAATTCAATTTCTAAAGAAAGACATGAACATCAACAGTTTAGGTACTATGCGCAAAGACAGATTGAGAGGATGTCCATTAGAGAGCGACAAAGTGTTACAAAAAAGAGGAAGAGGAAGCTATGATTACAGAGTGGACAATACTGCTGGAATTGCTGTTGTAAAATGGGCTGACACAAAATGTGTACTACTATCCAGTTCTTACATTGCACACGCTCCAGTTGCAGAAGCCAAACGTTATAGCAAAGAGGAAAAAAAGAAAGTCAACATTCCATGTCCACAAATAATAAAACACTACAATGCACATATGGGAGGAGTGAATTTAGCTGATATGCTAATAGCACTTTACAAAACGCCACTGAAGTCAAGAAGATGGTATTTAGGATATTTTGCCCAACTAATTGATATTTGCGTCAGTAACTCGTGGTTATTATACAGAAGAGATATGGAAGCAGCGGGCAATAAGAAACATGAAAAACTGAAAAGTTTTCGAGCGACTATAGCTGAATCACTTAATATACGCTGTGATAACCCAATAATGACCAAAATGCAATAAAGAAAATAAGAGCACCTGTAATTCCCAGGCCACCTATCGATGTTAGGTATGATAATATAGGCCATTTTCCTGTAATCAGTCCTAAAGGACGTTGCAAATTTTGTACTACAGGTCAGACAACAATTTTATGCGAAAAGCGCGATGTGCGCTTGTGCTTAGTAATAGGAAAAGGTGAAAGAAACTGTTTCTTGGCGTACCATAAAAAAATAAAAAATCTTCCTGTAAGCAGGCAATGTATCCCTCGAGATACTACTTGTATTTTTTTTTAGTGTAATAAAAAAAAATTTTTTTTCTCTCTTTTTACACCATTAAGTAACCTTTCATAGTTAAAATTATTTTTACTAGCCTATCAGTATGTCTGCCCGATTAAGGGTTAAACCTATATTTAGAATTTGATTTTATTCTGTTAAAAATTGTTAGGTTGTTTGTTTCCTAAGAAGCTTTTAATTTGCTCCAGATAAGATTAGATCTAAACCAGGTTTTTTTCGAACCCATTCAGAATATGCTTAAGATTCGCTTAGTATTTGCTAAGATTTGAATTAGGATGGTCTTGAATCCGATTTTGATCCGTCTTTAAACTGATTGTTTTGCTTTAAGATCTGATTTGGATTTACTTATAATTTGCTTTAGTTACACTTATAATTTGATTAGAATCCCCTCCGGATCTGATTCTAATCAATTTTAGATTATTAAATATGATTTTGGCTGTTTAAAATCAGACTTGGATCTAGTTATAAGCTGATTTTATCAAATCTATATAGATATTTAAAAATCTAAAATTGATTAGAATCAGATCCAGAGCGGATTCTAATCAAGTTATTAGTGTATCTAAATCAGATTAGAAGTGAATCCAAATCAAATCTGAAGGGGAAAAAAATTAGATTTAAGACCGATCAAAATCGGATTTAGTCATAAGTTTACCCGTGAGGTGCCTAAAACAGCACTAGAGCCTTGATTTTTTTTGATATCTTTGTTTATAGTTAATTTTCCTCTTTGGAGGTAAATTAGACCACAAGAACAAAGGTTGAAACGTTAACATAAGCTGGTCGGTGTTATGGAGGTCTCTCTGGTGCTGTTATATTAATTAAACGTGTCCTTTGTAGATAGACCCCAAGTTGTTTAGTGAAAATTTTGATATTTAGCATTATGAAGGAAAGTCTCCCACGTTAACGTCAACCTCCACGTGTGTTTCTTAAACCGCCCACACTTTACACAGGCAGAAATAATAAAGCCATCACAGCTAAAGACCTATTCAGTGAACTTTGCCGCATTTGATCGTTTTGTTGTAAGATTTCTCGCCGAAACGAGACACCTTGGAAATGCATGGTAAAATCAAAACTGTGTGTGCTCTTTATTAAGGGTGCGCCATCAACGTCATATTGAGTGTCTTTTAACTCGGTTATGCAAATGTTAAGGGAAAAAATTCGTTTCCGTCTTGGTTCCTGCGCACGGTGTAGTTCGGCGACCGGAAATGTTTTATTCCCCGCTTTTTCCACAAAGGTGTACTCCTCATCAACGTGCGCTTTTGTCAATTTAAATAATTGCTACTCCACATCTCACTCATTATGCGAACAGAGCTAAAGTACATACATATTTATTAAGTTATAGATCCCCGGCGAACGGCCCGCTCTGACGCAAATTACCTTTGAGATCTGTAACAACGGGGCTTTTAAAGCGCAACCAAATGAGGAAGAAAATGCAGATTGAGCTCGCCGAATCTGAATTGTCAACTCGGTTGCGGTTCATTAGGTTAGCAGGAAAAGCAGGACGATTTCGCATCAGTGGCGTACCTAACATCCGGAAAATACATTTTTCTAGAAAACATTCCCTTACCAAGTACTTAAAGACTAGAGGTACTAAACTAACCTGGCATTAAACCGCTCTCTATAAGCGCTAAAAAACAAAAGTTGTGTGTTACTAAAATAAACAGCTCGGATTACAAAACAAACAAGTCACTGTCTGAAGATACAGGTCGGTTCTACAAAATAAACAGATTGCTAAACCAAACAGCTCGGTTATTAAATCAAATTTGTTTATTTATTTTAAATTTAGAAAGCGGCTTGTTAATTTGCAAAAAAAAACTATTGTGTACTAGTAAGAATTTTCTAGTTTAAATACTTTCGCAACTGTGGTTCGTAAAAATGTAGGAAATTAAAAAAAAAGTACAAAAGAAAACTAGCTGTTAGACTAACGCCATAAAACCTTTCTCGTATATAGTCTAGTATTTTTTATACTCACAATTTCTGATTTGAGTCCGATCTGAATCCAATCCTAATCTGTTTTAAATCCGATCCGGATCCGTTCAGTATCTAGTTTAAACACATTCAAGATACGATTTTAATCTGTGGAGGATTCGATTTGAATTAGCTTTGAATTTAGTTCTTTCTAATCTACTCTTAATTCTGCTACGGATCTGATTTAGATCCACTCTAGACTGGTATTATTTATAAGACCTGGATTTGAAACGTTTGGTTCCATCCAATTTGCACATGACTGCAATAAAAATGTACTAAGGTAGTTTGGTATTAACAAATTCAAATCTACTAAATTAGTCCGATTGAAAATATGCATGCGCTTAAAAATTGCAATTGTATACATATTTAAATAAGGAATCGGAAATGTTCTTCTTTCTCTTTCTTCCTCCTAATTTCTCAAATTTCATCTATAGAAAATCGTTACTCTCTTATGCTTGAAGTATGTTAAGTGTTTATTTTATACCTTGACTTAATTCTAATCACATTACCAAAATCCAAAGCGAAGCGGATTTGATTTTGATTCAGATCTAATTTTAATCTGTTTAGAATCTGATTTGAATTTCAGGGTATAATTTTATTCATCACTTCACTTACTCTGTAATAACTGTGAATCTGATTTTGATATACTGTTAATCTGCTTTTGAATTTGCTCAAATTCTGGTTTTGATCTGTTACGTTCTATATAATAAAAATATATTAAACTGGTTCTTTTGTTGAACAAATCTTATTGAAAATATATGGATGTAATTAGCGATTCGAGTCTTCAATAGAAGCCTGCTTAGATTTGAATTTCAAATCGATATCGAATTCGATTTTGGTCTGCTTTTAATCTGTTCTGGATGTTATTTGGATCCGCTTTAATGTTTTGTTGCCCATAACACGTGCATTAGTAGAATTTCTATAAGATTGCTTCAAATGATTTTTATGAATATTTATTGAGCTGATTCGGTTCCAACAGGTGTGGATTTACCTACTCGGTCCGATTGAGAATACGAATTCAATTAAGCATTTGAATACCGCATTATGATTTAAACATTTCCATCGAACACCGAACAATAAGGTAAAAATACCAATATTTGAACTAAATTGATTTCAAAAGAGGATATTCTTTTAGGATCAAAATTTTACATGTTCGTCTCTCTGTCTCTTTCTTCAAATTTCTCATATTTCATCAAAAACAAAGTAGATACAATAATGTTGCTTTAAACTAGTTGCAGGTTTAAATATATATTTGGATTTAATTTGAATCCGATTGGATTGAGATTTTTATTAGATCCGAAGTTGATTTAAATCGATCCGGATCGAATTCTGAATTCGTTCAATATCTAATTTGAACCTATTTAGGATGTGATTTTGTTCTACTTAGAATTTAGAGCTTTTTTTAATGATCAAAATGCTACACGTACGTCACTGTGTTGTCTTTTCTCTTTTTGCGGGGCTTTAAACGCTGATTGATATTTACCCCGAGGATATAATGAAGCACCCATGAAGAGTAGCAGTAAAGCGGAATTTTTTGTCTCTTGCGATTTCGAAAGCTCAATTTATTCGAGGTCAAGGTTTGATGGTTTTCGCGAGTTATGCTGCTCAATTAAGCTCCCGAAAGGGTTGCCGCAGGGTCATAAACCTGGCAGAATGCACGAGCGGGGCGGAAGGGAAGAAGATGGAGGAATTTTCAGCAATAATTTCGACGACGCAGTTTGTTTTGCAAGATGTGGGACTTAAACCGACAATACCCCTGCGAAGGTGTGCGAATGCTTAGAGACAGATTAGCTCAGCGAAATCGGATGTGTAGGCGTCGAATAAGCCTGCAGCTGCGAGTGATAGATTTCGCCCTCCTGTGCAAATCATTACGGCACGCGTGGGCAACAAGTCTCCCCCCCCCCTTCTGCCATCCCGAGCATTTGATATTTCGGAGGAGCCGTCGTGCGCCCGTTGCCCTTGTAAACATTCCCTATAAAAATGCGATTGATTTCGGCTGCGTGTTTATGATGTTGACAAATTACTCCTTTTAGGGGAGACTCGGAACGCTTTTTATGGACCCGCCGGCCCTTAACATGATTTACTTGTCACTCTGACAAGAGGACCTACGAAAAAAGTGCCTCCAAATCGGTTTCGATTTTCTGTACATCTAGAAATTTATTGCCTGATATAAATTCAACTAAATTTGGCATTGGATATTCTTCAAATACGATTTAAGGCTCAAATTAAGTTTTCTTAGAGCGGTTCTTGAAAAAAAGGTGAACCATCAGCAGATTATTTTTTCTCTTCACTTTACTTTTACTTCCGGAATCTTTATTCGTTATTTATTGTACCTTGGGGTTCACAAAAGGTGTAAAAAATTGGAAGAAAAGTTTACTAAAACTAGAACAAAATTTCGTATTTTATCAGCAACAGATGTACGTTATTGCTGTAACCTTTATCTATTTTAAGCTTTTTTTCTTTTTTCCGTTTGTACTTTCGATAATTATGATCTATCTTTTCTTTATCGTGCTCATAATCACTTTCACAATCATTATTAACAGTAATACCACATAAGCTAATTGTTGGAGATCTACGAAATTTGGTAAGCAATAAAAAACCGACAGAGCATAGCTATATGAAAAATTTTTACTTGGAAATTTGCACGACTTGCGTCGATCTGCAGGAAATTTGAGGTAAATAGCTGTGAATATTCAAAAGCTTAAGTGGTGTCTCACAAGATTATTTTATGAGTACATTATTAAACCAATGGCGGACTTTGTTTACGTTGTAATAATAGAGTAACCATGAAGTAACTAGAGCGTAACCAGGCGTTATCTCAAACAAGTGTAAATAACATACACGAAAATTATCAAAACTATTGGTCTAATTTCCATTTTCATTTACAATTACGTTTACGTTTAAGTTTACCTTTACGCTTACGTTTAATTTTCTTTTTACGTTTAGGATTACGTTTACGTTTACGTTAGGTTTTTGTTATTTACGTTTACGTTTGTGATTGCGTTGCCTTTGCGCTTACCGTTACGATTATAATTGCGATTCCGTTTACGTTCACCTTTAGACTTATGTTACGTATGCGTTACATACACGTTTACGTTAACGTTAACGTTAACGTCCACGTTCGACTTATTTACCGTTTACGTATACGTTATGTTTTCAATTACGTATAAGTTTACTTTTACGTTACGTTTATCTTTACAATGTGTTTACGTTTCCGTTAAGATCCATTTTACGTTTACAACACCGATTACGCTAGTGTTTACGTTTGCGTCTACGTTTACTTTTATGCTTACGTTTAAGTTTACGTTTACCTTAACGTTAACGTTTACGTTTACATTTACATTAATTTTTTGTTTACTATTTTGTATACGTTTACGATTACGTTTACTTTTCTGCTAGATATTGCGCGTACGTTTCTGCTAGCTTTATCGTTTGCGTTCGCGGGTCCTTCTTACGTTTGCGTTTGCGTTGCGTTGAGCTGACTATGACGTTGACGATGGCGTTGGCGTTGGCGTCGGTGTTGACCTTTGCGTTTGACGTTTTACGTTTGAGGTTTGACGTTTGATGTTTGACGTTCGACGTTCGACGTTCGTAGATAAACGTCGGACGTTGAACGTTTACCGTTTGACGTTTGACGTTTTTACGTTTGACTTTTGACATTGGCGTTGACGTTGAATATCACGATCACGATCCCAATCGCGATCGCGTTTGTGTTTGCGTTCGCGTTCGCGTCACGTTCATGTTCACGTTTACGTTTCCTTTCACATTCTCGTTCACGTCCACGTTCTCGTTTACGTTTACGTTTTGACGCGGTCGTCTATTTTCTTATAATTGGTGTTTTCTAGTTGCAACCAATGTTTATCCATTGAAATCTTAAAATCGACATTGCGCTTTATATAATACACCGTTTTTCAGCAATAAGACTCGAATAAACTGTTCAGGTAAACGACCAAAAGAAAAGGTTTTCTCAATGGAAAGTTGTTCATATTGTGCCTACAAAAACCTGTGGATCAAACTAGTTCATTATTTTTGTTACAAATGTTTACCAATTTTTTATAATTATTTGGTTTTTCCAAACCCTTATGTCCAAATGGTATCAGTAAGTATTGCGAGTAGGAATGAAAAGCTGAATAACTATCGAATCTGCGGGCTATCTTACTAATGTAGTTAGAACGAGATTGGAATTTAAAATCATGTACATCTACAAGCTAAAACTCAAAGTTAGCAGAAATGGAAAATGAAATACTGGACAAACGTTCAGCAAAAGGTTTCCATAATTTTTAAGAATGTAGAATTTATTTGCATTTTTTGTATTTTTCAGGAATACACATATACCCCAGTGTTAAAGAAAAAATTCATTTGCAATGAGTATAATGGAACTAAGGAATGAAACTGCCTATTAATAAGTACGTATTAACTGTCAATATTACAATTTACTTTTGGCTTAGACAGCGTCGTCATTTGGGAACTGCACCCAGCACAGTCATGAAAGGACCGACTTATAAATAATTTTACGAGTATTGTCACTAAAACTAGCTAGTTATTTTAAATAAACCAACATATCTACATATATCTTTTTTTCAGTCCAACTAAAGTTTGTGTCTTTTGCTAAAGATTTTCGATATTTTACGTTCATGGTCGCCACATAATTAGCAAGGGTCAGCAAAATGGTACTTCGTCCTATTATTTATGAATTTGCTATTCTAATGGGATTTTTCTCAAAGTGTTGCAATTAAAAATTTTTATTATTGCGCTTCGTAATTAATCAGATAATAAACCAAAAAGCTAACAACTATTTCTATTGTTGTATCTCAAATATAGGTATTTAAACTGTTATATGAATTTTCCCGCTACGCCGCCACTGCATTTTCAGCGCAGATACCTCGCGACGCCAGATGCATTCTCGATTCATTCTCACTCCGACTCAAGTCAAGTCCGCCGCAAGCAGTCCTACGCTGTGGTTGTGTCTTAACGCTCTCGTTTACGAGTTAACAAAGATGTAAAATTGAACACTTTTTCCTGAGGAAAGCCTAGTTGGAGGCTTTCGCAGTAATCTATCCGACTCATTTGAATACCCCACATTACCGTACCGCCTATCGCCTGATAATCCGCTCGACTTAGTCGTATTAAAGCATACAGTGGTGTGTACTCATATTGTGAAATAAGGATTCATTTAGTTTCGTTTGCCGTGTTGCACGTTACTAATCGTGGAGGGCGGATCTAACGTCACTGGATCTTTCGATCTACTTCTTCCGTCATCGATTTTGCTGCTTTTTGGTCTCAAAAACTTCGTTAGACCTCCCGCTAAAAGTTCCCCATCTACACCTTTGGTGAGGTGTCCATTAAGTTACCCACAGGCAGAAACCAGGTAGAGTAAATCCCGAACTTGTAAGTACATTTGTACCGTTACTTTTAACTCAGTGGAAGTGCTATATACAAACCGTCAAACATTTGTATGTGTTCCGGTCCTGTATACTACGTAGATCGTAAATATATTCTTAATATATTTGCATGTGTTTATGATAATTATATTTTAGGTATATATTTGCATGTGCTTATTATTATTACTGTGTATGTTCGAAATCTACATCGGAGATGGTACTACCTTATAATGCAAAGGGAACCCTCTCCGAGGCAGAAATTTCGCATACTGCAACGTTGCTTAGAATTGTTTGTATCCATTTACCCATATATTCTTTATTCATATTACCCGTTTATAGCCGCATTCTGCGGCCAATTATATTTTATTCAACATACTTTGTGTTCAAATTAATCATTGAGACTTATTTGACATCGGTACTTAGCTTTAACAAAATTATAAACAAACATTGTAAACTCCATCTAGGTGGAAGCCCGAAGGTAAGTCATACTCCAAGAAAGCTGTCTACAAGGGAGGTTCCTGTTTCTCCCTCCTTGAACGTCGGCCTACCCCTCCTGCTTCAACAACCCTTAATAAGACATCAAAAACAGGTGGCGCCCTCTTTAGTCAACCCCAATTTTACTACCCCAAGTTTATTTGCGATGAGCCCTTCCGTTTATCGATCGAACCACTCCTTCCTTTGACTTTGAGCTGCACCCCTTTTGTTACGGTGTTTCTAACTAATTTATCTCCCAATTTTTGGACCCCTTTTTACCGTTTTGCCTGTAACAAATTTGGCACCCAACTTTGGGGGCGTCCTTTGTCCAAATTGGCCCGTAACAAAACAGGTAGAATTGTTTCACCGGCCAGATGAATCGTGATGGGAAAATACAAAATACAGCAGTGCTTACATGTTTTTATTTGTTTTAATTATTTACAAAACATTAAAAAACAATTTAGTACATTTTAGATCTAGCAGCTGCTTGTTGAAGAATACTAACAACAGAATCCAAAGTTTCTTCTCCAGTGGGGATGATTTGTTCCGGTGGCAGCAAAAATCCATGCCTTCCTGTGTCCCTCAATTCGTAGGTATACACAAATCGAATATGTCTGTAGGTACCCAACACCCAGTCAGAGCTTCCACCACTCGCCACGTCTAAAAATTCATTTCATGTAACGTTGTCCATTAGAAAAGCCGTTTTACTTACAAATAATTTCTGGGATATTTCCTACTTTATATTGGGTTCCATACCGTTGGGCCAGTATGTTTGCAGCAATTTTCCCAACAGAATGCTGTAAAATTTGTAGTTTATAAAAACAATTAAACTGTTTTAATTAGGGATTTCACCAATTCAGCATTGTTTGCTGGTTTCTCCAAACCAGCATGTCCAAATGGAATCAACAAATATTGCGAATAAGAATGGAAACCGAGATATATTTCCAAATTGTTTGCAATGGTGCTGATGTAGTTTGCAAGTGATTTGGTTTCGATTTCTGAGAAAGCCGAAGAGCCGGCGTAGCTATCCAAACATGGGTTGTTACTAGCACCGCCGTTCATCCAATAGTACCCCCAGTTGCGGTTGGGGTCGGCTCCATAACAAAAATTGTAGGGTTTCCTTGTTTTTCTCCACATTCGGTCCTGTTAAAGAACGGCTTCAGTTTTTTTCGTTTAAAATGAATTATTCAGACTTACATGAGTGTGGGTGTAGACATACCCATCAGGATTCACTACGGGAAAAACGTACCAGTCGTGATTTTCAGCAACGCTTCGTATTTTCGGGTCGAAACTTGTCAATAGCTTATTGACTATGTATGTGACAGTAGCGGAAGCAATCCTGAGGAATTATGTTTTAAAGAAAAAAATTTAGTTTTTGGTATTATTACGTACCATTCACGAGAATGAATACCACCCTCTAAAAACACTCCTTTATTACCAGCTTTGTAAGAAATTTTTATACCAAGAATTTGTCTTCTTTCGTATGACTGACCCCCTACTATTGTTGAAACAATTCCGGGATACTTAGCAGCCAAGGAAATCAACCATGAATTAATCTATACAGACAAAAGAAAATTAACCAAACGCAATTTTTTTTAACTCTCCAAAACTTACTTCATTCAAAGTTTGATATCTCTTCCAATCGAAGGCTCGGGATTGGTTTCGCCAAGATGGGTTCTCTTCATCAATCAATTGTTGTACATTTTCAATAGACAACTTGGCGTTTAAGTTTTGCAGCCTGACGATATCTTCAAAGTTGTATTTCAGATGCGGAGGTACCATAATGTCCACGGGTTTTCCCACTCCTGATACATCTGTCCAAAAATTAAAGCCAAGATTTTGTTCTTCGATTTGGCGAAGTGCGTTCAGTTGCTGGTTAGTTTGAGGGGTTACCCGATAGACTTGGAACCCATTGTAACGAACTGGAGAACTTGCCAGGGAAGAAGTTGTTAACGCCAGTGTTAAGAGTATAAGCTTCATTTTGCTAATAAGAAAAAATTTTAAAATTAGTTAATGGGTGAAATTGGCTGAAACAGAATTGTTCTAAAAAACAGTTTTTTTTATATTTTATTTCTTTTTTTAAATTAAATCAATGAACTTTGATAACAATTTAAAAACATATGACTTACACGAATTGCACTTAAAATGCAATTACGATTGAAGATAATCAAAAGTATAACTGATGTTAATAACAAATCACCTAAAATAGATCGGTATTGATGAAGATTGTGAAACAAAGATAATAATTAATCTTTTCTAATATTTCCTTATTTTTTCTGTTTTGGATATTTTAATTATAGTTCTAATTTTAACTTCTAAATTCCTATAACTGACCATATTCGTTGTAAGTTTTAGATTCTGGTCAAAATTTTTGTTTTGTAAAATCAGAAAGCAACTTTCCTTACGGTTTTCGTAAAAATTGCTAAAAAATTTAGAATACTCATAACGTGCCAGAGTACGTCAGGTTGGAAAAAATTATATTACTCTTTTAAACACGCAACGCCTACAAGCGTAGGAATGGAACTAGTTTCCTCTCTTTTGGGAAATATAAGCAAAAGTTAAGTTTTTTTACTTTTGAAAATAAAATGTGTTACCTACAAAAATAGTGATTCTCTGTATTACTTTAACATTCAAATTAAATATTTATTGATTATAGGTATATAAAATACTTAATTACTTCAAAATATTTATTTATTTTAACCTTATACGTATTTCGGCATGTGTACATGCCATTGTCAAAGGTTATAGAAAATGCACAGTTAGTGTTGTTATAACAATAGAACTTGGTGACTTGATCTCGGTAATCGTCTACAGATGACTTGATTTCTTATTCCAAAATATCCAATAGAATTCAAGAGATAAATTTGCTCATTCATCAACGGTACAGTTTTTAATGTTTGTGAATTTCAAATGCTTCTAGTATGTCTAATTTACGTTTATCATCACAAAAGTGTAAACATTTTATAGTGCTATTAGATGTCATTGAATGATTGTGTTCTAGTAAGTGTTTAGCGTAGTTGGATTTATGTGGATGTTTGTATTAGTAACAACGTACGTGTTCTTTGTACCTAATATCAAAATTTCAAATTATCTGGCCTATATAAACCGAATTACAACGCGAACAATTTAATTTGTAAATGCCTGAAGTCCAATCTCACTTCTATTTATGAAAAATCTAGAAGATCAAATATTCGAATCAAATCATTTTGAGAAAGTTATATTTTGGTTTCGTTACGTTGATGATATTTTAGCATGTTTTGATACTTCATTTGAATTAATTAATGAATTTTTAATTTTTATTAACAGCTTGCATCCAAACATAAAATTTACATTAGGAACTGAACAAAATAAGTCTATTAACTATTTAGATTTAAATAAAAATTAATTCAACTAATAAATTTTAATACTCAGTTTATAGAAAACCTACACAAACAGACATTACAATACCACACGATTCTTGTCATCATAAAACACATAAATTAGCAGCATACAGGTCTTTGATACATAGGGCTTTGGCGGTTCCTTTAGATGAAATTAATTATAATGGAAAAATTTCAATTATTAAACAAATTGCATATAGTAATGGTTATAATACTAAACTTAATAATACATTAATTAAAGAAAAAGATTAGAAATTAGCCATTCCAAAAATTTATCCGAATACTCCAACTTCATCCGATACAATTAAATAAGCCTCGATCCCATATTTTGGTGAAAAATCAGAAAAAATTGCTAAAATTATAAGCAAAACAAATAAATATAAAGTAAGTTTTAAAACAACTAGAAAAATCAAAAACAGATGATTTGCTGAAATCATTACAAATTGTTCGCATTGTAATTCGGTTTATATAGGCCAGACAATTAGAAATTTTGTATTAGCATTGACTATACCCTAAAGGTATATAATCAAAGGTATTAGGTATAAGGAACACGTATGTTGTTACAAATACAAACACCCACATAAATCCAATGACCCTAAACACTTACTAGAACACAATCATTCAATGGCATCTAATAACACTATAAAATGTTTACACTTTTGTGATGATAAACGTAAATTAGACATACTAGAAGCTTTTGAAATTCACAAACATTTAAAAACTGTACCGTTAATGAATGAGCAAATTGATCTCTTAAATTCTCCTCTTTTGGACATTTTGGAATAAGAAATCAAGTCATCTGCAGACGATTATCGAGATCAAGTCACCAAGTTCTATTGCTGTAACAACACTAATTGGTTACTTTTTAATATAACCTTTGACAATGGCATGTAAACATGCCGAAATACGTATAAGGTTAAAATAAATAAATATTGTTCACGTAATTAAGTATTTTATATACCTATAATTAATAAATATGGACTTCAACGAGGTAAAGCTAGAATTTATAAATTAAATATTTATAATTATTACAATGAATATAGGTAACTTCAAAATCTAGTTCTGCTGTTATTGATGAGAAAATTGGATAAATTACAGATTATTTTTGTAAAAACTCCCCATCTACAAAACGACAATTTCCTAAACTTATTTCAAGCTACTTAAGCTTCCAAGCGCATTTTTTCTTCCTTTAAATCCTAGAATCCAAAGTTTTGAAAAATGTACTTAATACGGGACAAAGAAGATAAAAAACAAAAAATAATTTTGAATTCGAAGTTCGTCTTTTAATATTTCTTTTACATCCGATTGAGAATCATTTTCAATATATCTAACTTTTGTTAAACTTCTGGTAATTTAACTCACCTGTCACACTTTCGTGTACCGAAACAACTAAGAACTTATGGTTTTATGTCTTGGAACTTCCTTTTATATTGAAAGATATCTGAGAGATAGTTTGAACTCTGTATTGATTTTAAATTATCTTCAATAGTCAACAGGACGTAAAACTACCTCAGTTGGTTTTTTATCCATTATTTTAATTGATGTTATCATTTTTAACCTGCTGAAAGAGCACTTTTATATAAAAATTTTGAAACATTGTTTACTGTTTTTGTGATATAATTTTCCACATTGTTGACCTGTGATGATTTCACACGTTTTTGGGTTAATTTTCGGCTATTTCAAATAAATATCTCTGAAGTAGATTTTAATCAGTATATTAAGTTTTTTTACGCAAGAGCACAAGTGGTAATTTTTTCCTAAAATTAGGTTAACTACAGAATATAATTTTTTAGATTAGATATATCTATATACACATAATGTTGTAATTTTTTTTTCGTAATTGTTGTTCGTTATTGCATGTGCATTACACAAAGATGGGGTTGTAAAAAAGTGGAAAAATTAATAAACAATATTTCTTTTATTAATAAATACAAAATGTACAGTTTAAGTAAAGTTTAAATAAATTGGCAGGTACAATTAATACTACATTTACACATCAATTGAACCTAAAGATGAGCTTGTTCAATAATGGTAACAACAGCATCAAACGTTTCTTCTCCTGTTGGAAGAATTTATTCTGGTGGCAGCAAAAAAACATGTGCTCCAGTACTCCCCAGTTCAATTAGGTACACGATACCAGTGCCGGATTGGGAACATTTTCTATACCGGGACGTAATAGCGACCACCAGCCACACAAATTTAAAAATAGTAAAGTTTGTCTTAAAGAGGGTTATCATTATTCAATAATGAAATGCAGCGTACATGAATTTATTTTTATAGTTTTAATGTTAATAAATCAAACAGCATAACATTTTACGATTAAATATAATACAGAGTGGCTAGGAAAACCCGGGTCACTTTTCTTGCGGCGGTCAAGAGATGGCGCTTTAGTAAAGAAAATTTAAATTAAAATACTGGCAACAACGTAGAATCCAAGATGTTTTAGTTGTTTTTTCTACTTCCGCCTTTAAAATGCCATTTATAGCATATGTTTCCATGACGCTAAGTAACCTTTTAAACACACCTCGACAAGCCGTGACTTTGTGCGCTTTAGTCACGGGGTGAAGTTGGCTCTAGGTTTCTAATCGCAAAGATCAATTGAAAATCAACTGAAAATCAAGTTAGTCGTCACTTGTCATCAATCTGTCAAAATAATTAATATTGCTTAAGATAATAAAATAATTTTCAAATTTTAGTATTTTTGTGATGGTCGTAGAAAAAGTATAGTATGCAATTCGTTTTATAAACTTCTCTAGACACTCGTTTTAATAAACACTCGTTCCGCTACGCTCCGCTCGTGCCTAATAAAACTCGTGACTAAAATGCCGTTTCCAAAACTTGTTGCATAATATACTATTGATTTAATATGGGGCGTATTTAATAACTGAAACGTCTTGGATTCTTTGTTGTTGCTAGTATTTTAATTTTATTTTTCTTTACTAAAGCGCCATCTCTTGACCGCCGCAAGAAAAGTGGCCGGGGTTTTCCTAGCCACTCTGTATATTATAAAATAATGACAATAACAGTAAATTATTACAATGCTAAACATTTTGCCAGCAGATTAGTTTTACAAGATAATTTTACAATAATTGCATCGTTTTTTTTTATTCATTAAAATCGTTTTTTCTGTTGCCATAATCATTAACTTATCTAAATTATCCTGCAACAGACTAGATCGTAACCTATTTTTTTTTAAGTTTAACATTCGAAAAATATCTCACATTCCACTTGTGTCACTGCGATAAGGTTAGTACATAAGCTTAACATTTTATATGCTGAACCATATAATTTATACGTTTCCAATACATAATTGACACACCTTATGCAATTACGACAGCGTTATTTATTGTAGCATTTCTGAACTTCAGTTTCTTCATTTTTGACATCCTGGCTTTCTTCTTCATTTTCTTCCTCTTGACGGTATTGTTCTTGTGATTCATCTAAATTAAGTTTTAGAACATCCCACTTGGATTTAAACTCCTGTAACTCCGAAATCAAAAGGGCAAGAGCAACGTCTTCATTAAACTTTTTTAAAACATTGCAAAGTCTTACAAAGTCGCAGGATATTTCTTGGTGGTAGTTTTTTGGGTCCAATGGAAGCCACCTCTAAACATAAATTGCCTTGTTTCTGAATACTCTCCTCAAAAGTATTAATAATTTGATCAAAAATTCTGTTATACCTATACGTTGACTCTATACCAATTTTCTGCACCGATGGCAGGATCATCTGAAGCAAGTTCATCAAACATTTTTTTGTTTTCTTCGTTCGAACTTTTCCTCTATTTCTATGTCTAATTCATAAATAGTAGTAATCTGTAATAGTATGAAAATAAAAATCGAAAATATAATCCCCTTCATGGCCCTACATATGCTAAGGTCTCTTCTAGCACGTAAAAGTCGTAAAATTATATAACAATTAACAAAGATTTTAGTTTTCAGAGCTGTCAATGGCGGGGCACCGGCTGCGGCATGCGTATGAAGTTCCAAAATGCCGACAATTCTTCCGAGAATATGTTATATGAGCCGGTAATTTTTATTTTTGTTAACAGTTCATTGATTTATTGTGCCAGTCTCAACAACGATAATACAAAGAGGAGAGAAGGCATAAGTTTGTGAAACTAAAATATAAATGCAAATATTGCAAACTTGATTTTATGTTAATTACAATAATTTATTCTATTAAAGACCTGCCGGCTACCGGCCACATTTCTTCCCCGGCCCACCGGGAACTTCGCGATTTCCCGGTGGGCCAATCCGGCGCTGCACTATACGCACATTTTCAAAATTTGCTTTTACCCAATCAGTGCTGATCCCACTTGCTACAACATTCTTATTATCTTTTTTTCAGTTTCTTTTTGTACTTACAAAGGGTTTCAGCAGAGTTTTCATCTAAGAAACGAGTCGTGTGACGATTGGCCTAACGTCTAGCTGCCACTACCCTATGCTGAAAAATGAAGTTATTTTAGCCTAAGTGAGAAAAATAACGAATTAATTGTAAGAGATATACGGCAAAATCGTAAAATAATTACCTATCTAATTTTATGCAACATTCAAGTGCAGGCCGTCGTATTGGTTGCCTACGCAGTAGGTATTGAAATGTTCTACTTTTTCACCGATATACTGCATATGAAGAAAAACATATCGACCTGTAGGATGTTTTGAATTAAATACATATTTACTCAAATTCTTGTTTGAAGTGAATGCAGTATTGATATTACATATTTCCAGGTTATTGGAAATGGTGTATGATAACGATACGTTTTCTACATATGGTATACTGACATAACGGTTTTCATTTTTTGTGTGGATATATTTCGTTTGAAATAATTTTGTTTTGTTTCTTGTAGATAAGTTTATTTATGGTAGATAAGGGAAATCCATTGTTTATAGCAATTTGATGAATTGTGTTAAGTTCTTTTTCTAAATTTTCTTTAGATAGGACAGTAAATGAGTAAAAGCTCTGTGAAGCATCGAATGATAAGCTGACAATTTATGTGATATAGCGCCATGCGAGTCAGCTGATATAGTCGTATATGTATACGTAGGTTTTCTGAAGATATTAAAATCAAAGCCTGTGATATTTCTTTTAATAGTCAAGTCTAAAAAGTTTACAGGTTTTCTATTTCAAGAGTAAAATTTATGTTGGGATGTTTACTGTTAAGAAAATTAAGAAAGGTTTGTAGTTGTCTGTCGGTGCCTTTAACCTTCCACTGGTGGCGCCCATAATTGGAACTGGTGGCGCTAAGTCCAGCAGACCCAAGCGCTTAGGGCCATTGTTTGGGTATGTTAACATGTGATAAAAAAACTTTTTTACTTATTTTATAATTTTACATCTTTGTTGGTGGGTTTGTACACATTAAAAACAAATAAACTTTAAATTGTTAGATAGTGTTCGCAAAAATTGAAATATGTGTTTTTTCTGCTAATTCAAAAACACGGTTGTAATGAAAATAGTGTAAAAAATTAAGTTTATTAGAAAATTTAACAATACATTCTGGGACTTATAGTATATGTATATATTAAGACACTAATTTTCATCATTGTTGGGAATATTTACACATTGAGGGCACGAAACATTCGCATGAGATAAACACATAAATTTTGTATGTGTTTACGAATAAAAATCTTGACAAGTAAACATTCAATGACGATTTGAAATACATTATAATAAATGAGAATAATTGTTTTAATAAATGAGAATATTTTGTGCTAACTTGAGTCTCTGGTGATGAGTGTAGTTATAAACGCTCGAAACTAGTAAGACGAATATATAAACATATATTAGGTGAAAAAAAAAAGTTTTTTCATTTTAATATAAGTTATCATGACTAAATGACTATTTTAATTAAACATCCTTATTAAAAAGTTAAGAGTTAACTCACCAATATGAATTTAAAACAAAAGCACAGTATTTCACAGAAGCAAAATTTTGTTACACGACTGGTGACGCCAAGTCGCACAGACTTTTTGTTAAATAGTTCGCAAACAATAACAGCACGCACAACAACACTAGCTGGGGTGATACTGAAGCCTAAAATAGAAAGCTACAAGAAAGTGCAGTTATGTAACTTACCCCACCTCCCAGTAATTAACAACAATGTGCGCGCTGGGTCTGTGGGACTTGGCGCCACCGGTGGAAGGTTAAACCCAACCAAAATATTGTCCACATAGCGGTACCTACCAAAAGAGAATATGTTTATTAGATATTTCAGCTATTAGAATTTCTTATTCGAAATGGTGCATATAAATGTCTGATAATAATGGGGAGGCCTGAATTTTGAGTATAAAATTTAGAATTGTATTTAAAATTATTTTGTTGTAAACAAATTTCAAAAAGAAATATAACTTCATTTTGTGTTACTCGGTTTGTCTTGTTATCAATTAACACGTTCGCTGCCATTCCCGCCTTTAGGCGTCATCGGCTACGTTGCGCAGGTGCCGTTCCCGCCTTGGCGCGTTTAACAATATCAACCTTAAATGTAAAAAAAAGGAACGGCCCCTAGGGGTAGTGTCATGTGACAGATTGGCAGCGAACGTGTTAAGATCTTATCTATTGGGTTTAGGCACTTGTTTGTGGGGATATTAGAAAACATGTTTGTGATATCAAAAGATACTAATCTAAAAGATGTATTGACGAGAGAGAGATCATTTAAGTTCTTTATTAAATTGAGCGAGTTTTCAATGGTGTTTTTGCTGTAAAATTTGTTAGCTCTTTAAATTTGCGTTGCAGGAAGTCCGATAGCTTACGTGTTTGGTGCGTTGGTATATGAAATGACGGGACGTATTGGTGTACCTGTTTTATGTAATTTGATGAGACCATACACCTTTGGAGCTTTGCAATTCATTGGGATGAGCTGCCTCTTCTATGTAGTGGTTGATGCGAGCAAATGTAAATTTTCTGCAGTTGCCTTTAATATTTTTTAGTATAGTCTGGGGTGGGATCCCGATGTACCACTTTCATATCTTGTAGACATGAATTCTTCAACTTTGGTTGTGTAATCCTCTCTGGTGACTAATACTATCGTATTGCCTTTATGAGCCTTAGTGGCTACTAAATCTTTGTTCTTGATTTTAGCATGGATTTCTTTAATTGTAGATTGAATGTTGGTGGTGTGGGTATACTATATATTTCTAGTGGTGATAATTCGTACACTGTTTCAAGAACTGAAGATTAGTTATTCTGCTGTAGTTGTTGCTGATTGCTAATTCGATATCAACACCTAAAAGTTCTTTGTCACGTACACTTGTTTTGGTATGCGGTGTAAATTTTGGACCTTTTTGTAGTACACTAAGTTGGTCTTCACTAAACATACAATTGGATAAGTTAACGAATCTTGGGTAGCATATATGATCAGATGTTACTGTTATTATATTTAACCTGTTTTATATTAAAATAACAAAAATTTTAAGTGTTTTTTTATTAATTAATTCGCACTATATTGTTAAACTTTTGGGTACATTTTAGTCTCTTTCAAATAAGTACTTCTAAGTAGAGTTTAATCGTTATTCTAATATTGTTTTCTAAAATAAAAATTATCATGCTAATTGCGATAAGGAGAAGCAACCCAGAGAAGAAGAAGAATTTTGTTTTACGTAAAGACGCAAGTGGTAATTTTATTATAAAATTAGGTACATAATATATTGCTATGATATTCAGAGTTGTATGATTTGACTGGAGTATTGTGATTTCTGGAAGGCAATTTTTGGGATGCTTGTTACAGTTCAATTTATGGTTGGAGGTTTGTGAAGACTGTAAGGTTTTGATATTCAAACTTATAAACTCAGGGTTGCGTATTATTGCAGTAATTTCTTGTTTTTAAAATTCAAATAATGTGGTTACCATTATATCGTTTGTATTTTCATATTTGTGAAGTTTTGTTTACACTGAAAGAAAGAAGAACACAATCAAATTGATACGATTATTGTTTATGTTGATTTTAAGTATTAAATAGTTCAGAATTGTTTTAAAAGGTTTAATTTATAAGAAGTTTTAGACTTACTTGTTTGTGCATCGTAAAATGTCATTTGTAGGGGTTATGAATTTGAATGTCAATTTGACAATGTATAAAAGCTCATTCTCACGAGATTTATTTGTTTTAAAAAATATGAAAGATTAAGAGAGAGAAGACAAGAGAAAGAGAAATTTGTTTAGTTAATTACGACTCGTCCTTGTAAATAAAGACAGAGGATTTTATATTCTCTTGAATGAATAGAAAAGAAAAACGAGTTTAAAGTAATATAAAAGTGGTTTTGAATTTAAAAGAACCTATTATAAAACGGATACAAGTGTTTGTCAATGAATTGTGGAAAATCCAAAGAATAATAAGTATAAAGCGATCCAGAACGAGTTTCCGGTTATGATAATAGAAAAGCTAAGTATAAAATAACATAAAAGCAGTCCAGAGGAGGATTCAAACTAAAGGCGAGTGTTGTGGTTATTTGAGGAACCTGCAAACTAGAGAAGAGGGAGTTGGACATTCATCGTTTGTCGTGTGAAGGATATCACAATAAGGAGACACAAAGTGTTCGGTTTTAAGAACAATAGTATTTAGCAGAAATTGCTTGATTTTTTCGAAAATTTGATCAAAAAATTGATTTATCGAATAAAACCTTTTTTGTAACGTTGATATTGTTTTGTGTTTTTTCTTTTTGATTCATATTCAGTAATAACTGTACTTCCAAGCTTAATAACGACCCTGAGAAAGTTAATAAAGAGTCTCATAGAAAATATAATTTGGAATTGCGTGAATTGCAGGCATTTGGGGTATTGTTTTCTAGTAAATACAAGACCACGCATATCATAGCAATATTCTATTAATTAGATTTATGTGTAAAATGCTTATAAAATTGAGTTTTCGTGATTTATGTTTATTATCGCAGTACATGAGTGTGTAAAATAAGTAGTAACATGCAAAAGTTAAAAAAGCTGTTTTTTTTATTAATGAATTTACAGTTTACGTAAAAATAAAAACTTAACGTTACGTATATTTACGTCACTTGAACTTAAAGATTAGCTTGTTCAATAATGGTAACCACAGCATCAAACGTTTCCTCTCCTGTTGGGAGAATTTGTTCTGGTGGCAACAAAAATCCGTATTCTCCAGTATCTCTTAGTTCAATCAGATACACTATGCGAACATTTTCAAAATTTGCTTTCACCCAATCAGTGCTCATTCCGCTTGCTACGTCTGCAATTTACGACATTATTATTTCTTTTTAGTTTTGTTTTGTACTTACACAGAGTTTCGGCAGAATTTCCAACTAAGAAACGAGTTTGGTGATGATCGACCAAACGTCTAGCTGCCATATTACCGATCCTATGCTGAAAAATGATTTTTTGTTAATTTAACGGAATAAATATAATCAAAATGAAGAAAATGCCGTTAGTATTGTATTGTCTTTTCTTCGTATTTCAAAAAGATAAAAATCTACTTTTATGCAACATTCGAGTACAGGTTGTGCAATTGAGTGCCTATGCAGTAGGCGCTGATATGTTTCACTTCTTTACCTGGTCATAGTGTATAAAGGCAACTACTAAAGGGATACTGTTTAGAAGTAACGTCAAACAAATACGGAAACGAAAGTGTGTATATGTATAACAACATGGTAATCACAATACGAGGGCGGAGTGAGAAGTCTGGTAAAAATGAAACAAGGAATATTTTCTTCGGCCAAAAAACAATTTATTTTCAACGTAGTCGCCCTTTAGGTCGATACACTTAGCCAACGTTTTTCCAATTTTTCGATCCCTTCCGAATAATACGATTTCTCCAACCCTTCAAAATAGGCGTTTGTTGCATCGATGATCTCCTCATTGGAGCCGAATTTCTTTCCGCCGAGTCAATTCTTCAAGTTCGGAAACAGGAAATAGTAGCAGGGCGCTAAGTATGGAGAATTTGGTGGATGTGAAAGCAATTTGAAGTGTAATTCATGGATTTTGCCCATGGCAACTACACACGTGTGCAACCGTGCATTGTAATCGATGTGGATTATGCCGCGTGCACCTCAAAAAACTGTGGCCATGACCTTTTTGGCCGATAAAAAGACCTTAGCTTTCTTCGGCGCCGGTTCGCCAGTAGAAATCTACTGTTTAAACTGTTTCTTGGTCTCCGGTGTATAGTGATGGATCGATGTTTCGTCCACAGTTATGAAAATATGCAAACACTTTTTATTATTGCGCTTGAACATCGCCAAACCTGCCTTTGAAGTTGTCACACGTGTGCGTTTTTGGTCGATTGTGAGCAAACGCGATACCCATGGCGCAGATAGCTTTTTCACATCAAAATGTTCGTGTAATATTTTGCGCACACGTAAATCTTACATGCGTACCATCTCAACTATCTCATGCACTTTCATTCTGCGGGGTTGCAATACCATATCATGGATTTTGTTATTTCTGGCATGATGGCCTCATTTGGGCGTTTTGAACGTTCGGTATCAGTTGTGCTTGTACGACCACAACGAAAATCAGTAAACCACCTGTGAATTATTTTAATCGGTGGTGAAGAGTCCCCATAATATTTATCAAGCTTTTTTTTTGGTTTGCGTAGTGGTTTTTTCACGCAAAAGATAATGTTTAATTACCACACGAAATTCACTTTTTTCCATGTTTGTAAAAGTACGAGACGTTGTCTGCATTTAGTGGCTGTCAAAACTAAACTAAATGACAGAACTGTGTGAAAATTTTAATGTGGCCTAGTGACAGATGGTATTGACAAACGACATCTAGGATTTGCGATTGTGACGCCCTCTGTTGCAATTTTACCAAACTTCTCACTTCGCATTTGTATCTACGATTTTACCTATGTTACACTCTACGGGCGCTGATAGTTTTAGGGGGTTTTCCAATTAAGAGTTCTAGTTATATCCTATTTATATGCTCGTCTATCTGTTGATCTGTCTTTTTACACCCTTGTATGTCTGTCTGTTTCTCTGCTTTTATTGCTATTTTTTGTCTGCTTGCCTATCAACCTGCTTATCTGACTCTCTTTCTCTATTTGTCTGTCCGACTTTTTGTTTTTCTCTCTGTCTTTATGTTCGCTTGTGTGTCTGTTTATCTGTCTGGCTGTCTATTTTTTTGTTCTTTTTCTGTTTATTTATCAGTTAGTTTGTTTGTTTTTCTGTCTGTGTGCCTGTCTGTCTATTATTATTTTATGTTCTATTTCTATCTGCTTGTTAACTGTCCGTACCTCCGTTTTTTTTGTTTATCTTTTCGCTAATCTGTCTCTTTGTCGGTTGCGATGACTGTGCCTTTCAGTCTGTTAGCCTGCTTTTATTATTCTTCTGTCTGTCTGTCGATTTGTCCGCCTGTTGCGACGCTCTTTTTCCCAGTTGCCTATTTGGCAACTCTGTAGTCCGGTAGTTAACTTGTATTTTGTTGTGGGCGGGATTATACGGCTGCTTATGCGTATAATCGCTGGGAAATTCTCGGGCGCCAGATTTTATATGGAGTTTACTCTCCAGAACGGCTTCGCTGTAACAGAACGGCTTAGCGAAGACCTGGGTAACTGCAGTTGAAGATGTCGGTCTCCAGGGGTCTGTTTGATGGAATGACAGCCTGCAGGTTCTTGAAGCAGCTCTATTTAACTCGGGTATACTCAACAAGTCAAAGAAAACGACATAGACTGGTTTAAATACGTCTATTAAATAATATCCAACCCAAATTAATAATATACAAGCAAAGCGGATAATATTAAGCAAAAATACGGTAGCAAATACAGTAGCAAATACGGTAGCAAATACGGTAGCAAATACGGTAGCAAATACGGTAGCAAAACAGTAGCAAATACGGTAGCAAAACAGTAGCAAATACGGTAGCAAATACGGTAGCAAATACGGTAGCAAATACGGTAGCAATACATACATACGGTAGCCAATATATATACAGTAGTCACCAGTATACGGTCGGAAACGGTACCAGTTATTAAAGCAAACAAACTGTTATCTTGACACCAGGCGGACAAATTCGCCACTACGGAATTACACAACAAAGCTCTCAAACAAATAGAAAAGAGAAGAGTAAACTTTGCCCAGGATTTTCGCATAGGCGAGTTAGAGGAATGCAACTCTATGGTTTTTCGCTAGAGCACACCCCGGAAAGTAAAAGAGTCAGAGAGAGAAGAAGAAACTTTGCCCAGGATTTTCGCATAGGCGAGTTAGAGGAATGCAACTCTATGGTTTTTCGCTAGAGCGCACCCCGGAAAACACAGTTTACAATTTAAAAGAGAGAGAGAGAGAGAGCAATATAGTTTACGTTAAACTTAATGGTGTCAAAATATAGCTTGCTTACCCCAATGTCCTGGATGCGGTGGTCGGTTACCTCGGTCGGAGCACTGGTGACTTGTAGAAGTGGCTGGGCTGGTACTGGGCTGTAACATCGGCGAACTGAACTCGAAAATTCAAAATTTTGAATTTATAGCCAGTCGGTATGCGCCCGAAATTGAAGCGCATCCCCACTCTACGAGAGCGGGGTTGACATAGCATCTCTGCGGCTCGATCCGCAGAGACGCGGTTATCTGATTTCCGGCCGTAAATGAAATGTTTTGAAATCAAATATACATTAAAATTACAATTTTAAAATACTGAAACGGTTGCTAAATTACGGAAACTTGCGTACAATGAATATAAAGCATTAACCAACGGAATACTACTTATTTTAAATATAAAAATAAACCCCTATCGGTAACATAATATTGTAAACGGAAAACGGCATATTAACTAAATGTAAAAATTAAACAATTCTTGTAAACTCAATGCAAATTAAATCAAAATTAGTAACGATTCGTTACACACCCCTCCTTCTTCGGAAAGAAAAGGATTTATCCTTTTCGGCACATAAAAAGAAAATTAACTGGTAATGTTGCAAAACTTCAACACGGAACTAAACTTGGTTTACTGGATAAGGTTGCACTGCACACCCCGGTCACAACACATGGTGGTGCTGGTCGATGGTGTTAACGGTTTCGGTCCCCTCGGAATACACCAGCATTTCCTGGACATCTTCCCTACCAGACCACAGCGGGAACAGAACAAAATCCTGGGACGTCGGCATGTCTGGCGATGGTGCCCCGGTTGCCCACATCTCCAGCACAGGTCTCCAGACCATACAGGTATACGCTGCTGTGGAAGATCGATGTCCATGACCCAATCGTCCTCTGGAGCATCTTCGGTGGTGGCCTCCCTGTTGATAATAGTAGTGATTGGAGCGTGATAATGTCGTTTAAAACATCGGTTGCGGTTTCGGTGGCGTTATCGGTAAATGGTCTATCTTGGAAATTCGGTACAGGTTATACATGGGCCGGTTTAAGATCTTTAATATGAACGCGAGGAACACGTTTTCCGGTTATACCTTTTAATTGATAAACTACGGGTGAAAGAACTTTAGTAACGGTATAAGGACCGGAATATTTCGGAGCTAACTTGGCCGCAAACCCTTGAGCTGCGGAAGATAGGTGATGTTCTTTCTTCATCACTTTATCACCTATATGGCACGTCCAATCTCTTCGGCGTAGGTTGTAATGGTGCCCCTGGGTAGTAAATGCTCTTGCTAGGTTAACTCGAACTAACTCGAACACTTCTTGTAACTTCTTTATTCGGGTCTGGTGGGTTTCTGGAATGGTATCATCCTCAGGTTCGGTATCTTCGGTCGGATCCTCTGCCCCTCGTCTGAGAGTGTTCGGTAGCTCCAACTCTCTTCCAAAGTTGAGGAAGGCGGGAGTAAAACCACTGGATTCATTTGGTGCGGTATTTATGGCTAGCATAAATTCGGATAAATGCTGGTCCCATTTACGGTGGTTACCTTCACAATACTGAGCAATCATGGTCTTCAGCGTTTTGTTGGTCCTTTCAACGGGGTTCGCCTGCGGTGTATACGGTGGTGTAAATCGGTGGTTGATGCCAAAATCTTTGAGAAGCTGACTGAAGGTACGGCTATTATACTGAGTTCCATTATCAGTAATGACGGTTTTCGGCGTTCCAAATCGGGTTATAATGTCCTCAAAAAGAGCTTTACTTACGGCTTGAGCGGTAGCTGTACGGATCGCTCTGCACTGCACCCACTTAGTGAACCTATCTTGAAATACGGCAAGGTAACAATTACCCTTAGAAGATCTTGGTAGTGGTCCAACTAGGTCGGTACTAACGGTTTCCCACGGTTGTCGGTTGGCGGACGGTTGCATCTGTCCAGGTGTCTGCTGCTGCGATGTTTTATAGCGTTGGCAGGATAAACACTTCTTGACATATTTTGCAATCTCACGAAACATCCCCGGCCAGTAATATTGTCTGGCAATCCGGGCTATGGTCTTGGCTATCCCCATATGTCCGGCGGTTGGGACGTCGTGATTTTCTTCTAGCACCTTTTGGCGTAGAGGGGTCGGAACGCACAACTTCCATGGGTCGGTAAACTCATCGTCCTTCAGACTGTTGTCGTAGAAGTGACGGTACAGTTTCTCACTTCGGATGACATAATCGGGAAAATCGGCAGGTCGCTGTGTGACTTCTTTGTACTTGCGTTGATACCAGGCGCAGTCTGGCACATTGACAGCACACAGTTCCGGATCTATTGGTTCTTCGATATTCGGTAACGGTTCACGGGACAGGGTATCTGCAACACGGTTAAGTACTCCCTTTCGGTATTTTATTTCAAAGTCGTACTGCTGCAGAAAAACACTCCACCGGGCTAATCTTCCAGCTGGGCTCTTAATAGAATGAAGCCAGCGAAGGGACTGGTGGTCGGATACTACGGTGAAATGATAGCCCTCTAGGTACGGTCTCATCTTCTCGATTCCCCAGACGATGGCTAAACATTCTTTTTCGGTCACGGAGTAATTCTTCTCAGCTGGAGACAACGTACGGCTCGCGTAAGCGATGATCTTGTCCCCGCTGCTGGTATTCTGGGTAAGCGCGGCGCCTAACCCATGATCGGAAGCGTCGGTTTGCAGGATAAACGGTTTGTTGAAATCTGGACACGCCAGGACGGGTGCTTCGGTGAGGCTGGCTTTTAATTTTATAAAAGCTTCTTCCTGTGCGTCGCTCCAACACCAACGTTGTTGTTTACGGAGGAGGTTAGTGAGCGGAGCTACTATGTTGGAGAATGGCGGTACAAAACGGCGGTACCAGGAAGCCACACCCAGAAAACGTCGCAGACTTCGAACATTTCGTGGGGGCGGTATGTTACGGATGGCTTCCACCTTCTCCGGGTCGGTATGAGTTCCTTGCTCACTAACGGTATGTCCCAGGTATTTCAGGGACTTTCGGCAGAACTCACACTTTTCGGGGTTGAGCTTGAGGTTTGCTGCACGGAGACGGCGGAAAACTTCCTGCAAATTACTCAGATGCTCTTCGAAAGTCTTCCCCAAGACAATAATGTCATCCAGGTATGCAAATGCCCTGGGTTCCATCTCTGGACCGATGATGGTGTCCAGGAGACGCTGAAACGTGGCGGGTGCTGGATGAAGACCAAATGGCATTACACGGAACTGGAACAATCCTCTTCCCCCAACGGTAAAGGCTGTAATCGGTTTGCTGTCCTCGGTCAACGGTATTTGCCAGTAGCCTTGTTTGAGGTCAATACTGGAAATATAACGGGCTTGTCTCAGTTTGTCCAAGATAGCATTAATGTACGGGAGCGGATAGGCATCTTTCATGGATACCTCGTTAACTTTCCGGAAGTCGATACAAAACCTCGGCTTTCCATCCTTCTTCTGAACCATAACTATGGGAGAACTCCATGGACTGCTTGACGGTTCAATGACCCCTTCTTGGAGCATTCGGTCTACTTCGATGTTGATGATTTCTTGCATTCGGGGATTCTGCGGTCGGTAACGCTGTTTAATCGGTGTGCGGTGCATTAAACGGATTTGATGCTCCACATTCTTGGTGGTACCCTTAATACCTTCAAACAAGGGTAACTCGGTGTCTAGGAAGTTGTTGAGCTGTTGTACTTCCCTCTCGGTTAGACTAGCCAGTGACGTTGACGCTTCTTGCACCATCCCTACGGATACGGCATCCTTCTTCTTGATGGACACAATGCGGTTTTCCAGAAATACATTGCCGGTAGTTAGGTTAATGTGGAAATTCATGGACTGCAGAAAATCCATCCCTAACAAGATGTCGGACACCATGCCGGGTATGTAATTGAACTGGTGTGTCTTATTCTGGCGGTCTATCTGAATTGGAACAGCAAAGGCTCCTTGTACACGGACGGTTTGACCATTTAATACGGTAGCGTTTCGGGTAAGGGGCGGTTGTTCGGTTATCTGCAACTTCTTGCAAATGTCAGCTACTCGTGGGCCAATGTAGGACAGTACGGCACCGGTATCCACAAGTGCAGAAAAGGTTCGGTTGGCTATTAGGACGGGCAGGTACGGACGGTTATCCCCTGGCAGGGAGGCGGTATTTGTCGGGAGCGGTTCAGGCCTCCTTACTGAGTGGCTCCTTTTGCGTTTCCCGGCTGTTGGCATTTACAGTCCCGGGACATGACTCCTCGTGTGCCACACCTGGAGCAGAAGAGGACCCTCCTGTTGGTACATTGTTGCCGGTAATGACCGGTTTGGCCGCAATGCCAGCATACTGCGGGGGTGCTCTTACTAGTTTGGTTATTGATACGGTCGGAAACGGTACCAGTTATTAAAGCAAACAAACTGTTATCTTGACACCAGGCGGACAAATTCGCCACTACGGAATTACACAACAAAGCTCTCAAACAAATAGAAAAGAGAAGAGTAAACTTTGCCCAGGATTTTCGCATAGGCGAGTTAGAGGAATGCAACTCTATGGTTTTTCGCTAGAGCACACCCCGGAAAGTAAAAGAGTCAGAGAGAGAAGAAGAAACTTTGCCCAGGATTTTCGCATAGGCGAGTTAGAGGAATGCAACTCTATGGTTTTTCGCTAGAGCGCACCCCGGAAAACACAGTTTACAATTTAAAAGAGAGAGAGAGAGAGAGAGAGCAATATAGTTTACGTTAAACTTAATGGTGTCAAAATATAGCTTGCTTACCCCAATGTCCTGGATGCGGTGGTCGGTTACCTCGGTCGGAGCACTGGTGACTTGTAGAAGTGGCTGGACTGGTACTGGGCTGTAACATCGGCGAACTGAACTCGAAAATTCAAAATTTTGAATTTATAGCCAGTCGGTATGCGCCCGAAATTGAAGCGCATCCCCACTCTACGAGAGCGGGGTTGACATAGCATCTCTGCGGCTCGATCCGCAGAGACGCGGTTATCTGATTTCCGGCCGTAAATGAAATGTTTTGAAATCAAATATACATTAAAATTACAATTTTAAAATACTGAAACGGTTGCTAAATTACGGAAACTTGCGTACAATGAATATAAAGCATTAACCAACGGAATACTACTTATTTTAAATATAAAAATAAACCCCTATCGGTAACATAATATTGTAAACGGAAAACGGCATATTAACTAAATGTAAAAATTAAACAATTCTTGTAAACTCAATGCAAATTAAATCAAAATTAGTAACGATTCGTTACACTGTTAAATTGTCTTTCTCTTTATTAATCACATTGTTTGCTTTTTTCTGTGTCTCTGTTCTGTGATGAAGTAAAATAATAAACGCAACATCATTTGATCTTACCAATTCGTCGCTATTTTTCGGTTTTTCAAAACCTTGATGTCCATAGGGAAACAAAAAGAGTTGGTAATAAGAATGAAAAGCCAAATACGTGTCCAGCGTGTCAGCTACGTTGCTGATATACTCGGAAAATGTCCTCGATTCTTTTTCCGAGAACGGGGATCTACCGGAATAAAACGAATCACATGATGAATTTGAAGCTCCACCGTCCATCCAATGGTAGCCCCAGTTACGGTTAAGATCTACCCCCTCACAAGATTCAAAAGATCTCCGGTTTTTCCTCCACAGTCGATCCTATAACAGAATCATAATTGTTTTTTTTACTGCGTTGTGAAGTACCTTCTTACTGTGGTGTGAGTGTACACGTAACCATCTGGATTTATACTAGGGAAAATATGCCAATCGCGACTTTCAACGACAGCACGTACTTTTGGATCTAGATTTGTCAAAATTTGGTTCAAAATATATGTAACTGTGGCAGGTGCAATCCTGAAAAAGATTATTGAAATTCCAAAATTATTACTTTTGATCGTACCTACCATTCACATGAATGTATACCACTTTCAATTAGTACTCCCTTTTTGCCAGGTCCAAAAGAAACCTTCACTCCTCGAATATCTCTACCTTCATGCGAATGACCTCCTATTATCGGTGTAACAACGTCTGGATATTTCTCTACTAAAGACGTTAACCATGTGTTAATCTAAAATTGTACTTTTAAAACATAATTTTGGAAATTTTTAGACTAATACCAACTTCTTCTAAAGTTCTGTAATCATCCCAATCATAATCATCTCTAGATTTCTTTAACCTTAGTTGTCTTTTTCCAATGTTTATCTTTTCCTGGACATCTTTAATCCACAGTTGGGCTTCTAAATTTTGAGACAAGATAAAATTTAGGAAATCCTGCTTGAGATGAGGTGGTACCATGAAGTCAACTGGAAATCCTGTTCCTGACACGTCAGTCCAGAAACTGCATTCATGATGAATTTCTTCATATTCTTGAAGAGCTTCTACTTGTTTGTCGGTTTGAAGGTTTATTCGGTAGACTTGATAGCCTTCATACCCCACTTGGGAAGTACCAAGGCAACAAGTTAACAGTGCTAATATTGGAAGAAATCGAAGTATTCTGAAATATAAAGATTATCTATCAAAAAATAATTTAAAAAAAACGAAAGCGTTGCTTACCCATGCATTATTGCTTTGAGTATTACTGATAATTTTATTTTTAACATGGCTTTTATATACAAATTATCTTAAGAGCGACCTCTTAGGAAAGTTTTTAAACAATCTGGAAGTATATATACATTAGCTTTTTTAATCTTCAATCGCAAAAGATTAACTGATAATTACACAATTTGTTGCTATGTCCATAAATAAAATTTTAAGTAAATATTGTTTTCAAAGGCTAGTACATGCAATTTTCGAAAATCTAATTACCGTGTTACTATTATGGAGTCTATAGAAAAAAATAGAAAACCAAGAGGCGTACACAAAATGAAAGTAATTTCTCTAGGTTAAAAGAAATTGTTGGTTATTTAGAGAATGCTTTTCTGGAACTACTAATCTTTCCATCTTAACTTTCGACAATCGAGATTTGTACTTGTTTTTACTTATTTCTACTCACTTTTGTTGTTGCTGATCCATCCCATTGCAGTCCAGATTGGAACATTAGAAATAAGGCGGAAGAACGAGTGAAGGACAGCAGTTTTTTACTTAGATACTCTCGCCCCTCCTTTTTTGGACGAATCAACTTTACTTTTTTACACATTTTTGTGGCACTACGAATTTTTACTTTCTCATACCTTCGGTATCGGGAAGTCTATTGATTTGATGAAAATTTTCGAAATCTATATTTTGACAGAAATACACGTTTTGGGGCGTAAAAGGACCTAGAAAAATGTTTTAAAAAAAATTTCTGTGTGTGGGTAGGTGGGTGTGTGTGTGTGTGTGTGTGTGTGTGTAGGTGGGTGACGCCTCTAAAGGCGAAAATTTTTAATCAAGAACTATATCAAAAATTGTAGTTCTAATTAAGCTTTCTCAAAAAATCCGAAATCGGAAACGGAAGTTAGACATGTTCTTTTTGGTAGGGTTTTTTTCCAAATATAAATTTTATGAAATTAAGCACGGAATTTGAGATAAGTACTTAACGCACATCGAAAACTTTTTTACCGAACTTTCTAGTTTTAAAATGGCGGCCACTACAACTTTTTGAAAATCTAGAATTTATCGCTCATTTACTCGAAAAGCAGTTATCGGATCGGGATTAACTACAACTTGTTTGAGAGCTCTTTGTACGTAGTATACGATAAAACAAAATTAATTTTGAAAACGATAGCAATGGCATTTCTTCAAACTTTTGAAAAAAAAAATATTGTTTAAAAACTGCTTACACGATTGTTTTTAACTTTGTAAGCTGTTAGAATGGAAGTTTAGCTGCAATTTGATTTTTTTCTCAAAGCTATAATTTCACCATGGCTCTTTCTATGAATTTGGATGGATGGAATGGAGGGTTGCCGATATAGCATTCTTTTTCTTAGAAATCTAACAGTCGGTGAAATGTACAACGTTCGTACGACTTTCTTTAATTAAATTTTTAGCGTTTACTTTTTTCAATGTCCTTAGTTGATTGATAAAGTAAATATTTATTCATACAATTTAACATCAGTTTTCATTACGTAATCAGATAATGGGATAGTATGACTGTCATGTTTGCTACTCCACTTAATACGTAGAAAGACGATTTATGTTTTGATTTTAGGATAGATTAAATGAAATAAAAAATATTTAAAACAAATATTACTTTAATGGTGTAAAATTCAATACAGTAAAGAATTACAAAGAGGCGTCAGCTTCATTAAAAATTGTAACCACAGAATCCAGAGTTTCCTCACCCGTTGGAATAATTTGATCTGGTGGCAATAAAAATCCATACCGTCCCGTATCTCTAAGTTCATAGGTGTACGCCAAACGGATATTCCTGTGTACACCAACAGCCCAATCCATACTTCCACCACTTGCAACATCTGTAAACCCACCACAATAATATTTAAGAATTTTTCTCATTTTCAGATACTTACAAATGGCTTGTGGAATGTTTCCAACAGTGTAACGGGTTCCATAACGAACAGCCAGACTTTTAGCTGCGGCATTACCAATTCGGAGCTGCAAGAACAACAGCGTTAAGAAATGCAAATTTTTATTTTAAGATTGACCTACTAATTCGTCATTATTTTCGGGTACTTCAAGTCCTCGATGTCCAAATGGAATCAGGAAAATTTGAGAATAAGAATGGAAAGCCAAATATGCGTCTAGAGTATCAGCCACACTGCTGATGTATTCAGAAAGAGATTTAGTTTCGATTTCTGAGAAAGCTGAACTACCGGCATGAGTTTCGGAGCAAGGAGAGCTGCTGGCTCCACCTTCCATCCAGCGGTAACCCCAATTGCGGTTAGGGTCGGCTCCATAGCATATTCCGTATGGTTGTCTGGTTTTTCTCCACATTCGATCCTATAATACGACTTAAATAAAACACTTAGTGAACTTCAAAAATATACTTACAGTGGTATGAGTATAGGCGTAACCATCTGGGTTGGTGCTCGGGAAAACATGCCAATCACGACTTTCTGCAACTTTCCTCACAGATTCGTTAGTGCTAGTCAAAAGCTCATTTAAAATGTAAGTCACAGTAGCCGGAGCAATCCTGAAAATTTATACCACCAATTAGAAAGAATTACCTAATTTCAATACAAACTCCTACCATTCACGGGCATGAATTCCACCTTCAATAAAAGCACCCTTTTTCCCTGGACCAAAAGAAACTTTTACTCCACGAATTTCTTTTCCTTCATATGATTTACCTCCCACTAAGGGTGTAACAACTCCAGGGTACTTTTCGACTAAACCATCCAACCATGCATTAAGCTACAATTAAATTGACAATTTACAAAATATTCCTAAATCTAAATTCCTAATACGAACTTCATCTAAAGTTTGGTAACGTGTCCAATCATGCTCTTCAACGTTTCTGGGTGCGTGACGTTTTTCGTTGTTAATTAATTCTTGTACGTTTTCAATCCAGAGTTCTACATCCAACTTTTGAAGAGAGATGAGGTCTTGGAAGTCGTACTTCATGTGGGGGGGCACCATGATGTCTACGGGTCTTCCAGGCGCGGAGACATCGGACCAAAAGTTGAAACCATGGGGATTTTCTTCAAGCTGCCTAAGAGCTTGGACCTGTTCAGCAGTTCGAGGAGTTACCCTGTAGACTTGGAAGCCATCAAAACGGACTTGTGCCAAAGAAGAAGTTATAGCCACCGATATGAATAATAGAAGAAGCTTCATTGTGCTAAAATAAATAATATTATTGCAATAATTAAAAAAAAAATGAATGGTAAGGTTAGTACAACATAAAATTGAAAATTCTTATTGCAAAGATTAATGTTCTCACCTGTGGTTTTAATTCATACTGAAACAGGATGTTTTTGCTTTCCTTTTATATTAAAATTTTGGATATTTTTGAACCTGATTGTGTTATCTAACAATTACAAGAACTTACAAAATAATTCATTATCTCAAGTACGCGTCTCTGATTACGGGCTATTCAGATCAAAAAATGGCGATAAACGTGACTTATGCACAATTTTTGCAAAACATTACTACGTAAATACTTCTAAGGTTTTTGGTACTAGAAAAGGTTTAAAAAGCTACTTTTAAACAAGGCTATTTAATAAAAATGTAGACAGTAAACAAAATAAATCGAAAATATTTTTAATTTTTAATTTTGACTTTGTACATACTCATTTCAAGTTCATTCGAGAAATAACTAATTGAATTGACGCTAATCAAGTGTAAAACTAAATATAATTGTACCTACTTTCCTCAATAAGCTCCACTAAATCTTATAGCTTATGCAAAGTGGAATTGTGAACTAAGATTATTTTAATCAGATAATAGTGACAATACCATTGTTTAATTTTTTTGGTTTAATCTTACACTTCCGGGGCACCAACTGCTGCGGTCGGACAAACCACTAAACCACCGCAATACAAGCATCGTCTTAAGCAATTTTGTTGTAATTCCTATTAATTCAGTTTTTAAAATTTTATGCACACATCATTCTGTATTTGTAATACGCTAGTGCTTTAATTAAGAGCATTTCTATTTTAATTTTGTTTATCCTATACCAAATATTAATTTCATCAAAATTTTCAAATTTGAGATTTCGACTTAAATACATGTTTTAGACATCCAGGAACCCAAAAAAGTGGGTTTTAAAAATTGTCTGTCTGTGGTGGGTGCGTGGGTTACATCTCATAACTCCAACCTCAATGAGCTTTGAAATAAAATGGTCCATACAAAAATCACCGATAAAATAAGTTTTTAAAACAATCTGAAAGGCATGGAAATGCTTTTCTGCGAGCTTTCAAACTTCAAATGGTAGTTGCTACGATTTTTTGAAAATTTTGTCTTTAATGCCTTATTACTAAAATATGGGTTGCCAGATGGAGATTTAAATTAATATTATAATAGCCCCAAAAAACAATTAGTTCTTTATATATTAAGGCCGTAAAGAGACCGCAGCCGAGGGCTAATAATACGTCGAAGGCCAGAAAAGCAAGTTACGCCCGTGGTACATACACGGATGAAGATTTATTAATTTAAAAATATTTCTAAAATAAATTGAAAATATTTATAAAATAAATTGAATTTTCTACCCACATCTAGCGTTGCTTTGAATAAATTTGAGATTTGAAGCGTAACTATGGTAGCGGGTAAACAACGGTAGCCATATTGCCTAAAATCTCAAATTTAATCAATTTCTATTAGGTATGATATCGTTGTTTGACGTTTCATTATAGCCCATGGGCAATAAAGAGGTCCATGGCCTATAAAGAGACGTTTATAACAAAGAAATTCGTGTATAATTGTCAATTTATGATACATCCGTGCATAATAGTTATTTATGTATCTAGTGCGCGAAATTATACTTTGGTGCTTGAGAATGAAAATTTTTTGTCGAGGCGGCAGTCGAGACAAAATTCATTCGAAAGCATCAAAGAAATTTCGGGCACGAGTTGCATACAACATTTTTTCTACAGGCTTACTGAAATAATAAAAAAAATTAAGTAAAACCATAATAAAATACTGAATAAAGATTTATTCTATCGCAACCTAGTCTGTTTCTTTATTACTACAGAAACAAAATTTAACAAATATGGATATTTGTCAGTTATTTTTTCTTGGACAAGTTTAGTCGGCGTCTTCTTTTAAAAACCTATTTTTAAATGATGAAAATATTGGAAATGGAAGAAGATATATCTTTTGATATTACGGAAATGGCTAATAATGCAATTGCTAACCTATTACCTGAAAAATCAAAAGCACAATATGAAAATGCGTACAAACAGATAACTATTAATATTTATAGCAGAAATAATAATAGTTAATGTGTTTTTTTTGTTATATTTTAATATAGCGATTTGTTTCATCTATTTCAATTTATTTTAAAAATGTTACCATTGTCGTCATTCACGAAATATGTTTCGCTCTAGTGCGCGAAATACTTCGTGCACGTTGTCAAGATAAACAACTCCAATGTGACA
Source organism: Ctenicera cuprea (assembly GCA_958336395.1). Classification (NCBI taxonomy): domain Eukaryota; kingdom Metazoa; phylum Arthropoda; class Insecta; order Coleoptera; family Elateridae; genus Ctenicera; species Ctenicera cuprea. The sequence goes on along the minus strand of OY284495.1, from coordinate 27,148,652 downwards.
TTTTGCATACTGAGATTAATGTAAAAATGTCATCATTTTTTGACGTCTGTAGAAAAAATATCATAATCGATAAATACACGAGTAGTTGGCTTTTTTTTCCGAATTTAGCTGTTTTTGACGAAAGCTTGGTTACCACGGTAAAAAAAGAGAATGAAAAAATTACGACACCGAAGGTGTAGTATTTTTTTTTAGTTTCATTGGTTTGAGGGTAATTTCCAAGTGGAAACCAAGCTACAATTGGAAAAAACAACTAAATCTAAAGAAAATTTTATGTAGCAGTCCCTTAGAGTGAAAATTATATAAAAAATACGTCAACAATATTTTTATTTCTTTTAATATAACAGTGCTTTTCTAACAGGTATAACATCAATTGAATAACTAGATAAGAAAAACAACTCAGGTAGTTGTACATTCTGTTTACTATTAAAGATAAATTAAAAACAATAATGACTTCAAATTATTATCTCCCAGATAGTTTCCAATATAAAAAATGTTTCCAAATGTAGAATAATAAGTTTTTGTTGTTTCATGTGCCGTCGTTAAAAATCGTGTGGCCAGTTATGAGCATTTTTTGAAAATTCTTAAACTTCGCATATTGTGGAACTTTGGTAATTTCACGTTTGGGTTAATTTCAAACAAGCATCGCCGACGTAAATTTTAATCATTATTTTAATGTTTTTTTACGTAAGGACACAAGTGGTTATTTTTTCCTTATATTAGGTACAGATATACGTTTTAGATTAGATATTTCTGCATAATGTTGAAAGCATTTAACTTTTTGTTATTTCTGTTTGCTATTGCAATACCTACCTATGTAAATAAGTAATAACATGCAAACGTTAATAAATAATCATTTTTTTTTATTAATAAATGAGAATTTACACTTTAAATAAAATATAGAAAAAAGGCAGTTACATATAAAACTACATTTACGTCACTTGAACTTAAAGATTAGCTTGTTCAATAATGGTAACCACAGCATCAAACGTTTCCTCTCCTGTTGGAAGAATTTGTTCTGGTGGCAACAAAAATCCGTATTCTCCAGTATCCCTTAGTTCAATCAGGTACACTATGCGAACATTGTCAAAATTTGCTTTCACCCAATCAATACTCATTCCGCTTGCTACGTCTGCAATTTACGACATTAATTGTTATTTCTTTTTAGTTTTGTTTTGTACTTACACAGAGTTTCTGCAGAATTTCCAACTAAGAAACGAGTTTTGTGATGATTGACCAAACGTCTAGCTGCCATATTACCTATCCTATGCTGAGAAATGATTTTTTTTAGTTTTTCTAAATAAATATATTCAAAATAAAGAAACATCGGTTAATATTGAATTTTTTTCTTGGTATTTGCAGAGGCATGAGACAGTTGCAAAACGATATTTATTTATTTTTATGCGACATTCAAGTAGAATTGACTGCCTATGCAATAGGCGGTGATATATTTTACTTCGTTATCTAGTCACAGTGTTTACCTATTTTACAGCCTAAGGGCGCTGATCTTTTTGGGGTTTTACCAATTAAAAGATCCAGTAATATGCTCTTTATATGCTACTCTGTTTATTGACCTATCTCTCTATATGCCCATATCTCTGTCTGTTTCTCTGCTTATTTGCTTGCTTGTCTCACACGCTTCCTGTCTGTCTATCTATCTATCTATTTATCTATCTTTTTCGTGGTTTTTCTGTCTGCCTATTTCACAATTAATTTGTTTGTTTGCCTGTCTCTATGCCTGTGTGTCTACCAATCTTTTAATGTCTATTTTTGTTCGCCTATTAGTTTGTTTCTGTAACTGTCAGCATGTTTTTCTATCGATGTGCTTGTCTTTCTGTCTGTTTACCTGCCACTGTGTTTACGTCTTTCTATGTCTTTCTATCTTTCTGTTAATCTCTCTGTTTCTGTCACTGTGCCTTTCTGTCTGTGTGCCTGTTTTTATTATTTCTCTCTCTGTCTGTTTACCTGTCCGTTTGTTAATTTGTCAATCTCATTGTCTGCTTTCTGTATGTCTTTGTTTCGTGATAAAAAAAATAATAAACGCACATCATTCAAACTTACCAATTCGTCAGCGTTTTTCGCTTTCTCAAAACCTTGGTGTCCATACGGAAACAAAAATAGTTGAAAATAAGAATGAAAAGCCAAATACGTGTCCAACGTATCAGCTACATTGCTGATATACTCGGAAAATGTCCTAGACTCTTCTTCAGAAAAAGGTGAGGTTCCGGCGTAAGACGAAGCACATGACGAATTTGAAGCTCCACCATCCATCCAATGGTAGCCCCAGTTACGGTTAAGATCTACTCCTGCACAAGATTCAAAAGATCTCCGGTTTTTCCTCCACAGTCGATCCTATAACAGAATAACGATTTGTTTTTGTATTGCGTCTTAAAGTACCTTCTTACTGTGGTGTGAGTGTACACGTAACCATCTGGGTTTATACTGGGGAAAATATGCCAATCGCGACTTTCTACGACAGCACGTACTTCTGGATCTGAATTTGTCAAAATTTGATTCAAAATGTATGTAACAGTTGCAGGTGCAATCCTGAAAAAGATTATTGAAGTTCTAAAATTATTACTTTTGAATGCACCTACCATTCACGTGCATGGATACCACTTTCAATCAGCACTCCTTTTCTGCCCGGCCCATAAGAAACTTTCACTCCACGAATTTCCCTACCTTCATGCGAACGACCTCCGACTATGGGTGTAACAATTTTTGGATATTTTTCCACTAAAGTCGTTAACCATGTGTTAATCTAAAATTTGTAATTTTAAAACAAAGATATGGTAACTTTTAGACTAACACCAACTTCTTCCAAAGTTTTATAATCATCCCAATTATAATCATCTCTAGATTCGTTTAACCTTTGTTGCCTTTTTTCGAGATTTATTCTTTCCTGTACATCGTTAATCCACAGTTGGGCTTGTAAATTTTCAGACAAAATAAAACTTAAAAAGTCTTGCTTGAGATGAGGTGGTAGCATGACGTCAACTGGAAATCCTATTCCTGACACGTCTGTCCAGAAATTGCAATCATGATGAATTTCTTCATATTGTTGAAGAGCTTCTACTTGTTTGCCGGTTTGGGGGTTTATTCGGTAGACTTGATAGCCTTCATAACGCACTTGGGAAGTACCCAGACAACAAGTTGATAGTACTAATAGTGGAAGAAACCAAAAAATTCTAAAATAAAAAGGTTATCTAACGAAAAAAAAAAACGAAAGCATTGCTTACCCACGCATTATAACTTGAAAATTCTTTTTAGTATTACTGATAATTTTATTTCTGATGTGGCTTTTATATATAAATTATCTTAAGAGGTCCATCTTTGAAATGTTTTTAACCTATCTGAAAGTAAATATGCATTTGTTTTTTTAATCTTCAATCGCAAATGATTAACTTTAAAATTCCACAATTTGTTGCTATGTCTATAAACATAATTTTTAGTAAAAAATAACTACTGCTTTCAATAATTAATATTAATATCAGTGGCGGTTTCTCCATTGGGTCAAATGGTCATTGACCTCCGAATGAAATAAGAAAACATAAATGATTACTTTTTGTTTGAGTACATAACATATTATACACTATAATGCTTAAAAAATACTTTATAGTTAACTTTTGTATGAGATTTCTATACAAGAACGTTTATTAAATAGCTGCCGCAAGATCCGAAAACGTTTGAATGTTTGAGTATTTCGCGCGCATTAAACGTATCTATGCGAGGGTCATTTGGCTGCCAGTCCCCAATTCAGCTATATGCCACCGAATAAAGCCACCGGATTAAACGACCTTTAAATGAATAAGACTGAAATAGAAAGCTCATTGCGGTAAAATTCATATTACACAAGCTAAAAGAGGATAGAAGTATCTGCGTATTAAAGACTTCAGGGTCACGGACTCAGCACTTCCAAGAATTATGCTATCAGCTGTCCGTAGTAAGCGCATGCCAATAGCCGCCTAATATGCGGAATTCGCACGTACACGACGCGACGTAGTAGTGTGAAAACAGTTGTTGGTTGTGTAATCATAATTTAGTGATGCCGTGCGATGTCCGTGCCAAACAATTTTGGATTATGAATGCCATGTAAGAAAATGCTTTCACTTGTTTCCACTATCTGCTATTTTGTGATAATTATTGTGTGACTGCAAACATTTAAAAACTAAATTTCAAACAAGTTTTTTAATCGTAAACCACATGAAAAATGTTGTTCATTTTGACACACTGGCAATGTGGGTATCAATTTACACTAATTTTATTAGAGGGTGCTTATCGAAAGTCTATTAAAGACTTCAATGAAAATGTTGGTAAAAATAGATCATTTTGCCAACGTAAAGGATGGGAAATATGAGGCTACCTAAAACTTGGGTAAAAACAATTTTTTTCAAAAAAAATATTTTAAAATGCCTCCCAGTACACCACACCACGAGCCGCCACTGATTAATATTAACATTATGTACGATTTTAATAAACATATGAGTCGTCTTACCATTATTCGAAAATTAATCGAAAGAAAACCAAGAGGTGTACACAAAATGAAAGTAATTTCTCCAGGCTGGAGGAAAGTGTTGGTTACTTAGAGAATGCCTTTCTGGAACTACTAACTTCCATCTTAATTTTCGACAGTCCAGAATTAATTTTGTGGCTAACTACTTATGTCCACTCATTCTTTTTTTCGATTGTACCATTCCCGTTGCTAAAAGATGTAGATGTGAAATTGCTAATATTTTTATCTTCACTTGATTCCACAGTTAAGACTTTGCATTATGAGAAAGGAGTCTCTACAAGAACTTTTAAAATAAGGTGGAGAGCAACAGAAGTTTTTTACTTAGACCCTCTCACCTCACTTCAACTTCTCTTAGTTTGGACAGACCAACTTCACTTTTTATACAGAACATTTTTGTGGCATTATCAATCCTTCTTATTATTGCGCAGTGACATTTTGGCTGTATTGTGACCACAGACAAATTAACCAGTCACTCACCCCTATCCAAACAGTTCGTAAATTTGTTGTCGATACTCGAACTATCATCATTTTTATACAAAAGACCAATAAGCTGTAGACCCGTACAAACAGATAAACTTTAGGAAGTTTTTATACGTGTTTTTTGCATTAAAACATTTACTCAAATTTAATGTGTAGTGATTTATGGTAGTAATGTAAGTGTAAAATTTACATTTTGAAATTCATACTCGGAAACCCTACTTTAAACTCGGAGTTCTAATTTTGAATTCGTAATTTGGCAAACACAAATAACAAATAGTTGGTTGCACGGCGGAGAACTGCGGATGCCGGTAACACGGTATTCAAAGTTAAGCACTGTCCGCTCTGATCCCCACTCGGATGGGTGACCAATATAGGGGTATATCTGCAACCAATCGTGCTTCGGAGGGCACGTTAAGTTGTCGGTCCCGGTTGTTATACTAACATCTTTGGCAATCGTAAACCATTTAGTGGAACTTCTTCTCTTTTCGAGCGGTAAGGCCACCCTCCTGCCCGGCATACGTGCAAAGAGGGCTCACAAAACCCGCACTAGTTGCGGGTATTAAACAGGCCATTGGCCTATAACAAGAGGAAGAAGAAGAAAAAGAAGAACTAACAAATATACATGTATATGACAATGTAACAATAATATACAGGGTCGCTATTACGTATGGGACCAAAGCTCCCCTGGTCAAACGGTTTGAGATGTGCGTTTCATATTTGGCATATGTTAATTTTAGGTTATTTTGCGTATTCTGAAGTAAAAAAAATGTTTTTGCATATAGCTTTTAAGCGCTGCCGCCATTTTGAATTTTTTTAAATAGCAACTTAGGCTGTGTTATACATCAATAGAAAGCTTATTTTTTTTCTTTTCAGAAACATTAAAGATGTATAGAGTTACATAAGAAAATAACGCAGAAAAATTAAAAAAAAAAAAACATTTGAGCCATGCTTATATCGTTTAGGACTAACTTTTTTTTCAGAAAAATTCTTTTTTTTAAACAACATCGTGGTTCTGAAAAGAACCTTTCTTTTTCATCGCACAGCAGTTCCGCAGAAGGAGATGGAGCGACCTACTTCGAGCTGGTGCACTTGGTTAATTCGTCACTGCACATTTACTCAAATCTAGTAACCCTTGCATTAACAAAACGTCATAAATAAACAAAACACAAACAGTAATTAAAATTAATAGGATAACAAACAACATTTCTTAAATAAAAATGGCAACAGCAACATTATTAATTAACAGTAGTTAAGAGAAGAGATGTTCAAATTGCTGCCCATTTACTTCTTGGCAATAATGAATGGACTTTTTAAAATTGTCTAAAGAGTCCCGCAAATAATTGCGAGAAATAGCAGCCATTTCAGCATGAATGCGATTTTTCAATTCTTCTAAATTGTCAGGTCTATTTTAAGAAACGCAACTTTTTAAATGGCCCCACAAAAACAGAGACTTTTTGCTTGTGTTTTGTTTATTTATGACGTTTTGTTAATGCAATGGTTACTAGAGTTCACTAAATGTGCAGCGACGAATTAAGCATGCCTCAAATATTTCTTTTAATTTTTCTATGTTATTTTCGTATGTAACCCTATACATGTTTAATATTTCTGAAACGAGAAAAAAATAAGCTTTCTATTGATGTATCATACAGCCTAGGTTGCTCTTTAAAAAAAATCAAGATGGCGGCCGTACTTAAAAACTATATCCAAAAATTATTTTTTTTATTTCAGAATATGCAAAATAACCTTGAATTAACATATACCAAAAATGAAATGCATATCTCAAACCGTTTGACAAAGGGAGCTTTGGTTCCATACATAATAGCGACCCTGTATAATATGTGAGTGTAGAGTCTAGACTACATTTTGATACCAAGTACTCAAAACGAATATTATCATCTTAATAACTTTTGCCGTATCTAAACGATGACTTTTTTAATTAAAAATTTTATCTTTAGCTTTATATTAATTTATTTAATTGACTCCTAAATTAAAATGTTTATCCGTACACATCAATGAGAGTCTTTTACACGTAATCAGATAATTGAATAGTGTCACTATCATGTTTGTTACTGGACTTAATTAATACATAGAGATACGATTTTGTTTTTTGGTTAAAGAACAGATTAAAACTAAAATTAAAAAAATTGAATCAAATATTATTTTAATGATGTAAAATTCAATACAGTATAAAATTACAACAAATCATGAGCTTTATTAAAAATTGTAACCACAGAATCGAGAGTTGCCTCGCCCGTTGGAATAATTTGATTTAGTGGCAATAAAAATCCATATCGTCTCGTGCCTCTAAGTTTATATGTGTATGCTAAACGGATATTCCAGTGTACACCAACAGCCCAATCCATACTTCCACCACTTGCAACATCTGTAAACCCACCACAATAATAATTAGATTTTTTTACATATTAAGATACTTACAAATGGCTTCTGGAATATTTCCAGCAGTGTAACGAGTTCCAAATGACCAGCCAAACTTTCAGCTGCGGCATTGCCAATTCTGAGCTGTAAGAAAAGAACGTTAAAAGAAGCAAAATTATTACCTTAAGATTGACTTACCAATTCGTCATTATTTTCTGGTACTTCAAGTCTTCCATCCAAATCTAAATGGAGCCAAATATGCATCTAAACTATCTGCCACGCTGCTGAAAGAAACTTACTTACGATTTCTGAGAATGCAAAAGCAAGTTTCGGCGAAAGGAAAGCTGCTCTACCTTCCATCCAGTAATCAGTGTTGGGTAAGATACTTTTTATTTGTATCTAGATACAGATACAGGTACTTTTAAAAAAGTGTATCTAGTTACAGATACAAGATACATTTTGCTAAGTGTATCTAGATACAGATACAAGATACTTTTAAATGTATCTAGATCCTTCTCAGATACAAATTAGATACTACATTAAAAAATTACACTTGCAGAAATGAAAGCGCGCATAAACCATGATAATATTAATTAATAGTTTAAATGAAAAAATTTATTACACACCTTAAGATGTTTGATAAAGTTTCCACTTGAAGTTACATCACCCTGAATCTTTGAGGGGCAGTTTCGACACTGTGTGACAACCTTACTATCACAACGCAACACTATCTTAAAAAACTCGCCATCCAGTATCGCTGGCACTTCCAAAAAAGCACTTTCGTTATCATTCATTCTTCTAATTGTAATCACAAGGTATAACTAGCAGACTAGCACAAGAATTGATTCTGGACTTGTCCACTACTTCTATTTATACCGAGGAAACTTCAAGTTTTGTCAAGACAAGCCTACCGCTGGTTATGAGATTTACTTGGAAATTCCCAATATCCAAAACAGCAAGGGCGGTTATTGTATTGCCACAATGGGTAAATGTATACATAAAACCTTAAGCTTCTTACAGTTCTTATCCCCTGAAAATGGGGATGTTTGAATATTTATTACCTATCTTAAGACGTATTTGGGTTTTTCTGCAAAAGTAATTAATGCTAAAATTTAAATGTCCAAAAATGTCCTAAATTTTAAATTGAAGATGTTTTAATAAACTTCGAAAACTACATAAAATAAATTATAATTCTTGAATGTATCTTGGATCTTTTATTGTTTAATAAAAAAAGATACCGCTTAATAGGATCTAGATACAGATACAAGATACAATTTTATAAACGTATCTAGATACAGATACTAGATACTTGAACAGTATCTAGATCCAGTATCTAGATACATGTATCTAGATACTACCCAACACTGCCAGTAATAACCTTAGTTGGGGTAGGGGTTGGCTCCATAGGTATACGCCGTATGGTTTCCTGATTTTTCTCCACATTCGGCTCTATAAAACGACTTATGTAAAATCTTTAGTGAACTTCGAGAATATGCTTTTACAGTGAGTGGAATGGGTATACAGGCTGTTTCAAATTCGAGCCCCACCATAAGGATCTCGCTTATTTGAAGAGATAGAGTTAGTTAAATTGAGGCAAAGTTGCCAAATTCTATGCCTAACAATAACCTGTAAAGAAATTCAAAGTAGCCATTCTGGTTTTTCAGACATCTGAAAATAACTGAAATTTTGGATTTTTTATTTTCGTCTATAACGCATTTATCATTTATGCTACATATTTTTAGTTAACGTATTATTACGACACTTTTTTATGCTAAATCTAATTTTTTTTTATCAGATTTGGTGTAACTGTTACCATTGTTCAATTTCGACTGTTAACTTTTGTTTTTCTGATGGTCGGCATTTTCAATTTCTTTATATTTGGATAGAGTTTTTAATTCTGATTTCAACGATGTCTTACACTTTGCATTTTGTTTAAGTTTGAGCATTTTATTACAGATAATAAAAGTTTCATAAGTGTGCCAAGAAAAGACCACGTGATTTAATTTATTTTGACAAAATTCTAGTAGGCCATGAACAGATGGAAGTAAAATAAAACACTTCTCATGTTACTTTTACTTTTAGATACATTAAGTACGCGAAAATTTCAGGAAACTTTGTTTTGAGCTTAGGCAGCAAGTTAAATTACTTTTTACAAAAACAAATGAATGACACAGTTACTAACACGCATATTAGAGAGTTCATTTTAGACGAGCTTCTTTCTGAGCATGTTTTACAAAGGTCTCAAATGTTTTGAACATTTATTTAATAATTGTTTGTATTAGTGCAGTTCTAGTGTTATCTGTTGTATTTATTTAACCTGTTATTCAAATTTGTTATGTTAGTTGCAAACATAAAAACTGCAAGTGGAATTTTTAGTAAATTGTGTATGTTAGAAACTTTGTCATTTATTGGTTTCTGTAAAAAATTACTTAACCTGCTGCACATGCTCAAAGCAAAGTTTTCTGAAATTTTCGCATACTTAATGTATCCAAAACTAAAAGTAAATAAGAGAAGTGTTTTGTTTTACTTACATCAGTTCATGGTCTACTAGAATTTTCTCAAAATAAATTAAATAGCGTGGTCTTTCCATGGCACTCTTATGAAAATTTTATTTTCTGTAATAAGTTGCTTAAAATTTAAACAAAATGCAAAGTGTGACACATCGTTGAAATCAGAAATAAAAACTCTATCCAAATATAAAAAACTTTAACTTGCCGACCATAAGAAAAAAATAGTTGATAGTCGAAAATGAACAATGGTAATAGTTACACCAAATCTGATAAAAAATTTAGATTCAGCATAAAAAGTGTCTTAATAATGCGTTAACTAGAAATATGTAGCATAAATGATAAATGCGTTATAGACGAAAATAAAAAATCCAAAATTTCAGTTTTTTTTCAAAAACGGGAGTGGCTACTTTAAATTTCTTTACAGATTACTGTTAGGCATAAAATTTGACAACATTACATCAATTTAACCAACTCTCTATATCTTCAAATAAGCAAGATCCTCATGGTGGGGCTCGAATTTAAAACAGGCTGTAGATGTAACCATCTGGGTTGATGCTGGGGAAAACATGCGCCAATCATGACTTTCTGCAACTTTTCTCATGAATTCGTTAGTGCTGGTTAAAAGTTTATTTAAAATGTAAGTCACAGCATCTGAAGCAATTCTTCAAAATTTATACGACCCAATAAAACAAATTACCTAGTTTTAATAATAGAAACACCTACTATTCACGAGCGTGTATTCCACCTCCAATAAAAGCTCTCTTTTTTTTCTGGATCAAGAGAAACTTTTACCCTATGAATTTTCCTTCCTTTATAGGACTTACCTCTCACTATGGGTTTATCAAGTCCAGGGTGTTTTTATACCAAACTATCCAACCATGCATTAAGCTACAATTAAATTGACAATTTACACAATATTTCTCAAATTCCATGCCTTATCTAAAGTTTGGTAACGTGACCAACCATGCTCTTCAGCATTTCTGGGAGTATCACGTTTTTTGGTTATTAATTTTAGTACGTTTTTATTCCAGTATTCTGCATCCAACTTTTGAATAAAGATGAGGTCTTGGAAGTCGTACTTCATATGTCTACGGGTCTTCCAGGCGTGGAGACATCGAACAAAAAGTTGAAGCCATGAGGGTTTTCTTCAAGCTGTCTAAGAGCTTGTACTTGCTCAGCAGTTGGGGAGGTTACCATATAGACTTGGAAGCCATCAAAGCGAACTTGAGCCAAACAAGAAGTTCTTGCTACTGATATGAACAGCAGAAGAAGCTTTATTCTGCCAAGACAAACAATATTATTGTAATATTGCTTTAAAAATAATGATGAAGTAGGTACAACATGAATGTGAAAAACGTATTGTAAAGATTTAAGTTCTTACCCGAGGTTTAACTTTACATTAAAACAGTATGCTATTACCTAGAGGTACCTAAATTGAATTTTTGGATATTTTTTAGGCTTGATTATGTTATCCGCAATAGCAAGAATTTCAAAAGTATTATCTCAAGTGCGTGCCTCCGATTACGGACTATTCAGATCAAAAAATGATGATAAAAGTGACTTATGTACTATGTTTGCAAAAAACTCAATAATAAGTAAATATTTCTAAGGTTTTTAGTACTAGCAAATATTGAAAGGCTACTTCCAAACAAGGCTATTCATAAAAATGTAGACAGTAAACATAATAACTCGAAAATATTTTAAAATTTGGAATTGCTTAGTATTACTTTGTACATACTCATTTCAAGTTCAAGTACTTTATCTTTCATTGAGAAAATAGCTAACTAAATTAATGATGAAGTGTAAAATTAAATCCGTGTTGTATACAATATTTTTTTTATTACTTCCGTTTGAATAAATACAAAAGTGCATTTGAAATTATGAATGTTTGGCATTTTCATGACACTTATTAATCAATTCTAAAAATCAAAAATGTCTATGCCCGTTTTGACCAAATAATTTCATTATTTGACTGAGTGAAATAATAGAGTTAAATATTTAACTCAAATCGGTGAAATAAAGTATTTATTACCTAACGGAAGTAGAAAAAATAATTTTAATTAAATAATAGTGACTATACCAATCACATTTCATTGAACCAATCACAAATTTCTCCTTTCATATAACGAACCAATCGCGTTTGTTTTATACAGATTAAACAGAATGATGCTTTATTTATAGTTTTACTTCAATTAAATTAAAATGATGCTGTTTAAATAAGTGATTAAACTCACAGTAGCTTCAAATAATCCCCCTTAAGTCTTAAATTGACGCGTTCAAAACTGATGTGCACTGACTTTTGGTTATATTTATTATTATTTTAATATAGTTTTTTTTACTGCTTCGGCTAGAAGTAAGCATCATAATTAATTATAACATAATCCATGAATTAAAAAACCAATTGTTTCCGCGTCGCTCACAAACAAAAGCAAAATACAAGAAACGTCGACGGTGGCCGATGATAACAATGTCAATGTCAACAAACTTGATTCGCGAGTGTTCAAAGTATAGTTCAAATTATGAGCAACTCAAATTTTAGTGTACACCTATAATAATAGTTATTTCTGTTACTAGTGGGATAAAGGCGTTATTATAAAACGAATTTGAAAGTTACAATTGTGTAATTAAACGAGTGCCATAATAATGCATTATCCCACGTGTGACATACAAAATTTTATCTACGACTGCTCAAAATTTGTTAAAAATCCAATTGTTTTGCTTGAAATGATGTTTGACATTTCGCATTAAATTATTTGCAAATGTCAATTCACTTTTAAAATACTTTTGTTTTAAAATCAAAGGAACGAAATAGATTCGATTTGTTTTTTTTATAAACAAAGCTTCAGTTTTGTTTGTGTAAATAAAATTAGTTAGGTAATAAATCCATTATTTCACTAGTGAGATAATGAACTTCATTACCTAACGCGAATAAGTTCAAATAAGTTAAGTCATAATAAGTTCTTATCTAAGCAGTCGTGGATAAATATAATGTTATTTGTTGTATTTATTTAACCTGTTATTCAAATTTGTTAGGTCAGTTGCAAACATAAAAACTGCAAGTGGAATTTTAAGTAAATTGTGAATGTTAAAAAATTTATCATTAATTTGTTTTTATAAAAAATAACATAACATGCTGCCTACGCTCAAAACAAAAGTTTACTGAAATTTTCGCGTACCTAATGTATCTAAAGACCAAAGTAAATAAAAGTAGTGTTTTGTTTTACTTCTATTAGTTCATGGCATACTGGCATTTTTAAAAATAAATTAAATGACGTGGTTTTTCCATGGCACTTTTATGAAATTTTTATTTTCTGTAATAAAATGCTCAAAACTTAAACAAAATGCAAAGTGTGACACATCGTTGAAACCAGAATTAAAAACTCTATTCAAATACGAGTCCAAAATAAGCAATGGCAACAGTTATACCAAACCTGATCAAAAATTTAGATTCAGCACGAGAAAGTTTCCTAATATTGGAAAACCAAAAGTCTAAAATTTTACTTTCTTTTTAGTTTATTCAAAAACTAAGCAAGATAGCTCCAATTTCTTTTCCGATTATAAGTGGGCATAAAATTCCACAACTTTTCTCTAATTTAACCATCGTCGTATCTCTTTAAATAAGCGAGGTCCTTAGTTAACATGCAATTTCATACATCATGTATACAGGATGCATCAAATTGCGTGTTAACTATAGGGATCTCGCTTATTTGAAGAGATACGACAATGGTTAAATTAAAGAAAAGTTGTGGAATTTTATGCCTACTAATAATCTAAAAAGATATTAGACCTATCGTGCTTAGTTTCTGAAAGAACTGGAAAAAACTGAAATTTTGGACTTTTTGTTTTCGGCTATAACTCATTTATCATTTATGTTACATATTTCTAGTTAACTTCTTCATGCTAAATCTAAATTTTTCATCAGATTTGGTTCAACTGTTACCATTGCTCATTTTCGACTGTCAACTTATTTTTTTCTTATGGTCGACATTAAATTTTTTTCATATTTGAATAGAGTTTTTAATTCTGATTTCAACGATGTGTCACACTTTGCATTTAGCTTAAGTTTTGAGCATTTTATTACAGAAAATAAAAGCTTCATAAGAGTGCCATGGAAAGACCACGTCATTTAATTTATTTTGAAATAATTCTAGTAGGCCATGAACTGATGAAAGTAAAGCAAAACACTGCTTTTATTTACTTTTACTTTTAGATACATTAGGTACGCGAAAATTTCAGGAAACTTTGTTTTCAGCGTAGGCAGCAGGTTAAATTATTTCTTACAAAAACAAATGAATGACACAGTTACTAACACACAGATTAGAGAGTTTATTTTAGACGAGCTTTTAAGCATATTTTACAAAGGTTTCAAATGATTTGAACATTTATTTAATAATTGTTTGTATTAGTGCAGTTCTAGTGTTATCTGTTGTATTAATTTAACCTGTTATTCAAATTTGTTATGTCAGTTAGAAACATAAAAACTGCAAGTAGAATTTTCAGTAAATTGTGTATGTTAGAAAATTTGTCATTCATTTGTTTTTATCAAAAATAACATAACCTACTGCCTCGCTCAAAACAAAGTTTGCTAAAATTTTCGCGTACCCATTTTATCTAAAGGTAAAAGTAAATAAAAGCAGTGTTTTGTTTTACTTCTATTAGTTCATGGCCTACTAGAATTTTTTTTAAATAAATTAAGTGACGTAGTCTTTCCATGGCACTGTCATGAAATTTTTATTTTCTGTAATAAAATGCCCAAAACTTAAACTAAATGCAAAGTGTGACACATCGTTGAAATCAAAATTAAAAACTCTATTCAAATATGAAAAAAATTAAAATGTTGACCATAAGAAAAAAATAAGTTGGCAGTCGAAAATGAGCAATGGTAACAGTTGAACCAAATCTGATCAAAAATTTATATTCAGCATGAAAAAGTGTCCTAATAATGCCTTAACTAGACATATGTAACATAAATGATAAACGAGTTATAGCAGCAAACAAAAAATTTAAAGTTAAAGTTTTTTCCAGTTATTTCAGAAACTAAGCAAGATAGGTCTAATATCTTATTATTAATGGGCATAAAATTCCACAACTTTTCATTAATTTAACCATCGTCGTATCTCTTCAAATAAGCGAGATCGCCATAGTTAACACGCAATTTGATACATCCTGTAATATACAGGGTTGGGTAAAAGTACGGAACAATGCAAATATCTTTAATACGACAACCGCGATTTTGACAAAATTTTCTACATGAAGGTTCCGATATATGGCGGATACAATGAAAATATCGGCGGTTTAAAAGAACTTCCGGTTTAGCCGGAAATAATATCAACCATTTTAATTTAGATAGAACACCCTGTATATTTTTTGATATATCGATAGAACTCTTTTTGCGAGTTCAGTGATATAAAGTTTTATGATTTTATTTTCAATAATTTTAGAGATATTGAACAATAATGTTTCGTAATTGTTATGTAGCAGCTCATGAAAACAAAAGAATGTGAGAAGTTTAAACAGTTATGTAATATTGTTAAATATGCAACATAGAATTTAGTGACACAATACACAGCAGATTACAAATGTTGAAGCAAACGTGGAATATTAAAGTTTTACGGTGGTCACCACACCACACAAAGTTAAAATATTCAGTTCGGGCGAAGCACAACACTTTCACCACTTGTTCGGAGGGAAATTAGCACTGGCTGTTCTTGTAACGTTTCAGCGGGCAGCGGAGACTAGGGCGCATATAATACTGACTCCGGGGGTTGTTCTGTTTCTGGAGACCTGGGTAGGCTACCCGGACTGGTGGAAGAGGTTGACGAAACTACTTGGTCCCAAACTCCACATACTCTTTGGAGTCCGGGTGGAGTCCTAGGACGTCAGGGTCCTTGCCGTTTGCTGAGCTAGTAAAAAGATAAAGAGGGTTAATTGCGAGTGCTGGTCGGGCTCTCTTTTAAAGACTGTAGCTCGATCGCTAGACCGTGGGCTAGAGCTTTTGAAGGAGTTAGTGCTGGTGATGGTGATTGTGTTCTGCAGGTTGATCACGGGACCGGTACTCAACAGTTCGATTGGTTTGGGGTCGGTGCTGAGGACCGCGTTCTGCAGGTCGATCACGAGAGCGGTACATGACAGTTTGATCTGAGTCTAACGAATGGGGTCGGTGCTGAGGACCCTGTTCTGCAGGTCGATCACGGGACCGGTACCTGACAGTTTGATCTGAGTCTAAAGAAACATGACCACAAAGTCTACAGAAATCTCAAGTCTACAGATTGGGATCTCTTTAGGAGAGACTTCTTAAATAGACTAGTAAACTTACATAACAACGTTTGTAATACGCGGGTGGAAGAACAAAACTATTAACAGAGCAAACACTGCCTCATACGAGAACAGTTGTTCGCTGCGCTATGCTGAAGGAGCGAGGAAAGTACCTTGGTGGAACTCCGAGCTCCAAAAGCAACATAAAGAGTCGTGCAGTCTCTTGAACAAGGCAAAGCGTACTAACTTTTTAAACAACTGGGACGGTTACAAACGGCCTCAAGGCAACTATTAATATTCTATTCGTAGATCAAAAAGAGAGGCCTGGAATGCTTTCTACAAAGACATTGAAGGTTTATCAGAGATAGCTAGACTGCACAAAGCATTCTTTAAAAATTCTGCAACTAAGCTAGAGACTTTGGGCTACCTTGCGATGACCACACGGCAACCGACGAGAAAACACTAACATTTCTTAGAAATGCACTTCTCGGGCCCAATGGTGGTGTATAATGACGTCCCACCTATGCGGACTCCTCGCAACAGTATTTCTCCGATATATTGGAGAATTGCTTCAAAGGTGGTGAATTACAAAAATAATACGGGCCTTATCCACATTCGACCCATATAAGAGTTCAGGGTCTGATGGAATATTTCCGGTTCTTTTCTAAGAAGGGCTAGACATACCATCGAAAGCTCAAGGGAGCTGTTTTCGACACAAAAGGTTCTGCAGATAACCTAGCAGTTCTATCAATAGGCAAATTTCTACTTGTAACCTGTAAGGTCACTTAAAGTGCATATTTGATCGTAGAATGATGGTGCACAACGCACGGACGCATGGATAATATGTTGTTGGAGCTTATTACTGCGACGATTTATTATTAGGGATCATATATCAGTACCGTACTGAGTCATTCCATAATATTAGTCTCGCATTTTGGGATAATCTGTTGTTAGCGCTGATTACTGCAATGATAAACATTACTGCTTATTTACCCAATAATTTATTATTTGTAGCTTGTTATTTCAACAGTTCATTATTAAGGGTTAGTTAATGTGACAAATTGTTAATTTAGCTGATTTTTGAAACACTGGATTGTGTTCAGTTTGGCAATAATTATTACACCAGTAAGTTATACAGAAGAAAGACAGTTGAGAACATGAAAGTAGTGCAAAAATGTCTTCAGTACATGTTATTGTTGTTCTGTAATTTATGATTTTAATTTAAATACTAAGATTCATTGTTGTTGTTGATAACATTATTTTTATGCTTTAGCGATCTTTTCACGATGAAATGGAAGGTCAGTATGGCCGGATGGCTTAGCGGTGCAAGAAGTGTTTTCGGGATTTTTTTAATATTGGGGTGTAAACGCGTTTCTCTGGTCAGTACAAATGTTTTCGTTACAGTACTTAAGACTGGAGGGGCACGACCACCCTTAGTGAGAACTGCACTCGTTCTCGGGAGATTCTGTCAATTATTATAGTTACATTAAACTTTATTACAATTCCTAAGTTATACGTAGTATACCTAATACACTCAAAACTAATTTTATCAACTTGATAACTTTGTATTTACAATTTTAAACAATGGCTTTATTGACTAATTTTTTTCACTATCACTATCATGTCTGCTACTTCACTTGATTAATTTTTTGATTTTATCAATTATTAAACATCAACAAATAAATTAAATACTATTTTAATTCTGAAAAAATCAATACAGTAAAGAATTACAGAGAGGCATCAGCTTCATTAAAAATTGTAACCACAGAATCGAGAGTTTCTTCACCCGTTGGAATAATTTGATCTGGTGGCAGTAAAAATCCATATCGTCCCGTATCTCTAAGTTCATATGTGTATGATATACGGATATTCCTGTGTACACCAACAGCCCAATCTCCACTTCCGCCAGATGCTACATCTGTAAACGCACCACAATAATATTTAGGATTGTTTTTTATTTTCAGGTACTTACAAATAGCTTGTGGAATGTTTCCAACAGTGTAACGGGTTCCATAACGAACAGCCAAACTCTTAGCTGCGGCATTGCCAATTCTGTGCTGTAAGAACAAGACAATTACAAGTTGTACATTTTTATTTTGAAGTTGACCTACCAATTCATCGTTATTTTCTGGCACTTCAAGTCCTTGATGCCCGAATGGAATCAAAAACAGTTGAGAATACGAATGGAAAGCCAAATATGTGTCTAGAGTATCAGCCACGCTGCTGATGTACTCAGAAAGGGACTTAGTTTCGATTTCTGAGAAAGCTGAACTACCGGCATGAGTTTCGGAGCAAGGAGAGCTGCTGGCTCCACCTTCCATCCAATGATAACCCCAATTGCGATTAGGGTCAGCTCCATAGCATGTGCCGTATGGTTGTCTCGTTTTTCTCCACATTCGATTCTATAATATGCTGTTAGTAGAATACTTAGGTGAACTTCAAAAAATCTACTTACAGTGGTATGAGTATAGGTGTAACCATCTGGGTTGACACTAGGGAAAACATGCCAATCGCGACTTTCTGCAACTTTTCTCACAGATTCGTTAGTGCTAGTTAAAAGCTCATTTAAAATGTAAGTCACGGTAGCTGGAGCAATCCTACAAAAATTGTACCACCCATTAGAAATAATTACCTAACTGTAATTATAGAAACACTCACCATTCACGAGCGTGAATTCCACCTTCAAGAAAAGCTCCTTTTTTTCCTGGGCCAAAAGAAACTTTCACTCCACGAATTTCCCTTCCTTCTTAAGATTTACCTCCTACTATGGGTGTAACAATTTCAGGGTACTTTTCGACCAAACTATCCAACCATGCATTAAGCTAATAACAAATTGACAATTTACAAAATATTTCTAAACCTCCACGCCTAAAGCAAACCTCATCTAATGTTTGGTAACGTGTCCAATCATGCTCTTCATCGTTTCTGGGCGCGTCACGTTTTTCGTTGTTTATTAATTCTTGTACGTTTTCAATCCAGAGTTCTGCATCCAACTTTTGAAGGGAGATAAGGTCTTGAAAGTCATACTTCATATGTGGAGGCACCATGATGTCTACGGATCTTCCAGGAGTAGACACATCAGACCAAAAGTTGAAGCCATGAGGGTTTTCTTCAAGCTGCCTAAGAGCTTGCACTTGTTCATCAGTTCGGGGGGTTACCCTGTAGACTTGGAAGCCATCAAAACGGACTTGGGCCAAACAAGAACTTATGACCACTGATATGAACAATAGAAGAAGCTTCATCGTGCTAACACAAATAATATTATTGCAATACTGAAATATTTATTCTAAAGGTTAATGGTTCTCACCTGAGATTTAACTTCACACTGAAACCTGATGTTTTAGCCTACCTTTTATATTAAAATTTTGGATTTTTTTTAGTCTAGATTATGTTATCTAACAGTAGCAAAAATTTTTAAAACAACTCAGTATTATGCCAAGTACGTGTCTCCGATTAAGAGCACTTCAGATCATAAAATGGCGATAAAAATGACGACACACAATTTCTTTAAAAAATTTAGTATACTAAGTAAATATATGTAAGGTTTTTAGCTATAAAAAAAATTTAAAAGGTTAAATCTAAGCAAGGCTATATATAAAAAATTTGGACAGTAAACAAAGTAAGTCAAAAATATTTTTAATTTGAAATTTTGACTTGTTTAATAATATTTTTGTACATGGTTATTTCAATATCAAGTACTTTTTGTTTCATTCAGAAAATAACTAATTGAATTGATAGCAATCAGTGTTCTTTAAATATAGTATACCTATTCATCATTGCCTGTCACGGTTCATTATGATTAAAGTTTGGAAATCCCAAAATAAGATAATAGATAAAAAGTGTTATAGTTTTAGCGAAATGGAATTGTGAACTGAACTGATTTTAATCATAATAGTTTATACAAGTCATCTTTGACACAAGCTAGTGTTAAATTCTATTGTAGGTTGCTTTTATTTTAAACTTCTCGCCTCTTTTTAAGTAATTTTATATTTATCCACATATTTTATACAATTTTAATAAGCGTGTAGGTGCAATTAAAAATAGATAAAAATTGCAATTTAATGTTTTTCCTAGTGTTGAAAAATGAGGTTTTTTAGTCTAATTGTAAGGGTAAATATAATCAAAAGGAAGAAAATGCTGTTAATGTGGTACTTTTATTCCTTGGTGTAATACAGGGTGTCTCATATAATAGCTCCCCTCCTGGAACATCATAGTTCACAATTAAACTTGATGATTTGTAGTAAGTAGAATGGTGTCCGAGTTTCAAGTCTGAAGTTGCCACGCACGTTGTAAAACGAACATCAAATCGGAGATTAAAACGGGCTCGTTTAGTCATAGTGAGGTTTACTTCCTTACTGAACCAGCGGACAGCGTGTGAAATTTGAACTTTAAGCAACAATATTTCGAATTTCGAATCGCGAGTCTACTTTAACTAACTTTAAGGAAATACATCATATTTTAACGGTTTCTGACATCTGCTACAGCTTTCATAACTTTTTCCAGAGACGAACATAGCCAACTTTGGGGGGGGGGGGGGGGCAATTCTCAATTTGCCGACTGCATTAGTTAAAAGTCGACAACTATTTTTTTGACAACGGACAGATATTTTATAGCGATTTTAAGTAAATTGGGACATAAAAAACGTAAATGTTATAAAATTAACAAGTGTTTTAATAGCAAAATTATTAAAGGGCGTACATAGATTAGGTAATTGTAGTAAGTCGGGCGAGACTGCAGAGGCCGAGTCCAGACTGTTTTTCATCCTATAAAACGATACTTATTATCATCGGCGGCGGCTCATTAGCATCCTGACTAAATGCAGCTGAGCTTAGCAGCTTAGCTTTTGTTAACTTTTATTAGATATGCATACATGCACCAATATAATGATAAATATGATAAATAATACTTACTCAACTTGATTAGAAGCTGAAAACTCGAATTTAAAATTGTTTCTCCAAATTTTTTGTGTTGGAGGCCTTTTTTTCAAAACTTTTTTGCAGTTATACGGGTTTCGACAACTTTTCCAGTTTTTTTGTAATTTTTCCAACTGCTTAGAATATTTGGGGGGGGGAGAGGCTTTATAGGTTCGTTCCTGGCCAAACATGCAGTGTCAAACTGTCAAAGTACTTTTTGTACAACAGAAGCATTGACTGCATCTTATTATAAATATGTGGCACGGATTTACATGTGGTTTCCTTAACTAATAATTATGTAGGGAACTCGAGGAGTATGCACCTATCACTGCGCTTGTGCGTGGTGCTAGTTTAGACGTCCGTGAAGTTAGCATTAGATTTAGATTCAGATTTAAATTTATTTTCCTCTCTGAGCTGGATTTTACAGTTGACCAAATAAATACTTTGTATAGCTAAAATTGAATCTGAATCTACGGTCAATTTCCAATACACTTAGAAAATTACACGTTTCTATTCTTCCTCTTTGCAATATGGCACCTAAAAAAAGAGATAAAACTTTGGTTTTGAATATGCATGCAGTAATTGAAACAAAACCCAATATTTTAAAACAAAAGACCATAAAGTGGCCATACCCCGGGACGTACCCCCCTTCACTTATTAACTCATATTTTAAATTATAATGAACCGCCGATTGGAAGTGATCCAGAAGCTAAAGTTTGATTTCGAACGTTTCTTCAGTTTTTGAAAAAGAAATCATAATTTTCTTAAAAATAATCGTGCATTTCCCATATTTTGGGAAAATGTTCTCTAGGTACCCCCTTAACTACCACTTACTTTAAAGTTCTTTGACCCGCCGATTGGGAGCGATCCAGAGGCTAAAGTTTGATTTCTAAAGTTTCTTCAGTTTTTGAAAAAGAAATCATAATTTTCTTAAAAATAATCGTGCATTTCCCATATTTTGGGAAAATGTTCTCTAGGTACCCCCTTAACTACCACATACTTTAAAGTTCTTTGACCCGCCGATTGGGAGTGATCCAGAAGCTAAAGTTTGATTTCGAACGTTTCTTCAGTTTTTGAAAAAGAAATCATAAGTTCCTTAAAAATAATCGTGCATTTCCCATATTTTGGGAAAATGTTCTCTAGGTACCCCCTTAACTACCACATACTTTAAAGTTCTTTCACCCGCCGATTGGGAGTGATCCAGAAGCTAAAGTTTGATTTCGAACGTTTCTTCAGTTTTTGAAAAAGAAATCATAATTTTCTTAAAAATAATCGTGCATTTCCCATATTTTGGGAAAATGTTCTCTAGGTACCCCCTTAACTACCACTTACTTTAAAGTTCTTTGACCCGCCGATTGGGAGCGATGCAGAGGCTAAAGTTTGATTTCTAAAGTTTCTTCAGTTTTTGAAAAAGAAATCATAATTTTCTTAAAAATAATCGTGCATTTCCCATATTTTGGGAAAATGTTCTCTAGGTACCCCCTTAACTACCACATACTTTAAAGTTCTTTGACCCGCCGATTGGGAGTGATCCAGAAGCTAAAGTTTGATTTCGAACGTTTCTTCAGTTTTTGAAAAAGAAATCATAAGTTCCTTAAAAATAATCGTGCATTTCCCATATTTTGGGAAAATGTTCTCTAGGTACCCCCTTAACTACCACATACTTTAAAGTTCTTTGACCCGCCGATTGGGAGTGATCCAGAAGCTAAAGTTTGATTTCGAACGTTTCTTCAGTTTTTGAAAAAGAAATCATAATTTTCTTAAAAATAATCGTGCATTTCCCATATTTTGGGAAAATGTTCTCTAGGTACCCCCTTAACTACCACATACTTTAAAGTTCTTTGACCCGCCGATTGGGAGTGATCCAGAAGCTAAAGTTTGATTTCGAACGTTTCTTCAGTTTTTGAAAAAGAAATCATAATTTTCTTAAAAATAATCGTGCATTTCCCATATTTTGGGAAAATGTTCTCTAGGTACCCCCTTAACTACCACTTACTTTAAAGTTCTTTGACCCGCCGATTGGGAGCGATCCAGAGGCTAAAGTTTGATTTCTAAAGTTTCTTCAGTTTTTGAAAAAGAAATCATAATTTTCTTAAAAATAATCGTGCATTTCCCATATTTTGGGAAAATGTTCTCTAAGTACCCCCTTAACTACCACATACTTTAAAGTTCTTTGACCCGCCGATTGGGAGTGATCCAGAAGCTAAAGTTTGATTTCGAACGTTTCTTCAGTTTTTGAAAAAGAAATCATACTTTTCTTAAAAATAATCGTGCATTTCCCATATTTTGGGAAAATGTACCTAGAGAACATTTTCCCAAAATATGGGAAATGCACGATTATTTTTAAGAAAATTATGATTTCTTTTTCAAAAACTGAAGAAACGTTCGAAATCAAACTTTAGCTTCTGGATCACTCCCAATCGGCGGGTCAAAGAACTTTAAAGTATGTGGTAGTTAAGGGGGTACCTAGAGAACATTTTCCCAAAATATGGGAAATGCACGATTATTTTTAAGAAAATTATGATTTCTTTTTCAAAAACTGAAGAAACGTTCGAAATCAAACTTTAGCTTCTGGATCACTCCCAATCGGCGGGTCAAAGAACTTTAAAGTATGTGGTAGTTAAGGGGGTACCTAGAGAACATTTTCCCAAAATATGGGAAATGCACGATTATTTTTAAGAAAATTATGATTTCTTTTTCAAAAACTGAAGAAACGTTCGAAATCAAACTTTAGCTTCTGGATCACTCCCAATCGGCGGGTCAAAGAACTTTAAAGTATGTGGTAGTTAAGGGGGTACCTAGAGAACATTTTCCCAAAATATGGGAAATGCACGATTATTTTTAAGAAAATTATGATTTCTTTTTCAAAAACTGAAGAAACGTTCGAAATCAAACTTTAGCTTCTGGATCACTCCCAATCGGCGGGTCAAAGAACTTTAAAGTATGTGGTAGTTAAGGGGGTACCTAGAGAACATTTTCCCAAAATATGGGAAATGCACGATTATTTTTAAGAAAATTATGATTTCTTTTTCAAAAACTGAAGAAACGTTCGAAATCAAACTTTAGCTTCTGGATCACTTCCAATCGGCGGTTCATTATAATTTAAAATATGAGTTAATAAGTGAAGGGGGGTACGTCCCGGGGTATGGCCACTTTATGATCTTTTGTTTTAAAATATTGGGTTTTGTTTCAATTACTGCATGCATATTCAAAACCAAAGTTTTATCTCTTTTTTTAGGTGCCATATTGCAAAGAGGAAGAATAGAAACGTGTAATTTTCTAAGTGTATTGGAAATTGACCGTAGATTCAGATTCAATTTTAGCTATACAAAGTATTTATTTGGTCAACTGTAAAATCCAGCTCAGAGAGGAAAATAAATTTAAATCTGAATCTAAATCTAATGCTAACTTCACGGACGTCTAGTTTAGCCCTATGCTATATACCAGAATGCTCAAGGCAGGTAAAAGTCCTGCCTAAACCAGAGAAAGATCTATCTATCTATTCAATCCATTTGCGTCCACTGCTGGACATTGGTATCCCTTATGTTCTTCCATCTCACTCTGTCCTGTACCAATTGCATCCAGTTACCTGCTATTCTCTTTATGTCGTCTGTCCATCTTGTTGGAGGTCCCCCTCTACTTCCTTTTGCTGCCCACAGCTTTTATGTTAGTATTTTATTCGACACCTACGCCCAGGTCAAATCTTACCGAATTATAAGCCTCACGTCTTTTCTTCTGAAATAGTAAAAAGACTGATTAATAGGCATGTAAAGGACGAGATATTGGATAGATTTCTATTGCACCGAAACCGGTACGTCTGTCAATGGGGAAAATCTTTGCGAGCTGAGCTGGCTGTTTACGCACTAACCAGCACAACAGAAAAGTCCATTCAAGGCAAAGTATTTGAACTTTGGGCATTGCTGGATATCTAAAGAGCCTTTGCTTACACTTCGTTTGAATCTATCCACCAAGTCGCGGTTCACAGAGGAATTCACCTTGCACTGTGACGATGGATTGCAAATGTGCTCAAGAACAGAATAATAGCCCCCTCTCTTAAACGAGGCAACTGTTAGTATCAGTGTACAGGATGTCTACGGGGGGGGGGGGGGAGTATTATTTCCCCAAGCTGTGCTGCTTTGTGATTGGCAAGCTTTTGCGGCTGCTAGATGAGAAAAGAATCTATAAATAGGGATATGCGGACGGTATCATCATCTTTATCCAAGCGAAATTCGAGTGCGTTGCATTCAATAAAATTAGTCCTTACACCAGGAAACTTCTTCTGTTTGGCAAACGATTATATATGGTATAGGAGGTCCAGTAATACCTAGGTGTCTTTATAGACACCAGACTGATCTTTAAACGGCGTCTAGAACATGTTACAAACAAAGCCACAAGGGCTTTCTGGACCTGCAGGCTAATGTTTTGAAAACAGGGGGGAGTTGAAACCAAACGTGGTACATTGGTTGCACAGAAGAGTGATAATCCCAACAATCACATCTGCTTCCTTGGTGTGGTAGCACAAGAATGAAAATGTTTCAATGAAAAACAAACTTAGTAAATTACAAATATTGGGTTGCATAGGAATAACGGGAGGCAATGCTGACTTTCTCAACGGCCGCGTGAGAAGTCCTTTTGGATCTTACTCTTCTTCAACTACGAGTGGAATCTGAAGCAAGACTAGCTTCGTACCGGCCGAAAATAACGAAACGGGAGGGTATCCAAAAACCGTTTGAAATATTAACCAGAACCGTACGATTATAAGGAGAACAAAGCTAGTACCACACTAAATATTGACGTCATTTGGTAAACAGACGAATCTAGAACAGACAGTGGTAGAGGGCTGGGCATGGTATGGAGAAACTAATGCATACAACAAGAATTCTAGCT
This sequence comes from Ctenicera cuprea, assembly GCA_958336395.1. Taxonomy (NCBI): domain Eukaryota; kingdom Metazoa; phylum Arthropoda; class Insecta; order Coleoptera; family Elateridae; genus Ctenicera; species Ctenicera cuprea. The sequence continues at coordinate 27,122,721 of OY284495.1, read as the reverse complement.
AGACACTGCGCTGTAGAAACAAACACCTATACACAATAGGACTCATAGGAAATTCGCTCTACAGGTTCTGTGGAGAGGACCCTATTGTTACTGTAGGGTATTAACGGCCCGCAGATTAAAACACTTTCAAGTACCAGAACTGGAACTAATATTTGCTAATATTTAGAAGCCGATGTATACTTATACACTTTTGTTTTTGTAAGATAGATTCTTTTGGTATTGCAAAACGTTTATGTCGCGTTAAAAAGTAGTTTATACACAGGTACAAATTAGGTATCCCAATCAGTCAGTGCTTTATTAAAAAAGTCTTGCTCTACCAATATCTGTGCTGAGCGTATTTTGTAAATGTAAATAAAGTAACTCTTTGGTTTTCCCTATTTATAGCAGCCCAATTAAGCATTATAACGACACAAAACACCTTTGACGGCACGAAAGCAAAGCTATTCCAAATCGTTGAATTATTATTTAAATCCGAATAGAATCAACAAAGGAAATCTGTAAATGCTTTATGTTCATCAATTTAAAAAGTGTATTATTAAGTAATATCTAAAATGTAATACATCAATTTTAAGATTAGGCAACAAGTCTACTGAAACAAAACCACAATCACTTTGCTGTAATAGGCATACGTCCCTTTTATACACCTTTCCTTGCAGCTAACTGCTCATGAATGGCTTTAATAGTAGTTGTGTTCTTCTCAAAGGTATTCTGCAGGAAATTTTGGAATTTGCGGATTTTCATAAATATTGCTTTTTATCGAAAATTTTGCTATTCAAGTGTATGAAACTGTTACTTCGTTGGAAAGAAAAAAAAATTATCTTTTTAACGGCTTATTTTAAATATTATATTTAATATTATATTAAATTATATTTAAAATAATCAAAAAAGTGGAAAAACTAAATTTCAAAGTGGCGTAATTTTGAAAACGGAAAAACATTTTAAAAATTTTATTGTTAATTTGGATTAAACGCTGAACGTTTAAAATATTTTGTAACAATCGTTAAAACAGTATCTCTTTAAATAAGGGTACTATTAAGGCTAGGAAGTTTTGGCAGGGACACCTTGATTTTATCATGTGAAATATTAATTTTAACCAATGGTACTTTGAGCTAATGGGAAACTGTATTGCTGTCAGGTCCAGCCCAGATTTAATTTTGATGGGGTATATTTTGTATAAAGAGTTTTCCAGTATTCAAACGTTTTGTTAAGTTTTCTATTAATTACAAACCGTAATTTTGCGATAATGTCTTCGCCGGCTCCAAAATCTCCGGAACAAAGTGACAAAAGTAAAAAATACGACCGGCAATTGAGGTTAGATTGAATTATTCAACCTTAGATAAATTTTAATTTATTATTTAATTTTTTAGGCTATGGGGCGATCACGGGCAAAAACTACTGGAATCTTCCAAAATTTGCTTAATTAATGCTACCGCCTTGGGCACGGAAATCCTCAAAAGCCTCGTATTACCTGGCATAGGGGCATTTACTATTGTCGATGGAGAAAAGGTAACGGAAGAAGATATAGGCTCGAAGTAAGTCTTAGAATTGGCTTATTCCCTTAATTTAACTCGGTATATGTTAGTTTTTTTCTAGATGAGACGAGCTTTGGTATGTCTCGCGCTCAAGCAGCTACGCAAGGGTTGTTGGAATTAAATACCGACGTGCGAGGTGACTACATCGATGAATCACCAGAACATGTTATGGCACACACACAAGACTTTTTTAATGGTTTTACTGTGGTTATAGCAACAGCTTTACCAGAAAAGTAAGTATTTAATGTTTAAGTGCTTCCAAAAATTGTAAATTTTCATACTTTAGGGTGCTTATGCCGTTATCAAGACAACTTTGGACAACAGGAGTGCCTCTTTTAGTGTGCCGTAGTATAGGATTCTTAGGATATGTTCGGCTACAAATTAAAGAACATTCTGTAATAGAAGCACATCCGGATAACGAAGCCCCAGATTTACGTCTTGACCAACCTTGGCCTGCTTTGCGTTCACATTTGGACAAAATTGATGTATCAGCATTAGGAACTAAAGAACGCACTCATGTCCCTGCTCTGACTGTTCTTTATTATTACCTGCAGAAATATAAAGAAGCTCACGGAGGCTCCTTGCCTAAAACACGTTCGGAAAAGGACGAATTAAGGCAGATGATCCGAGAAAGTCTTCCAGCAGATGGGGATACTCTTGGACCTTTAGAAGAAAATTATGAGCAAGCTGTTCGATTTGTTAACATATGTGTTGGTTCCACGAGAGTCCCTACACAAATACAAGCGATTTTGGATGATGAACGTTGCACAAATTTGACATCAGAGGTAAAAACTGTAAATGGCTAATACAGAATAAGTGATAATAAAGTCTTGTGTTGTAGAGTCCCTCATTTTGGTTAATGTGTGCAGCTTTAAGAGAATTAGTCGAAAGTGAAGGCACCTTACCAATTCGAGGCAGCCTTCCCGATATGGCTGCCGATACAACCAGTTATGTAACTATACAACAGCTCTACCAGCGGCAAGCACAACTACAAGCTGAAGCCGTGTGTCGACGTGCCATGCAAATAGCTCGCAGTGTGGGACAATCGGCTGATGTTATATCCGAAGCAGAGGTAAAAAAGCTGGCGGGCAACCACCATTGAGACCTTCGTCGCATTTATAAAAAATTTCTGAAAATTTGTAATCTGTTTCGATTATTTTGCCAATTTTTGAAAATTTAGAAAATTTTTTAAATTCTTAAAAATTTTCAAAAAATATACCGAAAGTTTTAAAATTTTAACAATTTTTCTTTTTTAATACCTTTTTGGAAAATTTTGATTACTGTTTTTTAATATTTTACAAAATTTTAAAATAATTACTAAAATTTTGAATATATTTGAGAGTTCTTGAAAATTTAAAAAATGTTTGGAAAACTTAATACCTTATAACATTTTATGAAAATTTTTAATAATCTTGAAATTTTTTGGAAAATTAAAAAATTCTGAAAATTCTTTGGAATTTTGAAAACATGAAATTTTTTAATTTTGACAAATTCGTAAATTTTAGACGAAACCTTTCAAATGTAAAAGTACCTCTCATTTAGGCATAATTCGTATATCGGCCAATAAGCCGAAAGCAAAAATATGACAATCACAATATCTTCCTTTATAGCTATACTTTGTTTAGCGAGGAAGGTAAAAATCAATATTTAAATTTAAAAACTTGACAAATTTATTTTGTCTTTTGCAGGTGAAACTATTCTGCAAACATTCCTCTGAACTGTACGTTCTTCGAGGAAGTTGCATTGCTGACGAATACCAAAACAGTTCCCCTAACATTGCCCCTTATTTGGAGGATCCGGAAAGTTTAATGTTCTACTATGTTATTCTGCGTGGTTTAGAAAGGTTTATTAGCGAGTACAACACATATCCGGGTCAGTTCGATGATCAAGTTGAGCCTGATGTGCTTAAGCTTAAGACCCTTATCGGTAAATTGCTCTCTGAATGGGGCTGTCCTACTCCTGTGATTAGTGATGATCGTGTTCATGAAGTTTGTCGCTATGGGGGTGCCGAATTGCATTCTGTTTCTGCTATGTTAGCAGGTTGTACAGCTCATGAAGTTATTAAATTAATAAGTCATCAGTATAAGCCTATTAATAATACTTTTATTTACGATGCAATTACTTCCACCTCTGCTACATTTATCTTGTAATTTATTGTTATAAATTATAATGTTAGTTAAGTTTAATATTAGTAAGAATACATGTAATTTATAAAAAATTTTAGAATAAAATGAATTTATTGCATTAAAAATATTTTATATATCAATTCCAGCTTTACTTCGTTAAAGTCCATATTTAATGAGTATTTGTATATAAAATACTTAATCACTTTAACAATATCTATTTATTTAAACCTTATACGTATTTCGGCATGTTTACATGCCATTGTCAAAGGTTATATGAAGGTAAACAGTTAGTGTTGTTATAGCAATAGAACTTTTTACTTATCTTGGTAATCGTCTGCAGATGACTTGATTTCTTATTCCAAAATGTCCAGTAGAGGAGAATTTAACAGATCAATTTGCTCATCCATTAACGGTACAGTTTTTAAATGTTTGTGAATTTCAAAAGCTTCTAGTATATCTAATTTACGTTTATCATCACAAAAGTGTAAACATTTTATGGTGTTATTAGATGTCATTGAATGATTTTGTTCTAGTAAGTGTTTAGCGTAATTGGATTTATGTGGGTGTTTGTATTTGTAACAACGTACGTGTTCTTTATACCCACCACGCGCTGGCTATAATTGCTCGGCTGAATGATTCCTTTGGTTTAGAAGTAAACATTGTAACCGCATAAAATAGCTGTTAAGTGGTTGTGCGTTTGTTTCAAGTTGCTATGGAATCGTGTGGCCCTTACTGCTAGAAAATTTTGTGTGATTTCACATAACTGTTCAATTACTGGCATTGTATTTGCTACAACTAATTTTCTACATTATAATATTTTAATTTGTTATTTTGCGATAAAGATATATTCAAAACATTTTGAATAAGTGTCAAGTATGTAAAGATCCCGCACAATTTAATTGTAGTTTATATCACGGCCTCCTGTATCAATGTCAACTGAAGTAGAGATCAGTCAATATCAAAACAGGAAGCCGCGGTTTATATATAAAGCAGAATACAGTGATGAGATTTAGATATAAAAAATTATTTTAAAGAAATTTTCATTTCATTTTCATCAGAGAAGTTATTTTGGTGTAGTTCTTAGCCAAAGCTTTATTGATTCACTGTTAGATGTCTACAAAGAAAATTTTAAATTTTTGAAAATATAAATTATTTAATTTATATATATGTATTTAAAATATTAAATCTGTTTTAAAAATACTAAGTTTAAATAGTTAAATTAAATAGTTATAATTAATAATTCTAAATAATTTTGAATTTCAGTAAATTTAATAGTTATTTATACAACGAGCACGTACAATGTCACTTTTTTGCACGAGCGAGAAAAAAACATTTCTCCCACTTGTATACATAATTTTTTCTATGACTACATTTTCACAAACATATATTTGTAATCAAATAAAATTTTAAAATATTAACATGTTAAAGTTATAGATATCTAGCTGTGATATCTAGCTAAAACAACTAATCAACATGAAAAGGCCGTTTCCAAGGTTGTGTGTAAACAGAAATAGTAGTGTGTTGTCATAAATAATACAAGTGATTACGATTTTTTGATAAAAGTGTGGTGTAAGTTCACGAGTGCTAGTTAAGATGGTAACTACCGAAATCTTAACTAGCACGAGGTAACTTACACTACAATTTTATCAAAGAAAAATCGTATCACGAGTCGTATTCGTCATGACTACATCACTCACATTAATTTTGATGCATTTTTGGTAAGACTGAATTAGTCGGAAATGCTCGGGTGCTTTCGGGAATCGGCGCTCTTAACATGGTATTGTTCGCTTGTGTTCAAATGTTTTGTAGTGGCGTCCTTTTCATCATCATCATCATGATCATCTGACATGGAGCTGACTATAGGATTGATCCTGGATTACGCCAGGCTCACCCCATGCTAGTAGGAAATTATGTGATAGGTTGGCAAATTTAATTTTATTTTTGCCGTTCCTATTTACCGTTGTTCTGAAGTGTTGTAAAAATTGATCGTTTTGAAGAAAAATCGCTAAGTGGTATTTCATAAAATTATTGAGGTTATTTACATTATTTTCGTCTAAGATTTTGGTTGGTATAACCTGTAAAACAAGATACAATTTTAATGTGAATATGTATTTCTGTTTTTTTAATAGATGTAAGCATATTATTATCATATTTATTGTAGGTGTACATTAACATTTGGGTCGGTTATGGTTTGAACTATGGTTTGCACACTCGCGATTCATGTTGGTTGACATCGTTATCATCGGCTATTGTCGACGTTTCTCGAATTCTGCGTTTTGCTTGTGGGTGACAGCGACAATTATTGATTTTAATTCATAAATTATGTTATATAATTAAATATGATACTTACTTCTAGCCGAAACAATAAAAAACTGTATTAATTATAATAAATATACCAAAAAGTTAGTGCACACTAGTTTCAAATGCGTTAATTTAAGATTAAGGACGATTATCCGAAGCTACTGTAGGTTTAATTATTTATTTAAACATCACCATGCATTTTAATCAGTATAAAACAAATGCGAAGAGTTTATTTTATGAAAGTGAAAATTTGTTATTGGTTCAATGAAATGTGAGTAGTGTAGTCAGCTTTACCTACCACTTCTGGTGGCATTAATATTAGTAAAAATAATGTTAGTAATACTACACCATTACATTAAATTTATTCGATACACAAAATTAAAGATTAATAGCTTCAGTTCTAAGTATAAACATTTTATAGTGTTATCAGATGTCATTAAATGATTGCGTTCTAGTAAGTGTTCGGCGTAATTAAATTCATGTAGGTGTTTGAATTACAGTGAGAACAATTCAATTTGTAAATGCCCAATTTTAGCAAATCATCTGCTTTTGATTTTGCATTAAACAAAATTTTAAAATATTTTGAATTGATTCTGTGGTAGGCACTTGATGAAACATTATTAATAAATATTCAACTATTTAATTGAAACTCGAGTCGAGTAAATAAATACCAACAAATTGTGAAACAATTTACCAAGTATTTTATTTTATTAATATACTATTAATTTTAAATAGTTGAAAATTTTAAATTTTTTTTAGTTGTTTTAAAAATTACTTTACGTTTATCAGTCTTGTTTATAATTTTAGCAATTTTTTTTGAATTGCCACTAAAATATTGAATTGAGAAATTTCAATTATTAAACAAATTGCATATAATAATGGTTATAATACTAAACTTAGTGATACATTACTTAAGAAAAAGATTATAAATTAGCTTTCAAAAAATTTATCCGAATACCCTAACTTCATTCGATACAATTAAATATGCTCCGATTCCATGTTTTGGCGACAAATCAGAAAAAATTGATGATAAACAAGAGGAAATTTTAAAACATCTAAAAACATTTTAAACACTTTGTTTAATGCAAAATTAAAAAAAAATTACTTCCTAAAATCAGGTATTACAAACTAAATTGTTCACATTGAAAATCGGTTTAAATATGCCAGACAATTAGAAATTTTGATATTGGGTATAAAGAACACACCCACATAAATTCAATTACGCTAAAAACTTACTAGAACACAGTCATTTAATGGCATCTAATAACACTCTAAAATGTTTACACTATTGTGATGATAAACGTAAATTAGAGACACTAGAAGCTTTTGTAAATTACAAACACTTAAAAACTGCACCGTTAATGAACGAGCAAATTGATCTCTTAAATTCACCTCTATTGTTCATTTTGGAATAAGAAATCAAGTCATCTGCAAACGATTACTAAGATCGATTCACCAACTGTTTACTTTTTAATATAACCTTTGATAATCGCACGTAAACATGTCTAAATACGTATAAGGTTAAACTAGATAAATATTGTCGAAGTAAAAAGTGTGTTATTTATACTCAGTAGATATTTGTTTTTAATTAACAGTCTAAAATGTGATGAATTTACTTAATAGGTATAACATACTATAAAAGTTTGCCATTAAGCTATTGTCGTCTTTAATAATTGACAAACACGCTAAAGTGACCTTAGCTATTTAGTTATATTAATATATTATTAACACCATCTGTTGTATTGTAAAGACTTCTCCTATAAGTTCACATTAGGATTAGAGCAAGCACTACTTCGCAAACCTTATCTAAATATTTAACTACCGATACCGATAAAAATATTCATTAGTCATTCCAAAGTTTCTTAGTGTTGTTGTTTGTCTTTTAGTTTAGTTGATCGTTGTGTGAATTTGATATTCGATTAACAATGATGCGAGCAGGTCAATGTTTAGATTTATTCATGTTGTAAAAAAATTTGAAAAATTAAAACTGCAGGTGCCAGCAGCGTGCGAAATCATGAAGGTGTCATCAGTGTTGGTTTCACAGATCACTATACACCAGATTCTAGAGGACTTGGATGTGCCCTTTTTGATCAAATGGTGGAATTTAAAAATTATGTAGCACAGGTAGGTAACTGTAGTACCCAGTTTAATTTCTTTTTCAAAACTGTGGTGAAAATTGCAGTTATTTTCATAGATGATAATTAAACAATTTCTTCTTTAAATTTTGATGATCATCGTATGATACAGACAAAGTTCAACTTATATACTGATAATTTTGTTCTTAAGAAATAAGTACATTATGCTGTTTTGACAATACTTATTATTATTACTGTTTACTCTTGTACTTTGTTCCGTTAGGAAGAGAAAAGTAAAATAGCTAAGCCACCTATATTCTCTAACTCTTTCCCTCTTTACCTCATTTTTAACCACTTAGTTGACTCTTTTAAGGGAGGGTAAGGGGAGTTTATTTACCTATACACAAATACAGTCTGTCTAAAAATTAACCTCACCTTGATAACTTTTGAACGACTTTGTATTTCGGCACAAAATTTTATATGCTTTAATGGGAGGTTAAATTATACTTTTTTAGCATATAGCTAAATTTTATATCTTGCTAAACGGTGCCTAAGCGTTCTTTTGAAAACAAGAAATTAAATAGAGAAGGGGGTCGTTTGACACCCCATTCAAAAGGTCTTTTAATTCTGCGTCTGATCCTAATGTTTCAGAAAAAAATATTCATTCAGAACAAAATGACGAGTAATTGAAGACAAACAAGTTTATTTAAAAACTCAGCACTAAAAAAAATTAAATCAAATTTGGAAATGTTCACCATTAACTTCTTCGCACATGAAAAGTCCCTCTTTACTTTTTCATAAGTTTTGGGAGTGATAATTTCTGCAAACTTGTTATGTGCTGTTCCAGTTCTTTAATTGTTTCTAAGGGGATTTTGTGCACTAGAGACTTCAGATATCTCCAAAGAAAATAATCTAAGGGTGTTAAATTTGGGGAGCCTACCGGTCATTCCACGGGACCCCTCCTACCAATCTATCTTTCCCGAAAATATTCGTTGAGGAAATCAGTAACAGGCTTATAAAAATGAGACGTTGCCCCGTCCTGTTGCAACATAACGTTTTCAAAAGTGTTTCTAGTTACCTGAATTAATACTAGCTTCTTAATGACAGCAAACAAATTCCTACTAGATTAAAAACCAAAATGATTTTGAAGATATTCCGTTAGTTTAAAAACCGCCGTTTTGTTTTGGATGAATATTTTCTTTTTGAAACTCTGCGATCAGACGCAGAATTAAAATACCTTTTAAATGAGGTGTCACTCAACCTCTTTTGTTATTTAATATTTTTTTTAATGATGCCCTGTCGCCATTTAGAAAGATGAAAATTTAAATAAGAGCAGAAAAGTAGGTAGGTAGTATTTAATCTCCCATTAAGGCATATCAAATTATACACAGCAAGCAAGAAAGATGAAGAACCACGTGACCATTGACTAATTTAAATGTAGTGAATTTTATTTTTCAATGTTGCCTGCCGTGCTGATTTCCTTTTGCAATGTCATTGTGTTTTATTGGCGTTTGTACCACTCGTTTTGAGCAGCTACTGTAATTTATAAATAAATATGGTTTTGTACAGCAATACTATTAAATAAATCCTATCATTTACTTTTGATTTATTAAATGATTTTACAGAGTTTTTAAATTGCATACGTGCCAAATTAATTGTTTTTAGAAAAAATGTTTTATGTGCCCCTATTTGTACGTGCAACGCCAATGGTAATTGCCACAACTGTCAGATTTAGTTTCCTGAGACAGGGTGGCCACTTCTGTAGAATGGGTTGCCTATGTTACGTGGTCACGTGGTTTTTCACTTTTTTTTGCTCGCTCTGTATGTCGATATATCATGTGGTTTAAAAGTTGTAAGAGGGAGGGCTTACTTATGGATAGACGGTGTATTTTAACGAAGCTTAATATTACCGTGTACTCCTTTTTCCTGCATTCTCCATTACAACCACCAAGTACTTGAGTCTCTTGGAAAAAACGAAAAACTTAACCACCAATACTCTCCTCCTCAACTCCTTTGTTACGGGAAAACTTGTTGTTAACGACACCGTAACAAAAGGGACTGCACTCGGCCAGCTCAAAGTCGAAGGAGGGCGTGGTTCGTTCTGTAAAACGGGTGGGGGTGGGGGGGGGGGGTTCTTTGCAGTAAAATTGGCGGTGATTAAAGAGGGCGCCGTCTGTTTTTGATTGTCTTAATAGGGGTTGTTTAAGCAGGAAGGGCGGGCCGACGATAGGGGGGAAGAAACAGAAACCTTCCTTGGTTGACAGCTTTCCTGGAGTTTGACTTACCTTCGGGCTTCCACCTAGATAGAGTTTACAATGTTTACCTATAACTTTGCTAAGGCTAAAGACCGACGGAAAATAAGTAGCACTATACACTAGTAAATATGACGGTGTAAACGTACTCACAAAGTCGTAGCTTACTCCACTTGGTTACACAGCTTACAGTTGACGATAAGAGGTAAATCGAGAGATCCAGGGGTGGCTTCGCTTCGCTTCCGCACTTTCGTATTTCGTGCACAAAACGGCAAACGAAATTCAGATAAGGGCCCTTTTATTCCACAAATGAACACACACCAATATTGCTTTTAATCCGACTATGTCGAGCGAAATAATAACGGTAGATGACGGTAATTTGGGGTGTCACAGGGTGGGCACGTCACTAACAAGGCCTTCAACTAGGCTTTCCCAGAAGAGGGTGGTTACTGTACATTTGGGAAACTCGGAAACTTGAGCGGCGAAATAGAACTATACGCTCAAAGAGTTCGATACCAACTGACTTAAGCCGATGCGCTCAATAGCGGCGTTTGCGCGCTAAAAACGCCAGGGGCGGCTTGAAAGGGAATTCACATAACACCCTCCCCCTCTACCCCACCACTAAGCACTTGTTGACTCTCTTAAGGAAGGGAAAATTTAATCACCTACACCCTTCAATGCCTTTTCCTACTTCACCACCAGCACAAGCATCATCAAATACTTCTTGGCCCTATTAAAGGAAGGAAAGTAACGAGTTTACTTAGTTCCTCTAATTTCTTCATCCACTATTAACCTCTTTTTAGCTCCGTTAAGAAAAGAAAAGTAATGAATTTAAAAGAAAGAGAAGTAAAGAGACCCGAAGGCAGTCTCGCACTCGGACACCCGCGTCATATTTACATAGAAAATAGAATAACGGGCTTAACTACCTACACCCTCCTACTTGTCTTTCCACTTCATCGATACCGTTCCCACCAACAATACCACAACAATTTACTACAATCACCACTACTATTTCTTCGATTTGTTAAGAAAGTAAAAGTGACCTAGTTGTAATCCTATTTCCGTAATAATAACCTAACCTTCTTGCTCTTCTTTCTTTATCAGAAGCTTAATTCACACCTAAGTATATGTATTTCATCTCCATTTTGAATAATTTATAGATAGATGGAATCACACTCGAGGAAGACACCTATGAATCCCTTCTTCAAAGATGTATTAGAACAGCAATCACCATGAGCTCCAAAGATGTAACATCCGAAGATTTAATTTCAATTTGTAGCTACAACCATTTCAACTGTTGTGTTCCTTACATAGCAGGTTTATTTCTCGGTGCCAAAATTGCTTGTTTGGACCCAGACCTATGTTTGGCAGATACAATACTTCTTTTACGCAAAGTGCGTCCGAAAATGATATTCGTTGGACAAGAGGCTGTAAAACTAATTGAAGATGGTGTCCGAGATTCGGGAATTGAGACTCAAATTGTGGTTTTTGGAAATTCTACGGTTTATGAGAAATTTTCGGAATTTTTGGTACCTTCACCAGATGAAGCACATTTTTTACCTATTCCCGTGGGAGATATAGAAAATACTGCAATAATTTCTTTTAGTGCAGGCACTATGGGTGTGCCCAAAGGGGTTTGCATGAGTCATCGAGCGTTGTTGGTGCAAATAAATGCGTAAGTTTATACAATCATATATTTATTATTATAATTAGAAAAATTGTTTTAGGACTCTTTTACCTTATGATTGCTCTTTCGCAAGACTTCTTACATCCCAATTGATGTTTGCCTCACTTTATTGGATCTCAACTGCCACACTTTTATTGATTTCCACGTTTTTTAATCTAGCTAGAGTTGTTTACCCCAAATTTGATCTTAATGATTTTTGGGGCTTAATAGAAAGAACCAAGGTATGCTACGTGAATATTTAAATGTTTTTGGCCTATTTTGTTTGCTATTAAGTTAATTTTTTTTAATTTTTCCTGCTCCCTATGCAAGGGGTTGGGGGTGGAGACTTATAACTCCCGTCTGGACTGAAATACGTGTATACTAGCTCAAGCATCCTAATAGATATTTAATTAGCTTGTTGTATCCAGGTACATGTGATACTTATGGCACCAAGCCATGTTCAAAGGATATGCATAAAAGGAAAACCAAAAGGAGCAAATATACCAAATTTGAAGCAAGTGTTCATCACTGGAGGTCCCATATCCAAAGAACAAATTCTAGATTTCAGGAATATTCTACCAGGAGTCGAGGTCATAAATTTGTATGGTACCTCAGAAGCCGGTGGATGGGTTATGGCGTTTAGACCACACATTTATCCAGAGGAAACGCGATTGCTGAATGAAAGACCGGATTCTTGTGGAAGACCAAGACAGGGAATTTCTTGTAGGGTATAAACTCAGATACTTCACTTTTCAACAATAATAACGCATTGAAATTTTTTCAGGTAGTGGATAACGAAACGGGAGAGGTTCTGGGCCCATATCAGAAAGGAGAACTGCGAATGCAAACCGAATTCCAAATGACTGGATACTACAATAGCGACTCATCTTATTGTTGGGACGCTGATGGTTGGCTAAAAAGTGAAGAAATAGCTTACTACGACGAAGACAACTGTTTTTTCATTGTTGACCGCATCAAAGATATGTTGAAATATCGTTCTTGGTTTGTGGCCCCAGCTAAACTGGAAGGAATTCTTCATTCCCACCCAGCAGTTGCTACTGCGGTGGTGGTGGGCTTACCACATCCAGAAGATGGAGACCATCCAGTTGGAGTTGTGGTGCTGAGAACTTCAGCTATTGGTGTTGTTACAGCAGAAGACATTGAACATTATGTGGAACAAAGGGTTGATGATAAATATAGATTGAGGGGAGGGGTAAGGATTGTAAACTATATTCCTGTTACACCAACTGGAAAAAATAGAAGAAGGGATATGAGGGAAAAGGTTCTTCGAGGTGAAATTTAATTTTAAGCTTTTTTGTACAATTTTGTAATAAATATTTTTAAAAAATGAACAGATTTTTGTATCTGTCATAATTATCGATTATAATTTTATTACTAGAGATTTTTAATAAATCAAATAGGAAACAATCGCTTTGTATAATTATTTGTATAACATAAGATTCAAATTAAAAGTCTTTAGTAGAAACTCGTATCATTTGACAAAATTAAAAATTGAAGCATTTACATGCACGAAAGCTTCCTTATAATAGATTTCAAGAATACAATTCATATCGATTATAGCTGATTAATAATTTATGCAAATTATGTGCACGTAAGGAGTCTTCCGTATGATTACAGCCTTAATAGGAACGATAGGAACTGTACTTATTCTGATACGTAACGGTGCTTCTTTGGCAGATATATAAACCTATAAAATGAAAGTTAAGTCCTTTTTGGATGTTAGTGTTAGTTAACAATGGCACTTAAAGGTAGATTTTGATTTCATTAAAAAGAATATTTACTAAACATTGTTTTTATAACAGGTGTAACTCGTAATTTCAATAAGGAAAAATTCGTAATTAGTGGACCTGATACAGACTTCATCCCTGAGCCAAAAGGGTTAGGATATGCGCTCTTCAACAGTATGACAAGATTTCGGCATGCAGTTGCACAGGTCAGTATTTTTTAACTACTTTTTCACAATCAAACCAAGACACCGCTACGTTTTTAAAATTTGCAGCAAGAATAACGACTGTTTGCATAATTAAACAACTTTCAACTTTTGACAGACTGTTAACATTAGTAAATGGCGTTTTAAATAAAAGATTTCGGTATTAACATATAACTTAGCAGTAAATTACAACGACTATACTTTTTATACCTAAAATAACTAACAATTAACACAATATTGTCTATTTCAGTAACACTTTTTCATAGTTAACAATTTGTTAGAGTTGACATTTCTTTGTGCAACCGAAAATCTAAGATGTTCAAAATTTTAAGCTCAAATTCTTTCTTGGTCACTAGATCTAACCGCAACAATTTATAGGAAGATGGTATTTCGGGCGTCAAAGACACATATGGACACCTCCTAAGCCGTAGTATCAGAACAGCTTTGGAAATGCAAGCTAGAGGAATAACATCCCAAGATGTAGTGACGCTTTGTAGTTTAAATCATCTCAACAGTTGCGTTCCCTTAATTGCAACAGCTTTTTTGGGTGCCACTATGGCTACTCTCGATCCAGCCTTATCACTCGCTGATACCATCCATCTGGTGAAACAAGTTCGTCCAAAAATGGCTTTCGTTGGTCCTGAAGCCCTGAAACTTATAGAAAATGCTTTTCGTGAAGCTGAAGTTGAAGTTGAAATAGTGGTTTTTGGCCCCACATCAACTCATTCTGAGTTTGCTGATTTTTTCGCACCGAAAGCAAATGAAGAGTTTAGTCCCATTCAGGTTAAAGATAGTAAGGAGACCGCGGTGATTCTTTTTAGTAGTGGAACTACAGGAATGCCTAAGGGTATTTGTTTAAGCCACTACGGTCTTCTAGCTCAAGCCTACAATGTAAAGTAAGTGTCCGACAGGTTTTGTTTTGTGTGATAGGCATCGAATCATAAAACATTATTGTCTCATTACCTTTTCACCTTCTATTATGACCAATGTGCCAATTTTTACTCTTTTTTTTACTGATATATAGTCCATGCTTTTCCTGTTTTCTGGCTACTTTCCCAACTTAAGATGTGATGCTTTTTGTATTTGCGTGTTATTGCCTATTCTTGATAACGACTAAGAATAATTCTAATTTTGACGCACTGATACAGACATGTGGGCTACACATTGGATGTCAGCTTAACCTTCGCCTCATTTTATTGGATTTCCTCAATTGTTCTCTTAACCGTCTGCATCCTCACAGGAAGCTGTAGAGTAGTAGTTCCCCGATACCATCCTGTTGCATTTTGGAAACTATTAGATCAATTCAAGGTAAATATTAACAAAACCTTAAATCCACATTAACAAATCTTCAACAGGTAACCCTAACATTCATGGCTCCAAGTCAAGCAATATCAATGTATCACAAAGGAAGACCAGAAAAACTAAACACTACGCACCTTGCCGATGCTATGATTAGTGGGGGGCCTATATCTGGAGATCATGTCCAGCAAATTAGAGATTTTTTTCCTGGTTCACATATTGGTATTGTTTATGGACAGACAGAAGTTGCTGGAATAGCTTTGTGCTTTCAACCAAACGTCCGAAAGCAAGTCTTGATGATGTACGAAAAACCGGAATCAACCGGGATGGTTATGCCAGGGTTTACGTGTAAGGTTAGTAAAACAAAACCTAAAAATTAAATTGCTTTCAAATAATTCCATAGATCGTTGATCTAGAAACTGAAGAGAACCTTGGCCCAAATCAACGAGGCGAACTAAGAATAAAATCAAAGTTCATCCTAAATGGTTACTTTAATCTTGATTCATCAAGCACATGGGATTCTAATGGTTGGCTTAAGACAGGAGACATCGCCTATTTTGACGGCGACCAATGTTTTTATATAGTAGATCGAATCAAGGAAATGTTAAAATTCCAATCCTACCACGTCCCCCCAGCTTTAATAGAAGGAGTGCTTTTGTCCCATCCTTCAATTGCTGCAGCGGTTGTTGTGGGAATACCTCATGAAGAAGATGGAGATCATCCAGTCGCTGCAGTAGTTCTTAAGAACCCCGGTGAGGAAATTAGCTCGGAAGACATTGTAAAGTTTGTGGAATGTCGAGTAGATGATAGGCAACGACTTAGGGGTGGAGTGAGAATTATGAACAAACTACCCCTGACGGCTACTGGAAAGATTAGAAGGGCGGATGTTAAAAAGATGGTGCTTGAAGGAAATTTGAGTTAATAATTGTTATAATTGGGAAAAATATTTGAGAGCATAATCAGAGTTAACATAGCTGTACTAAACCTTCTAATAATTTAGTTTTGTTAAAAAATATGTTAATAATGTGTCTAGCTTAGTGCCGATATAATTTTGTTGCTTCACCTCGGTAAAATATTCTGGTAATCAGAGCCGGATTTGCGAACAAGCAAACTTAGGCAATCGCCTAGGGGCGCCAAACAAAATGGGGCGCTTAAAATTCTCTAAATCGTAAAACCAATAGTTTTTCATTTTCTGTAACTATCACTAAATTTGAAATGCACGAAATTTATAAAATCAGCTCTATTTATACTCTTACTTACTATTATTCAAAGTAGTAGTACAAGTCAGTTTTACTACTGCTCGGTATACACCGTATATGTTTGTATTTCCAAGGTAGACGTCCAGATACAACCTTCATATAATAATAATAATAAATCGTCTTTATTAATTCGTTGCAAAAAAAAAGGAAAAAAAAAGTAAACATAAATTTGTAAGGCAAAGCACCACCCATAGTCTAGCTAAGATGCTACTCAACTTAACCTGGCACTGCCTTTACCTAGAATATATTGCCATATTTCAATATCTTAATAAATAACCGCCAGATTAAATCAAAAGATATTAATTTCCATGCATTTTAAAATATATTTAAAAAATAGCACTATCTCATTTAGTTAAAATTTTTGACCACCGCCTCAGTAATTCGAAAAAATGAAATAATAAATATACTATTATATTATTTTAAATACATTTCCTTTATACAAATCTTCTTTCCTAGTCACACTTAATAGCTTTTACAGAATTTTTTTATTTTTTGCAGTAAGAAGGGTGTGGAATGCCGTTTTACTTGAATAGTGTAAAACATAATTATACTAAATATTTTTTGACGTTAAAAAATGAATAGCAGACGTCACAAATTAAATTTAAGATGTAAGAAATTGATTACTAACTTTTTGACGTCTAAAAATCATCGATGTTTCGATAAAATTATTTATCTATAAAATTCTGCAATCGAATTTGTGACATCAAAAACTCGTTAATTATAATAAATATTTTAACATCTGAAAACCGCTCAAGTAATTTAAATTAAAATAATAAAATAATGGAAGAATTATTTGTAAATTATAAATAAATTATTTTTTAACGACAATAAACGAATTTTTGACGTTAATAAATGAGTTTGACGTCAACAATTGACGTTTGGTATAAAAAAAATACGTGTTTGTGTCAACAATTATTTATTTAGACGTCACAAAATATATTTTAGACTTCTGCAAATTATTTTTAATGTCTAACAACACTTACTGACGTAATAAAATAAATTGTTGATGTCAACAATATGTTTTAACGCCAAAAATTGGTTTTTAACGTCAATAATTGATTTTTTACGTGAATAAATACATTTTTCTGTCAAAAGTAATTTATTTACGTTAAAGAATCCGTTTTATGTACTAATAATTAAAAAGATTTATTTTTGACTCCTAAAATATAGCTAAGACACCCAAAACTAGTTTTTTGACGGCAAAAAATCATTCTAGTGTCATCTGAAAAATATGTTTTAACGTCAAAAAATTATTTACTGTGACGTCAAAGAATTATTTTTGACCTTAGTAAATGTTCAATAAAAAGTAAAACGGCGTTTCAATCTATTTTCGATTTTTGTAACACCACCTTACATTTTAAGACTTGAAGTTGTTATGGTTATCTTCAACTATTACTTATACCCCCCCCCCCCCCCCAACCAATTACCAGGCCGAGAAATTTAAATGTGCAGCAGTGATGTGGTTGTTCGGTTTTCTGATTGGCTTCAGACAGGGCTTAGATCAGTGGCGGTCCGCCCTGTAAGGCAGGGTAGGCAGCGCCTACCCATAATTTTTCAAATAAAAAAAATTTCTACTTTTAAAGACCACCGCGTAACATTAAAAATTGGTCGCTAAATAAATAGACCGTTGGCTTTAAACACTGTTTTGCATACGCGAAATCTAGCCTTTTTGCTCCCAGTGCTTCCCAGCCACGAAACAATCAACCATTCTGTTATTCTTAATACATCTGCGTGTACGTTGGTAAAGGAATGCAATAATAAGATGCAAAGAAAGTAGAAATGTCAGGATGCAGTAACTATCGAATAGGCGCGCCTGTTTCTGTAGTTCACTGTTGCAAGGTCTGGCGAAAAATCACCAGAACTGATGATTTGGAAAAAAGGTCTGGATTGATGAAAACGTTTGCAAAAACGCAAAAATCTAGTGATTTAACAATCACTGCAAAAAATTTAAAAAACCTACCATTCATATTTCAATAAGAAAAATTTTAAAAATGTGTTTATTTATCATAACCCAATAATTACATTATATTGAAATTAGCGCCATTTGTTAATCTGCCATCCATGTCGACTACTGGGATGGGAACCCCAGTAGTGGTGCATTTACAAATAGGCGCAATAAAAGCTAGCCGAGGGCCTACAAAGCCATCAGTGGTGGATGACCGCACAGGCGCACAGGGCGCTCACCTGAGCCGTGCAGGCGCCTTAAAACAAAAAAAAAACTCAATTTTTTATTTTCAAAATTTTTATTGTTAGTTACTTGAAGGAAACCATAATTTACTGTTTGTACCGAGTAGCGGCATATGTCTACGGCCTACGCAAACAAGAGAGCATGCGCTTTGCCTAGTACAGTGTTTAAGATCCGATCAGGGCTCACTACGCTTATAATGCGTTGGTGAGACAATGCAGTGCCGCAGACCATTAATCTTTCTAAATTTTTGTAGGCTCCCTCGCGCAATACATTTGCGCCTGAGGTCTGCAATGAGCTTAATCCTCTAGCGAGGAATCCAAGATTATTTTAATACTGTTAGAATTCGGCAATACCCCAAATAATAACCCGCCGGACTTATTACAACAGCCATAGGTAGCAGATTCTGCAGATTTATATGAATTCTTGCCTTTTGAGTCTTCTTGAGGCATTAGTCCTTACCACTAAACAATAGTCGTTTTCAAACGTACCTATTATTTGTACGTTACTTAATCAATTATGATACACATAATTCTAATAAAACTTTTTATTTTTTTGCATTGTTAATTTTTAATATAAGAAGCGGGGAGCTTTATTTTAAAAATGTAATAAAATAAAATAAATCTTTTTATCTGATAAGTAAAATTTAAATTTTTAAACTTGGCAACACTGCTATAGTTTTTATTTGTATATCAGTCAGCCGCAATTAGGTGCAACGTGCAGGATAGGTTATATGACACCAAACAGGTTTGTATTTATTTTATACGTAGTTTAAGAATATGGAAAATCCGAAAAAGACAAATGCATGTTTTACTGTTTGTTGATAGGTATTTGATAAGGAAGCGAGCTTAATTTTTAAAATAAAGAATTTTTAGTTTTTAAATCTTAATTTTAAATTATTTGTGCATTTGTCATTGTCTATCCAAATTTAGAACCCACGGAACGCCACTGGCTTAGATGATTAAGTGGAGAGAACAGATGCTGGCGGGAATGTTTCACATGTCAAGGTAAACTTCCTGAAGAAATTCTGAGGCGGAAAACATTTTAGTTGGGTTTAATTTGTTTTAAATTGTCGCCGTAAAATGTAAAAAATGCAGAATCATATTATGTAAATAAAAAACATGTTGTTACTGATTTAATTTTTGATAACACTATCAATTTTTTAATTACGTAAAAAAATTGATAGTGTTTACATAAATAAAATCAGAAACAACATATTTTTTATTTAAATAATATTATTCTACATTTTTTACTTTTACAGCGACAATTTAAAACAAATTAAATCCACCTTGAAATGTTTTCCTTCGTCTCAGAATTTCTTCAAAAAGTTTACCTTCACAAGTGAAACAATATGTTAATTCGTGAAGATCAACAAATTAGTTTAATGACTTTATGCATGGGAGAAAATAGAAAAGTGTCACATTAACGCCTTCAAATTTCCATTTTTTACTGTGTGGTTGCATCTCTCTAATTAACATTCCCAATTATCTATACATTAAAATTTTCTCTCTTATACCTATAAAAACCGCCATAATTTACAGTTTCTATAAGGAAGAATTTCTGACTTGACTTTTGATAGCAATTCCATTTATACTTTAATAAAACCGTAGTTGTTTGTTCAATTTTAATACTAGCTTCTGGTGAGTTCGACAACAGCCGATCCTACTTCTTATTCGAACTTTCGAGACTTGCGCACCTCGGCATGCAGCTAGCATGCTGTAAAGCTACCGCCAGAACTCGCCGTCGGCAGAGATCGTAACCTTCCGTAATCACACATGTGTTTTAAAATTTAAAACGTCAGTTGTACGACTACCTTTTTGATGTTTTGCTTATATGTTGCTTTAAAAGTAAAATTAAAAAAAGACGTACAACATAAAATAAAAATTATTATTTAACAATTATTTGTTTAAAAAGCTCTACAAAATAAATTAAATAAGAAACGGTGTTTTTATTTTTGGATTTCTAACTTTTGCAATTACTTAATATTTAATCTATTATCAACAATAAAATTACAAAAAGTTGCAGAAAAAATGAGTATTAATAAGTTTGGTATTCTGGATATAAACTTTTTGACGGTACGTTGTAGTACCGCTGGTACTCAAAGGGTAAAAAAATATTTTTAACATTCCTTCTTGTAAAAAATGAAAATCAGAAGTTACTTTCGCTTTGTATTTTCTACGCTGTACCGTGCATGTTATAAATTAAAAAAAAAGGAATTGTTGTTTTGTATTGAATGCAATTTATAAGCAATGAAAAAAATGAGCGAAACACTTCGCCTGGACTTTCCTATACATTTAAATACATTGTTTTATATTTTCCAACACTTTCGATATACACCTGTCTAGACACGACTAGTTAAAGTAAATAGTTCTTATAAGTTGTAACATCTTGAAGCGGTTGAAGAAAGACCGACCGCTGCGCTGCAAGCATAAGGTTGGGTAAAATATTCGGACTGAATCAAGGGAAGGGCGGAAATTGATATTTGAAAATATGTTAATAACTCGAGAAGTATTATTTTTAGCAAGAAATTACTGTTATTAATTTGTATTTAGAATTTCAAAACCTTTCTGATTTTAAATCCAAAATGCCACGTTTCCATTTAAAAAAGAGTTATTTTTTACCGTGGCCGCCATATTAAAATTGGAAACTCACGTTTTTTTCTTAAATACAATCGAGAAGAATCTGCCCTACAACTTTGCTCTTGGGTTTGCGAGTCTATCTATTAAAATAAAAAAGTTAGCCTACACTGAACATTAAACAACTAGTACAAGAATACAACTGCTGTAGAAAGTATGTGAAATTCTTCAAAGGACAAAAAGATTATTAAGGGGCAAAAAATTCGATTTTTTGATTTCTTGTAAAAAGATTCTCCTAGAGCAAAAAAAGAAGAAATCAATTTTTTAATATTGTAGCGAAAATTTGGGGGGGGGGGGGGGGGGGTAACAGTAGCCCCCCTAAATATTAAAGTATCAAACAAATATTATGATATTCGGATTTTGCTATCAATGATGAGCTATATTGCTTTAACAGAAATATTTTATTGCCCCCCGTTAAATATATAAAAGGGTACCAATTTTCAATTTTCAAAAATTCACAGAGGGCGTCACAGTGAAATTATAGCAATGCGCAAAAAAACAAATTGTAGAAGATCCCCAGCTCTATCAGCTTAAAAAGTTTAAACAAAAACGTGTAGGCAGTTTTTGAGAAATATTTTTGTGAAAACTTCCAAAATTTTGGAGTGATGTCATTGCGATCGTTTTTATATTTTCAAAATTAATTATATTTCATGGTATAGTACCCTTGAAGGGCTACCAAACAAGATGTAGCTGATTCCAATCAGATAACTAGTTTTTGAGTAAATGGGCTTTAAAGTCGAAATGTTCAAAAATTCGCAGCGGCCGCCATTTAAAAGCTAGAGAGTTCGGTAAAAAATCGTTTGATTTGTCCTAAGGCCTTCTTCAATCTCCACTATTAAAATTTCCAAAATTTAGTTTCTGAAAAAAATGCTACCAAAAAAACCTGTCTAACTTCCGCTTCCGGTTTCGGTTTTTTTAAAAGCTTATTTTGTCGGTAAATTTTTGATATACCCCCTCATTCCAAAGCACATCAAAATCGGTCCAGCCGTTCCGGAGATATGGAGCGTAACCCACCCATCCACAGACAGACATTTTTTTAAAATTATTTTTTTGGGATCCATGGACCCCCGACTATTTCCGTTAAAATCTCAACTTTGAAATTTTGCATGAAACCAATACTTCCCTATACTGAAAGTATAGGAAAGTAAAATCGGTGTTAACAATGGAATTTCACTTTACACTTACACTTTCATTAACTTGCTTTACTTTCGATGTATATATCACACTCCCACAAACAACCACATTGACCAGTTAACACTGCACAAAGCGCGCCGAAGTTGCGCAAGTCATGAAAGTTCAAATAGGATCGGCTGTTGCCCGAACTCACCAGACGCCAGTAATTTTAATGACTTGAGACACAGGGCTGAAGGGGAATTCCATACACCAGATCTGAGTAGAGCTGAAGTATTTATAAAGACCTACGGCAATTAATGTATCATTGAATGCTGTGAATCTGACAATCAGTTTTTTTTTTCAATTTAGAGTTATTGAAGTGACTCCCCTCTCCAAGAATGAATTTCAGTCCCCAATTGCTGTACTTTTGTAGCCCTCCATTAAAGTAAAGAAATTGTTGTTTGGTAAATTTTATTGTGAACATTACTGTCAAAATTAGCTTTACAAAATAAAAGTATTTCTGCAAAGAAAAACACAAAGCAGTGCTAATGGATATGTCTAACGGAATTGGCAAAATGAAAAAAAAAACAATAGTATATTTTTAGCCTACACCAAGTCAACTAGAAACGCCTACAGTTAAATCCCAGATAAAAAATAATTCAATCACAGCTTCGCATCACATATGGTGCGCGCTTGTTCCACCCGCTCCGCTCCATTGATATCACCATCAAACTATATATTTTTATAAGTAACTGTGTTTATTATTACGCAACTTTGACTGAAGTAAGCGCAAAATGAATACCTTTAAAGGTAAGTAAAACTTTCTTTTTTAAAATTCGTTTATATTATTATCAAAACGAATTTGTATTTTCGTTTTAGTAAAAATTAGTTAATATATTATTATAATTAATTAGCACTAGAGAACAAAAAAAAATATTACCGCAAATTAAAAATCAAAAATAAATATTTTTTTAAAATTAATTTTTAATTGAAATGGACAGTAACATACTAGCCAGATTTACCTTACGCGAAATTTTATTAAATTGTCTAAATTATATTATTGCTACGTGCTATTTTTTAAATTTATTTGAGACGAAAAAATAAAAATTAAATTAAACCAATTAACTTCTTGTTTGCATTCTCTCCTGCACATTTAAAATTTTAGCTGATTACTAGTGATGATGAGCATAACGGAATAATTTTCATAGTCGAACGATTGCTACTCGAAAGCATTTAATAATCGAATGATTCATTCAGATAAAACCATTCGGATGTTTCTATGCGGTAAAAAGCAGTAAAAACGCTCTGCGCTTGCTTCTCGAATGCTCCTTATAGAAGAAATTTTGTTTTCATCATGTTTTCTCGCACCGCTTAACAAAAGAGAGTAAACATTCAGTTTTGAATACTATTTTTATGAATTTCATCATATTTCATCGCTAATTCCGGCCTATTTTTTGAGTAAAATTTTTATAAACCGCGAAAGTGGATACGTTTTTCGGGTTTATAAATTAACTTTTTGTTTAATGAAACCAGAGACAAAAACAATATCCGATTATTATTTATTATATAAACAATGTTTCCTATTTTTGTGAAGTGTACCACTTGTTTTTATCAACGGTAATACAATGTTATTCTAAATATTAACACATTTCTTTGTATTTACACATTATTTATTATTTATAGTTTTCAGATCAGCATTAAAATCTTCAAATACGACCCTGCGTTGAAATGACCACGAGAACCAAACAGCGCAGTGATTTTTGTACCTAATAGATATTAATGTTGAAGTCAAAACATTCTTATATCGTGCATGCGTGGGTAAAACGCCGCGTCGCGAAGGTCGTCTTCATGCAATAGCATTCCATTTGTGTATTCGCAGCATAATACTACGACTGGTGGTATCATCTTATCACGTATATGTATTGGGCATTTGCAGTTGCCCACTGTAAGGGGGTATTGATTCAACGTCCGCTCCGAATTAGAAAATCTTAAAATTTTAAAATCGTAAAATCGTTCGAATGATTTTATAACTTCTCGAGATAGTTCGATAATCGAATTGTTCAAAGATTTTCATTCGAAATATCCCATCACTACAATGATAACATTGTCAGCCTTTTCTTATTATTTTTTCTTATTCAAATCATAGCAAAATGCAGTATCTAATCTTTAAACAGTTGCTACGACGACACCTTAAAATGATCATAATTTTCCAAGATGAAAAAACTGCCATTTCATTTTGTCATTAATAAGTGTAAACATACATTTTGTTGATTCAAATGTGTTTTATCATTGTGTTATCGCTTATCATTATCACTTGGAGGTACTTAATTATAATACTAAATGTTAAGAAATAAGTGTTATTTTTTAAACATGCTAACTCACGATTAACTAATAAAAAAAACGTTTAACGACTTTGATGGTATAAATATGGCTTTTTTAAACATACATATTAATACTTTAGATTTCTTTGATTTGCTTAAAATATTCCAAAGAGAAATTCTAAAAGCGAATCGTTCTAAATTCAGAAAAATTTGTGTCTTTTTACATTTACGGACCTAAAGTTTTAATTTTTTTAATAGGGACTAAAAACGAGGACAACATAATAAAAACACCAAACCTAGATTATGTCCCTGATCCAAGGGGATTAGGATATGTGTTTTTTACTCAGATGCAAAAACATAAAGACAATGTTGCACAGGTAAGATATTAAATTTGAAGAAGGCATTTTTTCTAAAAATCCACTATAATTACATGAGTCCACATGTCCTGCATACAAGTATTGCCAAAAAAATACTGAAGCATAAAATTTCTTGCACAAGACAATAATTAGAAGTTGTTCTATTTTTTCTTCTCTACTTTAACAGATTGACGGCGAAACAGGGAAAACTGATTCCTATGGTTCCCTCCTTCAACGCTGCACCCGTACAGCAATCACCATGCGTTCCAAAGGGGTAAAACCAGGCGATGTTATCACCCTTTGCACCTTCAATCATCTTGACAGTTGTGTTCCATTCATTTCAACATTTTTCGTTGGAGCAAAATCAGCATCGTTAGATCCAACGCTATCTATAACCGATACGATCCATCTCCTGAAGCAGGTCACTCCCAAACTAATATTTGTCATTCCTAAAGCCACCGAATTGATAGAAAAAGCAGTTGCAGAAGCTTCTCTAAACACTGAAATTGTTGTGTTTGGAAATACAACTAAACATACACCTTTTACTGATTTTCTCCAAAGCAGCCCGGAGGAAAATAACTTCAAACCTTTCGAAACTGAAAGTTTGTTGGATACGGTTGCGATATTTTTTAGCAGTGGTACTTCAGGGATGCCCAAAGGTATCTGCATTAGCCATTTTACTTACTTGAGCCAAATTGTTAATAGCATGTAAGTGGTTACTCAGTTGCTGTTTGCTACGGTACCGTAGTTTCTTATAATTTATTTTGTAGAGGTTATGGTTACTGCACTGACGTTACTCTCGCATATGCTTCTTTTTACTGGGTTACTTCGTCAGTTTTTTGGGGAATGTGCATTGTGGAAGGATCGGCTAGGCTTGTTTTGCCCTTATTCGATGCTACCGTCATTTGGGAAAAAATAGACAAGTACAAAGTAGGTATATGTTGCAAAAAATTCTTGCATATTTTTAAAGTTTAATTACACTGTTTAAATTCCAGCCCACATTGATGTTTTTGGCTCCAAATCAAGTACTGGCCATGTACAACCAAGAACGGCCAAATGGCATAAACACCAATAGTTTAAAAGACGTCATAATTGCAGGTGGTTCAATGTCGAAAGAACAAATATTAAACATAAGGACATTGTTACCAGGAACCAGGTTATGTTTAGGATATGGTTAAACAGAAGCCTTTGGATTTCTAACTTGTTTCAGACCTTCTAACCCCGAAGAAGTGGCTTTACTTTCTACCAAACCTAATTCGTCTGGAAGAGCGTTGCCGGGAATGACTTACAAGGTAAACTATCATTCTGATCTTTACATTCCCATAAATAAAAGTCTTTTCGTCTAATAGATCTAAATTTAATCAGCAACTACATACACAACTGCTTGTTGTTCATTCATTAATCTAACTGTTAACTTTTGCGAGACTACTTGGTCTGGCAACATTTGTGTCTATCACAAATATGTTTTCAAAACTAAAAAACGTTATAGGTTGTCGACCCCGAAACAGAAGAAATCCTTGGACAAAACCAAAAAGGGGAGCTTCGAATAAAAACCGACTTCCATTTCAATGGCTACCACAACCTCGACTCATCGGACGCATGGGACTCGGAAGGTTGGGTAAAAACCGGTGATGTAGTCTACTATGATGAAGATCTTTGTTTCTATATCGTGGATCGAACCAAAGAAATGCTAAAATTTCAATCCTGGCACGTACCACCAGCTTTGATAGAAAATGTTCTTCTAACACACCCAGCAATTCAAACAGCTATTGTAGTTGGTATACCTCATGAGATAGACGGGGATCATCCCATGGCTATTGTGGTGCTAAAAGAATCCTTCGTTGATAAGAATGTTGATCCAGACGAAATTGTGGAGTTTGTGGAGAAAAGGGTACATGATAGACAAAGACTCAGAGGTGGGGTGAAGATTGTTGATCAACTTCCTACCACGCCCACGGGAAAAGTAAAGAGGAGAGATGTGAAGAATATGATTCTGCAGAAAAAACTGTGATATTAGTAAGATGATAAGGAATAAATTAGTAAGAATACAGTAGCATCACAACATCTGTACTGTAAGTAATTGGCAACTATAAAATGTGCTTGTATTTTTATTAAGAAAATAAATACTTTTTCTACATAAAAGACGAAAAAAGGTAATATAATTTTCAATTTGTCACTTGTTACTTGCCTTCGATACAATTGTGCCTGAACCAAGTATATTTACTCCCATTTATTAGGGATTGGAAACTTACATTTTTCAGTTTTTAATTGTGCTTGAGCTAATTTTGGTATTACTAGGCCCATTTAAATTTAAAAAGATATCCTCGTTCTGCCTTTTAATATTTAAAGACTCTCAGTCCCCCCCCCTTAGATAATATATTTCTTCAAAATATCGGAAATAATTAGGCTGCAACTATTGCATGAATTAAAGAAAATCTTCAGGGAAAATTACTCTCGAAACAATTCCTACTATAGCCACAGAAAAATTCTTTAAAACAAGCGGGGGGGGGGGGGGAGGAAGAAAGTTGGTAAAACCGTTAAACTTAACACTTTTTCTTATTTCCAGAGAAGTGTCTTAACGTCGATTTTCAAACTGTTTTTGAGACTAATAAATACGCACTAATGAAATATACATTTGCATATATTTCCCAAATTAAATCCGCCCTTATTCATATAAATTTATCAACCAGAAACAAAACTTTTATCTATTTCAGGGAAAGCTATTTTTTAATTATGCTGTGAACCACTAGCATTAAACTACACGTGCTTTTGTTTAGAAGATATTTTTTGGTGGTGGTTTCTCCGGGAATTTTATTTTCCTAGGTTTGTTTGTTCCGGAGAATGTTGTGTTTGGAGCATGTTTTGATCGGAGCCTTTTTGAGGCCTTATTAACATATGTAACAGCGCCTAACTACTCGTATGTAAGATTTGGTGGAAGAGTCTCTCACCACTAAAATCAAAGTCAGACGGAAGGGCTCTGTATTTAATATACAGATTCTACTTAGCAACAGAAGTTTACAGCAAAATCATGCAAATACTGGGTAATTAGACTGCATTACACTCTTGCCTACGAGGACTTGGATGCGTCTTTTTCTACCACTTGTTAAAATACAAAGACAACATTGCACAGATAGATACACCGGCTGGAGAAAAGTGCAACTACGCCCTTTTGTAAAGAAAAAAAAATTAAATTACAATCTGGAAAAAATCCAAGTACTTTGGAATCCCAAAAGATACCTACCTACGCATCTGTAAAAAAGTACAGCTAAGAGCTTTCATAAAGATAAAACAGTTTTTTAAACTAAAATTTACTTTCATGTTGCTTTGTTATGGGGTTGCTATTTAAAATCAAGTTTGATGTTTACAAATTTATAAATGTCATTCTGTTTGTTGTGACTGTCAAAGCAACCGATTTTAAATGACTAGGCAGTAAAAGTGGTCTTTTACTGCTTGGGCAGTAAAAGTGGCACTTTAGTGACTATCAAATGTTAATAAAATCAAACTTTTAAAGTCAATCGGCAGAAAATTACATTTATGGAATTATAAACATCAAATTTACTTTTACATAGCAACCACACAGCATAGCAACATGATGGCTACGATGACGGCGATAACATTGAAAATATTAAAAATATCAATATTACAATTTACTTTCGGCTTAGACCGCGTTGTCATTCGGGGATTACACCCAGCGTAATCAGATAAAAACCGAGCTGTAGCTTGTATGTATTTACAAGCATTTACTCTACAAGTATGAGCTATAGTCGTTCGTGGGCCCTGCCTGCCTAAACAGGGCCGTGTGCTTAGATTATTTACGGACAAGGAATTGCTCTTAAAGTATTTTATTTGCTAGGACAAGAATACTTAATCGGTTTATGTCTGTTAGCTGTTTGTTAACCCACACAAACTAACGTTTTGCAAGACATTACAGCTTGCGTCTTCAGATGATTAAAGCACTGAGTTTGAATAGTTATATTGAAAGCTTTTAAAATTTATACATTTTTAATAACTGTGCCTTTAATGAATAAGCAAATTGATCTCTAAAATTCACTCTTCCTAGACGCTTTAGAATGAGAAATCAAATCATTTGAAAACACTGCGATAGCCGAGATCAAGTCACCAGGTTGTATTGTTCCTATAGCAACACCAACTGTTTACTTTTTAATATTACCTTTGATAATGACATGTAAACATGTCGAAATATGTGTAACGTTAAAATAAATCGTTACTGTTAAAGTAATAATGTATTTTATTTAATAACAATATGAACTTTAACGAAGTATAGCTGGAACTTATTAATTAAATATTTTAAATTATTTGCATATTTGCGATAACTCTTTAAATAAAGTATTTGTAAGCAGTTCTAGTCCGATTTCAAAAGCGTAGTATCTAGCTAGCGCCTTACGTGAGTAGGTAATCTCTCCAGTGCAGCACCATCCAAACGCCTTGGATTTAGAGCGGGCGGCTTGAATCTATTGCAGAAGACTAAATGTAAATTTTCATCATTTATTGACGCGAGACTATTAAAAACGTAAAGTATGGAAACGTACCAGAGATCTGTTTCGCTGATTTTTTATTCCAGTCAATGTTTCTGTGCACAGCCTTGAACCACCTACTAGCAATGGTCAGTGAAGTACGCCTAAAAAATAATAGAAAAGATTTTCCAAACGCAAAACTTTATCCAGGTTATGGTCAGATCTGAGTAGGATTTTTGGGCACCGCCGTTTGGGCTACGAACGTTTGGGCGTTGGACGTTTCGACGCCGGTGCTGTTGTAAGACTTTCACTACGTTAAATCGGCGTATAAAACGTTTTACATGTTGTGAAAAGGTTACTAATAAATATTTTATTTCAAGAATATGTTTAAATTAATTTAGCAGTTGCTGGCGCTCAAACGGCGGCGCCCATACGTCCGGAGCTCGAACAGCGGCGCAGACGGAAGTGGCTATGTATTTATACCTACGTTTAAGAAATTTATGTCCGAAGGAGTATAACTTAATGCTCACAAAACCAACTTCATGTGAGGTACACTTTAACCTGTATGATTTATCAAGGTAAGACCTCAAGGTAAGACCTTTCCATGTTTAAAGAAAAACGTAGCTATTTTCACCGTAGATGGTTGATTCCCACAAATTGGCAATGTCATGATTGGTGGGGCTCAAAATAAAACAATAATTCTAAAATAAAATTATTTAAATAAAAAAACAGGTTTATGTTAAATTAGATGTTTTGTGGAAATAATGTTGATAACACTATCAATAATTTAGGTTATTTATAAATCTGTCAATTCATAATAATCACTAACTTTATGACTTATGCAAGGGAGAAATTGTTGAACTATGTTTAGTTTAGTTTATTTTCTAACAGTTTGTAAATTTGAATTTGCCGAGTAGACACTAGACAAATGTCGTGTTCTTTCGGGAACCCCTCCAGAGGGTAAAAGCAGGTATTAAGATTGCAGGGTAAAAGACGAGATATAAGTAAGAACTCCAAGACACCACTTGTGCATTATTTGTAAACGCTACCAATTTATACGTTATGTTAATAAATTATTTTAATAAAAGAAAAGTTTAAAGTAAAAACATGTCCTTCGAGTCTAAATAATTGAATCAAGCGTAAAAAGTGAAATTAAAAGTGCATTTAGTGGTTTTAGTGATTAACCACGTGGCCTGGCCTAGCAACAGCACGTGTTAAAGAAATCCGCGACCTGCAGTGAACAACCATTCTCGTTCTTCGTCCATCATCAGCACGCTGATATCAAGAAAAATCCGTGGCTTAATAATCAAGAAATTGGCAAATTCCACAACGGCTTGGTATTGCATTTTAGCGTTGCTTGGGTGAGTCACAAAATTTCCACTGCAGCTCGTGACGTCACGCGTCAACCCTGGCTACCTGGTTCATCCCTTGAAGGCGCTTAGTAGCATCATTTTGCTGCTCCGACAATACTTAGAAGACAGAGTAAGTGATTCATACCTATTGTTACCATATCTGTCCATATCCTTTGTAATACTGCTTCCTTCTGAGTATTCTATTTGTTTTTTTTTGTTTGCATATCATGGCAGAGTTAGCTACTTTAACTAGTAAACGCGCCACTATCAAAGGCCATCTAACGAGATTCGTAAATCTTGTTCAATCTATTTTGGACTATCCAGAAATAAATGAGAAAAAATTATTGCAATTACCAATGCGCGTAACAACAACTGAACCTCTGTTAGCTGAATTTAATCAAACTGAGGTTCAAATTGAATCTTTGCAAGCAGGTGATGATGGGGTGGCAGAGCTAAATGAGCAAGAAAAGGATAATTTTAAATACCAATTACTACACATATATGCAATTGGCAAAAAATCTCATAGCGAGGTACAATCCGGGCGGTTCCTCAATTGCACAACCGAACAATAATCAAGTCAGTAGTGCCCAGACGCCAGTAGCGGTTCAGGCAAACCTGCCCAAAGTAGATGTGCGCACATTTTCAGGGGACTATCATAATTGGCTTGAGTTTCGCGATACGTTTAATTCGCTTATTCATTCAAATAGCACAATTAGCAACATTCAAAAATTTCACTATCTAAAAGCGTCGCTTAAAGGTAGAGCCAGTAACATTGTGCAGTCTGTAGAATTTTCTGAAGCTAATTACATTGTAGCGTGGCACACTTTACTAGATAGATATGACGACAAATGGTTGATCGTTTATAATCATGTAAAGGCTATATTTAACTTGCCTGCTTTAACTTAGGAAAATCATAGTTTACTACGACAATTGAATGAAGATTTCGCGAAACATTTGCATTCATTAAAGGTTTTAGGGCAACCCGTCGAGCACTGGGATACCTTACTTATATTCATTATTTCTAAAAAATTAGATCCCACCAGTAAAAGAGAGTGGGAGGCGTTTAAATATGGCAGTGAGGTACCAACGGTTAAAGATATTACGGTTTTTTTAAAGGATAAATGTAAGCTTTTAGAAAAGTTGAGCGACTCGGTACCAAATAATGTCAATCATTATAAGGAAAAACCTAAAATTGATAAGGCCAAGGGTTATTCGTCAAATAGTTTTGTAGCCACAAACGCAAATTCTACCTCTAATAATAATAAAGAACATTCATGTTCATTTTGCAAGCAACCGCATAGTATTTATGAATGCGATGAATTTGTAAAGCTTCCTGTCGAATCTAGGTATGCTGAAATTAAAAATAGGCGACTATGCCTTAATTGTTTGAAAGGGCGTCATTATACCATGCATTGTAGAGCAAAGGGTTGTAGGGATTGTGGCAGAAAGCATAATACGCTTTTGCATTTAAATGCGCAAACCTCCAAAACCCATATTGTCGGAAGTGGATCTGAAAGTCCGCAGCATAAAGCTCCCGAACCTGGTCCATCCACAACCATCGCAAACCATGCCGTAGACAGTAGCAGCCAGCATATATTATTAGCGACTGCAATAGTTAGGGTGCAGGACAAGTCAGGAAATTTTCACAATTGCAGGGTACTTCTAGATAGTGGCAGTCAGTCAAATTTTGTAACACAAGAATTTTGTAATCGACTGCAGCTACCAAAAACTAAAATTAATATAGCTGTGTCAGGGATAAATCAAATTGTTTCGAATCTCACGCACAAAACTGAGTTAAATATTCAATCCTATTGCAACGCTTATAATTGGCTAATTTCATGCATCGTGATCCCAAAGATTACGGAAAACGTTCCAAGTAGTTCCTTTGGCGCATCAAAGCTAAATATTCCAAAAAATATAAAACTTGCAGATGGTAAATTTAATGTTTCTAATAAGGTAGATGTTCTAATAGGTGCTCAAATATTTTACGACCTATTATGCATTGGTCAAATTAAACTGAAAAATACTGAACTTATTTTGCAAAAAACGAAACTTGGATGGGTCTTGGCTGGTCCTATTGGTCACCAGTTTAATACGAACAATAAAATTTGTTGCAATCTTTGTGTAAACGACGTCAACGATGACATTCAACAGCAATTAACTAAATTCTGGGATTTAGAGGAGTGCTCTTTGACCAAAGCACTGTCTCGCGAAGAAAAATCTTGCGAGGAGCATTTTATAAATACCACCACGCGGGATTCCGATGGAAGATTTCATGTTGCAATTCCTTTAAAGGGGTCTGTTGCAGACCTTGGTGATTCAAGAGAATTAGCAATTAAAAGGTTTCAATCGCTCGAACGCAAGCTAGAAAAAAATCCTAATTTAAAGCAACAGTATAAGGCATTTATGAACGAATATACCAGGTTGGGTCACATGACCAAAATCACAAAGGATGCCGCTAACATCACCTATTACCTACCGCATCACGGTGTAATAAAAGAGGACAGTATAACCACTAAACTGCGCGTTGTTTTTGACGGTTCTGCTAAAAGCACTTCTGGAGTATCTATAAACGATCTTCAGATGGTAGGTCCGGTCATTCAAGACGACTTGTTTTCAATTTTAATTCGTTTCCGGAAACATAAATACGTAATTTCCTCCGACATTGCCAAAATGTATCGGCAGGTATGTGTGCAACGTGATCAAAGGGACTTGCAAAGAATTATCTGGAGAGAAAATCCTTCCGATCCGTTAATTGATTACACTTTAAATACAGTAACTTATGGTACCGCAGCGGCTTCATTTTTAGCTATAAGATCACTTCAACAATTAGCACACGAAGCAGCTGTTCAGTACCCGCGATCTTCCGCAATGATTTTACGCGATTTTTATGTTGATGACCTGCTTACGGGGTCAGATTCCATCGAAGGGGCAATAAGTATTCGCGATGAAGTAACAGCTATTCTGCAACGGGGTTGTTTTGAACTGCGAAAATGGGTATCAAACGAACCCAAAATTTTGAAGGGATTATCAAGTTCATTGAATTCATGCATTCTAGATTTAGGTTCAAGCGAAAACACCAAAACCTTAGGTTTAATTTGGTTGCCCAAAATTGACATCGTGAGCTATAACGTGAACGTAATAACTGAATCTTCAATGGTAACGAAAAGGTATATTTTAGCCGCCACTGCCAAAATTTTTGATCCGCTAGGCTTATTAGCGCCTAGCAATATAATTCCAAAAACTATTTTGCAAAAATTGTGGCAATATAAATTATCATGGGATGAATCGGTTCCAAATGATCTTCATACCGAGTGGTTACGCTTTCAAAATGAACTAACCATATTACACCAAATCAAAATTCCTCGACATGTAATAATTCACAATCCATCAACCGTAGAAATACATGGTTTTTCAGATGCTTGCGAAAGTGCGTACGGCGCATGCTTATACATTCGAAGCATCGACGTGCAAGGAAACATTAGTGTTAAACTCCTATGTGCTAAATCAAAGGTTGCTCCAATAAAAAATATTTCTATTCCAAGATTAGAGCTCTGTGGTGCTTTATTACTTGCCCGACTTGTGTCGAAGGTTAAATCTGCCCTTAACACAACCGTCAATTGCGTAACTTACTGGTGCGATTCCACTATTACTATTGCTTGGATAAAAACGCCTCCAAACACTTTAAAAACTTTTGTGGCGAATCGCGTAGCCGAAATACAAGAATTAACGTGCGAAAAAGATTGGCATCATGTTAGGTCCACGGATAACCCAGCCGATTTGTTATCGCGGGGAATCAGTCCCAAAAAATTAATTGGTGCAGAAATTTGGTGGGAAGGTCCCAAATGGCTAGCGCAGCCTATAGAAAATTGGCCTTTTAGTCAATGCGTATCTCCCGATTCTTTATTTTACCCTACTGAAACAAAGCAGCTCACAACTGCGTTAATAAATACAAGGAATGAATTTTGTTTATTTCAAAAATTTTCATCGCTTACTAAACTGCAGAGATGCGTAGCTTATTGTTTAAGATTTAAATTCAATGCTTTAAATACAGCTCAGTTACGTAAACATACGCCATTGTCACTTGAAGAGTTAAATTATTCCCTGCACTGTTTAGTAAAAATCGCGCAAGGCGAGGCTTTTGCGCAAGAAATTGCTGATTTAAAAAAGCAGTCTGCAGTAAATTCAAAAAGTAAATTGTTGCGATTAAATCCATTTATTGACGAAGTGGGTTTGATAAGAGTTGGTGGTAGATTAGACAATTCCAACTTTAATCAAAACAAAAAACATCCAATTTTGCTTCCCTCCAAACATAAATTAACGTTATTAATAGTAGAATACGAACACAGAAGAACCTTACATACAGGACCTCAAGCACTACTGGCCTCCCTTAGAGAAAATTATTGGCCCATATCAGGGCGCAATATAGCAAAACAGATTGTGCATAATTGCATAAATTGCTTTCGTGTAAAGCCGCGAATCACTAATCCAATAATGGGCTCTTTGCCAAACGACCGCGTCACACCTTCTTGCCCATTTAGCATCTGTGGTGTAGACTATTGCGGACCCATCTTGACCAAGGACAAAAAAGGCCGAGGTTGTAGGTCCATTAAATCGTATATCTGCATTTTCGTTTGTTTCGCCACCAAGGCTATGCATTTGGAATTAGTTTCCGACTTAACAACCGAGGCATTTTTGGCCGCTTTAAAACAATTTGTTGCCAGAAGGGGTAAACCCGCAAAGATTTACTCTGACAATGCGAAAAATTTCGTAGGTGCTGACGCGGAGCTAAAATGGTTCATTCAAAGTTTAAATTCGCAACCAGCAAAAAATTACTTTGAAAATGCATTACTTTCTGATGCTATTTCTTGGCAGTTTATACCTCCACGATCACCGCACTTTAGCGGCCTTTGGGAAGCTGGTGTGAAATCAGTAAAGTTTCACTTAAAACGGGTTGTAGGTAATGCCATGCTAACTTTCGAAGAATTATATACCACTCTCACTCAGATCGAAGCAGTAGTTAATTCCCGTCCACTTTCCCCTTTATCCAACGATCCAACCGATCCAAATCCTTTGACTCCTGCTCACTTCTTGATTGGACGAAGTTTAGTCGCCGTTCCTGAGCCTAATTTGGCAGATGTAAAGGAGTCCAGGCTATCCCGTTTTCAGCGCGTCCAACAGATTGCACAGCATTTTTGGAAGCGCTGGTCAAAAGAATATTTGAGCGAATTGCAAGGACGCTCAAAATGGCAGCAGAATCGTCAATGTTCCATTAAAACTGGAGCGATGGTTATCATCCGCGAGGACAATTTGCCACCTCTGAAATGGAATTTGGGACGTGTTGTAGAAGTTTATTTGGGACCAGATGGTATTGTGCGTGTTGCAAGTGTAAAAACTGCGAGTGGGGTTTATAAGAGATCAGTGTCAAAACTTTGCGCTCTTCCACTGGATCAGAATTAATAGTGAATAGTGATTATCTTATGTATCTGTTACCAGTTGTATTCATTTTATGCTTATATTGTATTTTCTTGAAAGCCCAGCCTTTCAAGGCGGGGAGTATGTTTAGTTTAGTTTATTTTCTAACAGTTTGTAAATTTGAATTTGCCGAGTAGACACTAGACAAATGTCGTGTTCTTTCGGGAACCCCTCCAGAGGGTAAAAGCAGGTATTAAGATTGCAGGGTAAAAGACGAGATATAAGTAAGAACTCCAAGACACCACTTGTGCATTATTTGTAAACGCTACCAATTTATACGTTATGTTAATAAATTATTTTAATAAAAGAAAAGTTTAAAGTAAAAACAAACTATAAACACGACTTTTGATAGCAATTACGTATACTTGCATTAAATCGATGTTACTTGGTCAATGTTAAGACGTCAAAGATTTCATTCCCCTCCATCAATATTTCTATTAAACTATAGACTTAAGCATTTAGTATAAGTTGAAGTGTTAGTCAAATAAGTGTGACTAAAGCAAGCACAAAATGAATTCTTTTAACGGTAAGCATGCTGCTATTTTTTGATACCGATTTTTCTTTACTCTCTTAATTTCATTTTAGTAAAAGGTAAATAGTGTTTTAAAGATATTGTTATAATTAATTTACAGTAGAGAGGAAAAATATAATATTACCTACGTAAAATTTTAGTTCAAACGTAATATTTTTTAAAATTAATTTTAATTGAAATGAACGGTACCTACTAGCCCAATTTACCTTATGTAAAATTTCATTAAATCTTTCTAAATTATATTATTGTTCCTTTTTAATTTTCTATGTTTATACCCTCTATATTGAAGAGAAAAAAAAGCAAATGAAACTAATTTGCTTCTTATTACGTTTCGTATCAAATAAAAATGTAATTTATAATCTATGAACAGTTGATATGAAGACACTTTTGAAATGTTTACAATTTGCAAAAAATTGATTTCGTGATAGATAGTTAACTATTCTCTTGGTTTAAATATGTTTTATGTTGTGGTGTCACTTGGAAGTACTTAATTATATTACTTAATATTACCCAATATGTCTTATTTTTAAACATCCTAACTCGCGAATAATTCAAAGAGAATCGGTTTAAATTAAGAAAAATGTGTGTTTTTTTGTATTTATTAACCTACAGCATTAATATTTTTGAAACAGGGATAAGAATAGAGGACAACATAATAAGAACACCAGACGTAGATTACGTCCCTGATCCTAGGGGGTTAGGTTATGTGTTTTTTACGCAGATGCAAAAGCATAAAGACAATGTTGCACAGGTAAGCTTATCAATTTGATAAAGATATTTTTCTATTTTGGTTCTTTACTGACTACATTATGAAATCATTTGAATTTCATAAAGCAACTCCTTAAAGAATTCGAAATTTTATTTTGTTAGGTTGGTGACAACCATGGGACAACAAAACCTTCACGCGTTATAAACATAACCTTTAAATTGTAAGTTCTAAAAGTTAAGATTATTTAGCGTATTTTCCCCTACTTTACGTAGCTCGGGCGGGGTGCAAGATAGTTCTTCTTCCATCTTATCTTCAAATCTTAGGTAT
Source organism: Ctenicera cuprea (assembly GCA_958336395.1). Lineage (NCBI taxonomy): Eukaryota > Metazoa > Arthropoda > Insecta > Coleoptera > Elateridae > Ctenicera > Ctenicera cuprea. Next base: position 27,084,779 of record OY284495.1, on the reverse strand, counting down.
TTTAAAAATTAAATCACTTTCAAACGCAGTTTGTCTAATTAATTTGACAGTAGTTTGAATTGTTTGCAATTGTTTTAAATGTTACCAACAGCCACATAACAAAAACAAAAAGCAAACAATTTTCCTAATCGATTACATTTTTAAATTAAATTATAAAATAAGGTAATTTTTAACTTTTTTGGACCTAAATAGAAAACATAGTATAAAATATACGTTTCATAAGACATTTAAGCGCACTTGTCCATTAGAAAACTCGCTGCAAGCTGCTCGTTTTCTAACTTGGAGGCGTGCTCTAAAACCATGTCTTATGAAACTTGTTTTTTAATATACTATTTTTCTGCATCTCTGCTGTATATATTCATCTCCTGCACATACAATTGCTTGTAGAACACAATGATTAGAATTGTTTTTTTCTTTGCTTTAACAGATTGACGGCCAAACTGGGAAAACCGATTCTTACAGCTCCCTCCTTCAACGCTGCATACGTACAGCCATCGCCATGCGTTTAAAAGGAGTAGAACCAGGCGATATAATCACCCTTTGCACCTTCAACCATCTTGATAGTTGTGTTCCATTTATTTCAACCTTTTTCGTAGGAGCAAAATCAGCATCGTTAGATCCTACGCTGTCTCTAAGCGATACCATCCATCTCCTGAAGCAGGTCACTCCCAAACTAATATTTGTCATTCCTAAAGCCATCGAATTGATAGAAAAAGCAGTTGCAGAAGCTTCTCCAAACACTGAAATCATTGTGTTTGGAAATACGACTAAACATACACCTTTTACTGATTTTCTCCAAAGCAGCCCGGAGGAAAATAACTTCAAGCCTTTCGAAACTAAAAGTTTATGGGATACGGTCGCGATTTTTTTTAGCAGTGGTACTTCAGGATTGCCCAAAGGTATCTGCATTAACCATTTTGCCTACCTCAGCCAAATTATTAATATCATGTAAGTGGTTACTGTTTGCTATAGTACCGTAGTTCCATACAATTTTATTTTGTAGAGGTTTCGGTTACTGCACTGACGTTACTCTAGCATATGCTTCATTCTACTGGGTTACTTCAGCGATGTTTTGGGGAATATGCCTTGTCCAAGGATCTGCTCGGCTTGTTCTGCCTCTTTTTGATGCTAACGTTATTTAGGAAAAAATTGACAAGTACAAAGTAAGTATCTAGCAATGAGTTATTCTATATTTTTAATGTTTAATGAAGTTCTTCAAATTCTAGCCCACATTAATGTTTTTGGCTCCAAGTCAAGTACTGGCAATGTACAGCCAAAAACGACCAAATAGTATAAACACCGGTAGCTTAAAAGACGTTATAATAGGAGGTGGTTCAATGCTGAAAGAACAAATATTAGACATAAGGAAATTGTTACCCGGCACCAGGTTATGTTTAGGATATGGTCAGACGGAAGTGTTCGGATTTCTAACTTGTTTCAGACCTTCTAACCCCGAAGAACTGGCTTTACTTTCTACCAAACCTAATTCGTCCGGAAGAGCGTTACCAGGAATGACTTACAAGGTAAACTATCATTCCAATCTGTAATGTTCCATAATTTAAACTACTTTTGTTAAATGAATCTAAATTTATTTCTATTTGGCTCTGACCAGCAACTACCTGAACTACAAAATTGCTTGTAATTATTGCTTTGATCTAATTGTAAACCACTTGGTCTTGCAACGTTCGTCTCTACCTTAAATTTGTTATCAAAATTAACAACTACTATAGGTTGTGGATCCCGAGACAGAAGAAATCCTTGGACCAAACCAAAAAGGGGAGCTTCGAATAAAAACCGGCTTCCACCTCAATGGTTACCACAATATCGACGCATCGGACGCATGGGACTCGGAAGGTTGGGTAAAAACCGGCGACGCAGTCTACTACGACGAAGACCTTTGTTTCTATATCGTAGATCGTATAAAAGAGATGTTAAAATTCCAATCCTGGCACGTACCACCAGCTTTAATAGAAAATGTTCTTTTAACACACCCAGCAATTAAAACAGCTATTGTAGTTGGTATACCTCATGAGATAGACGGGGATCATCCCATGGCTATTGTGGTGCTAAAAGATTCCTTTGTTGATAAAGAAGTTAATCCAGAAGAATTCGTGGAGTATGTGGAGAAAAGGGTGCATGATAGACAACGACTCCGAGGTGGGGTGAAGATTGTTGATCAACTTCCTACCACGCCCACGGGAAAAGTGAAGAGGAGAGATGCGAAGAGTATGATTCTGCAGAAAAAACTGTGATATTAGTAAGATGATAAGGAATAAATTAGTAGGAATACAGTAGCATCATAACATCTGTAGTCGGTACTGTAAGCAATTGGCAACTATAAAATGTGCTTGTATTTTATTAGGAAAATAAATACTTTTTCTACATAAAAGAAAAAAGAAAGTAATATAATTTTCAATTTGTCATTTGTTAATTGCCTTCGATACAACTGTGCCTACAATAAGTATTTCCATTTATTAGGGGTTGGAAACTTACATGTTTCAGTCTGTTTAATTTTACTTGAGTTAATTTTGGTTGCTTATTTTTACTAGGCCCATTTAAATTTAAAAAGATATCCTTGTTCTGCTTTTTAATATTTAAAGACTTTCACTTCCTCCCCTCTTAGATAATATTTTTTTTAACTCTCAAATAATAAGGGTGCAACTATTTTCATGCGAATATAAAAAAATTTAAAAAACTACATATCTTTTAAAAATTTTTATTAACCCTACTTCTTAAAATGGGATGGTTCAAAACTCACTATTAACCTAATATACAGCCCCTTTCGTCCCATAAAATTAAAAACAAATTTCTTAATCTTTTATAGATATGTTACAAGATAATAATAATATATAAAATCTAGAAGCTGTTCGAAACTGTTCGAAAACTGCCTTATATTTTCATAACTCTTCTAGCATCGAATGATGAAATTTTACAGAAATTTGATAAATAATCTGTATTCTGCAAACTCGTTTTAATTAAGCAACAAGCAGGCAGTTTTTTCTTTAAATTTTGAAGAAGCTCTTTTCTGGTGTGTGGTCCTTTCGTGCGCCTTTTGAACAAATTACTATAAGAAGGTGCTGAAAAAAACAATAAAAAACATGTGCAAGTATGTTGCACATACGGCCATCTCGCGCGTTTATTGTAGAAACTTATAGAACGATGAAGGGCTGAACTCAAACAAAATGAGAAAGACTCAGTTAGGTGCTTCTGCTTCCTTAAATGATCTTTCTAGTTTGTTGGGTTGTCAACCTTTTGTAAGGTGTGCTGGATATTCATCTTCTTTAAAAACGAACAATTAAGTATCAATAGCTACCAACATCGACATCTGATAATTTGATTCTCACCTAAGATCAGTTCAGCAATAATAAATATTTGAAAATAAAATTGCAGAACCCGTTAGCTACGCCCCTGATTTTTTTTGAGAACATCATACCCGCCGCTGGCCTCTCCGAATCTTTCTTCCTCAGTCGGTCTCAAAAATAAGAGCTGCTTCCGGAACGAAAATCTCTCAAAACATGACTCGAAGAAACTGAATTAAAGAAAATCTCCAGAAAAAATTACTCTGGAAAAAATTCCTACTGTAGTCACAGAAAAATTCCTTAAAACAAGTAAGGGGGGAGTTGGTTAAAACGTTAAGCTTAACACTTTTTCTTATTTCCAGAGCCTTAACACCGATTTGCAAACTGTTTTTGAAACTTATAAATACGCACTAATGAAATCTACATTTGCATATATTTCCCAAATTAAATCCACCCTTATTCATATAAATTCATCAACCAGAGAAGAAACTTGTATCTATTTCAGGGAAAGCTCTTTCTTAATTATGCAGTGATCCACTAGCAAGAAACTATACGTGCTTTTGTTTAGAAGATGTTTTTGCTGTTAGTTTTCTCCGGGAATTTTATTTTCCTAGGTTTGTTTGTTCCGGGAATGTTGTGTCAATGTTGTGCCTTTTTGAGGCGTTATTAATGGCGGGTATTTTTTCCACCGATTTTTTCCGGTGAATTTGTTCTCAGACTTTCTTCAAGGATATTTCCATCGTAAACCGTAAATATCTCCCATAAGCTGCAGTTTGTTTTTGAGTCGCATGTTATATGAGTGTAACCGCATTTTGGAGAACGTAATGTTTGTATTCGTACCGCGGCCGACGTGGCAGCTCGCACTGCGACAGTCTGGGGGACCTCTACAGGATTTTGCGTTCTTCTGTGTTACGAAATATTCCGTAATGCAATACATCATGATAAGGTTGATGTTCTTGTCATTAGTGAAAAATATTATTCTACTAAAGTAAATGCGGGCGGCTCCGTATCTTTAACATCAACTCTTGGCAGGCTGTTGAAAGCACGTGCTGCTTGTGCTGCAGTTTTTAAATAAAAAACCAAAAGCTGCATGATTCATGCTCTGTGTTTGTGTTCTAAACGACAGCAGCAGATTCGTAGTCGAAAAGCTTTGTTCTCTGCGTCTCTCTCAGCAATGAGGTTATGTTACAGTATCGCAACTGAATATTGCACACTATAGACCCCCGTTTCTATCGTATAACGTAGCGGACTATATTGTGCAAGCAAATTTGTGCTTTCTGTAATAGCGCCTAATGTAGGATATTGTGGAGGTGTCTCTCACCACTAAAATTTAAGTCAGACGGAAAAGCTCTGTATTTAATATACAGATTCTACTTAGCAACAGAAGTTTACACCAAAATCATACAAATACCAGATTTGGACAATTAGACTACATTACATCCCTGGCATACGAGGACTTGAATGCGTTCTTTTCTACTACTTGTTAAAATACAAAGACAACATTGCACAGATGGATACACTGACTGGAGAAAAAGACATGAGGCAAGTGCAACTACGCTCTTTTGTGAAGAAAAACAAAATTTTTTAAATAACAATTTGAAGAGAGTTTAACTATTTTGGAAACCCAAAACATACCTACCTATACATCTATGAAAAAGTACAACTAAGAGCTTTTATAAAGAAAAACAGTTTTTAAACTAAAATTTGTCATCATGCTGCTATGTTATGGGGTTGCTATTTAAAAACAAATTAAATGTATAATTTTATACATGTCATTCTGCTTGTTGTAAACGTCAAAGCAACTGCTTGTAAATGGCTAGGCAGTAAAAGTAGTTTTTTACTGCCTAGGCAGTAAAAGTGACACTTTAGTGACTGTCAAATGAAAATGATGATAATAAAATGAAACTTATAAAGTTAATCGGCAAAAATTACATTTATGGAATTATAAACATCAAATTTGCTTTTACATAGCAACCGCATAGCATAGCAACATGATGGCTAGGATGACGGCGATAACATTACGAAGTTTAAAAATATCAATATTGCAATTTACTTTCGGCTTAGATCATTTGGGGATTACACCCAGCATAATCAGATAAAGACCGAGCTGTAGCTTGTCTGCCTTTACAAGCATTTGCTCTAGAAGTTTGAGCTATAGTCGTTCGTGGGACCTGCCTGCCTAAACAGGACCGTGTGCTTAGTTTATTATAACCTTGGTGCGGACAAGAATTTGATCTTAAAGTATTTTGTTTGCCAGGACAAGAATACTTAATCGGTTTATGTCTGTTAGCTGTTTGTTAACCCATACAAACTAAAGTTTTGCAAGACATTACACCTTGCATCTTCAGAGTGATTAGAGCACTGAGTTTGAATAGATATATTGAAAGCTTTTAAAATTTATAAATTTTTAATAACTGTGCCTTTAATGAATAAGCAAATTGATCTCTAAAATTCACTCTTACTAGACGCTTTAGAATGAGAAATCAAATCATTTGAAAACACTGCGATAGCCGAGATCAAGTCACCAGGTTCTATTGTTCCTATAGCAACATCAACTGTTTACTTTTTAATATTACCTTTGATAATGGCATGTAAACATGTCGAAATATGTGTAACGTTAAAATAAATCGTTACTGTTAAAGTAATAACGTTTTTTTAACCTACTTCAAAAAAAGGAGCAGGTTCTCAATACGTCTGTGTAATGTTTTTCTTTTATTTTTTTTATGTATGTTCGGGCATAACTTATTTGTTTATGAATCGATTTTAATGATTCTTTCTCCGTTGGGTTCGGTATTGTTCCAAGATGGTCCCATTATAATTTCATTGGTATTGGAGCTTGAACTTCGAAGATACTCCTTAAAATCTATTTTTTTTAACTGATTTTTTTAGTGTTTCCGTATTTCATCTTCCGTTTCTACTAGCCGTCGTTTCCTCATTCGAGAAGCATCTTTACTAGGTCTATCCATCACTTAAAATTGTAAAATAATTAACTTTTACAAAAAAAGAAAACCGACTTCAAATAAAAACACGAAAGTAACATAAGTTAACTAAAAAGCAAAAAATAAATGTTTTTTACACAACAGTTTAATACTTATTTGTTGTTCCGTTTAATGTAATTAAGAAATTGTTGTTTATTATATAATTATTGTTGAACTATTGACACGACTTTTGATAGCAATTACGTATACTTGCATGAAATCGATGTTACTTGGTCAATGTTAAGACGTCAAAGATTTCATTCCCCTCCATTAATATTTTTATCAAACTATACATTTAAGCATTTTTATAAGTTACAGTGTTAGTCACATAAGTTTGACTGAAGCAAGTACAAAATGAATTCTTTTAACGGTAAGCATGCTTCTATTTTTTGATACCTATTATTTCTTATTATCTTAATTTCATTTTAGTAAAAGTTAAATAGTGTTTTTAAGATATTGTGATAATTAATTAACAGTAGAGAGAAAAAATAAAATATTACCTACCTAAAAAAAGAGATCAAAAAGTAATATTTTATAAAATTAATTTTAATTGAAATGAACCGTATTAGCCCAACTTACTTATGTAGAATTTTATTAAATCTTTCTAAATTTTATTATTGTTCCGTTTTAATTTTCTATATTTATACCCTCTACATTGAAGAGAAAAAAAGCAAATTAAACTAATTTGCTTCTTATTACGTTTCGTGTCAAATAGAAATGTAGCTTGTAATCTATGAACAGTTGATATGAAGACACTTTTGAAATGTTTACAATTTTGCCAAAAATTGATTTCGTCATAGGTTTCTCTTGGTTTAAATATGTTTTATGTTGTGGTGTCACTTGGAAGTACTTATATATTACATTACTTAATATTACCCAATAAGCGTTATTTTTAAACATGCTAACTCACGAATAATTCACAGAGAATCGGTTTAAATTAAGAAAAATGTGTGTCTTTTTCTATTTATTAACCTACAGTATTAATTTTTGAAACAGGGACAAGAAACGAGGACAACATAATAAGAACACCAGACGTAGATTACGTCCCTGATCCTAGGGGGTTAGGTTATGTGTTTTTTACCCAGATGCAAAAGCATAAAGACAATGTTGCACAGGTAAGCTTATCAATTTGATAAAGATATTTTTTCTGCACCTTTCCTGTATACATATATTTATCTCCGGCACATAAAATTGATTAGAATTGTTTTTTTGTTTACTTTAACAGATTGACGGCCAAACTGGGAAAACCGATTCTTATAGCTCCCTCCTTCAACGCTGCATACGTACAGCCATCGCCATGCGTTTAAGAGGAGTAGAACCAGGCGATATTATCACCCTTTGCACCTTGAACCATCTTGATAGTTGTGTTCCATTTATTTCAACCTTTTTCGTAGGAGCAAAATCAGCATCGTTAGATCCTACGCTGTCTCTAAGCGATACCATCCATCTCCTGAAGCAGGTCACTCCCAAACTAATATTTGTCGTTCCTAAAGCCATCGAATTGATAGAAAAAGCAGTTGCAGAAGCTTCTCCAAACACTGAAATCATTGTGTTTGGAAATACGACTAAACATACACCTTTTACTGATTTTCTCCAAAGCAGCCCGGAGGAAAATAACTTCAAGCCTTTCGAAACTAAAAGTTTATGGGATACGGTCGCGATTTTTTTTAGCAGTGGTACTTCAGGGTTGCCCAAAGGTATCTGCATTAACCATTTTGCCTATCTCAGCCAAATTATTAGTATCATGTAAGTGGTTAGTGTTTGCTATAGTACCGTAGTTCCGTACAATTTTATTTTGTAGAGGTTTCGGTTACTGCACTGACGTTACTCTAGCATACGCGTCGTCCTACTGGGTTACTTCAGCAATTTTTTGGGGAATATGCCTTGTCCAAGGATCTGCTCGGCTTGTTCTGCCTTTCTTTGATGCTAACGTTGCTTGGGAAAAAATTGACAAGTACAAAGTAAGTATCTAGCAATGAGTTATTCCATATTTTTAGTGTTTGATGAAATTCTTCAAATTCTAGCCCACATTAATGTTTTTGGCTCCAAGTCAAGTACTGGCAATGTACAGTCAAAAACGACCAAATAGTATAAACACCGATAGCTTAAACGACGTTATAATAGGAGGTGGTTCAATGCTGAAAGAACAAATATTAGACATAAGGAAATTGTTACCCGGCACCAGGTTATGTTTAGGATATGGTCAGACGGAAGTGTTCGGATTTCTAACTTGTTTCAGACCTTCTAACCCCGAAGAAGTGACTTTACTTTCTACCAAACCTCATTCGTCTGGAAGAGCGTTACCAGGAATGACTTACAAGGTAAACTATAATTCTAATCTGTAACGTTCCATAATTCAAACTACTTTTGTTTTATGAATCTAAATTTATTTCTATTTGGCTCTGACCGGCAACTACCTACAAAATTGCTTGTAATTATTGCTTTGATCTAACTGAAAACCACTTGGTCTTGCAACGTTCGTCTCTACCTTAAATTTGTTATCAAAATCAACAACTACTATAGGTTGTCGATCCCGAGACGGAAGAAATCCTTGGACCAAACCAAAAAGGGGAGCTTCGAATAAAAACCGGCTTCCAGCTCAATGGTTACCACAATCTCGACGCATCGGCCGCATGGGACTCGGAAGGTTGGATAAAAACCGGCGACGTAGTCTACTACGACGAAGACCTTTGTTTCTATATTGTAGATCGTATTAAAGAGATGTTAAAATTCCAGTCCTGGCACGTACCGCCAGCTTTAATAGAAAATGTTCTTTTAACACACCCAGCAATTAAAACAGCTATTGTAATTGGTATACCTCATGAGATAGACGGGGATCATCCCATGGCTATTGTGGTGCTGAAAGAGTCTTTCATTGGTAAAGAAGTGAATCCAGAAGAATTCGTAGAGTATGTGGAAAAAAGGGTGCATGATAGACAAAGACTAAGAGGTGGTTTAAAAATTGTGAATCAGGTTCCTTACACGCCCACGGGAAAAGTGATGAGAAGAGAGGTGAAAAATATGATTCTGAAGAAACAACTGTGATATTAGTAAGACGATAAAGAAAACGTTAATGAGAATACAGTAGCGGAGTAAAATCTGTATTGTAAACAATTTGTAACAATAGAATGTACTTGAATTTTTGTAAAGAAAATAAATCTCCATTTTGGCACAAAAGCAAAAAAGGATAACTTTGTAATTAGTGTCCGGATTTTTAGTCTAGTGTTTAGTCAGTATTTAAATTATGAGGCTATCAATTATTAATAATTTCTGGCGTAATTACTTTAAGTTGGCGCATATGTAAAATTTTAAACAAATTAACTGCGAACTTAGAACACATCCATATGTTTGACCTCTTGCTAGCTTGTATAGATAATTATTATTTATTTGGTCAGCTGGAATTGATGCTTGTGTAATAGTAAAATAAAATGAAACAGGGTTTATAAGCGTAGAATATGAATGGTCATGAGCTTTAAAAGTACTTCAGGAAATAATTTTATAAAACCGCAAAAATACTTTTTTAATTGAAATGTAAAATAGCAACTACGATGGAAATAGAACGTGTAAATCTATTAATACAACGAGAAAATGCTACGAAGGAAAAGTTTGGACTATGAATTTTAACGAAATTTTTTGCTATTCTTCGGGTTTTGTTTATAATAATAATGTTCAAGGCGATTGTCACTTATTCGCCTTTGTTACAAACGTGTCCGGGCTAAGTATCTCAAGGGGCAGACCATAAAGCAGCAGTTTAGGTCGCTGGTTTTGCCACTACTTCCGCGATCCGGTTTCAGTGCGGATTAAAGTTCACCTGTATCCGTGTTTGTTACAGTTACAGTTACAGTTGGTGCCCCCGGAAATGTATGTAAAAAATTATCTTAATAAAAAGCAAATGAACGAGGTTTCAATAAAATAAACATTCTTTTTTTCAATTTCATTATTGATCTATTTTATAAATTATTAATATAAGCTAACGGTCGAATTTATATGCATTACTGCATTAGCTTACCTTTTATTAGCTAATTGATGGTTTTATTTAATTTTTTTGTATTTCACAGGATTCTACATGAGTACATACCATTTTAATTTTACATAATGCATATTTTGAGTAACTGATGAACTGTTGTGACAGATAGAGGTGCGAGACGTTGCTCGAACATTTAAATTTAAATTCCTAGTTTCTTTATATCTCAAAATAGTGTTGCTTTAAAGCCAAATAAACGATATCACCGACATAACAAAAAATGCCTGCAAAGGACATCTTGCAGATAGTGACATTTTAAAACAGTAAGCAAGGCTTAGTACCCTACGCGTGTTTGGAATTAAAGAAGAGCAAGAAGAGCATATTGAAGAATCAATTAATTGTGTGTTAAAATTTATTAGGCGTGACATTAAATAATAATCATATCGATAGATGTCATCGAGTCAGAAAACCCGGAAGAAAGAAACCAAGAGCTGTGATAGTAAAGTTCACTAGTTATCGCTATCGTGCAACCATTTTTAATTCCAAAGAAAAACTGAAAAGATCGAAATACCAGTTAAAGAAGATCTTACAAAAAGTATAATGGAAAATTGTTTATTGAGTGAAGTATTTTTTGGAATCTCTTGACTCTTGCAGTAAAGTGAAAACCAAAGAAATAAGCCTGTACTATCAGAACGTCCGAATTCCATTCGGAATAATCTAGCGGCTGGCTGTAGCATGTGATAACATTACATAACTCACAAAAACTTGACTCGATTCAGAATTATTTGATATGCATTTTATGTCTACAATGTCACAGAGACAGAGCGAGCGCAGGTAAGTACCGCTTAGGTGGATTGTTGATTGCAGTCAATAAAAGTATAAGTTTTAAATAATTAACCACACAAGAAACGAGGCTGTTTGTATTAATCCCAAATTTTTGAGGGAAAAAAGTATAATAATTAATGGAGTCTTATTTTCTTCCAATACTACATTCAATAGTGCCAAAGCGCTCAGGGGTCACTTTAGTTCTTATTTTAATTTCATTAAATTAAAAAAAAACTCAATATATTGAGGAAAAACTTAATATGTTGAGAAAAACATTTAATATATTGATCAAAAAATCAACATATTGAAACAAAAACACAAGATATTAAGAAAAAACTCAATATCTTGAGAAAAATCTCAAAATATTGGGAAAAACTCAATACATTAAAAAAACTCAATATATTGAGAAAAACCTCAATATATTGAGAATAAAATTTAATATATGGAGCAAAAAATCAACATATTGAGAAAAAACAGGAGATATTAAGAAACAACTCAATATATTGAGAAAGAACTTAAAATAATGAGAAAAAACTCAATATATTAAAAGAAACTCAATATGCTGAGAAAAAACACAATATATTGAGAAGATAACTTAGTATATTGAGAAGAACCTTAATATATTTTGAAAAACCTCAATATAATGAGAAAAAAACTCAATATATTGAGAACAAAACTCAATATATTGAGAACTAACTCTATATATTAGAAAAACTCAAGATGTTCAGAAAAAAACTCAATAAATTGAGAAAAAACACAATATATTGAAGACGAAACTTAGTATATTGGGAAAAAACTCAATATATTGAGAAAAAAACTCAATATATTGAGAACAAAACTTAATATATTAAGAAGAAACTCAATAGAAAAAAAACACAAAATATTGAGAAAAAACTCAATATATTAAGAAAAAAACTCAAAATAATGAGAAGGAAACTAAATATATTGAGAAAAAAACACAATATATTGAGAAGATGACTTAGTATATTGAGAAGATTCTTAATATATTTAGAAAAACCTCAATATAATGAGAAAAAAACTCAATATTTTGAGAACAAAACCCAATATATTGAGAACTAACTCTATATATTAGAAAAACTCAAGATGTTCAGAAAAAAACTCAATAAATTGAGAAAAAACACAATATATTGAAGACGAAACTTAGTATATTGGGAAAAAACTCAATATATTGAGAAAAAAACTCAATATATTGAGAACAAAACTTAATATATTAAGAAGAAACTCAATAGAAAAAAAACACAAAATATTGAGAAAAAAATCAATATATTAAGAAAAAAACTCAAAATAATGAGAAGGAAACTAAATATATTGAGAAAAAAACACAATATATTGAGAAGATGACTTAGTATATTGAGAAGATTCTTAATATATTTAGAAAAACCTCAATATAATGAGAAAAAAACTCAATATTTTGAGAACAAAACCCAATATATTGAGAACTAACTCTATATATTAGAAAAACTCAAGATGTTCAGAAAAAAACTCAATAAATTGAGAAAAAACACAATATATTGAAGACGAAACTTAGTATATTGGGAAAAAACTCAATATATTGAGAAAAAAACTCAATATATTGAGAACAAAACTTAATATATTAAGAAGAAACTCAATAGAAAAAAAACACAAAATATTGAGAAAAAAATCAATATATTAAGAAAAAAACTCAAAATAATGAGAAGGAAACTAAATATATTGAGAAAAAAACACAATATATTGAGAAGATGACTTAGTATATTGAGAAGATTCTTAATATATTTAGAAAAACCTCAATATAATGAGAAAAAAACTCAATCTATTGAGAACAAAACTCAATATATTGAGAACTAACTAATATATTTAAAAAACTCAAGATGTTCAGAAAAAACTCAATAAATTGAGAAAAAACACAATATATTGAAGACGAAACTTAGTATATTGGGAAAAAACTCAATATATTGAGAAAAAAACTCAATATATTAAGAACAAAACTTAATATATTAAGAAAAAACTCAAAATATTGAGCAAAAAACTCAATATATTAAGAAAAAAACTCAAAATAATGAGAAGGAAACTAAATATATTGAGAAAAAAACACAATATATTGAGAACAAAATTTAGTACTGAGAAAAGCCTCAATATATAGAGTGGCTACGAAAACCCCGGCCACTTTTCTTGCGGCGGTCAAGAGATGGCGCTTTAGTAATGAATAATTAAATTAAAATACTGGCAACAACGCAGAATCCAAGACGTTTTAGTTGTTTTGATTTAATATGGGGCGTATTTAATAACTAAACGTCTTGTATTCTGCATTGTTGACAGTATTTTAATTTAATTTTTCTTTACTAAAGCGCCATCTCTTGACCGCCGCAAGAAAAGTGGCCGGGGTTTTCCTAGCCACTCTGTATTGAGAGAAAAATTCTATATATTGTGAAAAACTCCATATATTGAGACCAACACTCAACATATTGAGAAAGACTCAATATATTCAGAAAAAACTCTATATTGAGAAGAAAACTACGCAAGATGTTTAGTTAGTGATTCTGGTGATCTTCCACGTACTGAATTGTTTATAATGTTCTGTTTTTTTTATAAAGAATTGACTTATGTAAAACTGTGTCAGTTATTAACATCAATAAACAAGAACTATCATTTACTTTGATTCGCATTAAAAAAATCGATTTTCAGCTTTCAGCGGATAAACATTGTTGGTAATTAGAAAATACCAGATATCATAAAACTAAATAACTCTTTAAAAAATAAAGAGGGTTGAGGAGAGGTGCTCCGCTTCAATATAGGCACACTAAAACGGACTTAGACACAGAAAAGAAGCTTAGATTCGTATTCTACGCATGTCGAATAGCCGCTCTGTGCAACTGCGATCTTCTACAACCCCTCGGCCTACATCACTAACGATTTTTAAATTTTTCAAAAATTTCGCCTTCAAGATCGGTGTGAACATGTTACATGGTTAATAGGAACAAACTTCTGTTGAAAAAATACCTATAGGGGGTTTTCTTTTTGTCATTTGCCCAAACAGCGTATAATTAAATAATTACCAAAAAATCATATTTTTGTTCCGGTTTACAGCATTATTTGTCTATTTTACGATGGTTGTTAATAATAATTATGCGGATGATGTACCTAAAATTATTTTTGTTTAATTTTACCGTAACACAGGTACTAATTGTTCATGAACCCTTATACACAACCCTCATTTATAATATTATAATATTAAAGAACATATACAGGGTCGCTATTATGTATGGGACCAAAGTTCCCCTGGTCAAACGGTTTAAGATATGCGTTTCATATTTGGTATATGTTAATTTGAGGTTATTTTGCATATTCTGAAGTAAAACAATTTTTTCTGCATATAGTTTTTAAGCGCGGCCGCCTTCTTGAATTTTTTTAAATAGCAACCTAGGCTGTGTGGTACATAAATAGAAAGCTTATTTTGTTCTCTTTTCAGAAATATTAAACATGTATGGGGTTACATAAGAAAATAACGCAGAAAAATTAAAAAAACATTTGAGGCATGCTTAATTCGTCGCTGCACATTTAGTGAAATCTAATAACCATTGCATTAACAAAACGTCATAAATAAACAAAACACAAGCCAAAACAAGTAGTAAGAGTTTAATAGGTGACAAAATAAACATCACACATTGTTAATTCTTCCTGTAGTGGTGTTGTCTGGCAAATAATCTTTAGAATTCTGCAATATGGATATTCACCAGATTTGTCTCCTTTATATTTTTTTTGTGGGGCCATTTAAAAAGTTGCGTTTATTAAAATATACCTGACAATTTAGAAGAATTGAAAAATCGTATTCGTGCTGAAATAGCTGCTATTTCTCGCATCTCCTCTCTTAACTACTGTTAATTAATAACGTCGTTGTTTTCATTTTTATTTAAAAAATGTTGTTTGTTATCCTATTAATTTTAATTACTGTTTGTGTATTGTTTATTTATGACGTTTTGTTAATGCAAGGGTTACTAGAAGTAAATGTGCAGTGACGAATTAACCAACTACACCAGCTCGAAGTAGGTCGCTCCATTTCCATCTGCGAAACTGCTGTGCGATAAAAAAAGGTTCTTTTCAGAACCACGATGTTGTTTAAAAAAGAATTATCCTGAAAAAAAAAAGTTAGTCCTACACAATGTAAGCATGCCTCAAATGTTTTCTTAATTTTTCTGCGTTATTTTCTTATGTAACCGTATTATATGTTTAATATTTCTGAAAAGAGAAAAAAATAAGCTTTCTATTGATGTATCACACAGCCTAGGTTACTTTTTAAAAAATTCAAGTAGGCGGCCGCGCTTAAAAACTATATGCAAAAAAATATTTTATTTTACTTTCGAATATGCAAAATAACTTCAAATTAACATATACCAAATATGAAACGCATATCTCAAACCGTTTGACCAGGGGAGCTATGGTTCCATACATAATAGCGATCCTGTATAATAAACCGAAAATTTGCAAAACTTTAATATTTTAAAAATTTTCGATATTTTCGTAATTTAAGAGTATTGATTTGTTTTCTCAATATATCGAGTTTTTTCTCAATATATTGAATTTTTTCTCAATATATTGTGTTTTTTTCTTATTATATATTTTTTCTCAGTATATTGAGTTTTTCTCAATTTATTGAGTTTTTTTTGTAATATATTGAATTTTTTCTCAATATATTGAGTTTTTTCTTAATATACGAGTATTCACTCGTTTTTCAATATATTGAGTTTTCTCTCAATATATTGTTTTTTTCTCAATATATATTTTTTTCTCAATATATTGAGTTTTTCTCAATTTATTAAGTTATTTTGTAATGTATTGAATGTTTTCTCAATATATTGAGTTTTTTCTTAATATACGAGTATTCACTCGTTTTTCAATATATTGAGTTTTTTCTCAATATATTGAATTTTATTCTCAATATATTGAGTTTTCTCTCAATATATTGTTTTTTTCTCAATATATATTCTTTTCTCAATATATTGAGTTTTTCTCAATTTATTAAGTTATTTTGTAATGTATTGAATGTTTTCTCAATATATTGAGTTTTTCTCAATTTATTAAGTTTTTTTGTAATGTATTGAATGTTTTCTCAATATATTGAGTTTTTTCTTAATATACGAGTATTCACTTGTTTTTTCAATATATTGAGTTTTTTCTCAATATATTGAATTTTATTCTCAATATATTAAGTTTTCTCTCAATATATTGTTTTTTTCTCAATATATATTTTTTTCTCAATATATTGAGGTTTTCTTAATTTATTAAGTTATTTTGTAATGTATTGAATGTTTTCTCAATATATTGAGTTTTTTCTCAATATATTGAATTTTATTCTCAATATATTGAGTTTTCTCTCAATATATTGTTTTTTTCTCAATATATATTTTTTTCTCAAATAACGAAATAACAGAGGAGATAGATTTGTACAATTCTGTACAGAAAACCAATTAACAATAATGAACACGTTCTTTAAGCTCCCAAAAAGACGCCTGTATACCTGGAAATCTCCCGCCGATTCACAACATCATGTGGTTCGCAACCAAATAGATTATATCACAATTAACCGAAGATACAAAAATGCCATAAAAAGTGCCAAGACGTACCCAGGTGCTGATGTGCCATCTGATCACATTCTACTCGCAGCAGAAGTAAGAATAAGACTCAAGAAATTAACAAAACCCAAACATTTGAAAAAACTAGACTTAGATAAATTAAAAGATGAACAGACAGGACAAGTAATATCTAAGTCGTTAGAAGAACAGTTTGCA
Organism: Ctenicera cuprea; assembly: GCA_958336395.1. Lineage (NCBI taxonomy): Eukaryota > Metazoa > Arthropoda > Insecta > Coleoptera > Elateridae > Ctenicera > Ctenicera cuprea. The sequence goes on along the minus strand of OY284495.1, from coordinate 27,067,927 downwards.
AATGAAGAAACATGTGAATCTGAAGGACAAACGATTGAAGAAAGATGGAAGAAATTCAAAACGATCATCAACAAAACAGGAGAGTCGAATCTAAAAAGGAATAGACCTCAGAAGAAGGAAAGGTGGATGACAGATAAAATTTTAGACCTCATGGAAGAGAGAAGACAGTATAGAAACAAAAATACACAGAAATATAACGAACTCAATAAGGAAATAAGAAAACAGATAAGAAAAGCAAAGATGGACTGGTTCACTAACGAATGCATAGAGATTGAAGAGTATGAAAGAAGACATGACACATTCCACCTACACAAAAAAGTCAAAGAGGCAGGAGGAGTCCGAAGACACAACACTACGGGCAAACTTACCGACCGAGATGGAAACCTAATTTTAGATATTGAAGGAAAAGTGGCTAGATGGAAAGAATACATAGAAGAGCTCTTCGCGGACCAAAGAAATGTGGAGCACGAAGTACAAAACCCCTTAACAGGCCCACCTATAACAAAACAAGAAGTTGAAAAAGCCATTGAAAGATCAAAGAATAAAAAAGCTGTAGGACCAGACGAAATACCAACGGAATTATTAAAATTATTACAAGACCATGGAATAAGTACACTTCTAAAATTATTTAACTCAATTTATGAAACAGGGATAATTCCATCAGACTGGTTGAGATCAACATTTATTACCATACCGAAAAAACATAAAGCGAAGGAATGCAGTGATCACCGTACAATTAGCCTGATGAGTCATGTATTAAAAGTCTTTCTACGAGTGATACACGAAAGAATATATAGGAAAATAGAAGTGAATATTGGAAGTACACAATTTGGATTTCGGAAGGGTCTGGGAACGCGAGAGGCTTTGTTTGCTATCCAAGTTTTAGTGCAAAGATCGAGAGACGTAAATAGCGATGTGTTTATGGGATTTATTGACTTCGAAAAAGCCTTCGATAAGGTCCGACACGAAAAAATGGTAGACATCTTAAGAAACACAGGAATTGACGACAAGGACACTAGAATCATAGCTAACTTATATTGGCATCAAAAGGCGTGTGTTAGAGTGGAGAACAGAACAACAGATGACATTGCTATACAAAGAGGAGTCAGACAGGGGTGCATTCTGTCGCCGTTAATTTTTAACATCTATTCTGAGGGAATAATTAAAGAAGCACTAGAGGAAATTGAAGAAGGAGTAAAAATAAATGGAGTGCCAATTAACAATCTAAGATATGCAGATGACACTGCACTCATGGCAAATAATCTGGAAGGGTTACAGATACTTTTCGACAGAATTACCGAAACTTCTGACCGATATGGTCTCCAACTCAACACTAAAAAAACAAAGTACATGATTATCAGCAAAGAACAACCGGTTGATCATGGTATATATATTAACGGAACACCAATAGAAAGAACTGACAAAATCACATATCTTGGAAGAGTTATCAACAGTGATTGGGATCATACAGTTGAAATCAAATGCCGCATAGAATGTGCCAGAGCAGCATTCACACGGCTAAAAAAAGTGTTGTGTGGTCATGACATCAATTTACAACTGAGAATGCGCTTAGTACGCTGCTATGTATTCACAGTCCTTCTTTACGGAGTAGAAGCTTGGACGCTAACAGAGACTTCCCTAAAACGACTAGAAGCCTTTGAATTATGCACATACAGACGTATGCTGCACATAAGTTGGATGGATCGCGTACGAAATGAAGAAGTGTTAGCAAGAATGAAAAAAGACAAAGAGATCATACGAACAATCAAAATACGAAAACTATCATACTTTGGGCACATCATGAGACAGCCAGACACATACAACATCTTACACCTGATCATACAAGGAAAGATCGAAAGCAAGCGGGGCCCTGGAAGAAGGAGAACCTCATGGTTGAAGAACCTGAGGCAATGGTTTGGACAGACAACAGGATCACTTTTCAGAGCAGCAGTCGACAAAGTGATCATAGCCAACATGATCGCCAACATTCGCTAACGGATATGGCACCTTAAGAAGAAGAATATATTGAGTTTTTCTCAATTTATTAAGTTTTTTTGTAATGTATTGAATGTTTTCTCAATATATTGAGTTTTTTCTTAATATACGAGTATTCACTTGTTTTTTCAATATATTGAGTTTTTTCTCAATATATTGAATTTTATTCTCAATATATTGAGTTTTCTCTCAATATATTGTTTTTTTCTCAATATATATGTTTTTCTCAATATATTGAGGTTTTCTTAATTTATTAAGTTATTTTGTAATGTATTGAATGTTTTCTCAATATATTGAGTTTTTTCTTAATATACGAGTATCGACTTGTTTTTTCAATATATTGAGTTTTTTCTCAATATATTGAGTTTTCTCTCAATATATTGTTTTTTCTCAATATATATTTTTTTCTCAATATATTGAGTTTTTCTCAATTTATTAAGTTATTTTGTAATGTATTGAATGTTTTTTTTCAATATATTGAGTTTTTTTCTTAATATACGAGTATTGACTTGTTTTTTCAATATATTGAGTTTTTTCTCAATATATTGAATTTTATTCTCAATATATTGAGTTTTCTCTCAATATATTGAGTTTTCTCTCAATATATTGTTTTTTTCTCAATATATTGAGGTTTTCTTAATTTATTAAGTTATTTTGTAATGTATTGAATGTTTTCTCAATACATTGAGTTTTTCTCAATTTATTAAGTTTTTGTGCAATGTATTGAATGTTTTCTCAATATATTGAGTTTTTTCTTAATATACGAGTATCGACTTGTTTTTTCAATATATTGAGTTTTTTCTCAATATATTGAGTTTTCTCTCAATATATTGTTTTTTTCTCAATATATATATTTTTTTTAATATATTGAGTTTTTCTTAATTTATTAAGTTATTTTGTAATGTATTGAATGTTTTCTCAATATATTGAGTTTTTCTCAATTTATTAAGTTTTTGTGTAATGCATTGAATGTTTTCTCAATATATTGAGTTTTTTCTCAATATATTGAGTTTTCTCTCAATATATTGTTTTTTTCTCAATATATATTTTTTCTCAATATATTGAGTTTTTCTCAATTTATTAAGTTATTTTGTAATGTATTGAATGTTTTCTCAATATATTGAGTTTTTCTCAATTTATTAAGTTTTTGTGTAATGTATTGAATGTTTTCTCAATATATTGAGTTTTTTCTCAATATATTGAGTTTTCTCTCAATATATTGTTTTTTTCTCAATATATATTTTTTTCTCAATATATTGAGTTTTTCTTAATTTATTAAGTTATTTTGTAATGTATTGAATGTTTTCTCTATATATTGAGTTTTTCTCAATTTATTAAGTTTTTGTGTAATGTATTGAATGTTTTCTCAATATATTGAGTTTTTTCTCAATATATTGAGTTTTCTCTCAATATATTGTTTTTTTCTCAATATATATATTTTTTTCACTATATTGAGTTTTTTTCTTAATATACGAGTATTGACTTGTTTTTTCAATATATTGAGTTTTTTCTCAATATATTGAATTTTATTCTCAATATATTGAGTTTTCTCTCAATATATTGAGTTTTCTCTCAATATATTGTTTTTTTCTCAATATATTGAGGTTTTCTTAATTTATTAAGTTATTTTGCAACGTATTGAATGTTTTCTCGATATATTGAGTTTTTCTCAATTTATTAAGTTTTTGTGCAATGTATTGAATGTTTTCTCAATATATTGAGTTTTTTCTTAATATACGAGTATTGACTTGTTTTTTCAATATATTGAGTTTTTTCTCATTATATTGAATTTTATTCTCAATATATTGTTTTTTTCTCAATATATTGAGGTTTTCTTAATTTATTAAGTTATTTTGTAATGTATTGAATGTTTTCTCAATATATTGAGTTTTTCTCAATTTATTAAGTTTTTGTGCAATGTATTGAATGTTTTCTCAATATATTGAGTTTTTTCTTAATATACGAGTATTGACTTGTTTTTTCAATATATTGAGTTTTCTCTCAATATATTGAGTTTTCTCTCAATATATTGTTTTTTTCTCAATATATTGAGGTTTTTTTAGTTTATTAAGTTATTTTGTAATGTATTGAATGTTTTCTCAATATATTGAGTTTTTCTCAATTTATTAAGTTTTTGTGCAATGTATTGAATGTTTTCTCAATATATTGAGTTTTTTCTTAATATACGAGTATTGACTTGTTTTTTCAATATATTGAGTTTTCTCTCAATATATTGAGTTTTCTCTCAATATATTGTTTTTTTCTCAATATATTGAGGTTTTTTTAGTTTATTAAGTTATTTTGTAATGTATTGAATGTTTTCTCAATATATTGAGTTTTTCTCAATTTATTAAGTTTTTGTGCAATGTATTGAATGTTTTCTCAATATATTGAGTTTTTTCTTAATATACGAGTATTGACTTGTTTTTTCAATATATTCAGTTTTCTCTCAATATATTGAGTTTTCTCTCAATATATTGTTTTTTTCTCAATATATTGAGGTTTTTTTAGTTTATTAAGTTATTTTGTAATGTATTGAATGTTTTCTCAATATATTGAGTTTTTCTCAATTTATTAAGTTTTTGTGCAATGTATTGAATGTTTTCTCAATATATTGAGTTTTTTCTTAATATACGAGTATCGACTTGTTTTTTCAATATATTCAGTTTTTTCTCAATATATTGAGTTTTCTCTCAATATATTGTTTTTTTCTCAATATATATTTTTTTCTCAATATATTGAGTTTTTCTTAATTTATTAAGTTATTTTGTAATGTATTGAATGTTTTCTCAATATATTGAGTTTTTCCCAATTTATTAAGTTTTTGTGTAATGTATTGAATGTTTTCTCAATATATTGAGTTTTTTCTCAATATATTGAGTTTTCTCTCAATATATTGTTTTTTTCTCAATACATATTTTTTTCTCAATATATTGAGTTTTTCTAAATTTATTAAGTTATTTTGTAATGTATTGAATGTTTTTTTTCAATATATCGAGTTTTTTTTCTTAATATAAAGAAAAATAAAAAATAGTGTGATCCCTGAGCGCCTTCGTACAATATTCATTAAACTGTTACTAAATTATCGTATAAATTACTTTTTTAATTACATTAAAAATAAACGTCTATCAGGAGCACAAACCAACATTTTTGCCAAAACATAACCTGTACAGATGACTTACCGGCTGCCGAATCGTTTGCTGATTGTTTTATTTCGGTGTATCAAAATAACTCAATTGTACGAAATCGATTAAACTGCGCCCCATTCGGGTCACTGTATTCTGGAGATTCTTTGCATAAATAGAGAGCATGCTGATGAACTAGGCAGAATACTAAAATATCTCAAACCAAAAAGGTCAGCAGGACTAGATTTGGTACCATCATATTTGTATAAAACGTGTTCTAATTTTGTTGCAATTCTCTTTATAATCTTATTTAATCTATCTTTAAAAATTAATATTTTTTCAGAGACAGGGAAAATACAGAAGTATAGATATACAAAGCCAGTAGAAAAATGTCTGTGGAAAATTATTGTCTAATATCAATTCTATCAGTACCTGTTAAAGTGTTGGAAAAAATATTGTATCAAAAAATATATATTCACATTTTATATACAATTTAACTGAAGCATATTATGGGAAAACGACAGAAATTTGTTAAATCAGGTTTTTAAAATATAAAATATTACAAAGGCATAACTTACGGTTTTCATGTACCTTTTGCAAAATATTTTATTAGTTTCAAAAACCAATTCAGTAAAATCTTTACGCCAAGTTGCCTACGAATTTATCCTTCGCTTTAGACATTTTATAATCAAATTAAAATTCTACACAAAACATCACAACAAAATGGAATGCTCCGGATTACTACGTTAACAAAAGACAAAACAATGTTTTTAGCCTTTTTACTAATAAACGCGATAGACTATTGTATGTGGCTTTCCACAGAACACAGAACTTGGTGATTCGTTGTTTCTCTGAGGGATGTTTGTTTGGTCTAGCAGGGCATTTGTAGAATGTGGTGTAAATATTCGGTAAATTATTCGCTGAGTCGTTTAAACTGAAAAATAGTTAATTTATTAATGTTTTAACATTAGATGTTTCTAACTAAAAATTTCAAATGTTAAATTCTTTATAAAAAAAGTACCAACTAGCTGTATAAAAGCTAAAATAAGCGCATGTAAACGGTTTAGGGAGCAAAATAAGCAAAATAGAGAAAATACGCAAAATAAGCAGAATAAAATGGTGCCAAATGATTACATTTTTCATGAATCGTGGAGATACAAAAGGATTTTTATTTCATCCGCGCCCTAGTAATGACGATACGCTTCAGAAATACCCGTTAGGAGCTAATTATAAAATTAATGTGCGTACTATTGAAATAGTAAAGTATGCAAAAGATTTTTGAGTACAATTGCCATCAAATTTGAAAAGAGGCAAATAAAATAGTAACACACATTTTTAATACGTTATTTCAACTTGTTGTTCTAAACTGGAGTTGCTAACAAAGTATGGAGTCTCAGTATGAGGCGCCGTATGTCTCAATAATAGTTGTTATTAAATGCGAACTCTTTTAAACAGAGAATCTTTGTTAACGAAGAAAAAAATAATTTAGTAAGAAATTTTTTTAGGGTAATATATTTATTTCTTCCTTGAAAAATGTTTTCTCATGAGAATATTTTTCTTTAACAAAACAGTTCTGTTAAAACAATATTTCTCTCTTAAAAATGTTTCTTCAAAGAAAATCTCTCTTGAAAAATTTTCCTCATAAATAAATTGTGTCTTGAAAAAAGTTCTCTCGTAGAAATAAGTCTTTCACTACTAATAATTTTTACTAGAATCAAATTCTGTGTATGACACCCATTAAACTTTATCAGAGAAAAGAGGAAAACGAGCTCTATCCAATGATGACATAGCCGCCTTTGACGCATATTTAAAAAAGCGAAGTTAATGTCAATACCTTGAAAATTCAACACCCTAAAAAAATTAATTTCAAATTCGAAATCTGTAAAAAAGTGTCTTTATAATGTCAAATCCGCATTACGCTTTCTTTGATAATAATTAAATTATACACAAAAAACAAAAACTGAATATTTTAGTTTTTTCAGTCTGTATTGAAAATTAAAGAAAAATTGTAAGATTTGACTGTGAATCATGGTAGTACTTGAGATGCTGAATAATTATTCTTGTTTAGCCGAATCTCTATCTCTTACCGTTTACGAGATCTTTAGTTTGGACACCCTATATTTCTTCTTCTAAAGTTTAATAGTGTTTCTGCAATTAGAAGAAGTAATAGTTTTTTTTAAGTAAAAACTATGTTTTTCGTTTAAAAGGAGTGTTCAATTCTTCAAAACAACATAACCAAATATGTAAATGCGACAGTGATTGCAGAGCCTCTTGCAGAGATTACATCGTCATTGTTGCTTTTTAGAAACGTCAGAGCGTGTCGGTACTTTAGCATTATCACTTCGGAACCGGACTTATGGGCGCTGCCGTTTGAGCGCAGAGACGACTCGACGCAGGGACGTTTAGGCGCAGAAACGTTTGTGCACAGGGACGTTTGTGCACAGGAACGTTTAGGCGCATAGACGTTTGGGTTCGAGCCGTTTGGGCGCAGATACGTTTGCGTGCAAGCGTAACCTATTGTAGGTTATTTTATAGAAATCTCAATATTAATTTGTATTAATATCGTTGAACTATCTAATTTGAAAAAAAAAAATGTTAGATGTGAAGTAGGAGACAGTAAACATTTTTAATTTTTTGGAATTATTAAGAAATTATTTTCTTCAGATAAGTTGTTAATTTTGCTAATTATATTTATGTAAGTCTCGTGTTAAATAATGATAAACAATTGAGTGGCTATTTAAATGTTACTTAATTACAGAAAAAGTCAAAACCAAATAAATTCCTGTACTGCCCCGAAATGTGCCTGCGCCAAAACGGCCCGCGCCGAAACGTCCTAGACCGTATCCACTAGCTTTGGCGGCCGGAACGTAGTAACGCCATCTTTTTGTCTTACGCAAACCGTGATTCTAAGAGAAATTATTAGTAATAAGAGAAATATTTTTGCGAGAGAGTATTTTTAAAGAGAGGAATATTTTTATGAGAAAACTTTTTTCAATATAAAACTATATTTATGCAGGAACCTTTTCAAGCGGAAAATATTTTTATAAGGGTATTATGTTTATAAGAAAACTTTTTTCAAGAACGAAATAAAAAAGTCTCCCAACAAAAATTTCTTATTGAAAAATTTCTTTTGTTGATAAACTTATCTATTAACCCCTTCAGTAACAAGCCCTTCGTATCGGCGCTATTCACAGATTTCTAATAGTTTTACTAGATACACGACTCCAGCTTCTGAACAATGAAAAAAGTGTAGCGAGTCGGCCATTTTGTATTTGGACAGAGTCAGTTTTGACATTTCACAAATTCAAACATTTCAACGTTAATATGAATATTTAAATCTATTTTTTAAAGTTGTAAAACCTAATTTTCGAGGCATGCCGCAAGAGTGTTGTGCGGTGGATTGTTAAAACTACTACAGAATTTGTATCAAAACGTTTAGTGAAGAATTGTTGACCTGAAGGATTTTCAGAAACATTTAATAAACGGAGTTTATTAGCACGTAAATGTTCATAAATTTTAAGTATAATTCCAATAATTGTACAGACAATCAAAACTCTAAACACAGAAGGATATAATGAAGAAAACGCAGAGAACGTGAAGAAATTTCTTCAAAATAGGGTTGTTAAAGAATAGCCGCTGACAAATTAAACCGCGGTTTAAAAACAAACCTGTAATAAGTAAAACATCCAAACTTTTATATGCTGTGGAATTGAACAATGCTTCTTCAAATAGAAACAACATATGGTGTTGGAAAATTACACCGACAAATTTCAGCAGGTGATTTTCTTAGGTCATTTTAAGAAAAAAAGGTCGCATAAACGTATATGTTCTGAATTGCTTCTTTAGGGAGGTATCCCTAGAAGGGTGAGTGAAAGTTATTTCCAATTAATATATCAAGAACGTTTTAATATAAAGTAATAAAAATTGGTACTACTCCCCAACAGCATCCAAATAAAACAATTTAAACCAAGGGCGTTTCAAGTTAGAGCGCCCTGGTTATGTTTTTTAGATAATTTTTTCTCTGTACTTGTTTTAAACTTTTTTGTTAAAGAAAGCAACAGTTTAAATTGTTGAGACTGTTTCCTTTTTTGGGGGCTGCTGCTGTTAAACACCCAAGACCCTAAAAGCAACTCCATTTTTCAAAAAAAAAGAAATATTACAAAAAACGTTGGGTTCGGAGACGTTCAAAAAGAACACATTTTTGGTGTATTTTTGTGTAGAAAATAATTTATTTACAAACATTTCTAAAAGAGCGCAATAAAAAAGATATTCAGTGCTTCGGTGTCTCCCAATTTTAAACGGCCCTGGTTTAAATAACTTCATTTTAAAGCTATTGGGTAGTAGTACAGAGCCTTAGTTAATTCTGATACCCACGTGACTTTTGGTCGGCAGTGACTTAGGGAGTTTTAGATTTAGATGTTGAAGTCAATTCAGGATTGGTACTCGTGGTAACCAAAAATTCCCTGTAAGTGTCACTGTCAACACTCAAAGTGAGGTTATGTATGTAAACAAGCAAGCCTTGATAAGTTAACAAACGGCTTAGGAATTTTTGGATAAAAGCCTTACCAACAGTGTAAGTTGGGTTGCCTATATTTTGTGGTCACGTGGGTATCAGTAATTAATGAATGCTCTGTACATACTATTACTAAACCATATAACATTTTGCGTTACTTTATACTAAAGAGTTCGTGATATATAATTACAAACTGAACTAGCTTTTAGTCAACCATTCAGGGGGTTGTAGCTCCGTAAGGAACCAGTTAAGGAGATATATTCATAAAATCATTTTTTTTAAATGACCTAAAAAATCACTTCGCAAAGTTTATTGCCGCAATTTTGGAACACCATGTATAATTCAGAAAAACATCACGCTTGAAACTATATAAGCAGTACAATGAAAACATTACAATATTATTTACTTAAACCAATCATATAGTAAATCCGAATCCATTCCGTTTGTCGCAACTCTTAGTGGTGAGGGGCCTCTACTACTCCAACCCAAGTATTTATGTATTTATGTGTATTTCTTTTTACAACCAGCCAATAACGTTTTAGATACAAATAAAAGCGCATAATTCAAAATATAATTTTGGCTTATTGCGCAGCTGTATGCTTATACCTCGCATCGCTAGATTACTTACGTAATATTTCATTTACTTATGCTGTCTATACGACCAATATTCAATAATAAAAAAATAAAATTGGATTAATATTAAAAAACACCCACCCACCTTACTGAAATAAGTAAGATGGACAATAGCGTAAGTAATAATAAATTTCATGTTTTCATTTATAATAGTACACAGTGTTTATAGCGCGTTTTGTTTATCGCAGTGGCAGGCGGTGAACTACATATAGATTGGGAACTAATAAACATCGACAGTCTGTGACCTACATAAAAATTAGGAACTAATAAACATCACAATAAATTATTTATACAATCCATTCATCTGTGGCGTTTAATTTTGCTTTTGTTTATGAGGGCCAATTTAGATTTATGGAGACAATGTCCTTGACAAAGACGTCCAGAACAATTTCGCGGGAAAAACAATAATTTAGAAAACACTGCCGGGAATCTTAATGCCCATTTTGTTCCTAGAATGACAGATTAGTAAAATCCTTGCAAAATTTAGGTCATTTCAGTGAGCATTTGCGCATCAGGGAACCAATTAATAATAAAACAGTAGATAATATCTTAAATCTTATTTACAGTAAATTATTAAGGAAATTTGCCAAAAGCAGGGATTTACGCGTATCGCCATTTATTATGCAGACTAGATTTAAAGTACAAACACAAAATATTTATTGCGTAACTATTTTTGGGTGCCTAGCGCCCACGTACTTAATGTCATTGGGACCATGGGCTCCTATGGGTCAGGCGCATATGCTTTTGATTTTTGGAAGTCCCACATGCTTACTGATGAGAACTTTTGAATAAAAGGTATCGAATTATTCGATTTTTGCTAACTGTTCGAATTATTCGATAGTATTCGATAGATAGAAAACTATTCAAATAAAACTATTAAATTTAGTACATATTTACTAATTGAGAGTAGAGTTGTAGCTCTCATTTCAAAAACAATTTCCGCGGAGGTCTTTTATTAAGTTGTGCTATATATTTCGCTTATTAATAATGTTACAATTATTATAAAACATTTATTACTATTATCATTAAGTACTGTAGTAAATACCTGTTAAATCCAGCGGTTCTTATACGTTAACTATTAACTTTAATACAAAGAAAAATGTTTCAGTTAATATAATGTACTACATGCTTTACGTCTCTACACAGCGTATTTATTGTTTTTCTTACAATAAGTTACCAACGAAAGCTTGAGGTGTAGTCCACGGGTTCGGCTAGTTACGGTATATTTACGTTAACTGAATACAATCTCGTTTAATTTACAGCGTAGCTTATCTCATTTTGAATTCCATTTTTTGCAAATAAATGAACGTAGTTTTCATTGCATATTCTGCTGTCTTAAGTGCATATTTAGCTGCGTATATACTTTTTAAGTGCATATAAATCCGGCCTTTATATTACACTACACAATTGTGTTCCAGTTCTTAAGAAAGCTAAAACCGGACTTTGTTGTCTTTTAGATTACATTCAATTTTACTTTTAAATCTGAACGTTGGTTATTTTGTTTTGTGTGCACAAAATAATCAGTAAACACAGTTAGAAATTTTTGGTTGTATTTATTTATTTAACTTTAAATTTTAATTTAATAATATTGATTACTGCTAGATACGTAACTTATGAATTTTCTTATCAGCTAACGGATCAGCGTGTTTGGAGTCAATAACTCAATAACTGCAACTTACGAGCTGATTCGTCTGGGTTGAAAACGTAATTGAAACATATTAAACGAGTCGTCAACAAGATAATAAAAGCAAATAACCAATATCCTACTTTAACAATAATTAAATTTTATAAACATATTTAATTAGGCGTCAGTATTATATCAAGTCTTACCCAGTCAAGATGCCTACTTTAAATGGTAAGTTATGTTTGTTTTTATAATTTATTTATAATTTACTTTGAAAATTCTTTTAACTTTGAAATCGATAATTGCACAAATTTTGACCATAATCCTGTGTAAAATTAATGAATATTCTGATTAATTTAGCCACAAAAGATGACAGCAAAATAATACAAATGCCAGATCTGGAGTACACCCCTGACCCACGAGGACTTGGGTGCGTCTTCTTCGACCACCTGTTAAAATATGAAGATAAAATTGCACAGATAGATGCACTAACTGGAGAAAAAGATACCTACGCTTCTCTTCTTCAACGGTGCATCCGTACAGCCATTACTATGCGTGGCAAAGGAATAACCTCAGATGATATCGTGACGATGTGCACTTTGAATCATCTAAACAGTTGTGTACCTTTTATTTCAACTCTTTTTCTTGGAGCCAAAATATCTGCTTTGGACCCTACGTTGTCTCTTAAGGATACCGTGCATCTTCTCAAGCAAGTGACCCCGAAAATAATATTTGTGATGCCCGAAGCTCTAGAATTAATAGAAGAGGTTGTGAACAAAATTTCTGGAAACATCCAAATAGTCGTTTTTGGTAACACAAACAAATATGTACCGTTTTCTGATTTTTTGCTGCCCAGCAGCGAGGAGAAAAACTTTACACCTGTGGCAGCCAAAAATCAATACGATACAGCCATGATATTTTTTAGTAGCGGTACTTCTGGTTTGCCCAAAGGGATTTGCCTCAATCATTTTCATCTTCTCAGTCAAATTGTGAACGGAATGTAAGTATTTTGGATTATTCAAATTTATAAATTTACAATGTGTTTTTTCAGACGTTTTCAATTTTGTTTCGATATTACATTACTGTGTACATCGTTGTATTGGATCACTGCGGTATATTTCATGGGTACTACGTTCCTTACGGGCAATACCCGACTTTCTGTACCAAATTTTAATGCTAAAACTATATGGTATACTATCGATAAATACAAAGTAACGTACAACGATGTTACGTGACATGGTCAAATGTTCTATTTTTTTAATTCTAGCCAACGTTTCTGTGCTTAGCTCCGAACCAACTACTAACAATGACCAACGAAGGGTGTCCAACAAATATAGATATTAGTAGTGTGAGGCATATTGCAACAGGAGGAGCTCCTCTTGTAGAGAAACATATCTTGCGCATAAGAAAAAGTTTTTCAAATGCAAAACTCTATCCAGGATATGGTCAGACGGAGGTGGCCATGTATTTAACCACGTTTAAACCTTCATGTTCGGAGGAGTATGACTTAATGCTTAAAAACCCGACCTCATGTGGTACACCTATACCTGGATTATCTTACAAGGTAAGACTCTTCTATGTTTAATAAAAAATTGTAACTATTTCTATCATAGGTTGTTGATCCAGACACAGAAGAAATACTCGGACCAAACCAACAAGGAGAATTGCGGTTAAAAACAAACTTTATATGCAACGGTTATTATAACCTCGATTCTTCTGATATATGGGATTCTGATGGTTGGTACAGAACGGGAGACATAGTTTATTATGATGAAAACCGATTCTTCTACGTTGTGGATCGTATTAAAGAAATGTTTAAATTTCAAAATTGGCATGTGCAACCAGCTGTATTGGAAGCAATACTTTCAAACCATCCTGCCATTGCGAATGCAGTAGTAGTGGGGAGACCCCATGAGGTGGACGGGGATCATCCAATGGCCGTTGTGGTACTAAATGAGTCGTACAAATACACTACACCTGAAGAAATCGAAAAATACATAGAGGTAAAGGTGGACGATAGGAAGAGATTAAGGGGAGGCGTTAAAATCGTAAAGAAAATTCCCCCTACACCCACCGGAAAGGTAAGGAGGAGAGATATACGAAACATGGTACTTCGAGGTGAGCTATGATGTACTGAAATGAAGTATTAAATGATATAAGCTATTCTCTATACATACTAGACTGTGAAAAATAAATATATAGAATATTTTTGAGTGTTTTCTGTAGCACTAAAAAAGTACTTGATTCAACAATGATCTACCAAATCTTGTTTTTATATTTTTTGTGGGGTAGAAAACAATGAATAAGTGTAAAACAAGAAGAAACCTATGAATAATTTGAATTTTTGAAAAATTTAAATTTAAAATTGACAGCCACCCAAAACATTTTTCAAGGAAAAAATATTTCTATGTGAGAACTTTTTCAAGCGAGAAATATTTTAATACGGAAAATATGTTTATAAGAAAACGAAATAAAAATAACTTTCTAACAAAAATTTCTTATTGAAATATTTTTGTCTGTTGATATAATTCTCTCTTAACCCCCTCACTAACAGGCCCCCTATCGTATCTGCGTTGTTATTCCAGATTTAACAAAAAAAAGTTGTTTTCGATTTTTTTTGTAAAAATTTTAAACCAGTAATTGACAAGTTTTATAGGCGGCACAAATAGGGGGCAATAAATACGTAAATGTGGTCGTAAATAAATATTGTTAGATATAATTTGCAGAGGGAAGAAAATTAAAAATTTCTTTTTCTATATCCCAACATCAAAGCTGAGTCTAGAAAAATATTTCAGACTAATTCAAGTAAAATAAAATTTGTTACCATCAGTGGCACTCTGAAATATAGCACCACATCGTGCATGTTGCCACCTATGGCAATCTGGTAGTGAAACGGTTAAAAACAGGTTCTCATTTAATGAAAAATATTGAGACACATATCCTAACGTCAAAACATGTGGAACAATAATATAGAAAAAGTTTAAAATGAATTTATAAAGTGTTTACACTGTAAGCAGCATGGTTTCTACCCTGACTATGAGAACTGCTGATGCTAGATGTGAACTTAACATTTACAAACTTCACTACAGACGAGAAATTTCTGTATTTTCTTTTATTAGTAAACTTATACATAATAATATAATAGATTGTTGCTAACTACGGTAAGTTTATATGTGTCGGTATATCGAACTCAACCTACAAAATTAATCAAATATTCAATATCCCTACCAGTACTACCAGAACTAATCTTCGTCTGCACTCATCTATGTTAAGAATGTTAGCCAATGATATTATTAACAAATCTAATATTAATATTTTTAATGGCCCTCCTGCCAGTTCGAGCTTTACTTCGTTGAAGTTCATTTTAATTTATTGTAAATAAAACAATTCTAACCTTCAACAGGTTTTATATTTTAGCTTCATACGTATAAACATGTTGAAATACGTATAAAGCTAAAATAAAAAGCCTGTTGAAGTTAAGAATTGTTTTATTTACAATAAATTAAATAGATACTTTGCTACATTTTCAGTAATACATTGTTGCTAGAATCTGTCACAAATTAATATAAATAATACAAATTAAAAGATATTATAAGCAAGTATTTGTTAGTTTTCTTAGTTGCGATAGGTTAAATTTCTAAATTTTCTTTTTGTTTGTATGAACGAACTACCAACAACTGTAATTAGGCCGGTTGCTGTAATGCTGTTGTAATTATTACATTAAATTAAATTTTACTCCACATTCATTTATTTTCTTTGTTGTTAATTGCATTTTATACAGATATTATTAAATTTTACTAGCTTATTGCGGATTTTTCTAGAACTGTTGACCCACGGGATTCTCAGAAAAATTTGATAAAATTTTTTAGCAGTTAAAAGGCCATAAATTTTAAGTTATTTCCAATAATTGCTGAGCTCTTTTTGTGCATATAAATCCGGTCTTTTTATTACACTACACAATTATGCCACAGTTCTTAAAAACTAATTTTGTTCGATTTATACTAGACACCTAATTCATGAATTATCTTATCAGTTAACGAAGCAGTGTGTTTGGAGTCAATGACTGCAATTAAGCATAATATGTTTTCTTCTATTTGTCTGGGTTGATTACAACATATTTAAGCAGTCAACACGATAATAAAAGCAAATTCCAATACCTCATGTTAACTATAGCTTTGCGCAGTTTCGATATCGTAACCAATGAGGTTAACCATAGCTTTGCGCAGTTTTGATATCGTAACCAATGAGGTTAACCCGAGATGCGAATAATGCTAGTTGAAAAAAATGATAAAGCTTTAAATAAATATTTGATTATGCATCAGTATTATATCAAGTCTTACACACTCAAGATGTCCATTTTAAATTTTAAATTGTGAGTGATGGATGCTTTTGAATTTTTTTTTATAATTTACTTATTTACGTCTTCTTCGACCACCTGTTAAAATATGAAGATAAAATTGCACAGATAGATGCACTAACTGCAGAAGATAATACCTACGCTTCTTTTCTTCAACAGTGCCTTCGTACAGCCAATACTTATTATTAGCGTGACAAAGGAATAACCTCAGATGATATGGTGACGATGTGCACCTTGAATCATCTAAACAGGTGTATCTTTTATCTCAACTCTCTTCCTTGGAGCCAAAATATCTGCGCTTTGGACCCTATGTTGTCTCTTAAGGATACCCTGTATCTTCTCAAACAAGTACCCCAAGAATGGTATTTGTGATGCCCGAAGCTGTAGAGTTAATAGAAGAGGTTGTGGAGTAATTTCTAAAAACATCCAAATAGTAGTTTTTGGTAACACAAACAAGCTTGTACCATTTTGTGATTTTTTGCTGCCCAGCAACGAGGAGGAAAACTTTACACCTGTGGCAGCCAAAAATCAATACGATACAGCCATGATATTATTTAGTAGCGGTACTTCTGGAATGCCCAGAGGAATTGCGCTCAATCATTTTCACCTTCTCACTCATTTTTAGACGTTTCCAATTTTGTCTCGATGTTACTTTACTTTGTACCTCGTTGTATTGGGTCGCTGAGGTATATTTCATAGGTACTACGCTCCTCACAGGAACTACCCGACTTTCTGTACTAAATTTTAATGCTAAAACTATGTGGTACATCATCAATACATAGAAAGTAATGTACAATGATTAAAACGGCGCCTGACATGGTTTAAAAATAATATTTAAATTTTAGCCAACGTTTCGGGGCTTAGCTCCTAACCAACTACTAACAATGACCAATGACCAATGAAGGGTGCACAACAAATATAGATATAATCATTGTAAAGCGTATGGCAACAGGAGGAGCTCCTTGAGCACAAGAAAAGCGTTTTCAAATGTAAAATTTTATCCAGGATGCGGTCGGACGGACTTAACCACGTTTAAATCTTCATGCCCAGAGGAGTATGACTTAATGCTTAAAAAAACGATTTCATGTGGTACACCTATACCTGGAGTATCTTATAAAGTAAGACTTTTCTATGTTTAATGATAAATCGTAAATATGTTTAATACCTATAGATTGTTATTCCAGACACCGAAAAATACTCGGGCCTACAACCAACAACCTACAAAGAAAATTACGGTTAAAACAAAATTTATATGCAATGATTATTACTAACCCGAATCTTCCGGTATCTGGAATTCTGATGGTTGGTATAAAACGGGCGACATAGTGTATTATGACGACAACTAATTCTTTTACGTTGTGTATAGTAATAAAGAAATGTTCAAACTTCAAAATTAGCATGTGCCACCAGCTGTATTGGAAGCAATATTTTACAACCATCAAATCCAGTAGTAGTGGGGAGACCCCATGAGGTAGACGGACACCATCCAATGGTCGCTGTAGTACTAAATGAGTCTGCCAAATACACTACGTCTGTGGAAATCGAGAACTACGTGAAGGAAAAGTATACGATAGGAAGAAATTAAGGTGTTACAATCGTAATGCCAATTCCCCCTATACCTACCAGAAAGGTAAAGAGGAGAGATATACAAAACATGGTACTTCGAGGTGAGCTGTGATGTACTAATCTGTAGTATTAATTAATGTAAGCTACTCTCTGTACATACTAGACTGTTACAATAAATATATAAAATATCTTTGAATGTAGCACCAAAGCCTACTTTCTTCAACAATGTTTTGCCAAATCTTATCTTTTCATTTTTTGTGTGGTTTGTTTGTTTGTTTAGTCTTTCATTTCTTATACCCGAAAGTGTCGAGGTCTTTCACTCCGGGTAGACTCTTTGCTTGTGTGATAACAATTTAAAAGCGTAAAACACGAAGCAACCTATGATTAAATGGTATTTTCAAAAATTTAAAATTCAAAATTGACAGCCGTCAAAATGTCACTCGCCCATGAAAAAAACCAAAGAACATCCTCCATGAAATCCATAAAATCCTTATCATCCGAGGGAAAGGTTACAAATGAATTGTTCGAAGACCAAGGCTTAGGAGGACGTTTCCTCGACAAACTGCTCCAGTCAAGAGACAAAATCCATCAGGTCATTTATGATTTACTATTTACAGCAAAGCATTGAAATTGCATTTTGCGAAAGAACGCGATGGTTCATTGTAGCTCACAAAAACGATCAATCTTTTCAGGAAATGACCTGTCACTCCTGCAGTTTCATTATGTCCTGGAATTCATGTACACATTTTTTCTAGCGTTTTTGTCCCCAGTTATTACCGTATTAACCCCATTTGTGGGTTTAGAGGCGACGCATGTAGTTAGCTTTTTGTGACGAGAACAGGTTGTTTTCATACATGAATTTGACACGTACATTTATCAATGTCTTTTAAAGTACATTGTAAATAACGTAATGAACGTTACTCATGATGGATGTGTGGAAAACATTTAACTTTTTATTTCTCAGTAATTTTTCTAAACTCTACCTCAAATTTAGGTAGATGCAGGATCAGGCGTAACAGAAACCAACGCTTCTGTTCGTTTGCGCAGCATCCAGGTGGCAATGGAAATGCAATCCCGTGGAATAAACGAAAACGACATTATCTTGATATGCAGTAGGACCCATAGTGATCAAACTGTGGTGGTACTGGCGACCCTTCTGATCGGTGCGATAGTTGCACCCTTAGATCCAGATGCAAACCTTGCTGATTTTAAAACAATTGTCTTAAATCTAAAGCCCAAAATGGCTTTCTGTGATGTTAGAGCTTGTACACAATTGGAAGTCATAATTAAAGACACAGAAGTTCATCATTGCCTAATTGTGGTGTTCGGTCATACCGACAGACTAATGTTTGAAAAATTTCTGTTACAAAAGCCAAATCCAGATTTTAAAGCAGTTGTGATTAAAGATCCTAAGAGAAGAGTTGCTTTTGTTATTCCATCCCAAAGCACGGCTGGTCCTCCAAAATTAGTCTGTATTTCCCACAATTCTATACGTATGCAGGTCGCTACTTATGGAAATAGGGTCTTAAAAGGTGCTGAAAAGATCTTATCATTTTTTCCCTTATCGTGGATCACCCAGGTAGCCATCGTTTGTTACTGCTTTGAAGCTCCCGTCACTAGGATCATCCCAGGAGTCTTCTCTGAAAGGTCAGCTTGCAAACTCATCCATGATTTAAGAATAGATTTTGCTCTTTTGGGCACAGACTATGCCATGAAGATAGTTCGACATGCTTCTCGTCAGGTACCATAAGCTTTCTATCAATTCTTTTATAGTATACAAAAAATTTCTAGGATTATGACCTGTCATGCTTAAAAATGGTTTACGTCGGTGGATTTGTAACTTCAGCAATGGACATGGCATTCCTTAGAACATCATTCAGTGACACAACGGTGGTTCAATGTTATGGTATGACAGAAATGAGTTGTCTTGTTGCAGCGTTTCCTGTAGACGACTACGAACCTGCTTTGGAACGGCCTGGATCCGTGGGAAAACCCATGCCTGGGGTAAAAGTTAAAATTGTTGATTTTGAAACGAGAGAAACGTTGGGAGCTGATTGGTGGGGAGAACTTTTAGTTACTGGACCGACTTTAATGCTTGGGTTAGCAATATGTTCTAAGACAGTATTTACTATCATATCTTATCGGAAGTAATCTAACGATGATTTTACATCAAATTGGTTTAAAGTACTACTCAGAGGAAGTAATCAAAAAATTCAGAAAATTAGTATAATTTTGCCTTTCTACGAAAGGTGCTTTCCGTTTAGGATAGGCAATAACTGAATACCATAGCGAAAAAATGGTTCACTCTTTGTAGGTATTACAAAGATCCTCCTGGAACAAACGCATCATTGGAAAAGGGTTATTTCAGAACCGGTGACGTTGCCCAATGGGACACCGATGGATACTTGTACATCCAAGGTCGATTATCTGACCACATTATGTCACAGGGTGTTCGTGTTTTTCCTTCTGAATTAGAAGAAATGATTCTCGCTCATCCATATGTACTTGAAACGGTGGTACTGGGCAATGGAAAAGACGTGGTTGCTTGTGTTGTAAAAAAACCTGATAGCCATTTGGCAGCAGAAGAGCTTATGGAGTGAGCACCACTACATGCTTTATCTTATGTGTTATTTGTAATTTAATTTTCTAGATATATAGCTGATAGAATGCCTGAAAGTAAACGACCAACCAAAATTAAATTTTTGGAAAATTTTCCTAAAACTTCAGTTGGCAAGGTCAAGAAGAGTATGATACGGCAAATGGTTTTGGGCGTTACGATAGTACATTCGAAAAGTATTGTTAGTTTTGAAGGTAATGTAGTGCTATTTGTTTGTTGTTTAATAATAAAAACATTTTGTAGGTAATACTACTGACAATAATGATAAAAATTAGAAATAAATTGGATCAATTTGACGGCTATTAATTATTAAATTTTAATTTTTACCATGACTTTTATTACATCATTACGTTACAATCAATGTGAGTTATTGAGAAGAACGATTCAGATGTGAAATTTATTTCTATTAAAACTCCGAAAATAGATCGAGTTTAAAATTTTTTAAATAGTGGTTCAGTAGTAAACATAATTGACTATAGGTCAAGGCTACTCAGGTTTGAGGAAGTTGATGCAATGTTGCCGACGTTATTCATCGAAAAAGATGTAGATGCTTACACGTTACAGATTACAAAATTTACTTGTGTGGTGCTTTATCCCATGATCTCAGTGGTAAGCCTTAGCGGCACAAATACACTGTGTCTATAAAGTAACTCCCCCACCCCCAACTAACTTTTGAACGACTTGATATTTTACCACAAAATTTGGTGTGCTTTAATGGGAAATTAATTACTATTTTTTAGCCAATAATTAAATTTTGTAATATTGAAAATGACGGCTGAGCGGCATTTTGAATTTTTTTAAAATAGAAAGAGGGGTCAAGTGAATTAAAGCAAAAAGAAATTAAATTAAGTGTTCGAAATGTTCACCTTTCACTTCTTGGCACATAAAAAGTCGGTTATGAAATTCCTGCCTTACATTTTCATAAGTTTCTGGAGTGATATTTCTGCAAACTTCTGTAATGCGTTGCTCCAGTTCTTCAATTGTTTCCGGACGGGTTCTGTACACTTTCGTTTTCAGATATCGCCATAAAAAAATAAGGGAATTAAATCTGGGGAGCGAGTCGGTTATTCTGCATGCCCCCGCCTACCAATCCATCTTCCAGGAAAATGTACGCTGAGAAAGTCAGAAACAGGCCTATAATAATGAGCCGGCGCACCGTCTTGTTGGAACATAACGTTGGCAATATTATTTCTACCCACCTGAAATATTTCTGAGAAAATTTTGTCCTGCAAATGAAAAAGTGGACTACTGGATAAAAAAATCAAAGCAATTTTGAACTGAGTGAGTCCATTTGTTTAAAATCCGCCATTTTGTTATGGATGTATATTTTTCTTTGAAACTCTAGGATCAGACGCAGAACTAAAAGACCTTTCAAATGAGGTGTCACTCGACCCCCTTTCTATTTAAAAAAAATTTAAATAGCGCTCAGCCGACATTTTGAATGAATTTAATTATTGGCTAAAAAGTAGTATTTAATTTTTCATTAAAGCACACCAAATGTTGTGGTAAAATATCAAGTCGTTCAAAAGTTAGTTGGGTGGTTACTTTATAGTCAGACGGTATATGATTACGAAATTACAACAAAAAATACAATTTAGAAGTGGGATTTTTTAAAACCTTAAGTTTATGCTATGTAAAATTGTGAGAAAAAATCAGCAATGATTTACACTATATATTTGTACATTGATTTAAATATTACAAAAACACATAATAATCATTAATGTATCGCATTTTATAACAACAAACAGTATGGAAACAAACAACGACATTTTGAAAAAACATTTAAAACAAACAACAATGAGAACAGCCTACTGCAATACAAGACACAGCATTTCATTATTGCGATATAATGATTGTGATTATCACAGAAAGTTGGTAACAAAAAGTCAGCGCGAATACTACAGTCAAAAATCTACAAAAATCATCACGCACAACAATATTATGTTTAGGCCACGTCATTTTAAACACAACATATAAGTACTGCCAACAAGATTTATCCCCTCGTATAG
Organism: Ctenicera cuprea; assembly: GCA_958336395.1. Lineage (NCBI taxonomy): Eukaryota > Metazoa > Arthropoda > Insecta > Coleoptera > Elateridae > Ctenicera > Ctenicera cuprea. Next base: position 27,045,488 of record OY284495.1, on the reverse strand, counting down.
CTTCACAAAATCAGGACCCCAAAGTAGCATTATTCTCTCGTTATTTTTGCTCATTTATGCTACAGATTCGGGACAATTCAAAGTTGGCATTGACTTTTCCAAAAAAATCATCAAACTTGCTTTATTGTTAACTGACCTGCAGGAAACAATTTGTAATGGTTATGAATAATAAACGTTACACATATAACTCCATAAGCATTTCTTATAATACCTTAATCCTTAATTATTATAGTAACAACGTTATCTTTTTTTTTTTGAAAAATATACAATATTCGTAGTAGTCAGTGTCGGGAATTTTTACTTTGCCTATCTTAAATCGCACAAATTGCGCTCATTTTTATTTTTTTTGTAGCCTAAGAAAAATGATTTTAAAAAGTTGAAACGTGAATAAAGTTAGTTAAAAATTGTAGCCTTAAGCAGGAAGTTATGAAAGGTTAAAACTATTATGAAAAAGCGAGAAACATCATCTTATTTTGCCTATATGGAGCGCCAAGTGTAAAGTGAAAATTTGCTGCGCATTTTGCGTTATTTACGGCAAATTGTTCTAATATTTATTATATATACACACATTTGGCTAAATGCTTTTTATTTTAATAAATCATTCTAGATTTAAATAAATTCTTAAACATTTGGTTAAAATATTCCAATATTTAACAAAGCATTACAGATTTAAGAAAATCCTAAGACGTTTATTTTAAATATTCAAACATTTAGTAAACCTTTATGTATTTAAGCAAATCTGCACATATTTGTTTTAAATTTTCCAATATTTAATAAATATTCGCAGATTTAAATAAATTTTTACCGATATAAATAAATCCTTACAGATTTGAATAAATTTTTCAATATTTAATTCTAAGCTGTCACATTTAAAGTTAACCTGTATATTTATTTGACCTTGGTAAGCCCAGCCGACTTAGAACACCAAGACCGTTTATATCGGTAGTAAGGCGCAAGGCGGGAGCGTTCGACGCTTAAACAAAACAGACTGAAAATTATATTCTCAAGGGAATGTTGAGGAAACTTTCATTATATGAATAATAAATTATGCAATGTTTATGTTGTTAAATATGTTGTTATTGATGATTGAACTAACATTAATTGTTCAAATTCTTGAAATACGGAAAACGTGTTCATAGTTGTTGAACGTTACTACCACTGTAAACAGTTTTGGTCTTCTATGTAGGCTGGGTCTACCAAGGATGAATAAATATGACAAGTTAACATTAAATATGACAGCTTAAAATTAAAAGTTGAAATATTTATTTAAATCTGTAAGGATTTATTTATATCGGTAAAGATTTATTTAAATCTGCGAATATTTATTAAATATTGAAAGATTTAAAACAAATATATGCAGATTTATCTAAATACATAAAGATTTACTAAATATTTGAAAATTTAAAGTAAATGTTTTAAGATTTATTTAAATCTCTAATGCTTTATTAAATGATGGAATATTCAAACCAAATGTTTAAAGATTTATTTAAATCTACAACGATTTATTAAAATGAAAACCATTTAGCTAAATGTGTGTAGATATAATAAATATTGGGACAAATTTACTTAAATGCACAGCAAATTTTCACTTTACACTTGGCGCCCCATATGCCTAATCCTTGAATTTTATTCGACCAAAATACAATTGGTCAGTATCCAAAAGTTAGTCGATGATTTACGTACCATCAACCTTAAAAGCAACCATAACAAATTTTGCTTTCGAACCTTTTTCAGACTTGGAAACTTTCCCATTTAAAAAGCAATTCCTCGCTTTTTCACTATTAAAGACAAAGACAATTTATTTGCAATTTCTAAAAGTGTTTTCGAATACTGTCAGTACCGGAGAGAGATAAAAACTACCCTTAAAGAGGTACTTGGGGTTTTATAACACGAGCTACCGTTAAAAATGTCCTGAAAATAGCTACGAATACCTAGCAAAGAGTAAAAAGTTATTTATTATCTAATGAAGGCTCGGTATGTAAAAAACTTTGTTTCAAATTCACATTGATCTGTGAAGCAAGTTTCTTTTTTTATAGCGGAAACAGTTTGCATAATATTATTTTTGAAAGGCGAAATACTTCGATCATTTTCTAACTTTTAATCTTGTTTTGGAACGAAGCTTTAAACGAACCGGCCTACTTTTAAAAGTCCATTAAAAGTCTAGCGTTAAAACCTTTTATGTAACACATGGAGAGACTAAACTGTTTCTAAATTTCTCCCTTCTAATAAATATGACATGTACTAAGGGCTAAAATTGAACTAATTCACTGTGTATGTATATTCGCTTCGTGCGGACGTCTTAAAAAATTCTTTATTGCTACGCAAAAATATAGAATTCCACTACCTTACTTTTTTTTGCATAATTTTAATGATGTTATGTATGGTTTGCTCTTTACAAACGTTTGTCGTGACGGAAAGCAACATTAAGACCATTACGTTTCGTTTTTGGCTTACTAGTTAGGTTTTGAGAGAAGTGGCGAAAATGGCCCACCAACATATAATGTCTGCTCACAATAGACATTGTTCTAGTAATATGATTCAGCTATGTATATATATTTTATATTTATTTAGATTTTTGGATAAATTTTTTTACTAATAAATGAGATACGCTCACTATTGACAAATTCGACTACTGTGAGCTGCAATGTGAAGAAAATAGTCAAATAGAGTTATATAACAAATTTTATAAGTGGCTCACTTTAGACAGAATATTATGACTGATAAGTGAGAAGCTTTACTGTTAAACTATGCAAAATTAGTGTACGTATTAATAATTCTTATATTGGCAAACTTCTCGTCGAATCTTATTTCGATAATAAACAAGATTCGCTCACTTTAGAAAAAAATTCTTACGATTGGTCCACATTAGACAAATGATTTCTTTAACTGTCAAATTACCTTGAGTTAACTGTACTATTTGTAAAATTATTTTAAGTGGCTTCTCGTCAAATCGCTTCTCACTGATAGACAAAATGCGCTCACTGTAGACTAACCTATCTGAGAAATTATTTAAAAACAATAGACAAATGCTTATGTTATAAAGAATTGTATTTCCGAATAAACTTTTCGTTAAAGTTGTTTTCAAATTTGCTTGCCTTAAGCAAAATAATGTTATGATTGTTAGAAAAGTGAGCGTTTCAAATTTAATATAGTTATGGTAAGATACTGTACTTTTCATTGGATCTCTTTCAGCAAGCTTTTCATTCAATCGCTTGTCTTCACTAGAAAAAACAAGCTCACCGTCGACAATAATTTTAATATATTAAATGTAAAATGTAAATAGTTGAATATTGCTTTTAAAGTTTTCTCACCAGTAGAAAAACTAGTTCACGATAGTGAAACATGTGTTTTCAGAGAGTAATCGGTTGACGTCAAAGTGTTACTTTAAATGTTTTATTTACTATACTCTCACGTTAGCTATATTTTTGCTCACATTAAATTTACCAATTATTCGATATTAAGTCGAATTTTAAATTGGACTTACAATTGAAGAGCTTATTTACAAGCTGCACGATTAATAGATTTTCTAAAAAGTTTCCAATTTATTCACCATAGAAAATTGTTAGCACTAGTTGGTCTAAGTATTTATTAAACATTACATTTATATGACTTTAATTTTAATCTAAGATTAAACAGTGCTTGCTGACGTTAGACAAGCTCGTTGTGGATTTAAGATTAAATCTTTTTTTTTTTCATTTTTTTAGTAAGTTTAATTGACATTTATTGGTGTTCAGATGTCACCAAAATCTAGTAAAATTTTCGCTCACGTTCGGTGTAGAATGTGTTGCCTAACTTGTATTTAAATACCGCCATAACATACTTACTGGCTAATAGCTGGTCCGTGTTCACTATAGACAAAATCTATCGTTGGTTACGATAAGACTTATTTAGTGAAGCATTGGATAATTGAAATCGTTAATAGCTGTTTTATTAGTAAATTCCTTACTAATAAATACTCATTTCTTACTAAAGACAATCTGCTCACGATTAGAATTGTTTTTTAAAACTTTGAAAAGTTTAGGTCACAAAAATCATTTCCTTAGTAAACAGCTTACGAATAACTAATAAGTGTCCGTTGCTGACTGCTTACAATGTTCAGCTCTACTCACGATTAGGTTTGTTTATTCAAATTTAACACGTTTGGATAACTATAACCGTTAACAATTGTTTTATTAATAAATAGCTCACTAGCAAGTGATCATTGCTCACTATAGACAAAATTCTGTTATGCTCACGATTAATTAAATTTTGAAATGTGTGGACAATTATTTTACTAAGTCAAGTTCTTTACATCTTTAACATTTTCTTAATTGTCTTTGAATTTTCTTCCTTTACTGGTTCCAAGTGTTGCTTTCCGTTACGTATGGTGTGAACGTAATAATTGATCGATGAGGGGTTAAAAACCAAATCTCCCCTACAACAAAACCAATATGGAAGACGAATAGGTTCAAATCATAGATGAATCGAGTTAAGAAAAATGAAAAGGTTGCAGAGTATGTTGAAGACAGAAGGAATGATTTAATTTGACACGCAAAATTAGAACAAAGAAATAAAACACCGTAATTGCAAAACATCGCACCTAATGATTGTCACGTATGTGTTATCTGTTTAAAAGCAAATAAATGTATGAAAAACAATCAAAACTTTCTCATCATCATGCAAAAACGTACAACGCACATATCGACTAGTCATAATAGTAATAAATAGTAAGACTTAACGGCTACAAATTGTATCATCAATTTTTAGGTTAAATTACACTCTTATTAAATATTTAAATATTAAATATTTAATGTTATTATTATTAAATACTATTATATTGACAAATACATACGAGTAACCTGACTTTTCTTTTAAATCTTTTATAATTGAGCCTCGTTTTTTACAACGATCGACGAGGGACGGTTGTCATAACAAAAAATTGTAATTACTCCAAAATTGGTTTAAGAATAAAATTACAAACCACTAATTATTTAGATTCGATTCATACCTAAAACAATAATTGTTGGTATACCAATTTCGTTGTAGATACAAACCTATATGGTTTTCAACGTTTTGATCCTTATGTGCCTGATGATGACCTTATTTATGATTTCTGAAAATCAACTCAAAAATTTGCCTTTATGTTTTAATTTGGCACTCATTAATTTTACAAGTTAGAATTTAGCACCAATTTAAAAAACAGTACAGTCTTGATCATAAAATCTTGACAGGGGTTAGACGAATACTAAGCAAATTTATCAAAACGGTTTAAATCCACCCCTGTCCACATAGATCATCATAAATCCAACATTGGAGCAATAATTCCTTGCAAGAGCGGAAAAAAATTAAATGTGCCTTGCTATAAGCACTTCTGAAAATTAGAATCCAAAAATGATCTTAAATAATATATCTTGGCGAGTCCCCCGTCTGCGTCAATCTTTTTCCGGCTGAATGCCAACATCCGTATGCTATTCACCACCCCCTAAGGACAACGCCTGAACAATCCGGGGATCGGCCTTGCTTCCCTCTCGGAATTCCTCGAGGGTGAGGCGGTCGTCGTGATTTTTGTCCATCTGGTCGAAGATTTTGTCTACTCGTTTTTGGGGTGTATTGTCATCTTCAGCTTGCGGCGTCTGCCCCTAAAATTAATTAAGCGATTAATAACTGCAAGGATGTAATTAAGTGTTAGGGAGAAGTTTGCTTGAAGCAAGCTCCAAATGTTGTGTTTAGTTTTCATGAGAAAACCAACAGGTTTTTGGTTTGTTATAGACCTAATCTGTAACTGTTCTATTTCAAGAACAAATCACAATGAGAGAAAATGTTCTTTTTTTTTCAATAAAAGCGATCCAGTGTCAGGAAACGTAACATGTTATAACGAAAAGGTCGATGCGCAAAAAATTTCTAAAAGCTTTGTTGGAGTTGCTTTTTCTGTATTTGAGTTTACGCCGAAAAGCTCATTTTTCAACGAACAAAGAGCAAATGATAAGTTTGGTTTCGAACCCCAAGTAAAAATATACCAGGGTGAGATCTTAGATAAGTCCACAAATGTGACCCGCTAATTCATCTTCGTCAGTTTATTTGAGATCGATCTGAAAATGAATTTCCCAAAAAGCAATCTTACTCAGCTAAATGAAGTTTTAAAACATTATCTCCGTAGAATTTCATTTTCACGACCTAAACTCCGACTCGCTCGAGTGTTTCAGGAAAATTACCAGCTGCAGTTGCGGCGAAACGACGACATAACTTTAGAATAAAGCAAACATTCCACTTGCAGTCACGTTAACTCGTCTGCAATATTACTATCTGTTTGAACTTTAAAGTTTAGATCTTGTTTGCTTTTCGGAGTAAAATTTCATAAGTGCTTCTTAACTTGCTTACTAGAATTTGTACACTCAAACAGAAAAAAAATTAAGTTTTGAACTAGTTTAAGACATTAAAAGTAAGTCGTAACATGTAAAAATGGAGAAACAATCATGAGTTGCTACTTTAGTCCAACAACGAGTAATTTGGTTAAATTTTGATTTGGCATAACTATTACCCTAAAAATAAGAAAAGCATTTTACTTCTTAATTCAAGGCTTTGGGGGTAAATTCTCATCAGATCCAAAAGTAAGTAGGTGATAGGATCAAGGACCAACTTTGTCCAAGTTTTAATTTAAGTTTTAAATTATTTTCTACAAAAAACATTTAAAAATCATTGCAGTTTTGAATTAATTCAAGGCATCGAGAGTAATTCTCATCGGATCTAACTTACATGTAACAATGGGTTGATAATTTCATTCGTTAAGGACCAATTTTATTAAAATTCCGATCTGGCCAAGTTCTCCCCTAAAAATCCTGAAAAAGGTATTTAATTTTGAACTAGATCAATACGTTGAGCGTAAATTCTCATCTCGACTAAAAGGTAAATATGGTAATTCTCATCTCGACTAAAAGGTAAATATGGTAAAAAAGTGAATAGTCATGAAGTGATAATTGGTTAATCTATGAGCAATACTGTCAAGTCTGACTTTATCTAAATAGTTTCTGGTTTTCTTTAATTTTGAACTAGTTCAAGAAGTTAAGGGTAAATCCTGATCAGATCTAAAAGGTTAATTTGATACTTAAAAAGGCAGTTTGTTTCAACTTCTGGTTTAGCCTAATTATTTCCTAAAGAAAACTCTTTTAGTGTATAGGCAGTTCAATAACTGGGGGTAAATTCTTATCAGATCTAATAGGTTAATATGGTAAAAAAGTGAAGAGTTTTGATTTGATCCCTTGGTCATCAAGAAACAACTTCAAATTTTATTCGATAGACTTATATTCTAAAATAACATAAAAGGTATTTTAATTTTGAATTACTTCAAAAGACGTTGAAAATAAATTTTCATCAGATCTAAAAGTTAAATATGGTAAACTATTGAATAATTATTATTTGGTAATATTTCGTACAAGTTTTGATGCTGTCTAGCTATTTTTTTGTTTTCTTTGATTTTAAACTAGTTTAAAAAGTAAAGGATAAATTCTGATCAAATCTAAAAGATAAATATCGTGAAAATATTAAAGCCCATGTGTTGTTTGTTAATTTGGTACATCAAGGGTCAATTTTGTCTAGTTCGGCCTCATTAATTAAAAAGAAAACTTACAAAACCGGTTTTACTTTTTAGGTAGTTTAGTAACTGGGTATAAATTCTCATCAGATCTAATAGGTAAATGTGGTTAAGAAGTGAGTGGTCATGACTGGATCGTTTGGTCGATCAAGAAAAAACTCTACAAATTTTTATTTTGTTTAATTATTTCCTGAAAACCCTCAAAAGGTATTTTAATTTGGAACCTGAAAACCCTCAAAAGGTATTTTAATTTGGAACCAGCCCGACACGTTAAAAAGAAATTTTTATCAGCTCCAAAATTGATAATTTAATTTGTTCAGAAGCAATTTTATTTAAGTTGTGATTTTGTTTAACTGTTTTCTAGTTTTCCTTGGTTCTAAACTAGTTCAAGTAGTTAAGGATAAATTCTGATCAGATCCAAAAGGTAAATATCGGAAATAGGTAATTTAGAACATCAAGGGGAAATTTTGTTCAAAATATGGTTGTCTTAATTATTTACTAAAAGCAAAACAAAAACGTGTTTTAGTTTTTAGGTAGTGCAGACACTTAGGATGAATTCTCATTAGATCTAATACGTAAATATGGTAAAGAAGCTGATAATTTGGTCCATCCAGGAACAACTTTGTACAAATTTTCATTAGGCCCAATTATTTATTCAAAACCTCAAAAAAAGTATTTTAATTTTGAATTAGGGCAATACTTTGAAAATAAATTCTTATCAGATCTAAAAACTAAATATGGTCAAATTAGTGTATTCAATTATGCGTTGAGAATTTAGTTCGTTCAGCAGCATTCAGCAGCGTTAATTTTGTTTTAGACTAATTATTATTTCTTAGGAAAACCAAAAAAAAAATATTTAATTTCAAACTGGCTCAAGACATTGAAGATAAATTTTCATTAAATTTAACAGATAGTTATGGAAGCAAATAGCGGTTAAATTGGTAATTTGGTGCCTGAAAATCCACTTTGCTCAATTTTGATTCATCCTTTTTTAAAGTATTTTAATTTTCATCAGATCTAAAAGGTAAATATGGTAATGACGAATCATGAGATTGTGTCTAACAAGAAGCAACTTTGCTGAAATTTTAAACTGGCTTATTTATTTCCTAAAAACTCAAAAACGGTGTTTTAATTTTGAAGAAGTCCAGCAAGAAACACTTCGTGCAAATTATGATTTGACCTAATTAATTAATAAAATCACAAAAAGATATATTAATTTTGAATTAGTTTACGACGTTGAAGGATAATTTTATCAAGTCTAATAGGTAACTCTGGAAAAAGTTGGCGATCATGAATTGGTAATTTGCTCCATGAAAGAGCAACTTTGTTCAAATTTTGATTTAGCGTGGAATTTCCCAAACAAAGCCTTAAAAAGGTATTTTAATCTTTACCAGATCTAAAAAGTAAATACGGTGAAGATTTGAAAAGTCTTAAGATGCTGATTTTGTACACCAAGAAGCAACTTCATTAAAATTCTGGTTTGAGTTAATTATTTCCTGAAAACTCCAACAACGGCCATTTTAATTTTAAACTAGTTTAAGACGGTGAAGATAAATTCTGAACTATAAATATGGGGGGGGGGGAGTCACCATCCAAAAATGGTAATTTGGTCCATCAAGAAGAAACTTTGATCCAATTTTAATTTGACCTTATTATTTTCTAAATTAAAATCATAAAAAGAAGTTTAGTTTTTAACCAATTCAAGACATAAAAAATAATTTCTCATCAGACCAAAGAAATAATAAAAATGAGAAATGAGTGAATAAATGAGTTACGAGTTGATAAATCGGTCCATCATTACTTCAAATTTAAAGCGGTTCGATTACTTCCTAAAAAAAACTCAAAAAAGCTACTTACCACCATTTGGTAAATGGCATCGACAATGTTGTACATTTCGTCCCTCGTAATATACCCGTCGTTGTCCACATCGTAAAGCCTGAAAGCCCCTGAAAGATACGTAACGGACTATTTAATAATACAAAAGAGCCTTATGAAGCAGCAACACGATTAAAGCCAGATGCCGAAGCCCATTAGCAACCCTTTATAGCCGGTGGTAACCTAGCTAAACACTTCTCGCGACTTTTGGTGCAACCGTAAAATTTTCCTTCGTCGCAGATAAAATTTGCGGCTTTTCTTGCAGAATCCTCAAGTATTCGGGCCATAAAACAAAGGGCATTTCGGCATCTGACCGGTATTAAGAGAGCCATGTCGAAGTATTAGGGGAGCACTTCTTTGCACCGCGGACTATCTAACTTTGAGCGGATTTAGAAACGGTTAAGTGAAATTTTGAACTACTCCAACTTCGTGTGTTACTTACTGCTACGGATGAACTTGCAAATTGGGATTTGATCGATCCCGTTGCGGACGTTTCCATACGGTGCAACAAAAATGTTTGCGCCAAAATCATCACACATTCATAAGTAAAATAAAATACATGCAGGACACGTACAACAAGCACAATATTCTCAAATTAAAGGAAATGTTGCACGTACAGTTTGCTTAAATTCTTTACACCGTTGGATATTGCGAGCCAACTCACGTAATTATTAAGTTTATTTTTCGCGGATGTTGAGAAAACTTTAGAAATAAGGAATTTAGAAACTTATATGACCTGACATTTGATATAGAGATGCATCAGAAATGTATGTGGAAGCTTTAAAAAATAAATATGTTTTGGAGTTCCAGGGTGCAAAAAACTGTTTTTGGCATGGTGTGTATCTCTACAGCCAAAACACCTTAACGCAAAAGATTGGTAATATCATTCGCATAAAACTGCAGGAAAATAAGTTTGATCCGTCAACAACCACAAAAACGTGGACCTACGGACTAGGGTTTCGGAAGTATGTTTCACTGCTAAAGACTAACTTCACACTAGACGTTACGTTACCGACACTAGTCACCACATTCTAGGGGAATATCCCTGGTGCTGTGACGCCAACCATACAGAAATGTTTACAGGAAAATACAAGTTACTAGAAGCTGGCAGGGCTTGTAAGGTCTTTTACTCCCTTATCTTCCACTCTAACAACTTTAATAGAAGCAGCATCACTTTATGAAAAATTTTAAAACCATTTCCTAAAACACGGGTTTTTAGTAAATTTATGAATAAAAAAACAACACATTCTTCGCTGGAAAATAAATTTGATCCGTCAACAACCACAAAATGATGGACCTATCCAATAAAAATTCAAGGTCTCGGAGGTATGTTTCTCTGCTAAAGACTAACTTCACACTAGACGTTACGCTACCGAAACTAGTTACCACATTCTAGGGGAATATCTCTGGTGCTGTGACGCCAACCATACAGAAATGTATACAGGACAATACAAGTCACTAGAAGCTGGCAGGGCTTGTAAGGTCTTTTACCCCCTTATCTTCCACTCTAACAACTTTAATAGAAGCAGCATCACTTTATGAAAAATTTTAAAACCATTTCCTAAAACACGGGTTTTTAGTAAATTTATGAATAAAAAAACAACACATTCTTCGCTGGAAAATAAGTTTGATCCGTCAACAACCACAAAATGATGGACCTATCCAATAAAAATTCAAGGTGTCGGAGGTATGTTTCTCTGCTAAAGACTAACTTCACAGTAGACGTTACGCTACCGACACTAGTTACCACATTCTAGGGGAATATCTCTGGTGCTGTGACGCCATCCATATAGAAATGTATACAGGAAAAAACAAGTCACTAGAAACTGGCAGGGATTGTAAGGTCTTTTACCCCCTTATCTTCCACTCTCACAACTTTAATAGAAGCAGCATCACTTTATGAAAAATTTTTAAACCATATCCTAAAACACGGGATTTTGGTAAATTTATGAACAGAAAAACAGCACATTCTTCGTTGGAAAATAAGTATAATCCGTCAACAACCACAAAATGATGGACCTATCCAATAAAAAGTCAAGGTGTCGGAGGTATGTTTCTCTGCTAAAGACTAACTTCACACTAGACGTTACGCTATCGACACTAGTCACCACATTTTAGTGAAATATCTCTGGTGCTGTGACGCCAATCATACAGAAGTATATACAGGAAAAAAAACAAGTCACTAGTAACTGGCAGGGCTTGTAAGGTCTTTTACCCCCTTATCTTCCACTCTAACAACTTTAATAGAAGCAGCATCACTTTTAGTAAATTTATGAATAAAAAACAGCACATTCTTCGCTAGAAAATAAGTTTGCTCCGTCAACAACCACAAAATGATGGACCTATCCAATAAAAATTCAAGGTGTCGGAGGTATGTTTCTCTGCTAAAGACTAACTTCACACTAGACGTTACGCTATCGACACTAGTCACCACATTTTAGTGGAATATCTCTGGTGCTGTGACGCCAATCATACAGAAGTATATACAGGAAAAAAAAACAAGTCACTAGTAACTGGCAGGGCTTGTAAGGTCTTTTACCCCCTTATCTTCCACTCTAACAACTTTAATAGAAGCAGCATCACTTTTAGTAAATTTATGAATAAAAAACAGCACATTCTTCGCTAGAAAATAAGTTTGCTCCGTCAACAACCTCAAAATGATGGACCTATCCAATAAAAATTCAAGGTGTCGGAGGTATGTTTCTCTGCTAAAGACTAACTTCACACTAGACGTTACGTTACTGACACTGGTCACCACATTCTAGGGGAATAGCCCCGGTGCTGTGACGCCAACCATACAGAAATGTATACAAGAAAAAAACAATTCACTAGAAGGGCAGGGCTTGTAAGGTCTTTTACCCCCTTATCTTCCACTCTAACAACTTTAACAGAAGAAGCATCACTTTATGAAAAATTTTAAAAACATTTCCTAATACACGAGTTTTTAGTAAATTTATGAATAAAAAAACAACACATTCTTTGCTGGAAATTAAGTTTGATCCATCAACAACCACAAAATGATGGACCTATCCAATAAAAAGTAAAGGTGTCGGAGGTATGTTTCTCTGCTAACGACTAACTTCACACTAGACGTTACGCTACCGACACTGGTCACCACATTCTAGGGGAATATTCCTGGTGCTGTGACGCCAACCATACAGAAAGGTATACAGGAAAAAAAACAAGTCACTAGAAACTGACAGGGCTTGTAAGGCCTTTTACCCTCTTATCTTCCGCTCTAACAACTTTAATAGAAGCAGTATTACTTTTACACAAATTTTAAAACCATTTCCTAAAACACAAGTTTTTAGTGAGCTTATAAATAAATAAACAGCACATCCATTCGTCTGTGAGTTCACGACAAAAAAATTTCCGCCAAATGAGGCCACAACTGAATTGTGGATTCAAGACGTAGTCCTTCAGTTTATTAGACTTTTTCGAACGGTACTGTTGCTTTGGGCCCAAAAAACAGCAAACACTATTTCTCGCGTGTTCTCTTGTTTCGCAATGTTCCCTACGGCCTGTCCGATCCGTTTTTCATTTCAACAGCGTAATAAAGCCATCAAGCGCGGTCTAACCCACAGCCAAAAGTGGTCAGCAGGAAATTGCAGTTTTATCTTGTCGGGAAAATTCTTGCGAAACTCATACCTCGCCGTAATGATGACAAATGTATTCGATCGATCAATTTGAATTAATTCCAGGATAGACTACGACTGAAGCTGAACGGATGGGACGCGCTAAATTAACTTTCTATTAAACAGAAAACACGGAGGTGCGGCCCAATACGAGGGAGGTGGCACAACTTATTAGGACGATTGAGAAAGTAATGAAAATCGATTCAGTTCTTCAATAAATTCAGATGTTCGACGTTAAGTATTTTTCTTTTTGTGACGTTCACAATGGAAACGTGGAAAGACTTGTGCAATTTCTCAGAATGATATAAAAATGCAAAAAAATGTTTTCTGAAGAAAAAGAAAAGTCCTAAAAGCGGTTTATGCACTATTAGATCTCTATTTGTAATACACATCTTTCGGCATTTTCTATAAGTCAAAAAAGCGTGAAATATAGCTCAAGAATAAAAATTAAATACAATTTGCTAGCAAAAGAATTCAGTGTCAAAATCAACAGCGAACTCGAGTTACAAACATCAAAATAGCAATGAGCACATTAAAACACTGAATAATTTAAAATTCAAATGTATAATATCTGAATTTAAATTTGAAAACGCAGGAAACTCGCAAGCTTGAACTTCCTGACAGAAATCATGAAGGGAAAATGATGAAGGAAACCTGAAAGTGAAATATTGTTGATGGCTAAGGGCAAACGCAAGCTTTTTCAGCCAGAAAACACTTTTGTCAGTGTTAGAATCAAACAGATTAATAGAAAACAAGACAAGTAACAGATTTCGAGTCCTTTAACGATCGAAAAACTCCAACCACCCGTGATGCGACCGCAAATACAGCCCCTACTACTTACTACAAGCTAATACTCTGCTGGGGACACCACACGGGTATCAGGCGACAATCGAGGACAATTAACAGGTGGCCGCAGGTGTTTGCTGGGTTCCATTATTATGTAATTAGGTTATCTTCATCTACAACCCCTTTGCAGTGTATTTTTTGGTACACAAGAGGCGCATTTGCTAATTAATGGGAAAATTTATCCTAAGTAATCGGCAGAAAAATAAGTTGATAAAAGCCACATTACAACTTTTTCTTCGCAGTCAACCTTTAATGTTTTCATAACTAGTAGCTACAACGCGTAAGAAGCAGAACTTAAATTCAGGTGATTGTTACCATGCCCATTCCACGTTTAAATCAATCAGTATTGGGGGCGGCAACTTAAATTAGGGCGATGGTTGCAATTCACATTCCACTTTAGAACCAATGAGTATTTCTCTGACAAGTGCAGTGATCGAAGAGACTTACGTTCAGTTGATTGCTGCCACGCCCATTCTACTTTGAAATCAATCAGTACTTTCTTAACAACTACAATGGGCGGAGCACCTTAAATCAAGGTGATTGTTGCAATTCTCATTCCACTTTAGAACCAATGAATATTTTTCTAATAAGTACAACAGTGGTTGAAAAAACCCACGTTCAGTTGATTGCTGTCATGTTCATTCTACTTTGAAATGAATTAGTACCTGCCTAACAACTTCAATGAGCAGAGCACCACAAATCAAGGTGATTGTTGCAATTTCCATTCCACTTTTTAATCAATAAATATTTCTCTAACAAGTACAGTGGCTGAAGCAACTGACATTCAGTTGGTTGCTGTCGCGCACATTTTACTTTGAAATCAATCAGTACTTTACTGACAGCTACAATGAGCGGAACAATTAAAATCAAGGTGATTGTTACAAATCCCATCCCACTTTGTAAATAATGAGTATTCCTCTAACAACTACAACAGTGGTCGAAGCAACTTACACTCAGTTGATTGCTGTCACATCCATTCCACTTTGAAATCAATGAGGACTTTCCTAACAACTAGAATAAGTGAAGTAAGTAGTAACAACTACAATGAGCGAAACAACTGCAGTTCAGGTAATTGATGCCATGCCCATTTCCTATTTAAACAAATCATTTCTGCTCTAATAGATACAGTGGGCGGAACAACTTAGTTTGAGGTGATCGTTGCAGCGCCCATTCTACTTTATAACCAATAAGTATTTCTGTAACAAGTACACAAGGTGGAGCAACTTCAGTGCAGTTTATTGCTTCCATGTCTATTGCGCTTTGAAATCAATCGGTATTTTTCTAACTACCATGAAGTGAGCAACTAAAATTCAGATGATTGTTACCACGTTGAATCCCTTTAAAGTCAATCGGTATTTCCCTAACTACAATGGGCGGAGCAATTTAAGTTCAGGTGATTGCTGTCATGTCTATTCCAATTTTAAATCAATCACTATTTCCCTAATGACTTCAATGGGCAGAGCACTTTAAATCAAGGTAATTGTTGGAATTCCCATTCCACTTTAGAACCAATGAGTATTTCTCAAACAAGTAGTGTGGTTGAAGCAACTTACGTTCAGTTGATTGTTGTAACGCCCATTTCAGTTTAAAATCAATCAGTTATTTTGTGACAACTACAATAAGCGGAACAACTTAAATTAAGATGGTTATTAGCAAATTCCATTTCACTTTGGAACTAATAAGTGTTTCCCTAACAAGTACAACGACCTTACCTCAGTTAATTGCTGTCACACCCAACCTACTTTAAAACTACCCAGGACTTCTCTAACAACTACAATAGGTGGCGAAACTTAGGTTCAGTTGATTGAATTTTGAAATTAATCAGTATTTTCCAAACAACTACAATTAGCGAAGTAATTTAGTTCAGTTGATTGCACTTTGAAATTAATCAGTGTTTCCCTAACAACTACAACTGACAGAGCAACTTAAGCTCGTGATTTTGCTATGTTCATTACGCTTTGAAATCAATTAGTACTTTCCGAACAACTACAAAGGTCAAAACAAGTAAAGTGCAGTTGATTGCACTTTGAAATTAATCAGTATTTCCCTGGCAACTACAAGGAACGGAGCAACCAAAGTTTAGGTGGTTGCTGCAACGCTCATTCCATATTTGAACAAATCGCTATTATCCCAACAAATACAGTGAGCGGAGCAACTTAATTTGAGGTGATTGTTGCAACGTCCATTCCACTTTGGAACGAATAAGTATTTCCGTAACAAGTACAGAGTGGGTGGAGCAACGTTAATTCAATTTATTGCTCCCACGTTCATTCCGCTTCGAAATTGGACAGAGAATCTCAAGTTTGGATGATTGCTACCACCCTTTGAAATCAATCAGTATTTCCCTAACAACTACCCATGAATTCAACACTAGAAATGTACATGTATCCTACTCACAAACATGCTTTTTACGAAAAGAGCAACTGTATAAATTTTTTTAATTTATTGCCAAACCAGATCAAAGACATTCAAGACTATGGAAGTGTTAGAAAAGTTGTTAAAACTAAGCTCATCGAGAGAGAATTGTACTCATTAGCAGAATTTAAACATTTATTTTCCACTATGCCCCACGGGCACTCATCTGTTTATATGTATTAGTTATATTTATATGTTAACACCTTTTATGAATTTAATTATCATTTTTTTTTCTGTCACGATTATTAACTTGCTACACACATGTACCGTTGTATATTTTACCATGTCATGTCACTGTTGGAAATAAATTATTATTATTATTATTACAATCGGCAGAGTAACTTAAGTTCAGTGGATTGCTGCTACGTCAATTCCACTTTGGAACTATCAGTATTTCCCTAAGAATTGAAGTTTAATCTACTATTGCCATGCTCACTTCCGTTTGGAATTAATAAATACTCTTCTAACCACAGTGGACGTAGCAACTTAAGTCGAGTTGATTGTCCCGCCCACTTCGAATTAAACCAATTGGAGTATTGGCTTAACAATTATAATAAACCCCTACTTTGGTGGGGAGAATTATTACATTACATGATCACAGTTATCAGTAGCCAGGTAGCGCAGCTTTTTTTAACTCCAAAAACTGGGCCGCAATCATAGAGAGAACAGTTAAGTCATATTTTGATAAATTTAGCAAAATCTTAGTCAACAACTGAGTCTGCTGAATGCGACCATTGGTAACACCATTCGCTTTCGTTCCATTCTGTGACGTCACTAATTAAAGGAACGTGACGTGGTAGCAAGGGGAGCTTAGTTTAAACATGTGGTAGTAAAGCTATTCTTTTTTAACAATGTATTTATAACCCGCCCACTGTTGAAAAAAGTTCATTCAACTGTCAGCAACGTCACTATTATACCGCTGCTTTAACTTAACTCTTAACCAACTTTGAATTGGTTATTGAATCAAGAACCGTTCAGGTTTCACTGAAGATAGTGACACGCCTACTTTATTTCCTTAGCAACCAGCAACCAATCATCGTTTACAAACCTTAGTTTGCGGAGCAATTGTTAATGTAAGATTGTTATATTTAGCAGAGCTCACTTATTTATAGTTTTGTGGAAATTATACACATTAAGTCAGTTCAAATTTTAAAATCACATTTTTTTAGCCAACTTAAGTTAGAACTATTAAACCAGCTTTTTCCCACGCCTTTTCTAACATAAAAAATAATAAAGTATCAGCTGCAGAACTAGTAGTGAGTGTAGTCAAAGGTAGTGCGTATTGATCGTAGCAAGCGCGGGCGGCGGGCACTTGTCATTGGGGCGACCCACTGGCCCATCTACCCCTAGCAGGCGCCCCCAAGCTTCCGCAAGTCCCGTTCTCCAGCCGCACAAGGCGGTTCGCGTCCCCCTTTCTCAACGAACGCATCCGCAGTCCTTCTCCTCTTTGCAACGGTTGTGGCTCCACGCGAATATCTCTGTTATCGACACTTAAAGGTAATTGCTGTTTAATTACACGCAACGATAAAAAAAGTTCCACGGAGCTTTCAGATGACTCTCCTTAATAGATAGCTAATTCAAAGTTAGGTGAAACGAGTTTTAAGGAGGTATAAATATTTACAACGTTGTTGTGGAATTCAAGAGAGAAATTGCGAGGAGATGATGACAGCTAATCGTGAGGTCGAACTTCTTGTTTCAGAGACGAAAGGTGGATGACGGGTCGTATTTGGGTTTAATGCGGTGTTATTTTAAATTAATTCCAGGAGTAGCAGAAAGGAACCCTTATAATTTGCACGACAAGTTTTTGAAGGTTTTTGTGTCCCTCCGGGGAGCAAAGGGTGAATTAACAGTTCAGAGGGTTCATTAGATAGGCGCAAAAAGGAGATCTTCATGTGAGCGTGAAAAAATTCAACGAAGCAGATAATGAGCTTGATAACAAATAAGATTTTTTTTATATAATACAAAGCTACACTTATTTTGGCTTATATAATGGTTAGGTCATGAAACTACTGCGGTTAAGTCACAATCTGATTACCAAAACCTACAACAATTTAAAAGCTCTAACTTTACGAACATATCGGAATTACTTTTAAAAAGGGACACTATTGAAAAACTTAACAGTTTCATAGTCTTTAAGCGCCGACCAGTATCATTATTAGACTTAAGCAAGAAATGACATTATAGAAGAAGAAAATTACGAAAAAGTCAGAAGCGTTTCTACAAACTCCATAAAAAGCTCTAACTCTAACAAGTCGAACAAAATTGGAACTTTAGAGATCTAATAAATTCTGAAACCTTAATTCCAGCTTAGAAAGATTTTACTTAAAAAAATATATATAGAAAGCAGAACAGCCAGAGAGCGTTTATAACCTGGCGAATTAATCAAGCCAAAAGGCTCAGTCTCAAAAAGGTCCTACAACCGCTCAAATGCTAGCCATCCCATAGTAGTCATAAAACACTTGAATACGCATTAGAAAACCCTAAAATGGCGTATGTACTACATTAAATATCTGAAGGTTTCCTTTTAGGTTTATACCTTCTGATTTCTCCAGAGATAATTTAATATGTAACAGGTAGGTAGTTTTAATTTTACAAAAACGTTAAGTTAAATTAAGAAGTAAAAGTTAAATTAACTAACATAATTTGTTAGGGTCTGATTTACATTTTCAACTTGAATAAAGTGTACAATGTAGTGGTGCTAAAATTAGAGCAATAATGTTAGGCAATGAGTGTGCGCTTTTAAAATTCCTTTTTATGGCGAAAACGGGGCACGGAAGAAGGAAAAGTCATCATCAGTCACCCGTACAGTAGGCAACAAAAGTTAATTGTAGGGGTCGCTAGAGCACTTTGGTGTTAGATGGTTTCTCCGCGGACTCGCAGACGATGATTACTGTTACCCGTGCCGTTTTTCATCCGACAATCTAGCTCTTGAGACGCTCGCGTCATCCTTCAACTTTTGTAAATACTACAGAACAATTTGCCTTTTAAAGTTCCAACCCTTTTGATACGCCTCGCACCTTTCAAGAGCTAATTTGCGAAAGTCTCGAAAAGCCTCAATATGGACACATTTGGAAACGTTCTTCCAAAAAGGAAATCACACCTATTTTCAATTCTAAAATGGTAAAACTCTGCAAATGGAAAACTTGTGTCTGGGCACTAAAGGGACCACTCTACTTTAAATTAGCCTAGGTAAGTGGATTCAATTTGAGCACTCGTGAGAATACGCAAGTACGTGTGATAGAAAAGTACCCGATGGACGAATGAGGAATTGATGAATTGATCAGGTGGCTAAAGTACGAAAATGCTCGGGCTCTAAACAGTCAAAAACTGTGATTAAAATTTAGTAGACTTGGGAAATTTAAACAAAGTCACGACTCTAAAGGAAACCTTTGATAGAATTAACAAAGTTCTAACAAGCTAAGAATAGTCAGAGTTTGTTTACAATCTGGTAAGTTAACCAGTCCGAAAGGTAAAGACGAAATTAAAGTGCCGAGAACAAATTCTACCAATTTGGATCCATATTAATACCCAAAACCTTTCATAAACTATGCCGTTTAGCATATAAGCTTTGTTTATCTATTTAGTATTAACTCAATGCTTTTAAAATTATTCTCATTTTACATTTTTTGAAAATTTCAAAACTTGTTGATACAAACCGTTAGGATGGGAAAACACTTTCACCTTTATTCGCGTTTAGTAGCAGAATGGAAAGCAATTAAAAGACAAGTTTATTTTAAAAACATTTCATATCATGTAGAAGCGAACACTGCAGGTGTGAGATGCGAAACACGAAACCTCTCGTAGGTAAACACTTAAAACACTTAAAACGGTAAACTTCATGCATTTGAGGCGTATTTCTATTACACGCAACTTTTAGCTCAATTTTCCTCATGCGTCGAGGGGAAAACTTCCAACTTTCAATATTTGCACACTCGGCAAGCTCTAATTAGCTGCGAGTTTGTCTTTCCATAATTTCGCTCTCTTACGTAAATGGCTTGAATAATTTTTTGAAATAATATTTTTCTACTTTGAAAGAATCAGCAAAAAAGAATTTTTGTTTTTTCCTGGAAAAAACAAAAAAAGCAATGTAACAAAGCTTCTCCAATCCTAGAAAACATGAAATGTAAGCGAAATAATGCTCCATGCCATTCTAGTGTCTACGATGCGGCTGATGCTGCGGAAGCAGCAATTTTATTCCCAATAAAATCTGCAACAGTACTGGGAAAAGCGCTATTCATCTTGTAATTTATCTAGCTCTGTATCAGTTTTATCTTTCATCCCGAAACTACGTAAAAGTCAAGTTTCTTTTTTTTTATCTAAATCTAGGAAAAAATCTTTAACCTCTTGTTAGATTTAGCTAAGAAAAAAAAAATTGTTGTTGTGATCTATATTTTGCCCCTTAAGCTAGATTCTGGATCAATAATGTCACTCGCGAGGAGCTCACGCCAACAAAGAAGTGCATCCCCAATGAACTGGTAAATTAAATGGCTAAGCAAAGTTAATCTACTTACAATGTAATTTCTCGTCCAAGTTCCCTCGTGACGTCACCGAAAGGGCACGAATGAACTCTTCAAACTCGATGGATCCATCCTGGAAAAGCATGAATAAAGATTATTGCTATGCTTTACTACGTATATTTAGAGCGAATGTGTTTGCCGCCGCGAATAATGCCCCGTATTATCATGTATTCATATTCGTGGCATCGGTTTTATTACATCTGCACCAGCAGAGAAATACTACCTCATTTTAAAGCAAGGGATGATATATTGCCAACAATGTATACACGCAGAACACTCATATTAAATGGGCGAAGAAGCATTATATAATACTTTCGGGGTTTTAAACTCGTGTAACTTTTAAATTTAAAGGTGAAACGATGAGACGCTTTTTAGAACTTTCTAGGGTAAGTTTCAATTTCTTATAATTACAAGTTTCTCGTAGGAAGGATTTTTTTTTAAATAAATTTGCAGGTAAAAACAAGGAAAAAACTTTGGAAGAGAGAACAGTGGATAAGGGGAAGAGATTGCGATGTTTCACGAACAGCTACTTAGTGACAGCAAAAGTAAGGGAAAAGGCAAAGAAAGGTGAAAAAAAGAGAAAGTTTACAAAGACAATTAATTAAGAGCGAGGGATATATTACGAGGGAGTGAGTAGTTTGGTAAAATTGCAAGAGAGGGCGTGACAATTGCAAATCCCAGATGACATTTGTCAATACCATTTGTTACTAGGCTACAATAAAATTTTCAGACAGATCTGTCATTAAGTTCATTTTTGACAGCCATTGAAAGCACTTGACAGCACTTCTCGCATGTTTGCAAACATGGAAAAAAGTGAATTTCGTGTTAATTGGGCATTATTTTTTTGCGTAGAAAAACCATTACGCAAACCAAAACAAAGCTTGATAATATTATGGGAACTCTTTGCCATCAATTTATATAATTTACAAGTGGTTTACTGATTTTCGTGTGGGCGTACAATCATAACTGGTGCCGAACGTTTAAAACGCCCAAATGAGGCCACCACTCCAGAAATGATTGACAAAATCCATAATATTGTATTACAAGACCGCAGAGTAAAAATGCGCGAGATAGTTGCGATAGTACACATCTCAGATGAACGTGCGCAATATATTACACGAAAATTTGGATATGAAAAAATTATTTGCGATGGGTGCCGCGTTAGCTCACCATCGACCAAAAATGCACATGTGTGACAACTTCAGAGGCAGGTATGGCGATGATCAAGCGCAATAAAAAACGGTTGTTGCGTCGTTGCATAACTGTGGACGAAACATGGGTCCATCACTATACAACGGAGACCAAAGAAGAGTCTAAACAGTAAATTTCTACTGGCGACCCTGCTCTAAAGAAGACTAAGCCGGTTTTATCAGCCAACAAAGTCATGGCCACAGTTTTCTTGGGATCCACGCGGCATAATCCACATTGATTACCTCGAAAAGGAAAAAACAATCAACGGCGAATATTAATGCAACTTATTGGACCGTTTCAACGACGTTTTGAATAAAAAACGATCGCATTTGGCGAAGAGAAAAGTTCTCTTCCATCAAGACAATGTACGGGTGCACACGTGTGTAGTTGCCATGGTCAAAATTTATGAATTGCGCTTCGAATTGCTTCCACATCCACCATATTCTCCAGACTTAGCCCCCTGGTACTATTTCCTGTTTCCGAACTTGAAGAAATGGCACGGCGCAAAGAGATTCGGCTCTAATGAGGAGATCATCGATGCAACAAACGCCTATTTTGAAGGGTTGGAGAAATCGTATTATTCGGAAGGAATCGAAAAATTGTAAAAACGTTGGACTAAGTGTATCAACCTAAAAGGCGATTACTATGAAAAATAAATTGTTGTTTGACCGAAAAAATTAGTTTTTGTTACATTTTTACCAGACTTTTCACTCGTTTAACTTACTTTAATGTGTTTTACCGACAGATAACAAGCGATATTGCAAATAGGAAGACAAAAACAAAAAACAAAGATAAGTTGAGGTAAGAAGAAAAGGTGGAAAGCAGTATAAAGACTGAGGTGAAAGTAGCATCTTATCGGCAGCTAGTTGGGAAAAAGAATAAAGAGAGATAGATAAAGTAAAAAAGATCAAACACAAAATGAGGCAAGAAGAGGAAAACGTAGGAAAATAACGACGGTTAAGAAAAGTGTGCGGGCGGGAGAATACAGTAAAAGAAACACGGATAGGTCCTTGGCGTTTTACCGTCAGCTATTTAACGAGAGGATAAAAAGCAAAGCAAAAACAGATAACAAAGAAAGTTGGGGAATGAATAGATAGCAAGTAGGAAAAGTCCTGTGGTGCTTCATCAACAGCTAATTAGTAACAGTAGCGGCAAGAAAAGTAGAAAAATAATACAAGTGAAAAAGAAAAAGTGAAGGTAAGGCGAAGGTGGGGGGAAAATAGAACATGAGGTGGTATGGGGAAGGTTTTGTGGCAGTCCAACAACAACTAGTTGTAAAGAGAGATAAATAGAGGTAGAAGAAATAGAAGGAAACATAAACAGAGTTGTGGCTGTAAAAGATATAATGACAAACAGAAGCAAAAAAAGTGATTCAATGTCGAGAAGGTTTTGTATAGAAAAACGAAAAAGAAAATAAAACAACAAAAGATATCAGGATAGAAGGTACGTGTGGAAAAATAATGGCGACGAGAGGAGCAGTTTTGTGACGTTCCAAGTACACGTAATTTGTCAGAAATAGAAGTAAACGCAAAGAAAAAGAATGTGGAAAGGAAACAATCTACTGTAAAATAGGGTTAAGGGGCAAATGCAAAAGAGAATAGAAAACGTTGGAAGATACATCAAACGTTTAGTGGTGTTCTACCGACAATTACCTAGCAAAAACATTAACAAACAGGAAAACGTAAGAAGGGAACTAAACTCAAACAAAAATTACACCAAGGAAAAAATTGATAAAAATAGTAGATTAAGGAAAGCTGTAAAGAAGATCAACGGCAGTCAAGCAAAAGTGAGAAGGAGGAAGAAAAGACCAAAACCAAGGAAAAACAGTTGACAAGAAGAAAACGAAAAGCAAAAAAAGAAAAATAAATAAAAAAAGTACCAGGTACTAAGACGTTCGTTGATGTAGAAAGGGGGAGAAAAAATTGCGTAATGTAAAAAAAGTCTTGCGTCATTATGTTTACTGACAGCTAAATAACGAGAACCAACAAATAACAAAAAAAACACGAGGTGGGAGTAGGGGGTAAGTATAGAAGATAAAAATAAGTGGGGGAATGCGGGAAAGATCTCGTGACGTGCCACCAACAGCTAGTTTGAGAAAAGAAGAGATAGGAGAGAAAAACAAGTACTAGAAGAGATATGAGTTAAGGAAAAGTTGTAAAAGGGAAAATGACAAGAGAGTTAGTTCAAGAGAATCGTATAAATTTAAATATCTAACAACGATGGTGGCTTGTGCAATTTTAAAAGATTTAAATGTATATTTGGCGTCGCATTAAGTAATTTCAAAACCCTAATTTGGTTAGTATTTTCCGAAAACCTTTTAATATTTTATTTTAACTTTAATTGTAGTTCTTTAGTAATTATTCTGCGAATTTAATTTTTAATGTCACAAAATGATGATTTCATACAGTAACGCTCTTATCCCCTATGTTGCACGAAATTAGGGTTTGTCCTTGAATAAAAGACAGCAAAGGTAACCAGCGCTTCTCATTTCCACATTAAACCCTTTTAACCCTCAAGGGCATAACTAATTGTAATTGGGGTAGATTGACCGTAACAAGCTAACTGAAACTTTAAGGAAGTTTCTATAACATATTTAATCCTTTAGTTCTCGTTTTCCACATTTCAAAGCAACCTTTTGTTGTGTTTGTGTGATATCAAATTCTCACAGATGTTTTTTCCCATGTTTTAGATTTATTTCTTTATTTTGTTGTTCAGACCCGCATACAAATTTCCACTTGTATGACTCATGATCCTTTAAAATGCGACCCTTATACTTGTGCGAAATCTTTTGGAAAAGAATGCAAACTGAATTTAGCTAAAACATCAAAATTCCGAATAACCCTTGTCATTTTCACACTTAAAATTTCAACCCATCCATAATTTTGTTGGCGATAAATTAAATCGAATCCATCAAATTGAGATAGAGAGCATCAGATGGCTTTCAGACCTTAATCATATTTATTAAAGAGCCAAATTTAGTGGCATAATGGAATGCGAGCACTCCTCGCATGGCTTCTCATCAAAGACTAATTATAAAACAATCTGTCATTCTATCAGAAGCTAAGGATAAGGACCAGAACACTGATAGCTATCACAAGCATGGTCTTTCATGCACAATAGCCAAATTATTTCGCACTCCAAGTATCTGGGCATGAAATCTGAACTTGCAACTCGATTTATATTTACTTGCTTGGTATAATGCACAACGAGAGTTAGTTCGGAAAAAAAGTTCTAAAGTTGTTCAACTAGACGAGCAAGATGTTGCAAGAACGCGAACCCGCACCAAGGATTTTCTGCTTATTAGGTCGTCCCTTCCAGTTTTATAATATGAAATTTATTGGAAAAAGATGCGGGAAAGGTTGTTTGAAGGATGACGGATTAAATAAATTAAAGTTTTTCTTAAAGTTTTAATTTCCTTTTTAAAATCTAAATTTTCAAGAAGAAAAAAATTGTATTTTTAATTTAATCAGCAGGAAGCGAATGTTTTTTTGTTGCCCAAACGGAGAAGAAACGTTCTGGCAACTAACGGAAATGGATTCAAAGAGGAAAGTTCAAAGGGCGTTTAAGCGTACACCTACAATTTTTTATTGCCCGAAAGGATGAGTGGTCTTAAAGGATAGCAGAAATCGATTAAAAAGAAGGGTTAACTGAGTAAGAGTAGAATATCTTATATAGGGTGTTCGTAAAATGTCTTTCATAAATAACACGTTTGAGGAACATGCGAACATGCAACTCAAGTTAGGTGAAGCTCACGTGTTTGCATCAAGAAAGATTTTCAATGTGTGGTTTATTCTTTTCACATGGACAAGAAGAAAAAGGAAGTAATGAAATGCCCACATAGAAGAATATGGTAAGTTAAAACAAAAATTACCGCAAGAAGAAGAAACCCATGAAGACGATAAAAAGGTACCAGCATGGTAAAGAAATGCAGTAAGAAAAAACTAGCAGCCTACAAACAAGAAGGAGAAGAAGAAAAAGAAGATTACCTTTCCGTTCTACTTTTCTTGCAGTAGATTGTAGACCATCAATCCACTGCAAACTAGAAAATAAAACGAGATTGTCACACTTTAAATGTTGTGTACCACCAAGACTAATTATTTATTAGATAAATCTGTCAAAATTTATACATAGTTTCCTGACAATATTTCACCGACTGTTATAAGATGAGCCTATTATAAAACCATTAGCTTGGTGTTTGCATGACGGTGCACCATTAAATTAAGTCTTGTGGTGAGGGAATATCTTAACGCTACGTCTGATGGGAGGTGGATAGATCGCGGGAGCCCAATTTCTTGGCCAGTCAGATCACCTGTCTTAAATCCTTAAGACTTATATCTTTATAACGCTATAATCAGGAAGAGTTTCCAAACATATGTTTCAACATTGTTTTCTTATTTTTGACAAAGAAATTCACTATCAAACTTATGAAAGATATTTTACGAACACCTACGTATGATAACAAATAAATAGATTTTCTGGCCAGCAAAGTCACCTGACTTGAATCTTTAGACTTGTAATTCTATAACTCACGTTTTTGGACATCCAACTTTAAATTTATGAAAAAGATTGTATGACAATTTCTAAAAGAGAAAGGCATGAGAAAAAATAATTAACCATATAACTCTCGAAGAAGAAGAAGAAAAAGAAAAATATTGTTCTGCGTCAGAGTTCTGTAGATGAAAAATCAAATTCTGGAAATAAACAAGGGAAAAGGTTAATGTCGGTACAGTTTAGGAGGAGCCTATAAGGATATCAGTATCAATTTTGCACTGAAAATGTTTTAAAAAAATAAGAAAAAATATATGATATTTGTTTTCACACGCGTTAAAAACAAACAGATAATTTATACTTACATTATTTTCGTCAAATACTCTAAACACTAACGAGGCAAATTTGGAGGGGTCTCCTTGAGGGAAGAATTGCTTGTATATTTTTATAAACCCCTAAAAAAATAAACATTTATATTAATTGCAGTAAAATTAAAATCTTTTCAGAATTTTAATTTTGATTAAAATTTATGATTTTTTTCTAAAATCTCATAATTCTCAATTGTTATTAAATGAAAGTTGCTAATTAATACTTACTTGTTCTGTGAGCAGTCCGTTCGGACAATCTTTTAGAAAACCTTTATGCCTAGAAAAAAACTTTTAGTTATAATAAACTAAAACATTTCACAACACGAGCAAAGCAAAAGCCAAAAAAGGAAATGCAAGAAAAGCAAAGTTGCGAGCGCAAAATCCGAGCGTTAATTGCAATTTATGGGCTTTATGCACATCTGTTTAGGATTTTTACGAGTTCAGTTACAAGCCTTTACACTCCAGTTTCTCTGTTTAAGGAGCATCTCCTCCTAGTTTATGCTCGTACTAACTTAACAAGGACACAACATGCTTCTCACGCCCCCAAAAAATGAAACAGAAAACCTCCAATTTCGACCCACAAAAAATAACAGCAGGGAAAATAAATACTATCAATCATAATCCGTCTATGAATAAATTTCGCTGCAGGAACTGGGTTATAATACCCCAACAGTCGTGTTTCTAAAATCCTTTCTGTTAGCAACAGGACGTCGCGTGATGGTCCGCATTAAATAGTTCTTTGTTCACATTTCACAAAATGGGGTATTCGCAGGTTCCCACGCAAGGCATGCGAAAATTATACGTCAAAACTATTTCAATTATAATTTCTGTTCAAAGATGCGCAACGTTTCGTTTTCTTTTTAACCAAAGAAAATGGGCAAAGCACACCGCCTGAACTTTGTCATACTTCGAAGCCACGTAACAAATATGTTGAGATTAAAATGTTAAAATAGGGCCGTTTGGCGAAACTGTGAGGGAAAGGGGGTAGATTACGTTTCTAAAATGATACACAATAATACAGAGCCTTCTTTAATTACTGATACCCACGTTACCACAAAATATAGGCAACCCAACTTTCACTGTTGCTGGAAAGCCTTTTGTTAAGCCGTTTGTTAACTTATCAAGGCTTGCTTGTTTACATACATAACCTCACTTTGAGTGTTGACAGTGACACTTACAGGGAATTTTTAGTTACTACGAGTACCATTCCTGAACTGACTTCAACATCTAAATCTGAAACTCCCCAAGTCACTGCGGACTAAAGGTCACGTGGGTATCAGTAATTAACAAAGGCTCTGTATAACCTCAAGGTCAAAATCGTATTCTGTGAATGCGAAGCAAATACATCTTTAACGACCACTTTTATTAAAAAAAATAGATTAAAAAATATACATAATACGTGTTACAAAATGAAAAAGATCGTGAGAAATTTTGTTAATGAAAATTTATTTTTCTAAAAATTAAATATTTGAAAACTACGCAAAACTTTCATAAATTCATAGATGTCACATGGGAACTAGAGTGTTAGGAAAAATTTTTTTGTTTCATTTTCCTGCTTGTCTGAACCAAACAAAATTTGAAAAAACGGTGTAAGAGAAAGAAAAGTGAGAAATATTTTTTTGAAAATATAGAACAGTTTTAAAAATCTCCCACAAAAATTAAAAATGCCTAAAAGACGTCACAAAGTAGAACATTAGCAAAGGGTCATGTGTCAATTTCCTGTTGCTATCAACTGAACAAAATAAACAAAATCTTTTTGAATAATTTTAGATAAAATAGTGTTTTTCCACGACCGGGAGTAGAAGTCGGTTTATATTGCATCAAAATTGTGACAGAAGTAAAGCATTTACTCTCTAGGGACGAAATAAGACAACAATTTCTCTAGGGGAGTTTTTATTTCATTTCATATTTATTTTTGTAAACAAATGTCTGTTGTCATGGTACGTTGCATGGAAACATTCCAAAGGCTTCTAAATATTGTAATTTCGCTCCGATTTATTATAATTCTTTATTTATGAAATTAAGTGTTTCTACACCCGATCTGGAAAAAATAGTATATACATCTCGGGAGATACCGCCATTTTTCCCTCGATTTACACCTCAGGAAAAATAAGACGTTTCTCTCCCTTAGTGTATAATGTACTATTTCTTTGAATAATTTTAGAAAAAATAGTTTATTTAATATTTACAAATTTGTTGAAAACTTCAAATAATTCAATTCAACAATTCATAGAGGGCGTCTCAGCTAAACTATAGCGTTACGCTTAACTTAATTTGAAACGTAATTTGTACTTAACTTTCAGCTAAATAAATTTTAAATAAACTGTTTTGTAAAAATATTTTTTTGGTCATTTTAAATATTTGAAAATACAAAAAATTTCAAAAAACTTAAAGCGGTTCGAAAAAAGCTAAGACGTCAAACAAAAAGAAGTTAGTAGTCTTTCCCTCTTTCTATCATGTAAACATTTAGTTGCTTAGTATTAAATTATAAAATTTAGTTTCTAAAAAATTTTTTTTTAAATATTTAGAAAGTTTGTATTTTTTGTAATATTAAAATACCCGCACCGGGCATCCCAGAAAAACTAAAGCGTTAGAAAGAAATCTACCCACCTCTGTTAACCAACAAAAATTTAAAAAAAAAGTTTTTTATAGCAATTTTAAAAAATATGTAGGGTCTAACTAGAGTGCTAGGCGAAAAAGTGATTTTCCCTCTACTTGCCAAGCAGAAAAATTTAACAATAGCATGTAATTAGTTTTTGAAAAACAATTGTATTGAATCGTGTTTTTTTTAATAATGTAATATCTTAAGAATTCATAAAGGGCATCGCAGGCAAACTTGAGCGTTTGCGACAAAGCAGTTTGTAGCCCTCGGCCACCCCAGTTAGCTAACAAAAATCAAACGCTATCGTGTAAATAGTTTTTAAAAATTAGCTTCGTTTAAGATGTTTAAGTTTTAGAAAAAGTTACAGGGCCAGCGGGTGGCTTAGTGGTTAAAATCCCAGGCTTCAAAATTAGACTCCCAACGGCAGTAGGTTCGAGTCCTCTGGCCATCGGAAATTTTTCTGAATAAGTTAAATCCGGTGTGTCCATGGATGGTGTGTGTGGTGTGTATGTTGGGTTGCATGTCTTTCAGGGGTGGGGCATGTTAGACCGGTGTATAGCGCTAAGTGCGCTGAACTTGAGTAAAGGGGTGGGATGGGAATCATGGAATCGTGCTCACGCACGGCTTCATGATCCTTAAAAAAAGTTACAAAGTTTTATAAAATCATAGAGCAGGACCCAAAGGAACTAAAACGTACGGAAAAAATAGAGTTATAGCACTTATCTGTTTCTACCAATTAAAGAAAATAAGTATAATTTTGTGTAAATAGTTTTTGAGAAATATTCTTTTAAACATTTTTGAAGGTTTGTACAAGATTTCAACAAACTATAGTCCACGTTAAAGTACAGCGTTGAGCAAAAGGCAGTTTGTAGCTATACTTACTTCTATTAAAACACAAATTGTTATAAATAATTATTTAAACAGTTTATGAAAAATGTTTAATTGAAAATTTTTGTAATTTTGCGGACTATAGAAAACTTAAAAAATGGGCGTTACATTTAGACATTTTGGTAACTACTTTTTCAAAAATAATTGTTTTAAAATGTTCTAATCTTTGAAGCTATTTTAAGGACGTTTAAAGTGTTGTAAGTTGTAGACCTTAGCTACCCAAATTTAACAATAAAATTTAAAATATATCGTGTAGTTTTTGAAAATTGGAATTTAATTTTTTGAAAATGCTAATACTTTTGAAAATGTCACGCAATTACAAAAATTTATAGGAAGCGTTCCAGGAAGACTTGAACATTGATAAAAAAAGCAGATTGGGGCGCTTCTCTGTGTCTACAAACTAAAAGAATATCCTGTAAATTATTTTTGAAAAATAGTTTTTTTGAAAATGATATACATATTTTTAAAAATTTATAGAGTGCGTCGGAATTGAATTACAGCGTTGAATAAAAACAATTTGTAGCCTAGTTTCCATCAATAAAACAAAATAAAAATATGCTAGTGAGACCCCAGCGCACAA
Organism: Ctenicera cuprea; assembly: GCA_958336395.1. Classification (NCBI taxonomy): domain Eukaryota; kingdom Metazoa; phylum Arthropoda; class Insecta; order Coleoptera; family Elateridae; genus Ctenicera; species Ctenicera cuprea. Next base: position 27,014,516 of record OY284495.1, on the reverse strand, counting down.
TGCACTGACAGACTCGCGTTGTCCGATACGTCTAAATGCGTCACGTGATGCATTAGTTCCAATAATGAGACGCGGCGGTTTAGCCGACCTCCATATATATTATAAATTAAAATAATTATTATTGAAAAATCGACGTAGAACAAAAATATAAAAATGTTTCATGTTCCATCTGAGGATAGCGACCTTTCATTGAAAAAAAATGATCCAAATTGGTGAAGCGGTAGCCGCTGGAGGAACCGGAGAAAAAAACCCTTTGAGCTTTTATATATGTATGGATGGATAGTGTGAGTAATTGTTGGGATATACGTTATACAGGGCGTTATATGGTTTTTGAAATTATTTGAAGATGATAAAAACCTCAAAATTTCATAGCGGGTGTTGTAATTGAACGTTAGGAAAGCTAAAATTTGTAACTGTTCTACTTTCCCTTAAAAAAGAAGATTTGAAAATAACCGTTTCAGCAGTTTTCGAAAAACATTTTTTTTAAATTACATGTTTTGAAGAACGTTAGATAATTTTTTAAAACTCATTTGTTACAATGATTCTAGAATCCAATGGCTATTAAAAATGCAAAATTTACGTTAATTTTCCAGCTCACTTTTGAGTACACAAACATTAAATTCAAATTATTTCTTGGAGTTCCTAAAGGCCAACATACGTATTTCCATAAAAATCTCAAAATTCATTTCTTTCGTAATTGCAATACGTTTTCTGATTAAAGCATGAGAAAGTAAACACCAGGCGAGTTGAATTTTAAAGGAGCCTTTTACGTTTTCCACTCTTTTCTTTTCGCTGAGGGATAATTTGAGATTTCAGTGCGACTACACAATAAACTGGAGAGATGTAAAGATATTAAAACAGGACCGGATTCGGATGCACTAGATTAAGCAAGAATTTTTCAAAAAAGGAAATAAAGAAGTGAAATAAATGCCATTAACTGAACGGCAATTTCCTGTACATTTACGAAACCGACCGCGGAAAATTGATAAGAAAAGGAAAATTGCCGAATAAAAAGTAACATAATGGATTGAATAAAAACTAAATTACAATAAGGCGCGGATAAAATCAGAAAAGCGAAAGGAAAGTGCTCTGTATAGAAAAGGGGAAGATTATTATCAACAAGCAAATGCAGCACAAACAGATCTTACTTACCACTGTCGGATTTCTTTCTCCGTAACTGCAACACAAATTTTATGTTATTAGATTTGCATATTATCTTAATGTACTCTGCATAAATTATAAGTACGAAAACAGATATTGCTTTTTTATTTGAAAAATAAACTTGGCAGTCAATTTATTACTGCTAGAAATAAATTCTTGTATTTCACTTGTCACGAAAGGCAAAAAATAGAAATGTGAATGTAAATAATAAAAGCGTATGGCATTAAAAATCGAAGATGTGGGTTCTAGCAGCCTGTCGCACGGCCAGTTTAAGTGACGATTAAGACTATTTTACTGCCTTCAGATAGAAATGTTTCTCAAAATATAATTTTAGCAGTATGCGGTCTGCGGCTGCTTTCAGTAACGATTTATTATTCATTCCCCTCCGTTTAAAGACAAAGAATATAATTTGAAACTCCCTGCACGACCAATTTTGTTTATATAAAATCGATATTCGACGAAACAAGCAATTTGCAACAATTTTCTAAATAACTTGTAAATAACGCAACAGCTTGGACGATAAAATTGGTTGACGTAGTTTCGCTAATGGAATAACGTGGTTAAACGTGTCTCCATTTTGAAACATGTTAAAATCGAGCTTGCAACTTTTCTAAAACCTGTAGAGTTATTTACATGCATTCAACAGTGTCCTGAGATTACTGTACTTGCTCGAAAAGCCAAAGTGTGACACTGTCGCATCGATTTAATAAGCAACAGTCTAGCTTTAGTCGTGTTTCTTCAATTACCTTGAAAAGTTAGTTGAAAAATTGATCTTGATAAATAACACTTGTGCTACAAAATCGACAACTGTTTTGCTAGTATTTTATATCAATAATGTCGCTGTTTAGTTGCAGCGGAAACTTATAAAATATTTAAAGGGGTTTTATTGATCCCATACGTATCGCAAACCCGACCTCTATTAATGTAATGAGAACACGTCATATAGATTAATTTTGAATAAAATACTTGACAGGTTTTATTTATTTTGTACTACACACCCTGAAAGGTGCTTTTTTTGCGAAAACTATTACTAAAATTAGCTACTGTTTATTGTGAACCACTGTAAGACCTTTTCAGCTAATTTCATTATTTTTTTTTAAATATGTACAGCTTGATTTGATCGTTAAAAAATATTTTATATTATATGTTTTTTATCACACACATGCACGCTTTTATCCCATTTAATTAATTTTATTTTATTTCGCCGTTGAAAAATGATATAATCACTCTTAACCTACTTTTAATTAACTTTAACTGCTCAAGAAAATATTGCTCCTTCTTGACAAAATTTAAACAACGCAAATTACCCATTTGCATGTTTCCCAAATAAAAGGAATTTTTAGTTAAATTACTTTAAAATTAATTGTCCTTCCTTACTTTGGTACAAAGAAACAGTTTTTGGTTTGTTTACTTGCTTTACGTGAACGGTTGTAAAGAACTAACAAAAATTAGAACGTTATTTTAGATACTTAGTTCATTATCTTGCTAGATCCGATTGAAAATGCGTATCGTGGATCTGACAGATTTGAATTATGTCTAACCAAGAATTTTGTTTCCATCTACACCCAGATTGATATAAAAATATAAACATTTAGATCAATCTTAAACCAGATCCATATGCAGATCATATTGTAGGGGCCAAACGGATAATTTTGTTTTAAATTGGATATTTAAAGCTGCTTCAAATTTTGAAATGTTACTAGCTGCATTCGATGAATTTGTGGTCGTAGATCTAATTAAAATGTAGATTCAATTTCTAATAGTATCCAGAAATGCAAATATATAGCAAGGAATTTGAATCCATTTTAATATCAGAATCGATAACGGATAATTTTGGATCCAGATTCAATATTTATCCGCTCCGAATCTTAAAATATTACGAGCTAGATTTGATGGAATTAAACAACGTCTAGCCACGCATTTGATTTCACATTACATCCGGGTTGATATAAAAATGTTGACATTAATATTAATTCAAATATTTGAAGCTGCTTCAAATTTTAATATATTACTATCTGGATACGATTGGGTTGTGGTCGTAAATCCAATTGAGAATATGGATTCAATTTCAAATAGGATCCAGAAATCCAAATATATAGCAGGAAGTTTGAATCCACTTTCTTATCAGATTACCAACCTCAGAACCGATAACGCATAAGTTTGAATCAGGATTCAATTTTCATCCGGTCCGAATCCTAAACTATCACGAGCCGGATTCGATGGAATTAAACAACGTCTAGCCACGCATTTGATTTCACATTACATCCGGGTTGATATAAAAATGTTGACATTAATATTAATTCAAATATTTGAAGCTGCTTCAAATTTTAATATATTACTATCTGGATACGATTGGGTTGTGGTCGTAAATCCAATTGAGAATATGGATTCAATTTCAAATAGGATCCAGAAATCCAAATATATAGCAAGAAGTTTGAATCCACTTTCTTATGAGATTACCAACCTCAGAACCGATAACGCATAAGTTTGAATCAGGATTCAATTTTCATCCGGTCCGAATCCTAAACTATCACGAGCCGGATTCGTTGGAATTAAACAACGCCTAGCCAAGATTTTGATTTCACATTACTTTCGGATTGACATAAAAATGTTGACATGAATTTTAATTTTAATATTTGCTCATCCGGTCATTGGGGGGCCGTTATGACGCCGCCGCTAGGGCGCGGGACGCTAGGGCGCGAGGACACTAGAACACAGCCCATTAGGCTTCTTGACGAAATAATTCGTTTTGTATGCACATCTATTCCACTCAGAGCCGGATCTATGTAACTGTAATTATCATTGTAATTGTAAATTGTAAATTTAATTGTAATTGTCAATTGTAATGTTAATTGTATATGTAATTGTAATTTTGATTGTAATTGTAAATTGTAATTGTATTTGTATTTGTATTTGTATTTGTATTTGTATTTGTATTTGTATTTGTATTTGTATTTGTATTTGTATTTGTATTTGTATTTGTATTTGTATTTGTATTTGTATTTGTATTTGTATTTGTATTTGTATTTGTATTTGTATTTGTATTTGTATTTGTATTTGTATTTGTATTTGTATTTGTATTTGTATTTGTATTTGTATTTGTATTTGTATTTGTATTTGTATTTGTATTTGTATTTGTATTTGTATTTGTATTTGTATTTGTATTTGTATTTGTATTTGTATTTGTATTTGTATTTGTATTTGTATTTGTATTTGTATTTGTATTTGTATTTGTATTTGTATTTGTATTTGTATTTGTATTTGTATTTGTATTTGTATTTGCATTTGCATCTGCATCTGCATCTGCATCTGCATCTGCATCTGCATCTGCATCTGCATCTGCATCTGCATCTGCATCTGCATCTGTATCTGTATCTGTATCTGTATCTGTATCTGTATCTGTATCTGTATCTGCATCTGCATCTGCATCTGCATCTGCATCTGCATCTGTATCTGTATCTGTATCTGTATCTGTATCTGTATCTGTATCTGTATCTGTATTTTTAATTGTAATTGTAATTGTAATTGTAATTTTAATTGTAATTGTAATTGTAATTGTAACTGTAAATGTAAATTATAATAGTGTGTTTCCGCGCCCTAGTGTCCCGCGCCCTAATGACCGGCGCCCTATTGTCTTCTCGCCCTAATGCCTTTGCGCTCTAGTTTCCGCGCCTCAATGACCTAGATCGGAATATTTGAAGCTGCTTCAAATTTTGAAATATTGTGGTCGTCCAAATGAGAATATGGATTGAATTACAAATAGGATCCAGAAATATAAATAAATAGCCAGCAGTTTAAATCCATTTTCTTATCAGATTACCATCCTCAGAATCGATAACGCCTAATTTTAAAATCAGGATTCAATTTTCATCCGCTTCTAATCTTAAAATATAACGAGCTAGATTTGGTAGAATTAGACAACGTCTAGCCAAGGATTTGATTTACAATTGCATCCGGATTCGTCTAAATATTTTGACATTTAGATCAATGTTAAAGCCGAATTCATAGTGCACGACCCCAAAACGGATAATTTTAAATTGGATATTTAAAGCTTCTTCAAATTTTATAATGCTGCTAACTGAATTCGATGGATTTAATTGTTGTGGATCCAATTGAGAATATCGTTGGAGGATTTAATGCCTAGTAGTATTCACAGTTCTAAATATGTAGAGATCCAATAAATAAAATCTGAATCCATTTTAATATCAGATTAACATTATCAGAATTGACGACACATAATTATAAATGCGAATTTAATTTTCATCCGCTCCGAATCTTAAAATATATTTACTACCGCTCAGAATATTAAAATATTACTACTTGATAGACTTAACTAAAGTCTAACCAAAAATTTGATTTCCAAACACATCCGGATTCGTATTAAGAAATCCAGACATTCAGATATATTTAAAGCGGAATGTTACTCGCTGGACCCGATGGATTTGAATGTCGTAGGTCAGATTGCAAATATGGATACAGGATTCGATTACTAATAGTCTCCAAAAATCCAAATATGTTTACCAATAACTTTAAATCTATTTTAATATCAAATTAACATCATCAGAATCCATACTGAATAATTTTGGATCCGAATTCATTTAGCGTCCGCTTCAAATCTTAAAATATTATTAGCTGGATTTGCTTTCAAATTACTTTCGAATTCAAATAAAAGTCTAGACATTCAGATTAATTTTAAAGCCGGATTCATATTCAAATCGCATTTGATGATGGTCCAAAACATTTAATTTTAAATTGGATATTTAAAGCCACTTCAAATTTTGAAATGCTATTAACTTGATTCGATGGATTTGATTAAGAATATCGATGCAGAATTCGATTTCTAATTGAATCCATAGATGTAAATATATAACAAAAAGTCTAAATCCATTTTATTATCACATTACCATCCTTAGAATCGATAATGATTATAATTAGTGATCTAAAGTAAATTCGCATCCACTCTGAATCCTAATGGATTTAAGGCAATTACATAACGTTTTTATAACTTAAAATGATGCTATTTCTAACAAATTTGGAGTTAAAATACAAATTTAAACGTTCAAATCTATTTGAAAAATCGGATTCATATTTAGACCGGGCCTCAGCTGATCGGCTTCTTAAAATATTACTAGTTGGATTCGTTAGGTTTGAATGACGCCAAATTAAAAATTAAGAATTTAAATTGCATCTGAATCTAAATAAAAATTAAAACGTTCAAATTTGTAACCAAATTAAATCCGAATCCAAAAAAAGAAATTTTTTTTAGAATCAATTTCATATCCAGATTACGCTCCGGGACCTGAAACGGATAATTTAAAATCTATATACTAATACGGATTCGGTCTAAAATTTAAAATAGTGCATGTTTGATGTATTTGATCGACGTGCATCCAATTCAGTACATCGATAGAGAATTCGGCAAGTAATATGTTGTAGAACTCCAACGAAATATCAAAACATTTCAATCCATTTTAATATCAGATTAATATCTTTAAAGAACGGATAATTTTGGATCCGCATTCATATTGTATTCGCTTAGATCTTAAAACATTAATCGCTGGATTTGCTGAAAAAAAAATTGATTTTCAATTGAATCTACAGAGTGGCTAGGAAATCCCCGGCCAATTTTCTTGCGGCGGTCAAGAGATGGCGCTTTAGTAAAGAAAAATTAAATTAAAATACTGGCACCAACGCAGAATCCAAGACGCTTTAGTTATTAAATATTTAATATGGGGCGTATTTAATAACTAAAGCGTCTTGGATTCTGCATTGTTGCCAGTATTTCAATTTAATTTTTCTTTACTAAAGCGTCATCTCTTGACCGCCGCAGGAAAAGTGGCCGGGGTTTTCCTAGCCACTCTGTAGATTGAAATAAAAGCCTAAACGCTCAGATCCATTTTAATAATTAAACTAGCTAAACCGTGACCTTCGTCCTCACGTTGTGCTAACAACGACAGGATGTAAGACACGTCGGCGCGTGTTGCACCTCTTGGCTGCATTTTCTGTGCTGCGCGTTTAACTTGACTGCTACATAAGCATTCCCTCAAAATAAGAGTTCGTCATTGTGTTATGGTGAGGCAATTACCGATTTAATATACAAACTCATATGCAGATAGGGCTTCATCTGCTCAAAATTTTAGAATCGTGCAAGATCTGATAGATTTGAATAACGTTTAACTATTTTAGATATTAGAATTGCGTTCGAAGAATATTGTTAACTTAGAGTTTCGATTTAGCTTGACTTTCCATTGAAAGAATGCTATCCTATTCGAAATTTAATTCGGATTCACAAGAAAGAATCTATTTTTTGAACATCAGTTTCATGCGCATACCGTGCTAAAATTCGATTGCGATCCGTTCCGGATTCCGAATGTTAACTAGTTGGATGCAATCAATTTAATTCACGTTGGTGTGATTGAGATTATGAATCGTGAATCCAATGGATTACAATAATGTCTTACTAAAAATTTCATTGCCAAGCACATATAAATTCAAACAAAAACATTTTTAAAGACAGTTTTATATTCAGATCACATCGCACCGTCAAAAAGGAAAAAGTTTAATTTGAATATTTAAAGCCGCTTCAAGTTTTGGAATGTTACTTGCTGAATCCGTTGGATTTGATTGCAGTAGATTCGTGAATACTGAACTGTGAATATTGATAGAAAATTCGATTCCCAATGAAATCCAGAAATTTCAATATATAGCAAAAGGTTTGAATTGCATAATTCGAATATCTAATAGCTAGTTTTGAATCCAGATTCAATTTGCATCCGCTCCAAATCTTAACATATGACTAGCTGAATTTGAGGGAATTAAATAACGTTGAATTTCGAATTGGATTTTTAACTAGATCCGGATTCAAATACAAATTTAAACGTTCGAATCCATTTTTAATATCAGATTCCTATTCAGATTGCGCCTCAGCTGTTGACAATCTGAAAATATTGCAAACTAAAATTCTGAGTTTCAATTGCAGTCGGATCAAAACTAAAAGCTAAACATTTAGATCTATTTTAAAACCAGATTGATTTTTATATTGCGCTGCCGGATCAAAACATTGGAAGTATAAAAATAAATTGAATTGAGCAATTTTGTATCTAGATCTTAATATGCATTCGGATTCACTATAGAACTTACAGTACTGCAGGTTGGATTCGATAAATCTGATTAACTTTTATACGGTTCACATAATAGATTGAACTAAAGAATCGATTCCTAATTGCATGCAGATTTAAATAAAAAATCAAAATTTTGAATTCAGTTTAATTTCAGATTCGCATTCTGAGGAGCCATTTAGGGATAGTTTTGGATCCGGATTCAATTTCAATCTTAAAATATTACTATCTGGTTCTGTTAGATTTGACTGATGTTTAACTAAGAATGTAATTTTAAAAAAATTCGAGTCTAAATAAAAAATTTAGATGTTCAGATCTAATTTAAAATCGAATTCATATTCACATTTTCTACCAGAATTTAGAACAAATAATTATATATTGAATATCAAATTAGACCTTTAAATATTGCTAGCCTAAGATACGGTTTTGGTTGACGTTAACCCCATTAAACATATGCTACTAACTAAGCATCCAATTCCAAATTAGTTCCGGATTCAAATGTGAAGCCCGACGTTTGAATAAATCTGATTCGTAATACACATCAAAGCCAATCAACACCGCACAAATTTCAATCCGTTTTAATATCACGGTCACATCCATATTATGTATGGAAATCCATATCAGATAATTTTCGATCTGGGTTTGTTTTAGACACTATACCACATGAATCTGATTAATTAGAACACGAATACAAGTAAGAATTAAAACACCAGTTGAAGCCGATTCAAAATAAAAACAAAACGTTTTATTCTATTGTAATACTAATTCAAATTCTATCTAGGTTTGTTCTGTACTTTAATATATTTCTAGCAGGATTTGATTGACGTTGTGGTTTGGTTGAAAATACGAATCCGACAGAGGGTTCAATTTCTAGTTGGTTTCAGATCTAAATATGAAACTAAACGGTTCAATCCGCATTTCAGTAACAGGTTTATATCAAAGCCGTACCTCATCATCCTACTCGCGTTGTTTTGGATTCAGATTTAAATCTGGAACTGAATATGGTTTGAATTTGCTCCAAAGTTCACTAAAGGTATCCAGCGAATTTGGTTGATTAGCAAATACTTTTGAATCAGAATTCAAGACAAATCCGCTTTGGATTTTTAATTTGATTGATGAAAATGTGGACAATTCCTTTGATTATTATCAATTGGATATCAATCAGAACCCAACCGTTTAGATCTGTTAAATTCGATTCAGATGCGCTTCGGGTCTTAAAATATAACTATCAGAATTTGATTATTGCTGGATTCAATAAATCTTATAGCTAGATCCGTTACATTAAATTAAGGAGAATATGAATTCAACTAAAGATCCACCAAGATTACCAATCGGATATCGATTCAAATAACTTGCCAGACGTTCAAATCAATTTTAAAACCGTTTCATTTTTAAATTATATCCGAAGCAATAAAACGGAGAGTCTTAAATCCGATGTGATGCTGCTGCAAATCTTAAATATTACTATTCGTAAGATCAAAATTTGGTTGACGTCAATCGGATTAAAAATGTGGATTTAATTAAGGGCTCTGTTTCCAATTGGACCTGTATCGAAATAATTTAAACCCCTAAAGCTCCTAAGATATTTTAATATTCCCACATCAGTACATAAGTAAATTAGATTAGCTTTGTAGAGACAACACCATCTTTGATTAAACATTAATCCTGATTTAGCAACTGGATTGAATTATGTTTATGCACTGTCTGAAATTGACATAAATTCCAAAAGGGGGACCTAATGTAGAGCTTCGTTCGGCATTAAGTTTTCATAATCCGCAGCACGATAGGTTTATACGTCAACTTGGTGGAGGTCCCTTTCCCTCCGGAACTGAAAATTCAGCGTTTCAATTTATGTTAGTGGCAGATAGAATTTCGGCTACAGTAAATCAAGTCGGCTTGCTCGCATGGGTTTCATTGCAAAAAAGGGCGTTCGTCTGACCCCGTTCCGCTCTAAAATCAGAACGGCTCCGGAGGAAGATCGAGCTTATCCAACAACGGTTACTCGGATGATTACGATCTTTAGTAGGCGTAACGTACCCTTCCAAACCGAATAAAGAAACCCTCTCCGCCATCACGCTTAAATAAAATTATGGCGTTGTATAAGAAACAAAGATCGTGATGCGTAAAACATTTCAGAAAAAATAGGGTGGGAAGTCGTGCATACGAAATAGTACAGAACAGTTGGAAAGGGTATTCTGGTTAACTTTCCAAATTTATTTATTTATTTATTTATTCCAAACCCTTTTGTAGTGTTATCACGTAGTATGAGAAATATTTATAAGGTGACATAGCAAAAAACGTCGCGATTGGATACGATTGGACTTGGATCTTGTAAGATACGTGGGGTCGAAACAAATAAAGGTTTGGATTCCTGTTGGCCCTTTGCACCCTATTGACCATAGATACATGTAATTTTGTTGAGAGGAATCAGTCTGGACGTAAAAGCAATTTTCTAGTACGTTTTCCACAATTGGAAGAAATTACGAGTTCAAGCAACACGAAAAAAATTGCAAAAGACAAGGAAATCTTCGTATTTAATTAGTAGAAAGCGATGGGAATAGACACAATTAGAAAAGGGTTTCAGTGCAACGGTTTAAGAAGACTCTTTTTTCCGAATTGGCAAGAGTTGAACGTGTTGATTATATTTTCTTGTTCAGAATTGGAAGTGCAACTTCGCTAAGGCACAATTCTATTTATGTCCCTATGATGGAACCTAAAGGGCTACGGGACACTTACGCATTATGGTTTTCGGTATTTTATGAGATAAAGGTACTTCAATATAATGATTTTGTTATGAAACGTTCCATGATGTGCCTTTGTTGATGTTTGATATTATTAAAGTAAGGGTCTGGCTTGAAAAGAGTTATCGGTAACTTTCCCTTTTTCCATTCTTTTATAAGTTATTTTTATAAAACATCTATTTCTATTTTTTCACTAACCCTAACTTTGCATTTCAAGCCTAAGTATAACAGCCTTTAAATAAATCAGCAGCAGTGTCCCTGCCACACCATTACTTTTACTATTTTCCCTAATTTATTCTATTTTTTTTGCAGCATTTGTTAACAATCAACTATTAAAAATTACTTCTATCTTACAATGGCAGAGAGGCTGTTTATCGTTTAAGTGTTTCACTTATCAAATCTTCCTTTAGACAGAAGGCTGATTGAATCGACTATGCAAAATGAACTAGTTGTAGTTGCCATGAACGTTATTGGCGCTTAACGGTATTTTACCAACTCGTCGCTGTGTTGATAAAAATACAGAGCCTTCGTTAATTACTGATACCCACGTGACCTTTGGTCCGCAGTGACTAAGGGAGTTTTAGATTTAGATGTTAAAGTCAGTTCAGGATTGGTACTCGTGGTCACTAAAAATTCCCTGTAAGTGTCACTGTCAACACTCAAAGTGAGGTTATGTATGTAAACAAGCAAGCCTTGATAAGTTAACAAACGGCTTGGGAATGTTTGTATAAAAGGCTTACCAACAGTGTAACTTGGGTTGCCTATATTTTGTGGTCACGTGGGTATCAGTAATTAATGAATGATCTGTATAAGTAGACATTCTGTGTATAACTACCACTATTTAAATTCAAACGCTTTGCATTAGTACTTTTATAAATAAAAATATTCAATAATGAACGTTTTCCATTCTACGTATTTCCCAACAGTTTTCTCTATAAATTATAAGCCGCACTGCCTTAAACTTCATATTTATTACTCCCAGTCTAACTCTAATCTAATGTTAAGGCATCAATAACTTTGCCACATATTTGTCACGAACCTACCCAAACCCTTGCAAAGTGACAGGGACCTTAAATTTTCTACTTAGTTTATTAGCTGGCGTCTCTAAAAGTGATAAAAATAAAATTTAAGGGCGGTAAAGTTTTATGAAAAACATTAACAAGAGAAAAAATTGTGAAAGAACTTTATGGCGAAATTAAATTCAGGCATTTTTTGTGCTTCTTTAAAAGTTGTGACCTTTTTCAAAAGCTTTGGCGAAATATTTTACGAGTAGATCTTTCCTTAGTGACAAACACCGAAATCGTTAGGCGTAGCACTTTTCAATGTTCTTAGACAAAATTTGGTAACACTCTAATGGAAAAATAAGATTAATGTACAAAACCATTTAAAAAAGCACCACTAACTAAAATTACCCCCACTCGTTTTTGGGTGGAATCTACCACCACTTTTTCTTGGGAGAGTAAATCCTACTGAATTGTTTTGCCCCTATTCACGGTAGAAAGTCAGGTTTTACTCCGCCCTCTATGTTTTGAAAAACCGGATTTTGAGACGGTAGAATTTACCTCCACTCTTTTTTGAGAGAATGGGATGCAACTGAATTACAATACCTTCATTTTTATGAGACAGTAAAACGTATATCTATGTTTTTCGAAAAAGTCACGTTAATTAAAATTATACCCCCATTCGTGTAAGAAACTCTCATTCCTTTAAAAACAGGATTTATCTCCCTCAATTTTTATGAAAGAAAGAGATTTTCTCTCCCATTTTTTAAAAGTGAGATTTATTTAATTATTGTAACTCTATTCGCGAGACAGTGGGGGTTTAGCCTCTTTTCGATTGTACAAGAATGGAGATTACTGAACCATTTTGACATGATTTAAAAGAAAATCTCCCCGACGCAGCCATAACCTCACCAGTCCACAGCTTTAGATGTTCACACTACAAATTTCAATCTAGTCGGGCTTGCAGCCAACCAGCGCCGCGGAGGGCGTGACCTTACACGAATTAAACTTTGTGTAAAGAATGGAAAGCAATACTATTGCCCCTCGATGTCTGTCTGTGTCACTCTCTCGCGACATTCTAAAACCTGACGCAATAATAAAAAAGTAAAATAAAAATAGTATATTAAAAAACAAGTTTCATACGACATGATTTTAGAGCACGCGTCCAAGTTAGAAAACGAGCCGCTTGCGGCGAGTTTTCTAATGGACAAGTGCGCTTAAATGTCTTATGAAACGTGTATTTTATATTATTTTTTTTATTCTAACTTTTGAAGGTTATGTTTATAACGCGTGAAGGTTTTGTTGTCACATGGTTGTCACCAACCTAACAAAATAAAATTTCCAATTCTTTAAGGAGTTGCTTTATGAAACCCAAATGAGTTTCATAAAGTAGTCAGTAAAGAACCAAAATAGAAAAAATTCTTTTATTGGTCACCCAAGCGTGGAAATAATGTCGATGTTGAACTGGTCACACAGGTAACGAAATGGTATAAAACCAAACGTAAGAACGCAGAACTATCAATTTATCTTTACGATCCATTAAGACCAATCATAAGAAAATCGCTTGAGAACAATAAACCTCTATCCTAACTGCAGTACAGAATATCTAATATTTTAAAAGCGCCACTTAGGTATTTTCTTGTGTCTTAGTCGGTCATATTGTAAATGTTTTTTCTTTTTGTCAATCTAGCACACAAGTGTGGTTGGCTTTTGTGGCGCTAATTTAAAGTTGTGCGATAGCGGGTGGCACATATTGTGCGTTTGTTTAATGTTTTTGCTGTAAATTGTCTTTAGCAACAATATTTAGTTGTACGTGGTATATACCCACGAGATATATTTAAAATTGACGTCATTAAATTTTGACGTTCAAACCATTTTCAATATAACTAAGTGACGCTTCTATAAGTTTTTGCTATTCTATGCACCAGATCGAGTTCTAGCATTTCGTCACCATCACTTCTTCCAGATGGAGTACTCAGAAACCATTTCTGTAAGCTCTTCCTAGAATTGTATGAACTAACCCCCAGATCAAGCACTAGCGTCGGTGCGAGGCAACTCCTCTTCACAGGTCAATCAGCACCCAGCTTCGGCATAACAGTACCTACGCACGCCAAGACTCAATAAATCCGCTTTCGGCATTACGAACCCTACCGCCACCCACCAGGGCCAGACAACACCGCCCCTACACTGCGAGGTCTGTCTCAAACGAAGAAGCAACCAGCAGAGATCTTTACGAGGTAATACAAACACAACCTATTGAAGCTACAGACAGATCCATTTGCTTTTTGTATCAATCAAATAACTCATTTTGTATATTGCTTTTGTAAATATTTATCTTAGTGTATTTTGATAATGTAGTATATAATTTTGACTATTACTTAAATCTCTACTAATTCTGCAGAAGAGCGCCCGTGCTGATACACAGATTATTGAGCCGCACCAAAACGACTCTTACCTTCACACAGCGCACACACCTACCACTGTCACCACGATTCCTACTCTATGACCAATAGCGAGGGCTGCAAATCCCCCACGGGCTTCGCCTTGGTCGCCATGACACCAAACAGGAAAGTCACTGGTTGAACTTTTGAAACGCACCAGCCAGATAGGTTGGTAGCTCGTCTGTTCGTATTGACCGGTAATTTACCGACGTCAAGAATGTAATCCCCTGCGTCTACACTTTGATTATGGGCGTAAAGACAAACCAAAACCTTACTACTAACGTTTAGATTTCACCTTCACCTACCTGTCAATGACATCCAACCACCCAACTTATTGCTTAGGAAAGTTTATAATTCGCGAGATTTCCGAATGTGGTGAATGAGACAAAGGGATATTAATAGCCACGGTTGAAATGCGGGGATTTCGATTACACGCTACCACTCAGGTATTTGGCACCTATACTAAGATCTTGTGACACTTCACATAGTGAAATCACTCACCCAGCCGTTCTTGGTCCCAATTAAAAAGACCTTAAACGTCCCCGAAGAGAAGTAGACGTACCCAGTTGAAATCACCAAAGCTACAACGCTAATTTCGCGCAAATTGTCTGTGTTCACGACTTTCAGATGAGGGTTTTTGGTTATTCCGCCGTCTTGTAAGAGAATAATTTGTAAGGAGGCCATTACAACCAACCTTGTTTTCGTTAACGTGCCGGATTGAGTAACGCTCAATCAGCGCGCTTGCCTAAGTTAACAACGGTTCAACAAAGCTGCAAGCTCTAAAGCTTCACTGGTGCGGGGGAATTATCTCAATATCTACCGATTGTGCAGATCAGTGCCTGAGCAGAAACGCGTCTCACCCATCGAGGTCGCACCAAGCAGAACGTAGACATACCACTAGCACCACGAGTTCTACGGCTTAATCAAGACGGGGGCTGCTGTTCCCCCGTGGGCTCATACTTGCTCCCTGTGGTATCGGCTAATAAAGTTACTAGATGGACTTTTCGGAACAACCAAAACTGCTCATACCAGTTGGTCTACTCGCAGTATCCAGTACTGGTCAACTACGCACCGCCCAGGTAGGTCGGTAACCAGCCTGATTGTAGTGACCAGTACCTTACCAGCGTCCGGTGTGGAGATGCACGACAGTGGGCATGAGCAAGCAAAGTTTACTTTGACTAAGGCCCACTTTCCTAACGCCAGCAACCACGTCATCTTTCTTGGAGTTAACCTTTACCTGTCTATATCATCGTTTTCCAACCACCCACTATATCGTCTAAGCAAATTTATAACCGGTAGGGTCACCCAGACGTATGTTTATAGTCATGTCCAGAGAGGTGAAATTCCGTTACAGAAGACGCGCTGCCGCTCAGGTGTTGGGAACTCATGCTGGTAACTAGTAACACATCACCTCGTGAAATCACTACTCCAGTTCTCCATGGTTCCAATTAAGGTAAACTTTAAACCTTTCCGAAGAGAGGTGGACGTACCAAGTTGAAATCACTGACCCTGCGAAATATGTCTTTGTTTACGCTTCTCAGCTAACTAGGGGTCTTTGACCGTCCCGCCTGTCTTGCTAGAGAGTGGGAGTTGTCCCCGACTCTTTTTCAAAAAAGCAGGATTTACTCTAGTTGTTTTTAAGGAAGCAGGATTGACTCAATGAGTTTACCCTTATTCTTGTAAGATTTATCGCGACATTTTTTTACAAGAGTGTAGCTCACCTAACCCTTTAAACATTTTTCCTTCAAGAAAGTCGGATTTAACCCACTCTTTATTTTTTTTAAGAATCATGAGGCCGTGCGTGAGCACGACTCCATGATTCCCATCCCACTCCCTTACCCGGGCTCAGCGGACTTGCGCTATACATCGGTCTAACATGTCCCACCCCTGAAAGACATGTAACCCAACATACACACCATCCATGGACACGCCGGATTTAACTTATTCAGAAAAATTTCCGTCGGGCAGAGGACTCGAACCTGCTGCCGTTGGGAGTCTAGTTTCAAAGCCTGGAACTTTAACCACTAGACCACCCGCTGGCCCCTTTATTGAGACAGTGAGAATTAACTTCTATTACCCGCTTTGATTATAAGTGTAAAGTTTACCCAATTATTTAACAATCTTTTCTTTGGTAGAGGGGAATTTTCCTTCATTCTTGGGTTTAACCCTCTCCCTTTTGTTGGGGTGGGGTTTATCCCAACTCTCTCGTAAGAGTAAGGTTAACGACCCCTTGTAGTTTCTTGGAGCTTATTCGCAAACTTTTCTTGTAAGACGATTATTTCCGCAAGTTTACTTCTGAAATATTCCGTTATCTAACCACAAAATCTTTCCAGCGCCGCCAAGAACTCTATAAATAAATAGAAAAGGGCCCCGGTAATGTCCAATGAATTTATGCGGCTCCACCGCAAGGATTCACAAATCACAGAGCCAAATCTATGTCCGAGTAAACAAAATTGCGTGAATTTTCCACACAATAAGTTTTTAATCTTTGTTTTTACGTCAGGTGACCCTTTCGAAGGGAGCGTCGCGTTAGATCGACCCTAGGATACCAACCAGCAACAAGATAAACGATCTAAACATGCCAAGCTGACGACAATTTACAACACAAATTGCCTATTAAAACTTTTTAGGGGCTAAGTGTTGTAGTGGGCGATGATCGTTTATTTTCGTTAATTTAGTACGGCTTTGTCTTGTCCGCGATTAGTTAATCAAGTGTGCAAGTCATGATAAGATCTCTTTTTTATTTTCTACTGGAATTCTCCGAGTTATTAACAGCAGATGGACGCAGTTGGTTAATCACTGAGAAATTCAATAAAATTCCAATTAGAGAGAACGTAATTAGAGAAATTATAATGAAGCAAGGGATGAATGATGTTCCGTGACTGAAATACGACAGAATATCATGTTTTGAATGGCAAGAACAATATAAAACGGAGAACAACATAAATTAAGACCGGGAAAACTAAATAGGGCGCGGGAGAAATCCTGGAAAGAAAGACGGCAAAGCGGAAATAGAGAAAGGTGAACTGAAACAACAAACGGGTGGAACCCCAAGTCTAATTAGCTACTTACAACAAACAATGCGTTAGCGCTCTGAAGTGAGACTAAACTTTAAGCATTTGATCTCTTAAGATATATCCTCAAAAAACACCTAAATGGCGCGCGCTAACGACGACGCTATCCTGGATTTTAATATTCATGCATTGTTGAAAGTTTAGGTAAATTTAGACAAGTTTAATTACGACGGGTGTTATCAACATGAACATTTAAATTAATGTATGACAAGAAAGTTTAGTGTTGTTACGGGAAAAAATCGGCGATAA
The DNA here is from genome assembly GCA_958336395.1 of Ctenicera cuprea. Classification (NCBI taxonomy): domain Eukaryota; kingdom Metazoa; phylum Arthropoda; class Insecta; order Coleoptera; family Elateridae; genus Ctenicera; species Ctenicera cuprea. The sequence goes on along the minus strand of OY284495.1, from coordinate 26,996,731 downwards.
CTAGAATACAGACGTTAACTTTTAACGCCTTTGTTAATTTTGGGCCTATTAACATCCTGATTCAAACCGACATGAAACATCAACAATACAAGTTTTGCAAATAGTTTTAACAACTTCTTGGCGCCTCTATTGACATTATCGCTCGGACAAAAGTTTATCTACGTCCTAGCTCAAAATGACACTCCTTTTTCTGAATAAGTAACATCAGATTAAAAATCAAACAAAACAGACTTCACAAATAATTATGATTTCGTCATCCATTAATTTTTAAAACTTTTATATTTACTAGCAGAACCCGTAGTCTACGCCCCACGCTTTTTTGGTAACTACTTTTTAAAATTTAATAAATACACTGTGTCGAGTTGCAAGCCATGTACCAAATGTGTCCCGCAGTATTAAATACGCAAAGTAGGCGACTGAACAGAACATGCGTAACTACTAAGTAATCATGCGACAAATGTTTATTATTTTATAGTTACATTTCTACCCAGCAGCGTGATCGACATCAAATAATCTTCCACATTAAATGTACCTACTTTTCCTTCAAATTGGCGCATTAGTGTTGTCAATTTAAATTTTCACATAATAAACTCTTCTAACTATAGAAATAAATGTCTATTCTTGATTCTTATTAACTGTAATTTATTTTTCAGCGTAGTCACTTTTTAAGCCGATACACTTAGTCCAACGTTTTTCCAATTTTTTGATTCCTTCCGAATAATACGACTTCTCCAACCCTTTAAAATAAACGTTTGTTGCATTGTTCTCCTCATTAGAGCTGAATCTCTTTCCGCCGAGCCATTTCTACAAGTTCGGAAACAGGAAATAATTGCAGGGGGCTAAGTCTGGAGAATATGGTGGATGTGGAAGAAGGAATTTGTAGCGTAAATCATGGATTTTGGCCATGGCAACTACACACGTCTGCCCCTGTGCATTGTCTTGATGGAAAAGAACTTTTTTCCTCGCCAAATGTAGTCGTTTTTTTTTCAAAACGTCGTCGAAACGGTCCAATAAGTTGCAATAATATTCGGCGTTGCTTCTTTTTCCCATTTCAAGGTAATAGATGTGAATTCGCGTGCATTCCGAAAAACTGTGGCCATGACCTTGTTGGCCGATAAAACCGCCTTAGCCTTTTTTTGGCGCAGGTACGCCAGTAAAAATCCACTGTTTAGACTATTCCTTGTCTCCGGTGTATAGTGATCGATCCATGTTTTTACCACAGTCATGAAACAACGCAAAAACTTCTCCGAGGAGTCTACTGTAGGAATGACAGCTATTGACAGATTATGTCCCAATCATACACACAAACCGTGCACATTAAATTTTGTTTATACAAAACAGTAGCAGTCCGCTGTACAAACGGATATGCGCCTTACATTATGGACGCGTAAATATGTGGCTTCTAGGAGCGGGGCTGTCTCGCCACTAAAATTTGAGACAGGTGGAAGAAATTCGAGATAGATGGACGATGGAACCCGTGGGTTATGCCCTTCGCTTTTTCTTGTTAACAGTAATTAAGCGAATGAAGTACGTAGTGTAGCGGGCCGCGGAACGAAGATCTAGTGACGACGCATTCGGTAACATTCTCGACACACTTTATTTATTATATATAGGGGTTTCGATGCTCATGTAACCGTCAAGTAGAGCAACCGAAGCCATGATGTTGTAATACCGGCTCAGTGTATTGATTAAATCATTGTTTCTTTTAATAAATTTGCTATCAATTGCTTGTAAAAACACGTGGAGAGCAGTCCACCTGGCTCTGTTAGTTTTATAAATTAATTTGCAATTATTTTAATTCTTGTAAAAATGGTAGCGTTTATTATTGCTCGCAATATTTGGGTTAGTTAAATGTTGTTTCTGCTTAGAAATTCGTAGCCTGTGTATTTTTAAATCGCCAAAGCACTATAAACATAAACAAAATAATAAAGTAAACCCGAGTTGGCTGTATTCAAAAAATCGCGTAATTGTTTGACCAATTTCAGTTTTGACCTGTACGTATTTTCAAATGGAAATGTTAGGAATGAGGTAATACTCAGTATGTAAAACTATACAAAACTGTTTATTTTGCACTAAGTTGGTGGGTTAAGAACTTACAGCTAGCAAATACCGCTTCGTAAATATGTTTGATCAATCGTTTTGAAACATTCTGTCGGGGATCAATGTGATGTTCACGGAATTTGTTTCTGTAATGACGATGTCGCTATTGTTTTGAATATATTCTGTTAGAATAAGATAACGAAGTAATCCACATCTTGCAAGTTTCTATGTAATACTGTAGCGGTCTACTTTACAAAAAAAATTATCTTTATGTACGGGCAACGTAAATATGTCCGTTCTCGCAGTGGGATACTATCACTACTAAAAACTGAGACAGGTGGAAGGGCTCCGGATTTAATATATAGATAACGCTTTTCTTCTTGACACTTCTATTAACGGTACGCCTTAGGCAGAAGCTCGTCTTGGCATCATTACTCGACTTTTGCAATCATGTTAATGTTACGTTAGTGTTTAGATGTCAACGTTCGTATTGCAGTTGTGTTATACCAGAAAATTGACAATGGTGTTTTATCGTTAATGTTAGTGTTGTAACGTTTTGTCATAATGTACCAATAACATTAACATAACAGTAACACCAACGCGTTTATGCGGCAGTATTTTTATTAATATTCTACTTAGGACTTTAAGCTATTTATATCCTAGGCCAAGTTGACACCAATTTTTCCTAAGAGTAAGCTTAGAAGAAAAATCAACAATACGTAGTTCATAAATAATTTTAGCAATTTAGATACAGGTATACATCGAGCTTCTTTATTTTAATTCTGAAGAAATATGAAAAAATACTGATTAAATAAGCCTATATAAGAAACCTAAATCAACTTACAAAAATGTTGATGGAACGGATCAAAAGAATTTTGCTAAAGAAATAAAATTCCAATACGTTATTCCATTCTGTACACATAATTTGTGCTAGTACACTCCAGACATGGCCATTCCAGTGAAAACATTATAGAAAAAAAAATTATAAAAACACATGCTCACTTCTAATAGAAAGTTCAACTTTATAGCTCTACCCCACTCGTCATCGCTATGAATGCCAACTCAAACACATATCAATTTTTGTCTAAACGATAGAAGTTGCTTATATAACTTTAAAAAAGAAAGCAGACACCTTTCATTTCATTCACATATTCTGGTCTTTAAACCACATTTAACCATAACAAAATAAAAATCAGTCGATTCAACAACTGCTAGCAATTATGCAGGACTTTTTATCTTGTACATCACTAAGCAACAGACAACTTCCGTGTTCTGCTACGGTCAGTACGTCTATAAATGTTCATTCACTAAACAGCGATAATTGCCTTCTTTGTAACATATTGGGATCACCCCGTCTAAAAATGTTTGTTTCAATGCAAAACTAAACAAAAGTCGACTTCCGTTTCCTGCTTGCAAATGCTTGTTATATAAGCAACAATAGCTAATGTTTGTAATTTTTAATTTTGCCATGCAGTAACGGTCAAAAAGGGGTAAAAACGGCTACGTTTTCGACGTAGAAATCAGTTTGTTTATTATATTATCTATGGCTCGTTCTCAAGATTGAAAGAAGCCTAGGCTCTAAATACGTCTCAAAACTTAAACTCCTGCAACCTCATGTTGCTGAATCGGTCAAGCGGTACTACACAGACACCTAGCCGAGAACGAGAACCTTCAGTTCGTTGTTGCGATCAAAAATAACCTTACATTCAAATACGGTCCAAAATATAAACTCCTACAGCCATTTATTGCTGGATTACTCAACCGGTCCTACACAAATTCAGAAACGCGGTCTTACTGCATTCAGCTTCTTCTGAAACTGCGAAATAAATAACGTCACTATTTCTTCGAACCCTGCAGCACCCCCAGCTCTTACTTAAGCACCGTAGCTAATAACTTCACTGCTTCTCCGAACCCCGCAACACCCCTAGCTCTTACCAGAGCACTTCAGCCCCGGACAGTAGCCTAAAAACTTGATTCACTTCTTTTCCGACGTCCCCTAGACTCACAACTTACCTAGAAAGTGTAGGTGCGTTGATTCCTTAGAAACCATCTGTTTCGTTTGTGCGAATTAACTAACTACTTTGTGATTTATTAACTGTACTTCATAACTATCTATATACAGAGTGGCTAGGAAAACCCCGGCCACTTTTCTTGCGGCGGTCAAGAGATGGCGCTTTAGTAAAGAAAAATTAAAATAAAATACTGGCAACAACGCAGAATCCAAGACGTTTTGGTTATTAAATACGCCCCCCCCCCCATATTAAATTAAAACAACTAAAATGTCTTGGATTCTGCGTTGTTGCCTGTATTTTAATTTAATTTTTCTTCACTAAAGCGCCATCTCTTGACCGCCGCAAGAAAAGTGACCGGGGTTTTCTTAGCCACTCTGTATAATCTTCAGTTCGTTCAATTGACTGTTTGTTAAATGTTGATCTACTTGTTTATGTCTAGTAACCAAGCTTTGTCATGTGTAATGAAAATGCATTAATTAACCTTAAACGCGTTACTGTCGCTGATGCTGACACAGTTACTCACGACAAGTTGACTCTAAAGAACATTCTGGCCTATTATCTAATGACTATTCAATTCGCATGTCTATTGTTGGGCAACATCAACCATTATTTCGTCTGCAAATCCATTGGGCCAATCAAAATAACTAGCCACTTAAAATACAAAGGTTGTTATAGTACTTGCTACAAGAAATACTGTATGTTTACTGTTTACTGGAACAAAAAATACCAGTTATTACTGAAAATAATTTGGGTTACGATTTTCGGTTACGGTTAGGAAAATTACGCCCTAGCACTGACACTTATTTTTTATACTATCAAAATCTAACAAAAATTATTAACGTAAGCTTACAAATAATTTTGGTAACGTTATTTACTCATTTTTTCAACGCTTCAACGTTTTAGTTTAATATAAACTCATTGTTTGTAAATAATATGTGTTTTCCTACTAATGGGTGAAATATAGAGATTGTAACATAATTCATTGATTTTGGCGCCTCTATTTATATTGCGCCTGAGGCAAGAGACTGACTAAATGGTAGCTGAAGCTGACCTTTTAGTTTCTTTAGGAAAAACCTTTAATTAAGTTAAACTTTATTTTAATAGAATGGAAAGGAATTATTCATGATCTAAATTTACTCCTGAATTGACTAATTAATTAAGAAAATATCTTTATCTTACACATTAGTAATTAAGTATAATCTAACGAATTAATCGAAAGAGCAAGCTTATAATGATAGAGAGGCCGTTCATCAGGACAAGATTAAGAGATTAACTGCTATCTTTCTTGAGTTGATTATTTTTGATGAAGTAGGGAAAGTCCCTAAATTTAATAGAACGCAACAAAATTGACATTATACATATTTCAAACAAATTAGGTTAGTTAGTCATTAGTTAAAATCAAAATACTTACAAGTTCGAGCTTTACTTCGTTGGAGTTCATTTTAATTTATTGTAAATAAAACAATTCTTAACTTCAACAGGTTTTTTATTTTAGCTTTACACGTATTTCACCGTGTTTACACGTCATTATCAAAAGCAAGATTAAAAGTAAGCAGTTTGTGTTGCTATATGAACAATAAATAATCATAACTTGATCTTGGTGTTCTATATCTGCGGCTAGATGACTTGATTGCTCATTCCAAAACGTCTAATAACGGTGAATTTAAGAGATCAATTTGGTGATTTATTAAAGGTATAGATTTTAAATGTCTATGAATTTCAAATGCTTCTACAGAGCCTTCATTAATTACTGATACCCACGTGACCACAAAATATAGGCAACCCAACTTACACTGTTGGTAAGCATTTTATCCAAAAATTTCCAAGCCGTTTGTTAACTTATCAAGGCTTGCTTGTTTACATACATAACCTCACTTTGAGTGTTGACAGTGACACTTACAGGGAATTTTTAGTTACCACGAGTACCAATTCTGAACTAACTAAATCTAAATCTAAAACTCCCTAAGTCACTGCGGACCAAAGGTCACGTGGGTATCAGTAATTATCGAAGGCTCTGTAGTATATCTAACTTACGTTTGTCAACACAAAAGTGTAAACATTTTATGGTGTTATTAGATGTCATTGAATTAAAATCTGTACCTTTATGAATGAACAAATTGATCTCTTAAATTCACCATTATTAGACGTTTTGGAATGAAAAATCAAGTCTTCTGGACGCAGATATAGAAAACCAAGATCAAGTTATGAAGATTTATTGTTCCTATAGCAACACCAACTGCTTACTTTTAATCTTGCTTTTGATAATGACGTGTAAGTAAACACGTTGAAATACGTATAAAGCTAAAACAAAAAACCGGTTGAAGTTAAGAATTGTTTTATTTACAATAAATTAAAATCAAAATACCTTGTCTACTTATCAAGTGTTTCTTTTTTAAAAGTTTTTTAGACCAAATTGACATTTAATAATCATGCATAATTTTTGAAAGATATGCAAAACGTATGGTAAAATTCCAAATATCCAATATATTCACATTTTGGCAACATTCCAACCTAATCCTGTTGCCCTTCGTAATCTTATTTTATCGGTAAAGATTTATGAAAAGGGTTCAAATTTCATAGTTCCTCAAGGTGAGCAATTTCTAAATATTCAACCAAAAATTAATATAATTTTATTTTAAAAACTAGATGACATCAAATCTAGCATTTTTAAAGGGCGTGGCAGTGTTTACTATTGGAATTGTTTCGGGTGGACTTGCAGATACGTATGGTGGAAGACTTATGTGCCAAATCAAACTACTAACAGAAGCACCAAGTGACGAACAAGCCGAAGCACAATGTGAATTAAATTAATTTTTCCTTTTTATTTGAAGCCCTTTTGTAATTTTCTTTTATTTAAATGTCAGTTTTTAAGTAATTATTGTAAATAAAAATAGTTAAAATCAGAAGTTTCACGAAACATTGTTCTAAGTTTTAAATTTTCCAAACTGGGAAAACAAAATGGTATAAAACAGCACATCTAGCTCACGCACATATAGCACGAGCTGAAAATTTATTGCATTTCATTAGATTAAAAGCTGAATTATTTTTTATCCAACAGCTTCAACCACACACACAAGGGCGAGGGATTTCGCAGCCGGTCAGAGGCTTCGATGGGGGTTGATCCATTGTTTTAATCAACGGTAATGGATTTTCAAAAGACCTCCTCGAGAGAATACAATTTTACAAAATTAATCGAGTCCGTGATCACAACAGAATTTTGGGTTACATTTTTATCTTCTTATACCCTCAGTATGGGGATGTACGAGAGCCGATTTGAATATATTGACAGAAATACCCGTTTTGGCCCTCTAGGAATGAGCTTTTTAAAAAATTTTGTTTTATGTATGTGCGATGCATCGAATTTAGGAGAAACACGGAACCAATTTTAATGAAGTATAGTACACAAAAGTTATGTTTTTTTGCTTACGCAATTTTTAAAATACACAAAAAACACCCTGTGGTAATGAGGCAAGCTGAGGCACTTTATATTCTTCTTTTGCTTCGGGATAGTTCATTGTTGTTAGTGCCTGTCATATTTTACATTGACTTCTGCCGCCTTCAAATAATGCTCATCATCACTCAGTTCAAAGTACTCATGAGTACTTTTTTTTGTTAATACTCGTTACTCGTAGTCGTGAATTATCGCAAATACTCGTAATAAGTACTCAATGTATTTACGAGTATTTTTGCGAGTATGTGATTTCCCTACTTCGGACATTGAATACAAAACCAGTTTAAGCTATAATATTTGATTTCCTACAAACATAACTGCGATTCGCCTGTCTACGTAAAAATTGAACGGGGATTTAATTTATTATTTATTTAATTATTATTTTTACAAAGCAAAATAAAAATTAAAACCTAATAATTTTAGCTGTCACCTGTCAGGCGAAAGTACTGCTGTACTCGTAATTTTGCACCACGAGTTGCGAGTACTACTCGTTACTCGTATGTCTTTAACTAATAAGACTCGTAACTTTGTACTCATGAGTACTTTAATAGAGTACTCGAAAAAAACTCGTTCACTACTCGGCACAGCTCCGTACACAAGTACAAATAAGTGAAACATTTATTCAAGATTTTTACGTAATGTTTATAGGTTACTGTAGTTATCTTTGTGGTGGTTTTTAGTTGGAAAAAGGTATAATTATACTTAAATCCACATAATACCAACAACCAACAATATTGGCAAACAAATAGCCACAATAAGGTGGTTTGAAAGTGCAAAAACAAACTGTATTCATAACAGAAGTAGTCACCAGAATAATAGGACTCGTTATTTACTAGTACGAAATGTACGCGTTGCTTCCAGTCGCTGCATAAACTTAACTTGGTACAATGCATAATTGTTCTCCAATTATCGGGTTCTATTTTAGTCTGTAATTCCATCAAATTAGCAATTATAGGTAAACAAAATAGATAATTCGCCTTAGGAACAGCAAATAACGATAAATATTTGTTATCGCCTTTTGATAGGCCGCGCAAACAACAGTATTTTGGCATTTTTGCCTAGACCATTACCCTGGTAATAAATAAATAAAAACACTTCTAACTTGTCAAATTTATTTTAAAATAAAATTGACGTTTACAGTTGCGCCATCTGTTGATAGAATTTACAAGGAGCCCGCCCTGAGAATGTCAATGTTTGGAGATGAAAACAGTTGAATACGGTGCAAACACCATTCTTCATTACATCACTGCTAAGTCTAATAGGTAACTATATATCATATCAACAAAACCAAAAAAAACAGAAACCGAACGCTTTTTTTCAAACCTTTTTGTTTTTAAATAGCGATCGCTATAAATTTTTGAATACTTTGAATTTAACTTTTTGTAATAATTTATCTAAAACTGATTTTGTTAGCTGATAGAACTACAATCACAAACCTGGATAACAATAGACTGAGTATGCATCCAGTCCCTACTTCCAAAAAGTGAACCTAAAAAGCGGCCATCTTATGAGTTTCGGTTATTTTGTTTTGGTGCAATGACTTTCTAGAGATTGCCTTGTTGAGCAGGTTGGTAACCAAAATTAGCGGAGACACAAACTATGGTCGATATGTCAAATTGTCAAACATTGTTATGTAATCAGTAAGTACAGCATGTGCCACCTAACCTTGCAAATTTTAGTGGCCTTTGATTCGGCTACTTACGCTTTGTTTCGTCGGTAGTCGTAACTTAAACTAGCTCTAATTGGCTGTTGGGCAGTGTGGTACACTCTACTAAAAAGTGAAAGTCAATTTATTTATGGTTTACGAAAAACTGTGGATTTTTTGACAAATTAAAAGGCCGTGCGCCATAAGGTTAGAAACTCCTATTTTGGGGTATGACAAAATAATAATGACATAAATAATTAACAGCAACTAGATATTGTACTAGCTTTCAAACTACGGGATTGCTTTTGCTTGAGAGTGTAAGGGATTCTCGCCTTTTAAACTTATCGTCATTTTTTTGCAAGGTTAAATGGCACTTGCTGTAAATAAGTAAGTGCCAATTTTGCAGCCACATATTGTCTAGTTACCTATTATTACGCAATGTATTTCTTACACTTCTTTTATATGCGTGCGACAAGTTGTGTTTAGCGAATTAAAATTTGACATGTAGTAAAGATACAAACCATGTTGCTTGTTTTAAGGAGAAACAACGTGCTGTGAGAGGAGTACAGAACTCGTAGGATGGCCGACTTGGGTACACATATTTAAGCAAGCATACTTAGTCTATTGTTTTTTTTTAAGTTTGTGACTACCATGTGCTACGATCTGATTTTGTTTAAAAATTTTAAATTCCCTGTGACGCATATTTTTTTTCAAATTTGGAAAAATCTGTTTATTCAATATTTATTTAGAAAACAGCTGAATAAAATTCTAGATGTTTGTTTCGTCAGCGCAAAGCAGGTGCATTAGTGACATGCGCCAGTTCTCAAAAACAAAGAAGCGAGAATTACCTGCGGGATTAAATGTACCACCTGGATGGATTACCTGCCGATGTCACAACAGATGAAAGGAAACCGGAAAATGGATAATCAGCAAACAGTTAAAGCTAAGTTAGAAATATAAGTAGTAATTTCTAATAGAGAATAAATAGATATAATCCCCAAGATAAATTAAGAACAGGCGGCTGTAAGTAGATATTAAACAATACAGATGATTTAAAAAAGTAGATATTGTTATTCTATTAGGGCAGTCTGTTAGGCAATAGAGTTTATTTTCGTCCAAACCCGACAATAGAGAACGCCAACAGACAAATTCCTGGAACTCTACGCTAAAGGTCTTGAAGCAGGTAGATTTCTAAGGGTATTTTCGGCAGAAAATGGCAAACGAGATCCGTTACAATTTAGGAAAGTTAGAACCAAAATAAATTCACACTCAACAAGCGGGAAAATTCAAGCAAATGAATTCTTTTACGTGCGCCGCGATACCTACAATAAAGTACAATAATTTTCCATTAGATTAATTGATTTAATTACCGATATTTGTATTGAAAATACATTTTTTAGTATTATGTTTGTATAGATGGTTATTTATTGTATAATCTGAGGTAGTGATATACACCTAACATTAAGAAACTTAATATATATTAAGTTGTAGAGCGGAGCATCTCGGGAGTACGTTTATGTTCATGTAATTTAAGTAAGGTTTGGAGCGTAATGTTGAATTTAAGGCTCAGAACAGGGTATGTCAAATTAGATTGGTTCTAGTTTCTAACATTAACGTCTGATGTCAATCAGAACTAGTAGTATTAGAAGGTGCGTAAACATATACACGGAAGTGTACACACCAGCAAACCAACAGAAATCATCAGAAGCAGGAAACACAATACCTACCATGGAACAGGAACAGCATATACGGGCAGACACAAATTGACAGTGCGAAAAATCCCAGGAGATGGAAACTATTTATTCGCCTCAATAGCAGACCAAAACACAAATGTCACAGCAACGCGAGAACAACTCAAAAAAAGAAGCTCAAAAACTATGAAGAGCCATTGGGGCCAAAATTTAAACATTTTAAAAGAAATTAATTTTGCGTAAAAAAATAACACTGCTTATAGGAAAATAAAGTTTTTTAACAGCGAATACATTTTTTTAAAGAAAGATTGTTATATGAAAAATATTTTTTCTTGTTATATATTTTTGTTTGAATATTCTTTTTTTACTTTTGAAACTATACTTTTTAACAAGAAAAAACATTTCACTTTTTTCTTCTAATAATTGTTAATTTTTAAACAAATGTCTATTCTTTGTTAAAATTTCGTGTTGAATAATTAACTATAAGCGCTTTTAATAGGCAGATATCATGGGGAAACTGAAAATCTCGTATAATATCTCTCTGAAATGCCCTCGTGAATTTTAGACGTCATAGCGATGAGGAACGCACATTTTTATATTGCTCGGTAGAAGTAGTTTTCAATAAACAGGTTTGCTTATAACTCCGAAATTATGCTTCCCGCACGCATGTCTTTACGCGCAAACGGACGTTGTACGATCGCGACTCAACAAGCATGCCGAAAGTACAGCGGTTTAAATTCCGCTCACTGCAATTTTTTTACTATATTTGTTTTAATATTTAATTTTTCTTTTATTTTTTAACAGCTGAACACTATTTTTACACTGTTTTCTGTTTAACATAATTGTTAAATTACACAGAATATTATATTTCATTCATGCACATCTTTACACGTCTTTATATTAAAGTATTTGACAATTAAAAAACTCAAATATACCACAACTTTTGTTGAATCATAGTTTAAAAATTAGATAATTAATAAAAACTATAAAACTATTGAGTAAACTTTACCCATTGATTACTCTTGTATCTATGAAATTACCACTTATAATATAGTCCGGATTTCTAGTCTAGTATTTTGCCAGTATTTAAATTATGAGGCAATCAATTATTAAGCAATTTCGTCATTATTCCTCTTAATGTATAGTTGGCGCATATCTAAACGCTTAAACAAATTATTTAAGAGCTTAGAATGGTATAACACATCCATATGTTTGACCTTAATCTAGCTTGTGCAGGTAGTTATTATTTATTTGGTCAACCGGAATTAAAGCTTATGTAATAGTTTAATAAAATATAACAGGGTTCATAAGCGTAGAATGGGAATGGTCATGAGTTTTAAAAGTACTTCACAAAACAATTTTATAAAACTGCTAAAATATATTATTAAGTGAAATGTAAAATAACAACAATGAATTAATGAAAATTGAACGTGTAAATTCATTAATACAACGAGAAATTTCTCCGAAAGAAAATTTTGGACTATAAAGGACGGAAAACCAGCGTTGAATAAAAAACTTAAGAATTGCAGTACATAACAACAACTTTTTCTAATTTTTATTCGAAAAATTAGTTCTCTTGTCCAATATGCTTCACGTATAACTTAATAGATTTGAGTACGCCCATAGTTTTTGTTTACTTATTGAATTTTAACGAAATTTTTTGCTCTTCTGTGACTAAAAGTCCGGTCTTTACTAATAAATATTGAGAGACTGTTAAAAAAAACCTGAAATTTTTCAAATCAGCTGATATAAATTCCACTGACACGTCTAAAATTGTAGTTTATAATCTATGATTTAACAGTTGTAAAAGTTAATTATTTTTTGAATTTTTTATTAGTCGAATATTTTATTATGCAAAAATGACGTAATGAAAATTAGTTAAATAATATAAAGTGTAATTTAACATTTGCTTTTAATAAAAAACAGTGCAAAAACCATATTCAGCTCTTATAAAGTATAGCAGATAATTAGAAATAACAATTTAAAAAGTATAAAATAATTGGAGGTGGGCGGAATTTGCACCGCTGCACCTTCTGTATCGTTGTTGTGTTGCGAGCGTGCAACACTCGTTCGCTAACTACGCTATCAAAATACACATTCGAGGAAGCCTAATTTCCGAGTAATACGCCGAACCTATTTATTATAATCGTACAACCGTAATTAAGCCGTAAACTTACCAAAATCTCTACAGAGTAATAAAAAATATGCGTTCTTTATCGCTATGACGTCTAAAATAGGCGGGATAATTTCAGGGAGATATTATATGGGATTTTTAGTTTCCCCATGTTATCCACCTATAATAGGCTAGTCCTGGGACAGATGGTGTATTTAGTTATGAACTGTACGAATTTAATTGCAGTTGGGATGTAGTACTTATTAATTTTACTAATAACGAGTACTTCATAAGTGTGCAATATAATTAAGGGCCAGTGCTAGATATTTTTATTTAGGGTGGTGCTCTAAACTGTTTTTAATTCTATGAAAGTTTAATAAAATATTAAAAACGTGACTTGTTCATTAACTATTTATAACTTTTAAAAAAATTTAATAAATTTATGAATTTGGTCAAATTTAATAATAGTTCTGTAAAATAAAACTTTTAAAATTCACGTTTCTTGTACGGCTTATGAATACATTTATACCTACTATGAGCTTTTAAAAAGTAAACTGTTTTTCTAAGCTCTATAAAATTAATATTTTTGTAGATTTATTTAGAAACTAGTGTTACCCCAGCACACAATGCACTGACAGACAGCGTTGACAGAACCGGCGAAATGTCAAGTCACGTGATGCATTAGTTCCAATAATGACACGCGACGTTATTATAGATGGCGCCCCAAGTGACGCGCGTCTAGCCGACCTTTATATATATATTATAAATTAAAATAATTATTATTAAAAAATCGACATAGAATAAAAATATAAAAATGTTTCATGCTCCATCTGTGGATAGAGACCTCTCATTAAAAAAAAATGGTCCAAATTGGTGAAGCGGTAGCCGCTGGAGGAAGGGGAGAAAAAAAACCTTTGTGCTTTTATATATGTATGGATTTGATTTGGCGTATATTAAATATAAATTAATAACCCATCAATTAAAACTTGTTTTAAAATGCATGTATAACTTGTTAATTGCATACATAAATTTAAAAAATTAAACTTTATTTATTTTAGAATAGTTAAAAAAAAAGCCTATTTTATGGCCCACTCTGTATATTAATAATTAAAAGCACTTATCTAAGTTATTGTTTATTATTTAACAAAACAAATAACAATACATTTAAAATCGACATCCAACATTAAAAAATCATAATTTTCAAAACAATAAAGATGAAAAGTTTGATTTTCTTTACAGAAAAGTTTTTTTTCTTTCTGTAAAAAATGGTAATTTTGTCTCAAAAAGCGCCTCATAAAAAACGCTTCATAGATCGTTATACAATTTGATATAGTAATGTCCTAAAAAGTTAGCATATTCTAACAAAAAGAGTATTTTCAAAATCGTAGAATTTAAAATTTGAAAATTACAAAATTTTGAAAACTTTGTAACTTTTCGAAAAAATGTATATGGAAAGTTTGTCATACAACTTTTTTAAATGGTTTCAGCTGAAAGACCTAGGAACGGGTTATGTTTTGGTTTGTTCCCTAAAGCCCTGATTATCCTGTGGCACCCTCAATGAATTTTTGAAATTTAGAAATTTTATTTACTTTTAAGACTCAAAAGTTATTTTTAGATGCAGTAATATTTATGAGAAAAGACTTTCGGGCAAATTGCATGCTTTTCCTTCAAATTCTCTAAGGAAGCGCAACAATTTTTTTGGAAATTTGAAATTTACGCTCTTGTGTTTTATATCTGGGTTCAAAATTTCGACAAATTTAAATTCCTTGCTTCAATTAACATTAAAGGTTACTAAATAAAATCGTTAATTTTTATTTTGTAAGGAAACATTTTCTACTTTTAATTACACTTGTATTCTTATAGGAGTTCCAAGTATAAGCCACTGCTGCAAAGAGTAACGACATGTCTACAAAATTGAGTATCTACAAATTTTATAGGGCTACAACATTCTGGTATAAAATATGTTTGCCGTAAATAATGTTAAATAAAGCCGAGATGAAGTGCTCGACCAATTTTTTAACAAGAAGGTTTAGATTTCCTACAGATAATGTTAAAAACAAATCACGGTCATCTCGGCAATCCATAAAACGAGATTGCTGGAAGGGTCTCGATGAGTTGGGTATGCAAAATATATTGCCCTGTATTTGACGGGAACATCTGTGGGCAAGGTGAAAAAAAAACTATTTAGAATTTGCATCTTTTTTTTTTTAATAAAACGAGGAGGAAGTACAAGCACTATCTAAATTGATAATTTGTCGACCAAAAAAGAAGAGAAGAGGATTTACGGGTTTTAAGTCCGGAATACAAATGTTAAGGAGGCGAAAAAAAACTGCAAGAGCAATAAAGCAAAAATAAAAAGAAAATGAAAGTCGAGCAGTTTTATAAGTCGTCGGCGTCTCAAGTGAGCCGCAATGCCGATGTAATATTATCATGGGCGTGTTATCTACGTCTCAGAAGAAACCATTGACCTACAACGAATGGAAGGCACGAAATTGAGGAAAATCATAAAACAACTTTGTAAGAAAAGATTTTATTGCGAAGCTTTTAAAAAAATATACAGGGTAAAGACCTTACTCTGAAAAAAGTTGTTCAGAATTAAAAGACTTACAACCCTTTCTTTCATACGTCGTTAGTCTGGTGCTTACAATTTTCAACGATAATTTTAAGCAAATGGCTTCTATTTTATTCCGTTTAATGTTCAAAATATTTTGAGGACATTCTCGATAGAGCTTCCTAGTTACACTGACACTATTTTATCCTTATAAGTAAAATCAGATCAAAAACCAACAATAAAAATTTCACAAATTATTATCGCAGTGCATCGAGTTTGACACCTTTATTTTATTAGGTTATCATTAATGTTTTTTAAAGAATATTCTGCGTTAAAGCATTGACTATACTCTTTATAATCAAAGGTTAAAGTAAAACGTCAACAATGTTGAGAAACTTCCACCATTCTTAAGGCGCTTCTGCTAGTATTCTAGAATGATGAAGAGTTTTATGGGGCGCCAAGTGTAAAGTGAAAATTTGCTGTACATTTTACCGTATTTAAGGCAATTTGTCCCAATATTTATTATATACACACATTTGGCTAAATGCTTTTTATTTTAATAAATCATTCTAGATTTAAATAAATTGTTAAACGTTTGGTTTAAATATTCCAATATTTAAAAAAGCATTGGAGATTTAAATAAATTCTAAAACATTTATTTTAAATTTTCAAATATTTAGTAAACCTTTATGTATTTAGCCAAATCTGCACATATTTGTTTTAAATTTTTCAATATTTACTATATATTCGCAGATTTAAATAAATTTTTACTGATATAAATAAATCCGTACAGATTTAAATAAATGTTTCAACATTTGATTCTAAGCTGTCACATTTAATGTTAACCTGTCATATTTATTTGACCTTGGTGAGCCCGGCCGACTTAGGACACCAAGACCGTTTATACCGGTAGTAAGGCGTAAGGCAGGGTCATGGTGGGAGCGTTCGACGCTTAAACAAAACAGACTGAACATTACATTCTCAAGGGAATGTTGAGGAAACTTTCATTGTATGAATAATAAATTATGCAATGTTTATGTTGTTAAATATGTTGTTATTGATAATTGAACTAACATTAATTGTACAAACTTTTGAAATGCGGAAAACGTATTCATAATTGTTGAACGTTACCACTAGGGATGTTCAAAGTTATCGATATATCGATAACTATCGATAAGTTATCGATATATCGAATAACGATAACAAAATTTTTAGTTATCGATATATCGATAAGTTATCGATAAGTTATCGATAACTTATCGATAAGTTATCGATAACGTAACGATAACTTATCAATAATTTATCGATAACGTATCGATAACATCAATAATTTATCGATAACTTATCGATAATTTATCGATAATTTATCGATAACTTATCGATAGCTTATCGGTAACTTAGCAATAACTTACCGGTAACTTGTGGATAAGTAACAAAAAACAGAAGAAAAAAGTTGAAAAAAAACTATAATCAAAAAGTTTGCGTTTTTAATAATTTTCGTTGTTTTCAAATATCAAAATGTATCAAACTTACAAACTATGTAATGCTTGAAAAATAGTAATGTACTTTTGTTTCTGATATTTTTTTTGTAAAATGACATTTCAAAAACGGTTTTTTCTTAATAACTCTGTTTTGAACATTTTACTATCACTTACCGTTAGTAATCTTCTACAGACAGGCTTAAAAGTTTTCTTGTATTTTCTAAAATGATGTATTCTATTCTAATCTAATCTTATACACCATTCTAAATACCAGTCTTTAAGTTCCTTTCGTTAAAATATCTTAAATTATAAGTTATCGATACGTTATTGATCTGTTATCGATAACTTATCGATAAATTGTCGATATGTTACCGATATTGTATTGATAAGATATCGATAAATCATCCATAAGTTATCGATAAGTTATAGATGAGTTATCGATAAGTTATCGATAAGTTATCCATAAGTTATCGGTAAGTTATCGATAAGTTATCGATAATTTATCGATAAGTTATCTAGAAGTTATCGATAAGTTATCGATAACTTATCGACAAGTTATCGATAAGTTATCGATAAGTTACCGATATATCGATAATTATCGATATTTTTTCCCAAAAAGTTATCGATAACAAAAAACAGTTATCGAACACCCCTAGTTACCACCAGTGTAAGCGGTTTGGTCTGCTATGTAGGCTGGGTCTACCAAGGTCAAATAAATATGACAACAAGTTAACATTAAATATGACAGCTTAAAATTAAATGTTGAAATTTAATTTAAATCTGTAAGGATTTATTTATATCGGTAAAGATTTATTTAAATCTGCAAATATTTATTAAATATTGAAAGATTTAAAACAAATATGTGCAGATTTGTCTAAATACATAAAGATTTACTAAATATTTGAAAATTTAAAGCAAATATTTTAAAATTTATTTAAATCTAATGCTTTATTAAATGTTGGAATATTTATACCAAATGTTTAAGGATTTATTTAAATATACAACGATTTATTAAAATAAAAAGCATTTATCTAAATGTGTGCATATTTAATAAATATTGGGACAAATTGCCGTAAATACCGTGAAATGCACAGCAAATTCTCACTTTACCCTTGGCGCCCTATAGAGTGTGACGTCTCTAATTATATTGCGCCAAAGACAAGAGCCGGGCCTAGGCTCATTTATCTTTATAAAATATTTATAAGTGTATAGTCAAACGTAAAAATTTTTTCTAACGTTCTTGTTGAATGTCTAACGTTCTCAAAACAGTTTTTTCTAATATTCTCGAAGAAATTTTTCTGAAATTCTTGAAGGCGTGTTTCCAAGTACAATCCGGTGTTTTGCTCCTACCAACTTGGGAACTAATGTTGTGCTGATTCAATAGGGACCATTATTAATAGATTCTGACGCGAATGCGATAATTAATCATATTAAAGATAACGTAACGATGACATTAATAATCAACTTCAGGTTCTGTCAAGACGGGCACTATGCAGATTAACCATTCATCAACTCCCAACAATAACACCGATAACGCTTAACGGTTATAATAGTCTGGCAATAATGCAGACTAGTAGCTTCAGGTTTCAATTCATTTCCCAAAAAGTGGGTTCTGAATTAAAATCCTAAACATTGCTATCATTAAAACAAGAATGGAATAATAAAAAATACAAGTTATAACGCCAAAAATGTCCTACGTAAATTACCGTTGTGATTCATGGCTTAATTTTTTTTTTCGTCGCAGAAAATGCGAAACACTCCCAAGGGACACTTCAAAGTTGAGATTTTAGCGAGACGTTTCTTAGCGCGGCCTCAAATTCGGTCAAGTATCTATTGAATTCTGAGTGTATTTTATTTACTTTATTTAGAGAGTCTGCCAGATGCTGGATATATGATAAAGTTTAAACTTAGTTTTGCTTTTTACGGAAGCACCTGAAAGGGGGATTATATTTCCCGTTTCCTGTGTGGTTCAATTCAGCTTTTCATTAATTTTCTTTTAGTTATACCACCGTATCGAAGAGCTTTGGGAAAATATAAGGCTTAACGGAATTTTTTCAGACGGTTTTATTTTGTTATTTAAAAGGATTTTAATGCCTTAGACTCTTGGAACATTAAATGGAATAATTGTTATAAAAGGTACTTTTGTAAAAATAGTTACTCCTTCCCTTTCTTGAGAATCAATCATTTTCCCCTTATTTTTTTGAAAGATTTGATAACCTTTTCTCTTTATTAAGGAGGTGGACTTAAACTCGGTAATGTTGCCCTTCCTCCTTCGTAGATAGACTCAAATTCGTTATTACCACCACACTTTTTTTAAAAGAGTAGGGTCTGCTTAATTATTTTACCGTATTACCTTCAAAGAGTAGGATTTACCCTCACTGCTTTTTGAGAGTGTGGTTTATTTAACCTTCACTCTTTTTTGGAAACAGTCGTCGTCGTCGTAATCAGCCTTTACGTCCCACTGCTGGGCACCGGCACTCTTCTTTGCCACGTACTTTCCTTAGCGCTAAGGTGGAGTACGGGGGGCCTACAGTTTAACGTCGAATCCGAACGACTAAATACCAGAGAAGGTTTTTAGGCATTAAGACCCTACGGCTGCCTACACCGGATTGGGAAATGTGAGTGGCGGGTTGCGGCATAGATTTTTATTGCTGCATGGCTTCGGCAGGGAATCGAACCCTAGACCTTCAGCGTTAGAAACTGAGCGCCCAACCTCTGACCTAACGCCACTCCTCTTGGAAACAGTAAGATTTATAAAACTAGTTTGGTACCGTTCATGAGAGAGCATGAGATCTACTACCACTCAGTTTTTAAAAAAGCAGTGGCGGCCCGTAAGCGAAGCCTCGCTTAACCTGGAATTATTCATAATTTTTTGGTTACAAATAAAATAATTATTAATCATCCAACACGACCACATAAGAAGTAAAGCGATTTATGTGTCTTTCATTATCGCTGTACGTGGTTACCATGACAACGTACCGCTCTAACCTACTGATAACGTCATGTACATCATGACTTTATATTTACAGCGCTTAGCTTTTAAAATACCATATTCTTCTTTTAAGTGACATCACGTGTATTTTATTTTATACGCCTATATCAAGGTTTAATAATTAGGATGACAAATAAGTTTTAGGTTTGGAAAAACCGAGGGCGACATTAGCGGTAAATAAAAGTCAGTAGCGTAACTTTAGATTTTGCTCCACGAACACATAATGAATCAGTTGTCTTTGTTCTTAAACTAAACTCTCTAAGTTACATTCTAACTCGTCGCGTATAAACATAAAACACAAACATTTTAAAGCCAAACCAAACACAAAAAGAAAATTGCAACTTTGCATAAACACAAACGAAAAAAGTCGGCCACCTGAGATAAGTCGGCTCGTGCGGGCCCCCTCAAGCTGTGGGACACCCTGCGTTTGGGGGTTTCGCGGGTGCATAGTTATGTGATTGGTAAAATTGTTAATGTTAAAAATAACGGCAATTCATAAAAAAGGATGTTTAAAACTGTGTATTATAAACAGTGTCACTGGTTATATGCGGTTTAGAATGTTTCGGCGCCACCGACTCGACGCCAGGTCTGCGCCGAAACGGTCTCGCGCCAAAACGTCCCTGCACCGAAACGTCCTGACGCCGAATTAGTCGCGCCAAATCGGCGGCGCCGAGTTGAATGGGAGTTATTATTTAGAAATACTATTTTGCTGGCCTTGTATTTTCATTGGCAAGAAAAATTCTGTACGTAATAAAATTGTACCTTTATTTTTACACCGCTCTTGTGGTGAATCTGTAAATGCAGTTATTGGTAATTAAAGTAAAAAAAAACTAAAAAAATTTTCCGTGGGACAGGAATGCCGGTGCTTCAAGTACTTCAAAGTTTGGCGGGGGCGAAATTTGGTTTTCAAAAAACGCCTCACCGATTTTTAAACCCACGAGCCGCTACTGTGACAGAGTAGGTTTTACCCAGTTATTTAACCCGAACATGCTTGAAAATTGTGATATGTACTCGTTTTTGAGAGAGTGGGGTTTAACCCAATCATTTCACTGTTCTCTTTTTAAAAAAATATGATTTATCTAAGTATTTTAGTCTCATTCTTATTTTACTCCCATCCTATTTCTTTTGAGAAAATAGTTTTAATCCAGCCATAATTTATATCCTCACTCCTTTCCTGAAACAGTGGAATTAACACAAACATTTTACAGCCATTCGTTTGGCAGTGAAATTTACCACCACTTCTTTTAGTAGTAGAGTTTAACTTAGTAATTTGGCCACATGCACCCTTCCACTTTTAAAAGAGTAGGATTTATCTAACCATTTTACCATCGTTCTTCTAAAGGTGAAGTTTACCAGCACTCCTTTTTTTGACAGCGTGGGGTTTACCTAATCATTTTATCCACTCTGTTTTGAGAGGGTAAGATTTAGCCTAGTTTTATGACCCCAATTCTTTTAAAAGAACAGAGTTTATCGCCTTTTTTTTAAAGAGGGGTTTAATTCACTCATTTTAATTTATTCCCTTGAAAACTGACGACAAACACTTTAAGAAACTTGAATTCAACCCAATCGTTTTATTCCACTCATTTAAAAAAATGGGGTTTGCGGGGTAGCTTAACGGACTTATATAAAACTTTTAATTTCTTACAACTTAAGCAGAACTTAATTTTGTGGTGCTGCTGTTCCAGCTAACAACTTTTGTTATTCCAAAAACGAAAAGCTATGACAAGACCTTTCATTGTTGTAGTGTCTTCATGCTTAAATTTTATCCACAGCAGGATAATCATATCCATTTGCATTTCTGAGTTCGCCGAGCGTGTGCTTCTCGATATTACAAAATTAATGCAACAAAAGGGGTCTCATTTTCGCATTTGGCACGAGATGAGCAACGGAATTGGAAAGGCGAGCGGGGATATCGAGAATCCCAGGCCACGCGAGCCGCCCGTATATTTTGGTCGTGCCTGTTCCGTTTCCCTAACTTGTTCCGTTTCCCGCCGCATTCGGCGTGCCTGTTTCGCTGTTTAGTTTTTGCTTCGTACCCTAAAGCTATCCCTAACAGGTCGTGCTTTATACTGTTGGGGAAGTTTTTAGACGACTCTTTCGGATATTATGGCCATTGTCTTTTCCAGAATGATAATAGAGTTTTTGTTTAGTTGCAGAGAATGTATTTATGAGGACCCCTTGCGGGTTTTAAAATAAAGTTTCGATTGACCTATGTTTTATTTAACAGGTGTATGATGGAAATGAGATTCATGGCGCAAACTTTAATGGAATTTAAAATTTAGAAAAGAGCACTTCAGAAACGGATCTTAATTTGAATCTAAATTCAATTAGGGTCAGATTTAGAATCACTTTGTATTAAACTTGATCCGGCTTCAATCTCGATCTGATTTGGATTTAATCTAAGTTCGATTCGGATAAAGCGTAATTCTACCCGTAAAATACAAATTCAGTCATATTTTAGGATCCTATAGCAGAGTTTTTGCATTGAATTAAAAAAGATGCCAATTCTAAAAAATTCTGTAATCCACTATAAATCGAATCATTGTAAAAGTAAAGTATAGCTACTCAGTGAACAGCGAAAACATAAACTAAGGGGTAAAAGTCGAGTGGTTTGGATATAAAACTCAAGTACTGTTCACACAAGAAACATAAATCCAGGGTTATTTTATGTACCAATAAATAATTTTAAAAAACAACTTAAAAAGATTATTAGGGTTTAACTTTTACGGCAGTGCAACTGATAAATCTTAAATCAATAAATCGACAAATACAAAAAATAAAAAGTTTACAGTTAAAAATTAAATACAGTACGATAACAAAAAAGAAAAGAAAAAGATCAGAAGTACAATCACGGATGTAGAAGCAGAAGAAGCATGGATAGGAGGAACAGTGGAAATAAAAGTAAGTAAGTAAGAAATAGCGAATCAGCAGAAGTTGTACTAAAACGAGGATCAAGAATATAAAGAGAAAAAATAGGAAAAAGGTGTGTAAGAGTAGAGAGAGCAAAAACTAAAAAAATAGTGGTGGAAGCACAAGAACAAAAGTAAAAGACCGGGAGGAGGAGCTTAAATAGAAGAGACAGCAGGGTTATGAAGAAGAAGAGAAAAAAGAACTAGGCAAGAGTGGAAATAGGAGGGGGAACTTAAGTTAAAGAGAGAGGGTAGAGTTGCGAATAGAAAAGAAAACTGATCAGGGTTAGAACTAAACAGAGCAGCTAAAAATAGAAGAAGAAGACATGTTAAAAAAGGAAGGCGAAGCAGGGTCGTCGTAAGCGGGTAGGCGGCAAAGCAGCTGCCTAGGGGCGGCAGCGTCTATTATTAACGCTCTGAATAATATTTAAATAATTAACTTAAAAAAAAAAAGAAAACTGACTTCAAATAAAAACACAAAAGTGACATAAGTTAACTAAAAAGCAAAAAATAAATGTTTTTTATACAACAATTTAATACTTATTTGTTGTTCCGTTTAATGCAATTAAGAAATTATTGTTTATTATATAATTATTAATTGTTTTATAATTTTGAAGTCAGTGCCAAGTAAAACATAAAAATTATATACCTTGCTACAATAACAAATTAGATTCGAATTTTTATGTTTTACTTGGCACCGACTTCAAAATTATAAAACAATTAATAATTATATAATAAACAATAATTTCTTAATTACATTAAATGGAACAACAAATAAGTATTAAATTGTTGTATAAAAAACATTTATTTTTTGCTTTTTAGTTAACTTATGTCACTTTTGTGTTCTTATTTGAAGTCGGTTTTCTTTTTTTTTAAGTGTCAACAAAAAGAAAATAGTTTCACGAAAAAATGAGTAGGTGGCTAATTTTAGTTAATAATAGCACGTTTCAACAGTTGCTATAGAAAAAAAAAATAAAATACTTTTTCTATTTTGGTTCTTTACTGACTACTTTATGAAACTCATTTGGATTTCATAAAGCAACTCTTTAAAGAACTCGAAATTTTATTTTGTTAGGTTGGTGACGACCATGTGACAGCAAAACCTTCACGCGTTATAAACATAACCTTCAAATTGTAAGTTCTAAAAATTAAGATTATTTAGCGTATGTTTCGCTACTTTGCGTAGCTCGGGTGGGGTGCAAGATAATTCTTCTTCCATCTTATCTTCAAATCTTAGGTATTTTAAAAATTAAATCACTCTCAAACACAGCTTGTCTAAATTTTAATTTGACAGTAGTTTGAGTTGTTTGAAATTATTTTAAATGGTACCAACAGCCACATAACAAAAACAAAAAACAAAAAATTTTCCTAATGGATTATATTTTTAAATTAAAATATAAAATAAGGTAATTTTTAACGTTTTTGGACCAAAATAGAAAAAATAGTATAAAATACACGTTTCATAAGACATTTAAGCGCACTTGTCCATTAGAAAACTCGCCGCAAGCGGCTTGTTTTCTAACTTGGACGCGTGCTCTAAAATCATGTCTTATGAAACTTGTTTTTTAATATACTATTATCTATCCTTGCTGTTAAAGTACTACTTTATCTACCCTTGATGGTAAAGTGCTACTTTTCCCTCTAATTTTAGTTAATAATAGCACGTTTTAACAGTTGCTATAGAAAAAAAATATAATCAGACGAATTGAGAACCTCCTTTTTTTGAAGTCGGTTAAAAATGAATAAATGATAACTATAAATAAAAACTTTTAAAAATTAATTGGGTTGGCGCCCAAATCTCTTTTATGTATGCAAAACGCTAAAACCGCACAGCTGTCGCGCATTCGAAATCTGGCAGCTCTGCCCCGAAATGTCTTTGTGGTTTCTTTTTGCTCCAAAATGTCCTTTTAACAAGCCAATACACAGATTTTAGATTTTTCACAAACTAAATGATTGAATTCTAATTCTCTACGTTATATGAATAAAAGTATGATGTTTTTAGTTTTAAAAAATAACCCCTTCAGTGTTAAAAAATATTCTGCAAAAATATGTTTTCCGTAAAACCCATCTTTCGAAGATGCTATAAGCGCGACTGAAATTCCCGAGCTTTATTTTAAGCCGTTTGACCTTGAAAAATCAAAAGTTTTCGCCTGCGCTATTTAGGTTTCAATCTATCGAATCACTCACAAATACCTCGAACGTCCTTTGGTTTCACAAAAAGGTGGCAACCCTAAGTACAACTAAACTAAAATCATGAGTTCTCGAAAACAATATATCAGGAGTTGGTTACTGCAAAACGCGTGGAGCTAAAAAAGGTTCAATTCAAAACCTTGCGGAAAGTCTGACGAAATATTTAAAAACTAGCACTGGTGAATGTGAACGTGTTTCAAATACTAGTGATTGGTTGAAGACCTTAAAGATTTAAAAGCAAGAAGAAATGTGACTTTGAGCGCAAACTTCATTATTATTTAATTTCTCAATTCAATTAGATACAATTTTCTTAAAATTGTTTTAGTTATTAATATTTTACACATGGGGGCGGGGCGGGAGAGGGGCGGTTATTGCTTTTTGCCTAAGGGCGCTAAAATTCTTACGAGCAAGAGAAGAAAGGGCAATGTTACCAAAAATAATAGAAACTGGGCAAGAATGGGTATAGGAGAAGACCTTAAGTAGAATAGTAGGCAAGGTTACGTAGGGAAAGAAAACTAGGAACTGAGAATAAATGCAAGAGCGAGTAGCAGGTTTGAAGTAGAAGAGAGAGAAGCCTTGCAAAGGGGAAAAAGGGCTAAGGCTGATTCGGAATGTAGGAAGCAGTTAAAGTAAAATAGAGAGAACATTACCCAGAGAAAATGAAAAGTACACTAAAAAGAAAGGAAGAAAATAAGAGTTTTATGTGTAGGACAGCTTGAAATCGAAAAGATATGGGCGTTTAAAAATTGAAAACAATTAAATATTTCTGAGGATTTATTGTTAATTTAATCCTACAAATGTTTAGTTGTTTACTGCTGTTAATTTAAATTAATTGCTAATTTCGTTAATTTATGGGAACATCAACTATATAATGATATTGTAGTGGACTTTCATTAATAATAATTTTAGCAGGCATTTCTAAATTTAAATAAAATTGTCATCAATACATTCAAGGCATTTACGAGCGTCTGGTTGTGATATTTTAATTAATTCAAATCCAGCCTTTTATAATCTTGTACCGTTTTTACGGTAAAAGTAAAAACTCGCTGACGTCAGTTAAACTGTACGCTACTTGCTTACACAATCCAAAAATATGTAAGTGCGCATTTTTTGTTAGTCCCTAAATACCTAAATTAAGTGAACCAAAATTGAACATATGTTGGGTTTGCTCTTCGATATCGGGATCAATAGCATGTAAATCCCGGAAAAATATACCCTTCCCCAGAGCTCTCGGTCATTTCACATTTGCTAATCTCAATCCCTTACCCGAACTCGACCCATTCATTTTGCTGGATTACATTAATAAAAGCCCTTGGTGTATTAAACGTAATTCGAATGTTGTTTCCTGAACCTGGCACGCAGGCAATTTATTGCAAATTTGAGTGGTACCCCGAAGGCTGTGTCCCTCATAAACATTTTCTTACAAAATGACACCTTGCAATAATTGTGGCGCTTATTAAATTAACTGTACGAAAACTTTATCAACGAACCTCGTAATAACACTCAACAAAAGATTACAACAAAGGCAATTTTCCGCTATTTTTAGGTTATTGTTATTATTTTTAATTGGGCACGTACCAGGTGTTGCTTTAATATCGGCTTAAAAGCCGAATATTCTCTTACTACTTCAGTAAAAAATTTTATAAACCTAAACGTGAGCGTCAGACGTGACTGGAGACGTTCGAGCAGATAAAATTCGGGAATATTGCTCGAGCTGTTGGGGTGACTGCATCCTCGATATTCTCTCGCACGAAATCTGACATTTGCATAAAAATTTTATAGCACGCTTACGCTATTACTACATAAAGCATGAGACTGCTACAAAATTATATATTTTTCCTCGGTTTTATTCAATCCGAAAAAAACATTTTTGCTCAGTACAGATAATAAAATACCTACCTAAAAAGTGAATTTTTATGGCGACAAAATAAATACTTCTACAACATAAATATAATGCGCAGTGACAAACAAAACAAGAAAAAAATACGAAGCAGAAGCAGTACGTGTGGGAAGAGAAATAAGAAAGAGAGTAGAGTAAATGTGGAAGAAGTAAAAGGAAACAGGAGTAGAGATATAAGAAGTAGGTAGCTATGAGAGGAATAAAAAAAAGTGAAATAGCCGAATGAAACGGAAATAAAACATGAAAGAAAAGAGAAACATGAATAAAACGAGGAAGAACAGCTGCACTAAGACGAAGAACAGGACTAAAATAAGGAAAACGGGAGAAGAATAAGTAATAGTAAAAAGTACAAATAGATAAATTAGAAAATAAATAGAAAAAGTGCGAGTAAAAGAAGGAGCTTAAGTAATAAAAAAGGAGAGTTACGAAAACGAGAAGACGGAAGATTTAATCAAGAGAAAAAGTAGAAGATAAACATAGGAGGGAAGAAGCTTAAGTAGAAAAAAGATAAAGTGTGCAGACGAAGAGGCAGTGAACATGCGTGATAATATAAAAAAGAGCTTGAGAAAAAGAGAGGGTAGAGTTAAAAACGGAAAAGAAATGAAGGAATAAGCGGAACGGATGTAGGAGAAGCAGCTAAAGAAAAATAGAAGAAAAGGCAAAGAAAAAGGAAACAAACAGCAAGAGTGGTCGTAGGTGTAGGATCAAAGTAGAACAGAGCCCAGGATTACAAAGAAGAAAGAAAAGAGAGCATTTGCGAAAGGAGAAGGAATAGATTAGCTGGTCATGAATGAGAATACGAATGAAAACTTAAGTAAAACAGAGAGGAAAGTTACAAAGGAAAATGTGAAAGACAACTGAGCAAGAGTAGAGGAGTAGTAAGAGGAACGCAAGAAAAAGAGAGAATAAAATAACGAAAGGGAAATAAAACAGTAGCTAAGCCAGAGTGGAAGTAGAAGGAGGAGAAACTAACGCAGAAGAGATAGAACGGTTAGGAAAAGAATAAAGTAAGTAAAAATAAAAGTAGAAGAAATAGCGTAAGTAAAAAGGAAGTAGAGTTACAAAACAAAAGGAAAGGAGTAGCCTTGCAAAAATGGAAATATACGGAGCAGCTAAATTAAAAAAGAGAGCGTTACGAAAGGCGCAAAAGTGAAAGAAGAAGAAAGAGGAGGAGGAGGAGCTAACAACAAGGAAGGACAGGGTTACGCTGGAGAAGCGATAAATGAGCGGATTGTGTACAAGTGGACATAAAAGCTGAAGTAAGACAGAGGGCAAGGTTTCCAAGAAACAGATGAAGAGCAACTGAGAAACTGAACAAGGGTAAGAGTAGCAAGAAGGGGGGAAGTAGAAAAGAGAGCAAGATTACGAAAGGAAACAAAAATAGGAACTAAACCAGAGTGAGAGTAGGAGGGGGCGAAACTAAAGTAGAAGAGATAAAACAGTTAGGAAGCGAATAAACTAAGTAGAAGTGAAAGTAGGAGAAGGAGCTTAAATAAAAGAAGAAGCAGAGTTAAAAAAGTAGTCGAGCAACAGTAGGTGTATAAGGAAGAGCTGAAATAGAAGAGAAAGCGACGTTACAAAAAAGAATCGAAATACAACGAAAAGCATTTCTAAAAAGAAGAAGAAACAACAAAAACATATTAATTAAATTTTTATTTTTGTACTCCACATACAACGTCTCCATTTATTGCATTAATATTATTAATTTTATTCCTACGAACTCTATTTACGCACAAAACAGAAAACGTTTAAGTCTGAAATACTTCGACATTATCTTACCATAGTGGCGTAATTACCCAGAAACCCTACTATAATTAAATAATTGTTTTTTTTTTATTTTGTTCGCTTCCTTTTCACGTTTTCCCATTAACAAGAGCACCTCTTCTTGGGGAATTCATAACCCTTGAACTCCTCTAACAGCGCCCTCCACGAGCCTGCTTGCTTTTAAGAGATTGCTTTGTTATGAGTATGCAAATTTTAAGAAATACGAATCTGCAGTATTATTGTCTGAACTTGAGACTTGAATTTTATTTATTTGTTTCTAAAGTTTTCTTGTACAAATCGAAAGGAATTTTATTAAAGTTCTCAGTGTAAGTCAAAGGACGGTTCGAACGACTATTTCTTGATAAATGCGAACTGGCAGTTTTACCTAGGTATGAATTTTGAAAAACAAGCAACTGGCTATTCATACTTCACATTTTTTCGCCAAACAGCCTTCTTTAGTTCTTGTTGTAAGAAAACTCTTTTTAATCTTTTTAATTAGCAATTCGAAGCTGTCTATTCTTGTTCTGATTGTGTTAATTAACCTCTGTGTCTTCTCGAGCAGTCGAGAGTATTTCTTATAGAATTTCCAATTTACAATTGGGTACGCACCTCGCGTAACACATACTTATTAGTAAGTACGTGCTAGCAAACCCCCAAGGAGATCAAATAACCATCAACCCCTAATGTTTCACCACACTTGCTCAGCAAAATCAGCCGCGAAAGTTTGTGTTCCCCAAAAAATACATGTCGGCAGCGGTTTCGGCATCAAAAAGCAGCCTAACTTTTCCAGACTTTCCTCTATTTTCCGGCCTTTTATGCGCTTCCAAATATGGGAAAATACATTTAATATTTCAAGAGTGGCGTATCTCCGATATCACCGAGTATCAGAGAGTCCCTGATCCTCTCCCCCGGCAGTTTCGTATGCAGGGTTAGGGTCTGGTTTAGTAGGCCAGGGCCGTTGGGGGACGCGAATAATAATTGCCGCTCGGCAGAAGCACTCCGTTATTGTCGCTACACCAGATTACTAAGCAGCTAACGTTCGTAATCGCTTGATTACACACAGCTCTCATAATTATCGCTTCAGACTTTTAGATTTATTTTGACTGTTACAACTACCCTTAATGAGAAAATCCAGATGAACACATTTACTGTGCTTAACAAAAAATTTATAGAGGAGTGCCACGGGGATTCGAAACGGGACCAGTTAAATTCAAAAGACTTTGTTGAAATTTCTTTAAGTATGAGAACTACAAAGTGTGGCTAATGAGTTTTCAGACTTTGCCCGTAATAAAATTATTTTTATTATTATTATTATTATTATTAATACATATTCTGAGTAAACTACTCCATTGACATAAAACGGACAAATAATTTAAATTTGTATGCCAAAAAGGATACACAGACTTTTGACATAGTGGAATCTCTATAAGCTAATTTCAAACATTTGAATTGCGGATTTTACGTAAAATTTTCCGATAGTTCTCTGCTCGAGTTTTCGTTCCATTTTAAGCCGCCATCACACAGACATATAGTCTAGCTTCTTGACCGTAACTCGCAGCTTCGAACATGTTGAAACTTGAATTTGCCTGTGCGTACCGTCTTATCCACACCGTCCCTCAACCTTCTCCAAGTTGAGGAATAAAATCAGTCTGAAAAAACATTAGCCACACCTCGTACACTGACAAAGTCTTACACATGCACACTTCCTGCTCAAAAAGAGGGCTATTTTTGTAGTTCTAGATACGTACAACGCCACAAGCATTATCATCATTATTTTTATTATAATGGATAGATGAATTAAATTAAAGCTTTAAAAGAATCGATTATTTTCAGACAAAAAAAAACAAGAAAACTTTATATGGGTAACGCAAAAGTTTAAATAGGAACCACTGTGAACTGAATTAAAAGTCGTCTGAGTTCTGTAAGTATTTCATTTGGCCAGCAACCTCATGGCGTGCCATAGGGATGTAAATCAGAGTCACTATTATTTCTAATATAATCGAACCACAAATTTAACAAAAACAAACTTTACTGAGTTACAATTCGCCTAGGTTCGATAAAAATTTTTTTACGGCCGTCAACAATCTGATATGGGGTACCACATGGATTTAAATCAGGGCCACTATTGATTTTTAACACGGATCAAGGCTATGAATTTGTCAAAAAAATAGGAAAATATTAAAGTTTCCAGACTCGATTTAAAAGAACGGCATTTTTTCAAATAACTGAAAACCTTATATAGGATGCGATATGGAGCTACTACAGTTAATAACATAACATTCCGTTTTTGAATTTGGAAAAACTAAAGTGAACTCAATTTTAGTTCGTCTTTAGCTCGTCGTCATGAATTTAACTCGGGGTCACTATACAAGCAGTTTCTAACATTGATTTCAAGGTTTGTGTTTGGCTAAAACAAACCAAATTAAAGTTTGTGTAGATTTAATGTTGATTTTTTAAACATATGGGGTGACACAGACATTTAAATCAGGGCCACTATAGTTTCTAACATAGAATACAAGCTATGAATTTGTCAAAAACAAAATGAAGCGAATTAAAGTTAGTTTATTCTTGATGATTATTTTTTGAACCACGAGTTACCTTATAAAAAGTGTCATAAAGGTTTACATCGGAACCACTATAGATATGACATACCATTCCTGTACAAAGTTGGCAAAAGCAGACATTGAGTTAAGTCTGAGTTCGATAATACTTTTTTTTGATTACCAAGAATTCGGGAAAAGCGTCCCTAGTTAGAATTGGAGCTTTGTTAAAAATTGTATTTTGACCACCAACAAACAATCTCATATAGAGTGCCACAAAGATTTAAATCGGGGACACTATTGTTTTTAACATAAAATTTAGATCAAGAATTCGGCAAAGCAAGGCGCCCAGCGTTTAAATGAAGCTTTGTTAAAAAATTTATTTTGACTACCAACAATCTCATATGGAGTGCCACAGGGATTTAAATCGGGGACATTATTATTTTTAACATAGAATTTAGACCCAGAATTCGTGAAAAACAAAGCGCCCCTAGTTAGAGTTGGAGTTTTGTTGAAAATTTTATTTTGACCACCAACAATCTCATATGGAGTGTCACAAAGATTTAACTCGAGGACACTATTATTTGTACATAAAATTTAGACTACGAATTCGGCAAAAGCAAAGCGCCCAGTGTTAGAATTGGAGCTTTGTTAAAAAATTTTTTTGATTACCAACAATCTTATACGGAGTGCCACAGGGATTTAAATCGGGGACACTAATATTTTTAACATAAAATTTAGACCAAGAATTCCAGAAAAGCAAAGCGTCCCTAGTTAGAATTGGAGCTTTGTTAAAAATTTTATTTTGACTACCAACGATCTCATATGGAGTGCCACAGAGATTTAAACCGGGAACACTATTATTTTTAACATAGAATTTAGACCAATAATTTGGGAAAAGCACAGCGCCCCGCGTTAGAGTTAGAGCTTTGTTGAAAATTTTATTTTGACCACCAACAATTTCATATGGAGTGCCACAGGAATTTAAATGTGGACCACTATTATTTCTAATATAGAATTTAGACCAAGAGTTTAGAAAAACTAGAGTGGCCTCGAGATCTCTTTCGGATTACTAAAAACCTCAAACAAGATGCCGCGGGAATAAAAATAAGGACTACAATTATTTCTAACTTAGAATTAAGGCCATGAATAAACAAAGAACTTTGAGTTCATCTAAATTCATTCTTATTTTTCAACGTAGAATTCATGCCATTAATTTCACAAAAGCAAAGTTAATGAATAGGTGTGCGCAAATAAAGCGTTGCGAGACACGATTGTTAATTTTTCCATGCAACCCGGAATAAGTTGTATATTCACGTCACAATTGCATTACACAAAGCAATTTATCGCACACAGCAAAACTCCAGACTTCGGAAGTAACATGTTCCGGTCGCAGGATATCATTTAATCCCATGCATTGCAAAAACGCCCTACATACGCTCAGCGCCGCAAACTGCATTCAACTTAACCTTGTTTTTGTGTGGATAAACTTTGAAATTGCACCACTACAACCGAACGTAATTTAGAACTTTTTTGGCGGTTTGTTTTGACAAGATTCCACAGATATTTATTGCAAAATTCGATACTAATTTAAAATTTTTTGTTGGATACGTACAGCAGCGAGTTTTACGTATATACATATTTTAGGCTTTTTATTGTAACAATTTGCATGTTTTTGTAAGAGAGAGGCGCATTCGTTTCACATTTGCATTCAATTTGGTTCTGAAAACGTCGCATTTTCCCTACCATAGATAAAATTTTTGGGTTGAACAGGGAACAGAGGGACCGTTCACATTTTTCAGACGAAAGTGTCTTTGCTACCCGCAACAATGATGAACAGTTTCCAAGCTGAAAGTCAACAATTGCAATTTATGTGGTTGAATTGCACCCCAGTGATTTATGGTGTTTACTTTGAATGGCTTTTATGGATTCCAGAACGATTTCGCTTATTGCTACAGTTTATATTAGCTCGGAGTTTTATTATTTGGCCGAAACAATGATTATTTTTAACTTTTGTTATTTTCAGGAACACATTTCGTTTGCAATTAATCCTGTAAACAAACATTTTTATATTTAAAAAAAAGTCGGGGCTGGTACCGACCTTGTTTTAAAAATTTAATTTTTTAATTAGTTTCCCCCCCTAATTAAAACCAACTTTTCAAAATTTGATTGTTCCCAAATTTTACATACAATTTTTTAATTTTTAATTGTCCAATTAATATCAAATTTATTACCAGATATGGAAATACAATGACAATCTAGCGTATAAAATTTAATTATTCTGCTGAACGCTCTTTAAACCAACTAACCTAGTTTCAAATTTTGATAAATGAGCAAAGTTCAATTATTAATCCGAAAGTTTAATAGTTTAAGAACAGATAAGCAAAGTGCACGACAGTAAATTAATGCATAATGTTTGAAATTATGTTAGTTTGCGTAATTCTCGAGATAAAACCAAATCGAACAGTGGCGTAGTTAAAAAAATGTTTTATTGGATTTTAATATCTGAAAATCCATATTTCTCGCAAGTTCTTTTAACAAACACTAGGAAAACGTGACCCAAAAAGCAAAACAGAAACTTGAAACGATAAGTTTCTGACAAGAATAAAATATTTTTGAGTAAAGTAATGTAGCCTTGTTAAGTTCCTCTCTGCAAGGATATAAATCAAATTCAAGTTTGACAAATCACCTCTGATTATAAAGTATAAAAATGCTGCACGGGTTTCTACAGTTTATTCTCGGCTATTTATTGTTGTGGTGGCAGATATACAAACTGTAATATACAGCGTCTAAGGCAATATTCCGCAAAACAACGTGAAAACATTAACTGTGGAAAATTACTTACTAATAAATATTCTTTGTTCCAGTGGCGGTTTCTCAATTGGGTCAAATGGTCATTGACCTCCCAATAAAATAAGAAAAAATAAATAATTACTTTTTGTTTGAGTAAATAACATATTATACACTATATTTAAAACATAATTTGTAGTTAACTTTTGTATGAGTTTTCTATGCGAAAACGTTTATTAAAGAGCTGCCGCGGGATTTGAAAACGTTTAAATGTTTGAGTATTTCGGACGCATTAAACCAATCTATGGGAGGGTCATTTGGCTGTCAGTCCCCAATTCAGCTATACGCCACTGAATAAAGCAGCCGGCTTAAAAGGCCTTCAAATGAATAAGAGTGAAATAGAAAGCTCATTGCGGTAAAATTCATATTACACAAGCTAAAAGAGGATAGAAGTATCTGCGTTATTAAAGACTTCAGGGTCACGAACCCAGCACCTCCGAGAATTATGCTGTCAGCTGTCCGTGATAAGCGCATGCCAATAGCCGCCTAATTTGCGGGATTCGCACGTACACGACGCGACGTAGTAGTGTGAAAACAGTTGTTGGTTGTGTAATCATAATTTAGTGGTGTTGTACGATGTCTGTGCAAAATAATTTTGGATTGTGAATGCCACGTAAGGAAATGCTTTCACTTGTTTCCACTGTCTGCTATTTTGTGATAATTCATTGGGTGATATTGACTGCAAACATTTAAAAACTGAAATTCAAACACATTTTTCATCGGTAAAGCACATGAAAAATGTTGTGCAATTTGACACAATGGCAATGTGGGTATCAATTTACAATAATTTTATTAGAGAGTGGTTATCGAAAGTCTATTAAAGACTCCAATGAAAATGTTGGTAAAAATAGATCATTTTGCTAACGTAAAGGATGGGTTTGAAATATAAGGCTACCTAAAACTTGGGTAAGATCAAATTATGTCCAAAAAAATACTTTAAAATGCCTCCCAGTACAACACATCACGAGCCGCCACTAGTTTCTTGTAGTTAACTTTTTGGCAATCTTTGTGCGACTAAATGTGGCAATAGCAGATCAGGGACCACTAGACAAAAACCTTAGTGTTTACCAGTCAATACGATTTTATCCTCTCAGAATATCGATAGATTATCGTAACGGAAATAGACACCAGCAACCAACAAAAAGCGTTCATTTCTAGAAGATTTTTTAAGGTCGTTGCTCTAGCCGATGTTTTAGAGAAAAAATTTAACGATTCAGCTAGAGACGTTATTGTGGAAAACATTACGGAAGAATATGCTAAGCTTGTAACTGATTTAAATCTTGTTAAAGTAAAATATTGGAAAACTTATTTGATCCC
The DNA here is from genome assembly GCA_958336395.1 of Ctenicera cuprea. Lineage (NCBI taxonomy): Eukaryota > Metazoa > Arthropoda > Insecta > Coleoptera > Elateridae > Ctenicera > Ctenicera cuprea. Next base: position 26,961,285 of record OY284495.1, on the reverse strand, counting down.
CTTGCCCATGTACAGCCACAAACAGAACGTGGTTTATTAAATGTAAGAAATAACGTTTTAAACTTTTTATTTTGAACATTGGATAACAAAGGTTTAGAAATTATCAACGAGAGAATATCAGACTTACAGCAAGCCCCAGGTGACATTACACACCTATTTGCTAATCAGATGATTTTTATAAAAACAAATAGTGGAAATACTGAGAAAATATTATTAAAGTAAAATCAACACTAGAATTATAAACCAGTACCTTTCAGAAAAGACAGCAATTAGCCCACTATAAGTTAGTAGAATTATTTAGGTTAAATTCAGCTTTTAGAATGATAAGCTACTCTTTAAATAATTTAAAAGCTAGCATTAGTGAGTTGCAAACTGCTTTAGAAAGTACAGCAGAAAGTAAACTTAAACCACCTTTTATTTCACCTAGTAAGTGAAGCTTCCAAAGAAGCAAGAATAGAGGTAAAAAACTGATAAAAAAAGGCGAAACAAAACTCTTGGAGAGATTTTGGTAACAGAATGAAAGAAAACTATACAGAAATCCAAAAATTATTCTATGGCACGTTGAAGAAAATAAGACAGAAAAAGACGACAACGTTAAAGAATATAAAGGACAAACAAGGAAATGTATTAAAAAAAGAGGTTGATATTATGCAAAGATCGAGGCAATATTTTTAGGAACCATTAGAGGGAAACGAAGAAGAAGGCAACAAGGCGGAAAGGGAAAAGCAAAATAAAAAATGAGCGAAACACTTCGCCTGGACTTTCCTATACATTTAAATACATTGTTTTATATTTTCCAACACTTTCGATATACACCTGTCTAGACACGACTAGTTAAAGTAAATAGTTCTTATAAGTTGTAACATCTTGAAGCGGTTGAAGAAAGACCGACCGCTGCGCTGCAACCATAAGGTTGGGTAAAATATTCGGACTGAATCAACGGAAGCGCGGAAATTGATATTTGAAAATATATTAATAACTCGAGAAGTATTATTTTTAGCAAGAAACTACTCTTATTAATTTGTATTTAGAATTTCAAAACCTTTCTGATTTTAAAGCCAAAATGCCACGTTTCCATTTAAAAAAAAGTTATTTTTTACCGTGGCCGCCATATTAAAATTGGAAACTCAAGTTTTTTTCTTAAATACAATCGAGAAGAATTTGCCCTACAACTTTGCTCTTGGGTTATTAAAATAAAAAAGTTAGCCTACACTGAACATTAAACGACTAGTACAAGAATACAACTGCTGTAGAAAGTATGTGAAATTCTTTCAAGGACAAAAAGATTATTAAGGGGCAAAAAATTCGATTTTTTGATTTTTTGTAAAAAGATTCTCCTAGAGCAAACAAAAGAAGAAATCAATTTTTTAAGTTTGTTGCGAAAATTTTGGGGGGGAGGGGGAACAGTAGCCCCCCTAAATATTAAATTATCAAAAAAATATTATGATATTCGGATTTTTCTATTAATGGTGAGGTCTTTCACATTAACAGAAATATTTTATTGCCCCCCGTTAAATAAATAAAAGGGTACCAATTTTTAATTTTCAAAACTTCATAGAGGGCGTCACAATGAAATTATAACAATGAGTAAAAAACAAAATTGTAGCAGATGCCTATCTATATCAGCTTAAAAAGTTTAAACAAGAACGTGTGGGCAGTTTTTGAGAAATATTTTTTTGAAAATTTTAAAAATTTTAGAGTGGTGCCATTGAGATCGTTTTTCGATTTTCAAAATTAATGATATTTTATGGTATAGTACCCTTAAGGGGCTACCCAACAAGTTGTAGTTGATCCCAATCAAACAACTGGTTTTTGAGTAAATGGGCGTTAAAGTCGAAATTTTCAAAAATTCGTATCGACAAAAAGATTATTAAGGGTCAAAAATTCAATTTTTTGATTTTTTGTGAAAAGATTCTCCTAGAGCAAACAAAACAAAAAACCAAATTTTTAATTTTTTATCGAAAAAATTTGGGGGGAGGGGGAACAGTAGCCCCCCTAAATATGAAATTATCGAAAAAATATTATTATATTCGGATTTTGCTATCAATGGTGAGCTATTTCACATTAACAGATATATTTTATTGCCCCCCGTTAAATAAATAAAAGGGTACCAATTTTCAATTTTCAAAAATTCATAGAGTGAAATTATAGCAATGCGCAAAAAACAAATTGTAGAAGATTCCCAGCTCTATCAGCTTAAAAAGTTTAAACAAAAATGTGTGGGCAGTTTTTGAGAAATATTTTTTGGAGAATTCCAAAATTTTGGAGTGATGTCATTGCGATCGTTTTTATATTTTCAAAATTAATTATATTTCATGGTATAGTGCCCTTGAAGGGCTACCAAACAAGATGTAGTTGATTCCAATCAGATAACTGGTTTTTGAGTAAATGGGCGTTAAAGTCGAAATGTTTAAAAATTCGTAGCGGCCGCCATTTTAAAGCTAGAGAGTTCGGTAAAAAATCGGTTGATTTGTCCTAAGGCCTTCTTTAATCTCCACTTTTAAAATTTCCAAAATTATGTTTCTGAAAAAAATTCTACCAAAAAAACATGTCTAACTTCCGCTTCCGGTTTCGTTTTTTTTAAAAGCTTATTTTGTGGGTGAATTTTTGATTTACCCCCTCATTCCAAAGCACATCAAAATCGGTCCAGCCGTTCCGGAGATATGGAGCGTAATCCAATTCCGAGGTAATCGCTGCTGTAAATAGCTATTTTAAAGACTTGGGTTCATCGACCTACTAAGACGGCATTGCTGCTTTGGATCATCGTTGGAATAAGTGCGTTGAGCGAGCAGGAAACTATATTAAAAAATAATATGATTTTTTGCTCAAAAAACTTGCGTTTTTTTGTTAGGCCACATACATTTCGAACGATCCTCGTATATGTGTGAATTTGGAAAAGAAAAGTTATTAGACCTAATGAACTACTCGATAAAGGCAAAAGAAGTACCCAACAACTGGCAAGCGGATATTATAATACCTTTGTATAAAAAATGGAGATATAAGGGAGTGCATGAATTACAGAGGAATAACATTATTAAGCGTTCCCGGAAAAGTATTAGCTACGATACTAGAGGCGAGAATTAGAAAAACGAAAGAGAAAACAATCACCAAAACACAATGCGGGTTCAGAACAAACAGAGGTACACAAGACTTATCATTTGCACTGAGACAGATTAGCAAGAAGGCACTAAGAAAAGACGAGAAATGCACATATGCTTCATAGATCTGGAAAAGACCTTTGATAAGATAAAAAGGAACGACGCCGACGTGTGGAAGTGTCTTAAAGAGAAAGGAATAAGGACGGGATAAATCGATGCAGTAAAAGCTTTTTATAAAAAAAGTACCAATGTTGTAAGAAAAAGAAATGAAGAAGCACCAGAGTTTGTAACCAGAAAAGGATTACATCAAGGATGTGTGTTGAACTTGCTCCTTTTCACAACAGTGCTAGACACCGCTATCACCGCTGCAGTTTCTCTAGTCTGAACAGGTGAATACCGAGGGTGATATGTGTAAGTCAGCTGCAGCTGCAATTATTGTAAGAAATTATTACTGAACAACTTTAATAAATGTGTTTTATGTCTCAAATTCAGCTACTTTAAATTCCGAAATCTCGAACTTGCTATGACATAAAATAAACAACGTACGAAGAAACGCCGCAACGTACCACACACCCAGGGTCCGCAACGGTACAGTACCAATGGTGTTGCAAACAATGTCTGTCGACTTCACCAGTATACAAGGCTAAACGTAAATCTTGTCTTTACGTCCTATTCATGGGTAATAAATTCAATATTAAGAAACCCTGCACAAAAATAATATCAATTGCTAGACCTTCAGTGAGGTATAGAAAGAAGAACAGTAATGTATGGGTTTACAGCGTCAAAAACGACAAACTAACCCTAAACTGTGCAGTAGAACTTTTCAAAAGATTTAAACTAAATGTGTCACGTAAGATAGTAACAGGAACCACAAGCTACCACAGATACCAACCACAAGCTTGTTATGTTTATGTTCCATTATACCTTACTGCCACATTCAGTCACTAGAACAGTTTTAAAAAGCACAAAATTCGAAGTAGTCATACCACTGATGTTAACTAATATCGTCATTTAGTAAACCAAACACAGTTACAAGAATCTAAATTAGGGAACAAATTAGAAATAATTTCAGCTTTAGAACGGACATTTCCACTAATTAAGCTAGAATATCTGTCAAGGAATGAGAAAATAACTTTAAATCATTGCGAAACACCCAGCACAAACATTTCATTGCCCAACAAACTATCATTTTAGCGATTTGCTTTGCTTTAATAGGTATATAAAAGAAAAATTATTCAAAAATACCTTAAATCAAAATTGCGCCCCATCACGGTACAAGTAGTACATAAAGTGAGGGAGCTTACAGAAATATTGTCTATGTAATTTCCTAAATAACCCTTATTGGAAGAAAATGTAATCTCCGCACCAAATGGATACTCGTCAGTGTTTTGAACGGAATGAGTAAGTTCTCCGGTCCTTGCCAACCAAGTACATATCTACGATGGGAACCATCAAGTATGCGGCTAAAGCAAAACTGGGAAGGAATCACACTGCTGTTTTACCAAGGGCTACTTACTAGTTAATTCATACCACAAAAGCAACATACTTGGCGACATCATTCTTGGCTGCCCTACGATCGAAAAAAGAGATGAACATTAGACAATAGTAATCAGAGAACTTTACACATTCCTAGAGTACAAAACCAGACTCCTTATTGTACTAGTAGAAAATTTTTAAAAACATCAGGTATTTAAAAAATTCAAAATGTTAATTAAATGTACTTAATTTTTAAAAAAAGAAGATGGTTATGTAATTTACAGAACCTATGGCAATAAAGAGTGGTGGTAGCTTAGAGGTTAGGAGCTTAGCCTCTAACGCTAAAGGTATAGGGTTCGATTCCTCCAACCCGCCACTCACATTCCCTAATCCGGTGTAGGAAACCGTGGTGTCTTAATGCCTGAAACCTTCTTTGATATTTAGTCGTTCGGATTCGACGTTAAACTGTAGGTCCCCCGTACTCCACCTTAGCGGTAATGAGAGTACGTGGCAGAGAAAAGTGCCGGTGCCCAGCAGTGGGATGTAATGGCTGATTGCGTGCGATTGCGAAGGCAATATTCCGCAAAACAACATTAAAACATTAACTGTGGAAATTACCAACTAAAAAAGAAAGTGTGAAATCAGACCAATATATTAGAAGAATTTGAAAGCAATAAATTTACTGCGTTTCGAACCTTGACTAACAAGTATATAAAGATTTTATATTTTGTTAACATTTAATTCCTTTTCTGTGTGGGTAACCAATTAAATGTAAAGATTGAGCTATGTGTGGGTTATCAAGTAAGTCTAGTTATTAAATTGTATTTTCTGTTTTACTGCCTAGTAAGATTTTTAATACATTTTTAGCTCTACAATTTTATTGTATCACATTCGGGGAAAATATTAAACCGACATTTTAATTTAAAAAAAAGACTTGAAGGACTAGAAGTGGATTATGGTAATTTAAAATTTGAATAACATAATTTTAAAAATGCTGTATTATATAATTACTAATTGATCATACAGAAGGAAAGTTTAGAAATTCTTAAACTTTCAAAACCCAATTTATTTTATTCAAATTTTACTTCCTCACGCGCGCGGACACACACACTTCTGATTATAATTTTATGCACCCTTTTCAAATCGTTCTTTGTTTTATTTCTTTCATTCACCCTACATTTGTCAGTATTATAAGTAAAAATCCAATAAAAAAGTTTTTTCGGGCCTGATTTTAAGTAAAAGAATCCCTAATGAAAAACCTTTTATATATTGCGTCAGTATTTTATTCCCCAGTTGCCGAATTCTCTGTTATTGAACTAATGTATTCCCTTTATTGGTATAGATATCAATTACAACCAAAAGAATTGCCAAAGCACTCTTAAAAATTGTTATATGTGTATTTGGTTTGCCAGGTTGTTCGTGTGACCATTACCAGAAAAACACGTAAACGAAGAGATCATTTTTTAATCCCCAAAACAATTTACGATTCTTTCCTTGTCGTATTAAAGTAACTCTCCCCCAACTTTTTTTGTAACTATCACCCAAATTCAATTGACGCTTCAAAAATAAAACAGACACAAACTTAATAAAACCTACCACGTTGTTTTTGGCATCGTTACTAACTCAAGGAACATAATACGTGCAACGTGAGAGGTTATGCGCCCCCAGATATAAGTAGGGGCATATTGAGGGTCGTTCTCCTACATTTCACGTCCGCTGATACATCTTCACGGCCACAAAAAGTAATTCGGTTACGCCCCACGTGAATTTTATTTCCTTGGTAAAAATAAATTAGAAGCCATTAAAAACCTTCCAGTTAACATTCCTGTCTTCACGCGCTTTCGCTCGAATTCAGCCCCTCCAAATGTTTATGAGCAAGGCGAGATTTGACCCCAGGCACGGCTACGATAACATTGTTATTATTATTTTAGTCGCACCACCCCTGAATGGAATTACGATTTGCTTCATGAATTATGAGAAAATTAGTTTCCAATACGCTTTGATCCGGTTTGGTTGAGCTACTCGGTTTAAGGGGAGTTAAACGGATTTTTTAAAATTTAAATAATCCATGTAATGTTCGGACGGGTTAAAACGAGGGATTATTTACTCTTGGATAAGTTAAGTGTTTTAGGGGCGTGTAATTATAGAGAGAGCATATTTAACACAACTTGAATTTCATAACATGCGTGTGACAGAAGGGAGCAATTTTTAAAAGTTAAATGACGTAATGGGGTCGTCATTTTACTGGAATCGTTTGGGAAAAATATGTTTTAATTTTTGTTTTAGTTTTCGATTATCTAATAGTCCTACTGTTGCTAATGATCGCTCGCAAGCTAATGGAGAACATGAACGCCCATTTGTTGTTGTAATGCGTTATGAATAATAGATGGGATACTATTATTATTTTTATCGGTAATATGTGTTTTTCAAGAAAACAAAATTTGTAAACGGGAAAATAAGTTAACGACCCACAATTACTTTAACCTAAATTTAATTTTCGTGTCCATAAACAAAATGAAGAAAATAGCTCAATTTGCAACCTTCGTTTAGAAAACTAACAGTTTTAACAAAAATCTACAGGTATGTCGCTTCGAATCCAGTCACACATTGACAGTTCTCGTATTTCAATTATGTTAGTAGGTGCTTTGAAGTGTAGTTTTTAGGAGAGTTTGACACCACATTTAGGGAAGGGTTTCTCTATTTGGAAGTGGCGGTACACTAAGAGTGGCATATAATTGTAATTATTAAGAAAGAATAATTCTAGACTTTTTTTATTTTTTTTTATATTTAAACCCAGTCACACTGCGTTGTGGAAACAGGAAATTTCTTGATATGTGTAGCAAATACAGAGCTTTCGTTAATTGCTGATACCCACGTGACCTTTGGTCCGCAGTCACTTAGGGAGTTTTAGATTTAGATGTTGAAGTCAGTTCAGGATTGGTACTCGTGGTAACTAAAAATTCCCTGTAAGTGTCACTGTCAACACTCAAAGTGAGGTTATGTATGTAAACAAGCAAGCCTTGATAAGTTAACAAACGGCTTGGGAATTTTTGGATAAAAGCCTTATCAACAGTGTAAGTTGGGTTGCCTATATTTTGTGGTCACGTGAGTATCAGTAATTAATGAAGGCTCTGTACTAATACACGCGGTCTTATGACCCACAACTACATCTGTCTGTGTACGCGTAATTTACCACAAATGGTTTGTCTTTAACTTTATTCCATTGCAAATTATTTTGATGAATTCACTACCTAAAGTTCCAGATTAGTAGACATTTCATCATCATAATCTATCCTCATATACCCAGTGTCGAGGTCTTTTACTCCGGGTAGGCTCTTCGCTTGTGTAGTAGGAGGTAGTGGGCTTTTGGCCTTTAAACCACTACGCTCCTGACACCTATGCCACCCTTCATTCAAAGCCATTTACACATGTTTGTTACTTGTATTGGTCAGCCAGTAATCAAGGCAAGCGCCGCCGTTAACTATAACAGTAACTGTAAATGGTTGCCGAGCTCGATACCGATTCACAGAATTACAAAAAAATTTCTGTTTCTTTCGGGATTCGAACCGAGGACTCGCGCATTGTAAACCAGATCCTCTTACCACTGGACCGCTTGGACCACACAGTAGATATTTACCACTTTTAAAATTTTTGACAATATCCGAGAAACACGTGCAGTAACGCATACAGGGCTAAAAGAAGAGGAAAACAGACAACTATTTCTAGAAAAAAACAATTTAAACATTTACAATACCCAAATAACAATAATAAATTACGAAGGTCATCATCAAAATTGCAAATCATTTTTACCGTTTTTTTTTTCTAATTTACCATCGGTTTATACCTACATTTATTCTTTATAGTTCCCAATACTCCGACAAACAAAGCGGTAAATTTTTTAAAAAGAAAATTTTTTTCCGGAATATCGCAGTTCACCAGCAGAATCATAAATAAACTTTTTCTAGAATTGCTGAAAACATGTACCGCTAGGAAATCCACCCGGTTAACCCCTAATTTTTGCCCGGTTCGTCCTCAGAGGAATATACGTAATATATAATTCGATTTACACTGTAGACATAACAATAACTCAACATTATCAGGGCTGAATTTCTCAGGAGGGCAAGGAAGCATGAAGGAATTGCAGCTAAGGGCAGCACGTGGGCAGAAAGGGCATCGCTGCGAGTCCGAGCAGAACTTAGCAGAACCGGTAATCGAATGCACAAGCCTTAAGGCTCATTTTGGTGCTTAACAACCCCTAACTTTGACAATTTGATACATTGCCACCCTTATATATAAGTGGAAGCGGAAATTTTAACACTAATGCGAGTTTTATTACGTCTTACGTCAGCTTGGCGGAAATTTTCCCGGCTTAGGTCAGAGAAGTTCCGATTTTACCGATTAATCCTGGCAAATATCAAAGTTATCCTTTAGGCTATGTGAGTGACGGGTAGTTAGGGGTTAAACTACCTGTAATCTAGCAATTCCTAGATGATAAATCGAACAATTTGGTTGTATCTATATGAATGGGCATATCGCGAGGTTTGTCGCCGTCAGCGTCTGGCTGGGCGCCAGGACGACAGGCGCCGCCGTCCAGGGACGAGAGCACGGGAACTCCCTATGACTCTCACCCTCTGTATCAAAACAAGTCGAACTGATACTCCCACCTGATCTCATCTTGGTCTCTCTCATATAACCCCGAAATGTCCTCTTATAATGGAAAATTGATTTTTCGCAAGACGGTCCCAGATGTCCATTATTCCAAGACAAAAATGTGGATGTAGTCGTTAAGGGATACTTCTAAAAAAAAACGTTGGCAAAAGTATACTCAGAGGAGAGGTGAAAATCCCACAGGACATAATGAAGATAATACGAGTGGACGAGTGGGAAAAGCAGAAATGAGATTAAATGGCTTCATATTTAACGGATACGAAGATTGTAGATTTTCTTAAATGATTAAGCAGATAAATGCTTAAGTTTAATGTATAGTATAGAAGGTGGTTAATAATGACTACAATAATTCAAAGTGATATGATGTCGCAAATAATATTGTTTGCAGCCGAAGTCGTCATAAGTGTTACGCTACGTATATGTGTATAAATAACTATTTGCTATTTGTCACTAAAAATCTCCATTTTGAACTATTTTTTTATAAAATAAACGAACTTAATGAAGATAATGCGAATAGACAACACAGGAAAACAGAAATGAGCTTAAGCGGCTTTATGTTTAAGATATACAAAGATTTTAGGGTTGCTTACATGGTTAAGCTTTATAAGTGTAACTTTAATAACAATCAATCAAGATGATGCTACAAATCACGCGTTATTTCTAGCAAAAGTCGTCATTTGTATTATAGTGCGTATATACAGTGAGTTTTTCTTTTTTGTGTACATACCAGCTATGTATACTTTTATAAAAAACATGTCAACGCATTGTTTTACTGCAGTCTGTAGGCAACCAACTATACACTAAATTTAAAAGATTCAATATTTGAAATGAATAGTCTGCTGTGGAAACAGTAAGCAAATTGATTAATGTCAAATTAATAGAAAGTAGTTTTGATTTTTTGAATTTAACCTAAAATTTGTGTATTATTGATATTTTATGTTTTTAAAATAATAGTTTCATTAATAAATTTTTAATATTCAAATAGTTTTGCGTTTTATTCACAAACATACTCATAATACTCATTGAGCATAACCTCACACTATGAGGAATAACCTTTATCTCTCTATTATTTCTGTACAGTTGGTTGTCTATAGATTGCAGTAAAACAACGCATTGACATGTTTTTTTATAAAAGTATACATCTGGTATGCATACAAAAAAGAAAAACTCGCTGTATATATACAGATGGACGTCATAGCAACTGCATTTAAAATACACCTTATATAAATGCGTATACAAAGTGACCAATTAATGCAGAATAATTCTACTGACATTAATATGTATGTTTGTCATATGTTTAGGTTTCTGCCTTTTAAGTTAGCATCTAACTAGGCATTTTAGGTCTGTTTATTACCGAACAACTTTTATATATTTTTTCCAAAATAAAGATATTTAAAAGTAAGAAAACATTTTTTCGGTTGATTAAAATAGTAAGCTTAAGTTTAATGTCGAATATACAAAGTAATTTGTTGTAATTTTTAACAACAAGTATTTAAAATCACGCCACAAGTCACGTTAATATATCACGGAAGTCGCCATAAATATTATACTACGCATTTTATGTTGAATACACACAATCGTCATAAGTATTGCAATATAAGTCTCTTCTCTCTCTCTTGTCGTTAATCTTCAGAAGTGAAGAGTCGTGATTTGTGCGTGAATATATGAGGATTTCTTCAATTAGTTGACATTTTTCGTAATGTCTTTCCATGCGTTACGATCTTTCGCTGATTTAATGTTGTTTTGGAGATTTGTACCGGTCAGGTCGCTTATTTGATCTAGCCATCGTTTTGGTGAGCGTCCTCGTAACCTTTTTCCGTCCATCTTTCCTTGAACTACCAGCTTTCCCAAGTTGTTATCACTGCTCCTAGTTATGTGTCCAAAATATTGGAGTATGCGTCGTTGGACAGTTGTTATCAGCCTTGTTGTTATACCGATTTCTTCCAAGATAGAGTGGTTGGTCCTGTGTGCTGTCCAGGGTATCCGCAGCATTCTCCTCCAGCACCACATTTCGAAGGCATTAACTTTCCGTTTATCTATTTCCTTTAGTGTCCAGGCTTCTGCTCCGTAAAGAGCTATTGGAAAAACTAGTGTATGCATTAATCTTACTTTAGTCGGGATTCGTATGTTTCTGTCTTTCCAGATTTTCGTTAGCTTTGTAACGGCTGTTTTGGCTATGGCCGTACGTCTTTTTATTTCTTCTGTGCAGCCGCCGACATTACTGATAAGAGTTCCTAAGTAGATTATATGGTCGACTACTTCTATGTCCCCAATGGTATTTTGATGTTGCTGAGTCCCCGATCTGTCGATTATCATTATTTTAGTTTTATTACGGTTTAATTTTAACCCAGCGTTCTCACTTTCTCTTTCAAGTTTCTCGATTAGATTAATCATTTCTACATCAGTTCGTGTTATCAGGGCAGTGTCGTCAGCATATCTGAGATTTGTTATTTTTTCACCGCCAACTGTTATACCGCTATCCCAGGTCTCAAGTACTTTCCTCATAATGTATTCACCGTATACGTTGAACAGAAGGGGCGACAGTATACATCCTTGCCGGACACCTTTCTGAAGGGTGAATTTATTCGATGTTCGATCATTTATTCTGATGACAGCCGAGTTACATTCGTAGAGTTGTTTAATCATGTACACTAGGTGTGGTGGTGTACCCATTTCTAATAGTACCTCCCATAGTTTTGTCCATTTGACACAGTCGAACGCTTTTGCGTAATCGACGAAGCATATGTAAGCTAATACGTTGAATTCTCGGCATTTTTCAACTATTTGTCTCACATTTAGAATTTGGTCTCTCGTCCCTCTACCTTTCATAAAATATAAGTACATACATATAAATCAAATGTATACAAGATGACCAAAAGGTAGGTACTAACAATTCCACTTCCGTTAGTATGTAAACTTATCTTTGATTTAGGTAGTTAGCTAATGTTTTTTGCAATAGCTATGCTATAATATACACTGTGTCCATAAAGTAACGCCCCCCCCCCTAACTAACTTTTGAACGACTTAATATTTTACTACAAAATTTGGTGTGCTTTAATGGGAAATTAAATACTATTTTTCAGCCAAAAATTAAATTTTGTATCATGCAAAATGGCGACTGGGCACCATTTAGAATTTTTTTTTAAATAGAAAGGGGGGTCGAGTGACACCTCATTTGAAAGGTCTTTTAGTTCTGCGTCTGATCCTAGAGTTTCAAAGAAAAATATTTAGCCATAACAAAATGACAAACGTTTGAAGTAAAGAAGTCTATTAAAAAAAACTAAGAATTAAAGCAAAAACAAATGAAATTAAGTGTTCGAAATGTTCACCATTCACTTCTTGGCACATAAAAAGTCGGTTATGACATTCCTGCCTTACATTTTCCTAAGTTTCTGGAGTGACATTTCTGTAAAAAAAAGCATTACAGAAGTTTGCAGAAATATCACTCCAGAATCCTATGAAAATGTGAGGCAGGAATGTCATAACCGACTTTTTATGTGCCAAGAAGTGAATGGTGAACATTTCGAACACTTAATTTCATTTGTTTTTGCTTTAATTCTTAGTTTTTTTTAATAGACTTCTTTACTTCAAACGTTTGTCATTTTGTTATGGCTAAATATTTTTCTTTGAAACTCTAGGATCAGACGCAGAACTAAAATACCTTTCAAATGAGGTGTCACTCGACTCCCCTTTCTATTTAAAAAAAAATTTCAAAATGGCGCCCAGCCGCCATTTTGAATGATGCATTATTTAATTATAAGCTAAAAAATAGTATTTAATTTCCCATTAAAGCACACCAAATTTTGTAGTAAAATATTAAGTCGTTCAAAAGTTAGTTAGGGGGGGGTTACTTTATGGACACAGTGTATATTGTTTATTAATGAACAACTTTTACTGAAATTATGTTTTCATAAAATGTATATTGACGTTTGTGTTCTGGTCACCGTGTACACAAGTCGTATATAGTATCACAGTACGTATATCTATAAAAACACACTCGTCATAAGGAGACACATACACTGGTAAGGGTATCTATGCATACGCATATGGGATGTACAGAAAGCACTAAATCATGGTTCCACTGACATTAGTATGTTTATTTTTGGTTTAGGTTTCTGCATTTTTAGTTAGCCTTTAATAATTTTCTGAATTTTAGCAATTCCGCGCCTGTTATTTACCGAACAATTTTTATATCAACTGCTGATTTGTTGCAATTGCAGCGCTACAATTTAACCTGTTTTGTTTATTATTGAACAACTTTTACACAACGTATTGTTTAAAGAATATAAATGTCAACGTTACTACAATCGTTGTTCTCTCAGTGTTGGTCACCGTGTACACAAAAGTCGTCACAAGTATTACCGTACATATACAGAGTGCCCATTTTAAAACTCCGAGCCTAAATTTTTTTAAATAGGTAACACACAATACAAGTCATTGCCGAGTATTATTTCAAAACAAAATATTTCTATAATTAAGATCAGGGCAATCATGTTTGCATTAACTTGACAGTTTACTAATCAAATTCGTTAAGCCACATTACTTGAACGGTGCAAAACAAAGATTGTCGATCACTAATCTTTGGTGCAAAATGTATTCCAACGCTGACAAAGTGGACATGCTTCTAATTCTGGGTGAATGTCAAAAAAATGCGAGTGCTGCCAGTACTTTGTATGCGCAACGCTTTCCAGGTAGACGAATTCCAACAGACAAAACATTTAGAATGCATCTTCTGAATTTACAAGAGTATGGGCAATTTTCAAAACCAAAAGTAAGGGCACGGCAAGTTACGGTTGAACATAACGAAGTAGCTGTAATTGAAATGGTTACGGATAATCCCCATACAAGTCAAAGAGCAATTGCAAATGCCTTAAACATTAGCAAAGGTTCTGTTTTCAATATTCTTAAGGCGAACACATTTCACCCCTACCATATTTATACCATACACTATCTTGATAGGGATTATGAGCATCGTGTTCAGTATTGTCAATTTCTTAGACGGCAATTAAACGGCAATGCGGAATTTTTAAGTATGGTATTATTCTGTGATGAAGCGAGGTTTTCAAACAACGGAATGGTTAATCGACATAACTGCCACTATTACGCCCAAGACAATCCCCGCTAGATCAGGATAACTCATTTTCAGAGAATTTTTTCTCTTAATGTGTGGTGCGGTATTATTGGTGATTTTGTAATAGGTCCACATTTCTTTAATGGAAATTTAGATGGTGAAATGTATTTAAATTTCTTAATTAATGAACTACCGGCTCTCCTCCAAACAGTTCCTCAAAACGTACGGAATGGCATGTGGTTTTTAAATGATGGTGCACCTTCGCATTTTCATAAGGATGTGAGAAATTCTCTTAACCAACGTTTTGAGGGACGGGTAATTGGACGAGGTGCATTGCATCCTTGGCCGGCCCGTAGTCCCGATTTGACTCCGCTAGACTTCTTTTTGTAGGGCAAAGTAAAAAATGATGTCTATGAAGTGCCCATTCGAAATGAAGAACATCTACGCGAAAGGATAATTCAATGTCGTCGCTCTGTCACACCGGAAATGTTAGCTCGGGTTAGAGGTTCGATGCGTAGAAGAATTATACTCTGCGAAAACGAAGGGGGAAGGCAATTTGAACACCTGCTTCGTTAGTTTTTGTACTATGTTCTTATTAAATTATTGTAGTTATTGTTGTCAAATATTAAATTTGAGTTATTAAAGTAACCTTAAATTTGTACTTAATCATTAGTAGATACATGTACTGTAAAACAACTCTGATCTCAATTTTAAAAAAATGGTAGAAATGCATAGTGATCTGGGGGTTGCATTGTGTATTGTCTATTTAAAAAAATTTAGGCTCGGAGTTTTAAAATGGACACTCTGTATGTAAAAAGTAAGTGGTTGGTACAAACAGAAATGAGTTTATGCGATTTAATATCTAAAACAAAGAGGAATATTATGGGGTTGGTTAAACGATTAAGCTGTTATGAATTTAAATTTAATGTCTTATGTGCAAAGTGGTTTGTTATTATTTTCAAAAAAATAATTTGTAGTGACGCCACAAGGCACGTTAAATTGTGGCAACTATTCCATAGAAACTACGATGGTGCAGAACCGCCACATTTTTTAGTAATTTTAATGAAACAAATTATTTTCTTTATTAATTTTAGAAAACAACGCGCATCTTGATAAAGTGCTAGCAAAGTTTCAATTCACCAAGCATTGCAGCAAAAGTTGCCAGCAGCGAACGAATACACGAATAGACCCAATAGACGCCTCTGTTTAGTAAAAAAGATCTGTGCACCGATTTACTCTTATTTAAGCTATAACTGACAGTAACATACTACGAAATTCATCATCATCATCATCTTCATGGTGTAGGCCTGTTGGCCTGTTCCGTCTCAATACTCCATCTTTTCCTGGGTCTCCCTTTGCTTCGTTTTCCTCTTGGTTTGTAATTCCATGCTAGCTTTGGGATCCGATCTTCGCCCATTCTTTGTAGATGTTCTGTCCATCTTCCTTTATACTGCTGTATACGTTCGTTAATTTGCCATATTTCCAGATCATTTCTTACATCTTCGTTTCTTATATGATCCAATCTTGTGCATCCTTTTACAGATCTGAGAAATTTCATTTCTGAGGCTTGTATGTGGCTAGCGTCTTTCTGTGTTATTACCCAGCTTTCACACCCATATAGCAATGACGGTACAGCTATGGTCTTATAGAATTTAATTTGTGTGTCTTTCCTGGTGTTTTTCCCTACTGTTCTTCGTATTGTGCCACACATCGACTGAAATTTAGTCGTTTTATTAAGCATTTCATTGTCATAGTCATACTACGAAATTGTTTCGCAATTTTAACGTGCATTGGGTTCTGCAGTCGTGCAGTACTAAATGATTGCCTTAACTTGCAGAAGTTATCGAATGCATTAAATTTGGTGGAGCATTTGAGTTGGCATTACGAACATGACGAATCAATTACTGCTGAAAATCCGGGAATAATTAACTACAAAATGTCTATAAAACAATATAATAATTTTGTACTTAATATCTGCCGCCGCAGATAATATACTTTTCGTAACAGTGGCGGTTCGTCCTATTAAGCAGTTTTTTTAAATAAATTTAAACACCGTTTTGCATACGCGAAGCCGAGCTTATCGGGCCGAATGATTCCAGCTACGACACAATTAACCAATCTATTATTCTTAATAGGTTTGCATGCACATTGATACAATTAATGCAATGATCAGATGCAAAGAAATAGTAGGGATTTTGGAACGCAATAAGCGCTAAAATTCACGGCCACATTAGTTTTTCTTTGCGTCGGTCAGCGGCAATCAGGAAGAGCGTGCAGCTATACTGTAGTTATTTATTTTATACAAAGTTTATAAATTTGCAGAAAATATGGAGATTCTCGTTGACCAGCTTTTAAAAGAAAAATTTAATGAATACTTTTACGATAAAATCGAACAGTTGGAACCTAACAATTATATTTAAGTAAGTTTTGTGGTAACTTTTAAACAGTTTATTAGTTATCAAAACATTTAAATGAATTTCCAATTTTTAATCTAGAACAGTAGGAGTGTGTGACATGAAACAATCGTGCAACTTTGAAATCAAAGTTTATTAAGTTTAATTGCATAATTGAATAACCGCCTCGGTTACTCAAAACACACATTGAAGTGTAGCTTACTGACTCCCTGGTTTTACAGTAGCGGTGTCTTGCAGTATGCATTGCAGACATGCTAACGCCGTTTAACACTTTAACTGATCCCGACCTATCACATAAACTCCTACCCACCCACTGCCATGTGGTGGGCCTGGCGTAATTCAGTATAAATTCCCACATACGTTCTGTAAATACATACTTGTCGTTTCTATGCAATTTTAAGCTTAATTTCTACGTAATTATAAGAGAATTACGACTATATGTTTGGCTTTATGCGAGCTCGCTTAGTTACTTTTTATTTATTTGATCAGCTGCAATTGCTGCTTGTATAATTTTAAGTATAATGATAACAGGGTTTATAATCGTAGAATATGAATTTGCAGGTTTTAAAAGTACAAAGCAAAACAATTTTATCAATATGTCATTTTAATCTATCTACTTTTTTCATCTATTCTTCCTCTGTATCACTATGCTTTATTTCTTCTTCCATTTCATGACACGGAGTGCAGAACATCTCCGGTCTAGCTCAATAATAAAGTAGCAGTGAACGAAACGATATATCTCAAATATTGCAGTTGTAGTTATACCAACCTTGCAAAATCGTGCAAAATGTTTCACGTTGAGAACGCTCATAGTTTAAATTTACTTCATAAACTGTAGGAAAGTTTTTTGCTGTTTTGAGACGAAAAGTCCGGACACTACGTGAGTTAGAAATAGAAATACACAATTAGAGTTTCGTGTGCATCAAATCAGGATCCTTTAAGCTTGTCTTGCCTTTTCGCGACGACGAGCCTACCTTACGCAAAGCCAGAGTTTTACAAGTCTATTATATATAGAGCATATTCTTATGCACTGGAATGCATTGGTCCAGTACAGTTTTGTTTGCAATATTGGAACAAAATCTGCTACTGGCATTCATTATGAAAACAAACCCTGAAAAAAAACGCAAAACGAGCGGCACGCGCCGCTAGGCTGACTTCTGGGGGCCGCGGCTGTGACTGTTGGGACAGGTTTCATACACCTTTAGACAACTGTTAAAAAAAACTGTTTATTCTAATGCGCATAGGCATTTCATACATATTTTAGTCTATAACTTTGCAAATCTTAAACAAGAGTGTTCTGTCCTATTTAGCAATCATATGTATCCATCATGAGCGATGTGCTCCAAAATTACTAGGGCTGTTACAAACAGAGGGTAAAAAGAAATCTAGATTGTTTAATACTGAACGGTATAAAAGAATGGACTGGCTAAGTGGTACCGACACGTAACCCCTCAAAAGTATAGTCTAAAACAGGGTACTACGTTTTAAAAAATCTTTCAGCACCAATTAAACAACATGCGTCGACCAAAGAACATTTGTCTGCAACTGCTAAATTAAAATTATTTGGCAAATCACGCATTAACTTGGCTTTAGACAAAGGTTTACGTTATCAAATTAAAGTGCATAACGACAAAGTGAATTTTACGTAAAATTTAAAAGGGATTTTATGCGTAGAATTCATTTAACAACAGGTCTTGGTAAAGTAGAGTTGCCGTATTTTTTTATTTTTTAAAATTAATGTTAAATAATTTTTGCCTTTGTCTACCCAAATTTTGAACCCACGAAACGGCACTGCTACGTAAGTCGTCATAAGTATGACGGTATGCATATATTGAATACACACAGTCGTCATAAGTATTTGGGTAATTTGGGATTTTTGCAACTACAGTGCTGTTATTTAACCTTTTTATTAATGAACAACAATGAGTGAAAGAATATTTTCATAGAAATTTGTAGAACCAATATCCTCACGTTTTTGTCACCGTGGACACAAAAGTCGTCATAAGTATTGCGGTACGTACATGTGTAAAAACAAAATCGTTATGAGAATTGCTGTAAGTGTATATATTCATATTATAAGGTGTTCAGACAGTATTGAATTATAACTCTAATGTCGTTAGTATGTCTACGTTAGCTGAAAATGTTTGAGGGGTTTTTCTAATGACAAAGCCAAAATATAGTTTGTTTTTACTAAACTCCTTTCTTTAAGGTTCTTTGTTATAAAAATGAGGATAATGTCGTTGAAACCATTATTACTTATATTCTACTCATGCTTTATACACAAAGTCATTATAAGTGCTGCGGCAGGTATAAAATATAAATGCGTATATGTACTGCAGTACTCACGGCGACTCATAATAATTAGTAATAAGCAAGTACAGAGTAACAAATTCAACATTTGGTCGAAGTGAACATCAATAAACACTTTACGTATAATTAGTTATGTTAGATATTCGAAAACGAAGGAAAATTGCTATAAATTTCGTTTCCGCTTGTTTCCTCGGCAATTACGTCTGAAAACATTTCAAGCCTCATACATTTCGTGCATTTATGGAAATGAAAGCTAATAATCTTTTCAGCTCTTTGCTTTGTGTATAATTAATCTCTAATCTGTCTGGCATAATAACAGGACGCGATATAGCAGCACAAATTTGTACGTAAATGGAAATATTATTTCATTTCAGGGCCGCGTCAACTGATAATCGTAAAAGAGTCAACTTGACGATTGAAATTTTTGCGGAAGCATATTTCCGCCAGTTTTATATTCATAGCGAAGTGCGGGAGCTCTCAAGATATTACTTGCAACCACGCAATGTTCAAATAAGCCTGTCAGAAGAATAGGAAACAAGTTGCGATTTTTAAAAAGAATTAAATGTGCTGGTGAAAACTCAAAAGAAATTAAAACAATTCTTTTACGTCCTGAAAATTCGGTTGATGAATTTGGAAAAAAAATTGAAAACAAACTTAAAACGCCCTCTGTTAATTTTCAGAAGCTTATACAAACTCCAGACACGTTCAGCAGCTTTGTGACAACAAAACAATGTTCGCTCAGTGTTTAGGTTAAAATTTTCTTCAAATTCACAAAGCATTGTTTTATAGATATCTGCAATCGTTGAAACAAAGAAAAGTGAGGGTTGTTAAAATGCGAAGGAGCTTGCACAGCGGTATTTACTTCATTAAAAATAGAGTAATGGGCATAAAGCAGCCATTAAGCCTTGTCCAAATACAGAGTTTTTACTGTCTCCCTTTTGTGTACCTATAAAAGTTCAAAAAACTCAACGAATGGCGACCCATTTCAGCTAAATAATAGATAGGCATTCGCGATAACACGACAGCCTGTCGTGCAAACACGCACAAGACAACTCCGGATCCCATAAAAACTCTTCATTCCCTTGAATGAAAGCCGAAAACTCACATGATCGTAATAAATTCGATATTTGTTTGAAATATAATGGACATATTGGCATCGCGACTCTCACGCAAAATAAAACGTCTCGACTTTAAACTTAAATCAATAACAGTCTGAATTTCAGCACCAGCAATTGTTTTTAGTTTGTTTTTGGTGCCGTTTGGTTTGACCCATATACGCTTTGCGACATATTTTCACAACAGGTTTTGTAAACTTCGCTATTGGAATCAATTACACGTTGCACCTTCTATTTTTAGATCTATGGTCGAAACGTCGCGACCGGAATTGTTATTATCCGCTCAGAAAAATAAGAGCACGTGCCACTGTCGTGTAGGTTCTGCGGGGGCGGACACCCCATTACTCTTAATAGTTCCAGAGACCCCGACTCATATTCGCGCCGCGAAAGGAATTCCGAATTCTCGACCCTAGAACACTTGCTTGGCCCTCTGACAGCTCTTGAAAGCGTTCGTTATTTATTAATGCGCGCTTCGCTAGAAAAACGAAATCTTTTTCCTCTCAAATTAAGACTAGAAACAGACAAATGCTTTAACATTGCAAAAAAAATCAAAAATTTGGTTAATTATGTACCTAACAGTTCAGGAGTGGTATTGAAAAGGTTGTAAAGAAATTGTAATTATAAGTTTGTAGGTTTGCAGAGAACTCCTCTAGAGTATATTGATTTTGTGCAAAATAGTAGTATTCTAGACAAAGAGAACCTACAGCTTCAAGTGAGTTAGCTAGATTCCTAAAATTGTTGTTGCTTTGTAAAACAATTCACGGGTAGAATTGTAATGTTTATAGTCTCTATATTACATTTACCTCAATTTTGCTATAACAAAAGACAACAGTCAAAAATACATTACAGCTAAATCTGCTCTAGATAATCACGTTTAACCCCCTCTAATTAACCCAATTCTAAACTACGCCTATTAAGTCAGGTTTTAAGGCGTTTTCATCTAAAACAATGGTAGATCCAGCTATTGTTCACAAATCCAAATTTAATAGTTCAGGAGTGGAATAATGATATATTTTTAGAATAAGCCCGGTTTAAAAATAAATCCACTTTGTTTGATTGTGGGTGACGTGTAAGATAATTCCGTGATGGTATCGCCGAATGAAATGGACAGCGAAATAAAAAGTCCATTGTATTAAATATTGATTGATAGAATGTAGGACAATAAATCTTTACAAAAGCTGTCGCAGAAAACGTAATAAATATCACGCGAGGGCGGTTGCATTTTCATGTAGCACATTGGCACGCCTGTCCACTTGATTTGTACTCGCAGATTTGTTTTAATCCTTGATCGTGTAACGTCATTAATCCTTAAGGACGATTTATGGATTTGTAATTGTTCTGCACTTTACTGTTGTAAAGTGGTATAAGGTACAGGGGCGGACTCCTCACGAGGTCTGAAAAAAATTTAATCTGGCATAAATTAATCAATTTCTTATTTACGAGACTGACTTAAAGTAAATTGCATATTAAAAAATTAATTGATCTGCAATAAAATTTTTTGCCAAAGTTGATTAACAGCCACCTAAAATACAGAAAATCGTAAAATGTTTGTAGGGGTCTAATAAAATCGGTGATAAATGTAAAAGGAACATTAATTTGTAGTTTATTGCATGCGGTTCGCTTTAATTGCTTCGAAAATTAACGTTTACCCAGAAATATAAATAATTTATATATATATATATATATATATATATATATATATATATATATATATATATATATATATATATATATATATATATATATATATATATATATATATATATAGCCCTCTAGAGTTTACAGATGTACTATTTCCAACGTTTTAGTAGAGTTTCCGATCTGATTAATGTCATTGTTAAAATTGGCTGGAAATATTTCGATTGTCTGTAGAGTTTAGAGTCGAAAAGCACATTCCATTACCTTTGCTACCACATTTGCTAATTCATACATCAAATGGACGAAGAAAATATAATAAAATGAGAAGAGTAAACAGCATAATCGACATCCTATTATCAAAGCATGAAAGAAAAACTGTATATCGATAAAAATCATACTCGGAGAGAACGTTCAATAGTACCATTAGCAGTGGGGTGATAGAGGATATTTTTAGTCGGTAAGTTTTAATATTGTAATGTAAACTGTGTTTGTTTAACTTTCTATTGCCGTTGTTGGCTATTACATCAAAATTATTCAAAATTTATTAATACAAGGAGAAAATTTTCATGAAAACCATATCAAAACGTTAACTGATTAAACTAGATCTAAATTTAATTCTACAAAAGCCCAATTATCCCAGTAAAAGCTTGACGTCGTCAAGTTGTCACCGGGTATAACTAATACCAGGACGTTATCGAAAGGGATGGGTAGGCAGATATAAACACGTTCACCCCTTATGTTCCCCATTAGTAGAATATGCTAATGAGTCGAGCAGGCCTAGATGGAACGATTAGGTGCACGCAGATCTCGCTCGCCTCTAACCTTTTCCGACGCCATTTTCAATCAAACTCTTTTACCAGTTGCGTCACAATGTGCTGGTGCCCTATTTTTAAACTGATTACATTGAACGACTCTTGTATTCAACGAATACGTGTCGTTGCAGTGTACGCGTCACACACTTCGACCCCTTACCTAGTACGTGTCAATGCATTGTAGCGGGTTTTAAGGGTTGGTAGGTATCGGATTTTCTACATTCAGGAAAAAGCAGACGTGGCGGAAGTGGTTTTCATGCCAACGCTTGATTGATGAACTCATGGAGTAACTATTTACGGGAAATGTTATCAAAAAAAAGGTACAATATAAAATGTAAAACTCTTTAAAAAAAAGTCATTAATTTTATTACCGTTTGAATTATTATACCCAGGTAAAACATTTCTAAGATAAAAATATACCTATAGAAAATGGCGAAGTACAGTTGACGTGAAAAACAAGATTTTCTTGACTGCTTTTAATACATTGTTTCGAAAATTTGTATTTCTTTTCACTTAAAACAACTGAAACCGTACCTGCTGAGTGTAATAGAACACAATCCAACCTTAGATTTTGAGTAATTTGGAAGTTGATAAACGTGAGTTTCCGGAATATTTGGTGGTACCGACCAAAATAAAGAGACACGCCAAAATCAGTGTGGTAATTTGCAATTTGAATACAGAGCTAATTAATCAGATTTCAGCTAATTTTTAGGTGCTTTTCAACCTTTTAAAATACAAAAAAAAATTTTGGCTTTGGTGCTTCTTTATGGGTGACTTCTAAAACAGTTTCAGTACGAATTTAACGTCCTTCTACTCTTAGGTAAGTTTCAAGCAAATTTAAAAGAGTATCTAAGAGAATGGAGGACCCAAAATATGTTTGATAACGTACATTATGGTTGCAGATCTAAAGTTGACGTCATCAAATGCATTTTGGCTTACCCCTCCCCAAGTGCTTCAAAACTTCCTGGTACTAAGCAAAATAATGTTGATCCTTGCACCTTTTCAAAACAAACATTTTACATGCCAATTTCGGATTCTGGCATTTGAATTTTACATCTAGCTTTCGTTGCCGAAATTGTGTCAAGTAATTTCCTATCGATCTTATAGTCAGCGGTTTTCTTCCCCTACTCATCTAATACTTTCTATGTCTAGGCCAGTTCCGGAGGAACTTAATAGCACATAAGATTTCCTTGTCGTAGGTTCTAACACATATCTGCCAAAACGCGTTTGACAACATAATTGCAGATCTGCAGTGGATGTCTTTAAACACATTTGGCTGCTCTTTCCTTCTGCTAAGTGCATCAAAACATCTTGGAATTTAGCCAACTATTCAAACGCATTTTTGATTTCCCTTCCCTTAGGAGTTTCCAAGCTTCATTGAAAACAATTTTATCTTTTACTACTTGTCTCAAACATATTCTAAACAAATATTCCCTCTCCTAGAAAGGTTCAGAAAAAATTTTGTAGCACTTGAGAGTACCACGTGCGGTGGCAGTTACAACAACCACGTTGTGTTTAACGTGGCAGCACCTAGCGTGGGCCGTTTTCTGGCCAGATTATGCGCGCTTGTCCACGGTAAAACGAAGACAAGGTACTAGTACGATATGGAGCTGCCACTGATGAGTGGAAACTATCTAATTGAAATGCACACTTTGGCCAATACCAAGACGACCCTTGCCTGCACAGGCCTATTGCTGCTAGAACGAGTCCTATACCTTTATCAAGAGCAATGGCTGCAATCCTAGCGCTGGTCAGCTAAGCACCTACCAGATAGGTTGGTAGTCGGTCTGATCACAATGACCCGTACCTTAACGACGTCGGAAATGTGAACCCTCCTCTGTGGACCTTTTAATTATGGGAGTGAGCAGGCAAAATAAAACCGTACTCGTAGAGGCCTGGTTCCTAGCTGCTTCTCGCCATCCAGTTTATCGCCTGGGGAGATTTATTGCCCGTAGCTCGTTTCTACATGTGTGTGAGTGGGACGTAGGCTTTTTTATAGCCCCGGCTAGGAAGCGAGAATTATCATTTCAGACGACACGCTACGATCCAGGTTCTTGGCACCCATACTAAGAGCTGTTGAACATTCTACCTCGTAAAATCACTCACCCAGTCCTCTTTGGTCCCAATTAAGAAGAATTAGAACCTATTTGAGGAGAGGTAGACGGACCAAGTTAAGATCACCTATATTATCGTTACCACGCCGTCTTTGTTAACGTATCTCACGAAAGTGGAGGTTCTGGGTCGACCCATCTAAGTTAGCACCTAACAGACGAGACGAATAAACATGCGTTTGACTGGGCGTTATCAATCACATATTAGCTTTCTCTTCTACCAAGTAACTCTAAACCTTCTAGAATTCAACACAATAACTTTGGTTTACGACCCCGTTCAAAGATGGCTTGCAAAAAATTTTATTAATTGATTTGAAAATTTTTCAACAAAATTTTAATTGCCTCAAGCCATTTTCCATCTTGTATGTGAACAGCCCCTTCCCACCAATAAATACCTTATCCTTGTCATTCCATTTATATTAATAACAATTTTGCTTTAGTTTTGTTCTACTGTTCCTCAAACGGAAAGGAATATATGCATTCTGAAAATGAAAGTTGATACAAACCAGTGTTACAAATAATATTTGATTTTTCAGTATTGTCAGGAAAAATATTTCATAGACCCATGAATATCACCAAATATCCGGGACAAGTTGATTGATCGTACAAAATCACTGGGCACGCACAAATCGCATAAAGTGCTCCCTTTTGCCCATAAATTTTACCGTTCTATCCCTCTCCTGCATCAAACAACTGTAAATACGAAACAGGTATCAGTTCTAATACAATTTTACCTCGCGGATCAGAATTTATTTGTTTCTTCCTGGCAGAATTTTTCTGCCAATATTTGATTTCTCAATTTCCCCTTTGAATGATTATTAAAGATTCATTCACGTTACGAAATACCAATAAAGAAAAACATTTATTTGTCTACAATAAGAAAAATAAGATGCAATTGTTAAAGTTGGAGGTTGGAAACAAAAGTCATCCACGTGGTTATTTTTGACAGCGGTCAACAATTTACAAAGGTAAAATTTAAATTTTAACAATGTTATTCTGACAACCTGTGCCTGTGGCGCGTGGACATTTTGCATACATTTTTTGCTTGCTGTTTTGCTGATCTAATTTAAGTTTTTGCCCCTTCTGTTTAATAAGAACTTTTCTTTATAAACGAAAATTGATAACGGAAGCTTAAAATTTTAAATCCTCACAGTGCGCACTTTAATCCGGAAATCCCCAATAATAATTTAATCCTAACGAAAAAAATGCAAAACAGAGCCGCATAAACATCGATAAATTAACCCATTTTTTTTATATTAAGCACAACAGACATCATAAATTGCAGCTGCTAACACCCTGAAACAAGAAGCTCTGGATTTATTGCATTATTACGCAAATATCTCTAGTTGTAGGTATTTAAAACTTCCGATTAGAGTCGTAATCAAAATATTAACGTCAATACCAGTCGTAATCAGCCTTTCCGTTCCACTGCTGGGCTCTGGCACTCTTCTCTGCCACGTACTCTTCTTAGCGCTAAGGTGGAGTACGAGGGACCTACAATTTAACGTCGATTCCAAATGACTAAATTCATAAACTAAAAACAGATTATTATTGCTGTATGGCTTTGGTGGGGAATCAAACCTTTAGAGTTAGACGCCAAGCACCCAACCTCTAAGCTACCGCCACTCCAAAACCTATAGATATACCAAAATACCGACACGATTTGACGTTTCTCAAATGGCAACACTAACGATATTTTTGACTTTTGATATTTTCTTGTGTTTTTTGAATATTTGAGCTTGCTTTTTGAACCAAAAAAACATTGTTACTTCTTATAATTGTAGAACCATTCTCCACAGGATTAAAAAACTTGAATAGAAGAAATATAGTGAGGTGTAGCAGATTAGCGCCACCTGCTGGCCGGTCGATCGTTATTGTTGCCTTTTCACTTTCATGTCGGTACTTTGTTATATCTACTGGCTTTGATTGACGTTTTTGGTTTTGATCTTCAAAAACAATGGTTTTACCCATTCCACTGAACTAGTTTTAAATGCTGCTCTTTGGCGGTTGAAGATACCTTAACTGCTTTCTACTTAAAATACAGGCAATTGGTATAAAATATTTTATTACTTTTTAATAAAGTGTTGAAATAAAATTATTGAGAATTTACAAAATTAAACATTAATCGGTTTATATGCTGCCCCCAAGCGGTTAAAAAACACCTTAAAGCACCTCCCATTTACTGCATGCGCCTTGCCAACCTATTTAATATGAGAGAGATACGTTAA
This sequence comes from Ctenicera cuprea, assembly GCA_958336395.1. Classification (NCBI taxonomy): domain Eukaryota; kingdom Metazoa; phylum Arthropoda; class Insecta; order Coleoptera; family Elateridae; genus Ctenicera; species Ctenicera cuprea. Next base: position 26,934,344 of record OY284495.1, on the reverse strand, counting down.
GTAACCGAGAGAGGTGGCTCTGCGGTTAACGCGTTCGCCTATCATTCAAGAGGCCCTGCGTTCGATTCTCAGACGGGCCGACTGTCCTGGCTTAGGTATTTTCCGCGGTTTTCCTGATCCAAAAGGTAAACACTAGAACATTACTTTCCGCGAAAAACCTACTTTATCCAAATTCCGTGTTCTAGCCCATCCTTATCATCCTTTCTCGGCTGAAGAGAGGTTAATCTTCGGTGCGAAGTCCGAAAGACCCTTATAGCGGCTCGCTCCTTAACGGAGAATAAACTAACACCCTTTTTCTTCTTTTTTTCCAGAAGTGTCCCTTATTGACTATAGAGACCGTGTCAATCTAAATGAAAACAATGACCATTTTTTACCGTTTTTATTAATTAATAATAATTGATCTCAAGCCCTGCATCGCCCAGTTAAAGACGCTTTAAGTGCCTCCCACTTAATGTGTAGACCGCGCCATTCTAATAAATATGTATTTCTTTATAGTAATAATTTTTAATTGGTCAAAGTGCTGTTCTTGAGCGACTGAAAATACTTAAAATGCACAATTAATGACAATGCTTATTTACTTTACAAATGCAGGATGCCAATCTCACTGTAAACAATGAACATTCTTTACAGGCACGTAAATACAGGTGGCTGGGCTAGAGTGGACTCGGGCCCAATCCAAAAAATATTGGGTTGACCCACTGAGCCACTAACTGGCTATACCAGCTAAAGGATTAAGTCATTTTTCTCATAATCATATTTCTTGCAAAAAATAATAATTATAATTTATTGATCACACACCCGCAAAATATATATACGCCAAATTACTTCTAAAATACGATATTTAAAATTTTAAAGAATTACTTGTTTGCAGGCTGTAGCTACGCGGAGATCTGTCAATGTATCGTTGAAATATGGTATGCATGATAGAACCACTACTACAGTGAACATCCAGTCAGTGATGGTATATGGGAGGGATTATCCCTTTTTCGTGGGATTTTTAAACTAAAAAGGGATAAAGGGATTTTATTAAAAATATGGTCCAAAAAGAGGGATAATTATGTTTTTTTTAACATAGTAGAATTTAAAATATTTTAAATTGTGACATCTATTGTCAGAAATTTAAAATTGTACATTTCGTCATATCATATCGTTAGTTACAGTGGAGATTGAATAGGTATCTGTAAATATACTGTGTAGGTAACGTAGTTTGCGATAGTATAATAATAGATGGCGACTCAAAAGGATGGTTGGTAATCACGATCACGAATTTTTAACGTAAAACGTGCGTAAACTGTAAACATAGGTTATGTTTACGTAATTTCAATAGTATTGTAAATTACTTACATATAAAGTTCCTATATTTTCCAAAGCCATTATTTATTATTGCAATTCGATATGTCGAGTGATAGTGATAGTTCCGAAATACAGAAGAATAATTATTGTTCGGTACATTTATAAATTAAAAATCTCGTTACCAAAACATTTAAATTTGCCGCCATTTAATGTTTTATTGGGGGAGGGATATTGTGAGGAAAAGAGGGATAAATTGCTGTCAGTAGAGGGAGTTCAGTGACAAGGAGCATACCATCACTGCATCCAGTTTAAGTACACTTAGGCGCCGACTGTGGAGGTGCTCGGGTGCATAAGCACCCCTGAGAGATAAATCGGGGGTGCTGAGTACGCCCGACGAAAACGGCGATTGAATAAAATTTAAATATTGTTGAAATCTATAGAATTATCGAGAATTGCGTCATTTTCATAAATTCCTAAATCAAAAAACCGACTTCGACATATTTTTTAAATAAGTAATATGAATATAAATTTAGGCAAACTGCTCTTTAGTTTTATTTGCTAAGTTTTAAAAATACAGTTAACTTGACAATATTATTCGTAAGTAATCAGGTTGAGTTACTCAAACTTCCTACATAGCAAATCTTGTTTATTTTGCTTAACAAAATTTTATGGCGAATAAATTAAAACTACCTACTTTTTTATGTATAAGTTTTAAAGATAAAATTAATTTGTCAGTTCAATATATTATTGTAAAAAAATCCGATCATATACCACTTGTGAATTGAAAAATAATCAGAGAAATATCACTTAAACTTTCTGTATAACAACTGGTACTTGTTTCGCTACAAAAATATTTCTATGCTATGCTCTGCTCCAAGTTTTCATAAGTTTTGACTGACTTATTATTCATAGGTATAACTGTTAAAAATACGTTTTGAATGAGAGTATAAACAACTAGGTTGCATACATGAATACAATCTAGCTTCCTAGTTTCAAACAAATTGCGATGACGTCTTGTGGCTTGGTTTATGCAGCAGTGTAAGACGTAAAAGAAAACAGGATTTAAAAATATTGAATAAAGAAAACAATAATTTTTTTTATCTTTCACCAGTTAGTAATAGAAAAACACTTTCTGAACGGGCTTATGTGTACATTTCACAATGCCGTGTGACGTCATTGGCCATCAGCTGCTTAATATTTAACCTGTAACAAGGTAGATTGGTAGAACAGTGACTATCCGCATACCTAACAGTAATGCAACGTCTTGAAGAATATTGTTAGGTATATTAGGGATCCAGAAACAGTTTTCTTTGATGAATTCGTTTTGTTAGACTTAAGAATTTTTAAATACGGCACTAATACGGTTATTTATATTATACAGGGTGACTAAAAAGTAAGGAACATCGATGCTACAGCCTTAACTAATAACTTTACAAAAAAAAGTTTCTAACAAAAGTTTCCTATCAAGTTTTTTAACACAATTTGGCGTTTTTTATTTTTTATTCAATTGTCATATGTTTTAGCTATGACGTCATCGACATTTTTTTTAATGGCAACCTATACTTTTTATGGCATGACCAGTTAGTGCTTTTTATTCTCTATACAGCCATGTAAAAATATCATACAGTTGCATAATAAAAATTTTAAGAAAAATCATGATAAACATTTATTTTTGTCACTGGCAACATTTTTCATCAGGTACACTTATTGCAAGATAAACAAACGACAATAGTAGGCAATTGTTTGAAAATGTTTAAAATTGAACAAATGCAAATCTGTAATGTCAATTCGGTGACAGTTAGCATTAATAATTGATTAAAATTTAGTCTGTGTCCTGTGTTAAATACGAAAATCTAATCGTGGTACGTTTAATAGAAACTGAACGTATCGAAATTTTGATGATGATCGGGTACGGCGATAACAAGAGAACTCACAACGATGTGTGCGCTTTATTTAATACTGTACATCCAAATCGTGAACCTGTTACGCGGTCCACTGTAACCAAAATTAATAGAAAATTTAGAGAAACGGGCCACGTCAAAGATTAGGATAAAATTGGCCGTCCAAATATAGCAACAGACGATAAAATGTTGGACATTGTGCTTACAGTTCCCGAAAATCCTCATACTTCAACTCGACAATTAGCCCTGGATAATAATGTAAGTCAAGGAAGTGTACTGAATATTTTACATACAGGAAACTTTCATCCTTATAAGGTTAAACTTGTTCAAGAATTATCAGATTTTGATAGGAGACAGAATTCTTGGTCCTTTTTTCTTTGATGGCACATCAAATTCAGATCGTTATTTGGATTTTTTGAGGTTGGAACTTGTTCCCGCGTTAGCTGTTTTATTTCCAAATGCAGAAAATCCGGACACGCCGAACGATAGAATTTGGTTGCAACAAGATGGTGCTCCACCTCATTATGGCATTCATGTTCGTCAATATTTAGATGGAATTTTTACAAACAGGTGGATAGGAACAAGTTGACATATTGAGTGGCCAGCGCGATCTCCGGATCTAAACCCGATTGACTTCTTTTTATGGGGCCATCTTAAAAGTACAGTGTATACAAACAGACCAGACAATTTAGAAAATCTAAAAATTCGTATCCGCGAGCATATGGGACCTATATCACCTGCTACAGTTCAAAATGCAGTTCGAGGATTTTCTTATCGTATTGCCCACTGTCAGGCAGTGAATGGCGAACAGTTTGAACATTTGCTTTCTTAAATTATGTTAAATATGATTTGAAACTAGTTTACTAATTTGTGGACCTGCTATTGTCGTTTGTTTATCTTGCAATAAGTGTACCTGATGAAAAATGTTGCCAGTGACAATAATAAATGTTTATCTTGATTTTTCTTGAAATTTTTATTATGCAACTGTATGATAATTTTACATGGCTGTATAGAGAATAAAAAGCACTAACTGGTCATGCCATAAAAAGTATAGGTTGCCATTTAAAAAAATGTCGATGACGTCATAGCTAAAACATATGACAATTGAAAAAAAAATGAAAAACGCCAAATTGTGGCAAAACACTTGATAGAAAACTTTTGTGAGAAACTTTTTTTTCGTAAAATTATTGTTTAGGGCTGTAGCATCGATGTTCCTTACTTTTTATTCACCCTGTATATAACTAACTATAATGGTTATTTAAATGCTTCATTTTTTAGATAACATTTAGGCGACTTTTAAAGACGTTTATTGAGCATCTCTCTAAAAGTAAACCACTGTAGGTAATTTAAAAGATGTGCGGCCAAATTCTATACTTTAGTACTATTCAAAAGTTATGGACAATTAAGGATTTGGCTGTGTGGGCAGTAACAGTTTCATATTTTATATACGGTAAGATACGATAAGAAGTAAACTGCAAGTAAAATGAAATAGACCGCCGCTAAATAAATATTAAAATATAATAACTTCTTTTGATTCCTAGCACACTGCTTAGGCAAAAGCCATGCAAAAGCCCACCTGACAAGGGCTTTTATACGTTTTATATCGTTTGTTTACATAGCCGCCGACTAGTCGCGACTGCTTTAAAAACCACGGGTCAACTTAAGACAAGCATATTTGAACTTTTTCCACCTCTACAATAGTATATAAAAAGATTGATTTCCTGTAGTAAAACTAAAACAGTATTAAACATTTTATTAAAGTAGAATGTTATATGTAACATTGTTTGCTTTGCGTCTTTGGTAGGGAGAACGTCGCCCACGTTGTCTCCTTTACGAGCCGCCACTGCCAAAACCTACCTTAAGTGCTCCTAATTTAATACACAGGCTATGGCAATCTGTATGTTATACAGCCAATGCAGATTCGTTACAGTACTAAATGGGAATAAGTCGCAAGTTCCTCCCTACAATAGATCAAGGCACTTAAGTGTTTTCCATTTAATGTATAAAACGTGCTATGCTAAACTAATCTATCCTTCTATATTGCTATGATATCTTGAAGCTGGGTTGTTTAGACTGGAGTATTGTAATTGTTTAATAGCAGTTTTTGGAATGCTTGTTACATTTTATTTTACAATCGCAAATTTGCAAAGACAGTAAGTTATTGGTATTCAAAGTTTTAAATTCAGGGATTTTTATTCTTGGTATCTTTACTTATTAAAAATTCAATTAACGTGGTTATTTTATACCAATCATATTTTTCAACATCTATAGAGTTTGTCTTCACTGAAATATAGAAGAAGACAATCAAATTGGTTATGGTTTATGTTATTTTAGTTATGAATTTGTTTAGAAATCGTTAAAAGCTTTAAGATATAAGAAGTTTTAAATTTATGTGTTTTGTGCGTCGTTCCGTGTCATTTTAGGGGGTTGTGAGTGTAAATGACGTTTTGATACTTTGACAAGTGCAAAATGGAAGTTATTTGTTTATTAAAACAGTAGATCAGGAAAGAAGACAAATGAAAGGGGAATTTTTAGTTAGTTTAGTTAGTTAGTCTTGTAAACAGAGACAGAAAATTTTAAACTCCTGAAAGAAAAGAGAAGTAAAACCAGTCTTATTGAATGATAAATAGTGTTTTCTAGTTAGATAACTCTATAACAAAACGGATAAACATATTATGAATCATATTGAACGTGTTTAAAAGTGAGATTTAAAAGCAATTCAATACGTGTTTGAGGCTACGGTGGAGGAAATGTAAAATTACATTAACGATCTTGAATAAATAAATGGTAATAAGATTGTTATTTGGAGCCTAGTAGTGTGTATTTTTGTTTATAATCTAACCAGAGAAGAAAATGTATAGCATACAACAGTTATCAAATCAAAGACCAGAGTAATTCTAAAGAAACTAAGATGAGTGTTTGTTTGAAGAATGGTAGAATTTTTAAATTTCTTGATATCCTTTAAAATGGTATAACTTCAAATTGACATTTAATAAAGACGTGAGATTTGGTTGTGTGTTTCTGTTTTAGTCATCTTACCCTATTTATTCCTAAAGCTTTATAACAGCTCTACAGCTCTGAGATTTAAAAAAAATTCATTAAAAATAATTGCGAGATACAAGCATTCAAAAAGTGTCTTCAGGTAAGTGCTTTGGGGCTATATTGTTATAGGCTCATATCATAGCAATATATTAAATCCCTAACTGTCTCATCATAACAATCTGACGGATTTTTTCATCTCGACAAAATTTAGTCACGATAACACAACGGCAGCCCCCTCCTCGGTTCGATTTATAGATTGTTTTAAGCAAATATGTGTGTTGATGCCACTACTGTTGCTACAATTTGGTTATTTAAGGCTTACTTAATTTTGGCGGGTCGAAATAGAAATAAACTGTAAACATTTTTAGTTATTTTGTGTTGATCGCACATTCCACACTGAATTGACCTACATAGTAGGAGCTCAATTAACTATTAAAGCAATTTTTTTCATAAAAAAATGCCGCGTATACACTGCCGTTCAAGAAAAATTTTTAGTATAGGAAATTATTGTGATCGCGAAAATGTTTATATCAGAGTTTGAGGGAAATAAAGTATTTGTATCTCCAAGAACCCAAAACAGCAGTTTTAAACAATGTCGGTCTGTGTGTGTCTGTGTAAAACGCGAAACCTTAGTAACTACTAGACAGATTTTAATGAAATTTGGTATACCTAGCTACAACGAAAAGTTGCCAAACTATTTTTATTTTACGAACCGGAAGCGGAAGTTTTGGTTGCATTTTTAGACCAATAGAATTTTATAATTGTACTTAATAACAGAATATGATAGAGGGCGTTAAGAAAAATTGGAAGTTGTTTTCCGAGCACTGTAGCTTTAAAATGGCAGCCACTACGATTTTTGTAAATTTTCGGCTTTAACGCCTATTTGCTCAAAAATGATTTGACACTCAGAATTACTTTTGGTCTTACAATAGTCCTAGTGAAAAAATAACGTTAACATGTAAGAGAATTTTTGTACAAATGAAAACTGTGAAGTGGAAATATTTTCAACATTTTGGACATTCTCACATAACTATTGCTCAAAAACTGGCTACTCAATTTTTTTAACTTTGTAAGTTTCTAGGGATGTGCTATAATTTGTTTCGTGTCCCAGTTGACAAATTTCTATGTGACGCCTTCTATGATATTTTGAAAAACGTAATTTCGGACCCTCTTTTTAATAAACGTAGAATGATACACAAATTCTATTTAAGCTTACGTGCACTACACGTGCTAGATGCTTTAATAGGAACTCCACTATTAGTAACGATCCATTCAGTAACATGTATTACATCTCGAACCAGCTTAGGTATTTATTACATTTGCGGGTTCCGATATTTACGTAGAGCGATTGGGGCCATAAAACTCCAATACCGTTGAATTTATACAAATAAGTTTCCATTTAGAATTATATGCAAATGTTTAACAAAATCTTTTAAATGCGTATTTTCTAGTTTCAAAAACATTTTGAAAACCTCCGTTAATGAACTTTCCTGGAAATGAAGAAGAAATGAGAAAGGGATTTCTTCTGGGGCTATAATAGGATTTTTTCGATGGGTTTTTTATGTTTACGGAGTTTTTTTTTCCTTCGGATTTTTTTACGGCGTAGTTTTTTCTATTTTTCTGAATTTTTTTAGGCGGATTTTGTTTTCGGGAGCAGCTCTTATTCAGACGGCTCAGCGGAGGAAACAGTCGGAGCGGTAAGCGTTGGGTATAAAGTTACCAAAACAAATCGGGGGCATACCCCACGGATTCTGCTCGTTAACATTAAATTCTTTACAGTATTATGGAGTCTCTGATTGCTCAAAGTGCTGCCCTCAAGCGGCTAAATACACTTATTTGCCATAAAAGCCGTGCTAATATAGTTTACAAAAATGAATCGCAGTACTAGACATTAATTAGGCAGTTAATACTTTGTAAATGTCTCACATTTATTACATACTTGTTTATAATGCAATTTTTTACACCGCTAACCTTCTGGCGGCTAAAGTTTTGCTTTTGGGCAGCTAAAGCTACCTTACGTGCCCCCCATTTATTATAAAAGTTGTGCCAATCTCGCTGATACAAAATTAGTGGCAATTCATTACAGTACTTGACAGTACTGAACATTAATCGGTCTTGTACGGTTAAAGGCACCTTGCGTGTCTCACATTTAATGTACAAGACGTGTCAGTATAAGTACTGTAAAATGCTTGAACTAAACTTGTATTGATCAGATTCAGTGGCGGCTCGTGGTGTGGCAATTTATGAAAACATGTGAAAATTGCGCCGTAGGCAGATTTTTGGGAAGTCGGTGTTTTGATCATTTTAACACTTTTTTTAAACTTTTAATACACATATGACTTACCTTAATTAATTTGTTTAAAAACAAAATTCACGCGCCTTTTTTTCTGATGTGCAAAATGTTTAATCACTAATTCACTAAAATTTGGAGCAGCAGTTAAACGTTTTTTTTTTACAATTGCTAAGCCACACAGTCTACTTTCCTGCTTTCTGGCAAAAGTTTTTATTCTCTTTAGGGTTGAAAACGCCATTCATTCTCCGTCGACGTTATTGGCATTGTGCGAATTATTTTTAACAGTTTTTACCAATTCCACAAACGCGCCACTTAACTTGTTTTCATAAAAACACTGAAGTAGAGTTAAAGCACCAGACGCACTTACAATACTTTACTGTAACAACATAAGTCAAGTTATTTTGATTAATTAACGCGATGTTACTGTTCACAGAATTGTCTGAATCCACTTTTATGGCAATTCGAAACAAACTATTGTAAGATGCCAACATAATTAAATTAAATACTTTTCAATGAAACGTATAATAATTCCAATAAAATACAAAAGTGATTAAAACAAGATAAAAATGCAAACATCCGTCGTCTTTCAGAAGACAATAGTGAAATGAATGCCGATGTCATTCCTCCCGATCCTTTAGCTGTGCATTAGATCATCATCTCCAATTCCCTTAATGTTTAGACTACAAACTATAAAATATATGGCTCTAACACTGCATCTGACATCGTAAACTATTTTATTGGTGAAAAAGGTACGTACGCCTACACTATCCCCAAATAAAAACAAATGCCAACTTAATGTAATGTCCTACCACTACCCACGTAACCGTGTCGAAACTGTAAACCCCTTACGTCCCACTACACCGCGCAGTTCCACCTGGGTGGTCAGTTTTGCATATGCCCTTCCTCTACTCGCTGTTCTAAAAACATTTGTGTCATTTTATGTGACGCACTTAGTAAAGTGCGAACTGGGCTAACTCGAACTAACTTCGTGCTACTAATGATTTCAATATAATTTATTCTTTTAGATTTTCAATTATATGAAGTTATTAAATAGTAAAAAGGGGGAAAAACACTGAATCGTAACCAACAGCTGGGAGAGCAGTTTCCCGTTGCCCTCCCCGTACCAGCCGCCACTGATCAAGGTGCTGGTTTTGTGCGGCTAAAGATACCTTCCTGCGGCTTTAATTATACAAGCTGTAAGAATTCACCGATATAAAATAAATGCCAATTTTTTAATTTACTAAACTTTAACTGGGCAAAGTGCTGCCCTCCGGTGATTAAAGATGAACTACGCAGCTCCCATTTAACATATAGACTGTGCCAATCTGTATAACATGAAATCAATGGTACATTCTTTAAAGTAGTTGTATTTTCGTCTTTCAAATTTGTTCTCTTCCTGCCTTAAAGTTAAAAAAGTGAACAGAAACAGTAAGAAAACTTTCCAGCGACGCGATAACGGTGGCTCGATAATAAAAATGTCAGATGTATGCGGTTACATTTAAGTTTTTCCGAAGTAATTTATCGGATTATGCTAAACCCTTCCATGTTTGCCGCGAATAAAAAGCGCCAACAACAAAGATCCGCGACGGTGCAATAAATCATTCAATGCCTTCACTTATAGAAAACCGAAGTAAATTGATAAAAGCCTCAAACGTAAACGTTTGGAATTGATACGTCAAGAATTCAATTCATACTCCTGGCGGTGGAATTTGGTGCAAAATTCCTACAAGAAATGCAGTGAATGAAAATGTTGAGATTTTAGGAATATTTCCTGAAGTTATGAGTTTTGGGTTGATAAAGAATGTTGGAGTTTGAATTAGTCTCATAAAGAGATGAAATTATTTCGCAGTAAACAAGTTTTAATTACTTTAGCACGTAGTAAATACAAGATTTTGAAATTTAAAGACTAAAACTACGAAAATACAGAGATTACCAAATAATCAGCAGTTAAAAACCTGGTTTTACAATTTTTAAAAGCTTAGTTACTTTCTACGTATTAGGGAACGTCTGACAAATTTATCACTAGTTAGTGGGGTACGACCATAAGAATACAAGTTCAGTTAGAAAACCAACATTTTGAAGTTCGTCTACACGATATTAAGCCACAAACCGATTTCTTTTTACGAAAGCGATTGAAAAACACAAGAAACCAGCAAAAAATTGTTAACTAAACATTGGAAGGGATTAGTCCACCTAAATATAGCTGCACCTTCAAATTAAATTTAGAATTTTATTCTAGTAACATTAATGGGTAATTTAGATTAAACGAGAACGTTTAGTTGTCAACCGTTTATTAAGTAAAGTGACGTTCATAGAAGAAAAAAAATCGTGTGGCTAGTTGTTAAGTAAGATTTGTTACTTTCTGATACTTTCAGTAATAGGTATAGTGATTTCATGAAACTGTTCGAATTCGAAATTTTGACGGACATACATGTTTTGGAATTCCAGGAATCTTTTAAAAACTGTGCCTGCGGCTCAGCATGTGTATATGTGACGCCTTTTAACTCCCGAACGGATGGTCCGACTTGGATGAACTTCGGAAAGCGCAAATATATCAAAAATTCACAGAAAAAATAAACTTTAAAAAATCAGAAATCGGAAACGAAAGTTATACATGTTTCCTAAATAACTTTTTTTAAACCAAATTTTTAAAATTTTAAACCGGAATCTGACGTACTAACAAGAAACATGCTTTTTTTTAACTTTATAGCTTCAAACTGGCGAGTGCTACGAATTTTTGAAATTATTTATTTTAACATTTTATTACTCAAAAACAAGTTGACAGATCGAGATAAATTTTGGAATTATAATAGTTCTAGGGAAATAAAATGTCAGTGTTAAAGAATTTTTATTCAAAAAAATCTGTTACGTGAATTTTTTTTTAATTTATGAAATTTCCAAGACAAATTGTTCAAAACCTGGCAACACAATTTCATTTTCAATTTTTTAGGGTCATAGAGATAGGGAACAGTTTGTTTAGTGTCTATGCTCGCTAGTTTCTCTGTGACGCCTCTATGAATTTTTGAAAATTATTTATGCTCGTTTATTTAATAAACGAGAAACAGTAAAATGTTATTGCCTAAGATAAATTCCTTTATAAGTTATAGTGGTATAAGATTCACAACTTAATTTTTAGGTGCAACAAAAATTAGGAGGATCAATTTTGATCATTTATGCCCGTTTATTTAATACGGGGGACGACAAAACATTATTGCCTAAGATAAATTCCTTATGCGCGATAGTGGTATAAGGTTCACAACTTAAATTTTAGGTGCAACAAAAATTAGAAGGATTAATTTTGATCATTTATGCCCGTTTATTTAATACGGGGGACGACAAAACATTATTGCCTAAGATAAATTCCTTATGAGTGATAGTGACATAAGGTTTACAACTTAATTTGTAGGTGCAACAAAGATTAGGGAGATTAATTTCCCCCAACTCCCCCCCTTCATTTTTGACGTTCCAATGTCCTTTCGATTTTAGTTTTCTTTAACCCCAAAAAATATAAATACACTACCAGTTTACTTTATATTTCTCGCTCTCTGAAGCCTATGAGAGATCCATGCATAGATCGAAGCTTAAAGTCTAATAGCGACGGCGAGTGACATAATTACATAGCTACCTGTTAAAGCAAGTCGGCCTTTGCTTCGCTATTTTCTCTGTTTGTAGTCAGCGTTGAATAAATGAAAGATTTTCAAAAAGTTTACACTATTATTTTTACATTCCCTTACTTACTTCTACTGAAATAAGGAAAGTTCTGATTTCATATTTATTTTCGAATTTCAGATTTTAACGGAGATATGCGTTTTGGGGTTCAAAAAAAACAAAAATGTAGTTTTAAAAAAATATCTGTGTGTAGGTGGGTAGGTGAGGGGGTACATGGGTGGGCGCGTTTGTTTCTCTGTATCTCCGGAACCCCTTAACCGATTTTTATAAGATTTGAGGTGGGAAAATTTTTTAGTTGCAGGTTGTTCTTTGTAAAGTAATTATTCGCAACCGGAACCGGAAACGAAATTTAGACTTGTTTTTTGGGTTAAACACGTTTTTGAAGTTTTGAATACATAGCATTGAAGTGCATCTAAAGAAGAATCAAATTCTTTTTTTCCAAATGCCGCATCTTTAAAATAAAGACCGCTACGAGTTTTTTTTTAATTTTAACTTCAATGCCCGATTACTCAAAACAAAATATTCAATCAATATACATTTTTATATTATTTGATAGCCTTTAAAAGGTATAATCAAGTAATGTAAAAACATTTTTGGAAATTTAAAAATTGTAAATATACTAGTGGCTCAAAATACGGGACATTTTCAAAAGATTATTCCTCAAAAACTGCCTACACTATTTTTTTAACTTTCTGAGTCGATAGAGCTTGCAATGAACTACAAAATTTGTTTTTTACTAATCTGTCAAGTTTCACTCTGACGCCTTCTACGAATGTTTGTAAATAAATAAGTAAAAACGATACTTTTTAATATCAACAACGCGTTTTCCGGCAGTTACGTAATTTTAATTACGCTTATCAATTAGCTCTAAGTAAAAAATATATTTCTAACTATTTTAGGACGGGCGGTTCCGTTCTTACTATTCTTATACGGCATGCGACATCGTAGGGTTGCCTATTTAAAATGTTTTCTTAGAAATCTAACATACGGTGAAATGAGAGAAGAGCTTAAGCAAATCGAAAACTTTTTACCGAACTCTCTAGCTTCAAAATGGCGGCCGGTTTAACTTTTTAAATATCTCGACTTTAACCCCCATTTACTCAAAAAGTAGTTGTCTGACCGGCATCAGCTACAACTTGTTTAAGAACTCTTTGTAGGTGTATACGATGAAACAAAATTAATTTCAAAAACCTGAAAACGATCGCAATTCAAAATTTTGAAAGTTTTCAAAACAATATTATTCAAATACTGCCCACAAATTTTTTTATAACTTTATTGGCTGTTAGAACGGAAGATTGGCTACAACTTGATTTTTTTTCTGAAAGCTATAATTTCACTGTGGCGCTTTCTATAAATTTGGATGGACAGAATGGAGGGTTGCCTATATAGCTTGTTTTCTTAGAAATTTAATAGTCGGTGTAATGTACAATGTTATAATTATAAAATATACACTTTTGCAAATACTGTAAGTATTAATATCTAGCATGGGAAAGTCCACTCGCAGTACAGTCTTCAGTTTTTTAAATATTCTCTTTGCAGTTTTCAAAAACTCGCGCTTATAGTAACGTTTGCCCACCCTTACCTCCTTTCCCCCGGGTTATTGCGATTACTAAATTTTATGCCGATCTTAAAACTCATTTTGGGATTAATAGGCGTAAAGCCAAAATTTAAAAAACATCGTAGCGGCCGCCATTTTCAAGCTAGAAAGTTCAACAAAAAATCTTTCTTGTCGTAGTGTCCTTTATCACAATCTGTCCCCAAATAATTAAAATAACGTTTTTAAAAAAATTATAGTAAGAAAACCTATCTAAATTCTGTTTCCGGTTCTGGATCGTTATAAAAACTTTTTGACTGGATGAATTTTAATAACATGTATTTCCGTCAAAATCTCAAAATCGAAAATTTTCATGGTTATAATACGTTCCTTTGCTGGAAGTATGGAAAAGTAGAAAGCTTAGGTTAAATACAACAATTTTGGACAACAGTTAAAAGTCTCTTTTTTCAAAATTCCTACAATCACAATGCAGAAGAATTATTTATAAAAGTTTGTTAAAAATTTCTAAACAGCAAGTTTCTCCGATTTTTAATTTCTTTAAAATTAAAATTTATTCAAAGGTTGTCATTCTGTTATTCATATTAAATAATAAAATGCATAAAAATCAAACCATAATTTATTTTAATTTTTTTGAGAATTCTTCAAACTCAAATTGCAAACAGAATTTTGATCTTTAAAAAAAAATCCACAACCGTATAAGTAATTTGGTTGAAATTTGCAAATTTTTAGTCTTTAACTGTCTTTGAAAATCAAGTATTGTTATTAAAATTTTTTCTTACTCAAACCAAAAAAAAATAATATTTTTCCAACTCCTAATTAACATTCAACTTTCGTTTCTTACACTTTTCGCCCGCAAATCATTAAAGATAGCATTTAAACTGCTGAACTTTGCCTTCTAAAACAAAATTAGTCACAGCATTTAACTTCAAATAACAAACTTTACATTAAAATTATCTACAGGAATGTTTCCACTAATTTGCAACAAGGCAATTTTAATGGTACAGCTGAGTTGTCCAGATTCCTGTTTTAAAAAACTCTGAAAAACTAAAGCTTTCAAGTTTAATTTCTTTTTGCGCTTTTGGAAATACATTTTTAGACAAAACTTAAAAAATCACATTTAGTACATTGAAAATGTTATTTGAAAATTTTCTTTATATTTAATACAAAATTTAAAAAAATACATATGAACAAATCAAATATTTTGTTATTCAATTAAACTTTCTCCAACTTTGAACGAACTTTTCTTCAATTGTAGTAAATACGTTATACGAAGAATAGCAACAAAGAAACTTTGGTAAAAACTTACAGTAAGTAGCGGTTGTGAGTCGATCAATGGTATCCTGTTTTAGTTTGGAATTTTTCTTGCCCATTTTTAGGTGAAAAACTTACGAGTAATCACGAGTAGAATGTGTACTCGTTGTTGCATATCACTGTGAGGGGCACACGCACACAAATATCCAGGATTTCGGAACGACGACGCCGTTAAGGGGTTGTTTTGTTTGATACGCAAGCGCACACGCTCGCGACGCCTGAAAACTGAAAGCCCGCGACGCCTGAAGGGCTGCGCAGGTATGAGAAAACTACTACGAAAATTCCCAACCAAGACACTCTCTTGCATTCAGATACAATGCAAATAAATCCCTGCCAAATATTTAATCCGAACGCCGTTCGCCAAGTGCTTTATTTAGTTTGACTTTTTCTCTACTTACGTACAGATTGTAATAGAATCGGTTGATGTAACATAGCAGAAAAAGAGATGAAAAGAAGTTATGATGAATGGGTAGATTTTTAAATTTTCAAGGATTATAACTGAAGCTTGTAATTTATACGGAGTTGGGTTGTGAAAAGTAGGTTAGGCAACGAGTTTTTTTTTATTATTTTGTTTCAAGGAATTTTCAGCAGGAAGAAGTTGCTAAAACTTGCAAGTTTAATGTTGATACTTCGAAAATACTGTCTAGTTTTCTAATGTAAAAAATGCAACCATTACAGGAAACTTTTCATGATATTCTGCGGTTTCGGAAAATCATTCACGAGTATAATTTATGTTTGGGAATTAGAATTAAGAACAATTAAAAAAATTTGAAGTATTTGGGGTATTTGAATACATCACAAAAGTATAAACAAATGGTAATTACAAGTTTCGTCTTAAAATAATCAAACTTATTAGTTATAGAGACTGTCTAACATTATAATATAAAAATGAGCGAAACATGACGCTAGAATTTTCCGACACTGTTTACAGTGTTTGCCGTTTCTAAATATTTACGCGCCAATAAGTGATTGCAATTTACATCTACACGCGGTGCAAGAGATTTGAAACGTAACCCGCTCGTGCGTCCGCTCCAACTTCAAAGCGTTGGCACGCCACTGATGATTACCTACTCACGTAAGTTGCTACTTAGATATTATGCTCTCGACTTCGGACCAAAAATGGTTATAACACTTTATTTTAAGAGGTATCAAAAATATACAAAAAATGAACATACTTTTTTACTTAGAGCTAATTGATAAGCCTGGTAAGAATCACGTAACTTTCGAAAAATGCGTTGTTGATATTAAAAAGTTTAGAATTTTCTCTCAATTTTTAAATCGTTCAAAACTTCTTTTGTTGTAATAAACTACAGAGTGGCTAGAAAAAACCCGGCCACTTTTCTTGCGGCGGTCAAGAGATGGCGCTTTAGTAAAGAAAAATTAAATTAAAATACTGGCAACAACGCAGAATCCAAAACGTTTTAGTTGTTTTGATTTAATAACTAAAACGTCTTGAATTCTGCGTTGTTGCCAGTATTTTAATTTAATTTTTCTTTGCTAACGCGCCATCTCTTGACCGCCGCAAGAAATGTGGCCGGGGTTTCCCTAGCCACTCTGTACATACTTAATAGTTTATAAAATTCTTTAAAAGTTTACAACAATTGGCGTTTGCATTTTTGAATAAATCATTAATCAATTCTAAATATTTCAGACATTCGTGAAAATTTGGGAGGTTAGTAAAAAATAAAATTGTATTTTAAGCAAGCTCCATCGGTTTACGAAGTTTTCAAACAATGCCGTGGGTAGTTTTAAGAGAATAATGTGTTGAAAATTTCCAAAATTTTGAAAAACTGCCATGTTTACAATTTCCATATTTCCAAAAATATTTTTATCATACATGATTATACTTATTATATGATTATTTTTATCAACTGGCTATTTTCTTTTTGATTAATCGGGTATTAAAGCCAACATTTTTGAAAATTCGTAGCGGCCTTCCCTTCGAAGATAGAGCATTCAAAAGAACATAATTTTGTTTGTTTTTAAACAACGCTAGTTTTTCAAAATTACAAGAAAGATTTTACAAAAAAATCGCTGCCAAAAAAATATGTCTTATTTCCCATCCCGGTTCCGGTATTGAAATTTTAAATCAAGAGGTATATTGAAAATTGTAATTCTAGTTAAGCTTTTCAAAAACCCTAAAACCGGAAACGGAAGTTGGATATGTTTTCTTTGTGGCGTTTTTTTTTTCAAAACAAAATTTTGAAAATTTGAGCACGGAATCTGAGAGAAGAACTTAAAGCACATCGAAAACCTTTTTACCGAACTCTCTAGCTTCAAAATGGCGGCCGGTACAACTTTTGAAAATCTCGTCTTTAACGCCCATTTACTCAAAAAGTAGTTGTCTGATTGGGATCAGCTACTACTTGTTTAAGAACTCTTTCTAAGTAGTATACGATGAAATAAAATTAATTGCGAAAATCTGAAAAATATCGAAAGGGCGGTGCTTCAAAATTTTGAACATTTTCAAAAAAACAATGGTCAAAAACTGTCCACACGATTTTTTTTAAACTTTCTGAGCCAATAAAGCTTGCATTGAACTACAAATTTATTTTTTATTAATCTCCCAAATCTTACTCTGACGCATTCCAGGAATTTTTGAAAAATTTGAAATTAATTAATTATTTATTCAAAACCGCAGACGCCGATCGTTATAAACTTTTCTCAGTTCGATAGACTATTTAAAGTACTTTATTAAGATTGGCTAAAATTTTTAACTATTTTGCAAATTTGAGTTTTAACGCTTATTTATTCAAAAACGAGATCAAGATGAAATTTAATATTGAAAATGCGCTAAGGGTATACAATGTTACACGCTACGATAACGTTTGGAAAGTAAAAAAATACCAAAATTTTGTATTTGTCAAAAATGTATTACTCTAAAACTGACCATACGATTTATTTTAATTGTATAGGCTAATAAAGCTAGGTATGAGTTATAATTTAAATCGGGTTACAGTCCGCTTGTTTTTCTGTGATGCATTCTATGAATTTTTGAATATCGTAAATTCATGCATGTTTGTTTAATAAACGGGGAATTCTAAAAAACTATTTAAGCTAAATTGCTCATGAACCACAACTTAATTTTTAAGAGCAGTAATATTTAGAGAGGTTACTTTTCCCTCTCCACCTCCCAAGAAATCTTTTTCCACAAAATTCAAAATTCTATTTTTCACTTTTCAAAAGCGTTAATAGATTTGTTTTGCTCATAATACGACGTGCAGCTGATGATGCCCTCAGCTATAATTTCCCTGATGTGAAAAAAAAGAAAGGTCGATAGATAAATTACTATTTTGTTTGTTGTGATAATCTGCAAAAAGAATTTTTTATTACATTTCAGAAGGGTTTCTGGTAATCCCTGTTTAAAGGTTAAATCCCAGAAAGGTGTTAAATACAAGTAAAATAAGGAAACAAGTTTTGCATATTTAATTTAGGATAGGTAGTTTAGATTTAAAGTAACTTATAACTCACGCAAGCTAATCTTTAAGATATAAAAAAAATTTTTATTAACAATTTCTGAAACTACGTGGATACGATCCGTACGTAGGTACTTTTAAGTCAACTTACGCAGGTTGTAAGAATTTTGAAGCGGATAATCTTGACGTCAACTATATCAAAACAGCCGTGCCCCAAATAGAGTGGTAAAGGAAGAGCAATCTATAGTCATCATTGTCGCGAAAACGTTGATACAAATAAATTAAAAAACTATGATACGTAACAGTAAAATAAAGGAAAGTCAAAGCGAGGTGCTCAATTTTTACTTTCCCATACTTCTACTGAAGTAAGGAAAGTTATGATTTCATTCAAATTTCATTACGAATTTTTGAAAATTTTAAATTTCATGCCCGATTAATTAAGCGATGTAAAAATATTTTTGAAAATATGAAAATTGTGAATGAACTAACGGTCCAAAATTTTAAGTGATTTCATAAAATTATAACTGTCCACATCATTTTTTTAAACTTTCTGCGCCGATAAAGCTCGCAATGAACTACAAATTTGTTTTATACTTATCTCTCAAATTTTATTCTGACGTCCTCTAGAAATTTTTTTAAACTTTTGAGTTTGAAGCGTTTTCCGAAAGTTGCGTGAAAAAACAGTTTTCTTTCTTTGCATATTTTTGATAACTCTGTAAATAAAGTTGCTATAATCATTTTCGATACGAGGTCTTGAGCGCATTGCCTATCGCTTTTACGTAGTCGACGAGCTCACCGTACGTAACCAATGCCTTATGTCTACAGCGGGCGGATTGTACCAGTTGGAGATGACTAGATATAAATTTTAATCACTTCTTGTCGCGAGAATATTTAAAATGGTAAAAGTATGGGAAAGTACCAGCGACCTATTTCGCCCATTTTTTTACTTTGCCATACTTCTACTGAAGTAAAGAAAGATTTCACATTTTAACAGAAATACGCGTTTTGGGGTCCAAGGAGCCCAAAAAGTGGTTTTTAACAAATGTCTGCCTGTGGGTGGGTGAGTGCTTGGATGAGTGAGTGGGTGGGTGCGTTCTTTTCCCTATATCTTCCGCCCCTTTACGGATCTTATAAGATTTGGTGTGTGGTAAGCTTTTTAGTTGCGGGTAGTTCTTTGTAAGGTCGTTAATCGGAACCGGAGCCGGAAACGGAAATTAGACCTGTTTTTTAGTAGAAATAATATGTAGTATGCAATACATTTTTTATTGCCAAATCAAAAACTTTACGTTTTGATTTGATTTCGTAAAAGGGACAAAAACATTTATTCTCTCAGGTGTTTTGAGTCTAGGCGTCATACTGAAAGTCACGACTTTGTTTTGCCATTATTTCTTACAGGCGGCAATAAGTCATAATCTACTTAACTACCCCAGTCAGCAAGTTAGGGATATTTTTGAGGTATGGAAAAGTTCAAACCTAGGGCTTTGCCCATTGCAATATCTAACAACAGTTTCAGTCCTGCAATTATATCAGAATTATAAAAAAACTGCAGAATTATTATGTTTTTAGAGTCAAGTTAACTTCCGCTAAAATCTTACAAACTGAAACATTTTTAATAAAACTGTAAAAATTTGATTAAGAACACATTTTACATTTTTAAAAACCGGTAGCGGTAGTTTGACATATTTTTTGGCACCAATTTTCCGGGAAGTATCATTTTAGAAATTAAAAAATGGAATCTGCTAGAAGGCTTTAAGTTAAACTAAAAGTTTATTTTTAACTCTTTAGCTTTAAAATGGCGACCGCTATAATATTTTAAATATTTTTACATTAGCGCCTATTTACTGAACAACAACTTGCCATAACGGCATAACTTTGGTTATTGTACATCCCGAAGCAGACCCAACGTTACTGTGTACGGGAATTTTTGAAATCAGTTTTTATAACACCCACTATGCATTTTTGTAAATTGAAAATTTATGTATTAATAAGTTTTAGCTCTACTTCGTTCATATTAATTTATTGCAAATAAAACAATTCTTAACTTCAACGGGTTTTCTATTTTAGCCTTATACCGACGTGTTTACACATCTTTATCAAAGGCAAGATTAAAAGTAAAGAGTTGGTGTTGCTATAGGAACAATAAATCTTCATAACTTGATCTTGGTTTTCTATATCTGCGTCCAGATGACTTGATTTCTCATTCCAAAACATCCAATAACGGCGAATTTAAGAGATGAATTTGCTTATTTATTAAAGGTGCAGATTTTAAATGTTTGTGAATTTCCATTTAGACCAAGTGACATCACGCTCCACTGGATCCATCTTCGCCCAACGGTGACAGCCAACCAGAACTCCGCCGTTCTGCCCGACTGGCTCAAAGGGGTTTAAATACCTCCGCTTCTCGAATTTGAATTCAGTGCTGCATTCACTCTGGAGACGCAAGTTGCAATGTGTTGCGAAACGTTAGTTTGTATGGGTTCATAAACAGCTAACAGGCATAAGCCGATTAAGTATTCGTGTCCTGGCAAACAAAGTACATTATTCATTCTTTTGCTATTCAAATGAAGTATCTTTAGTAACGGCGCCTAGCGAAGCGTTTTGTAACTGCTATTATTCTGGTAATGATTTTAGAACAATATGTCAAAACATTGTGTCCTATTCACAGTTTGTTTTTAAGAACAATTTAAAAAATTGCTTAGCAGCATTCTGCCATCACTTTCTATCTTATGTAAATATTCAGTCTATCCCGTAATATTACACAAGGAAGGGTTCTAGACATACGGTACAGATTTTGTACAGTTTTCAAAAAGTGTAAGAGATTGAAACGCATGTCTGTGCTAAATTGACATAACTACCACTTAAAATTAAGGTCTACTCGTCTACTGTATCTATATAGTAATTCCCTAAATGTCTCACCATAACAAAACCTCTAGACACAATATTTATGATGATTTTGAGCTAATGTTTATATGTTCGGACACATAAAGCAGAGCGGTAAGGAGAAATTATCAAAACAGTATGTGGCAGGGGGTTCCGCTGTCATTCATAGCGGCTGTTTATTATTGCCAGTAGCACATTCGTAAACACTAAATAGCAAAAGCTAGCCGTCTGAAATTTTGTATATCTAATTAGACGCGTTTTTTTGTTTGTTTAATGAACGTGTCAGCACTTTATGAAATTCCCTATTAAAGACAATGTATTGGCAAATTATTTTTCCGTTTGCCATATTGTTAATCAAAATAGATATTTTTAAATGTATTCAGAAATAATGGAAAAATTAATAGTACGCAAATCCGTACATCTTGTGTACGGATTTGCGTACTATTAATTTTTCCATTATTTCTATATCAGTAAGTAATTATTAAAATGATTTGGTTACCGGCTATAACAATTATATATCTGCTCTGTTATCAATATATTTAAATCGTGGTCCGCCCCAAGGTTTAAATAATCTAAGTACACGGCCCTGTTTAGGCAGGCAGGGCCTACGAACAAATATTGCTCAAACGTCCTTACCTGATTATGCTGGGCGTAGTTCCCAAATGACGACTCGGTCTAAGCCAAACGTATATGGTAATATTGACGAAATATGTCTATTAACTTTTTAGATTTAAACATAAAAATTAATTCAAATAATAAACTTGAATATTCTGTCTAGAGAAAACCTACACAAACAGACATTACAATACCACACGATTCTTGTCACCATAAAACACATAAATTAGCAGCATACGGGTCCATCTTACATAGGATTTTAACAATTTCTTTAGGTAAAATTAGTTATCATAGAGAAATTTCGATTATTAAACATATTGCATATAGTAATGGTTATAATACTCAACTTATTGATACACTAAGTAAAGAGAAAGATTATACATTAGCTATTCAGAAAATTTATCCAACTACATCATCACAAAAATGAAATACGCCTCAATTCCATATTTTGGCAATAAATCAGAAAAAAATACCAAAATTATAAACAAAACAAATAAATATAAAATATTTTTAAAGACAGCAAAAAAACAGTTTAAACAGTTTGTTTAATGCTAAAAAAAAACAGACAATTTGCTAAAATCAGGCATTTACAAATTTGATTGTTCGCACTGTAATTCGGTTTATATAGGACAAACAATTAGAAATTTTGATATTAGGTACAAGGAACAGGTACGTTGTTACAAATATAAACACCCCCATTAATCCAATTACGTTAAACACTTATTAGAACACAATAATTTAATGTTATCTGATAACACTATAAAGTGTTTACATTTTTGTGATGATAAACGTAAATTGGATATACGAGAAACATTTGAAACGTACAAACATTAAAAATCTGTATCTTTAATGAATGAGCAAATTGATCTTTTAAATTTGCCATTATTGAATGTTTTGAAATGAGAAATCAAGTCATCTGGACGCAGATATAGAAAACCAAGATCAAGTCATGAGAATTTATTGTTCCTATAGCAACACCGACTGTTTACTTTTAGTCTTGCCTCTGAAAATAACATATCAACATGTCGAAATGCGTACAACGCTAAAATAAAAAAACCTGTTAAAGTTAACAATTGTTTTGTTTACAGTAAATTGAAAATTGATGCCCTTTCATTTCTGTTTGTTCATTAACAGTAAACTGAAAATCTAATTTAGTTGTTACACTACTTAATATTTAGCGGGACTAGCCTCCTCTAATATGTATTTTGGCTGACGAATTCTGTCTTTGGTCTCTGGTGTTCTTTAAATTCAAACAATATTTTTTACGCATAAAGAAATGTTTCCACTATGGTGGAGGGAGTGATGTGATGGTCACTGTTGGCTCTAAAACGTTGGTACAAATAGCGCAAAAACATAATAATTGTTAAAGTAGAGGAAAAGTTCAAGCGAAGTGATGATAATGATTTATTGTGGTAATAATTCTGCACAAAATTTGTCAAATTGTTTTAATTATTTCGTAAATTGTACATATTACATGCAAATCATGTCGCAATTTTCGAATTATAAACAAGAGATGTGTCCAAAACGGTAACTAGAAAATTATTTTCTTAGAAATTATTTAAACTTCTGTTAAATCACTTTCAAGCTTCTTTCACTTGAAATTTTCTGAAATTGCTTTGAATTCAATACACATAAAACCATTCAAAAAGTTCACATTTTTTTTAAATCTTTATATTTCTTGTTGAAACTTTATCCTTTTCAAACACACCCGTTTAATTACTTACACAAAACGTAACACTTTTTTAATTAATCTTCTTTCGAATCCTTTGGTAATTTCAGTATAGTAAGGAGAATCGGGCCGAAATTGAAAGAGCTCGGCAAATTCGTAGGGTTGCTGATTAGTAGGTAATCTGCTTGGAACGCGGAATATCTCCCTCGAGAGAACGCATGTGATCGAAAGTAATTACAACTAACTCCGACGGTTTCATGGCGTCTCAAAACTACGTCGACTTTGTCGTTGTTATCTCTCCGCGTTTGCTCCTTCTTCTGCATGTTTTCTTCCAAATTTGAACTTGAACTCGAACACTTGTATAGCACAAAACGTTGAAAGCTGTAGTAAAAGAAAGGAGTTGTTAAAGAACAAAAGAAAATAACAAAATTAATTGAGAAAAACGTTATAGAAAGATGGCCGTGAAATCAATATTTAAGTTAGCAATTTAGAACAATCAGGTTTTGCATATTTCAAAATACATGCAGTAAATTTATAATAAAAATGAGAAATAATAGTAAATCAATAGTAAATGATATTTTATTCATTCTAGTGAAAAATACCAAACAATTCGATTTTCTACGTAAAATAGCTAGTCATAACTTCTTTTTTGGTGGTACTACATGCATTTTTTTAAATGCCTTTTTAATTATAAATTTAAATAGGATTGTCAACCAATTAAAATGGAAATATAAAAATTGAACAGGACCCATGCTTCCAAAAGAAAACATGCTGATTCAATGTGCAGAGGAGAGGATGAATAAAATGAGGGTCACACTTCGCCTGGATTTTCCTATACTTAAAAAAGCTAAAGTGTGGACTTCGATTTTCTCATACTAGATACTAATACTTGTCGTAGTTGTAAACGTGTAACTTTTAATAATTATAACGTTGTACAGTTCACCGAGTATTACCTTTACAAGAAAACAAGCAGCGGGAATTTGAATTTGCGATAACCTGTTCAATTGGTCTCCGTACCGTAACTCGACCTATAGGAGCAGCGAATACCTGCACGAAAGCAAGGTAAGCGCCCGTCGCGCTTTGGGTAATTACAAATTCCGCTTTAGATGTCGGCAAAAATGCTGATAATAGCTTTAATGAGTATCTATATATAAAATACTTAATTACTTTAACAATATTTATTTATTTTATTTCTTATTTATTGCCAGGTTTATTTAACAGATTATCAAAAAAGACAAATAATAAATCCAAATCCACAACCACCAAAACTATACAGCTTATTAAAAATACACAAATCCAACATGCCCATTAGACCAGTGGTATCATACATAAATGCACCCAACCATATGCTAGCAAAAATACTAAATAATATAGTTACCAATTTTGATTATAAACCAAAAAATTCAGGTAAAAATTCTTCCGAATTAATCAAAAAGTTGTCTAACTTAAGTTTACCACGACAAAGCAAGCTAGTTAGTTTTGATGTTACTAATATGTTTTCCCAAATACCTCCTCAATAGTGTATTCCTTTGTTAAATAATATTTTTATTAACAAAAATGTTGAGTTAATAAAACGAACTGAGTTAATTCAATTGTTTGAACTTTGCACCAATCAAAACTATTTTACTTTTATTAATAAAATTTATTTCCAAAAAGATGGTTTTCCCATGGGAAGTTCAATTTCACCTCCTTTAGCTAACATGTTTATGGAAAATCTAGAAGATCAAATATTCGAATCAAATCCATCTGAGAAAGTTATATTTTGGTTACGTTATGTTGATGACATTTTAGCATGTTTTAATAGTTCATTTTATTTAATTAATGAATTTTTAATTTCATTAACAGCTTGCATCCAAACATAACATTTATACTAGAAACAGAACAAAATAAGTCGAATAACTTTTTAGGTTTAAACATAAAAATTAATTCCACTAATAAATTTGATTACTCAGTTTATAGAAAACCTACACAAACAGACATTACAATACCACACGATTCTTGTCATCATAAAACACATAAATCAGTAGCATACAGGTCTCTGATACATAGAGCTTTGACGGTCCCTTTAGATGAAATTAATTATAATAGAGAAATTTCAATTATTAAACAAATTGCATATAGTATTGGTTATAATACTAAAGTTATTGATACATTAACTAAAGAAAAAGATTATAAATTAGCCTTCATTCGATACAATTAAATATGCTTCGGTCCCATATTTTGGTGACAAATCAGAAAAAATTGCTAAAATTATAAACAAAACAAATAAATACAAAGTAAGCTTTAAAACAACTAGAAACATCTTAAACACTCTGTTTAATTCAAAATCAAAAACAGACGATTTGCTAAAATCAGGCATTTACAAATTAAATTGTTCGCATTGTAATTCGGTTTATACAGGCCAGACAATTAGAAATTTTGATATTAGGTATAAAGAACATGTACAAATACAAACACCCACATAAATCCAATTACGCTAAACACTTACTAGAACACAATCATCAATGACATCTAATAACACCATAAAATGTTTACACTTTTGTGATGATAAACGTAAATTAGATACACTAGAAGCTTTTGAAATTCACAAACATTTAAAAACTGTACCGTTAATGAATGAGCAAATTGATCTCTTACGTTCACCTCTATTGGACATTTTGGAATAAGATATCAAGTCATCTGCAGACAATTACCGAGATCAAGTCACTAATTCTATTGCTATAACAACACTAACTGTTTACTTTTTCATATAACCTTTGACAATGGCATGTAAACATGCAGAAATACGTATAAGGCTAAAATAAATAAATATTGTTAAAGTAATTAAATGTTTTATATACAGATACTCATTAAATATGGACTTTAACGAAGTAAAGCTGGAATTTATAAATAAAGATAATAGCTTTATTTGGAAAGTTCTCAAAAATATGCAAGGAAAGAAAAATATACTTATTAATTAGAGCTAATTGATAGGCGTAGTTAAAATCACGTAAATGCCGGAAAACGCGTTATTGCTATTAAAAAGTATGCTAATTCTAACGAATCCTATTAAAGTACTTTAAATAGTCGATCGAACTGATAAACGTTTGTAACGATCAGTGTTTGCGTTTTTAATAAATAATTAATCAATTTCAAATTTTTTCCTGTAAGGCGTCAGAATGAAATTTGGGAGAATAGTAAAAAAATTAATTTTTAGTTCAATGCAAGAAGCTCTATTAGCTCAGAAAATTAAAAAAAAATGGTGTAGGCAACTTTTGAAAATTATTTTTTTTTTAATATTTAAAACTATGGCGCAGCGCCATCGTTTTCAGATTTACGAAATTAATTTTACTTTACCGTATACAACCTACAAAGTGCTCTCAAACGCATTGTAGCTGAATGCGATCAGACAACTACTTTTTGAGTAAATTGGCGTTAAAGTCAAGATCTTTAAAAAGTTGCAGCGGCCGCCATTTTAAGGCTAGAAAGTTCAGTAAAAAAGTTTTAGTTTTGCCTTAAGTTCTTCTCTCAGATCCCGTGTTTAAATTTCTAAAATTTAGTTTTAGAAAAAAGCGCTACCGAAAAAGCATGTATCACTTGCGTTTCCGGTTTCAGATTTTTTTGAAAAGCGTAACTAGAACTACAATTTTCGATATACCTCTTGATTTAAAATTTTCATCAAAATCGCTTCAGTGCTTTCGCCTGTAAAGGCGTTACACACACAACCACCCACTCACCCACAGACAGACATTTTTTTAAAAACACTTTTGGGTTTCTTGAGTCCCAAAAACGTGTATTTCAGTTAAAATCTAGACTTCGAAAAGTTTTATGAAATCAATACTTTCCTATGCCAAAGGTGTGGGAAAATAAAAAATTTTACGTTATATTTACAAAAGTATTTATGCGCAACGGTTAGCCCCAACTAGAATAAAAATTTTTGATTTTTTACAAAAACACAAACGGAGACAATAAAGCAAATTTATCAGCCAAAAATTGGAAGGAAAGGGAAAAATTAACCCCCTTAAATATTGCTGATTATAAAACTTAACTTGTGACTCTTATTACACTATTACTATTGAGTAGTTTAGGCTAAACAAAAATATTTTTCATATCGTGTATTAAATAAAACAGTATAAATTTTCAATTTTCAAAGTTTTAAAAAAATCGTGTGCCCAAATTTTGAGCAATACTTTTTGAAAATTTCCGAAACTTTGAACATTTTTCCATTTGACAGATTTCATGCATTTAACACTTGTTATACACATAGTAACATGATGTGCTTGTAGGGCTATTATAATTCCTAAAGTTTATGCAGCTCTGGCAATTTTATTTTGATTAATAAGGAGTTAAAATCAAAATATTCAAAATGGTAGCTGCCACAATTTTAAAGCTAGAGAGTTCGAAAAATGTTTCCGATTTGCCTTAAGGTCTTTTATTAGATCTGGTGTTTGCAAAACTCAAATTTAAAAAAACATGTCTAACTTCTGTTTCCAGTTTCAGATTCTTATTAAAAAACAACATCAAAACTCGATCATCCGCTCCGGAGATCTGAAGGAACAATCAAACTAACATTGAATTAAACAGCAACACATCATTAAACTGTGGACAACGCTCAATTAAACAAAATGTCAGTCTATAATTATTGTAAACTAGTTCTAAATTTCATCGTACGAGACGGGTCAATTTAAAATTAGACTTCACGTGGTTAGTCACACTTTGTAAATAAAATGTTTACAAACGATAATTACCGGGCACATGATTTCCTTTTACACGTTTAATTTATTTTTAAATTAATTTTGTTTACTTAAGCGTTATATTCAGTGTTTATTGTTTTTCCATATTTGCAATATAGGAACATATTGAAACCACGCAAACAATCCGTTTTGTGATTTTGACGGAAATTCAAAATTCTACGGAAACAAAGAAATATTTTTTGAACGTTTGTTTTATATTGATATTGAAGGTGTCCCAGCTATAACTTCCCAACCTTATAACTTCTTTATTGTAAGAGATGCGGTTTCACAGGGGACTAGCGGAATTAGTAGACTATGCCCCACGTTTGTTTTGTAAACTTTTTTTAAATAATAAATACGCTGTGTCGAGACATGTTCTTAATGTGTTCAGCATTTTTTCTGAAATAATAAATGCGGAAATATTGCGCCGTTTTTTTCTTTTAGCTGCAAGTATTACATCCTGTATCTGTATAAGAAGATAAAAAAAATTACAGCATAATGTATTTAATTGCAAAATTTATTGGACTACTTGTGCAAGAGCCCATTTCACTCAATGAAGTAAGTTGGTTGTTTTATCTTAGTTAAAATTTAACTAGGTATGCAGTATTCACAACACCCCATAGTCTAAAAAAGTAGGAAATCTTAACATGAGATTGGCTACACTGTGAAGTCACTGATAACCTTTCCTGGAGGGGTTATATTTTTTTCAATACTAGTAATATAGCGTGGCATTTTGACACATAATAGAATGCTGTGAAATTCAATTTCTCTACCTTTGCTCACTGACAGGTAACTAATTTTTCATTATTAACCACTGGTAAATAATGAACAAATTTATATTTTTTGATAATCCTGTGACAGTTTTAAAGAGAACGTTTTTATAGCACGATTTAATATAATGGAGAGATTCTATTTAATGGTATTTTATGCATAAAATAGTTGTTTAAATAAATTAATTTAATTTTAAAAGCTTTGGTGTACTTGAATATACGTTTTTCGCGCCGTAATAAATAACAACTCTGTCAATATCAATTTCGCCTATAATACAACCACACAAAGTAAAAAAGAGAAAATTGTTAATAATTTCAGTATTGTAGATGAAACCAGTCCTTAAAAACAATGTTTTTGAATACCAATGATGATTTAACAATTTTCAAACAACTGTCATGCCAACAAAACAAAAAACTGTCATTTGTTTTATAATTTGAAACAAACAGGGATTTAAGTTAAAATAGTCATTTTTCGACAATTATAAGGGCTTGTATCACTAGTAGTGGAAAAAAAAGTATATACGCCTCGGTAGAAAAGTCTTATAGCCCTCGGGCTATAATAGTAGACTTTTCTACCTTGGTGTATAATATACTATTAGTTAGTCTACGCAAAACTATTACTCGTGCGAGTATGCAAAAATTTCAGACACAGAAAGGTAACCAGCACTAACTCGCTTCTCTGGAAGACGTACAGTATGTACGAGAAAGCAAGACAAAAAACTAAATTTTCATGCTGCAAATGTCAATTTGTCAATCTTGTTTGCAGAATGGGGAAGGTGGTGGGTTGGGCGAAGAGGAGTGATTGCAACAGTGTAAATTTTGCCACTCCAAAATAGAATAGTATAATAATAAGATTTTTTTTAGTTTATAATGTTGTAAAGAATATATACATGATGTAATGTTTATTTATTTTGATAAACATTACGCGTAACTATGTTTTTTTATTGGAGTGTTGTGAGCACGAGTGCGAAGTGGGAAGTCTGATAAAAATAAAACAAGGAATAATTTTTTCGGCCAAAAAACAATTTATTTTTTAACGTAGTCGCCTTTCAGGTTGATACACTTAGTCCAACGTTTTTCCAATTTTTTGATCCCTTCCGAATAATACGATTTTTTCCAACTCTTCAAAATAGGCGTTTGTTGCATCGATGATCTCCTCATTAGAGACGAATCTCTTACCGCCGAGCCATTCTTCAAGTTCGGAAACAGGAAATAATCGCAGGGAACTAAGTCTGGAGAATATGGTAGATGTGGAAGCAATTCGAAGCGTAATTAATGGATTTTGCCCATGGCAACTACACACGTGTGCACCCGTGCATTGTCTTGATGGAAGAGAACTTTTTTCTTCGCCAATTACGGTCGTTTTTTTTCAAAACGTCGTCGAAACGGTCCAATAAGTTGCAATAATATTTGCCGTTGATTGTTTTTCTCTTGTTGAGGTAATCGATGTAGATTATGCCGCGTGCATCCCAAAACACAGTGGTTATGACCTTGTTGGCCGATGAAACCGCCTTAGCCTTCTTCGGCACAGGTTCTCCAGTAGAAATCCACTGTTTAGACTGTTCTTTGGTCTCCAGTGTATAGTGATGGATCCATGTTTTGTTCACAGTTATGAAACGATGCAAAACCTCTTTTTTATTACGCTTGAACATCGCCAAACCTGCTTCTGAAGTTCTCATACGTGCGCGTTTATGGTCGATTGTGCGCAAACGCGGCACCCATCATCGTGCAGATAACTTTTTCATATCCAAATTTTTGTGTAATATATTGCTCACACGTTCATCTGAGATGCGTATTATTTTAACTATCTCGCGCACTTTCACTCTGCGGTCTTGCAATACAATACCATGAAATTTGTCAATCACTTCTGATGTGGTGACGTCGTTGGGCGTCCTGAACGTTCGGCATCAGTTGTGCTTGTACGACCACAACGAAAATCAGTAAACCACTTGTGAATAATTTTAATCGATGGTAAAGAATCCCCATAATATTTATCAAGCTTTGTTTTGCTTTGCGTAATGGTTTTTCCGCGCAAAAAATAATGTTTAATTAACACACGAAATTCATCTTTTCATGTTTGCAAAAATACGAGAGCTTGTCTGATTTCAATAGCTGTTGAAACTGAACTAAATGACAGATCTGTCTAAACATTTTAATGTGGCTTAGTGACAGATGGTATTGACAAATGTCATCTAGGATTTACGATTGTGACACCCTCTGTTGCAATTTTTACCAAACTTCTCACTCCGTCCTCGTACCTACTAATCCAACCATACATATATAAAAGCTCAAAGGGTTTTTCTCTCCGGTTCCTCCAGCGGCTACCGCTTCACCAATTTGGACCATTTTTTTTTTCAATGAAAGGTCTCTATCCTCAGATGGAACATGAAACATTTTTATATTTTTATTCTACGTCGATTTTTCAATAATAATTATTTTAATTTATAATATATATGAAAGTCTGCTAAACGCGCTTTACTTGAGGCGACATCTACACTAACGTCGCGTCTCCCTTATGGAACTAATGCATCACATGACTTATCATTTCGCCGGTTCTGTCAACGCTCAGTCTGTCAGTGCATTGTGCGCTGGGGTAACACTAGAGTAATTTAATAACAAATCAGCTACTTAAGTTGGTGGTGTAACGGCCCGTGGATTGACGTTTTAGTTTCATAAATGATGTAGAGATTGCCTTAATTATATATAAATCGATTTTTTGATTTTTCAGGTAAAGGATTCATTACACTGGATTTAAAAGCACAAAAACGCGAGAACAAAATTGCTCGCCAAAAATATTGCTACACCTATTCTAGTGGATTGGATTGGATTGGACCAGACCCTGAAGTGGCTGACAGACGCGGTCGCGAACCTGCCTGCCCTGTGGGAGGATGCTCGCCTCAGCGTTGTCCAGGTGGATCGGCTGCCCAGGCTGGCGAAAGCAGCTCTGTGGGTCCCGGGGAAACTCGAACCTACGGAGGCTGTCTGTCGTCGACTGGCAGTGCAGAACGTCGGGATGGGCGTTGGGGACTGCCCCCTCTTCCACACGGCCAAAAAGAAGGAGCCACTTGGTGGGCTCCTAATTTTTGGCCTAAGCAGAGAGGCCGAGACGGCCGTTAAAAGCAAAGGAGGTAAACTGCACTGTCAGTTTACCACCCTAAACATAAAAATTCAGAAGCCTGGGGATGCACCTCCAGCCTCTGAAAATCAACATATAGGGCAGGGTGCGTCTACGGACACTCCTCAACCCTTTTTGATTACAGATCAGGGTGCGTCTGCGGACACTCCTCCACCAACACCCGGAGTGCCGCTACCAGAGCAGCCATCTGAAGAGGAATTCCCACAACTCCCCACCCCCATGGATACAATCTGTGATGAGGAGAGGATGCTGATGGAGATACTGTTGGAGTCCGGGTCAGACACCGGAGCCGGCTAACTCTTTTTGTTGACCCCATGTCCACTCAGCCTGGACTAAATATTATACAAATCAACCTGCAACACTGTCGAGTGGCTGCTGTCACTCTAAGCAGACATCTCGACAGTCAGCAGGACACTGTTGCATTAATACAAGAGCCTTGGATTGTAAAATCTAAGATCTGTGGATTAAATAATAATAATGGCACTGTCTTTACGGATAATGCCCAAAAGAAACCAAGGACGTGCATCTACTGTCCCAAACACTTACAAGCCTTTGCTTTGCCACACCTCTGTACGCGCGATATTACGGCGGTACAGGTGAGCTGCAGCATTAACGAAAGAAAAGAAGATGTAATACTAGCATCGGTATACCTTCCTGGTGACTCAATCGACCCTCCGCCCAGCGCGGAGTTGATCGAACTGGTGGATTACTGTGAGAGGGAAAATAAACACCTAATTATTGGTTGTGATGCGAACGCGCACCACGTTTCGTGGGGCAGCAGTACCATTAACACCAGAGGTAAATCTTTACTTGAGTACCTAGTAAGTACAAATCCAGAAATACTGAACCGTGGATGTGAACCTACCTTTGTCACAACGCGCAGCCAGACGGTGATTGATGTCACCCTGGCATCGTTAGGTATTTCGAATAATATTGTGGGCTGGCATGTATCACCTCTTGTATCCATGTCAAACCACAGATGGCTCTGTTTCAGATTATCTGGAACTACGGCCATACCAAAACAGTATCGGAACCCCAGGCAGACCGACAGACTATCCTATGAAGTAGATCTGAAAGCCCATCTGGCGGAGTCGATTTTCCCGGATACGATTGCTCGAGTAGAGGACCTGCGGACCAGTGTGGACATTCTGCAAAACTCGCTCTTACAATCCTATGAATCATCATGCCCCCTGATGACACCCAAGGCGAGTCGCACAACCTCTTGGTGGTGCAAGAAACTCGACAGGATGAGATCAGTACTGGGTAAACTTTTTAATAAAGCAAAGAGAACTAGAACTATTAGTGCCTGGGAGGCCTACAAAGACCAAAAACGAATATATAAAAAAGAAATCCCCCGGAGGCAGAGGGACTCTTGGAAAACTTTTTGCAGTTCCATAGAGACTACTACCTCAGCGGCAAGACTAAAAAGGATCCTTTCCAAAGACTCCAATCAACAAACTGGCTGTCTCAGGCAAGGCACATTTCCCAGACTGCATTGTTACCCCTGATTGTGTATGGCCAAAGCCCGACACCCCACCTCCCATCGAGGAGGATTGGGAAATGGCGAGCCGGGTCGTAAGGGGCGACAAAGTAACCTGGGCTATAAACTCTTTTCTCCCCTTCAAGTCGCCAGGAGTGGACGGTATCTTCCCAGCCCTATTACAATGGGGTCTGGACCTGATACTTGCCCACCTGGTGCGCATCTACCGGGCATGTATCGCCTTCCGATTTATACTGGAGAGAAGTGAAGGTAGTTTTTATACCCAAACCAGGGCGTGTTGACTACACCCTGGCCAAATCCTATCGTCCCATTAGTCTTACATCTTTCTTATTAAAGACTCTTGAGAGACTTTGTGACAGGGAAATAAGGGAGAAAGTGCTTGTTTCATACCCACTGCACCTGAACCAACACGCTTACATCCCAGGGAGATCTACCGAATCGGCGCTACATGCCGTAGCGAATCGGATTGAAAGATCGTTAGACAACAAAATGTTTACCCTGGGAGTTTTCATTGACATTGAAGGAGCCTTTGACAAGGCCACCTTTGAAAGTATAAATTCTGCCTTACGCAGACTTGGTGTTGCATCTACTCTTTGTGAGTGGATAAAGCACATACAGCATGTGCCACCTAACCTTGCAAATTTTAGTGGGCTTTGATTCGGCTACTTACGCTTTGTTTCGTCGGTAGTCGTAACTTAAACTAGCTCTAATTGGCTGTTGGACAGTGAGGTACACTCTACTGAAAAGTGAAAGTCAATTTAGTTATGGTTTACGAAAAATTGTGGATTTTTTGACAAATTAAAAGGCCGTGTAAGTAATATCAAAGAAGAATTTTCAAAAATCAATACTTTCCTATTTTGGCGTATGACAAAATAATAATGACATAAATAATTAACAGCAACTAGATATTGTACTAGCTTTCAAACTACGGAATTGATTTTGCTTGGGAGTGTAACGGCTTCCCGCCTTTTAAACTTATCGTCATTTTTTTTGCAAGGTTAAATGGCACTTGCTGTACTTGCAATGAGAGCAGTGCAATTTAGCTTAGGAGACAGCTCAATTAGAGGTGTTGTGATGAAAGGCTGCCCACAGGGCGGAGTTCTGTCTCCACTGTTATGGAATACAGTGGTGGACAGCCTTCTAAACTCACTCAATGATGCTGGATTCTATACCATTGGATATGCGGATGACATCACCATCCTCATCACGGGAAAGTTTGAGAGCATGCTCTGCACCTTAATGCAGACGGCTCTTCGAATAACAGAAAAATGGTGTAATGAACAGTCCCTATCTGTCAACCCCTTGAAGACAGAGATGGTACTCTTCACAAAGAAAAAGAAGGTTGGACCCCTACGTACACCTCTCCTATTCAACACTTCTCTCAGATTCTCAAATAACGTCAAATACCTGGGAGTTATTTTTGACAAACAGCTGAACTGGGAGAAACACCTGAAAGCTAAAATGAACAAGGCATGCATGGCTTTCTGGCAATTCTTGAACGACAAATCAAGAACCAACGTATTGGTATCTACAGCTATAGCAGAGCCGCTGTACTAGCCTTAGGCAGTTACAAAATCACCTCAGGAGTGGTACTGCGGTGTCGTGAAGCTCTCGACGATATCTCAAAAGATAATGCCGTCTCCCTTGTATGGGTGAAAGGACATGACGGAATTTACGGCAACGAAAAGGCTGATGAGATTGCGAGACTGGCCTCCGGACAACCCCTCTGGAGGCCAGAACCCGTAATTCCCATATCCCTGAAGACATTAAGCTTTATGCTATACCAAGAAACCTTAAAAAGCTTCACACGAAGATGGGTTAACACTCAAAGCTGTCGTCAAGCAAAGGCTGCTATTACGGCACCCTCGCCAAAAACAGCCAAATACTGTCCCGAAAGAACTTACGACTAGTTGTGGGTATCCTGTCTGGACACTGCGCCCTAAAGCAACACATGTACAGGATGGGACTGCCGGACAGCCCAAACTGTCGTGCATGCAACGAAGACGACGAGTCGACAGAACATGTCCTATGTCACTGCCCAGCTCTCGCAACAACCAGAGGATCCATGCTGGGGGACTTCTGGCCTAACATGGCCGAAATCAGCAACACTCCAATTGCGGATGTCCTCAAGTACATCCAAAAGGTTGGATGGCTTGGGTGACGTCCAATGTGGAGAGCTGCTGGGGAGGTAGTACAATGGGCCCACCTATTGTGGCCTAAGTGCGCGTGAGGTAACTCACACTCCCAATTCCAAATCCAATCCAACCTATTCTAGTATTACTCTTAGCACTTTAGTCAAACATTTTCACTCTACAGTTTTCATTTATACAAAAATTCTTCTACTTAGTAACATTATGTTCCTCTAGGGCTATTGTAATACCAAATTAAATTCGCATCTGTCAGCTTGTTTTTGAGTAAATAGACGTTAAAGCCGAAAATTGTAGCAGTCGCTATTTTAAGGCTGTTTGCTCGGAAAAAAAACGTTCGATTTGTCTTAACGCCGTTTATCATATTTTGTTCTAACATGTAGTGAAATTCTGTTTGCGCAAAACAAAAACATTTCAATAAAGCAAAGACAATTTTTAAGACAAAATAGACCCATCTTCGCAATAAAAGCATTTTTTGGCAAAATCACCATAAAAACAGGTACTTTGTCTTGAATAGGTGGCGCAGATTTTTTTATACTGTGAATTTTTGAGAAAATTAAGTCGATTTCCGGGTTTTTAGCAATAGTTTTTATTAACAACTCTTAAAAAAACACACAAGTAGAAATGCGTTTAAAAAGTCTCCGCTAGAACGTGACACTTATCTAACTAGTCAAGCTGCCTTAAAAATCTGCGCTACGGTAAGAGATAGAGATTTGGTTGAACGAGAAGAATTGTCCAGCATCCCAAGTACTACTATGATGCACATTCAAATCCTAGAATTTTTGCTTAATTTTTAGTACAGACTGAAAAAACTAAAATTTTCAGTTTTCGTTTTTTTGTGTATAATTTGGTTATTATCAAAGATAGCGCAAAGAGGTTTTGACATTATTAAGACACTTTTTTACACAGATTTCGAATCTTAAATTAAATTTTTTATAAGTCCTTCACTTTTCAAGATGTTGACATTAACTTCGCTTTTTTAAATACGCGTCAAAGGCGGCCATGTCATCATTGAATAGAGCTCTTTTTTTTTTCTTTTTTTTTGATAAAAAGGCTGATTGATTTATTTTCACAAATAACGCAGTTATAAGCAAAAAACTGTTTTTTATAGTAGGCTGTGAAAAACAAAAATAAAGAAAACAAAAAACAGAAGGCTGCATTTGTTTCCATTGAGGTTTGATCAGTTTATCTTCCCAAATAATGAAGTTATAAGTTATAAGTAAGTCCTCGACACCTTCGGGTATAAGAGGTGAAAGATAAAGAAGAAGAAGAAGTGAGAAGTTGTTTTCTCAAGGTAAACTGTAAAAAAATGGAAAAAAACACCTAAATGTTTCAGGGAGCTAAAACTATTAAAACTGTGTGTTCGTATAACAAAAGTAAGATAAATTTAGAATGACAATAAACTCGTGTAAAGATGCAGATATTGCCAAAACAAATTAAATAGTACTCATCTCTGATTATCATACGATCATACATTTTTAATAGTTTTATTCATCCCCTGAAACATTCAGATGTTTTGTTTTTGTTTTTTCAAAGCCTACTAGAAGCAAACAATTTCTCACTTCTAACTTTATTATTATTGGGAAGATAAACAGATCAAACCTCAATGGAAACAAATGCAGTCTTTTGTTTTTTGTTTTCTTGTTTTTTTGTTAATGGTCAGCCTACTCAAGAAAGCAGTTTTTCACAGCCTACTATAAAAAAATGTTTCTTGCTTATAACTCCGTTATTTGTAAAAATAAACCCATTAAACCTTATATCATAGAAACGAGGAAAAAGAGCTCTAATCAATGATGACATGGCCGCCTTTGACGCATATTTAAAAAAGCGAAGTTAATGTCAATACCTTGAAAATTGAACGACCTATAAAAAATTTAACTTGAGATTCGAATTCTGTGCAAAAAGTGTCTTAATAATATCAAAATCTCTTTTGCGCTATCTTTGATAATAATCAAATTATACACAAAAAACGAAAACTGAAAATTTTAGTTTCTTCAGTCTGTACTGAAAATTAAGCAAAAATTGTAGGATTTGAATGTGGATCATAGTAGTACTTGAGATGCTGAACAATTCTTCTCATTTAACCGAATCTATATATCTTACCGTTTACGAGATCCCCATGCATGCACTCTTTATCTTGGACACCCTGTATAGCTTGCTTTTTTAGAAATCTAACAGTCGGTGAAATGTACAACGAAATAATTATAAAATTTACACTTTTGCAAACACGCTAAGTATTAATATCTAGTATGGGAAAGTCCACCCAAAGCCCACACTTCAGCTGTTTTCATTAGCAATTCTGTCCGAAGAAGAAAAGCGCATCTCGCATGCTTACATTTTTTACTTTCTATTTGTTATTTGTGGCACAGGACTCGCATACACAAATAAAGTTTCACACAAATACAGCTTTGTAAATTTTAACCTTCGTTATTTTGAATTTTAAAGATTTTGTTTAATGCTCTAAATTGCAGCGCTAACTCTGTAATTACTTCGTTTTATATATCCCCTTTCCCATCCATATCTCTTACTTCGAACTTATCTAAAATTCTTGAAAAGTGTATCAAATCTAGACTAATGGACTTTCTTAATAAAAATAATGTTATTTCGGAAAGGCAATTTGGATTCAGGCAAAATGTCAGCACTGATGATGCTTTATGCTCTTTAACTAATAAAATCTATAATGGTCTTGATAGCGGAAATAAGCAGTTAGCTATATTTCTTGATCTATGTAAAGCTTTCGACACAGTTTCACACGAGCGATTACTCTTTAAATTAGAAAAATATGGTATCAGGGGAATCACCCTTCAACTTTTATCTAGTTATTTACTAAATAGGAGACAATGTGTTAAACTAAATGATTATATCACCGAATTCCGCTCTCTTGACTTCGGTGTTCCTCAAGGGACGGTTTTGGGCCCTATATTATTCTCTCTGTATATAAATGACCTGGTAAACTTGAATACAAATGGGGAAACAATTTTATTTGCGGATGATACTGTAGTTTTGTTTGATGATGAAAATTGGGAAAATGTTATAAAAAAAGCTGAGACTGGTATATCAATAGTAAAAGACTGGATAGACGTAAATATTTTAACCTTAAACCTAACCAAAACCCAATTTATGTTTTTTACAACACTAAATAAATATCAACCTAATGTGGATAGTATCAAGGTGCACAATCTTACCTGCAACAAAGTCAATTGTAATTGTTTACAAATCAGAAAAATCGATAATGTTAAATATCTCGGAGTAATTATTGATCAATGCCTGAAATGGCAACCTCATATTAATTATTTGGTAACAAGATGTCGAAGATTAATTCATAAGTTTCTAGCACTGCGTGACATTTTGCCTCTATCCCAACTTAAACTAGTGTATTTTGCACAAGGTGAATCTGTTTTAAAATATGGTATCATAGTGTGGGGTGGTGCTTACACCAATACTACACTTGAATTAGAAAAAACTCAACGACTCCTTTTAAAAATATTACTTAAGAAAACTTCAAGATTCTCATCCGAACTTCTTTTTAACGAAGCGGATGTATTAGAGCTTCGTCTTCTATATGCCAAGTCAATACTGTTGTTTTTATTTAAAAATAAAAAATTTAAAAATACAATAAATCATAATTTCAACACAAGATCAAAAAATCAAGGAAAAATAGTTGTTCCTAGAACTCAGTTGACCCTTAAACAACGTTATATTGACTATCTTGGTCCTAAAATTTTTAATATTATTCCCGGTGAGTTTCAAAAAATCAATAACATTAAGCTGTATTCCAAAAAAGTATCAACATTTTTAAAACTTAATAAACTTCAAATTTTTGAATTATTATTATCTAAATAAAAGTTATCAACGTTATCCTATATGTTATCTGCATATTCAGATTTTCTTTTTCCTTTTCATACAAAGAATGTTTCATAGCTAGTACTGATTACAATTGGCGGAGCTTTAGTTTACACATATGTATTGTCTTATTTAACAGTTTTGGCTTTATTAACGGGACATTATTATTATATTATTAAGTTTGGAGTACTTAATTAAGTATATCTTATTTTTATTATCATAGTTCTTAACTGCACGCACAAGCTTCGCTTAAGTGCAGGATTAATGTATTATACTTTATTATATTACTGTAGTCAAATTTGAATAAATTTGACTTGATTTGATTTGATAATTGCACTTAAATAATTCAAATTTTGTTTTTGTTTAACACTTCTCCTCTCCGTTTTAGAAGCATTTCTTCTTGCTCCTTTGCAATGACCATAACCTCAGTTTTATTTACATTAATTTTTACCTCAAAACCTTGTAATTCTTCTGTATACTACTCTTCTACTCTGTCGATGTTTTTAGTTTGCGCATAGATAGTCTTGATAACTTCTACTGTATGATTATTGATTCCTCTATTCTTTAATACCCTCCATATTTGTTCTCAATGCTTTTTGTAGGTCAATTGCGCTTCTTTCCGTGTTTCAATACTTTTTCAGAAATTTGTCTAAGACAAAAAATTCACTTCTCTGTGCCTTTTCTTGGCCTAAATGCAGCTTCGCTTTCGTATAAGGATTGTTCTACATTTTCCATTGCTTTTTTTCAATTACCCTCTCATATATTTTGCAAGGGACACTCACTAATGATATTCCTCTATAATAACGTCGCATAAACTATAATCAACTTTTTTTTTTAAGTGGCACAATCACTGCTGTTTGCAGCCTATAGGTATTAACCTAGTTTTCCTAGCTGTATTAATAATTCGTTGTAATAATACTATGCCTTTTTCTCAATCAGGTTTACTATTATCAATTTTTAATTTAATGGACTGTTTTTTTACGGAGATTCGATATAATAAATTTCCATTGCCCTTGCCGTTCATCTTTTCCCCAAAATCTTCTCATGCCTTACATTTAGTCTCTTTGACTGAGATTTTTACAAATATTATCTGTATGAGCCTGATACAATTGATAATTTTGCGTCACATCTGTCGTTTAAGTATTTTTCCAAGCCCACTTCTTCATTTAATATTGTTATTTCCACATTCAATCTAATTTTGTTTTAATGAATTGCTAGCTAATTCACGATAATTTTCAAGAAAGAGGTCAAGTTGGCTGGCATTAAATTTTGTTTACGTGAAAGTTTGTCTGAACTTTTTCTATATACGTTATGTTACATAACCTCATTATAAACCGTCATTTGCTTAAACGCCTTCATTAGTAATTGCTTATGAACTGTTCAATAATAAAACGCTATAATATAACAAAATTTATTTCAGTACACGAAATACTGGAACTGTCCACCGCCTTCTTGAAAACAATTTAAAGTTCTGCGTTTAAGACCATTCGCAACAGTTTTTTAAATATGTAGAGCCACAAAAAGAAGTTATATGGAGTTAAATCACAAGATCTTTGGCTGCGTTGATGTTACCTAAAAATTGATTTTATATAATTTATTATTACCATCAAAGAAATCAGGTGCAATTAATCTCCTTCTACTAAGGGTGCCCAAACCCTAACCTTTTTAGAGTGCAAAGACGTCTCAAATCCTGATGGGGATTTTTAGTATTCTAAGTTCATATAGTTGACATAACGCTACAAACAAAACCACGCCTCATCCGTAAAAAAAAATTTCTTTCATAACGTCTCTAGCAGCATCGATGGTTTCTTCAGTACATTTTGGTGATCGCTGTTTTCTACCGATGCTTCCTGGCTCACGAAAAAGTTTAAGACCCTGATGTAGACACAGAGTATGTTAAAAGTATTTGTAGTCAGCAGCAACTTTTGGCTCTACGTCCTTTCAAGCAGGCATGTACGGAATATGTACAAATCTCGTCCACCTTACGTCCGTTACAAAAAAAACGATTCATTCTTAAATGCTTTCTGCTCCAACGGGTATTAACAATTAATGCAAGTGACTGCTTTTTTCCCGAACCTTCCAGCTTTAAAATTATAACTCAAAAACAAGTTGGAATATCGAGTTACTTGAAAGACGAATGAAATAAATACAACATACATATAGCAGCACTGCAAGAAATACGACGGCAAGGAAAGGAGATCATGGATCTAAAAGAGTTCACACTATTTAACGGCGCCAACAGAAACAACACACTCGGCACAGGTTTCCTAATCAGTAAAAGGATAAAACATTCAGTAGTAATCAATTCCAGGGCGGTAAATAAAAAATATGCACAATTAGAATTAACGGCAGGTTTTTTATACAACATTTATAAAATGTCATGCACAGATTGAAGAAAAAGAACAGGTAGTTAAGAATATCTTCTATAAGACATTGAAAAGAACCTACAACAAAACACCCAAACACGGCGTTAAAATAATCCTGGGAGATTAAGAAATAGGATACCGAGCAACAGTAGGGGGAGGGGATACCGCAAACATGATACAGAGCCTTCGTTAATTACTATACCCACGTGACCTTTGGTCCGCAGTGACTTAGGGAGTTTTAGATTTAGATGTTGAAGTCAGTTCAGAATTGGTACCCGTGGTACCTAAAAATTCCCTGTAAGTGTCACTGTCAACACTCAAAGTGAGGTTATGTATGTAAACAAGCAAGCCTTGATAAGTTAACAGACGGCTTGGGAATTTTTTGATAAAAGGCTTACCAACAGTGTAAGTTGGGTTGCCTATATTTTGTGGTCACGTGGGTATCGGTAATTAATGAAGGCACTGTATAAGGATACATATACGAAAAGGGTAGAAGACTTATTGCTTTTGCAGCCTGAAAAAATATTATAATTTCTAGTATCCGCTTCCCACATAAATAAATACATAAAGAGACCTGGATTTTCTCAGATGGGAATACACGCAGCTAGATTGATTAAAATATTATAGATAAAAGATAATTTACAATACCGAGGCACTTAAACATGGAGAAATTAAAAAAATCAACAAAAAGTAACAATACATAAAACAGCAAAATCAACGCAAAGGGAAAAGGCACCATGGAAGTTTAAAGACTGTCACCACGAAAAACGTGAAGAAGCACACAAAAGAAATAATGAAACTCGAGAAAAAATACTGTAAAAGAAAACCAGGACGAATTCAGAAAAATACCAATACAAAAGAAAAAGGAAAAAACAGTTTCAAGCAAAAACAGGTATATGCATAAGCTAAAGAGGAGAACTGATAACAGAAGATAAAGAAGGAATACTAGAAAGAACGGAAGAATACTTCAAAGAGCTGTTAAATGGAAGCGAAGTGAAAATGAAGAAGAAAACTATACAGAGTCACAGTATTATAAGCCTCAACAAAACATAGTAACACTAATAAGAGAACAAATTCAAAGATTAAAGAACCACGAGGCACCGGGAAAAAATGAGGTGTCAGCTGAACTAGTAAAATATGGAGTGGAAGAGATGGTAACAAAGATACATGAGCTTCTGGAAAAGATATGGGAACAAGAGAAAATGCCGAGCAGCTGGTCAGACTCAATAATATGCCCCATTTGTTAAAAAAAGAAAAATACATTGATTAATCCTTTAGTCACGTACAA
The DNA here is from genome assembly GCA_958336395.1 of Ctenicera cuprea. Classification (NCBI taxonomy): domain Eukaryota; kingdom Metazoa; phylum Arthropoda; class Insecta; order Coleoptera; family Elateridae; genus Ctenicera; species Ctenicera cuprea. The sequence continues at coordinate 26,890,937 of OY284495.1, read as the reverse complement.
TATTCAAGTGAAACATGGGTCCTACAAATGGAAGATGAGATAAACCTGAACGTCTTCGAAAGAAAGGGCCTAAGACAGATTTACGCTCCAATTTCAAAAGGCGAATGCCAACCCAAAATAAACTATCTATACGAAGATCCGGATAGTAATCCATAGTAATTATACCCAACGATTGAAATGGCTGGGAGATGTAATCAGAAAGAGAGAAAATGACATACGAAAGAAAACCAGAACAAACGAGGAAACGAAAGAGACCGAGAAAGAGATGGAGCGAGGATGTGAAAGGAAGATGGAAGTGAGAAGATACAGAAGGAAAGCTTAAGATAGAGAGGAATGGAAGAAAGTCATTGAGCAAGTCAAGGTTCTACATACAACATAGAGCCACAAGAGAGAGAGAAACGCCTTTGGGGTACAGAAAATTAGTAGTTACGTGAACTTTTAGAACTACTAGAACCGAGTTAAAAAAATTTAATTTTTAACATAATAAAAAATATTGCTTTAAAACTGGCCACACATTTTATTAAGGTTATGGGCTAATAGAGCTTAGAGATTCGCTACAATTTGGTTGGTATTTCAGGCCGCTAATTTATCTGTGACGTCTTCTATGATTTTTGAAAATCGAAAATTTATTTCCATTTACTTAATAAACACATGCTCTTTCATTCAGTTAACCGGGCACAATAAAATATATCTGTTTAAGCTAAATTGCTCATGAGTGATTGTAGAATAAGAGTCAGAACTTAATTTTTAGGTGCAGCAAAATTTAGTAGAACTAATTTTCTATTTTCCCGCCCAGTTGTTAGCTGATGCACTTACTGTGTCGTTTGTGGTTTTTTTAATACCAAATAATCTGGTTGAAGAAAATCAGAAAATACAATTTTATTTTTCACAAAAAAATTGCCTTCTTAAATCCAGTCGCATAATACGGGACAAGAGCAACTATAATAACTAATAACTAATAAGCAGAGGAAACATTGGTATATTGCAAAAAAGCTGTTGAGTGGTTGTATATTTGGCTTTAGGTGCTATGTAATTTTGTGATTCTTACTGCTAGAAAGTCTTATGTGTAATTCTATATTACTGTATGGTTATTGGCATTGTATTTGCTACAACTGATATATTATATTATTTTATTTATTGTTTTGATTTTTAGTTTGCAATAAATGTTTATTCATAAAATTTCAAATTTCAAATATTTTTCCCTTTGCAGCCGTTAAACAATAGGAAATAAGCGCGTCTAGTGACTTACTCTTACAAGCATTTGCAAGAGAAAACTTTCTTTTCAAGACGTGTTTTAAATTTTACGGTACTAACTGAAAACAAAACGAAAAAAAAATAAAAACTGAATTTCAAAGAGACTTAATTTTAAATTGACCTCACATTTAAAAAATTTTGTTGTTGATTTGGTTTAAACGTTGGACGCTTAAAATATTTTGTTATCACATTTAAAACCGTAAATTATCCAAAAATAAAAAAAGTTGCAAGGCTGGGGAGTTTTAGCTGGGACACCCGATATAGGGACTACAACAGGTATAAATCCCAATATTATAGCTGTCATTTAAAACCCTCCTGTATTATTTTTTAAATTTTTCTTTATATTCAGAATGTTCAAAACATACATACAACTGAAATAGTTGCCCTGCTATACATCTGCAATTGTGACAGTTTGTGGACCCACACATAGGGACTACAATACATTTATATCGCAATAATAAATAAAAGCTGTTCTTTAAAACCGACCCGACACCATTCTTTTATCAGTAAATCAAACCATTTAAAACTTCCAAACAGGCACTACTAAAGGTAATGCAAAAATTGTGTTAGAGAGCAAATTCAACTGAATATTAAGATATTGGAAGTTAGAAGAGCAAAGTGGCTGACTTCCTCTGTATAAAATCCGGGCTTCGGCAAAGCGGAGCGCCGCAGCTTGATTTATGACTTATTTTCCTGTTTTACCTCAGTTACAAAACAAACTTTTCGATATTCCCAGGCCCTAAAATTACATTACAAGTGCGTAGGTGGAGAATACCTCTGCAAGTTCCTAATTATTTCGAGCTAAGCCTGGATGGGTGTAATGGGATGCTAGTTTAGGCGGAAGAGTATCACAACTTCATTTTTTATTACGCAAGTTTTTTATCTTTTTTAAGCGACAAAAGGGCCAGTGCATTTCAGCCAATTCAAGGACTCGTAAATATTTTTTTATGGCTTAGCAAATGGCAGATGAGGTTTTCGTTACGTCGTCGTGGCTCCTTTCTAAATAACAAAGTGAAGATTTTCTAGTAAATTAAGGTTATTTATGTTTGAATTTACGAATTACGAAAATATTGTTCATTCAATGTGTACAAAAAAAATTGGGATAAGTTTTTACAATATATTTAAACACTCATTTACCAAATGCAATAAAAATGTTTGTAAAAATAAATATGTCAATTAATTAAAAAGCTAATAAATTTAAGAAATAATCTTGAAAGGCATAAATTATATAGTTATGTAAAATCAGCCTAAAAGCTCCACTATATTATTTACAACATTTATAAAAATATCTAAGAGACCATTGAAAATGACCAAATATGATAAAACTTAAATGATAAAAAATGTTTTCAGTATTGGTTGGGTATGCAGCGTATTACAGATGTGCTATTTGGGTTGCCTAGCTAAAAGGTCTGTATCTTTATACCTATTTTGATTTAATTAACAGAAATTAAAGGAAAACAAACTAGATGTAATTTCCGTAAGATAATAAGCATGACCTTTTAATTAGTTACTAAAAAAAACATTGTGGCTAACTAAATTGCATTTTTTCTAGTGAAGGGCAAGGTTATAAGATAATTTTTGCATCAGTATCAAGAAAACTGAGTACAGGTACAATAGTTTTGCAAAATTCTAGTTTGTACTTAAAACTATTTAAAAACGTTTTTGCTAATTCTGTAAAATATAAAAGTGGAACATCATCTATGAGCCTTCCCTTTATTTTTAAAATGAAAAGAGTTGCTAAAAATGTAAAAGTTGCCTAGAACTCTATTATTATCTATCTACAATTTTTGTAGGGTTAAACAACTTTTTACTTTCCTACACTTCCAGTATCAAAGTATTGATTACATGAAAATTTTAAAGTTCGAGGTTTTGATGGAAATACAGGCTTCATTAGGAACTCAAAATAGTGGTTTTAAAAAATGTGTGTTTATGGGTGGGTCGGTGAGCTATTGCTTCATAACTAAAGAACGGATGACCGGATTCCGCTGACTTTCCGAATTTCGGGCTGTACTAAAAATTCACCGTTCAAAATAAGCTTTTAAATTAATTGGAAACTGGAAGCAGAAATTTAGACATATTTTTTTGATAGTATGTAGTCACAAATTGACGTTTTAAACATTTTAACTTAATAGACAATCTTATGGCAAATGTAACTATTTTTTCTTGTTTTTAGCTTCAAATACCAAGTTTGACAGATTGTGACAGATCTGAAACAAATTTTACTATGTGCTAGAATTTTGAAGTGTTGAAAATTGTGAAGTGAAAAATATTTTCAAAGATATGTGCAAAACAATATTGCCGAAAAACTTGTCACATAATTTTTTTTTTTCTATAGCAACTGTTAAAACGTGCTATTATTAACTAAAATTAGAGGGAAAAGTAGCACTTTACCATCAAGGGTAGGTAAAGTAGTACTTTAACAGCAAGGATAGATATAGTTATTTAAATATCAAGGAATGTAAGGACGTAATAACATCCGAGGTAGGCGAATACGAGCTGAGGCGGAGCTGAAGCTTGTCGCCTGCCGAGGAAGTTATTAGTCGATACATTCCGTGTTACTTATTAAATTTTTCACGCTACCGGCAATGTAAGTAGGCCTACAGGTAGAAATTTAATCATATTTTTAAAAGTTCGTTTTGACAGCTGTCATCGGAATTATTTTTTAAAAGCCCCATTATTCTAAGTTGTCTGTGCTTGTTACCATATCAACGAACAGTTAAAATCAACATTATTTTCCTAGGAATGTAAGTGACACTATTAAGTTCCGTCGTCAAGGGTAACTAGTACACGAATGTTATCAGCCACTTACGATCCCTGTAGCTATGGATGTAAGGCCTACTTACATTGCCGGTAGCGTGAAAAAGTATTTTATTTTTTTTTCTATAGCAACTGTTGAAACGTGCTATTATTAACTAAAATTAGCCACCTACTCATTTTTTCGTGAAACTGCTTTTTTTTCCTGACACATTTAAATTAAATTTATCATTGATTTTTCTTCATTTTTTGGTCTTCTTTAACAATTGCTATAGAAAAAAATGTTGTATTCCACACGACGATAAAATTTCATTATCTTCTCGATGCTTATTAGCGTCTCGGCTGACGCCTCTACGCTAAAATCGCTCTCGAAGATAAAGTGCAATTTTATCATCTTGTACAATAAATAATTATTAATTTTGTAAGGCTCCTAGAGCCAGGAAATAAATCAATGTGGCTGGTGTCGTCTGTTTACTGTTCTGAGACGCCTTCTATAGTTAAATATTAGAAAATCGAAGTTTTATTCTTTTTTAATTAATTAGCGGGGGACGATCAAACATTTCTGTTTAAGTTAAATTGATCAAAAGCCATACTAAAATAAGATTCACAAGTGCATCAATATTTACGCGGATCTATTTTCTCCTCCCATCCAATTTTTGGTTAACGTATTTTCACTTTGGTTTTAGGTTTGCTGTAACCTCTAACCGCATTCCAAAAAATCAACTAATTAGATTATTTTCTCACAAAAAATTTCTGTTACAATACGGCATGCAGTTGACCATTCCCGTGGCTATGATGTCTCGGATGTGTTTCCTGTAAGCTGTTTGGTCCTAGCGCAAGTTACTGTCATCGCCGCGTAAATCGCTGATACCAAAATACTTTTGAAATTATGATAAATCATCATCATCACCGGCGCTACGACTCTGGGCAAATTTTGATCTCCTCTAGGATCCTCCGCCATTGGGGTCTATCTTCGACTATGGTTCTCTATCTATTCACACAAGAGGAAGTTTAGATAATAAAAGCATTGCCATTTTTGATAAACTATAGTGGTGATAGATCATTTTGCCAACGCAAAAAAGCGAAGGATCGAAATATATCTACCTAAAACTTGGGTAAATAAGTACATATATCAAAAAAGATTTGAAAATGATCTGCCAGCACGCCAAACCACGAGTCGCCATCTGATGAAATACAAAAAAACTCTTTATGCAAGAAGCAACTGCCATCAATACACAGTTACTAAGTTTTTGATAAATTTTAACCATATTGATCGAGTATTTAACAGTTTCATACCAAAAGGACTGGTAATATATGGTAAAACGTTTAAAAAAACTTATAAGGTTGGACGTCGTTATTGGGTGCGTTCAGAAGACCTCAGCAGCTGAGTTGCTGACTCAGCAGTACCATCTGAACCTGTTCAAACAAAGCAGCTTAATAAACATCTAATTAGATGTATTTTAAACTGCTTTGTTGCAGCAGGCGATCGACAATGATGTTCAGATAATATTGCAAGTCAGCAACTCAGCTGGTGACGTCACATCCATTCACTACTAAAATTCTCGTTAACATTATATTAACTGAACCCGTGGCTTTTGCCCCACCTCTTGTTTTGATAACTTCTAATTGTCGAGTCGCCTAACGTGACAATTACATAAATATTCGCTCAAATAATAAACTGGGTCGAAATTCCCGTTGTCGCGTAAAGTTAAGACAGTTCTGGATTTAGTATATATAGATGTTCCAATGTTTATTACACATATATACACAGACACAAGTATAGCTTAAAGCTTCATATTTCTATAAATCGTTATATTTAATAATACGTCCTTCAACGTTTATTTTAATGCTTTCAATATTTAAGAAATGACATTGTACAAAAATTAATCCGTGCAAAATAAAAATTTGAATGAATCATTGTTTGGTAGCATCTTTTTTCTGTTTTTTTTTAAGTTTGTCAATGGCGCACTTAGATATCCTACAGTCGACTATAGTTCCTATTTAAAGAAAAACAATTTTGTGTTATCACTCAAAAACTAATGAATGATTTTAACTTGAAAACAAAAAAAGATAACTCAAATCCGTTTACGCTATCGAAATATACTCAAAAAATTGGCAAATAACACAAATAATTACCAAGATAGCCTGCAAAACCAACGAATTTAGGCCACCCTGTACAGCAATATTAACCTAATAAGCACAACCCACAAAACTTCTTATAAATGTAATATTCTCTCTGTGTCAGTGGCGTAACTAGGGAATGAAGTTGCCACTTTCAAAAATTCATAGAAGGCTTTACAAAAAAATTAGTGGGCTGATACACGAACTAAATTGTAGCTAATCCCCAGTTTCAAAAGCCTACAAAATTTTAAAAAAAATCGTGTAGTCGATATTTGATCAATACGGTTTGAACATTTACAAAATTTTAAAATAATTTTCTTTACAGTTTTTATACGCTTAATACGTACATAATAATATTGTGTCCCCTAGAGCTATTACACAATTTGATCCCGATCTGTGTATTCGTTTTTGAGCAATAAGTCAAAACTTTCAAAAAATTTTAGCGGCCGCCATTTTGAAGCTAGAACGTAAGCAAGAAATCGTTGGATTTGTCCTAAGGTCTTCTATATGAATCCGCATTCAGATTTAGAAAATTTGTTTTCCGAAAAAATGCAACCCATGTGTAACTTGCGCTTCCAGCCGCTATTTTGAAGCTTAAACATTCCAAAAAAATCGTTAGACTTTTTCTAAGGTCTTCCATATGATTCCGTTTTCAGATTTAGAACATTCGTTTTCCGGAAAGAATGGTACCAAAAAAACATGTCTAACTTGCGCATCCAATTTCAATTTTTTTAAAGTGTATTTTCCGATAAATTTGTGATGTATTCCCGAATTCCAAAGCTCATCAACATCGAGCTATTCGTTCGGGAATTATGCGGCGCACCACCGACACACAGACAAACATTTTAAAAACCACGTCAATATCTCGAATTCAATAATGTTCATTAAAACAATAGTTCTCTTTAATAAAAAAAAACAGGAGAGCAAAAATGACAATCGAAAATCAACAATGGTGTTAAATTTGATAAACAAATTAGATTTTTTGTCAACCGACTAAGTAACTTTGACTCCTGCTTTTAAATGCGAATTTTGTTTATCAACGGCATCTTACTTGCAAATGTCAATTATTACCCAACTGTCAAATTAAATAATTTAATATAGATTAATTTAAAAATGAATGTTATTTTGGTAAATTTCTCAAGGTCGGCAAAAAGACTATATTTGAAACTCGGGAAGAAAGTGTTTTTTTCTCGTGTGTGCTTTTCTTCCCGAGTGTAGGCCGGGACACACATGACCGCACCGAGCCCGCACCGTGCCCGCACCGCAAGTCGGCCGACTGTCGGTGACGATGACGGGAGACCACACATGTCCGCACGTGATCCGTGTGTCGGCCGTGCTGGTCTGTCTCAAGATTGCAGTTCAGTATTCTTTTTGAAGCGTATGCAGCAGTTTCGTGGAGACAAAATGCTGAAAAATTTTACAAATAGTGAATTAGGGATGGTAGCACTTGCTTTGGAAGAAGAAGATGCTAATTGGAGAAGGAATCATCGCAGAAATCGTAATTCGACTGGTCATATATCACTGGAAACTTTCTTATCTCTTCGGTTAATTTTTCTACGTCCATTTTAATATTAATAATATTTATTATTATTATAATAATATAAAATATAAAAACTTCGTACACCGACACCGCACCGTGCCCGTCAAAAAGTAAACAAAACTAGTCGGGCACGGTGCGCCCTCGGTGCGGTGGTGTCGGTGCGGTGTCGGTGCGGAAAGGTGGGGACTACGCCGTACTTATACATTGTGCAATTCTCTCGCCGTGCGACGTCCAACACACGGGCGTCACACGGTGCGGGCTCGGTGCGGTCATGTGTGTAAAAAAAAGTATCACTTTCTTTCCAGGTTACACAAATAACAATTAGCATAAAAAAGCGTCTTAATATCTTAATAAAGAGTTAGCTCGAGATATGTAAGAAAAATGACAAATACGAATACATCATATACAAAAAGAAAAAGAATTACAGTTTTTTTTTAGTTTATTTCAGAAACTAACTAAAATAGCCCCAGTTTCATTTTAGATTAATTAATCCAACAAATTTTATTTTACTTTATAACTATTTGTTATGTAATACATTTCTCAGTTTATTAAAATAAAACTTAAAGTAAATAATGTTTTTGGGTTCTAAAGTAAAGCTACTGGTCTTATCATTATAGTGGTAACAAACTCGATGTGAAAAGTAAAAATATCAGATTGTTTTTATGTACTAAAAACATTTTTACACATATCTCTCAGTTTACAAAAAAAAACAAATAAAATAATCGTTTTTGTTATTTTTAAAATCCCATCTGTGCTCACAATGTAGCGTCACTCGTTTTATCACTAAGATGGTGATATAAGGGTTTTAAAAAATAGATATTACTAACATCAAACTCATTTTTGTAAAAACATCAGAATTTATTATTTTAAAATTCAGGAATAATAATTGTAATTGTTATGTTTAAAATCTTGTTTGAGCCCCCAAAATAGCGTCACTGATTTTATGATTAAACGCACTAACCTACAATGAATAAAAACTAACAAACGCCAGCTTATTATTATAGATCAAAGGCTTTTATTTTGATACATTTCTAATTTTATTAAGGTAAAATAAATAGAGTAAAATAATTTTAATTGTTACTTTTAAATTCTTATCGGTGCTCCCAGCAAACCAACGCCACTGGTTTTATGACCAAAACAGCAACACAAGCGATATAAAAAATAAAAGTAACCAGCGCCAGACTACAATTTTTTTATTTAATAAAACTAAATAGTTAAATAATCTAAACTGTTATTTTTAAAACCCGCCTGTACTCTGTAAGTAACGCCACTGGTTTTATCACTAAAAATAGTCAAAATCGGTGTAAAAAGTTAAAGTAACTAACGTCAGACTGTCGAGTATCGGGCGCTTGCGTCACCACCATCGACAACTTCATGTTAATGAAAGAAAATGTCAACTGTGTATGTCACGAAGCCACTGTTCCCAAATAAATCGCCCAAAATTGGTTAAAACGATCGCGAAAAAAATGCAATAATGTGAAAATAAAATGTGCGAAGTAAATTATATGATCGGCGCTGTTAGTTAATTGGTAGCTATAAAAATTTTAAGTGCAATAATGGCAAACCGGAATCGTCCAGTTCAGCACAAGAACTTTACAACAATATTTTCCAAGTTACAGGGCGCCTTTTCAGAGGCTATGACCCAGCCAAAATATGCAACAGACAAACGGACTTTGGACAAAACCTGGAAGTTAATGGACAAAGTGGTGAAATTGTGCCAACATCAAAAAATGAACCTCAAAAATTCGCCCCCTTTTATTTTGGACATTCTCCCAGACACCTACCAGAGGTTAAGACTTATCTACTCGAAATACGAAGACAAAATGTATGTGCTTCATACTAACGAATTTTTTAACATATTTATTATTAACTTAATGCGGAAGTGTAAACAAGCTATCAAACTTTTTAAAGAAGGCAAGGAAAAAATGTTCGACGAGAACTCGCATTACAGACGGAACTTAACTAAGCTTAGTTTAGTGTTTAGTCATATGTTGAGTGAACTTAAAGCTTTGTTTCCTAATGGAGTGTTCGCTGGGGACCAATTTCGTATCACCAAATCTGATGCCGCTGATTTCTGGAAGACAAACTTTGGAAACAGGTATAAATTTAATAATAATTTATAAATTTAATACATTTGTTATATCAACTATAATCGCTACAATTCATCTTTAAAATTTTAGTATTGTTTAAGTAAAGGTGAATGTTAATGAAACAAAAACAATAGTTTTTTTGCGTTGTAGTAGTATGAGGCAATAATAATTTATAGTCACAATCAGCTTCAAGTAATTAATGATTGTTTTAACGAAATCGATTATGATTTCAAAATTGTTTTAATAAAATTACACAGTATGAAGTACGTTATCAATATTGTTTCCGATTTTACCATAACCAATGTGGAAGGTCTCTTCCATATAAGTTCTATACGTTTTAAAACATTTTAAAGTAATAATATTAAAATAACGAACTTTATAACAAATTTTATGTCCAAATTCTTTTGTTTTTGTGTATAATGTTATCAATTTTTTTATTTCATTCGTTTCGTTTCTACCACGTTGTCATAGTTTTATTCATTTGTTTTGTTGGATGGTTGTTATGGATGTTTAGATATGTTGACTAGAACAAGTCTGTTATGATGTTATTGTTGCAAGCCTGATATAAAATAAGTATATCTGTTTTGCCATGTGATCATCACAGGCTGTTATAGTTTGTTTTGTTGTATATCAGAACCATCTAGAAAATGCTATTTATTTGTTTTGATGATAACATGAAAACCATTTGTCTCATCTAGAGTGGATCAGGATTGGCTTTCATTTGTTTGTTTTAGATACTGTTTGCTTTCATTCATTTAATTGAGGTACTCTATGTATTATGAGGGTTTCATTTATTAGATTTAGGTATAGTTTGCTTTTGTTTTTTCATTCATTTGTTTTAGGTACTGTATGTATTATAATGAGATTTTTTTGTTCCAAGTAGAGTTGAACAGAATTGGCTTTCATTCATTTGTTTTAGGTACTGTTTCATTTCATTCGTTTGTTTTAGGTACTGTATGTAGTATGAGGTTCATTTGTTTCATGTAGAAATGAACAGGATTGGCTTCCATTTATTTGTTATACCTAGGTACTGTTTGCCTTCGTTAGTTTGTTCTAAGTACTGTATCTATGTATTATGAGATTAATTTGTTTAATGTAGAATTGAACAGTATTGGCTTCCTTTAATTTGTTTTATGTACTGTTTGCTGTCATTTATTCCTCTGAGGTACTGTATGCAGTATTATGATATTCATTTGTTGAAACTTTTTTATATTATAGTTGTGTAATTGCTTTGTTGTTTATAATTTATTATATTTTGTTCAACAGTGTCAGGCTGTGTTTTCCTGATATTATTAATTTGTTTTTATCGGAATTTCCTGTTATTTTTTTGTTTCAGTGTATATAAGCTGCAACTGTTGATACAGTCTGTGTAAAAAAATTAACAAACGCTTGTTTTTAATTGCGCAATGCATACTTTAGATAATTTGTTTTCTTAGGGAATAATTGCAGGTTGTTAGTTTGTTTTCATAGCACTAATATCTTGTTCACTTGTTTTACAGAATGAATGTAATTGGTTTGTCTCCTAACTCTTTCTTTGAATGACAATTACAGGTTGTTATTCATTTGTTACTGTTTAGTTCATTCGTTTGTTTTACAGTTCTACTGTGTCATTCATAATTAATTTGTTTTGTTAATCATTTGTTTTAATTTAGAAGAGTGGTTATAAAATCCTGTTCATATCCCTAGGTACACTTTTTTTAAATTCATGCGTCAGAACGTATAAATTTTAATAATCTCACTTAGTGCGTTTTTTAAACGCAGCTTGTGATTAGATATGCAAATAACATTACAAATTGCACTATACCACTATCGCATTTGTTGTTAACAATGAATGCATAAACAGGTTGTGTTTATCCACATTTATTTATAAGAGGTTAGTGGTTAGGATAAGAAATTATCAGGAAAAAATATATTCTTGAAGTGGCTGCACATATGTACACATTACATAATGTCATTATCGCGTTTTCACCTTCTATTTGGTTGCGGTTTACGGATTTCCCACTCTTATCAACATTCTTATGAATCATCAAGCTTGAATTACACACTCTCGTTATCAAATTAACTTGTTTAATGAAATAACCTAGCCTTAAAAGTTATTTTACAAGCGTAAATAGGAAAACTACCTACTTTTATGTATTTATAAACTTTCCATACAAAATTTTTTGGTTTGTTTTCCAATCGTTACACTTTGTACCTTAATCCTGCTAACTTTTAATGTTTAAATTTAATTTTAACAAAATTAATGCCTAAGTTCTCAGTTCTGAATAGAAAAATTTTCTGAACACGCCTTGTATCTGTAGGTATGCCTTCAATTTTTACTTTCCCATACTTCTACTGAAGTAAGGAAAGATGATTTCATGCAAATTTTCGAATTTCAGATTTTAACGGAGATGCGCGTTTTGGGGTTAAGGAACCCAAAAATGTCTCTCCTTGGGTGGGTGGGTGGTCAGGTGGCTGCTGAATCTTTAAAATGAAGGCCGCTACGAATTTTTGAAAATTTTAATGCCCGATTACTCAAAAACAAAATATCCAATCAATACAAATTATCATATTATTTGATAGCCTTTAATAAGTATAATCAAGTAATGTAAAAATATTTTTGGAAATATGAAAATTGTAAATATACTAGCGGCTCAAAATTTAGGACATTTTCAAAAAATTATTCCTCAAAAACTGCCCACTCCATTTTTTTAAACTTTGTGCCGATAGAGCTTGCAATGAACTACAAAATTTGTTCTATATTAATCTCCCAAATTTCACTTTTCACAATTTTTTATTCCTAAACGCCGATCATTATAAACTTATCAGTTCGATAGACTATTTGAAGTACTTTATAGGATCGGCGAGAATTTTCAACTATTTTGAAAATTAAGGAAAAAACAATACTTTTTAATACCAACAACGTGTTTTCTGACATTCTAATAAAAATAAATAGTTTTCATTCTTTGCATACTTTTGATAACTTTTTAAATACAGTTGTTATAACAGTTTTCGTGAGTGCATTAACTATCTTATTAGCGCCTTTTAGGTAGTAGAAGCGCGCGCCGGCCGTACCTACGTAACCAACGCCTTGAGTCTGCAGCGAGCTTTTACCGGCTAGATTAGATGTAAATTTCCGTCACTTCTTGACGCGAGAATATTTAAAACGTACAAAATATGAGAAAGTACCAGCGACCTGTTTCGCCCATTTTTTATGCACGTCTCCTGTCATTGCCCTGGCTTTTTGGACTAAGACTGATACTTAAACTTTTGGCAGGCTGCTCGTATACGAGAGTTGAGGCTTTTATGAATGAGGGAATATGAATATATTCGTTTGGTTGTTTGTATTTTGTAAGGCCCCTCGTATGGCCTCACAAGTCACATTTCAAGGTGTAGTTATTAATAATTACCAATAACAAGTTGTGTCGGATTTATTTATAAGAAAACGCAATGTTGCTTATAAAATATTTCACATTTTAATTTTTCGCACCACGGTAATGTGGGATGAGTGTAAATTAAGGTCATTTTCATTTTTTAAATTTATTAATTTTCTAATTGATGATTCAGCATCGCTCAATCGCCCCCGTGGGCATGTATTAATCCAATTAACCTTCTGAGCAATGCGGAAAAAAAGTTGATTTTTATCCAGAAAAACAATATTTTCGTTGTAAAAAAATACATAAATTATTCATAAAAATGTTAGGAAGTGGGATTATATCGGAGCTGATATTTTAATATTTTAATTCACTTAACCGAGATAAGCTCGGACTAAAATGGGTTTTCAATTCAAGAGAGGCCCCTCCAATTTAAATTTCCATCACGTTGGCGTGCAGTAAAACCGTTACTAAACAAAACCAGGGCCATATTAAGACGATTTCAATGCTGTTATGCTAATTACTAATTTCCATTGTCGAAATCCGGTGGGTTTGTGCTGTGTAAACGTGGCTGCGTGGGCGTTTATGAATGGAATATTGATTCAGACTTTTCTACTACGTGAATCCCAAAATATACTCGCTTCTCTCCTCACTCGAATGTGGCGTAGTAGAAGGACACCACCGTTGCTATTTGCCCCATTCACAATTTAGAACTTTTGGCCTGTCAATTACGTTCCCGTTTTAGCATTTGCTCTTTCAGGAAAACGCGTGATTCATACACGTCTGTTTGGGTTATCAGCTTTGATAATAGCTAGACGAGCTTTAATCGGCGTGCGTGGGTTCCGGATTCCTCTCGCTTTTTATGCTCTTGTTTGAAAATTCCCAATTTAGAACGGTTTTTACGTAAAATTTTTATTCCGAGAATGTTTGCACATGAAAAAATATAATAAATTTACTGTCAAGGTGCCCTTGATACCACATTGAGTGCGCCACTCAAAGAACAGCTTCAAACCTAAGGGGTGGGGGAAAATTTTAAATTTCTTCTTTGTAGTGGTTTAATATATAGTGGTGAAAATAATTTTCACCATTTTAAAGCTCATTTTTTTTTGTGCTGAACCTCTAATACCAGACAGGCTTAGTTTTAGAAGCTAAAGGATCTGGGTTCTATTTCAAGACTTTAACTGAAACACGTTTTAGTAAGGAACGCTGCTTTAATTTTGACGTTAAATAATATTTTCTTAACGTCATAAAATGTTTTTTGACGTTTAGCGTAGAAAAGTAAAATAAACTATTTAATAATTTGTCGATTATTAGTAAATAAAATGGATTTTGACGACAATAAATAATTTTTGACGTCAAAAATTGATTATCAACGTCGAAATATTCTTTGTTGACATCTGAAAAACGCGTTCACAATTTTTCATCAAAAAATCATATGTTGACGTTAGAAATTGCTGCCATTCAACGGCGCAGCTAGCGTTGTACCGAACTCTTAGTCGGCCGCCAGCCACACCCAATTTGCCCGTATTAATCTAGTTGCCTGAGAGAGTGCGCATTATGCTGGGAAAGAAGGTTTAAACGTCTCATCTCAAGGACTCGACTACTTTGTGTTGTGATGTTATGATTCACGTATCATTCGCCCTAGTGCATATGCCACATAATTATAAATTATCGTTAGGTGTGCTTTGACAAGCACGGATTACGTGCGCCCTCTTTTACCTTCCCATACTTCTACTGAAGTAGGGAAAGTTATGATTTCATGCAAATTTTCGGATTTTAACGGAAATACACGGTTTTGGGTCGGGTTGATAACTCTTTAAATAAACTCTTTAAAAAATGTCTGTCTGTGGGTGGGTGGGTGTGCTCGTTTCCCTATATGGTATAGATTTTTTTCTAAACACTGTTTTGAAATTTCGAATACATAACGTTGTAGTACATCTAAAGACAAATCAAATGTATTTTCCAAATGCTGTATCTTCAAAATGAAGGCCGCTACGAATTTTTGAAAGTATTAACTTTAATGCCCGATTACTCAAAAACAAAATATCCAATCAATACAAATTATCATATTATTTAATACTTATCCCTTGATAAGTATAATCAAGTGAAGCAAAAATATTTTGGAAAATATGAAAATTGTAAATATACAAGCGGCTCAAAGTTTTGGACATTTTCAAAAAAAAAGTCCTCAAAAACTGCCCACAACATTATTTTAAAACTCTCTGAGCCGATGGGGCTTGCAATGAACTACAAATTTGTTTTTTACTAATTCCCAAATTTCACTTCGGCGCCCTCCAGGAATTTTAGAAAATTTTGAAATTGACGCGTTTTCCGAAAACTACGCTTATCAATTAGCTCTAATAAAAATAAATATTTTTCATTGTTTGCATATTTTTGATAACTCTATAAATAAAGTTATTATAAGCATTTTTGATCCGCGCATTACCTATCGCTTTTATGTAGCCAGCGAGCGGCTTGTACCGGCTTCAGATGACTAGTAGATGTAAATTTCAATCACTTCTTGACGCGAGAATATTTAAAACGTAAAAAGTATGGGAAAGAACCAGCGACCTGTTTCGCCCATTTTTGTAGGTAGCTCCCCTATCAGTGAGTGTGGTGCTAGAAACACACTCGAACACACTACTACCATAAGTAATGCGTTGGCTGGTAGCATTTTCGACATCAACATTTCATTTTCTGACGTTTGAAAATCATTACTTACTTTTAACGAATAATTTTTTCGTGTTTTTATCATTTTATTTTAAAACTAACAGACCCCGTGGTCTACGCCCCCCTCGTTACTTTGGCAACTTTATATCCAGAGCACACGTTTCGGGAATGAAAACTCCCCCAGAAAGAAAAACCCGAGATTTAAAGGGGCCCAAGTTCAAAATTTTTTGTTTTTTTATCATAAAACAAAAACGTAATAGAAATAGGCAAAAGTATGTAATGGAAAAAAATATGTGGAAGCAGTGAAAACCTGCCCGCAGGTATTTGCCGGCTCGCGGTCCCGATGCGACGTTTTCTGCTTCGAGTTTCTTTTCGTAATGACCTGACCGCCATCAACAAGTTATGTTCAAATAATACAAACAAAGAGTATAAACCCAAATGTGCTTATCTGCATTGAAAACTGCAGCGGTCTGCTGTACAATGGAATATGTGCCTTATATAATGGACACATAAATAGGTGGGTTTTTGTAGCGGGGCTTGTTACCATTTAACGTCAAGACAGGTGGAAGTAATCCAGATTTAATATATAGATTGCCTGAACTGTTTTTTGACGGCAATTCTGACGTAAAAAATTCGATTTAACAGGGTAATATTTTATATTCGAAATTATTTGATTTTTAGACGAAATTTTACCTGACGAGTTTTTCAAGTTTGAGTACGGGCGATAGCGAGTACTTAAATGACATGCGAGTCAAGTAAAATCACTTTTCTAACGTGGTGCGTATACTATTTTTTCGCATTTTTATTAAATTTGAAAATTTTTATGAACAAATTATTGAGATTTAAATTTTGACATTTGTCATTTCAAAAACCAAAAGAAATTAGTAGGCAGATTAAGTAGTATAGCAACTTCTGATAGCATTGCCATTGTGTTTTAATGACAGTCACGTTACTATGCAGTAATGGTTGTTTCTATGCTGTAAAGTGGCCCATTACTGTACGATTTTGGTAACAGTAATATGTCACATTACTGTCAGAAATGCGAAAAAATAGTATAAAATGGCGTTGTAACAAGGCCCAATGAAGCAAAAATTTATTTGGTTTTTATTTATTGTCGTTCTGTGGGTGGTGTATGGGTGGTACGTTCGATCTTTCGCTCATACCTCTGGAACGGATAATCATATCTGGATGAGCTTTCTTTTGGCACGTGGAGGACAAAAACTGTTGGGCGGTGTTCTACGAATAAAACTGAACAAAAAGTCCTCTTCAATTTTCCGCAAAACTCGTATTTACGTGTTCAATTAAGGGCACGTCATTATTTATTTGTTTCGTAGTTCCTCATTTGTTGAAGTTTAATTCCTAATTTGGTATCGTGCAACATCATTTATTATGTTAAAACTGGTACAAAGCGCAAAAGAACGGAGGCGAATGATTCGAACTGAGAGATGATATGCTGATGGCACTCGGGGCTCCTAATAACCAAGCAGAACGAGCGGTACATTTATACGCAGCTATGCTTTCGCACTTTGAGTCGATTTTAACATAAATTTGAAAAATTCTACATTTTCACTGGAGGCCCAGGGCCCAGTATTGATTTCATAAAAATTTTCGAAATTGTGATTTTGACGGAAATACATGATTTGAACCTTCAGGAATCCAAAAAAAGTGGGGGCTTAAAAAATGTCTGTCTCTACGTGGAACACAATGCGTCCCGCTAGTTTCTCTGTGGCGCCTTCTGTGAATTTTCTAAAATTTTGGCTTTAATGCTCATTTACTCGAAAACAAGTTATCAGATTGGGATGAAATTTGATGTTGAAAATGTCCAATGTTACAACCTACGAGAACGTTTGGAACTACTAAAAACTCATGACATTTAAAAACAAATTTTGCTCTAAAACTGACCAAGCGGTTACTTATAAATTTTGTAGGCTCATAGAGCTGAAGATGAGTTACAATTTGGTTGTTGCCCCAATCCGCTAGTTTCTTTGTGACGCCTTCTGTGAATTTATGTTAATCGAAAATTCATGTTTTTTTTATTAAATGGGTGACGTTAAAAATTTCCGTGTATGGTGAATTGCTCATTGTTGATAGTGGAATAAGATTCACAACATACTTTGTAGATGCGGCAATATTTTTGTGGGTTAATTTTCCCCGTCCCACCAAATGCTTACGAACGAATTTGCCCTACGGTTTTTGGGTTTCTTTCATTCCAAAACATAGCTTTCCTAAAAATAAAACATCAATTTTTTTCCATAGAAACACAATATGACGGCGAGCGGCAGGCCGCCGGATGGTCGGTTGTCCGTCAGATGGTAGTTATAGCTTAGCTCGTATTATAGCTTTTTCGTTGCACGACCTTCTATCTTCCGTTATCTGTACGACTCGGACGCGGCGTGTTCTATTCACACTTTGCGCACTAATGTCAATGTGCTTTTATTTTCTACTGCCACTGTACAATGATGCGGATAAAACTTTTGAAAATAAGAAAAGTAAAAGTTTCTTAAATATACAGGGTGCGGCAACTAAAATATTACAAGCCGTTATCTCCAATAGTATAAAAGATTAACCAACAATTTTTTTATGGTGTATGGGACCGAAGAGATTTTATATTAGGCTAATGGTGAGTTTTGAAAAGTCTCCCTATTTTAAGGAAAAATGTAACTTAAAAGTTTTAAATGAGATTATGTATATATATTTTATTTTTTAAATCTCCGCATCAAAATGCCTATTGTTTTCAGATTTTCAGTCAAATGTTTAATAAACCTAAATAACGAACAAGATTTTTTATAAAATTTAAATGTGCCTGTTAAAAATAAGCGGATCAAGCAAAATTTAATTAGAATGAAAAAAGGACATAATTTCAGCACCTCATTTATTAACCTTCCACTGGTGGCGCCAAGTCCCACAGACCCAGCGCGCACATTGTTGTTAATTACTGGGTGGGGGTGGGGGGTAAGTTACATAACTGCACTGTCTTGTAGCTTTCTATTTTAGGCTTCAGTATCACCCCAGCAAGTGTTGTTGTGCGTGCTGTTATTGTTTGCAAGCTATTTAACAAAAAGTCTGTGGGACTTGGCGTCACCAGTCGTGTAACAAAATTTTGCCTTTGTGAAATACTGTGTTTTTGTTTTAAATTCATATTGGTGAGTTAACTCTTAATTTTTTATAAGGATGTTTAATTAAATTAATTTATACCATGTAGGAGTAACTTATATTGAAATGAAAAAACTTCGTCTTTTTTCTCCTGATATATATTTATATATTCGTCTTACTAGTTTCGATCGTTTATAACTACACTCATCATCAGAGACTCAATTTAGTACAAAATATTCTCATTTATTAAAATGTATTTCAAATCGTCATTGAATGTTTACTTGTCTATATTAAAAATTTTTATTTGTAAACACATAGAAAGTGTGTGTGTTTATTTCATGCGAAAGTTTCGTGCCCTCAATGTGTAAATATTCCCAACAATGATGAAAATTAGTGTCTTAATATACACTGTGTCCATAAAGTAAACCCCCCCCCCTCCCCCAACTAACTTTTGAACGACTTGATATTTTTCTACCAAATTTGGTGTGCTGTAATGGGAAATTAAATACTATTTTTCAGACCATATTAAAATCTTGTATCATCCAAAATGGCGGCTGGGCGCCATTTTGAATTTTTTTTTAAATATAAAGGGGGGTCGAGTGACACCTCATTTGAAAGGTCTTTTAATTCTGCGTCTGATCCTAGAGTTTCAAAGAGAAATATTCAGCCATAACAAAATGGCGGATTTTAAACAACTCGACCCCCTTTCCATTTAAAAAAAAATTTCAAAATGGGCCCAGTCACCATTTTGGATGATACAAAATTTTAATATGGTCTGAAAAATAGTATTTAATTTCCCATTACAGCACACCAAATTTTGTAAAAAAATATCAAGTCGTTCAAAAGTTAGTTGGGGGGGGGGTTACTTTATGGACACAGTGTATATACTATGACGCGGTAATTAATCGAAGAGTACAAGAAGTGGGGGTTGGAAGTAAATATGGAAAAAACGGAATATATGTGTATAGGTGGAACTCAGCAAGACCTGATATTAAACGATAGACAGATAATAAAGAATAGCCAAAAATACAAGTATCTAGGGATGAAAATAACGCAAGGACATTAGATGAAGCAATGAAAGAGAGGAACACCCAAGGCAGAAGAGCAATAGCTTTACTAAATAGTGTATTATGGGATTCACAAATATAAAAAAAAACAATATATATATAACACTATTATAAAGGGTATAGTCACATACGGAAGCGAGGTGTGGCAGTTAAAAATCAAATCTGAGAAAACCTTGAAAGCAACGGAAATGGATTATTGGAGAAGAGCGGCAAGAAAATCTAGACTAGAAAGAATTACCAACGAAAGAATACGAGAAATGATGGAAGTCACGCACACAATAGTAGACGATATAAAGACGAAGCAGTTGAAATGGTACGGCCACGTCCAAAGAATGCCAGTACAACGCATCCCGAAACAAATATTAAAATGGAAACCACCGGGGAAAAGAAAACGGGGGAGACCGAGAAAGAGCTGGAGAGAAGGGATAGATAAAGAAATGAGAGAGAGAGAGAGAGGAATAGAAGAAGAGTTGTGGGGAGATAGAGAAGAATGGAGACTGCGAATCGGAAGACGTCGAAGAACGGATATCACAACACAACAATATATATACTATAAGTCACAGAATGTATTTTTAATTTTTTTAATAAACTTAATTTTTTACACTATTTTCATTACAACCGTGTTTTTGAATTAGCAGAAAAAAAACATATTTCAATTTTTGCGAACACTATCTAACAATTTAAAGTTTATTGGATTTTAATGTGTACAAACTCACCAACAAAGATGTAAAATTATGAAATATGTAAAAAAAATTTCTTAACACATGTTAACATACCCAAACAATGGCCCTAAGCGCTTGGGTCTGCTGGACTTGGCGCCACCAGTGAAGGTTAAGAGTTGTAAACGTACATTTTTCACTCGTATGAAATTGGCCTTGATCTAATTCTTTTGCTAATTTGTAGCAGACACACTTAAACTGAAAAAAAATCTCGCACCGGTTTTTAATATTGCAGAATTTTTCATCCCCTCTATTTTTTGGGGGTACTAAACGTTTTTCAAAACATCTGAAAAAAAAGGCTTAGAGTAGAAAATAATGTTCAACATTATGTATGATCCCTTAAGAAATTACTAAGTTACCCCCTATTCCTTAAAATAGCGGGGCTTTTCAACACTCGCCTAATGTACTGCCCCTTCCGTCCCATAAAACCATAAAAAAATTTGTTGCTCAATCTTTTATAATGATCAATTTTAAGATTTCTAAGTTCCCCCCTCACATTCCTTAAAATAGCGGGGCTTTTCACCACTCACCATTATCCTAATATACGGCCCCCTCCGTCCCCTAAAATCATAGAAAATTTTGTTGCTCAATCGTTTATAGATTTGGAGATATCAGTAACACGTTAGTTGCCGCACCCTGTAGAAAAATCCAGGGTGCTTCGCCCGTTTCTTGTTATAATTTTTGTTTTTAGAAATTGAAATTAATTTTTTTTTAAACGGATTTTCTTCAAAATGACGGTCACTACAGGTTTTTGAAAATTTTGACGTTAACGCTTTATTGTTCCAAAACGAGTTAGCAGATCGGGATGAAATTGAGTATCATCGTAGCCTTTGGGGGGCATAATAGTACTATTTACGAAAAAATTTAAACTATCAAAAACTGAAATGAAAAATAATTGGAAATTTACAAAAAAATGTTGATCAAAAACTTGCCGCACTTTTTTTTTACTTTTTTAGGGCCATAGAGCTGAAGTAAAGTTTAGTTGGTGTCCCAATAAGATAATTTCACTGTGATGGCATCTATGAATTTTTGAAATTTGAAAATTAAATTGTTTAATGAACAGGAGTAGATTGAACATTTTTATTTGATCTTAATTACGCAACGCTGATGGTAAAATATGATTCTAAACGTAGTATTTTGATGCAGAAATGAGCGGTATGTCCAATATCAATATGCAAATTTTAATATTGCGTACCCCTATTTTTAATTAATCCCAAAAAAAGTCCACAAAAATAAAAGATGTTTATTTTTTGGGCATAGAAAGGTAAATATGCAAATAAATTGCCTGCGATCAGCCCTGAAAATTTAATTGCAATTGGTAGCGGAGTGTACCCATAAGTCACATTAAAAATGTAATTTTGCCATAAAGTCGGTTGAAGATTCCAGAATTGCACAGAAATTGTAACCGTACCGTTCGGTACTAACACTATAGGTTATAAGTTCTAAAACGGTATGTTTTAAAGAAAACCTAACCCAAGTTAAAACGCGAAAAACAACATTCGTTCCAACATTTTACATTATAATCTCCCCGCCAGCGATTTCCATTCGTTCAATGTGGCTTACACATTCCTCCTCCCCTACCTATCCCAATTAAATTTTTGAGGGTTTTCCCTTGGGCAGCTAATCTGCGTATTTACCCACACGAATTTTTTTTCGGATTTCTAATGTTCGTCAAAAATAGATTGGTTGCCTTTACTTAGTCAAAGAGACGTTCCGAGTCTAAGCGGTATACGAGTGATGACTCACTACTTGTCCTAGCATTGCTGGCCGACACACGCTGCAAATATTCTGATCTCAAGGCGTTCGAACACGTTATGATATAAATGCCTTTATAAATTGTAAAAAATGTGGGAAAGTCCGGGCAAAGCGGTTGCCCATTTTAGTACCTATCCCAACAAAATTTAAACTTGCAAATCAAAGGTAACTGTTTAGAATAATTACGACCTGTAATGAATGCAATTAAACGGTATGAAAACTTCTCTCCGTACATCCGGGATGCCCGAGTGAATTTAAAAATGCTTGAAAGACCTTTTAACGATGACATGCAGTGGCGTACGTGCGTTAAAATGCTCTTCACGCAGGAAGTTACGTCTAC
The DNA here is from genome assembly GCA_958336395.1 of Ctenicera cuprea. Lineage (NCBI taxonomy): Eukaryota > Metazoa > Arthropoda > Insecta > Coleoptera > Elateridae > Ctenicera > Ctenicera cuprea. The sequence continues at coordinate 26,868,181 of OY284495.1, read as the reverse complement.
GTGGGGGGCACGTCTACTTCTTGATAATTTATTCACCAGTAATACTTAGAATTATAAAATAATTTATCATAACTATGTGTTTGATGACTATATAGCAGATTCATTAAATTTTTCATGGGAAAAATGTAAAATATTTCTTAAAATTATAACAGGTGTGTAAATCATACAAAAATGGACATTTTAATCCTTACGGGGTAATTACGGCCGCAAACAGACTTTTTAATCCCGAGTTGGTGTAGTAATTTGCCTAATTAAAACTGGATTTTGAATCTACAGTGTAATAAATTATCAAAAATTTGTATATGGGTCGTATGATTTAGGTCATTAATTTCCGTTTGAAAATTGCGTGGGAGTAACTAAACCGGAAGTTAATCAGTAGTTCGACGCACGCAGCGGCAGTTCCCTGCAAAATTTTAATTGTGTTTGTTCATGATTGCGATGTTGTATGAAATTAAGATGCTAATCAAGTGAAAACGGCCACTTTTCTCACACATAATATTAAAATATTTCTCAGAGAAATAATGAGACGGATGAAGTAAGAAGGCAGAATGGATATACATTTTTTTAGAATAAAAGTGAAAGTTATTGTAGCATAAGCTAGCTAACATATTTTTACCCGTGTATTTTTACTTTCTTACACTTTCAGTTTAGAGAAGTATTGATTTCATGACAATTTTCGAATTCTAGATATTGACGGAAATACACTTGAAACTCAAAAAAGGGGTTTTCAAAAAAAAAAATATCAGTCTGTGGATGGGTATGTGTATTAGTGTGTGTTACACCTCATAACTCCTGAACGGATGGTCCGATTTCGATGAGCTTCAGAATCTGGGGGCACATCAAAAATTCACCAACAATATATCTTTACATAAATCCGAAACCGGAAGCGGGAGTTACACATGTTTTTTGGAAAACTTTTAGAGATCTTAGGGCAAAGCGAACGAACTTTTTAGTTACAAAATGGCGGCCGTTCCGATTTTATTGAATATTTTACTTTTCCGCCTTAATACTGAATATGGTGTTAGCACTTCACCTGTTCTTTGACAAACTTTACGTATTGTTACTTATCGTGTTTGCAAATCTATATTTAGTATAAAGTTCTACCGCCTAACGACTGTTACGATCATACTGCAATGACAGCTTAGGCCGCAGAGTACGGTAGTAAACAAGGAAATGTCTGTGGCATGAGTCGCGTGGATCAATACACCTGGCTGAGTTGCAATCGAAATTTTTGCTGATTTTATTGAGTTAACATGGATTTTTTGGATTTTTTGAAAAAGATACCACGGTATCAAAGAAAATCAGAAAGGATACAGTAAATTCACAAGTCAAAAATTGGGCTGAAAGGCTGAGGAGGAAATTAAACCCTCAAAATTTTGTTGCACGTAAAAATCAAATTGTGAATCGTATTCTACTATCACTCTTAAGCTACTTAGCATAAACAGAAATTGTTTATCGCCTCCTTTTTTATTAAAGAGAGGGGCAAGCTATTTCGATAAAATATGTACCGATAAATTCTAGAAAAACACCTGCATAAAATTATTGTGTTTTTTATTATGTAGATGAACGCGTGTGTACATAGTAGGGGGGGGGGGGTAAAACATGTGACTATCTAACGGTACGAACGCGCCTTTTCTCTATTCAAACATACCGCACAGAAAAATGTTTAATTGTTAGCAGTTGTCAAACGACAAATCAGTTTGGCTCCATAAAAAAGTATACAGTAAAATTGCGTCCTTTAAATCGTTACGTCTGGGGCGGAAGTACCGCTCGCCCCCACCATAATTCCTGCACTGGGCGCAATTAATGTTACGTTTTTACTAGTTTTTCACTATTTTGATATTTTCATTTTTAATTTATTTATATTAATTATTCTACTTTGGTGTGGGGGAGGCACTTGTTAAGTTGTATACGTGTTCATTTACGTTTAAAACTGATAAAGGTGGCTCCGCAGTAAGCGCGTCCACCTTCCATTCAGCAGGCTTGGGTTGCATTCTCTGGGCCGGCCAGCTGTTCTGTCTCAGGGTTTTCCGTGGTTTTCCTGCCCCACAAGGTAGATACTGAGACGGTACTGTCCACGAAAATCATCCCTTATCCAAAATATTGCGTAAAAACTGGCCACACTTTTTTTTTAGTTTAACGGCGGAGGGTAAAACATTCCTGTTAAAACTAAATTGCTCATGCGTGATAGTAGAATAAGCGCCACAACTTAATTTTTAGGTACAGCAATATTTTAGAGAGGTTAATTTTCCGCCTTTTGCGTAATTTTTAGCTGATCTTTCTTTTCTTTAACTCCAAGAAATCTTTGTTCTCGAAAATAGTGACTATATCCATGTCGATTGCCAAGCAGTTATAGCATCCTTCGCTAGGCGCCGCTACCAAAGCAAAGCAAATGTTTATGTTTTCGATGTTAGGTAAACAATATTATGTTAAAATGTAAGTCAATCTAACTAATTATAACCAATCAACATTGCCTATTTTCTAAATTTGCGCCAATTACAAGCGTATTTCACGAAAATATGTGGTATTTTCGTTTTCGTATTTTCGATGTTGTTCCATTAAATCCATGCTGTAAATGGTATCAATGTAAAATTAGTTGGTAGCTAATGTTACAAAAGTAAATAAACAAAAGGCATTGTGAAAAATAAATTGCAAAATAAGTGAAATCAACGTCAACAGAAACTTGTTTTAATAAATACAATGGTATTTATTTATACAATAATTGTACGTTTTATTTCGAAAAATTAGTGTTTTTGGAAACACCCCTCGCGTTTCGCTCGGCATGTTTCCAAGCAACACAAATTTTGTTCTCAAAGTCGGGAAAGTATTTTTCGTTTATACTAAGACAGTCAAAAAAAGATCTATTTTTAGGCATAATAACGTATCCGTCAGGGGGACGTTTCGCTTATCACTCATACTCTTGTAGATGTTCCTAGTCTAAGTGAGTGCTGCCAGTAGCTCAATTTTCAGATATGCTGTTCATCAAAAAAAATATAAGCATGCCGATTTCAATTCCCTCGCCGATAAAATATTCGGGCGGGTAAACCCACCCACCCACCGCTCTTCATTGAATTTTTAATGGTATTTAAAAATAAATGGAAATCATTTCATTCAGAAAGATAGTCGTAAAGACCTTTTGCAATAATAATACAACATCCATTCACGTTTTGGAGGCGGATTTTCCGACGTTAGACACAAGTTTGCAGCTTTGGAGCCGGCGAAAGTGCGAGGGTAGACTGGTATGACGTAATTATCGTACGTGGAAAAGCGGAAAAGGTGGAAAAGCTGTTCGAAGTTCGAAAACTTCCACCTATGAATGTTTAGGAATATAAAATATAAATAGATTTATAAGAGAGCGAGTTTGTAAATAATAATATTTTTGGGGATATCTGTTGTTGCTTAAGAATTATTTACTAGCTAATTAATTTTGTTTAAAAGTTTCCAGATGACATAAAATAAAGTTTAATAAATTGGAATGTTAAGAAAAATTATAATTTCGGAAAATGATGGGATAGTAACGTAAATACCCAAATATTCTAATAAACACGGTTCCCCGAAGGGATGTTTTTAAGCGTTTCAATGTAATAGAAGTGACGGCGCGCCACATGTTTGCGTGCTAATTGTTCGTTCCTTCCTTAATGCTTTCTTCTCAGGCGCGGCCATCACATTAAAAGCATTCCATGATACAAACAGTAGCATTCCACCATGTACACAATTAAAAACGGACTATTGATTCAAATAATTTTATAAAAACGGAACTGGAGAGCGTTTGTGCTAAGCGGAGGTCCACCTCTGTAGACCACCGAAGTTCGTTGCAGAAACTTGTTTGAAATCTGTATGTACGCCGTAACTCTTGTTACATTAAAACGCTTACGTTTCCATAACTCTAGACATTTCATTCACAATTGCACAACTGTCCAGCAGCAGCAGGGTCCACAGCTCTGAAGATGTTCCATGTACTATCTATGGACGAAACGTCAGCAGTAGCAGTGAAAACCAAGATTACATTAGCAAAGGCGGCGACTCCCTACATCTTCATGTAGTTTTTACATAGGTCACATTTAATCATGCTGACATCTAGCGGCGAATCTGACAAATAGTTGATATATACGAAAATACGACAAAAATCGTAATTAAATTATTTGTTCCAGCACCCTTGTCCCGTGGAAGATTTTTCGGCAAGAATTGAACCAAGTTCACCCCATAAACTCCGGGTTAGAGGCGATGGCTTTAAAATCCACAATAGACCTCACTTGTAACGATTACATATCAAATTTTGAGTTTGACGTTTTTACAAGGTAAACTTCAAAAATGTTAACATAAGATAAAATGTATAAATTCTGTTCCAATTGCAGATTATTTCAACCCTGGGCTACCCTTCTACGGAACTGGCAAATTTTAGCTGTTACACATCCCGGTTATGTAGCATTTCTCACATACGATGAAGTGAAAGCTCGCCTCCAGAAGTACATAAACAAGGCTGGAAGTTATGTGTTCAGATTGTCGTGCACTAGACTCGGACAATGGGCCATTGGTTATGTTACGTCGGATGGGGAGATTTTGCAAACCATACCGCAGAATAAGAGTCTGATTCAAGCACTGTTGGATGGACACAGAGAAGGATTGTAAGTGTTTTTAAGGTATTTGTATTCATCAACGAAACCATGTTGGTCCGCCAAAAAATAAGGGCTAGAGAAAGGTGCTCCACCTAAACATAGGCGAACTCAAATACCAAGCTCAGATTTGTATTCTATGGGTGCCATATAGCCGATTTGCGTAAGGGCGAATATTATCGCCACCTTTCACTAGGGTTTTGTCATTTTTTATTATTTCCTAAATTTTGGTTTTAAATCTAGCATGAAAGTGTTTAATGACCACAGGAATAACTTTTCATTATAAAACAATTCTTGGGGGCGGGCGGGGGGGTCTTCTTTTGGTTAGTTACCTGAACAGCTTATTCAAATAATTGGTTTTCTTATGCAATTATTAGGGTTTTACTAGATATTTACACACTCGAAAAGGAATTTGCTTTAAGATATTTTTTATTTAATTTAAATAAAATATTAATAAATTAGGCTGTTTTTTTTCACATTTTTTAAATTAATACAATAAAACTTGATTATGTTCAATTATTTAAAAAAGCTTTAAATTCTCTTTCAAATGGTCTTTAAAATTTGAATTGGTCAATAAATTACTGAGAAAATTACAATTCTTTTTATACAGGAAGATGGCCATGAAATCCAAATTTAAGTAGACAATTTTAAAAAGTGGGTGTTAAAAATTATTTATGAGCCATTTATGGTACCTTTATCACAGATTTAATGATTGTTGTATAGCAACAAATTGGATGGCCAGCTAGGTCACCGCACTTTACACTTTACACCGGTTGATTTTTATTTTCTTGTGGATACACATTATATAGGGCGTCAATAAAGTATAGATAAAAGCTTATACATATTTCAATAAATTTACGTTTTTCGAGAAGAAACGAAAATGCCATAAGGTGCCCAAAACCGAAATTAAAAATATTTAGTGTATAAAAAAAATCTCGATGACGTTACTGTTTCAAAATGGGAGAGGGAATTTTTTTAAGCACATCAAAACATCAGCAAGAATAAATACTTTTTGGCATGTCTGTCATTTTGGAAAAACTTAAAATTATTGAGGTATGAGCTTGTAATGCTTGTATCCATACTTTATGAACACCTTGTATATCTTATGTCAATTAAAACAATTGCAGCACGTACTTGTAAACAATTTAAATTTAAATATTGATTTCGTATCCATCTTTCGGCATAAAAACAATTGCTGTTTTCATTGCCATTTATTGGTCAGTTATAAAAAAAAAACATTATAACGAGAATCTAAGCCTTTACAGTTTTGTCAAAAAATTTGCACGATTATATTTAAAAAAATTATGGTAACATAACTTTTGCTTAAACCGGAAGCACTAGATAAATGATCTATGCATCAAATAAGGGGCTTTTATATACAGGGTGAATAACAAGTAAGGAACATTAATGCTATAGCCTTAAATAATAACTTTACGAAAAAAAGTTTCAAACAAAAGTTTCCTATCAAGTTTTTTGCCACAATTTGGCGTTTTTCATTTTTTTTCAATTGTGATATGTTTTAGCTATGACGTCATCGACATTTTTTTTAAATGGCAACCTATACTTTTTATGGCATGACCAGTTTGTGCTTTTTATTCTCTATACAGCCATGTAAAAATATCATACAGTTGCATAATAAAAATTTCAAGATAAACATTTATTTTTGTCACTGGCAACATTTTTCATCAGGTACACTTATTGCAAGATAAACAAACGACAATAGCAGGTCGACAAATTAGTAAACTAGTTTCAAATCATATTTAACATCAATTTAAGAAAGCAAATGTTCCAACTGTTCGCCATTCACTGCCTGACAGTGGGCAATACGATAAGAAAATTCTCAAACTGCATTTTGAACTGTAGCAGGTGATATTGTTCGTATATACTCGCGGATACGAATTTTTAGATTTTCCAAATTGTCTGGTCTGTTTGTATACACTGTACTTTTAAGATGGCCCCATAAAAAGAAGTCAAGCGGGTTTAGATCCCGGAGATCCCGCTGTCCAGTCAATATGTCCTCTTCTTCCTATCCACCTATTTGTAATAATTTTGTAAATGAGGTGGAGCACCATCTTGTTGAAACCAAATTCTATCGTTCGGCGTGTCCGGATTTTCTGCATTTGGAAATAAAACGCGGGAACAAGTTCCAACCTCAAAAAATCCAAATAACGATCAGCGTTTAATGTGCCATCAAAGAAAAAAAAGCCAAGAATTCTGTCTCCTATAATTCCCGCCTACACGTTTACTTTTTGTGGATACTGTGTCTGTAATTCTTCCATCCAATGTGGGATATGTCGCGACTAATAACGGGAATTGTGCCGATTTACAGCTCCATTTAAAGAAAATATGGCTTCGTCGGAGAAAATAATGGAATTCACAAACTGTGGGTCGTTATTGCACCTGTCCATCATTTCTTCACAAAACTGAATTCTCCTATCATAATCATCTTCTGATAATTCTTGAATAAGTTTTTAACCTTATAAGGATGAAATTTTTCTGTATGTAAAATATTCAGTACAGTTCCTTGACTAACATTATCATTCAGAGCTAATTGTCGAGTTGAAGTATGAGGATTTTCGGAAACTGTAAGCACAATGTCCAACATTTTATCGTCTGTTGCTATTTTTGGACGGCCAATTTTCTCCAAATCTTTGATGTGGCCCGTTTTTCTAAATTTTCTATTAATTTTGGTTACAGTGGACCCCGTAACAGGTTCACGATTTGGATGTACAGTATTAAATAAAGCGCACACATCGTCGTGAGTTCTCTTGTTATCACCGTACCCGATCATCATCAAAATTTCAATACGTTCCGTTTCTGTTAAACGTACCACGATTAGAAATTCGTATTTAACACAGGACACAGACTAAATTTTAATCACTTATTAATGCTAACCGTCACCAAATTGACATTACAGATTTGCATTTGTTCAATTTTAAACATTTTCAAACAATTGCCTGCTATTGTCGTTTGTTTATCTTGCAATAAGTGTACCTGATGAAAAATGTTGCCAGTGACAAAAATAAATGTTTATCGTGATTTTTCTTAAAATTTTTATTATGCAACTGTATGATATTTTTACATGGCTGTATAGAGAATAAAAAGCACTAACTGGTCATGCCATAAAAAGTATAGGTTGCCATTTAAAAAAAATGTCGATGACGTCATAGCTAAAACATATGACAATTGAAAAAAAAATGAAAAACGCCAAATTGTGGCATAAAACTTGATACGAAAGTTTTGATAGAAACTTTTTTTCGTGAAGTTATTATTTAAGGCTGTAACATCGATGTTCCTTACTTTTTATTCACCCTGTATAATTAAGCAGTTCAAAAGTTTCAAAACAATGGCGTCACAAACAGTATGCCGACCTGAAATTCTAATTCAAAAAAAAATTAAATTTTTACCACTATTTTACAGCTATTTGTATCCGGATGGTCGATCAGTGAATCCAGACCTATCATGGGCAGTTCAACCAACCCCAGAAGACCACATAGCGGTAACTCAAGAACAGTACGAACTGTACTGTGAAATGGGCAGCACTTTCCAGTTATGTAAAATATGTGCCGAAAACGACAAAGATGTACGCATCGAGCCATGCGGGCACTTGCTTTGCACACCTTGCTTGACCGCCTGGCAAATTGTAAGTTAAATCATATAATAATGTAAGTTTGAGCATTACCTAACCACAATTATTTTTGTAGGATTCGGAAGGCCAAGGTTGTCCATTTTGTCGAGCCGAAATCAAAGGGACCGAACAAATCGTAGTGGACCCGTTTGATCCCAAAAAATCGCACAATAAATCAAAAGCGGCGATGTTGTTAGCGCAGAATGTTGACGATGAGGATTTGGAGCTAGAGGTACCGTCTGATCATTGCACGAACGATTATGCAGAATAACGCTGGGCTGTGCTTCGTGTATACCTGTTTCTATATGTGCTTATGCTTTATTTATTTTTAAATTTAGTAAGTTTATTTTTTATAAATGAATGTTCTGGTTATTTTACACGTTTCGTAAAATGGAGAGAATTTATTCTGTGTATTGTTTCGATACTTGCACGTTTGTGTGTTTAGCTTTTTGGAAATTCATAAAAGGAATTTAAAATTGCATGTAATTAATTATTATAAGCACTGGAAAGTTTGCCCGGCATGTATCTCACTTATAATTAGCAAATTTGAGGTGTACTGTAAGGGTATTTTTTTAGATTAAGTTACTTAATCAAAGTTATTAATGCAAAAAAAATTTAAATTTTAGGTTTTAGATTGTAATGATTGCTTTGTTTGATTGGCTTATACTTGTCATGCCTAATATGATACACAATTGTTTAATTATTTTTTTATAACGTTTTGGATTGTTTGAAGAAATGTTAGTTGTTACTGGCACAAATGTGGCATCCATGGCCAGCTAAAGGTAGTTTTTTTTTTAATACATAATATATTCTAAATTGTATCCCAGTCAGCATAACAAGGCTTATAATGCTATACTGGGTGGGATCAGTAGAAACGCCGTTTTTTATGCACAATACTTATTAGAATGTATTAGTAGGCCATGGGTGCTGCCTTTCTGCAGATTCCGCTTGGTGCATCGTAGAGCATATTCGAAGCTAAACAAAACTAGGTGTTCCTCCTCTTTTTTCGCCAATTTTTAAGTAATTAAAATTAAACTTGCGAATGCTTAGTTACTTATAAAGGTATATGTTTTTTGCGTGTAAGTCAATTTTTTTTTATGGCAAGTTTCTGGTGGATTCTGGTAGAGGCTTAAGTTTTTTTTCCAATGGCTTTTTTCGGATTTGATATTATTGAGTAAATAGCGGAGAGAACTGCAGTTGCTTTTCTGCAGTAGGGTTGCCACGAAATCAATATTTAAGTTAGAAATTATAAATAAAATGTTACAGTACCTAAAGCACAGATTTAATGATGAGTGTACTACTACAAATGATACTATTTAATAGCCAGCTAGTTCACCAGACTTTACACCATTTGATTTTTTTAAATAAAAATGTGTTACAGTACCTAAAGCACAGATTTAATGATGACTGTACTACTACAAATGACACTATTTAATAGCCAGCTAGTTCACCAGACTTTACACCAATTGATTTTTTAAAATAAAAATATGTTACAGTACCTAAAGCACAGATTTGATAATTTGTGTACTGCCACAAATGACACTATTTAATAGCCAGCTTGGTCACCAGACTTGACACTAATTGATTTTTTTAAATACAAATTTGTTACTGTGCGTAAAGCACAGATTTAATAATCAGTGTACTGCTACAAATGACACTATTTAATGGCCAGCTAGATCAGCAGACTCTACACCAATTGATGTTTTAAAATAATAATAAATAAAAATATATTACAGTACCTACAGCACAGATTTAATAATCAGTGTACTACTACAAATGACACTAGTTAATGGCCAGCCTAGTCATCAGACTTTACACCAATTTGTTTGTTTTTCACTTGTGGTTACACTTTTGTGTTTCCTAAAACAAATGCAATGCGTACTTGCCAACTTAAAGATCGATTTCGGCCCATCTTCCTGCAGAAAAACAATTTCATGTTGTGCCAGCATATACTAATCAATTTCAAATTTAAAAAACAACATTAAAAAGTGAATTTATTGAAATAGTCTTTAGAAACAATTGAAGCGCTGGAGGCCAATCAAACAAAGCTAATTTTAAAAAAACTAATATTTTCTTATGTTTTTCCTATATTTCTGAGGCATAGGATCGTTTCCTCCTGTGCATCCAAGCTGCTTTTTTAACGTTATTGTTGGCTACATTACAGTCACTGAAACTAAATCATAATAACAACGTTGAGATAAATTCCACAATAATCCGACTTTTCTTGGGCCACTATGAACAGCGTTTCTTCTTATTCGGCCAGTTTACTTAGTTTAATTTCTGATTTTTATTTTTTAAGCTTTCCATTCTTGTTCCTTGCATTCTATTATCATCGAGACATGTTTGGTTTAGTAATAAGCATTGGGTTATATCGTTTCAAGCCCCACTCTCTCAGTATATAATGTAGTTGTTTCATCAAAAATCTTCTATGCACGTGCAATAACGTTTGGCAGATCAATTATTGACAATGTAGGAATCTTGAGTGCCAGGATGGCCGACTGCAAAATGTTTTCTGATTATTTTTAATAACCTTTTAAGTTGTGAATAATTATAGTATTATCTATTATGTATAATTTGTTATTTTTACTGTTAAGTTTAAAAGTTAAATTAAATACAACGATTGAAAGTGGCAATAATTTAAGTGAAAGTTTGTTTTTGATTTATAAGAAAGGTTGTACTGGTTAATAAGCCGATGTGTAGGACGTAGGAGCCCATTGTAAAAAGAAGCATATAATTTTTCATTAATAATTTTGATGTAATTCTAATTTAGTTTAAATATATTAAGTATTTTAAATGTTGTATTCTTTTTGTTGTCGATTAGTGAGTGCACAAAATCTGCATGAAGTGGTGTAATGTTCTGTGTGCTTTGTTTTTGTACCACTGCTTTTTAACAGCACGGTAAGTAGTAAATGCAAATGTTATATTTTGCTTGGATCACCGCTTTTGTAAACACTCTATATGTGCCTGTTGCATCCTGAATACTAGCACTTAAGCAGAACAGTTATAATAAATGTAAACGTTGCACACATAAGTTGTTAAGAAAATTATGTTTATAAGAGAGCATATAATTTCGAACCATCTGATAAGAAGATCACTAGCCTTTTAATTTAAAAATAATAATAATTGTTTGTTTACAGGATGGATGTGATTTGTGGAGTTGTAGTGGAAGCAGCCTACAAGCACTTGCTTTATCACCCAGGACCGAAATTTCGGTAAGTCTTAATACAGGGTGTTAAAATGACTCTTTTTGTTTATTCTTATGGATAAATAACACGTTTGCTGTACCCGATTTTTTGATGGCCTTTACCATATGGTAACATGGTGGGCTCATAATAATAACCCCTTTAGGAATTAGCACGCTTAATCGAAAATTTCTGGTGAAAACTTGGTTTTTCGGATGCTGCAGAAGAGCTTCTATTTCGTCGTTTTTTATTTCTGTTTTTTTTGGCTATTCTTTGCTTTTTGTGTGTAATGGATTTATTATAATAAATAAAATACTGCGGGCTGAACAATGTCAATATTTAACACGCAAATCTGCATAAGGCACAGCAAACGTGTTGACTTGGGGCTAGAGGTGGCATATACATATGACTAGCAGGCCAAATAATGAAATAACGAATTTATTTTTTTAATAACCCAGTTTAACCTTTCAGTATAGGGAAGTCTTGATTTCATGAAAAGTTTGATGGGAACACACGTTTTAGAGCTGTAGGAACCCAAAAAAGTGGTTTGTAAAAATGTCTGTCTGTGGGTGGGTGGGTATATACAGAGTGCCCATTTTAAAACTCCGATTCTAAATTTTTTTAAATAGGCAACACACAATACAAGTCACTGCCGACTATTATTTTAAAACAAAATATTTCTATAATTAAGATCAGGGCAATCATGTTTGCATTAACTTGACAGTTTACTAATCAAATTCGTTAAGCCACATTACTTGAACGGTGCAAAACAAAGATTATCGATCACTAATCTTTGGTGCAAAATGTATTCCAATGCTGACAAAGTGGACATGCTTCTAATTCTGGGTGAATGTCGAAAAAATGCGAGTGCTGCCAGTACTTTGTATGCGCAACGCTTTCCAGGTAGACGAATTCCAACAGACAAAACATTTAGAATGCTTCTTCTGAATTTACAAGAGTATGGGCAATTTTCAAAACCAAAAGTAAGGGCACGGCAAGTTACGGTTGAACATAACGAAATAGCTGTAATTGAAATGGTTAGGTATGGATAATCCCCATACAAGTCAAAGAGCGATTGCAAATGCCTTAAACATTAGCAAAGGTTCTGTTTTCAAAATTCTTAAGGCGAACAAATTTCACCCCTACCATGTTTATGCCATACACCATCTTGAAGATAGGGATTATGAGCATCGTGTTCAGTATTGTCAATTTCTTAGACGGCAATTAAATGGCAATGCGGAATTTTTAAGTGAGGTATTATTCTGTGATGAAGCGAGGTTTTCAAACAACGGCATGGTTAATCGACATAACTGCCACTATTACACCCAAGACAATCCCCGCTGGATCAGGATAACTCATTTTCAGAGAATTTTTTCTCTTAATGTGTGGTGCGGTATTATTGGCGATTTTGTAATAGGTCCACATTTCTTTAATGGAAATTTAGATGATGAAATGTATTTAAATTTCTTAATTAATGAACTACCGGCTCTCCTCCAAACAGTTCCTCAAAACGTACGGAATAGCATGTGGTTTTTAAATGATGGTGCACCTCCGGATTTTCATAGGGATGTGAGAAATTATCTTAACCAACGTTTTAAGAGACGCGTAATTGGACGAGGTGCATTGCATCCTTGGCCTGCCAGCAGTCCCGATTTGACTCCGCTAGACTTCTTTTTGTGGGGCAAAGTAAAAAATGATGTCTATGAAGTGCCCATTCGAAATGAAGTACATCTACGCGAAAGGATAATTCAATGTTGTCGCTCTATCACACCAGAAATGTTAGCTCGTGTTAGACGTTCGATGCGTAGAAGAATTATACTCTGCGAAAACGAAGGGGGAAGGCAATTTGAACACCTGCTTCGTTAGTTTTTGTACTATGTTCTTATTAAATTATTGTAGTTATTGTTGTCAAATATTAAATTTGAGTTATTAAAGTAACCTTAAATTTGTACTTAATCATTAGTAGATACATGTACTGTAAAACAACTCTGATCTCAATTTGAAAGAAATGGTAGAAATGCATAGTGATCTGGGGGTTGCATTGTGTGTTGCCTATTTAAAAAAATTTAGGCTCGGAGTTTTAAAATGGGCACTCTGTATATTACATAACTCCCAAACGGACGGTCCGATTTTGATGAGCTTTGGAATGTGGGGGTGTATCAAAAATTCATCGGAGTCATTAAATAACCTTTAACAAAATCCAAAACCGGAAGTGGAAGCTAGATATGTTTTTTATAGCATTTTGTTTCGGAAAACGAAGTTGGTATATCTAAAACCAGAATCTTATAGAAAACTTAAGGACAAATCCAACGCTGTTTTTCCGAAGATTCTAGCTTTAAAATGGTGGCCGCTAAGATTTTTTGAATACTCTGACTTTATCGCTTTTTTCTCAAAAACAAGTTAACAGATCCTATTTAAATTTTTTTATCATAATAATCCTATAGAGACACAATGTTACCATACACAAATATTTTAGAAAAGTTAAAAAACTGTGAAATGAAAAATATATTCAAAATTTGAAAAATTAAAAAAAAAATATTATTCTACAACTGGCCAAGCAGTTTTTTTTTAATTTTGTAAACTCATAAAGCTGGAAATGAGCTACAATTTGGTTCCTGTCTCAGGTAGGGAATACAATGTCGGTGTCTTGGTTCCCTGGATTTCAGCTAGTTTTTGGGCCCAAAAATTAGCCAGTTTTTAACTGCAGATAATGCAGCTGAAGCATGATTTTTTTTCTGCTGCTGGAGCATTTTGTACCAGCATCAGATCAGCACTTGGTGATGCCACTTTGTACAAACGTTTGTTTCTGTGTCATTATTTTCAAAGTTCTAGAAATAATTAAATTTTTACTTTCCCATGCTTCTACTCAAGTAAGAAAAGTTATGATTTCATGCAAATTTTAAATTTTAACGGTAATACACAGTTTGGGATCGGGTTGATAACTCTTTAAATAAAGCTTTTATAGCGATTTTGGTCTGAAGTCCGAAGCGCGCCTAATCAACTGTAACGTTAATGGTTACCGTGCTCCTTTCCTATGCGCCTAGCCGAAGTTATCGTAGCAATATTCTTATACGATACGCGATACCGTATTGCAGAGGCTGTCGCAATCTCAACTCACCGCTGGGGCGTTACCTTTTTTTTTTCCATTAATTTTTGTTAAAACGATGTTATATTTAGACATTTATGGGCGCTCGAATATTTAATTTTATGGGATAGTACCAGCGACCTGTTTCACCTATTTTTTATAGTAAATTCTTTGTTTTGTTACCAAAATTTTTGGGATATTCAATAAAACTTAATGTTAACGCATAAAACTGAGTTTTTTTCATAGTTGATCGATCCTGGGATCCCGTTATTATTTATTTTTGATCCCGTCCGGCAATTTATATGTAACGCCTTCTATGAATTTTGGAATATTTGTGTTATAACGCCTATTTATTCAAAATCGAGTAATCAGATTGGGATAAAATGTGATATTGGGAGTGCCCTAGGGGTACACAATGTTACAAGCTACGAGAACTTTTGGAACTACTAAAACTGTGAAGTGAAAAAAATATCATGATTTTGACTTTTTCAAAAAAGTATTGCTCAAAAACTGGACGCACAATTTTTTTTAAATTCTTCAAGCTAATAGAACTAGGGATGAGCTATAATTTAGTTCGTGTTCCAGTTCACTAGTTTGTTTGTGACGCCTGCTATGAATTTTTGAAAATCGAAAATTCATGAATTTTTATTAAGTAATGAACTGATGATTATAAAACATTTCTGTTTAAGCAAGTTTTAAAGAAAAGAAACTTGATTAGTAACAATTTCTAAAGTATAGAAATCTCGAGGCGAAGTGCTTCGCTCATTTTTTAAATTTTGTTTCTTTAATTTTTGTGAAACAGTGTTCAGTCATTTATTGGAGAAAATATTTAAAACTTAAAAATTACGGGAAACTACCATCGGCGTGTTTTGCCAATTTTTAAGGTAACACGGTCGCTGCGCATACCCTATTAAGATATTATTTTAATGTGGGGATAAGGATCAGGGTGGCCCTGTACTAATTTGCATTGCTGTGCGGTATGGGGTCAATGTGTCCCATATGGTTACTACTATATTTTTATGTCCAGTGATATACAGACTGCGAGTAGTGGGCTGGTTATAGGGGCGTCTAATCTATTAAATAGTCTTTAGAATTGGTCACAGCCGCATGGGGCTACTAATCAACTGTAGTTAATGTAATTCATGCAGAAAGGAAAGCATTGTGACACTAAATCACATTCTGGTGAGTAATATTGCTGAAGCCGAAATGTTTATCGTCCCCCGTTTAATAAATAAAAAGATACCAAATTCAAATTTTCAAAAATTCAGAGTGTGTATCACGTTGAAATTTAAGAATTGTGTAAACAAACTAAATTGTAGCCCGTCTTCAACTGTATCGACACAAACTTAAAAAAAAATTGTGTGGCCAGTTTGGGGCATGGACACCTCGCCCAAGTCCCACAACGCCCAACGCTATAAAGTGCCCACAATGCCCAAAAACTGTCCACAACGCCCAATGGCTGGAAAAGGACACAAAGCCCAAAAATAGTTAGAGACAACGCCCAATGTGCCCATAACGCCCAATTATTCAGGAGGCCCATAATGCCCAAATTGCTACAAGTCCATAAAGCCCAATGTGTCCACAACACCCAATTATTTTATAGGACTACAACGCCCAAAAAGAGGCCCATAATGACCACTTGTGCTCGTGTAATAACGGTCTTGTTATTCATAAATCAGAGGGACTCTACGCCCAAATTCCCGCATCTAGGGTTTCCAACTGACCTTTATTTAAAAGAACAAGTCCAAAAGGGCTTTTTGATGCCCATTAAATTCAGTGTTTTTAGAACCAATGTGATTTACGGTATTTGAAGTAAATAATAGTCTTTTAATAGAAAATCTTATTTCAAATTTTTGCCGGAGCAAGCTGGTCAATCAAAATTGAGATATGAACAAAGTCCGGTTTTAGGCAAAATTCGTTTTATCGTTTACTACCCACAAAGGGCTCTCCAACAAGTTGTAGTTGATTCCGATCAGACAACTACTTTTTGAGTAAAATGCGTTACCGCCATTTTGAAGCTAGAGTTCGGTAAAATAAGTTTTCGCTTTTGCCTTAAGTACTTCTTTCAGATCCTGTGCTAAAAATTTCCAAAATGCGAAAAAAAAGGCTGCCCAAAAAACAAGTCCTAACAGAGTTGCCAGCAACATGGAAAACCTGAAAAATTCAGAGAATTCTCAATCAAAAACCTAGAACAATGTTGGTTAAAAAAATTAATAATTTTATGCAATGTTATGTTATGTTAACTACACAAGATATTAGACCATGCTTAGAAACACGAATTTATCATTTATCATGAAATTTTCAATATTTGGTCAAAGAAAACATGAAAAACTCATTTAATATCAGATATTACTGGCAACCCTGTCTAACTTCCGCTTCCTCTTCTCCCGATCCAACGCCGATGAAAAATATCGCTTAAAAATTGCGCACTGCAAATCCATAGTGGGTAGGCGCACCATCTTGCTGAAACTAGATGTTTTCGTTGACTGCATTTGGGTTATCATGATTTGGAAAGAGTTCTATAATTTGAGGAATAATATTTTCCCGCAGCATTTGAAGATATCTCTCCGACGTAAGGTTGCCTTCAATGAAAAATGGTCCAATAATATTGTGACCAACGATACCAGCCCATACGTTAACTTTCTGGGGTCGCTGGGTGTGAACTTCTTCCATCCAATGGGGGTTGGTGTCAGACCAGTATCTACAGTTGTGCCTGTTTACAGATCCATTCAAACCATAGATCTATGATTCAAACGAAAAGTAGCTTCATCCGACAATACAACTGAATTGGCAAAATTGTCATTTTCAGAAATAACTTCCATTGCCCACTCGCAAAATTCAAGCCTTCTGTCGAAATCGTCTTCTGCCAATTCCTGTACTAAATGTACTTTGTAAGGGTAAAACTTATTTCTTTTTAAAATTGTTTGAATGGAATGTCTACTCATATTGTGGTTTAAAGCAAGTTGCTGCACAGACGTTTGAGGTTGCTCAACCACGTCCAGTACTACCTCAAGGGAATACTCTTCATTTGTGGCAGATCTTGGTCTACCAGATTTAGGACGATTTTTTACGCTTCTACTTTCAATAAATCTTTCTAAAGTCCTACTTACTGTAGATCTACTAATTGGATTCCGATCGGGATGTGCCGTATTAAATAAATGACGTACCTCGTCGTGTGTTTGTCTTCTGTCACCATAACCAATCATCATTAGGTTGCTCTTCAGAAAAATTCAAGATGGCGGCCGCGCTTAAAAACTATATGCAAAAAAGAAATTTTTTACTTCAAAATATGCAAAATAACCTCAAATTAACATATACCAAATATGAAATGCATATCTCAAACCGTTTGACCAGGGCCGCTTTGGTCCCATACATAATAGCAGCCCTGTATAACGCTTAATTGGGATATTTTTAAAGATAAAGGGGATAATTGGCATAGTAGTAGTATGTGTAAACCATCTATAGCCACGATAACTTATATTTTCACAAGAATAAATGAGTTATTTGGCTTCGTTATTATATCTCCACCACTCAATCTCATATAAGACAAATTCCACGGTTATTGAGAAAAATGACACATTCTTTTTTTTATTTTTCAGGCTGCTGTAAGCCCAATGATATCCCCCCGCAGTAGTCCCCGTCTCATGCGTCGCAGCATGACCCCAACCAACGTGTTGCCTCCGCCCCTTCCACCTCGCAAAAGCTCCCCCACTCTTGAGCAGACCGTCCCCACCACAAGTTCAAGCACCAGAAATAGTACCGCAAGCACAAATGGTAGTACAACTTCCTGTAACAGCATAGAGGAGCCTAAAATCGTCCTACATCAACTACCTCTCCTTCCGAGGGTAACAAAAAGCAGCTCCATGCAGGAAATTAACCGAGACACGAGTAGTTCGGAAACAGATAATATTGTCGAGTTGAGTTCGCCTGAAACAATTTATGGAATTGTTATTTCGGACTTTAATATGGACACGAAGAGTTACAGCAAGCATAGTCAATATTGGAAGACGCCCACACAAAATCCTTGTCCCACAAAGTCGAGTACGACGCCTAATTTTGGCAACGCACAAATAAATATTATAAGAAATATAAGTCATGAACCCACTTATGAAAATATTAGAATAAATATGCCACCGAGAAGTAAAGAAAAGTACAACCCATTAACTTCTGATGATAACAGTTCAGTTTGTTACGAGAATCTCAACATGGACTACATTAAGAAGCTCGTAAGCGAAGGTTATTCTAGAGATTCTGTTATTAAAGCTTTAGGTATTACAAGGAACAATGTAGATATGGCTTGTGATATCCTGCACGAATTTGGCACCAAACTTGGATAGTTAAATAAGAATTTAGGTGAGAGAATCGTCCAGGGAGCTCGATGACTGTTCAAGCACGATCGGCGACTCCTGGAGGGCCCCCTCAGCTATTATGAGTTTTTATGAGTTACATAAAAAAAACGTCTACTTTTTAGCTTGCAATTGTACGTATAATGTTATAAATAAATAGTTCTCTTTATTAAAAATTGAATGCCCTCGTATTATAAGTACGTGAAATTGTTATATAAAGGCAGGGTAAACAAGAGGGCTCCATCTAAGTAGGTCAAAAAGATCAAAACGGCTTTTTCGTGTCTTGAAATACAAACAACAATATTTTTTATTAATATGCAGGATGGTTGATTTTGCCCAGCTGCAGATTCAAGAAAAACATCATAGGAATTTTTATTTTAATTTAACATGCTCTATGATTAGTGTAATAATCTTTTGTTCATGGGCTTCTGCTTGTCGGAAAAGTATCTAATGTTTATTATTCGAGTAGAACACCCTGCATAGTTTTATAGAGGGCGCTACATTAAAGTATGTAGTATGTAGTAAGGGTTTGCATTTACATTTGCAAATTACAATAGTTGGATATGACTTTTTCTTTATTTGCTATGTGAATAACAAAATTACAGCAAAATTATATTTTTTGTACTTAATTTCAAGATAGGTAAAAAACTGAATAATAAAAACTGCCTATCAGTAATGATTTTGTTATTTGCAAGGCAAATAAAATAAATCATGGCTAACTATTTGAATTGTTATGCGCAATTTGAATGCAAACCTTTTACTAATGGGGACTGGGATAATTCCCATTAAGGAAGATTCCGTACAATTTTGTATCAGAAGTGAAACAATTGCTGAATCCAAAAACGCTCGAAAAAATATAGGGTGCCATATAAAAAACAAAAGTTGGTTACTATAGCAACTAAATAACTGAAGCTATAAAAAATTGAACATTGACAAAATATGGGCTGAAAATTAACAAACAACTTTTATTAAGGCAATTTTTTCATAAATCAATACTTATGAAGTTACAATCACTATGCGTTACTTTTTATTTACCCTGTATAGTTTTATTTATTTTTCTTTCTTCCCTTTGCATTTTTCACAATTTACAAAAAGGAAAAATCAATACAGTATTTGTAGAATTATTAATTATATAATTTTCATTAAGCAACAGAAAGAAATTTGAAATATATGGTTATTTGGTATCAAAATTATTTAGTAAGTAAAGTAAAGTAAAATTATTAATTACATAATTTTCATTAAGAAACGGAAAGAAATGTTATTTGGTATCAAAATTAATGTCTTTGCCCATCACGTCTGATTATAGCCAAAAATAAGTAAAGAGTACTGCAATTTTTCCCGGAAGCGTTGAAGAGAAATTTTCACGTTTTTTCTTAATAAAATACATTTCCGGCATTTTCTTATTACCACTTTATGTAAAAAGGATTTAATGTAAAGTCCTCTTCTATAAAAGTATGCAGGGTATTCTATTTAAAAAAAGTGTTTTTTTTTCAAAAAGTAGGCCTAGAAAAAAAATTATTTATACTATACTGGGTGTTTTAAAAAACCTGGAGCCCCGTTTAGGGGCAGATTCTTTACCTAAAAATAAGACAAAAACTTACTATAAACATGTGTCCGCAACAGCGTGGTTTGCAGGGTATATGGTGTAAAAAAATTTTAATTTTAAAATGATTATTTCCAAACATTTCAGAAACTGCTTAAAGTATTGTATAAAAATTTCTGATCCCTTGTTATAACCGTTTTGGCTATAATCATATTTTAAAAATACCACCTGGGGCATACGTGTGGGTAGTTTTTTTCTGAAACAAATACATGCACATACACTGTTTTTTTTCACGTTGCAACAAGGGTCAAAAAACAAATCAAAAATTTAAATACTATGGAGTACGTGTTGTTTTTTAGAAACAATTTACCCCATTACTCAGAGGTACGTGCCTGGTGGCATTTTTGGAATTTAATTATAACCAAGTAGGTTATAAGACATGAGAAATTTCAATAGAATATTGGAAGCCGTTTCTAAAAATTTTTGAAATAACCATTAAAAAACAAACATTTTAACACCCTGTATTTCAAAAATTAAGCTGTAGCTGAGACATTTATACTAAGTTTTTGGCTTGTTTTTAGATAAGGAATCTGATTTTCAAAACACCCTGTATATCACAAATCACGTTACATTACAAAATTTTTTCCTTTGAATTTCCAATATTTCAGCAGATTTTATATGCTGGAAAATGAAAAATTAACCACCTCGTAGATAGTGTACAGAGTGTTCATCCACCATTGCTATCTTAATTATTATTGAAACTAACCACGTGGCATAAATGAGAAAAGAATGGTGTTTCCAAAAAAACAATTGAACAAACGAATAAAAAACCAAAGATTTATAGGCACTGGAATTTTTTAGATTCATGGAAACTTTAAAGGCCTATAAGCCTTTTATTTTCGATTTTGAAGCTATGGTTAATAATAATATTCTTATTCGTTTCGACGTTATATTTCGAGATATACTAAAATTTACAGGGTGTTCTATGTTTAGTTTAAAACATATTCAAAAAATGTACTTTTTTTAATGATACAAACACCCTGTCAAACTAATAAAAAGTATATATCAACCATATCTCTAAAATCAAAACTAAAAAAATTATGGGCCCTTGAAGTTTATAGATACATAGAAACTTTAAGGGCCTACAATAAGTCTTTTATTTTTGGTTTTGGAAATATGGTTGATAGTAACTCTTTTATTTGTTTTGGCGTTCTTTTTCTAGATATACTTAAACAAGTACGCCATGTTGAATACCTCTTAAATTAGGTACTCCATGGAAAATATCTCCAGATGAACACCCTATATACAGGGGGTAGTCCATATACTATTAACCTCGCATATTTTCTCTATTTCTGAAAATATCCCAATTGCTATTCTTCGGTCAAATTAGCTGACTAGTATTTTTTTAAAGAAGTAACACAAAACTGAGTAAAAAAATAATCGCACTAGATTGTGTTTTGATCATTTAATTGAAATGACATGGTCGGTCACTAGATACAACATTTAATGCTGGTTTCTTGCTTAAAAATAAAAGTAATTAACAAAATTTTTACGTACTTCAATGTTGATTTTAAAACAGAACTCGAATGTCATATTTTCAATATGACGCTATTTAACAAAATTGTACCACATTCACGTATTATGTCTAAAGTGGATCTATTATGGTGTTTTTATGCACACCTATCTCTCATTTAATAAATATATAATATAAAGCATATTTAGGTTATTTTCAAAAATAAACACGATGGTGATATGTATATGCTATATACGAAAGAGCCGTTTTGTTAAAAAGAACCATATAAAGCTAACCAATTTACACCTAACCTATTTAGATGACTGTTAATTAAAGCAAGTTAGTGTTGTTAACTGATTTAAAAAAATTTACAATCAAAAACGCTAGTTAATGTGTAAAACTAACTGTTTCATAGATTTTTCAATGTTAAACGTTACTGAAGTGCAAATAACGCAATACATTTTAAGTAGAACATATCTGCAACGTTCAAAATACGGCTTGTATATTGCCGCTCGACACGTCTAACTTGATGGTCAAAAATCTATGTGTGTTTTAAATCAAAAAGCAAACAAAAAATCACTACTATTTCTTCACAGCTCTTATGTTTCATAACAAACACCTTAATTTAGCACGTTTAATTGATTTTAATTATATTATTACGGATATAATAGGTCATGATGAACAGTACTAGCGCTGCCATTTATATTGTGCTCTATTTTTAATACATGAGTCACTCTGTAGGCCTTTTAAATAATATTTTAATACAATCAGAGCTGTACATACTATTATTTCCTCAGGAACGCATGCCAAAGTTTGTATATATATGATGGTTAAGAATTATTGGCTATGTTTTTTATTCATGTACATATTTTGTCATGTAACATATAAATGTATGACTTGAATATATTGAAATTTAACAAGGATTTATTTGTTTTTTATTTTTGACAACTTGTAATAACACTTCACCGTTAATACTTCCACTCGCACATGGAGGGAAGATCTTCAAAAGAAGACTTTACACCTTTTAATCAGCCAATCCCTTCTAGGGAAATAATTTTATAGAAAATCACATTTTCAGGTAAAGTGCTTTGTAATGATGTGTTTTACCGTAGCATGTAATTTAATTTTACGCTGGACCTCGATGAAGCCGCGCAGATGCAAGCCGTGTCCCCACTTGTTGATCATAGTTAATGCACGCATTAACTAGAGTAGGAAGTCGCCACTATGCGGGTAGGCTATAAAAGCAAAAATCAGATCGTAGCACACAGTTTATTATTACAACTTCAAGTCTCCAGTCCAGTTCTACAACCGATCACCAGGAAACCAGCCAAGGTAACCAAACCAGAAAGTGTAACGAGTGAGTAAGTAGTACTTGAGCCATTCTGGTGATTTTTGTATTCACTCTTATTATTGTGTTGATTACCTGTTACTCCATTCCTTCTTGCTCTCTGTTTCCCTCGCTCTCTCTCTCTCTCTCTCTCTCTCTCTCTCTCTTCATTTCTGAAGCTTGTCGCGAAGACTGACATGAGGCAGATCTTCTTTCTTTTTTTCTTTCTTTATTTCTGAAGTCTGTGGCCGAGACATATACGAGGCCGTACTTCTCTCTTTCTCTCCCTCCCTCTTTATTTCTGAAGTCTGTTGTGGAGACCAACACGAGGCAGTACTTCTTTCATTCTCTATCTTTATTTCTTAGTCTAATGCGGAGACCAACACGAGGCAGTACTTCTCTCTTTCTCTCTCTCTATTTATTACTGAAGTTTGTCGCGAAGACCGACATGAAGCAGTTCTATCTTTGTCTTTGTCTTGCTCTCTTACATCCATGCTTATCCCCTTTGTCCGCTATACTTGCCTTACAACTATTGAAAATTAGATCCAGTATCGTTTGCACCAGAACTCATTGTTATTTAGTTAGTTGCTACCGTTTGTTACTGTATTTTAATTGCTACTGTTTGAGATTTACTTCTGTATTTTACCTGCTACCGTTTGCTACTGCTTGCTACCGTATTTGCTTTTATATATATTTTGCTTTGCTTGGCTTGTAATACCTTGTGCCATAGTGTATGTGAATAACCTATGTAATTAACCTTTTGTTTTATTTAACAATATATATAGTTTAATGCTACATTTCTTTTCTTAATACCATTACTTGAGCAGCAATAGTTTTGGTAAGTAAAACTAGTTGGATACAGTCGACTTCACTGCAGTTGCCTAGGTCTTCAACTAGGTACGAAGGAGCCCTGCACCTCAACTGGGGAAGATCTTTCCAACCAAAAAGTGAAAGCATACTAGAGAAAAGCTTCACTCGCCCAGAGAAGTATAAATTCCGTAATAAAATCTGGCGCCCGAGAACTTCAGCGGGGTTGCCAACGTAGAATCCCAGCCGAAACACCTAGTCACGAACTACATAACAAAAGACCGTCACAGCTTAGCCTTTTTACTGTGTTTTTTCTATTTACTATTATTTATTTATACAAAAGTATGGATACACCTATTTTCTATCGTTAATATTCATTTTACAAAAAAAAGTTTTCTTCATGTATCACAGGGCGCGTCAACAAAGCTGCAGTAGTCAATATTTCCTGTACTATTTAAAATACAGAAAGCATTTTCTAATAAAAGTTGTAGGCGATCAAGAGGATCACATTGTAAAATTATTTTTAATTATACAGGTTCCATACCAAACTTATGCTTTTGTAATAGATTACCTGTATGCATTTGCATATTATTATTTGGCTTTTCATTGCCTTTTCAAATATGTTTTGTTTCTGAAATTCCCTGGTGGCGTTGCCACGTTATTCACCTTTTTTCGAAAAATTTGACGTTTTCAGAAGTTTCTTATAAAATCTGCAAGAGCCGTATTTCCATGATCTTCAAATAAAGTTGTTTTAACAATTTTTGGTCCGAAGTCGTGAGAGTAATATCTAGCTGGCGCCTCACGCGAGTAGCCATATGGTGTCAACGAACGCTTTGGGTTTTGAGCGGCCAGATTTAGATGACTAGATCTAAATTTCAACCACTCGCAAGAAAAAGCGTAAAAAGTATGAGAAAGTACCAATAACGTGTTTTGCCCATTTTTGCAAAAAACAACTACAAACATGTACATACGAAATTTATTTAAATAAAACGGTAATTACAATAAATGTTTTTAGTAGAAAAGCTTAGTTTATAAAGTGTTCAATAAGTGCGCCATTTTCTTACACACGCATTCTTAAAAGACTGGCTAACGTTTCTCGAAAGGCAGTTCTAATGTGTTCCTTCATATCTTCAAGTGTAGTTGGAGTTTGATAAACCCTTCTTTTTTACATAATCTCATATAAAGAAATATAATTTTGTTAGGTCTGGGGACCTAAGTGGCCAACGAATTGGTCCACCGTTACCAATCCATTTTTCTGGAAATTTATTATTTAAATAGTAGTGTAGTTGAGCAGCATACTGCTGCAACCATAATTCGCATATGGTTGCTAAAACTACATTTTTTAACAACAAATTTAGATGCCTTAAGAAATCTATATAAAAGCATCTCCATTTACCATGCCATCAGAAAAGTATGGCTCAATCACATATATGCCCCTACAAAAAACATGTGTGAATGTCCCCTATGACACCTGAATTTCTAGAAATTGCCGAATTTTTTCCTTAGAATCTAATTTTCTCCAAAACCGTTGTTTTTAGGTATACCCATTACTTAATAAACTGTATAAAGTGCAAATTGCTCTATTCAACTATGTAAAAATATACAGGGTGTTCTATTTAAAAAAATCAAATTGGTCCATTAAAGCAATGTTTGTACCGTTGCAATAAACACCCTATATAGTGTAAAACCAAATTCAACTTAAAAATATTTAGAGGATAGTACATCGTCTTTACTAATATTTGACAAAAATGTTGTTATCAAAGGCAAATTAAAAAGAAACAGTTGGTGTTGCTATACAGAGTGATTTTGGGAACCGGGCCACTATTGCCAACTTTTTTATTTTTAAAGATAGAAAATTGGTTAAATTAGGAAAAAAGTGTAACTTTTTCTTCTGGTTACGATGGTGAAAACATCGCGTGTTCGAGGTTTCTGTTAAAATGACTTTTTTTTTAAACGGAACTCCCTGTATTTTTGATATTTTTGAATGACACATTTTATTCCCTTCAAAAAGTATTAGGTCAAACTGTGATTAAATTAACAAATAACGCCATATTTTAACTGTTAATGGTCTCCGGTTCTAGAATAACAAGAGATTACACGTGTGAAATCAGCTTCAAATTAATAAACTAGAACTGGCGAAAAAGTGACTATTACCACAGTCTAAATGAATTCATTTAGGTAGACTGTGCTATTACTATAGAAATGACAGTGTAAACAGGTGAAAGAAGGAAACAAGAATACCCTACAATAAACAGATCTAAGGTAGGATTAGTATTAAGCATAAGCAGTAAAATACGGTTTTGGAAAGAAGGCACCATAAGAGGCTGACATCCGACGGGTTGAGCGGGGCCAACTGCTATTGCGCGGTGCAGATAAACAAACAGACGCTGTACACTATTTGCGCTCAACACAAAAATGCTCAAAATGCAATGCGTTGTTTCTTATCTGTTAAACTAGACGATGCGCGATCGGACGTATTCGCGTATATTACGTGGTGTGTGTGTGTATATCTTTGGAAAAGGCCATTTTTTCCTTAGAATCTAATTTTCTCGAAAACCGTTGTTTTTAGTTATAACCATTGGTTAATAAACTGTATAAAGCACAAACTGCTCTATTGAACTATGTAAAAATATAAGGGGTGTTATATTTAAAAAAATAGAGTTGGTCCATTAAAGCATTGTTTGCACCGTTGCAATAAACACCCTGTATAACCAAAATTCAACTTAAAAATATTTGGAAGATACTACATGGTCTTTACTAATATTTGACAGAAAAAGTTTGTTTAATCTGTGAAAATATTACTCTTGCAGAATTATTAGCGAGATCTCTGCAAATTTATTAAGTTCAAGCTTTACTTTATTGAAGTTCATATTAATATAAATAGAATAACAATCAATAACTTTAACAGGTATTTCTTTATTTTAGCCTTAAACACGTATTTCAACATGTTTACTCGTCAAAACAGTTGGTGTTGCTATATAGGAACAATGAAAGTTGACGACTTGATCTTGGTTATCTATGTCTGCAGATGACTTGGTTTCTATTCCAAAACTTCCAATAATTGTGAATCAGAAGAGATCAATTTGTTCATTCATTAAAGGTAGGTACAATTTTTAAATGTTTGTGAATTTCAAATGCCTCCAGTATATCTAATTTACGTTTATCATCACAAAAGTGTAAACATTTTATAGTGTTATTAGATGCCATTATATGATTGTGTTCTAGTGTTTAGCTAAATTGCATTTATGTGGGGGTTTGTATTCATAACAACGTACATGTTCTTTACACCTAATATCAAAATTTCTAATTGTCTGGCCTATATAAACTTAATTACAATGGAAGCAATTTAATTTGTAAATGCCTGATTTTACCAAATTTTTTGGTTTTTCTTATACATTATGCAAAGTGTTTAAAATGTATTGTTGTTTAAAAAAAACGAATAAGTTTAAAATAAATAAATATTTTTGAAGTATTAAAGTATTTTTATTCATATTCATTCATTATTTTAGCAATATAGGCGGTCAAGGCCTGTGGCTAATAAATAAACATATAATTCTTTAAAAAAAAATTATTAGAGTAAAAGCAATATATTTTTTATAAATCCAACAACATTCTTAAATATTACGATAAAATCATAAAAGTAAGTACAATAAAACAATTATAAAAAACATTATGAAGAAAAAAGAAACAGAAACCCATATTTAACCGGTACATGGTCACATTCACATTATACTTAATTATTTGTTCATTTTTATACCTAATTCTAAAACAACACAAAGCTAAAATATACATCTTTTTACATTCATCTTCGTAAACAGCACAATATAATTATGTCAACTAAGCTACCCATAATCACACGGATTTGTTTTTTAAAATCTCTGATAAAGCTAGAAGTCCAAAACTGGTAATAAGATACAAACTGGCAGGGATACTAGAGAGAAGTCGATATCTTTCATCTAAAATTTAAAAAAAATTAAATCTGTTATTAAAATGGTTTTTTAAACCAATACCTGTCATGGCTACTGATTTCTTGGTGGTGGCCCATCCTAGTGACCGTTGTACAGCCATTTTCCATTTTGTGTACCTTGCATCACGCTCTAAAACAAACAAATTTAAACATTCATTCCCACTCATATTACACAAATCAGACCTACCATCTTCAGTTGTAGTGGGAAGAAACGTATCACTGGGTACAGATTCCCGATGTTCGGCACTAAGATCCCATGCATTAATTCCTTTAGCTTGTCCGGCTACCATCGCCACACCTAAAGCCGTCACGTCTTGCGATTGAGCTCTAAACACCGGTATTCCGCTTATATCAGCCTAGAAGCACACCCTTAATATTTGCAAAACTCTGACAAAGCTCCAAAAATACCTGCAGCTGCATTAATAAGTTGTTTGTTGTCAGTTTGCCGTCCACATATAATTTTGTTAGGGGAATCCCACAATCCTTGTTCATGGCTTCCAATATATCTCTTGTTTGAAAACAAACTGCTTCAAGTGCGGCCCTTATTATGTGCTTCTTGGTAGTAAAGGCCGTTAGGCCACACAATATTCTACGGAAAAAATTTGATGTTATGCTGGAGACTTACCCAGTTGTCGAGTTGTTTTATAATTATTGTTCTATGAATTACAATAATAAATATTTAAGTTAATAAACATGCTTATTAGGACCGAACTTAACGCTCTATAGAAGAAGTCGGGGTCGTAAGCTTTTTTGACTACCTTCACCGAGAAAAATTTGAAAAACCATTAATTTACATTATTGAACATTGAGAATTCAAAGTCGGTGATCACTTGTCAAACCTTCAATAGAATATATTTGAACCGGAACCTGATTGGTCAACCCATTCTGAATTGCATTAGTCTAAATGAGGTCGCAAAAATGTCACCTTTGGATAAATATATGTTGCTGTGAATTGAGCTAATGACGTGAACATTCTTTTACTGCACACTCAATTGAATTCTCTTATGATCTCTTATAGCACAAACATAATGGTGTAATGGATAAGTTTGCCAACACTTGAACTATTACCTGTCGATTGCTCGCCAATTTTTTAACCAAAATAGCAATTGAAAACTTTCCAACATATAAAAAATCATATTAGAAATTAATTAACATTAAATGAATTATAAAAACGACGTTTAGTATTAAATTAATGTTTTGTTTAAACAAAATCGTTTAAAAACAGAAATTAAACAAAATTGTTCAGAAACAAAATTAAACAAAATCAAATGAAACTTACACACCCTCTAGCGTCCTTTCGCCAATATGGAGCATAAAGGCCTTTAAAAGCAGGCACAAAATAAACGTCCCCCGTATTAAAGACCTCTTGCGCTAACGATTCCGTGTCTTTTTGTACATTGTCCACTAGCCCCATGTTATCCCGTAACCAGTTCAAAGCAGCTCCTGCTACTGCCACACTACCTGAAACACACAACAACCTTTGAACCATTCAAATACAAACTAGTAATTAAAATTTACCTTCTAATGCATACACGGGTGGTTCGTTTCCTAATTTATACGCTAAAGTTGTAACTAAACCATGTGTAGACTGTACCCTCTAAAAATTCCTTGCTATGACTTTAATTTTCAGTGCCTAATTATGTACTTACAGTATTTCCGGTATTATATAGTAAAAAACAACCACTCCGGTATGTATTTTTGGCTTGACCTTCTCGGAAACAATTTTGGCCCACCAAGGCCGATTGTTGATTGCCTAAAATCTATAAAACAACCATTTCAACGTGTACTAAACTTCAAAACTCATGTCAAACTTACCCCTGAAATTGGTATACCGTCTAAAACTGACCCGTCGTTTACTTTACCATAAATTTCGGAGCTGCTTCTGATTTCCGGAAGCATAAGTGAAGACACATTAAAAGTATAAAGCAACAAAGGGTCCCAATGGAGGGTTTCAATGTTCATAAGGAATGTTCTCGAAGCGTTTGTGACATCAGTTAAGTGTACGCCACCGTTTACACCACCGGTTAAGTTCTAAAAATATAATATTGTATAAAATTGAGAAATTAGCGGGTCTAAAATAAATCTAACCCATAATATCCATGTATCGACTGTTCCAAATAAGCACTTTCTAGCTTTGACTGCTTTTCGGACCACTCGAACGTTGTCTTTTAACCATTTCAATTTAAAAGCACTAAAATATGGCGATACTGGTAGTCCACATATTGATTTGAAGTAATTTTTGTTATTGTCTGGTAGTTTCGCTAATATTTGGTCCACTGTTGAGTCGGCACGGATGTCATTCCAAACTGAAATGACAAAAAGATAGAATCAGGACGAGTGAAGGTTATGCAGCAACTGTTAGAATATAGACCAATAGGAAGAGGCAGTGTAGGATGCCCAAAGAAACGATGGAGCGATCAATTTTAAATGAGCTACATGAGATCGGAACAAACCATTTAAGGTTCCAACCTTGAGGATGAGGATGATGAAGACTAGGCCACTAACTTTGATTTTATTTGCTAGCTTTGTACAGGGTGTCTCATTTTCGATTTAGTTCTATGGGTAACTTTGTTAATATTCTAGTTATGAAAAAAACGTTCGCAGGTTATTGGGTCAGTTTTTTAAGACGAATTCAATGGTAGAAACAAAACACAAAATCTTCTTTTGTTTTTGAACTACAGTCAAAAAGAGGAACTCTTGACATTTCTATTGGGTGTTACAGCTCATTTTTTTCTACAGATATTTAAAAATGCTATTAGGATTCTTTGTGTAGGTTACAGTGGCGTACTTAGATTTTTCATATTTGCAATGGTTTTTAAATTACAACACAAATATGCATTTTTTAAATTGGAATTATGGTCGGCTTCAAAACTCACGTAAAGGGGATTTCTCAGAGCTTTTCAAAAATATATAGTTTGCTATACTTATATTTCAAAATAATTGAAATACTAGATATATTGTTCATACTGATGTAATTTAAAAATAAATAGTGAGCCATGAAACACAAAATTTCAAAAAACAAATGCCGGTGGTAGATTTACATTTCATACATTAAAATTAAATTAATAAAATCGACATGTTTAAAATTTCTTTATTTTTAATAATATTACTCTTTGTTGCTTACGTTAAGTACTGTTTGTTATTAAAATTTGTTATGTAGATCGTAATTTCTTATGTAAATTAAAATATATGTTATGTAAATCTACCACTGGCATTAATTTTTTGTAAATTATATGTTTCATGGGTGACTATTTATTTTTAAATTACATCAATTCGGAAAATATACAGGGTCGCTATTAAAGATGGAACCAAAGCTCTCCTGCTAAAACGGTTTGAGATATAGATATGAAAATTGGAAGGCTTCCATTTGAAATTATTTTGCATTTTTGAGGTTAAACAATTTTTTTTATACGATTTTTGAGCGCGGCCGCCATCTTGAATATTTTTAAATGGCAACATGGGCTTTGTGTTACATCATTAGAAAGCTTATTTTTTCTCTTTCTTACTACCTTAATCGTGAATGGTGTTAAAGTAGAAAATAATGCCGTATGTGTGGCTGGCTAATGTATTGCACTTTAAATCTAGATACCTTTGCAATAACGAAACGTCAAAAATAAACAAAAAACAATCAGCAGGGGTTTAATAAGTGACAAAAAACACAGTACATATGGTTTGTTTCCTTACAACTATTGTATTACGTGACATATAAACCTTAATTTCGTGAAATATGGCAAAGGTTTTTCTAATTTTTCTGCATTATTTTCTACTTTAACACCATACAGCAAGTGCCACCTAACCTTGCAAATTTTAGTGGCCTTTGATTCGGCTACTTCCGCTTTGTTTCGTCGGTAGTCGTAACTTAAACTAGCTCTAATTGGCCGTTGGACAGTGTGGTACACTCTACTAAAAAGTGAAAGTCAATTTATTTATGGTTTACGAAAAATTGTGGATTTTTTGACAAATTAAAAGGCCGTGCGCCATAAGGTTAGAAACAGTTTGCTTTGAGAAGGGATTAACGATAATTTAGGTTACGTATAAAAAATACAGCAAAGAAACTAGAAATGTAATAAAAAACCTTGCTTTTGCTTGAGAGTGTAACGGCTTCTCGCCTTTTAAACTTATCGTCATTTTTTTTGCAAGGTTAAATGGCACTTGCTGTACATGATTAAGGTAGTAAGAAAGAGAAAAAATAAGCTTTCTAATGATGTACCACAAAGCCTTTGTTGCCATTTAAAAAAATTCAAGACGGCGGCCGCGCTCAAAAATCATGTGTCAAAAAAATTTTTTTTAACCTCAAAATATGCGAAATAATTTCAAATGGAAGCCTTCTAATTTTCATATCTATATCTCAAACCGTTTTAGCAGGAGAGCTTTGGTTCCATCTTTAATAGCGACCCTGTATAGGTATAAGGCTCAATTATTTTGAAAAATAAGTATAGCAAACCATATATTTTTGAAAAGCTTTTAACACGTTCAGCGCCACTGTCACAACTGTAGCGACGAACACATTTCGCACGGTGCGCATATATTTGGCTGGCCTGTTAGATGAGGCATGGAGCTTGTGCCGGTGTACTGTATGGTCCCTCAGCAGTAATCCAGTGTTGATTTTTTTTATTTGGACGCCAAAATTGGCCGAGCCTCAAGATGCAGTTAGTTAGCCCTTTAAATGATGTCGAAGCCGACTATGATTCTCATTTTAAAAATGCATTTTTGTGTTTTAACTCAAAAACCATTGCAAATATGAAACATCTGAGTATGGCACTGTAATCTATCTACAGAGAAAAATCTTTTAGAAATCTTAAAAGCGTTTTTTAATATTTAAAGAAATAAATGAGCTCAATAGAAATATTGAAAATTTAATTTTTTGACTACAGCTCAAAAACAAAACAAAATTTTAGATTTTGATTTCTATCATTGAATTTTTCTTACAAAATTGACCCAATAACATACTTACTTACTTAATCCTCTTCATTCCCATTGGAACATAGGGCATTCACGACATGTCTCCACCTCACTCGGTTTTGGGCCTCGACCTTGATCTGGTTCCATGTTTTATTGAGCGTGTTGAGTTCCTTGTGGACGCTTCTCCTCCATGTTTCCTTCGGTCTACCACGTTTTCTCTTGCCAGCTGGACTCCATTCTAGCGCTTGTTTGGTTATATCCCTTTGTGGTTTCCTTAGAGTGTGGCCTATCCAGCTCCACTTTCTTTTTCTAATTGTTTTGCTTATAGGTTCCTGGTGTGTGCGTTCCCATAGTTCAGTGTTTGTTATTCTATCCGGCCATCTGATTCTTAGTATTTGTCTGAGGCATTTATTTATAAAAACCTGTATTTTGGATGTTGTCTTTTTTGTAACCTTCCAGGTTTCTGCGCCATATAAGAGTACACTTTTAACGTTCGTGTTGAATATTCTTATTTTGGTGTTTAGAGATAATTCGTTTGAGCTCCATGTTGTTTTTAATATATGAAAGGCATATTGTGCTTTACCTATCCGTGATTTGATGTCTTGTTCTGTGCCTCCATCTTTGTCCACTATACTTCCCAAGTAGCAAAACTTTCACCCAATAACATGCAAATGGTTTTTTCATAACTATAATATTAAAAATGGTACCCATACAACTACATCGAAAATGATACACCCTACAGTCTTATGTCGTATTTTGACATACACTGGGTGTTATTGAAGCATGGCTCACCCCTTTTTTTTTAAATTATTTACTATATGAAATTTTAGTATGTTTCTTAGACCGTGACACCTCATTATATAGTCTAAAACTCCAACTATTTTCGCTTCCGGTTTCACCAGAAATGATTCCTCTTTCTTATTTTTAATGCAACATTCTGTATATTTTGGCATATACGGAATTATGCCTATGCCAATTAGGTAAGGTTTTAACAGCCACAATTTTTTTTTATTAATAAGAGTGCGTTGATCCAACCAAATCGATTCTAATCAAGTTGCATAAACCCCAAAAAATAAACTCACCCTTACGCTGATCGGCTATTCGACATGTGGAGAATACGAATCTTAGGTTCTTTTGCAGCGCGTCTATATTGAAGTTAAGCACCCCAAAAAATCGATTTTTTTTTTTTAAAGAATCATGAAGCCGTGCGTGAGCACGACCCCATGATTCCCATCCCACCCCCTTACCCGGGCTCAGCACACTAAGTGCTATTCACCGGTCTAACATGCCCCACCCCTGAAAGACATGCAACCCAACATACACACCTACATACACCATCCATGGACCCGCCGGGTGTAACTTATTCAGAAAAATTACCAACGGGCAGTGGACTCGAACCTACTGCCATTGGGAGTCTAGTTTCAAAGCCTGGGACTTTAACCACTAGACCACCCGCCGGCCCAAAAAAAATCAATCACTCATGTCCTGAGCCAGTCATTTTTTTTGGCGATTACTTAAATAAATTGTTCAGGTAAACCTCCAAAAGGAAAGTGTTTCTTCATAGAAAGTTGTTCCTATTGTCATTTAACATGCTCATGGCGATTTTGAAGCAGAAACTCATAAATTGAAACAAACAAAAAATCCATGGTAGGAGATGATAGGGAGATTGCGTTTGCGCAGATGGGCTATTCGACATGTGTAGAATACAATTCTAAGGTTATTTTTCAAATGTGTCTATACTGAAGTAGTGCACCCCCTCCCCATTTTTTAAGCAGTCTTGGTTTTATGATATTTTGTGTTGTCTATATGCAATCAATGTTTATTCGCTGAAATTTTAAAATCGATAGTGCATTTCCTGTACACCTTTGGGACTGTCAAATACTCAAATAAACTGTTAAGGTAAATGACCAAAATGAAACCCCCTATTGTTTTTCTCTGAATTGGAGGTTGTTCCCATCATCATTTAACATTTCCATACCCGTTTTGAAGCCGAAATTCCTCAATTTTTAAGAAAACAAAAATCGTTGGTGGCGTTTACCGGGGGTGGTAAGAAGATTGCGCTTGCGCAGATTGGCTATTCGACATACATAGAATACAACTCTAAGCTCTCTTTTCAAGCGGGTCTATATTGAAGTACAACATCCCTCCCCACTGCCCATTTTTGTTTGGCGGACCAATCTCGTTTTGTTGCAGTTTCATCCAAATGTGACTACCAATCTATTAAACCTAAATTGAATTTTCTGGGTTAAAGCGTCTGGGCTGTAAAGTGTATACAGACACAGACGCACACCAACACGCACCTGAGTTTGACGTCAAAGAGCCTCTGTTTCGAACCCAACCATCATCAGGTTTTATAGCATTTTTTTAGTCGCTCTGAGCACAGTTTGAATTACTTCGTAAAAAAATAAATCGAACTAACTTTTACACCATACGACTCGGAAGTTAGGAGGTGGGCAGGAAAGCAGGCGACAAATTCGTGTCTTGTCCATTTTTCAAAAAACCATATATGCACATCGACTGTACTCGATTTGGGCTTTACAACGACATACGACTTTTATTTATTACCTTTTCTGTATAAGCGCCAAATTTTTCTTTAGTGTAGAGAAGCATCGAGTTCATTAAAATTTCCGAATTCAATATTTTGACGAAAATACATGTTTTGGACCACTAAGTATCCAAAAAAGTGGTTTTCAAATTAACAAAATTCAACATTCCAAAGCTCATCAAAATCGGACCATCCGTTCCGGAGTTAAGATGCACCACACACAGACAAACATTTTTTAAAAACCACTTTATTGACTTCCTGGATGCCCAAAAAATGTATTCCTGTCAAAATCTGAATTTGATAATTTTCATGAAATCAATACTTCCCTGTACTGAGTATGGGAAAGTAAAAAAATACTATTTCATTTTGATTTCCTGACGAACAGCACTAAAAATATTTCGGGAAATTTTGTTGTTTCTTAGAAAATACTGTTTATGTTAATTTTAACAAAGTAAACCCCAAATCGTTATCTCAATTAGAGCACTTGTGGTGAAATTGTGAAGTTGAGCTTACATGAAAAGTTAATTATTGATAAAAAAAAGTTACCTATTGCGTTATGAAGTGGTTCACCGGTCGTTTTATCCCACACTATCGTAGTTTCTCGTTGGTTTGTTATACCTATCGTTACAATATCCGATACACCTGCAATAAATTAATTATCATTACACAAAGCACAATACTATAAAAAAAATTTTACATACCAGCTTTTCCTAATTTTTCTGTAACAACTTCTATACACTGTCTTACAGCACTTAGAATTTCTTTCGGGTCCTGTTCCATCCAGCCTTCTTGGGGTACATGCTGCGTAATGTCCACTGCATGTTCAACATATTCCTTTATGGTTTGGCTTGGAAAGACGCAAAATTTAACAGTTCGAGTTCCTGCATCTATAACTCCTATGAGAGGAGTCTTTTTGGATCCTTCCGGCATTGTTTAAAGCTGTAACGAATTTAATGTTATGAGAAATACTTTTTAATATTATGTTGTAAAATTTACAACATAATAATGAAGTGATAAAATATAATTTGAGGTACTTTAGACTTATGCGTAAGTAACAGATTAATGTGTGGACTTTAGTTAAGCGAGCAGTAATTATCCCCGTATTAAGGAATTTGGGTTTATGACACATAGATGTAGTGATTAAGGGGCAAAGTCAACTTGGATTAGGAAAAACCATGACACTTAACAAAAGTTTGATAAAACGAAAAAATTAAACAAATAAAATATATACAGGGTGGAAGTGTAGCACAAAATGCCATACATCAATTTTAAACCCCGCCTGCTGTTTTTGCATAGCGGCATATAATTTTTGCTTTTGAAATGGAACACCCTGTATGCTTTTAGATATTTAAAATCGGCGCTAAAAATACTTTATAGTGGTACACTTAAATGGAAATCTTGGGAGTGGACATTATATCAAATAAAAAAAATATATATTCTTAAAGCAAGCCATGACTTATGTAAAATCACTAACAACTTCTTAAGAACGGTAAAACAAATGCCACTTGCCTTTAAAAAGTGCACCACAGCCGAATTAGCACACCAAACTTCATTAAAACAGGTGAAAACGTAGTTTTTTTTTTAATGGAACCATATGAGTTGCGTTAAATAGTTGAAAACTACAACAAAACAGCTTTACAATGATATGCCATACTTCCCTTATCGTTAAAAATTAAACGTCAAACATGATTTTTTAAATTTTATTATTAACAATAAAGTTGCTGAAGCGTAATATAACGAGATGTGCAGGCAATTGTTTTTTTAATTGTACGCCTAAGCCCACTAATAATGTATGTTTTAGCTATTGTATTATTATAATGTTGTTTGGTGTGCTAATTCGGCTGTGGTGCACTTTTAAAGGCAAGTGGCATTTGTTTTATCTCTGTCGAGCAGTGATTTTACATGAGTTATGGCCTGCTTTAAGAATATATATTTTTTTTATTTTATTTTAATCTGCACTCCAAGATTTCGATTTAAGTCTACCACCATA
Organism: Ctenicera cuprea; assembly: GCA_958336395.1. NCBI lineage: Eukaryota > Metazoa > Arthropoda > Insecta > Coleoptera > Elateridae > Ctenicera > Ctenicera cuprea. The sequence goes on along the minus strand of OY284495.1, from coordinate 26,830,733 downwards.
AAGTATTTTGTTTTAAATGGGGGGGGGGGGGGGGGGGGTATAGTACAAAATGCCCTATGTCAGTTTTAAACACCGCCTACTATTTTTGCATAACGGCATATAACTTTTGCCTTTGAAATGCAACAGCCTATATACAGAGTGGCTAGGAAAACCCCGGCCACTTTTCTTGCGGTGGTCAAGAGATGGCGCTTTAGTAAAAAAAAATTAAATTAAAATACTGGCAACAATGCAGAATCCAAGACGTTTTAGTTGTTTTGATTTAATATGGGGCGTAATTAATAACTAAAACGTCTTGGATTCTGCGTTTTTGCCAGTATTTTAATTTAATTTTTCTTTACTAAGGCGCCATCTCTTGACCGCCGCAAGAAAAGTGGCCGGGGTTTTCCTAGCCACTCTGTATAACCAACTTTATACCATCAACCAGCCTTAATTCGCCTTCTCTGATGTCCAAACAAAACTATTTAATATAATTTTATCTACTTCGCCTAATGTTGCTATGCAATGGCAACTTTTTTAATTCGCAAATTCGCCCTATCTGTAAATGTTTGTTTATACTGCTAAGCAACGGCGACTGCTGTTTTAAATTTTTCGCGCCCCACAAGGACTTCAACCAGGACATGCAAGCCCCTGCCCCGAACTCTACGATGATAGTAACCTTCTGAAGCTTCAGTCCGAGCCCCTTATTCTTTTAATTAATTAGCTTACACATTTCAAAATTTTTTTGAATTTATTAATTAAAAAATGTAACCTTACTAAAAAGTATTAAATATAAATAAATAATTGTTTAATGATGTTCCACAATTTTGCTACCACCCCGAAGTTCCGCCGCTAAAAAACAAAAGAGCGGCCGGCGGCGGCGACACCGCCCAAAAGCTGACAACCAATAAAATAGCAGCATTTTAAAATTTCTGAACCACAATTCTAATTTTACGAAAAGCGGCTGTCGCGCTGATGTTCTGCCTAATCGGCTAACACTGTGATAGGACAAACGAACATTCAGCGATTCTACTGATGCCATTGCATTCTGCTGATGCTTTTACATATAGATACCAATTTTCATAAAATAATTTTGATAAAAACGTCTAAAAAACGTTAATTTAAAAAAATAAAATTTTCAGTTTCTTTCAAAAATTTAAAAAACCGTTCAACTTAAGACAAATCTGTATAGCTATTATTAATGATACTAAAAATATGAAAATTTTTCATAATTTAATAAACTTTCTATTTCTTGTGGTTTTTAAGATCCCTAATAGTAAACTCATTTTCAGTTTTTTCATAATATCTCGGTAATGTGTTGACTTAGGGAAGATCTGTTTAGATATTCATATTCTTAATAGTACTGAAAATAGGAATGGTTTTGTATTTTAACCAACCTAGTATTTTTTATATTTTCTGAGATCCCTATGGTAAGCAAAATATTAAAGTGAACACATGTGTATACATCAAGAATAAGTACTATATAACTGCTACAGTATAACCGTTGATTGAGATATTGTTAAATCAACAATACAAAAAACTTGTCTTGCTTATTACTTTTATGGCTATCAAAAAATATTGTATTATTGACTCATACTGTATATTAATTGTGAATGATGTAAAGACTAAACAAATATAAAAAGTATGATAATAATGGGAAGTTTATGACCACAATCTGGATAATATTCTTATGTTATAAAACAATTTGCTCAAAGTGAAGAATGCCAAAATTTTAGTACTATCTAGCCGATTTAAAAATCAATCAAAGTAGTTGCCCTTTAAAATCATTTTTTAATGCTAGAGTATAGTGCAAATACTAGAGATTAAACCACACTTGAGATAAAACGTTTAAATCGTTCAACATTCCACAAGCTATTACACAACATAATAATTAATGCAAAAAGTTTTGCAACTATCACTACCATTTTATTACTAGGTAGGTACTAATTTACAATATTTGTCACTTAAAGCAGCCACGCAACTACAAATATTTGCAATAAGACTTTCAATCATCCTTACCTATAATTTTAATGGTTTAACATTTCACAAATAGTTGTTAAATAAAAAAAATTATATAATAAGCAAGTAACCTTGAGGTAAGGAAAAAGGAAATTCATATTATGTCTTACATTATTTAAAATTATCATGAATGAATACTAATAAAGGGGGCCCGCCAGGGTAAAAAAGTCAACAACCTAGCATTAAGTGCCCACCCCGGGGTTTGTTTTTAATTACAAATACCTACAATGTAAATGTTAATTAAAAATATATTAAAATTACTTGGCAGGTTTTTCTGTTACATGGTATTGACGTAATCAAAATACGTCGTTAAATTAATGATTCCAAGAATAACAAAGCAATAGGTAATAAAGTAAGCCGTAGAATTTCACGGGAAAATTTCTAAAACAGACAAACTGATCTTGGAAAAACATAAAAAACTAACCTTTAGTTTTCTAACCTCAACTCGACACGTTGCATTCGCCACTGTATAATATTGACAGGAAAAAGTACTCGTTACACTTAATTTTTATATTACTATTATCGTATCTTTCATGATTGATTGGCTAAAATAAATAAAAAGCTGAAAATTTATACAGCATATGCTATCAGTCGCTTGACATAGTGATAGTGGCACAT